>JAZHRO010000073.1:21652500-23000000 GCA_037157565.1 Thalassia testudinum | reverse complement strand
GTACTTTGTAAAACCCAAGAATACAACTGTTAAATAAAAATATAATTGATTCAAAGAGTTTTTAAGAAAGATGTAAAAAAATAGAATTAGACGTCTGATTTATGTATCAGACGTCTTAAATGTGATCTTTCTTTCTCTTTTCCTTCTTCTGCTTTGCCTTTCGGATCTCCTTGCAATCTTCCCTTGTCCTTCTTCTTCTTCTCTGCGAAGACTTCTAACCTTTCTGCTTTCCTTCTTCTCCTGCGAAGACTTCTTTCTTTCTTCTTCTTCTGTCTTGCTTCTCCTTTCTTCGTTGCCTTCTTCTTCTTCTTTGTCTTGCTTCTCCTTCTTCTGCAGCGGCCAAGTCCTTCTCCTGCAATCAGCCTGCCTGCACAGGAGCAAAACCTAACCCTTCTCCCTCTACCCGCGTGTGTCTCTCTCTCAAGCAATTCACTCTAACCGCTCTACCAGAGCCACAGTCTCAATCGGGTCGGATCGTACCCGGGACCAGGCGCACCTGCAGGTGTGTGATGCGCGAGGAGTGCGTAGGTCTAGGTCGGGTCGGATCCGCCAGGTCCGCGTGGTCAGGCCGCGGACGAGGCGGGTGGGGTCAGTGAGGGACCTCACCCCTGTGCTTACTGAGGCGATAAGAGTAAAGCGTAAAAACAACTTATATGGTACCTGACGGTTGCAATCCCACGATGTGGGACTATCTGGTCTCGCCTTCACGCGCGCCTGCAGAAACCTCGTCGTGCGATTGCCCCGTAGCTGCTGGCTCTGCTAGCGCTCCTCGGCTGGATTCGTTCACCTCGCGACACTTGCGTTAGTATGCAGCACCTGTAGTCTGGAAGACCGGGTGCTTGGAGCTTCGCGGGAGCTTCATCAGAGGTCGTCCATGGCGGCAGCGGCTCGAATCCTGTCGTACACAAAACGCGCCTCTCGGCTAAATCAGAATAGATAGAGACCTTCGCCGTGGCACGGCGAAGGCGGTGGGCAGTGCTGCAGGCCGCAGGTCGGACTAGGCGAGCGTGCCTAGGTCAACCTGTGGCCGGAGATGGTGGGTTGGTCGGGGGGTGATTGTGGAGGGCTGGAGTGGCAGTGGTAGGGTGGAGTGTGTTCCTGGAGGTGAGGCGGAGCTTTTGAGGTGGTTGGCGAGCCGTGTGGAGGGCTGGAGTGGTGTGGGCGGCTCGCCGGAGTGCGGTCGGAGGCGAAGACGATGGAGGTGGTTAGCGTCTGTCGAGGGTCGATCAAGGGAGATAATAGGGGGAAAAGAGAGAGAAGAGGATGGAGAACGTATTTGGGGTTGTCTGGAGTGAAGGGAGGCAGCGGAGAGGACGGCTCGTGACTGCCGTCGTCGGGGAAGAAAGACCCTGGGGGAGGAAGCGGCGACGAAGATGAGGTCAGGGGCTTACGCGCAGGGTACAGCGCGCCGCGGGAGGAAGAGGCGGAGAGGACTCTGCTGCTGGTATGGCAGCAGAGTGACGAGAAGGAGGGAAGGCGTTCGCCGGAGCTTGTGGGTCGTTTGGCCGGAGATGGGAGAGAAGAAATTTGGAGGGGATCTCCGTCAAAATCAAGCTTAAGATGAGTGGCCGGGTCCGAGGGGTGTTTTATAGGTGCTGGCCGCTCCTATCAGTGCGTGAAAGACGCGCAATTAGGTCAGCCGGTTCGCCGGAGTTGGAAGGAAGAAAGATACCCACATCTCTCGTGCGTTCGCACGAGAGATTGGGTTCACGCCAGCGAATTTGATTGGCTTTAGAAGGAAGGGAATTCCTCAGAGAATCTCCCTTCCATTTCTGGGAGAGAATCTCTGAGGAATTAGAGAGCCATCTCTCTCGAAACTTCGTCGGAGCTCGGTTCTGCCCTAGCAATGGCGGCAGGACCGGTTTGCAAAGAAGGCGAGGAACCTAGGGGGCTCTCTGCAAGGATATTCAAAAGATAGGGACCTCTTTGTGATTTGGGTGTACTAACTTGCAAAGTAGGTCAAGATGACCTCCCCTTAGGTCCAAATTTCGGTACAAACCTAATTTGGCCCTAAAGAATCCAATGGTGAAGTTGGATTTTAGGTTTGACCTCGTTTGACTGGACATTTTGCGTAAAAAACCCAAATTAGGTTAATTGAAGAGCTAAGACCCTAATCTAGGTCAAACTAGGTTCCAAAGGCCAAATTAAGTGTTCTAAACCCTAGAGGATGTTTTTCTATGATTTTTAGAGGGTTTGCTTGATTTTTATTCTGACTGGAACCTTGTTAATTTAAGCGGGTCTGTTTTAGGGTTACCAAGTGTCATTTAATTCTTAGATTGCACATAAACCCATTTCTGATTAATTCAACCCACTTTGGACCATTTGACCTATGTTTTGCTTCTGAGAAATCCCGTTTATGTACTGCAATGGTAAAATTGCAGTTTTAACCTTTATTTAATGTTTTCTTCTCAGAGCACTTGTTCCTTCAGTTAAGCCTTCTTCTAGGTTATGTAGGAGCTTTTATCTTCTTTATTAGGTCAAAATGAGCTAGTTATGGCTCATGATGAGGCTCTCATCATACTCCCATGCCTAGCTTTTGCTAGTCCCTTAGCAAAATTTCAAAGTTTTAACTTCCATTCTAGACCCAAAGTGTCCTTAGTTATGATAAGTGCTTCTTTTGTGATTAGGTAGGAATGCCGACAATAGGCCTAGAGGTACTCAAGTACCAACCAAAATCTGGACCTGTTCTGCTTTAGCCTCAGTCCTTCGCAAAGGTTTCTACGGCCCACAAAAGCTATCCTAGGGTTTGTTGGACTCTGCGGTTAAAGCACCCGTGCTTGAGACATTTTTAGCCTACGCTCAGTTTGCAGTGCGTTTTTTTTGTAAGAGAGAGATAGAGGATTTATTTGTTTGGAGAGCTTTTCTCTCTCTTTTCTTTTTATTTCTAGCTTCGGATTAGCTTCTCAACACGGTCTGTATCGGATTCCTCGTCCCCATCATCAATCCTGAAGGGTCCCTGGCTTTCGAGATTTCGAGATAATCCCGCCCATGGCAACCCCCGGAACCCTGGCTTTCGAGATTTCGAGATAATCCCGCCCATGGCGTTCCGTGGCCGAATTCAGACCCTGGCGATCGACATTTCGTGATAATGCCACCCATGGTATCTGAACCAGCAGAGTGCTTACATGCCCCCAGTAGGATATTTAAATATCCTAAGAGACAAGCACCGAGGAGACGATATGTTGTTACGCATCTTCGAGGGGAATTTCCCGCCTCTCCGCGCTGGGAACTTGTCCAAATCAACTTGTGTTGATTGGCCGCTCCTAATCTAGGTGACTTTTTCAGAATATTAAACGCTCTTGCGTGTTTTGAATATTTATGCGCACTGAACCAGACTGTGTGTGAATTTGGGTGCTTAGGTTACCGAATCCCGCAAACCGGAGGTCAGTTAACGAGGCCGAATACTTCCTAAGCCTTAGACCTAATACTTAAGCTTCGCATTTTCCTCAACCTCTTGAGGATTATCCAGATTTTAACGGATACGTGAATTTTTAAGCTAAAAATCTAGCCCAAGAGGCCTAAGACCAGCGTTCCCGCTAATCTCTTGTTATATCTCCATAGCATTTTTCTTTTCTTTTTCTTGACTCGGTCTAGAACTTCAGTTAACCCCTTAATCTTTTACTAATGACTTTTTCTTTTTCTTTTCCTTTTGTGCTCCTTTCTTTATTTTTGCTCTTTTTGTCATTTTTCTTTCTTTTCCTCCTCTCATTTGTATGACCCTGAATTGTTCCTCCCCTCTATCAAGTCCTTTTTTTTTTTTTTTACATGAAACCCTTTCTTGATATGAATTTTCTGACATTTTGCACTTTCATACCCCCCCATGCCTAAGATTTGCAATGTCCCCATTGTAAATTAGGTGGGTTCGAATTTAGCTTAGTTCCTGTATTAGGACAGGTGTGTGGTGAGTGAATGGGTCGAAGCGACTTGTTGCGAACGATTTCTAATCTCGAGTAGGTATACCTGAGGTGAAGTCGGCTGTTCTAATGGATGAACCCTAAAGTGCAATATGAGTTCCGCATAGCGATGTCAGAAACGGTTTCAGGTTTTTCAAAGAATGACGGGTTGCCTCCCGTTAAGCGCTGAGTTTTACGCCATCGGCTGGGCGCAATGAGCTCAAGAGGAAAGGAGGGTAAAGATGACTCAGTCAAATCTGTATCGGTCATGTCAATGAACGGCTTGAGTCTCTGCCCGTTCACGACAAAGGGTTCAGAATCGTGGCTGAGTGGGCTGATTTCAATAGCTCCATTTCCGAAGATTTGGCGGACTAGGTAGGGTCCGACCCACTTGGATCTTAACTTTCCTGGGAATAGTTTGAGTCGAGCATCAAAGAGTAAAACTTTTTGACCAGGATGAAAGACCTTTCTAGAAATGTGTTTGTCGTGAAAAGCTTTAACCCGTTCTTTGTAATTTCGCGAGTTCTCATATGCGTCATGGCGTAATTCATCGATCTCGCTCATTTGAAATCTTCTGTGGGTTCCAGCCTTAGAAAGGTCGAGATTACAGGTCCGTACTGCCCAATAGGCTTTATGCTCCAATTCGACGGGGAGGTGACATGCCTTCCCGTACACTAGTCTGAAGGGAGACATTCCTAATTGGGTCTTGTGGGCGGTCCTATAGGCCCACAATGCTTCCGGAAGCCGAGAAGACCAATCTTTTCTATCAGGTCGAACAGTAACCTGAAGGATCTTCTTGATCTCTCGGTTAGATAGCTCAGCTAGACCATTAGTTTGGGGGTGGTAAGGAGTAGAGATTCGGTGTGACACCCCGTATTTGATCATCAGTGACCTGAACTGAGCGCTTGTAAAATGGGTCCCTCCATCGGAAATTATAGCACGCGGAATCCCGAACCTTGAGAAAATGTTTTGATGAAGGAATTTTATAACGACTTTATGATTGTTGGTTTGGGTCGGAATGGCTTCTATCCACTTGGAAACATAATCAACTGCGAGTAAAATGTATTCGAAGCCATCCGAGGTAGGAAAGGGTCCCATGAAATCAATCCCCCAAATATCAAAAATTTCGCATACCAAGATCGGCTGTAGAGGCATCATGTCTCTATGGCTCATGTTGCCTAGAGTCTGGCAACGGGAACATGCCTTACAGTGATTGTATGCATCTTTGAAAATTGTGGGCCAGTAGAAACCACACTGGAGGACTTTCGATGCGGTTTTATGTCCCGAAAAATGTCCACCGCATGCCTGGTCATGGCAAAATGAGAGTATGTCTTTGATTTCCACTTCCGTGACGCATCGTCGGATTATCTGATCAGCACCAATGCGGAAGAGATACGGGTCTTCCCATAGGTAATACTTGGCATCGGAACGCAATTTGTCCTTTTTGGCCTTCGACCAATCGGGCGGAATCTGATGTGATGCCAGGTAATTAACAATATCGGTGAACCATGGAAGACTTGTACTGATAGTCAGGAGGTGCTCATCAGGAAAATGTTCTGTAATAGGTCCGGAAGGATCAATAATTTCAGGAGGAAGGCGGGATAAATGATCAGCTACCACATTGTGCTTTCCCGCCTTGTCGCGAATCTCGATGTCAAATTCTTGCAACAGCAAGATCCAGCGGATTAATCGAGGTTTCGCGTCCTTCTTGGCCAGGAGATGCCTCACAGCTGTGTGATCCGAGTATATGATAACACGGGAACCCAGAAGGTATGATCTGAATTTTTCCAGGGCAAATACTACGGCCAGCAGCTCTTTCTCAGTAACCGTATAGTTACGCTGAGCCTCATCCAGTGTTTTGCTGGCGTAGTAAATGACCACAGGTTTCCCGTCAATTTTCTGCCCCAAAATCGCTCCTACAGCGAAGTCAGATGCATCGCACATGATCTCAAAGGGTTGAGACCAATCAGGGGACTGTAGGATTGGGGCTCGGGTGACTCGGTCACGTAGGATCTCAAATGCTTGAGTGCATTCCTTGGAAATTCCGAAAGGCACATCCTTGGAAAGTAGATTGGTCAGGGGGCGCGCGATTTTGGAGAAATCAGGGATGAATCGACGGTAGAAACCGACGTGCCCCAAAAAAGATCGGATGTCCTTAATCGAGCTAGGCATAGGGAGCTTGGAAATCAGGTTAACCTTAGCTCGATCCACTTGGATGCCTTTCTCTGAGATTAAATGTCCCAGGACAATTCCCTCAGGCACCATGAAATGGCTCTTTTCCCAGGAAAGAACCAAATTCACCTCGATGCACCGCCTAAGTATATGGACCAAGTGTTGGAGGCAATCGTCAAATGATTGTCCAAAAACTGAAAAGTCATCCATGAAGACTTCCAGATAATCACCTACCATATCTGAGAATATGGCAAGCATGCACCGCTGAAAAGTTGCAGGTGCATTGCAGAGACCGAACGGCATCCTTCGAAATGCGTACGTCCCGAAGGGGCAGGTGAATGTGGTCTTTTCTTGGTCCTCTGGATGGATTGCCACCTGATTGTAACCGGAGTACCCGTCAAGAAAGCAGAAGAATCTATTTCCCGCTAGTTTCTCGAGGATCTGATCGATGAACGGTAGTGGGAAATGATCCTTTTTCGTGGAGGAATTTAGTCTTCTGTAATCAATGCAGACTCTCCACGAATTAGCTACTCGGGTAGGAATGACTTCCCCGGTTTCAGTCGTGATGATGGTAAGTCCTGCCTTCTTAGGTACCACTTGTGTTGGGCTCACCCAACGACTGTCGGAGATCGGGTAGATGATCCCTGCATCTAACCACTTAATGATCTCCTTTTTCACGACCTCCTGTAGGTTAGGGTTTAGGCGCCTTTGCATTTCTCTTGAAGGTCGTGAGCCTTCTTCTGTGTAGATTCGATGCGTGCAGTATGAAGGGCTTATACCAGTCAAATCATCTAGAGTCCATCCAATGGCTCTACGATGTTGCTGGAGAACAGTAATCAAACGGAGTTCCTGGTCAGGTGTGAGTCGAGAATTGATAATCACAGGAAACGTTTGATTTGAATCCAAAAAGACATATTTTAGATGTTCGGGAAGGGGCTTGAGTTCCATGACAGGATTGTCAGCAGCAGCGGGTGGTTCAGGGTTTGTATCGGGAGCAATGGTAGGAGTCATAGGTGTGTCTAGATCATGTTCGCACTCCTCTGTTAGTGATTTTTGATTTTCTAGTGGTTGATCAGGAATAATCAGGTTGTCCTCTATATGCAGTTCATCAACCACGGCTTTGACATCACAAATTTCTTCTATAACCCCGCAATTAATCCCTTGTTGGGCTTTGAAAATGTCAATCTTCAGATTTTGATTCCCAAATTTTAATTCTATCTGGCCCTCTTCGCAGTTTATATTAGCCCTAGCAGTGGCCAAAAAGGGTCTCCCTAATATGATTGGTGTGTCCCTTGGGTTCTTAGGTGCATCCATGTCTAGTACTATGAAGTCCACTGGGAAATAAAAATCTCGTACCCTAACAATGACATCCTCGAGTATTCCTTTGGGTGACTTGATGGATCGATCGGCTAACTGCAATGTCACCTCAGTGGGTTTAAGTTCAGATTCTTCAAGGTGGTTAAGGAGGGATGTAGGTATTAAATTTATGGAGGCACCTAGGTCTAGTAGGGCTCTATCAAGTTGGGTTTCACCAATTTTACAAGAAATCAAGGGGGTTCCTGGGTCTTTAGCCTTGGGTGGGAGTTTGCTCAGGATGACAGAGCTGGCTTGCTCTGACAGTACGATCGGATTCCCATCCTTGGTTCGCGGCTTACGTTTAGGTGTACATATGTCTTTCAAGAATCTTGCGTAAGCCGGTATGTGGCGGATTGCATCCATCAACGGGATGTTTATCTGGACCTGTTCAAAGAGCTTGACCAGATCCTCCTCAGGAGCCACAGGTTTGGTTGTCCTTTTTCCTTTGGTCAAGGCCTCAGGAAATGGGATCCTAGCTGGTTCCTCTAGGATAGGTCCAGGTTCTTGATCTGGGACAGTAGTATCTTGGATGACTACCCTAGGGTCTTGGCGATTATCAGGCTTGGAGTGGTTCAGATAATGTGGGTCTTGTGTTGTTTTACCACTACGTGTTGTTACAGAGTTTAATCCAGCCTGACTTTGGTTTGGGTTAGGTAGGAGAGGTGGCTGCTGCTGAAATTCTGCATAAGATGTAGAAGCCTCCATCCTGTCTGGTGATGGAGTAGCAGGGGCCTGATAAATCAAATGTGCGTGGCCTGGATTTGGATTCATAATGCGCCTCTGGGTCGGCACATTATTTGGGTTGGGCAGAGGTTGCGAAGGAAGGGTGCCAGGTTGGCAAGAATTTGCCATCTGGGCCAGTTGGTTGCGAACCTCTGTGATCTCGTCCTTGTGCTGTTTTTGCATTGCCGCATTCGTCTTTTGAATGTCAGCCAGCATTTGAAGGATAAGAGTCAGTTGATCCTGATTTTGCCCAGATTGGTAGGTGGGATTGGGCCGAGGCTGAGGCGGCTGATATGGACGAGGAGCTTGTGGGCGGGGTTGATATGGTGGTTTTTGAGAGTTTCCCGCCCACTGAAAGTTAGGATGATTTCGCCATCCAGGGTTGTAGGTATTGGAGTATGGGTCGTTCTGGATGGCGTTGAGGTCCTCGCAGTTCTGAGAAACCTCAGGAAAGTCAGAATACGAGGGTTCAGAGTTCCCCCAACTCGAGTAGACGGGATCGGAGGTCACTCCGGTCTGGGAGGTAGACGGGGGTGGATAGGGGGCCATCCCCTTGGCAAGTTGGTGATAGATGTTTTGCACTGTTTCCCTTGCCAGAGGAGGTCGTGCAAAAGAGTTTTGTGCAGAGGTGGCTTGCTGCAAATGTCGAGTTAGCTCGTCCACCTTCTTTTCTATGATAGAGACCTTGTCCAACCGACTGGCCATCAATTCCAGGTCAACAGAAGTGGACAGGTCCTGCGTCTCATGTGTCCCTCTTAGATTCGTCGATGCGCGGGCATTCGTCCTGTCGAATAAGCCCAAGGAGTCATTGTTTATGGAGTTCTTGCACATGTTTTCGAGAATCTCCCACACCGTGTCCTCGTGTTGGCCCATGATGTTTCCTCCACATGTTGCATTGACGATTAGACGAATATCCTCACGGAGTCCCTGGTAAAAAGACTGGACTTGTTCCCACTTAGGAACTCCGTGATGGGGACACTTTCGCATGAGATCTAGGAATCGATCCCAAGCTTCGTGAAGAGGTTCTCCCTGTTGTTGAGTGAAATGAGTGATCTGGTGGCGCAAGGCATTCGTCCGGCCAACAGGGAAGAATTTTTTCAAAAATTCGGACTGTAATTCCTCCCAAGTGTTGATCGGGCGGGTCTGAGTCTGATACCAGTGCGCGGCCTTGTCCAAGAGGGAGAACGAAAACATTTTCATGAGTAGGATATCCCGGTTTTGTACATCTGACCCGAAAGTCTGGGCCAGATGCTTGAGTTGTTTAATGTGTTGGAATGGATCCTCAGAGTTAAGCCCATGGAACTTTGGTATGGCATGAATCATATTGGGCTTTAGATCAGAATCGGGTCCTCCAATTGGGATTCATACTCGGGGTTCGATTGCCACCGCAGCGGGATTATAGTGATCTCGCATCATAGGTCGCTGTGGTGGGTTTACAAAGTTCTGAAAGAGATCGTTCAAGCGTTGAAGTTGGTGTTCAAGGTTATTCTCCTCTTCAATGGGTTGTGCCATGATGGGAGAAGAGGGAGAATCAGGGTCTGAATCAGATGAAAGATTTATGTGGTGGGGTTGCTGCACAAACAAGGGCGTCGAGGCTTGGCCTCGGTGAGAATGAATTTCTAGAGGAGGTCTTAAAGGTGGTCTTAAGGACCTCCTACCAAACATGCACCGGAAGATGTGATGAGATTAGAAGGTGCTGGACCCAATCAAGACACCCAAGAATTGTTGGGTGACTATAGAGGTTCGGGGCAGATGGACCCCTGGATCAGAAGATTGTCCACCTGAGAAATACCTGGGCAGCCAGAGAGGGAGAGTCCCGCAAAGACCCCTACACGGTAGAGCGTCCCCACGGGTTACAGGGTTTCCCCCACCCGACCTCTCTTGTCACTGCGGTTCCAGGTAGACCAGAATGGGGATCTTGACCTCTTAAGTCTACCTTTTTTATTTTAAGATCAAGGTGCTTAATGTTCCACTTGAACTTTTAAGTATTTTGAGTGCAAAAAGTGACCTAATATTAAGGTTGGTTGACTCGAGGGATCAACTTCACCTCTTGTTCCTTTGAGAGCTTTTAGGTCCTTCCTTTTATGATTCAAATGGATTATCAGCCTGATTTGCTTAGGGTTCCTCTTGTATAAATATGTTCAAACACGGTTTAGGCACACTTCTTTTTGGAAAGTTTGTTTCTTTGTTTTAGAGAAGATGTGTCTCTAAAAACCCTAGCTTTGCAATCCTAACTTGGCTCTAATGGGTCCAATTTAGTTGCCTTAGAATTTAGCACCTAGGGCTCAATCAAGAAAGTTTTAGCCCTAGTTGCCTTAGTTGGATGACAGACAAAAATATGTTGAAATGAAAATCAGGCAACTTGATGAGTTACTAAATATAAGACAGGTAGCCCTAAGTTGATTTCTCCCCCTTTTTTTTTTTCTTTTTTCTTTTTTTTAGATTGTGAGAGGGTTAAGGGAGAGGGCTTATGGAGATTACCTGCTCCAGTCTGTTGTGCAGTTGCTATTCTTTCCTTTTTGTTTTGCTTTCCCTGATTGAACACAACAAAAGAGAAGTTAAGTCAGATATTAAATAGAAAAGTTGTACTCAAAAGCTTTAAAAGTGCCCGTTGCTCCCCGGCAACGGCGCCAAAATGTTGTCAACGTTTCTGTGCGGATTTAAAGGCGTATTACGTTGCAGTAGAACCGACAAAACGTTTAAACAAATATAAATAATTTTATTACTCGAACAACTAGAGTATCCGAGGTCGAACACAGGGAGCAAACTCAGTACTTTGTAAAACCCAAGAATACAACTGTTAAATGCAAATATAATTGATTCAAAGAGTTTTTAAGAAAGATGTAAAAAAATAGAATTAGACGTCTGATTTATGTATCAGACGTCTTAAATGTGATCTTTCTTTCTCTTTTCCTTCTTCTGCTTTGCCTTTCGGATCTCTTTGCAATCTTCCCTTGTCCTTCTTCTTCTTCTCTGCGAAGACTTCTAACCTTTCTGCTTTCCTTCTTCTCCTGCGAAGACTTCTTTCTTTCTTCTTCTTCTGTCTTGCTTCTCCTTTCTTCGTTGCCTTCTTCTTCTTCTTTGTCTTGCTTCTCCTTCTTCTGCAGTGGCCAAGTCCTTCTCCTGCAATCAGCCTGCCTGCACAGGAGCAAAACCTAACCCTTCTCCCTCTACCCGCGTGTGTCTCTCTCTCAAGCAATTCACTCTAATCGCTCTACCAGAGCCACAGTCTCAATCGGGTCGGATCGTACCCGGGACCAGGCGCACCTGCAGGTGTGTGATGCGCGAGGAGTGCGTAGGTCTAGGTCGGGTCGGATCCGCCAGGTCCGCGTGGTCAGGCCGCGGACGAGGCGGGTGGGGTCAGTGAGGGACCTCACCCCTGTGCTTACTGAGGCGATAAGAGTAAAGCGTAAAAACAACTTATATGGTACCTGACGGTTGCAATCCCACGATGTGGGACTATCTGGTCTCGCCTTCACGCGCGCCTGCAGAAACCTCGTCGTGCGATTGCCCCGTAGCTGCTGGCTCTGCTAGCGCTCCTCGGCTAGATTCGTTCACCTCGCAACACTTGCGTTAGTATGCAGCACCTGTAGTCTGGAAGACCGGGTGCCTGGAGCTTCGCGGGAGCTTCATCAGAGGTCGTCCATGGCGGCAGCGGCTCGAATCCTGTCGTACACAAAACGCGCCTCTCGGCTAAATCAGAATAGATAGAGACCTTCGCCGTGGCACGGCGAAGGCGGTGGGCAGTGCTGCAGGTCGCAGGTCGGACTAGGCGAGCGTGCCTAGGTCAACCTGTGGCCGGAGATGGTGGGTTGGTCGGGGGGTGATTGTGGAGGGCTGGAGTGGCAGTGGTAGGGTGGAGTGTGTTCCTGGAGGTGAGGCGGAGCTTTTGAGGTGGTTGGCGAGCCGTGTGGAGGGCTGGAGTGGTGTGGGCGGCTCGCCGGAGTGCGGTCGGAGGCGAAGACGATGGAGGTGGTTAGCGTCTGTCGAGGGTCGATCAAGGGAGATAATAGGGGGAAAAGAGAGAGAAGAGGATGGAGAACGTATTTGGGGTTGTCTGGAGTGAAGGGAGGCAGCGGAGAGGACGGCTCGTGACTGCCGTCGTCGGGGAAGAAAGACCCTGGGGGAGGAAGCGGCGACGAAGATGAGGTCAGGGGCTTACGCGCAGGGTACAGCGCGCCACGGGAGGAAGAGGCGGAGAGGACTCTGCTGCTAGTATGGCAGCAGAGTGACGAGAAGGAGGGAAGGCGTTCGCCGGAGCTTGTGGGTCGTTTGGCCGGAGATGGGAGAGAAGAAATTTGGAGGGGATCTCCGTCAAAATCAAGCTTAAGATGAGTGGCCGGGTCCGAGGGGTGTTTTATAGGTGCTGGCCGCTCCTATCAGTGCGTGAAAGACGCGCAATTAGGTCAGCCGGTTCACCGGAGTTGGAAGGAAGAAAGATACCCACATCTCTCGTGCGTTCGCACGAGAGATTGGGTTCACGCCAGCGAATTTGATTGGCTTTAGAAGGAAGGGAATTCCTCAGAGAATCTCCCTTCCATTTCTGGGAGAGAATCTCTGAGGAATTAGAGAGCCATCTCTCTCGAAACTTCGTCGGAGCTCGGTTCTGCCCTAGCAATGGCGGCAGGACCGGTTTGCAAAGAAGGCGAGGAACCTAGGGGGCTCTCTGCAAGGATATTCAAAAGATAGGGACCTCTTTGTGATTTGGGTGTACTAACTTGCAAAGTAGGTCAAGATGACCTCCCCTTAGGTCCAAATTTTGGTACAAACCTAATTTGGCCCTAAAGAATCCAATGGTGAAGTTGGATTTTAGGTTTGACCTCGTTTGACTGGACATTTTGCGTAAAAAACCCAAATTAGGTTAATTGAAGAGCTAAGACCCTAATCTAGGTCAAACTAGGTTCCAAAGGCCAAATTAAGTGTTCTAAACCCCAGAGGATGTTTTTCTATGATTTTTAGAGGGTTTGCTTGATTTTTATTATGACCGGAACCTTGTTAATTTAAGCGGGTCTGTTTTAGGGTTACCAAGTGTCATTTAATTCTTAGATTGCACATAAACCCATTTCTGATTAATTCAACCCACTTTGGACCATTTGACCTATGTTTTGCTTCTAAGAAATCCCGTTTATGTACTGCAATGGTAAAATTGCAGTTTTAACCTTTATTTCATGTTTTCTTCTCAGAGCACTTGTTCCTTCAGTTAAGCCTTCTTCTAGGTTATGTAGGAGCTTTTATCTTCTTTATTAGGTCAAAATGAGCTAGTTATGGCTCATGATGAGGCTCTCATCAATACCTATATGTATATATATATATATCTATATGTATATATATATATATCTATATATGTATATATATATATCTATGGATATATATATATATGGAGACAGATATCTATATATATATATATATATATATATATATATATATGTATGCATATGTATATATATATATATATATATATCTATAAATAGATACATATACATACATACATACATACATATATATATATATATATATAAGTATAAAGATGTATGTATATATATATGTATGTATGTATACTAATAGTTAGTTACATAAATACTACTATATATATATAGATATAAGTATATCTATATATGTCTATAAATATATGTATATATATGAATATATATATGTATATAATAGTGTATAGGTGTGTGTGTGTATGGAAGTGTGAGTGTATGTGTATGTGTGTTTGTAGGGAGAGAGGGAGAGTGTGCTGTGAGAGAGAGAGAGAGAGAGAATGGGAGAGAGAGAGTGCCTGCTGAGGAAAAGAGAGACGTTTAAGTCATCTGAGGCAGCCAGGCGTCATCTGAAGGCTTCACACGCACGCACAGGTGCGTATGCGTGCAAGGATATGCTCGCTGGAGGGCGATGGGCACGGAGAGGACCCGCAGTGCACCGAGCTGCACGAAGGGCTGGAGCGGGCGCATGCAGAGGCACGCGGCGAAGGGAGTGGGCAAAGCAGGCGGGTGCGGGCGCTAGCAGCAGAATGCGGGGTGAGACGCGCGCGTGGGCTGCGGCCGGTTGCGGTGCGCCGGGTGACCGGTTAAGTGAGAAACTCACCGGTCACCCCACTGTAGCCACAGTGTTCCGTAGACTGGCATGAACAGTGGCTACAGTGGCCGGGTGAGCCGCGCGACCGAGAGCGAGCGGTGCTGTGAGTGCGGACTGCTCGACGCGCACTGAAGAGTGGCTCTGGCTGCTAGCTTGAGGGCGGGACCTCACTATAGAGCGCGCGGAGAGGGTTGGGTCGCGAGCGAAGGGGTACGGCAGGGCGCGTGGTGGCCTACGAGTGTTGGCTAGGGTGTGCGGTGAGGCTTGGCCGGCCGCTACAGTGGAGTGCGGTGGCCGGTTGCGTGTGGGAAGGCGAGTGCTGTGCGAAGAAGCGGGAGGCGAGGGCGCCTGCAGGCCCGTGCGGAAGGCGAGGGCGGCCTGCAGGCTTGCGCGGAATGTGCTGGGCGGCTGCTGCTACGTGTTGCTGCTACCGCCTTGCTGCTGCTGCGTGCGGAGCTTTGAGCTTCAAAGCTTGAAGCTCCCGCTCCAATGGCTGGAATGGCTAGAAAGTGAAACGAGGAAGAAGGCCACCACGCCTGCTGGCTCTTGATGAGATGGGTGGTGGTGGTTTCACGGTAGTGGGTATGCACCACAGTGAAGACTCCTACCCGCTGAGTGTCTCCTTAGATGAGGAGGTCCTGCGTATGGAGGGAGAGGGAGGAGACGGTGGCCTGGAGAAGAGCTGCTTTGTGTTTCTTTGGTGGAGGACGAGGCTAGCTACAAAGAAGAAACCACCCTCTTTTTAAAGAAGAAGAGAGCATGCACAGCCATGCCCTGGCTGTGCATGGCTCATGGCAGGGAGAGGCTGGGCATGCGGCTGTAGGGCAAGGTGATGGAGAGCATGGCGCGAGGAGGAAGAAGTCAATCCATGCAGCTGCGGGAAGCATTTCAAAATCAAGTAGAAATAAATATAAAAAGATGGTGAATTTTGCAAAGATGCACTTGAGGAAAAAATGTTAATTGTAAGCCCACTTATTTCATTCTCCTCCCCTCTCAATTAAATGCATGCATGCGTGTATTTTTACAATGCTACTATGGAGACCTAATATGCATTGGTAATGCTAGGAAATAGCACAAGACGGCACAATTGCAGGTGTATTTTTGCAGTGCAATCATACCCCCATGCCTATCTTTTTCTAGTCCCTAGCAAAACATTTTTTGTAGTATTTAGAAATGATCTTAAGCTGAAGATTTTCTTCCGAGGCAACATAGGTGTGTTTATTGTTGGATATTGTGAGAACCAATTGTAGAGAAGACTACCAGTACTTTAAGTCTTACATGACAAAGATCATCTCTCGACTAACCAGGACTCTTGATATTTAAACCTTAAGTACGATTTCCAGGACCCAGGAGGTTTTTACCGTACTCGAGAGCTCAAGAGATTATGGCTTGTGCTTAGTGAAGGATCTAGATTGACCAGATGAACATTAAGACTCAAGCCCAGGGTTTCACGAATCTTTAAGTACAGGTTGGTCCTAGTTCTAGCTCGTGTTTTCGGATTGACCCTTAAGAAGATGACGGAAAACTCAACTTCCATTTTCTGACATTTGTGGCTCACAGGGTATTTGCGACTTGCCTTGAAGAACTTTTTTAGGGTAAAGACTTTACAGACGTTTGTGAGATATACTGACTTATTTGCATTTTTTTTTTTAAACACGTGTCAGTATATCTCTTACAACTTTATTTGGAGGTGCACACTTTTCTTTTTGGTGGGAGAGTTTCTTTTTGGTAGAAAGAGTCGCTCCTAAACACAAGACTAAAGCCTGAGATAAAAAGTCTACCTGCACGCACAGGTAAGGACTCCACCTTCCCTAATGAACACTAGGGTTGGATCTTATGTTCACCTGGTCTTTCTTGATATGTGTAGTGTGAACCAAGATTACTTAGGCTCTCAAGTAGAAGCAAACCAATGGATCCTGTACTGGTGTCTCAGGTACAAGAATACGTCCTTAGTTAGGAGAGATTCTAATCTATCTTGTCAATGCTCAAGTGAATTAAACCGAGCCTGAGCGAATCAAGCTTCTGTGGCCTGGAAAGTCTTCAAAACAGTAGTTGAATATCCATAAACACTTATTGTATTTTTGTTTTAGCTTTCAGATCATTACTAAACATCGTTTATTATTATTATATATGTATATTTTTTTTCTTTTTCTTTTTCTTACATATTTATAAATAGGTGGAAACTGCATGATACCATAAAATACCCAGATTCTATGGATGCCTATCCACCCCCCCATTCCAAACGATGTTATGTCCTCATATGCATGCAGGGAAAGGTAGAGAAAAGGCGAAAGATCCGGTAACGATAGCTGAGGTGCAGGGTATATAGTAGGGTGGTAGGGTGGGTGGATGGTGGGTGGTGAAGTGAAAAGTGAAGTGATCGTGATAGTGGCGTGAAAAGTGATGGTGGATGGTGAGTGTTCTGGCATTTCTTGGGACGAGAGTGTCCCAGGCGAATCAGAAAACAAGTCAAGAGGAAGAAGTTGGCCCTCAGATTGGCCACGAAGAGGGGCTTCTTGGATAGATGGATCCAAAAAGGAATAGCCCCAGTGAGTAGGATATGGGCTCAAGGTCCCAGTGTGGAGTTGCAAATCCGCCTGATTTGGCGAGAAAGAAAGGGCAATCCAGTCTTCAGGAGTGTGGACTGGCGATGAGTAGCCCGAATATGACTCAGACCACGAGGTATGGGAAGCAGAGAAAACCTCGTCAGAAATCTGGTCAGGAGAAAGTACGGGAATAGGGAGGGATGGGGGAACGTCACAATATGTGTTGGTCAGGCAATCGCCAATGTTTACAGGTAATCCGCAGCAGTCTGAATAGGTCCCAATTAGTCCGATACATGCGCTGACGGCCATGTCCTCGTCAGACGTGTCATCCTCAATGCAATTGCAATCAAAGTTCTTGGCTGCCTTGAAGATGTTAAGCTTGAGCTTTTCAGATCCAACGGCACTCTGAATACAGCCCGACTCACAGTCGATAAGGGCACGGGTTGTGGCCAAGAAAGGTCGACCGAGGATGATCGGACAATCAGAAAGTGAACTAGGAACTTCCATATCTAAAATAAGAAAGTCAATAGGAAAACAGAGACTGCTGACCCTAACCACCACGTCTTCCACTACACCCTTAGAGATTTTGATAGAACGATCTGCCAACTGTAATGTGACAGGGGTGGGTTTCAGATTTCCTAAGGAAAATTTTTCGAGCATGATGGTTGGTATAAGATTTATGGAAGATCCTAGGTCAAGCAGGGCACGGTTAAAATTGTAGCCTTGGATGCTACAGGAAATAAGCGGAGTGCCCGGATCTTTCTGCTTCGGTGGTAGATTTGATAGTATAGCACAACTCGCATGAGGTGAGAGAACCATCGGATTCTTGGTTTTCTTTGATTGTTGCCTGGGTGTTGTGTAGTCTTTGAAAAATCGGGCGACAATAGGTATATGGTCGATAGCCTTAAGCAGGGGTACCTTGATTTCTATATCCCTGAACAAATTACGCTGGTTATCAAAGGCTTGCGTATCTTTCTTTTTGCCTTTTGGCTCCCTTAGTAGAGCCTCAGGGAATGGAACTGATTCTAGAACCAATTTGGGTGTATCGTCCTCTCGCGAATGCGGTGCGCATCCCAAATGAGAGGGCGACGAAGAAGATGGGCCGAGATCAGGTCGAGGTGGATCGACGGTTTGCTTACCGCTCCTCATAGTGATAGCATTGGACGATGCGGGTCCAGTGGGATCATACGGGGAAGGAGGGTTTGCAATGGGGACATAAGAGTGCGGTGCTGCAGCGAGATTAGCTTGAAATCCCGGTGGAATGCTCGGAGCCTGAAGAATCTGATGAACCTACCCTTGAGAAGGTCGTACCTGTGGTTGAGGACCATGGGTAAGAAGTTTCGCGGGTTTGGAACAGGTTGGGTGGGAAGAGTGCCCTGAGATCGAGTTGCCATGCGTATTTGACTGATCTCAGCATTCTGCTGCGCCAATTGGTGTTGAAGAGAGGTCATGTTCTCTTCATGGCGCTTCGACATTTCCGTCATCATTCGCATCAATTTATCAAGAGGAGTTGATGCGTGTTCTGCTTGCGGTACGCAAGGACCCGATGGTGGATTCGCCATAGGATTAGACTGTGCCCTTTGGATGATGGGTGCGGACGGTCGCATTGGTCCACCCACGGGGTTTTGGCACTGCGGGTTGTTGGACCATGTGAAATTTAGATGATTTTGCCACCCTGGGTTATACATGGCAGAGAACGGGTTGTTCCCAGGGTGCAAGCGTCTTCTATGCCAGAAGACGTGTCCGCATGTAAATATGCCTCCAAGCACACGGAGGCTTGGTCCTCCATGTCAAAATACTGGCTAGCAGAAGCCAGATCCACATGACTTACCGAGTCGCTCGGTGTGACACTCGTTAAGGAAGGTCTTACGGGGTTTCTCGGGATAAGCCTGGTATTGGAAGAATTTGGATCATGATGAAGTGGTGAAGTGGGGGTGTTTGCCATAGAACGGGCGGGGTTGGCCAGAAGCTCGTCCAGCTTCTTGTGCACGACGAAGACTTCATCCAGTTTTTGTGCGATAAGGTTGAGATCAGTGGATGAATGGGAGGGTCTCGTGTCAACTTCGTGGACATTTCGGGGCAGGCTGGTACGATTAAAGGCGATAATGGAAGCATTGTTCATCGAGTTTTCACTCATATTTTCAAATAATTCGAATGCTCCATTCTCGTCTTTATTCATAAAATTCCCTCCGTAGGAAGCGTCTGCAATCTGCTTCAAAGTCTCATTTAGCCTGTAGTAGAAAATCTTGGCTATATGCCACTTAGGCAGACCATGGTGCGGACACTTCCAGAGGAGGTCATTATACCTCTCCTATGCCTCATGAAATTGTTCATCATTTTGTTGCGTAAATGAAGTGATGGCACAACGAAGCGCATTGGTTCGCTCGATTGGAAGAACTTCTTGAGAAACGCTATTCGCATCTCTTCCCAAGAGTGGATGGTTCTCCCAAGGGTGCGTAACCATTGCGAAGCTTTGTTTCACAATGAAAATGGGAACATTTTCATGAGGACTATAGGTAACCCGACATTTCTTGGTTTAACAGTTTCAGCCAATCGGGTTAGGTCTTCCAAGTGGAGAAAAGGATCTTCACTTGCAAGACCATAAAAGTGAAAATTTATCAGGCCAATTATATTAGGTTTCAGTTTAAAGTCGTCCCCGCCCATGGGGACCGGAATTTGACCTATGGTCTCTGTAGCAGTGGGATTTCTATAAGAGCTAAGAGACCTAGGCTCCTCTCGTTCGGGAGGGTTTTGCATTTCCTCCAATGTTTCCCGAATGGCTTCAATTTGTTCATTATACATTTCCATTTGGGCTTGGAGGCAGGTTATGGGATCTAAGGCTCCACCACCTGGTAGGTTCTGAGGGTGGTTTCCTCCCTCGGGATTTGGGGGTGGGCATGCAGCCATGTTTGTGGAGGAGGATGATTCGGCTTCTTTTCTAAATTTATCAGGCAATTCACACAGTTTAGGACTTTGTGACCTCCTCCCAAACATGTATTACCGCAGGAACAATTGGGGAGATGAGAAGGGAAAAGAGATGAGAGAAATGACGTCGCAAAGGTACACTTGATGACAAATCAATTCAATCAAATTCCTAACCTCTATAGTGTGCCCTTAGACCAAAAGATCTAAGTTACCTACTATCACGTACTACAGAACCGAATGCGAGCACCGCGGAACCACCGGGCCAGATTGAAAGGCCTTTTGCCCCAGTCTTAGACACCCGATAGCACACAGGAACTCTCACTAGCACGTAGACGCTACACGCAGGTAGTTAGACCTCCAATCCTTAATAAGGGTCAAGTTACTACCAATTTTAGTTAGAGGCTTAGGATCAAGTGCTTTTGGAATGTGAAGGGCGTTGTTTACGGGTAATGCCCAAGTGATTGATTTTTTCAAGTGTGTAAAACAAGCATGCAACGGGGAAATCTCCCCGAATTGAAGTTTTAATTGGTGAATGGTTTTTAGAATTCAGCCTTAAGTAGTATGAATTTTAGGATTTCACTGAAATACCAATTCAACCAATCTCCGGGTTTTTCAAGAATACAAGTTTTCTTATAAGCCCAACAAACCCTTCTTCAATATTAGTTGGTTAATGCATGCTAAAATGCAATGGGCTTCCCTAAATGGAGATTTCTATGTGTGGATGCACGAATCAGTTTTAGATTAGTGTGAAAGGGAGCCAAAGCACTGTAATTCAAGTGCTCCTAATCACCAAAAAGATGTCCACACACAAGGCTCAACCAGAAGATAAAGAAAATCAATTTGTTGGGGTTGAAGTATTCAGGATCGAATCTTAGGCAAGTTGAAAAGTCGTGGTGGGGTTGGAATCAACTCAATTCCAAGTCTCCCCACCAAAAATGTGATCCCGAAGTTGCAAATAAGTGAGGCAAAGAGGGGTGCAATCAATCTTTTTATGTTTGCCTCAAAGAATACTTTACACGGTGAAAAATTCAAGAATCAAGATTCTTGGATTTTCGCTATGCGAAGTAAGGCGGGAAATCCCGGGGCGGTGGGAGTAAAGGCAATCAATTAAACAAGTTAATTTTAATCCACTTGCCCCAAGAGATCCCAAGAAGTTTTTCTAGTTTTTTTTTAGTTTTTAGTTTTTTTTTTTTATTAAGGTTACAAGTTAACCTAGGTTGCTAAGAAAGAAAGATTTACTTGTGCAGCAACGTGTGCGGAGCTCCAGTGCGGTGTTGGCATCTTCACACTCTCACTCCCGCCTTGGATCTGCCCACGTCTCTGACTTCGTCTGCCTACCTTCTCCTTGAAATAGGTTTACCTGCACACCAAAAACAGAGACACCCGTGAAGAGAGAAGAGAAAAATGAAAGGAATGGAATAAAAACTTACTTGAAGGCGCACTTCCCTAGCAACGGCGCCAGAAAAGATGTGGTGTTGGAGCCTGTTAGGTTGTTAATATGGTGATTTTATCGTTGAAGTGTATATAGTGGTTAACCTAAATCGGACCTAACCATCTCTTTACAAAATTTTTAACCTGGCCTACTTGATTTTATCTTGGTCACTTTTAGGCCCAGGGTCGAACTCAGGAAGTGGGGTTACAAGTCAAGTTTCTACGCCTTTCCTACAACGAATCTCTTCCGTTCGTTTATTGTGTTTTTAGTGTTTTTCTATTTATAATTTTTTTCTGATAATCTTGGTCCTTGAGGCACACCCTCAAAATTAGTTTCTTGGCTTTAAGCCAAATTAGGGTTCCAAAACGGGTCTTGCTATTCGTAAGACGGAGTACCTGCAAGTCAAGGATTATCTTTTCTCTTTTATATTTTTTTATCTTTTTATTGGCATGCAAGAGAAATAGAAATAAAGTAAATATAGTATAAATATATATGTATATACTATATATGTATAAAGGGGTGGGGGTAGAGGCGGAGATGGAGTGTAGCACGGTGTCGTGTCGGTCGTGGTCTAGAAAGACGCAACCGACAGGATGAGGTGCCGCGTGGAGTGTAAGGGGGATGGCGGAAGATGTGTGCGACCATGCTTTTTATTCGCGTGTATCAAGGAATATCAGCAACTGGTGCAGATATTCCCGCGATATTACGTAGGGTAAGTAATGTGAAAAAATATATATATATGTATATATGTAAATATATCTATATGTATATATATATGGTTATAAATATATAGGTATATATATATGTAGTTATATATGTATATATATATGTGTGTATGTATAGAGTAATATATGTATATATAGATATATGTAGATAGATATGTATATATATATATGTGTGTGTATATATAGTTATATAGATATATATGTATATATGTGTGTATGTATATATATATATATATATATATATATAGATATATATATATGTATATGAATATATGTATATATGTAAGTATATATGTGTATATATATATATAAGTATATAAATATATATATGTAGACTAATACATAGTTATATAAGTACTAATATATGTATATAAGTATATGTATATATGTAAATATATATGTATATAAGTATATAGATATATGTATATATATATGTATACTAATACTTAGTTATATAAATACTACTATATATATATATAGATATAAGTATATATATATATGTATATAAATATATGTATATATGTAACGACCCGGTTCCCGAGCCCCTATGAGACACGAGAACCGGACCGACTCAACTAATCCCAAGACCTAGTCGTCCAACAAGGAAGTAACCAAAAGAGCAGTAAAATAAACCACATTCAACATGAATATAACTAACAGTAAGAAAATACAATAGCAAGGAAAGAAACTACTACAGTATATACCACCACAACAGTAGAACAACATTCATAACTAAATATGAACCGCAGGTAAAGAAAAGTACAGCGGAAACAAGAACTACTCACTATAACGGAACAAAAAGAGGTACAAGAAACAGTGGTAACTCTACTGGACCCTACTCGGCCCAGCGTCCTCTGCAGCCGTTGACCCTGGCTGCTCAACACCTGGTCCTGAAAGGTAACGAGTGTAACACGTCAGCAAAACGCTGAGTAGAGTGGCAACTAAAACTAAAGAAACAGTAGAGTGTACAGTAGCTGTTAAGTTCTGTTACTTTCTTTATTTAAGTCTTTCAATTATCTCACGATTTATCCATTCTCAGATCCTTCACTTGATCTCGAATGTTCCTCATGGGAACGATCTTGATTGCAGTCTATTCCGAATAGTAGAAGTAGCACGTGGTGCTCTCCTGGTCGGGAGAGTCCCCCGTGGTGATCCTACTCTCAGTCAACCACCCCAAGGTCACTGACAGATGTAACGGTGACTACGGCACGCACGGTAAACGCACGGGTAGCTAACCTGCACTGGCACGCGGTCAGTCATTTCCGTTAACGGGTGCACCCAAAGCACAGTACGGAACCAGTACAGGGCAGAGCCCTCTCAGTAACAGGGGTCCAACCCCTCCACAGTCCACGCACCCTCGCCTGACTACCCTGGTTTGCCCCAGCGGGCCTAACAAGTCGGTGTGGGAGGCTAGCAGAACCCCGGGGCCCGTGGGGTAGCTAGTACCTCCCTACACTAGTAGCTCTCCTCGGTACTACGTACACGAGGGCCAGCAAGTCGGTACAGAGTGGCCAGTCCTAACCCCGGGTCCCTGGGGCGGCTGGCTCCGCTCTACACTAAACTGGGAAACAGTCGCTCTCCTTGGTACTTCGTACTCAAGGGCCACCTCACTTCCCCAATTCTATTTCATTCACTTTCCAGGAGTTCTACTCCTAATTCCCCGTAGGGTTCCAGTTCTTTAACTCAGCGCATTCCGGCTTCACCTTTCCAGTTTCACGTTCATACATCCCATATTCTTACTCATGTTCATTTATTCATAACAGGCAGCTGTTTAAACGAATTTACAGGCAGCTATTATTTCCTTTCCACATTTTCCAAGACTGCAGTATTCATACATTCCACTAGTTTTCCTGTCCTAGGATTCATGCCATATCCTAGGATCTATCATACAATCTAGTTTTCCAACCCTAGGATTCATGCAACACCCTAGGATCTACCATTCAATCTATTTCTCATTCCTAGGATTCATGCAATGTCCTAGGTTCTATTTATCATTTTATAATTTAATAGATTATACTTAAACCCACTCTACCAGGTATGACGGGAGTAATGGGGGCGTGATCGGGAATCCCGCGTGCCTCCGCGACCCCCAAGACTGCAACGGAACGAGGTCCTATCACAAGGATCAAACTCAAGGAGTGTCTCAAAATAGTGTATAGCTACTGTAGGACAGGTAGAGGATTTAATTCCGGAAAGAACGCAACTCAAAACGCGGAAAACGGAACCCGAACGGGCCCTCAACGGGTCGAAAATGACGACACTGTGCAAAATCAGACGTCTGGAACTTCTTCCAGACGTCTTAAAAAGTGGATCAGAGAATTACCTTGTTCTGCGTGGTTTCTCAGACGTCCAGAAGCCTGCGGGGACGTCTGGCCTAGTTCCCAGACGTCCGATGGTCACCCCGGACGTCTGGAGGTCACTCCCGCCGTCTGGCACTGCAGCCAGACGTCTGATTCGTGTTGGATGCGAATCTCAGACCCTGCGCGTAACCATTTCCTTTCTCTCTTAGTACAGTCAATCTAAGAAAACGAAGAAGACGAAAAAATCACCTTTCAAACGTCTGGATGGTCTTCCAGACGTTGGCCCAGCCGTCTGGCTATCATCCCAGACGTCTGATTCTGGAAATGTTTCCAGAATCAGGCTGCGACTCGCCCTCCGCTCGCGACGCCGCGCCTCGTCGCACCTTGTGCGCCTGCTACTCGGACCGCAGCAGTCCCCCCCCGCGTCGCCCCGCGCCCGTTGCACTCCCCGCCGGCCGGCCCTGGTAGCCCTGGCGAGCTCGCCCTCACGGCTGAGCGCCGCTCTCGCACACAGCACCTCCTCCGCGCTCACTGCGGCCGCCGCTGCAACCTCGCGCTCGCTCTCGCGCTCACTGGCTGAAGGAGAAGAGGAAGGAGGTGGTGGTGACGGAAGAGCGCGTGGCCTTTTAAGGCCGCGCGAGGAGGAGAGAGAAGGAGCGCGGCAGGGGAATCTGCAGCCGCAGGAGGAAGGAATAAGCGAATATGCGGGTCTGCGCGCCCAGGCGCGCAGACGACCCGCGGGTGTCAAAGATAAATGATTTCCAGACGTCTGGCAACGATCCCAGATGTCTGATACGACGTCTGGAAGTGATTACAGACGTCTGGTTCGACGTCTGGCCCACCTCCCAGACGTCTTAAAAGATGTCTGGGGCACGCGTTCATAACAATATAACAAACTCAAAGGAAGTTTCGTCCCCAAAACTTGCGTTAACTAGGGTGTGGAAAATACGCCCAAATAACCATAACAAACTCAAAGAGGACCGAAGCCGGTCCGAAAAGACGTACCCGCGAAAAGCTCCGGGTACCGCTCCCACATTGCCGCCTCAGGCTCCCAGGTAGCCTCCTCGTATCGCTAGCTCCTCCACAAAACCTTTACCAGGGGTACTTGCTTCCGTCTCAAACTGCGGATGGCTCGATCTAGAATCTGCACTGGCCGCTCAAGGTAGGTCAGGTCGTCGCCCACCTCCTCGCTCTCGTGACTCAGTACGTGACTGGGATCGGCTACGTACTTCCTGAGGTTGGACACGTGGAACACGCCGTGCACACCAGAAAGCTGCGGGGGGAGGGCAAGCCTGTAAGCAACGGGTCCAACCCGCTCCAGGACCTCAAAGGGCCCCACGAACCTCTGCGCGAGCTTCCCTCTCACCCCAAACCACTGTAAGCCCTTCATGGGCGAAACACGAAGGAAGACGTGGTCCCCAACCTCAAACTGCACCTCTCTACGTCTCTGATCCGCGTAACTCTTCTGTCTGCTCCTGACAGTGCGAAGTCGCCTGTGGATCTGCTCGACTACCTCCTGACTCTGCCGGATCAACCTGGGGCCAACCTCCCACTTGGTCCCCACCTCAACCCAACTCAAGGGTGCTGTACACCTCCGTTCGTACAGAGCCTCGTAGGGAGCCATGCCGATGCTCGAGTGATAACTGTTGTTGTATGCAAACTCCGGCAAGGGCAGGTGCTCCTCCCAAGAGCCCCTCCAGTCCAGTACACAGGCACGCAAAAAGGTCCTCAAGTGTCTGTATCGTGCGCTCAGACTGTCCGTTCGTCTGGGGGTGGTAAGCTGTACTAAACCACAACCGCGTCCCCAAGGCCTGCTGAAACTCAGCCCAAAACTGGGACGTAAAGTGGGTATCCCGGTCGGATACGATCTCCCGCGGAACTCCGTGTAGTCGTACCACACCACGGATATACCTCTCTGCCAACTGTGCTGGTCCCAAAGTGACTCGGATCGGCAGAAATCGTGCCGTCTTCGTCAGTCTATCCACTATTACCCAGACTGCGTCGTGTCCCCGCTGGGTAACAGGTAAGCCCACCACCAAGTCCATGGTGATGCTCTCCCACTTCCACTCTGGCACTGGAAGCGGCTGTAGCGGCCCTGCAGGCCTCTGATGCTCAGCTTTCACCTGCTGGCACACTAAGCACTGCTGCACGAATTCACCCACATCCCGCTTCATCCCCCTCCACCAAAACTCGCGTCTCAAGTCGTGGTACATCTTCATGTTTCCGGGATGTATGGTGAATCTGGAACCGTGTGCCTTAGTCAGGAGCTCTCTCAACAGCTCCTCGTCTCTGGGAACGCACAACCGTCCCCTCAAGCGCAGCACCTGGTCTGTGAAAGAGAAGTCCCCCGGGTCTCCCGACAGTACTCTGTCGCGCAAGGACTGCAAGTACGGATCGGCCATTTGTCCTGTGATGATGCGGTCTATCAGCTCTGGCCTGGTCTGCCGTGTCACCGTCACTGCCCCACAGTACCCTCGTAACTCTAGAGGTCGCCAACTGCCCACCTCCTCCAAAAGGCTCCAACTCTGTAACTGTAGACTGGCCAAGTGTGCGGGCGTCTTACGGCTCAAGGCGTCAGCCACCACATTGGCCTTTCCCGGGTGGTAGGAGATGCTGCAGTCATAGTCCTTCAGGAGCTCCAACCAACGTCTCTGTCTCATGTTGAGCTCCTTCTGATAAAAAAGGTATCTGAGGCTCTTGTGATCTGTGAAAATCTCGAAGGTCTCACCGTATAAGTAGTGCCTCCAAGTCTTCAGCGCGAAGACAACAGCTGCCAACTCTAGGTCGTGGGTAGGGTAGGTATGCTCATGGGGCTTCAATTGCCGCGAAGTGTAAGCGACAACATGACCCCTCTGCATGAGCACACCTCTTAACCCCTGCAAGGAGGCGTCCGTGTACACAACGAACCCGCCACTACTATCAGGCATGGTGAGCACGGGAGCAGAGGTCAACCTCTCCTTCAGCTCCAGAAAACACGCCTCACAGACATCTGTCCAAGCGAAGGGCACGTCCTTCCAGGTCAACGGTGTCATAGGACGTGCAATCTGTGAAAAACCTCTGATGAATCATCTGTAGTAGCCTGCCAGTCCCAGGAAACTACGAATCTCAGTGACTGAATGCGGTCTCTCCCACCTGAGTACTGCCTCAACCTTGGCTGGGTCCACCGCCAAGCCGTCTCCAGAGATCATATGACCTAAGAAGGTCACCTCCCTCAACCAGAACTCGCACTTGCTGTACTTGGCGTACAACCTGCGTCGTCTCAGAGTGTCCAGAACCATCTGCAAGTGTTGTCCGTGCTGCGTCCGATCTCTAGAATAGATGAGTACATCATCTATGAAAACCACCACGAACTGGTCCAAGTACGATCTAAACACCCGGTTCATCCGATCCATGAAAGTAGCGGGGGCATTGGTCAGCCCAAACGGCATGACCAAAAACTCCTAGTGTCCGTACCGGGTGCGGAAAGCTGTCTTAGAGACGTCGGTCTCCCTGATCCTCAACTGGTGGTATCCAGACCTCAAGTCGATCTTGGAAAACACCGTGGCACCCCGCAACTGGTCAAACAAGTCGTCGATCCTCGGCAGCGGATATCTGTTCTAGATGGTGACCCTATTCAGCTGTCGGTAGTCCACACAAAGGCGTAGGGTACCATCCTTCTTCTTCACAAACAGTACTGGGGCTCCCTAGGGAGACGCACTGGGCCTCACGAAACCTTTCTCCAAAAGGTCCTGTAACTGAGACTTGAGCTCTCGCAGCTCAAACGGTGCCATCCTGTATGGCGCGGTGGAGATGGGGCTGGTTCCTAGTACTAGTGAGATCTCAAACTCGATCTCCCGCTCGGGTGGTAGTCCTGGTAACTCGTCTGGGAACACGTCAGGGTACTCCTGACCACCGGGATACTCTAGAAGTCTGCCACAGGGCTGGGCTCTGCCACCACACAAGCTAGGAAGCCCTCACACCCCTGGCTCAAAAGTCTCGCCGCCCGAAGTGCCGAAATGCACCTGAAACCTCCGTCCACTGGCTGTCCGTGAAACTCGAAGGAAGGCAACTCCGGCATGGAGAAGACAATCTTCCTCTCAAAATAGTCCACCAAGGCGTGGTAAGTAGACAGCCAATCCATCCCCAGAATCACTCCAAAGTCCTCCATCTGTATCATAATCAGGTCAGCTGGCAGGCTATGTCCCCCGACGTTGACCTCGCAATCCGTGTACACCTCCTCAGCTACAAGCAGCTGACCACTCGGACCTCCGATTACGAACGGATTCTCTAACTGTGTATAATCCTGGTCCAACTAACTGCGAAACTGGCTGCGACAAACGAGTTCATAGAGCCGGAATCGAAAAGCGTGTAAACGAGTCTGCTGGAAATTGAAACCATACCTGCTACCACCGATCCCAAAGCTCTGGCGTCCCTGTGTGTCAGGGCGTTGATACGCCCTTGAACTCTAGGTGCGGACGAAGCAGCCACACTCTGCGTCGGACAGGTAGGTGCTGGCCAGTACCCTCCTTGCGACTGCTGTCCTCCTCCTCGCGCCTGGTAACCGTGGCCTCCTGCGCGTCCTTCAGTGCTCTACGCGGGAAGTATCTACTGACCTCCTGCCCTAGACGGGCAGTCCCTCCTGATGTGGCCCGGCTGGCCACACTGGTAACAGAGGGGAACCCGGCTCCCGCCCTCAGTGGGTCCCTTCTGTCGGCTGGGCGGGGGTTCAGTGCTGGCGACTGGCCCCTGTCGAGGGCCCCCAAAGGCTACTCATGGCCCTGTAAAACGTGACGGCTCTCCTGTGGATGCCACGTGTCTCCTTTGAGTTCTCCTAACACGCCTAGTGTGACGGCGGAAATCTCGTTCCACCACCAACTCCCCTGTCGTACGCTCGGAAGGGGGAGGAGGGGGTGGCGATGTGGATGGAAGCTGAAATTCTTCACGAACCACCTCTCGAATTAGTTGGACGAGGTCCGGAGACGGTATGCTTAGGAGAAGAGGAGGGGTAGTATGTACTCCAAGCCCGACACATCTGTCCCTCGGGCCCCGACCTCGGCCGTGCCCGCGGCCCACCCTCCTAGTTCCACGACGAGGCATCTCCTACAAGGAGACGCAAAACAACGAAATACGTCAGTACGGAACAGTACCTAACGAAAACGTCCAATAGCTCATGTCAAGAGATATGTTGTGGTGGCTACTCTAGTTATAGACATGTGAATTGGTTATTTTCTAGTCAGCTGATTCACTTCTCGGGACGACCTTGCTCTGATACCATCTTGTAATGACCTGGTACCCGAGCTCCTACGAGACACGAGAACCGGACCGACTCAACTAATCCCAAGACCTAGTCGTCCAACGAGGAAGTAACCAAAAGAGCAGTAAAATAAACCACATTCAGCATGAATATAACTAACAGTAAGAAAATACAGCAGCAAGGAAAGAAACTACTACAGTATATACCACCACAACAGTAGAACAACATTCATAACTAAATATGAACCGCAGGTAAAGAAAAGTACAGTGGAAACAAGAACTACTCACAATAACGGAACAAAAAGAGGTACAAGAAACAGTGGTAACTCTACTGGACCCTACTCGGCCCAGCGTCCTCTGCAGCCGCTGACCCTGGCTGCTCAACACCTGGTCCTAAAAGGTAACGAGTGTAACACGTCAGCAAAACGCTGAGTAGAGTGACAACTAAAACTAAAGAAACAGTAGAGTGTACAGTAGCTGTTAAGTTCTGTTACTTTCTTTATTTAAGTCTTTCAATTATCTCACGATTTATCTATTTCTCAGATCCTTCACTTGATCTCGAATGTTCCTCGTGGGAACGATCTTGATTGCAGTCTTTTCCGAACAGTAGAAGTAGCACGTGGTGCTCTCCTGGCCGGGAGAGTCCCCCGTGGTGATCCTACTCTCAGTCAACCACCCCAAGGTCACTGACAGACGTAACGGTGACTACGGCACGCGCGGTAAACGCACGGGTAGCTAACCCGCACTGGCACGCGGTCAGTCGTTTCCGTTAACGGGTGCACCCAAAGCACAGCACGAAACCAGTACAGGGCAGAGCCCTCTCAGTAACAAGGGTCCAACCCCTCCACAGTAACCAAACAGGGGCCTTGCCCCTCCACAGTACGCGCACCCTCGCCTGACTACCCTGGTTTGCCCCAGTGGGCCTAACAAGTCGGTGTGGGAGGCTAGCAGAACCCCGGGGACCGTGGGGTAGCTAGTACCTCCCTACACTAGTAGCTCTCCTCGGTACTACGTACACGAGGGCCAGCAAGTCGGTACAGAGTGGCCAGTCCTAACCCCGGGTCCCTGGGGCGGCTGGCTCCGCTCTGCACTAAACAGGGGGACAGTCGCTCTCCTTGGTACTCCGTACTCAAGGGCCACCTCACTTCCCCAATTCTATTTCATTCACTTTCCAGGAGTTCTACTCCTAATTCCCCGTAGGGTTCCAGTTCTTTAACTCAGCGCATTCCGGCTTCACCTTTCCAGTTTCACATTCATACATCCCATATTCTTACTCATGTTCATTTATTCATAACAGGCAGCTGTTTAAATGAATTTACAGGCAACTATTATTTCCTTTCCACATTTTCCAAGACTACAGTATTCATACATTCCACTAGTTTTCCCATCCTAGGATTCATGTCATATCCTAGGATCTATCATACAATCTAGTTTTCCAGCCCTAGGATTCATGCAACACCCTAGGATCTACCATTCAATCTATTTCTCATTCCTAGGATTCATGCAATGTCCTAGGTTCTATTTATGGTTTCATAATTTAACAGATTATACTTAAACCCACTCTACCAGGTACGACGGGAGTAATGGGGGCGTGATCGGGAATCTCGCGTGCCTCCGCGACCCCCAAGACTGCAACGGAACGAGGTCCTATCACAAGGATCAAACTCAAGGAGTGTCTCAAAATAGTGTATAGCTACTGTAGACGGGTAGAGGATTTAATTCCAGAAAGAACGCAACTCGAAACGCGGAAAACGGAACCCGAACGGGCCCTCAACGGGTCGAAAATGACGACACTGTGCAAAATCAGACGTCTGGAACTTCTTCCAGACGTCTTAAAAAGTGGATCAGAGAATTACCTTGTTCTGCGTGGTTTCTCAGACGTCCAGAAGCCTGCGGGGACGTCTGGCCTAGTTCCCAGACGTCCGATGGTCACCTCGGACGTCTGGAGGTCGCTCTCGCCGTCTGGCACTGCAGCCAGACGTCTGATTCGCGTTGGATGCGAATCTCAGACCCTGCGCGTACCCATTTCCTCTCTCTCTTAGTACGGTCAATCGAAGAAAACGAAGAAGACGGAAAACTCACCTTTCAAACGTCTCGATGGTCTTCCAGACGTCGGCCCAGCCGTCTGGCTATCATCCCAGACGTCTGATTCTGGAAATGTTTCCAGAATCAGGCCGCGACTCGCCCTCCGCTTGCGACGTCGCGCCTCGTCGCACCTCGTGCGCCTGCTGCTCGGACCGCAGTAGTCCCCCCCTGCGTCGCCCCACGCCAGCTGCGCTCCCCGCCGGCCGGCCCTGGCAGCCCCGACGAGCTCGCCCTCACGGCTGAGCACCGCTCTCACACACAGCACCTCCTCCGCGCTCACTGCGGCTGCCACTGCCGCTGCAACCTCGCGCTCGCTCTCACGCTTGCTCTCACGCTCACTGGCTGAAGGAGAAGAGGAAGGAGGTGGTGGTGACGGAAGTGCGCGTGGCCTTTTAAGGCTGCGCGAGGAGGAGAGAGAAGGAGCGCGGCAGGGGAATCTGCAGTCGCAGGAGGAAGGAATAAGCTAATATGCAGGTCTGTGCGCTCAGGCGCGCAGACGTCTAGCGCGTGTCAAAGATAACAGATTTTCAGATGTCTGGCAACGATCCCAGACGTCTGATACGACGTCTGGAAGTGATTATAGACGTCTGGTTTGACGTCTGCCCACCTACTGATGAGTGGCTACTCATCATGGCTAAAAGGCCGAAATTAAGCTAGACACTAAGCAAAACAATATCAAATTAACATATAAAAAGGGTTAAGTGTGGGAATTAAAGAAAAGACCTAAAACTTTTAATGTGTGTTAAAACCTCCTAATTAGGTCACAAAAATGAGATATTCTGAAAACTAAAGAACAAATGATGATCCATGCATCAATTGAACACATAAACAAGTTTGAAAAGACAAATCAGAAGTAAAATCAATGTCTTAAATGTTCAATTAAGCACATGTAAAAATTTGAAAGCAATTTGACATCATTTAGGCTTAGAAATAAATAGATTACAATTAGGTCCTTCATGCATTACATTTCTACCCTTCAAAACTCCTTCTTGGACCTTTTTGCAAGCCGCAGGGACCCTTCTGTATGACTGCAAGGCCCTTCCAGTTATAGTTCTTTTCACTTTTGGACCTGCACGCTATTCTTCTACCCCTTCGTTCAAGGGTCTTCCTGCAAGTTTTCCCTCATTTCAGAGAGAAGCCTGTGTTCTTCACGCGCACTATAGCACGCGAAGAACACAGCCATTCTCGACCATCCATCGCACTTTTGATCTCGATCTGTGGCTGGATTCAAATGGAACCTTCGCGTGATTCGGTGCGTGCGTTCACCTCTCTTCCCAGATCTCATCTGACGGTCAGATCTCTCTCTTGACTCACCGCGCGCTCTACCCATCTCATCCTCACCGCCGGCTTAATTTTGATTAACCTCACCCTGGCGGTGATTCCAATCACTGAGCTGCTACTTAAGCACCTCAGTGGTGTCGTGTGCAAGGGATCGCTCCCTCCTACATCTCTTAGCGATCAGTTCATCCACTCCAGTCTCTCCTCATCTAGCCCCTGATTTCACAGCCACCGGCTGTGGAATCATCGCCTGCTCTCGACCCTCCTCGTCGCTAAGGACCTCGTAGCACCTAAGGACGACCCTGGAGTCTCACTAGCAGACTCTTCCCTCCGCTGGAGTCACCTTCCTCCTTTCTTCCTCCTTAGCTGCCGGCTAAGGACCCAAAGGTCCCATTCTTCCTTTTAGTTTAGGTTTTTAATTCTGCACAAGTAGTGTTAGATTTAGTTTGCAGTAGTTTAGAATAGATTTAGTTTTAATTGTTAGTGTTTAATGTTAGCTGTAGTTAGATTAGTCTTAGGAGTAGAATTAGTATTAGATACCCTCCCTCACCTCCTCTGATCAGTCCAGATCAGAGGGGAAGAATCATCTGTTCATTGTTCAATTTATCTCCCTCTTCATGTTTTGTTTTTCCATCATCCAAATTCTGATTCTTGTTTTCCTTTTAACGACGAATTTTTCATCAATCACCCACACATCCTGACTTAATTTCAGATCTGATGGTGCACTGCCTCAGATCTGAAAGTGGCGTCACAAGCACCATTTGGGGCTTCTCACTCACCCCATTTGTGTTCACAAAATCCCCTTTTATTTTAGATTGATTGCCTCAGTTTGTCAGAGCACTTTTGATTTGGATTTTAAAGGATTTTTACTCTCTGAAATGTTTTGACAGATCTGACAAATTGAAGGGATTTTTGGTTTTCATTGTGGGCAAGGACTCTGAGAAGTTCTCTGGTGACAGAGAACAACTCAGAAGAGCCTTTCATGAATCTGTTTCTACCTTGATCTGAATGCATTCGCAAGCTTTTATAAATTCCTTTAATGCATTCTTAGTCTGTTTTGCCATTTCAGAACTGTCATACACCACCTGTTTTGATGATTATTTTTGTATGGTGATTTCCTAACCTAAGGAGTTCTCCATACTCCTTAAGGTTGCAAGAAACTGGGATTGTATGTTTTTTGGTTTTAATTGATTGAGTTAAGTTCTCCTTCATGCTGTCTATAGCATTAGGAAGAGCTAACTCAATGCCATTTGTTGTTTTGATCAGAAATGATGCTTTTGATAAGGGCTTTTTCTTGTTGGGTATTTGAACTGAATTCTTATGTGATTTTCGTGAGATTTAAACCCTTATCAAATTTGGATTTCAACTCTCAAATTTTTTAGTTTGTTTTGAATTTTCTCTTATTTCCAGTTATACAGTAACATGCTGCAACTTGCAGCTACATTTCCCTCCATCTCTAAATTCTCCTCTTCTCTACAATTCCCCTCTCATCTGTGAATACATCCCCCTCTTCAAATGGACTAACTGCAGCAGCAGTCAGCCCTTTTGACAGTGGCTTAAGCCACTGCTGATGCTAAACAAAACACCCTGAACAGCACACCTTCTCATCCCTCTCCATCTTCTCTGACAGTAGCTTAGCTGCTGTTTAAATTGAAATCAAAACTTAATTAACCCTTCTTCCCTCATTTCCTAACTTCCTACTGAAACCTAATTATACATACTTATTTTAAAACTGTAAATATGCCTATCCATAGTATTATAACTATAACATATAGCCTAATTATGTAAGTAAGATACATAGTTATACTGTAAATATGTATAAAACCTGTACATAAATCCATATACATATGTAATCTATGTAAATATATGTATATATACTAAACTATTATGTATGTATCTACTTAATAATGTATATATATATAAACAGATCCCTATTTACATATTTAATAGCTAAATTATAGAGTAACTTAGCTAAATTAATAATTTAGAGCTATAATTAAATTAAATAAATCTATAAAATTAGGATAATATATATAGTAAGTAATTTAAGCTAATTAAAGTGTATTTATACCTAGTACATCTTACTGTAACTTAGTTTTAATTATAAACTACACAGAATTGCTATTTTAGCCTAAATAAAACATAAATAAATTCATAAAAATACAATAAAAATATGTATTAAATACTTAAGTATGTAAATTGAAACTGTTTAAGGTCAATTAGACCATTTACTAATTATTTTATAACTAATTAACTATTTAATCACCTAAATCCACCTGTATAATCAGCATAGTTTAACGAATTTATTTGTATAGTAAATATATTTAAAATTCAAAATTAATAAATCAACTATGTAGTATTATGTAAATATTTTATTTACCATATTTTATTTTATTTTTTTTAATAATTTATGGCCCCCAAATCGAGGACCAAAAACGTGCCCAGAAGCAGCTGCGGCTGACTTCCAGCGCACAATGTGGCACTGGAATAGCGCCACATCGTGTGTTGCAAGTCAGACGCAGCGCCATATAAGTTAATTATGCTATAGGTTAGGCAGTCGTCACGGCGTTGGGCGCCCGAAACGCGATCCTCTTATGCGACCCGATTACCCGTTGAACTCTGGTCTGGCTACTCTGTCTGATTTGCGATAAATGTGTGTTTGGGGGCGGGGGCCCGAGCGTGTGTGTGTGTGGCGCATGGCCGAGGCCTTGCGCTGATATGAAAACATAATTAAGCCACCTAATCTGAGATTAGGGCACGCTTAGTAGAGGTCTGGTCCCACCCGAAGGGTGTTGTGTATCCCTCGGAAAGTGCACCCACAAACTAAGCACATTTTAAATTAATGACATTAGCCTAACCCCCTCCCCACCGTAGCCTCTGAAGTGTCTTAAGACAGAAGAGTTTAACACAGAAGAAAAAAACAGACGAGTTAAGTTAACACAAAGAGAAGAAAAAGAGAGAACACAATAGATAACAAGAACAGAGACTTACTGTACATATAGTAGTAGAATAAGTAATATACATACGTATAAGTAAATCTATATAATTACTAACAGAATAAAATGACACTATAAATGTCGCTAAAGACCTCAGTTTGCTTCTTTACGTTGTATATAGTGTTTTCTGAGATTTAGCGACGCTTATATCTGTCACTGAAACTTCTGTATATGTTACTATAAATAACAAACTGATAAGTTAAGTCTCTACACCATTGCATCCTAAGGTATTATATACTATTATGTTAGTACTAATAGGATAACTTGTAAATACATAGTTTAGAGTATAATAATAGATCGTTTGATGCTTATTCATATTTAGTATTTTTGCAAGCATTTCTTAGTAATTAGGTAAATAAAACACACATTCATTCATTCTTTAATAAGATGTAGAGTTTCTTTTTGGAATTAGAGGATAATTTTAAGATCAAAGAGTGACCGAATTAAATTCAATAAACTGCCTCCCAGTGAACGACCTGGAACAAAACCAGTAAAAATTAGATAAATAAGCAAATGATAATAATGGTTGTAATGACTGGTACTCACCCATACTCACCACTATACGACATTCTTAATGTTATATTATACACCCTATACTACAACGACATAACATTGTGTTATATACAACCAATGGTTCTTAATGTCATACAACCATTGTGTTATATACACATTTCATATCAATCAGGTACGCGTTCATAACAATATATATCAATATATATATGTATACGTATATATATATATGTATATAATAGTGTATAGGTGTGTGTGTGTGTGTATGAAAGTGTGAGTGTATGTGTGTTTGTAGGGAGAGAGGGAGAGTGTGCTGTGAGAGAGAGAGAGAGAGAGAACGGGAGAGAGAGTGCCTGCTGAGGAAAAGAGAGGCATTTAAGTCGTCTGAGGCAGCTAGGCGTCGTCTGAAGGCTTCACGCGCATGCGCAGGTGCGTATGCATGCAAAGACGTGCATGCTGGAGGGCGATGGGCGCGGAGAGGACTTGCAGCGCACCGCGCTGCGCGAAGGGTTGGAGCAGGCACACGCAGAGGCACGCGGGCGAAGGGAGCGGGCGAAGCAGGCGGGTACGGGCACTGCCAGCAGAACACGGGGCGAGACGCGTGTGCAGGCTGCGGCCGGTTGCGGTGTGCCGGGTGACCGATTAAGTGAGAAACTCACCGGTCACCCCACTGTAGCCACAGTGTTTCGTAAACTAGCATGAACAGTGGCTACAGTGGCCGGGCGAGCCGCATGACCGAGAGCGGGCGGTGCTGTGAGTGCGAACTGCTCGGCGCGCGCTGAAGAGTGGCTCTGGCTACTGGCTTGCGGGCGGGACCTCGCGACAGAGCGCGTGGAGAGGACTAGGTCGCGAGCGAAGGGGTGCGACAGGGTGCGCGGTGGCCTGCGGGTGTTGGCTGGGGTGCGCGGTGAGGCTTGGCCGGTCGCTGCAGTGGCACGCGGTGGTCGGTTGTAGGCAGGATGGTGAGTGCAGTGCGAAGAAGCGGGAGGCGAGGGTGCCTGCAGGCATTCGCGGAAGGCGAGGGCGGTCTGCAGGCTTGCGCGGAAAGGGTTGGGCGGCTGCTGCTGCGTGCGGAGCTTTGAGCTTCAAAGCTTGAAGCTCCCGCTCCAATGGCTGGAATGGCTGGAAAGTGAAACAAGGAAGAAGGCCACCACGTCCACCGACTCTTGATGAGCTGGGCGGTGGTGGTTTCACGGTGGCGGGTATGCACCACAGTGAAGACTCCTGCCTGCAGAGTGTCTCCTCAGAGGAGGAGGTCCTACGTATGGAGGGAGAGGGAGGAGACAGTGGCCTGGAGAAGAGCTGCTGTGTGTTTCTTTGGTGGAGGACGAGGCTGGCTACAAAGAAGAAACCACCCTCTTTTTAAAGAAGAGGAGAGCATGCACAGCCATGCCCTGGCTGTGCATGGCTCATGGCAGGGAGAGGCTGGGCATGCAGCTGCAGGGCAAGGTGATGGAGAGCATGGCGCGAGGAGGAAGAAGTCAATCCATGTAGCCGCGGGAAGCATTTCAAAATCAAGTAGAAATAAAAATAAAAAGATGGTGAATTTTGCAAAGATGCACTTGAGGAAAAAATGTTAATTGCAAGGCCACTTATTTCATTCTCCTCCCCTCTCAATTAAATGCATGCATGCGTGTATTTTTACAATGAGACTATGGAGACCTAATATGCATTAGTAATGCTAGGAAATAGCACAAGACGGCACAATTACAGGTGTATTTTTGCAGTGCAATCAGTGGCTCACTGCAGATGTCGAGTCAGCTCATCCACCTTGTTCTCAATGATCGAGACCTTATCCAGGCAACTGGCCATTAACTCCAAATCGACGGAAGAGGACAGGCCCCGCGTCTCGTGTGCTCCCTACAGATTCGTCAATGCACGGGCATTTGTCTGGTCGAATATGCCAATGGTTTCATTATTGATGGAGTTCTTGCACATGTTCTCAAGAATCTCCCACACAGTGTCTTTGTGTTGACCCATGATGTTTCCTCCACAGGTCGCATTGACGAACAATCGAATATCCTCACGGAGTCCTTGGTAAAAGGACTGGACTTGTTCCCATTTAGGAACTTCGATTTCGCATGAGATCTAAAAAGCGATCCCATGCCTCACGAAGCCATTCTCCTGCCTGCTGTGTGAAATGTGTGATCTGTGTCACAGAGCATTTGCCTGACCAATAGGGAAGAACTTTTTCAGAAACTCGGATTGCAGTTTAGCCCATGTGTTGATAGGATTTGGTACCAATGAGCAGCCTTGTCCATGAGAGAAGGAGAACATCTTCATGAGCAAGATATCCCGATTTTGAGCTTCTAACCCAAAGGTCTAGGCCAGATGCTTGAGTTGATTGATATGTTGGAAGGGATCTTCAGAATTAAGCCCATAAAATTTAGGAATAGCATGAATCATGTTGGGCTTGAGTTCAGTATCAGGACCTCCAGTTGGGATTTCGACTCAAGGTTCGATCGCCACTACAGTGGAATTGTAATGATCTCGCATTATAGGACACTACGGTGGATTCATAAAGGCTTGGAATAAATCGTTGAGGCACTGAAGTTGATTCTGGAGATTGTTTTCTTCTTCTGTTGGGTGGTCCATGCTTATAGTTGAAGGAGACCTAGGCTCAAATGAATCAGAAGAGATATCGATATGGTCGAGTTGTTGCACAAACAGGGAGGTCGAGGTTGGCCTCGACAAGAGTGAATAGCTAATGGAGGCCTCAAGGGTGGTGTTGACGAGGCGAGATTGTGTTTTTGGAAGATGTTCATTGCAGTATAAATGAAATCACCATGAAAATAAATAAGAATTTATACCTCGAAAGCCAAGGTATCCGAGGTCGAACACAGGGAGCAATTGGGTATTTAAAAATGTAAGGCACAACTCTCAATTTAATAAAAAGCAATAACCAATCCAATCAAAATTGAGAAGTAATGTCAATGTAGAAATAATGCTAAAAAATTGGACGTCTGATGAAATATCAGACGTCATAAAAGTGTCTGCTGCAGTGCTTGATGTGTCTTTTTCTTTTTGATTTTTGCCTTCCCTTTCTCTCTTCTTTCTCTTTTCTCCACGGCTATGCTTCTTCTACCTTCTTCTTCTTCTTCTTCTTCTTCTTCTTCTCTTCTTTGTCTTTCCTTGTCTTCTTCTTCTTCTGTCTCTACTTGGCCGCTCCTACTTCTTTCTTTCTTCAGCCCTTGTCTTCTTGGGCTTCTTCTTCTTTCTTCTTCCTCTTCTTTCTTCTTCTGCGGCTATGTCCCTGCTTGGCTTTGGCTTCCTTTACCTTCAGCAGCTACCTTCTTCTTCTTCTCTTCCTTTTCTGTACTTGGTCTTCCTCTTCAGTTGCTCCTCTTCTTCCTTCTTAGCTTTCTCCTCTTCTACCTTCAGATTCTTCTTTCCTTCCTGCACAGCACAATGGAGAAAAACCTACCCCTACCCCTCCCCATGTGTCTCTCTCTCTCTCTCTCTTGCTCTTAGGTACACTCTCCCAGAGCTGGGTGATTGGGTCAGGTTTCGCTTGCCCAGGTCTAGGTGCACCAGCGTGGTGTAGTGCGCGAGGAGTGTTAGGTCTAGGTAATTGGGTCGGGTGCCAGGTCCGTAGGGGCAGGGGTCGTGGACGAGGTGTGAGCAAGGGAGGGTGAGGGACCTCACCCCATGTTACTTGAGGCAACCAACAAAAAGCACAAAATCAATATCAGTGTCGCCACTCATCCCTGAGTTTACGAGGTGGGACTAAATGTCCCACCCACTTCTGCTGGCACCCACAGGAGGGAACTCCACTCAATTAGAGCAGCTGGGAGCCTCGCGACGTCTTCTCTCAGGCTGGATACATTCACACACTCAATGCACATCGCTTGGAGCCCTTATTCCTGGAGTGCGTGGCTTCGAGCTCTGAAGCAAGCAAGCTTGCTTTAACGTTAATGGTGGAAGGAGGCTCAGACCTGCACGACACGAAGATGGCCTTGCGGCCCTATCAAACAACAGGGAAAGCTTCGCCATATCACGACGAAGATGAGGCAGGGGTCGACGTGGTGAAGAATGGCCTAGGCATGCGTGCCTAGGTCGGACTATGACTGTGCGCGTGGGTTTGTTTGATGGAAGTGTGGGGCGTGTGTGGCAGTCAGTGGATGGGCGGAGAGTGATCAGTGGGTGATGGCGAAGGTGATGAGGTTGGTGGTGAGGCGTGTGGAGGTGCGGAGTGGTGGATGTGCCTCGCATGAGGTCAGCCAAAGATGAGGAAGATGAGGTGGACAGTGGTAGTCGAGGGGCGGTTTATGAAATAAAATGAGGGAAAATGATGAGTGGAAGGAAAGGAACTTATCTGCGGGTATTGGGACGAAGGGGAGGTAGAGGAGACGAGCGGCACGTATGTGCCATCGTTAGGGAAGAAGGCCCTGAGGTGAGGATGACGGCGACAAGGAGAAGGTCGGAGAGGCGTGCGTTGGTGTGACACAACGCGGAGGAATGAGACGAAGCTAACCCTGCCACTGGTATGGTGGCAGAGCGACGAGAGGAGGGAGGAGAGATCGCCAGAGCTTGTGGGCATTTGACCGTAGATGAGGGAGGAAATTGAGAGGGTACTTGCGGCCAAATCAAGCTTGGAAGATGCGTAAAGGACCGGGGGTCCTTTTATAGCTGCTGGTCGAGCCCTTTATGCTTCGAAGGCAAGCCTTCCAGCATAAGACACTTAATTCTCTCGAGCATTTGCACGAGAGATTGGGTGTAAATCCGATCTAGAGATCTCGTTCAGACAATGGAGAAATCCTCAAAGAATCTCCCTTCCAAATCTGGGAGGAGATCTCTAAGGATTCGAGGAGAAATTCTCTTCAAATCCTCGCCGGAGTGGGATTCCTCCGCTATAATGGTGGAGGGACCTGAATGTAAGGGTGGCGAGGAAGTTAGGGGGCTCTACACAACGATTTTCAAAAGTTATGGGCCAAAATGTAATTAGGTGGACTATTTTGCAAAGTAGGTCAAGATGACCTTCTATTAGGCTCAAATTTTGGTACAAGCCTAATTTGGACCCAAAGAATCCAATGGTGAAGTTGTATTTTAGGTTTTACCATGTTTGACTGGATATTTTGCACAAAAATCCAATTTAGGTTAAATACTGAGCTAGGACCCCAATCTAGGTCAAAATAGGTTCCAAAGGCTAATTTGAAGGTTCTAAACCCTAGGGGATATTTTTCCATGAATTTTAGAGGGTTTAGTTGATTTTTATCCAGATCAGAACCTTGTTGAATTAAGCGGGTTTATTTTAGGATTACAGAATGTCATTTAATTATTAAATCTCATAATAACCATTTTCTGACTGAATCATCCCACTTTTTCCCTTATTAAGTCCAATTGACCCATGTTTACCCCCTGAGAAATCCCATTTTTGTATTGCAATAGTAAAATTACTGTTTTACCCTTTAGTTCACGTTTCCTTCCCAGAACAGTAATCTCTTGAATTAGGCCTTCTTTTAGGTTATGTAGGAGCTTTTGTTTACTTTCTCAGGTCAAAATGAGCTAGTTAGGGCTCATGATGAGGTTCTCATCAGGTGGTCTTAAGGACCTCCTCCTAAACATGCATCTATGGGGAAGATGAGGGATAAAAGGTGTGATGGACCCAATCAAGACACCCAAATATCTTTGGATGACTATAGAGGTTAGGGCGGATGATATCCCTAGATCAGAAAGTCGTCCACATGAGATTACCTGGGCATCTAGGAAGGGAGAGTCCCGCGAAGACCTCTACATGTTAGAGCCCCCCCACAGGTTACAGGGTTTCCCCCACTCGACCTTCCTTGTCAATGCAGGTCTAGGTAGACCAGAATGGATAACTTGACCTCTTAAGTCAACCAATTTTATGTTTAGAGCATGGGTGCTTAGGATTTCGCTTGAACTTTAAGATGTTTCTGTGAGTGGTGACCTAATTTGAAGATTGGTTGACCCCGCAAGGTGGGTCAACTTCACCTGATTTGTCCTTTGATTATTAGGTCCCGCTTTTAGGATTCAAGTGAGATTTAGAGCTTGATTCTTAGGGTTTGCTTGTTTAGGTAAGTTCAACCAAGGCTTAGGACACACACAACTTGGGAAGATTGAATCTTTTTTAAGTAGGTGTCTCTAAAACCCTAGAATGGAAACCCTCATTGACTCTAATTGGTCCAATCAATTAATTCCAAAACTGGCACCTAGGGCTCAATCAAGAAGGTGGCAGCCCTAGGTGTCTTAAATCCCTAAATAGGTGTAAGAATTAGGTTTGGGATGTTTTTAAAAATGTATCAAATTATGCAACTTGTGATGATTAATCTAAAAATAGAATGCAAGTTGGTCCTAATTGATTTCTTTCCTCTTTTAGCTTTTTAGAATTTGGGGCTTAATGAAGATGGATTCACGATTTACCTGCCCCTGGAGTGGCTGCTGTGCAGTTGATCTTGCTCCTTGATTAAATCCTACATAAATCACAATCAAAAGAGGTAAATCAAGTTAGCATCAAGTCAAGAATCATAATCAAGAGATCAAATTGTGCCTTGATCCTTAGGAACAATGCCAAAATGTTTGTCGCTCTGAATCGGGGTTCTAAAAATGATACGTTGGAGTATAGCCGATAAAGTGTGAAAACAAATAGAATTTATGCTCGAATGGAAATCCAAGGTTGAACATAGGGATCAACAAGCAAATTAATCTCAAGATCATAATTCTAAGTAAAAGGTATAAGCAATTGCAACCAAAACTTATTCAAGAATGATATATCAATAATTCAAGTACTAATGTGCAAAAATGATGGGTTAAAATGGTGATGTGAATCACCAATTAACCCTTTTAAAGTTAAGCTTCAAATATATCAAATGTATCAATAGTGATTATCAACCAAGATTCCATGTCAACCAAGTTAAATGATCCAACAGTAGCTTCAGAACCAGCAGAACACAGCTCCAAAGAAGAGGCAAAGGCCTCCTCTCTCCTTCGTTCCTCAAGGAACCGGTAAGAACAGCACAACATAGAGGCAAAGGCCTCTTCAAATAGGCTAAGTATAGAGAGCAAAAGGTGTGAAGGGCAAAACCCCCCCACCTCTCTCTCTTTCTTCTTTTCTCTCTCAGACCAGGCAGACCAGAATGGACCCTCGTAGCCGGGTAATCGGATCAGAGCTTAGATCGCGTGGCGTGTGTGCAGGTGAGAGCACGTGCGATGGAGCGTGCGAGCGGGACCTCACCTCAGTGCCCTCGGAGGTGATATGGCAAAAACACAAATTGCCTTTATGCGTAGTCGCGACTTCTGCGTTCCATGATGTGGGAGTAAGATGCCCACCTCTTCTCTTCACGTAGTAGTAGGTGGTGAAGCCCCTGATTGAAGTTGAAGATGATGCTTGCATCGTCAATTGCGGACCTGGAGGGATGCCTGGGAGTCAGTCATGAAGCTTAGAGCGGAGAGCTCTCAAGAACACACTCTGAATGTCGTGAACGAGATCTGAGAAGGTGGAGGCGGCGGTGGAGCTCTTGTAACACTTGAAAAGTAAGAATACAGCCTCACGACCTTGTTAAAATCACTCAAGGGGGATCGTCGGACTACGGTGAGTGTGAAGAGGGCGTCAGCGTAGTGCGACGGTGTCTGAGAAGGTCTGGCAATCTCAAGGAAGATGCATGCAGGCTGAGGGGCTTGGTGGGGTGATTGGGAAGGCGAACCCCACAATTTCTTGAGGGGTTTTATCTAGCGTGAATGAGAGGAGCTTGTGGAGGTGATTTCATGGTAAACGAAGGTGTGTGGAGGTCATGCAAACTTGCCGGAGTTTGGCTGGCCATGGAGACGATGAAGTGCGGGAGGGTGGTGCGGTGGTCGTGAGTGAGCTGTGCGTAAGTAAAAAGAAAGTAGAGGGATGGAGGAAGGAATAGAGAGACTTAGAGGGAAGGAGATAGGCGGAGGGCTTCGGTTGTGTCCGATCGGAGTCGGAGAAGATGGAGAAGTTTGGTGAGGTAGTGGCGGCGAAGAAGAAGCGGAGGGCAGTCCCTCTTTGTCTGGAGAGCTGCAGAAGAGAACGAGGAAGATAGAAGGATGTCCAATTTGATGGTTGGATGGCTAGAAGTGGAAGGCGGATAGGGTCGCCGAAGCAAGAGTTTTCGGTGGTCGGAGAGGGTAGAAGATGGGTTGTTCTCTAGCCAAAACTTGTTAAGGAGGCGAGGAATGCCATGGGGGGTATTTTATAGGGCTTAGGTGTTTATGCGCTAAATCGGTGTTTAAGATTGTCGTGTTGTAGTATAGCCAAAATAGTGCTTAAACAAATAAATTTTATTACTCGAAAAGGTTCTGAGGTCGAACACAGGGAGCAATATGGAATTTAAAACTCAAGATCATAATTTAAATCAAGAATAAATATTGTAATAAGAGTAAAGTTAGAATCAATATGCAAAAAGAATGGAGTAAAATGGTGATTTAAATCACCAATTACTCCTCACGAATAACACTTAAATCAATGTCTCAAATATATGCAATCAAAGTATCAGACGTCTTAAGTAGCCCTGTACTACAGTGCTAAGATTCTTTTCTTCTTCTCTATTTCTTCTTCGCTGTTTCTTCTGCTTTCTTTCTTCCTCTGCTGTTGAGGGTCCTCTCCTTCTTCTATTCAGCTTCTTCACATAGGGAGGGGGGCTTCTCGTATTGGCTAAGTGTCTCCAATACTTTCTGTTGGTGCTAGAGCACCACGATCATTTGTTTTGATGATAACAAAACACGTGTTACTTAACATTTGCAATTTGAGTCCTAGATTTCAGGTCAATTGCAAATGTGGACGTGTTTAGACGGAGTTCGAGCTCGCATCCAGGACGGATTGGAGGAGCTTGACGGAAAACAGAGGAGGTTCGCGTGGAGCGACAGATTGAAGATAGAAGACAAGAAGAATAGGATAGATTCTTTTTTATCCTTTCATGTATCTCTTGTATTTATTTTCTTGCTCTTTTTGATTCCTTAGAACATTATGTTAAAGAGCCTCAAAGTACCCTAAAAGTAGTCCTAGGAACACCTGCACAACCCTAGGATACTTAGGTTTTCTGTAGAATACTTAGAAAACCAATATAGGGCTCAAACAGCATTTACAGACGTCTAATCCCAAAATCAGACGTCTGATAAAGTATTTTAAGACGTCTGACTGTTGTTTCAGACGTCTGATAACTGTTAGGCTGGACATAGTTAGTTCTGTCTGATGAAATCAGACGTCCAGACATTATACCAGACGTCTTAGGAGACGTCTGATGACTTTGCCAGACGTCCAGTTAGTGGACCGTTGGCTGGCTTAGAAGACACTCAAGAATATGACCGTTAGAGCCTTATCAGACGTCCATAGGACTTTACAGACGTCTGATAAATGACCGTTTTGCCTCGGCTGACCCAAAATCTCTTCTCAGAGATTTTCTAGCAGTTGCAACGTTTGGAAATCAATTCCCACAGTAAAAGTAGGTTTCCAGACGTCCAGACTTAGTGCCAGACGTCCTGTATGTCGTCTGATGGACTTGCACAAAAACCCTGTTTAGATCTGATTCAAGTCAGGGAGAAACCCGCATAGAATCAGACGTCTGACATTGGAATCAGACGTCTTAAAGTGGCCTTCCAGACGTCTGATGCCAGAGTTAGACGTCTGATAACCCTGTCAAATGCAATCATTGTCCTGATTTCGGCCAGATTCTCTTGGGCTTTGCACCCAACGGCTATGGAAGCTTTTCCAAGCCTTCCAAAACCTTCCTAAGGCCTCTATAAATAGAGGGGAACCTTTGTAACACAAAAAAAATAAGAAGAGAAACATAAGAGACACACTAAGAAAGACACAAGACACACTTAGCTATACACTCTCACACTCTTGTGTCCAAGAAGCTCTTGCTCTCTAAGCTCAAGCTCCATCATCTTGAGAGCTAAATTCAGTTTGCGCGCCCGCTCTCCCGCTGTTCTTCACGAGAGCGACGTAGCGCCATTGCGTGGCACACGCACCGCGTCATCGTCGACGCACTCCTTGCAAAGGGGAGTTTCCTATTTCCTATAGAAGCTAGGTTTAATTTTGTTGGCTCTATAGGACTGTTGTTTTATTTTATCTTTGTATTTTGGTTGGGTATTCGCTTTGCGAATTCCCGTCTCCTTCGTGGGACAAAATCCTTCTCGTGGAGAGAAGGGGTTGAGGAACGCTACCCTCGTACTTGTAGCGTGGTTGTACTGAGGTTGAATCACCCTCGTTCAAAGTGATTCGTTTAGTGGATTTTGATCAACTTGGTTGATCGGAAAATCCTAACTCGAGAGGGTTAAGTGGTGGTTTTTACCCGGGTTGGGTTTCCACCTAAAAATTCCTGTGTACATTTTGTGATTGCTTATCTTTGTGAGATTGTTTATATTTTTATTTCCGCATATTACGTCACCCCTCCTGGTAGGGAAACTTTCAATTGGTATCAGAGCAGGTCTCGCGAAATCGGCGTTACAAACCGACGAGGATCTAGATAATGGAGGGAAGCACATCAGCAATCAGGATCTCCGAGGGGCAGTCCACAACCCGTCCGCCGTTCTTCGACTGGAGCAACTACACCTACTGGAAGTTGCGGATGAAGACGTGGCTTCAAGCCACCGACTTCACAGTCTGGGCCAGGTGCGAGACCCCCTTCGACATCCCAGAGAAACCCGCCAGAGGATACTCGCAGCAGCAGATCTAGGAGCTCTCTCTCAACGCGAAAACAATGAACGCGTTGTATTGCGCACTCAGCCCGGAGGAGTTCAACAGAATCTCGCAGTGCGCCACCGCATACGAGATCTGGCACACACTCGAGGTAACTCATGAAGGTACCTCTAAGGTAAAAACTTCTAAGCTCAATTTACTTTCACAAGAATTTGAGGCTTTTTCTATGAAAACTAATGAAACTTTAAGTGAGATGAACACTAGGTTCACTCTCATAGTAAATAACTTGAAAGCTTTAGGGAAGACTTTCATCAAGGGGGAGCTTCAAGGGAAGCTTCTTCGTTCCCTTGGACCGGAATGGGAACAGAAAGTCACCGCCATCGAAGAGGCGAACGAAATGGAGGAGCTCAACATGGAAGATCTCCTAGGCAATCTGATGGCCTACGAGACTAAGTTGAAGCAGAAGAAGAAGGATACACCGGAGCCTAAACTAAAGAAGACTCTCGCCTTCAGAGCCGCGTCGGATAGCGAGGTAAGTTCCGACGACGAAGACTTTAGAATTTTACTTAAAAATTTTTCCAAGTTTTGTAGGGAATTAAATAAAGAGAAAAAGGAGAAGGAAAGCCCGAGACGTTGCTACCATTGCAACGAGAAAGGGCACCTACGACCAGAGTGCCCTCTTCTCAAAAAGGAGAAGAAAAAGGAAAAGGAAAAATCTAAGAAGAAGGCGTTCCAAGCCACTTGGGACGATTCCAGCTCGGAGGAAGAAGAACAAGAAGAAGAAACCGCTTGCTTTGGTTTCAGGGCCAGAGGAAGCAACTGCGACAGTGAAAGCGGAAGCGACTCCGACGACGAGGTAAATCTCGATCTTCAAGAAGCTTTTAATGAACTTTTTGAGATTAGTAAATCACTTAGGATAGAAAATAAAAGCATTAAAAAGAACCTTAGTTTTCTTAAAAATGAAAATGATAGGTTAGAAATAAAACTTAAGGATCTTGAAACTTGTCCTAAAAATAATAACCTATTATTAGAAAATCAAAACCTCATCAATGAAAATAATAAATTGATTGAGGAAAATAATAGTCTAAAGTTAGAAATTTTTGATTTAAAGACTAAGATGCAAATTATAGAAAGAGAAATTGCTTGTCTTAGGGAAAACTCCAACAAACTAATCAACAAAGTAGATGATTTATATAGCCCTAAGATTGAGAAAGGATCTCCATCAAGGAGACCCGCTAACAGATCCGGATCCAAGCTCACTTGGATACCGAAGAAAAAATTAGAATCTTGTTTTGTAGGGTTCAGGGATGACTACAACATAAAGGACTGGACCTACAAGCTCAAGGCTGGTCAACTCAAGTTGGGAGAACCAAGGAGTAGACCAAGGAGGAGAATAAGAAGACCGACGAGACGGCGAACAAACGACGGACCCGCCGCACGTCGACCACCAGATTGGAGACCGGTGCCGATGCCCGGGCCTCCAAGCTACGGATGGGAGCCCCATCCGATGTGGCATCCACCACCACCATTCGGGCCATTTTATTGGCCATGGTAGGTGAGGTAAAACCCTTTACCTTATCTTTTTATCAGTAGCATTTAGATAGGGGGAGTCAAAAATTAATGAGCTAATTGTCAATTTTTAAGGGGGAGATATAAGGTAGCTAAATTTCCTTTAGAAAGGGGGAGAAAAATAATAGCTATCTCATTGTTACAAAAAGGGGGAGAATATCACCTTTGTTAAAATAAATTCATAGAAGAGTATGTTTTAAGGGGAAGTTATAGGAAATGTAAAATCAATTAAACATTTTTGATAATGTCAAAAAGGGGGAGGATTTTTTATGCATTATTATTTACGGTTTTGTCATCATCAAAAAGGGGGAGATTGTTGGTGCTAGAGCACCACGATCATTTGTTTTGATGATAACAAAACATGTGTTATTTAACATTTGCAATTTGAGTCCTAGATTTCAGGTCAATTGCAAATGTGGACGTGTTTAGACGGAGTTCGAGCTCGCATCCAGGACGGATTGGAGGAGCTTGACGGAAAACAGAGGAGGTTCGCGTGGAGCGACAGATTGAAGATAGAAGACAAGAAGAATAGAATAGATTCTTTTTTATCCTTTCATGTATCTCTTGTATTTATTTTCTTGCTCTTTTTTATTCCTTAGAACATTATGTTAAAGAGCCTCAAAGTACCCTAAAAGTAGTCCTAGGAACACCTGCACAACCCTAGGATACTTAGGTTTTCTGTAGAATACTTAGAAAACCAATATAGGGCTCAAACAGCATTTACAGACGTCTAATCCCAAAATCAGACGTCTGATAAAGTATTTTAAGACGTCTGACTGTTGTTTCAGACGTCTGATAACTGTTAGGCTGGACATAGTTAGTTCTGTCTGATGAAATCAGACGTCCAGACATTATACCAGACGTCTTAGGAGACGTCTGATGACTTTGCCAGACGTCCAGTTAGTGGACCGTTGGCTGGCTTAGAAGACACTCAAGAATATGACCGTTAGAGCCTTATCAGACGTCCATAGGACTTTACAGACGTCTGATAAATGACCGTTTTGCCTTGGCTGACCCAAAATCTCTTCTCAGAGATTTTCTAGCCGTTGCAACGTTTGGAAATCAATTCCCACAGTAAAAGTAGGTTTCCAGACGTCCAGACTTAGTGCCAGACGTCCTGTATGTTGTCTGATGGACTTGCACAAAAACCCTATTTAGATCTGATTCAAGTCAGGGAGAAACCCGCATAGAATCAGACGTCTGACATTGGAATCAGACGTCTTAAAGTGGCCTTCCAGACGTCTGATGCCAGAGTTAGACGTCTGATAACCCTGTCAAATGTAATCATTGTCCTGATTTCGGCCAGATTCTCTTGGGCTTTGCACCCAACGGCTATGGAAGCTTTTCGAAGCCTTCCAAAACCTTCCTAAGGCCTCTATAAATAGAGGGGAACCTTTGTAACACAAAAAAAACAAGAAGAGAAACATAAGAGACACACTAAGAAAGACACAAGACACACTTAGCTATACACTCTCACACTCTTGTGTCCAAGAAGCTCTTACTCTCTAAGCTCAAGCTCCATCATCTTGAGAGCTAAATTCAGTTTGCGCGCCCGCTCTCCCGCTGTTGTTCACGAGAGCGACGTAGCGCCATCGCGTGGCACACGCACCGCGTCATCGTCGACGCACTCCTTGCAAAGGGGAGTTTCCTATTTCCTATAGAAGCTAGGTTTAATTTTGTTGGCTCTATAGGTGATGAGAACCTCATCATGAGCCATAACTAGCTCATTTTGACCCAATACAAAGGATAAAAGCTCCTACATATCTCAAGGAAAGGCGTAACTCAGAGAATTCTGAGTTTGAGAAGAAAATAAGTCATAAGGGGTAAAAGTGCAATTTTACCAGTATAATCTGCATACAGGGTAATTTAGGGACCAAACACAGGTCAAAACAGCTTAATAAGAATAAAAGTGGGATGAGATGATCTAGCAAGGGCTACAGCACTTCCAAGGAACCAAATGATAATCTGTAACCCTAAAACAACCCACTTCAATTCACAAGGTTCGAGGCAAAGTAAAAATAGAATAAACCCTCTAAAATTCATAGAAAAATAATCTCTAGGGTTTAGAACCTTCAATTTGGCCTTTAGAACCCATTTTGACCTACATTGAGAACCATGCCCAATTAATAACTTAATTTGGGTTTTTGCGCAAATTGACCGGTCAAACAAGGTTTAATATGAAAATAAAATTCACCATCAGATTCCTTAGGTCCTAATTAGTCATGTATAAAAACTTGAGCCTAAGAAGAAACCTCCTTGACCGACTTCACACTTTGGTCCTCATATATTTACTCTTTGGCCCTCAACTTTTGAACCCTCGCATTTTGGCCCCTAACTCTCCTTCGTTCTTTGCAATCAGGTCCCTCCTGCAAAACCCTGCCAGCACCATGCTCCGGCGACCTTGCGCGGAGCATGGCGCCGCGCAGGGTGAGGTGAGGGACCTGGCAAGTAAACCGGGGGTGCCCTGCGTCGTCAGCCGTCGCAGGAGCACCCCCCTGGTCATTGTAGGCCACCATACCGGCCGTGCGAACGCACGGACGGTATGGGTTCGTCTCCGACCATTCTCCGGCGAGGGAGACACGTCGTCTCCCTCCGCCTTCCTCCCTGTTTCATCCCTATAAATACCCCCCGCTGCTCCACCGACCAGGGCAGCTTGGATCTGACGGAGAAAACCCCCAACTTTCCTCTCCTCTCCCTCCGGCAGACGCCCACCAGCTCCGACGGTTCTTCCTCCTCCTCCTCTTCGCTCTGCCGCAATACCAGCAGCAGAGACTTCTTCCCCTGCTCTTCCCGCGTCGCGCAATACCGGCGCGCGCTGCCTCTGCCCCGTCGTCACCGCCGTCGCCCCCCCACTGGGCATCGTCTTCTCCGGCGACAGTCGATACGACTGTCGCCCTGTTCCTCCCCCTTCGTCCCTGCAAGTAAGTTAGAACTACTCCCCTTCTTCTCCTCTTTCTTTCCCCGCTTTCAATTTAGTCAATTAAGCCCTCGACCGACTCTGACCACCTTCACCCCCTTCGCCTCCGACCACCCTCCGGCGAGCCGCTCCCATCACCTCAGCGACCCACACGGCTCGCCGACCACCGCAGGACCTCCGCCTCCTCACCCTGATCAACCTCCGCCCTGCCACTTCCCCCACATCACCCTCTGCAACCCCACTGAACAGACCCATCCTCCGACCCACAGTCCGACCTAGGGCAGCCCTCGCACGCCGCCCCGCGCCTCGCCACCACCCACACGAGCTTCGCCGCACCCTGGCGAAGCTCCTGGCACTCTCTGATTAGGCCGAGAGGCCATTTTCTTCTGAACAGGCCACCCGACCTCCGCCGCCATTGACGCGCAGGAGGACCTGCTTCCACCTGCAGCTACAGGCGCGCCACGCTCAGCGCCAAGCCCAGATTCACTCTCAGGCCTTGCGAGGAGTTTTGGCAAAACACCAGGTTCGCAGCCGAGGAAGAAAACTCCGCGTGACGCTGCCATCTCCTGCTAAATTCTCCGCGACGGGCGCTCAATTGGGGTGGGACATTTAGTCCCACCTCGGAACTTCTCGGAGACGCGCGGACGCATAAAGGCAAAAAGTGCCTTATGCTGTCTGCCTCCTGACCACGGGGTGAGGTCCCTCTCACCCGACCCGGCCTCGTCCGTGACCACGCTCCGCGGACCTGGCCCGACCCGATTAGACCGACCTGCACTCCTCGCCCACCACCGCACGCCGGTGGGCCTGGACCCGGGCCTGACCCGAACCCGATTACCCGGTAGCTCTGGGAGAGCTGTCCCAAGAGTGGTTTCAGAGAGAAAGAGAGACGCGGGGGGGGGAGGGTAGAGTAGGTTTTGCCTCTTGACGAAAAACTCTGAAGTGTGCAGGCCAAAGAAGAAGAAGAAGACCCGCGGAAGAAGAAGTGCAGGCGAAGAAGAAGGAGCTGCACTGTAGCAAATGCTCAGTTAAGTCGTCGAAGCACCGGGCCAGACGACGGAAAGTCAGCAGCCAGAGCAACACAGAAGGCAGGCTGAAGAAGAAGGAAGGGAGACTTAGTAGCCGAAGGCAGAAGCACCACGATTGCAGAAGAAGAAGAAGAGAGGTCAAGGCAGAAAACCAAAGAAGAAGAACAAGGAGCTCTGAAGAAAGAAGAACATCACCAACGGAAGAACAGCAGGAAGAAGAAGAAGAGCACCACCATTGCAAGAGAAGAATATCACCTGAACAGAGAGAAAGAAGGAGATCTAAAGAAAGAGAGAAAGAAGAGCACCCCCCTCTGCAGAACAAAGAGAACAACAAATTCTCTCTCTCTTTATTTTTGTAGAAGAAACATGTATATCTCTAGAATACAACTTGCTCCCTGAGTTCGACCTCGGGAACTCTTTTATTTTTCCGAGTAAAAAAATTTTATTTGAAACGTTGGTAATAACCGGCTTTACTACAATGTTATAACAGAACCGACGTTCCATTTTTGGCGCCGTTGCCGGGGAGCAACGGCTATTCTAGAGGTAAACATTCCTGTATTTTTTTTAATTTCTGATAATCTCCTCTCTTTTGTGCAGCTACAGGAACTCAAGAAGACAAGCAACCACACCAAAGACAGGTAAATTTTTCCTCTCACTATTAACCCCTAAGCTCTAAAGAGAAAGAAAAGAAAAGAACAAGCAATATAGGGCTAACCTGTCTTCCATATTTAGTAACCATAAAAGTTGCATGTTTTCAACTCCTTATTTCTGCACACTATTAAGGGTATTTAAGGGCTAACACATTCTTGCTTGAGCCCTAATTACCCAACAAAGAATTAACTGGACCAAGTAGAGCCAACCTAGGATCCAACACTAGGGATTTAGAGACACACTCCTTAAGCAAGAATTGAGAAAACCAAATGAAGTGTGCCCAAGCCCTTGTCTGAAAATACCTATTCAAAGAAAATCTAAAACAATTGGCTCTCTAAACACTTGAACCCTAAAAGACAGGACCTAAAAGCTCTCAAAGAAAACAAGAGGTAAAGTTGACCCCTTGGGTCAACCAACCTTAAATTAGGTCACTCTTTGCACTTAAAAGACTAAAGTTCAAGTGAAAACCTTAAGCACCCTGATCTTAAAATTGGTAGACTTAAGAGGTCAAGATCCCCATTCTGGTCTACCTGGAACCGCAGTGACAAGAGAGGTCGGGTGGGGGAAACCCTGTAACCCGTGGGGACGCTCTACCGTGTAGGGGTCTTCGCGGGACTCTCCCTCTCTGGCTGCCCAGGTAATTCTCAGGTGGACGATCTTTCTGATCAAGGGGTCCATCTGCCCCGAACCTCTATAGTCACCCAACAATTTTTGGGTGTCTTGATTGGGTCCAGCACCTGCTTATCTCATCCAGCCCTTCAGTATTTTTCAGGAGGTCCTTGAAACCTCCTATAGAAATTCACTCTTCCCGAGGCTAAGCCTCGGCTCCTTTGTTTTTGCAGAAATCATTCACATAGCCCCTCTTTCCTCTGATTCTGAACAAAATCCCCTTCTTCCATCTTGATTCAAACTTTGATTCCACCACCTGATCCAATTATGCAGCCTAATTACCTAGCAAGACTACCATTCAAGAAACCTGAATATCGGAGATCTATGAAAGATAAAATGATCGAGGATGCCATAAAATTCTATGAAAAAGAAGAAAAAACCTCAACACCAATAGGAGATATTCAGGTTGATGTCCCAACAACCACATCCTTCATCATAAACTGTGCCCAAATTCTATTGACTGGAATTTCAAAAGGATCAACCCGAGACATGCTCATGACAGGATACATTGAGATGGAAAAATTACACCAATCTGAATACCTTCAATGCTTAACAAATCCTGTACTTTGGGAACAACACCAAGATGCCCTTATAAAACGGGTAGAAATGATGAAATCAGTAGAACAAATTATCAACCAGAAATACCCGTATATACCAGAAACAAAGGATGAGTCATCTTGGAACAGTACTAAGAATCAATCCAGTTTCCCAGACCTCGGGATTGAGGCACAAGGTGGTTGTCGACTCCCAACCCAAATAGAAGATAGCATTAAAATAGGTTGGGAAGTTGCAGGAGAACACAATGCTGAGCCAACCCTAGGCCATAAATCACCAAGCTTAGAACTCCAAGACTCCTGCAATAACAAGATTAGAATTGAACCTCTGGAGGGTATAAATTCCGCCCCTTGTTTTGATAAGGTAACCCTCGAAGGTTATTCGGACTTAGGTTCTAATAATTCTACCCACATCCTAAGCCTAGAACCTAGATCTGAAACTTATTGGGAAGATTATGAGGCCCCTTATGAGAAAGATCAAATTTTTACAGAATATGATTCCGGGCCTTTATTTGATGAATGTCCTTTTCCAACATCCTCAGGAAATCTGATTGATTTTTCAGAAAACATGCCAATTTATGATACAGAAACTGAGGAGTTGGATGAGCAAGGTTTTAATGGGGTCTATCCTACCAGCTTAGAGCTTGAACAGAACATCTTTTTGAGCCCAGAATTGACATATAGGCTAGAACCCAGTCAGGCTGCTGATTCCACATCTGATGATTTCTGCTGTGGTGGAATTCATGATCATTTTCGCCAACTCTCCGACAATTTCAGATCTGACTATAATTGCGGAGAGATTCCCCTTCCTGAACACGCCAGGCCTATCTACGACCTCAGTTCACATGATTCTGACTCTGACTCTGACTCTGAGGTCCTGATTCCCGAGATCACCGATAACACAGAATCATTCCTTTTCGATCCTCAGGAACCAAAAACAGAAAATGCCAAGAGTAATTGCAACCAAGAATCCAAATTTTTTCTCGAATCCGATTTCTTTCACCCTACAAACACTCTTCCGGCATTTGATAGTTACCCAGAGGACTCTCTACAGAAAATCACCTATCATCTGTTTCTAGAAGAGCCCTCGTACACAATGGCCACCTCATCCGCACACACAGAACGGATCAAAACCTCTCCCAAACCCCGACCCGCAACCGGACTCAATTTCTATGCTGATTCACCTCTCACCGAGCCGATTGCATTTCCACATCGGGTTTCGAACATTGATCAGACTACATACCATGCTCTATCATTCTCTGATCACCCCTGTAGGGTTCCTGCATCAACCACTGATTATCCTACGGGTCCCTACTCTGACCAGGCTGATTCGGCACAGCCAAACCCTGCGTTTACACTTCCACATCCATCTGAGCTTCATAATTTCTGGTGGGCTCCACACCTTTTTATCCACATCTATCAACCCACCAGATTGATTGGGTTTGGGCTGCATCATCAGCCTGTTGATCTGAACAAGCACCTGGTTGGACCAACCAGGCTCTTAATCAAGGTGCTTGTCTTACAAAACTCTGCTAAGTTGACCATCCCCTCTCCATCGCATTTCCCGCTTGGCTGAAGGCATCAAATTTAGCGCTCAACGGGAGGCAGCCCGTCATTCTCTTTGAAAACCTGAAACTTGTTCTGACAGCTTTTTGCACTTGAAGTTCACACTTTAGGACAGCCGACTCCAACTCAGATGTTTGCATCTGGGATTTGAAATCGTCCGCAAAAATTCAACCCGACCCATCCACTCACCCAAATTTCTGTCTTAAGGAATGAACTAAGACCCCCTAGGTTACAATGAGGACATTGCAAATCTTAGGCATGGGGGTATGAAAGTACAAAAACTTGTAAGAAAAGGTTTCAAACAAAAAAATTCACATATGCCAAAAACACCATAAAAATTAAAAAATTTTCGAAAAAGAATAAGAGGAAAAGAGGAGAAGAAAATTTTGTGAAGGAGAAAAGAAACAAAATGAAAAAGGAGCACAAAATTATAAGAAAAGTTGATAGTCATTAGTAAGGAACTAAGGAATTAACCTAAGTTCTAGACCTCATTCAAGAAAATAACTGAAAAGTGCACAATGAGATTAGTAAGAATGCAAACCTTAGGCATTCTTGAATAGACTCTTAGTACCCATTAAGATCTGGACACTCCTCAAGAGGTTGAGGAAAATGAAAAGCTGAAGTATTAGGTCTAAGGCTTAGGGAGTATTCGGCCTCGTTAACTAATTTTTGGTTTACGGGACTCAGTAACCTAAGCACCCTAATCTCACACACAGCCTGGTTCAGTAAGCGTAAAAATCAGAATCATGCAGAAGCGTTGCAAAAATCTGAAAAGAACACCTAGAATAGGAGCGGCCAATCAACACAAGTTGATTTGGACGAGTTCCCAGCGCAGAGAGGCGGGAAATCCCCTCGAAGATGCGTAACAAAATATCATCTCCTCGGTGCTTGTCTCTTAGGATATTTACATATCCTACGGGGGGCATGTAAGCACTCTGCTGGTTCAGATCCCATGGATGGCATTATCTCGAAATGTCAATTGCCAGGGTCTGGATTCGGCCACGGAATACCATGGATGGGATTATCTCGAAATCTCAATAGCCAGGGTTCCGGGGGTTGCCATGGGCGGTGCTATCTCGAAGCATCGATCGCCAGGAACCCTTGAGGATTGATGATGGGAGCAAGGAATCTGATACAAACCGTGTTGAAATGCCAATCCTAGGCTAGAACTAAAAAGAAAAAGACAGAGAAAACTCTCCAAAACAGAAAAACTTTCTATCTCTCTCTTACAAAACGCACTGCGAACCGAGCCAGGGCTCAAATCATTTCAAGCACGGGTGCTTTAACCACGAAGTCCAATAAACCTTAGGTTAGTTCTTGCGGGCTTTAAAAACCTTTGCTAAAAGACTGAGGCTAAGGCTAGACAGGTTTGGATCTTGATTGGTACTAGAGTACCTTTTAGGCCTATGATCAGCATTCTAACCTAATCTATGAAGGCACTTATCTAAAACTATTGAAAACTTCATGGTCTAGAACAAGGGATGAAACCTTAAGTTTTTGCTAAGGGACTAGCAAAAGCTAGGCAAGGGGGTATGATGAGAACCTCATCATGAGCCACAACTAGCTCATTTTGACCCAATACAAAGGATAAAAGCTCCTACATATCTCAAGGAAAGGCGTAACTCAGAGAATTCTGAGTTTGAGAAGAAAACAAGTCATAAGGGGTAAAAGTGCAATTTTACCAGTATAATCTGCATACAGGGTAATTTAGGGACCAAACACAGGTCAAAACAGCTTAATAAGAATAAAAGTGGGATGAGATGATCTAGCAAGGGCTACAGCACTTCCAAGGAACCAAATGATAATCTGTAACCCTAAAACAACCCACTTCAATTCACAAGGTTCGAGGTAAAGTAAAAATAGAATAAACCCTCTAAAATTCATAGAAAAATAATCTCTAGGGTTTAGAACCTTCAATTTGGCCTTTAGAACCCATTTTGACCTACATTGAGAACCATGCCCAATTAATAACTTAATTTGGGTTTTTGCGCAAATTGACCGGTCAAACAAGGTTTAATATGAAAATAAAATTCACCATCAGATTCCTTAGGTCCTAATTAGTCATGTATAAAAACTTGAGCCTAAGAAGAAACCTCCTTGACCGACTTCACACTTTGGTCCTCATATATTTACTCTTTGGCCCTCAACTTTTGAACCCTCCCATTTTGGCCCCTAACTCTCCTTCGTTCTTTGCAATCAGGTCCCTCCTGCAAAACCCTGCCAGCACCATGCTCCGGCGACCTTGCGCGGAGCATGGCGCCGCGCAGGGTGAGGTGAGGGACCTGGCAAGTAAACCAGGGGTGCCCTGCGTCGTCAGCCGTCGTAGGAGCACCCCCCTGGTCATTGTAGGCCACCATACCGGGCGTGCGAACGCACGGACGGTATGGGTTCGTCTCCGACCATTCTCCGGCGAGGGAGACACGTCGTCTCCCTCCGCCTTCCTCCCTGTTTCATCCCTATAAATACCCCCCGCTGCTCCACCGACCAGGGCAGCTTGGATCTGACGGAGAAAACCCCCAACTTTCCTCTCCTCTCCCTCCGGCAGACGCCCACCAGCTCCGGCGGTTCTTCCTCCTCCTCCTCTTCGCTCTGCCGCAATACCAGCAGCAGAGACTTCTTCCCCTGCTCTTCCCGCGTCGCGCAATACCGGCGCGCGCTGCCTCTGCCCCGTCGTCACCGCCGTCCCCCCCCCACTGGGCATCGTCTTCTCCGGCGACAGTCGATACGACTGTCGCCCTGTTCCTCCCCCTTCGTCCCTGCAAGTAAGTTAGAACTACTCCCCTTCTTCTCCTCTTTCTTTCCCCGCTTTCAATTTAGTCAATTAAGCCCTCGACCGACTCTGACCACCTTCACCCCCTTCGCCTCCGACCACCCTCCGGCGAGCCGCTCCCATCACCTCAGCGACCCACACGGCTCGCCGACCACCGCAGGACCTCCGCCTCCTCACCCTGATCAACCTCCGCCCTGCCACTTCCCCCACATCACCCTCTGCAACCCCACCGAACAGACCCATCCTCCGACCCACAGTCCGACCTAGGGCAGCCCTCGCACGCCGCCCCGCGCCTCGCCACCACCCACACGAGCTTCGCCGCACCCTGGCGAAGCTCCTGGCACTCTCTGATTAGGCCGAGAGGCCGTTTTCTTCTGAACAGGCCACCCGACCTCCGCCGCCATTGACGCGCAGGAGGACCTGCTTCCACCTGCAGCTACAGGCGCGCCACGCTCAGCGCCAAGCCCAGATTCACTCTCAGGCCTTGCGAGGAGTTTTGGCAAAACACCAGGTTCGCAGCCGAGGAAGAAAACTCCGCGTGACGCTGCCATCTCCTGCTAAATTCTCCGCGACGGGCGCTCAATTGGGGTGGGACATTTAGTCCCACCTCGGAACTTCTCGGAGACGCGCGGACGCATAAAGGCAAAAAGTGCCTTATGCTGTCTGCCTCCTGACCACGGGGTGAGGTCCCTCTCACCCGACCCGGCCTCGTCCGTGACCACGCTCCGCGGACCTGGCCCGACCCGATTAGACCGACCTGCACTCCTCGCCCACCACCGCACGCCGGTGGGCCTGGACCCGGGCCTGACCCGAACCCGATTACCCGGTAGCTCTGGGAGAGCTGTCCCAAGAGTGGTTTCAGAGAGAAAGAGAGACGCGGGGGGGGGAGGGTAGAGTAGGTTTTGCCTCTTGACGAAAAACTCTGAAGTGTGCAGGCCAAAGAAGAAGAAGAAGACCCGCGGAAGAAGACGTGCAGGCGAAGAAGAAGGAGCTGCACTGTAGCAAATGCTCAGTTAAGTCGTCGAAGCACCGGGCCAGACGACGGAAAGTCAGCAGCCAGAGCAACACAGAAGGCAGGCTGAAGAAGAAGGAAGGGAGACTTAGTAGCCGAAGGCAGAAGCACCACGATTGCAGAAGAAGAAGAAGAGAGGTCAAGGCAGAAAACCAAAGAAGAAGAACAAGGAGCTCTGAAGAAAGAAGAACATCACCAACGGAAGAACAGCAGGAAGAAGAAGAAGAGCACCACCATTGCAAGAGAAGAATATCACCTGAACAGAGAGAAAGAAGGAGATCTAAAGAAAGAGAGAAAGAAGAGCACCCCCCTCTGCAGAACAAAGAGAACAACAAATTCTCTCTCTCTTTATTTTTGTAGAAGAAACATGTATATCTCTAGAATACAACTTGCTCCCTGAGTTCGACCTCGGGAACTCTTTTATTTTTCCGAGTAAAAAAATTTTATTTGAAACGTTGGTAATAACCGGCTTTACTACAACGTTATAACAGAACCGACGTTCCAATAGGACTGTTGTTTTATTTTATCTTTGTATTTTGGTTGGGTATTCGCTTTGCGAATTCCCGTCTCCTTCGTGGGACAAAATCCTTCTCGTGGAGAGAAGGGGTTGAGGAACGCTACCCTCGTACTTGTAGCGTGGTTGTACTGAGGTTGAATCACCCTCGTTCAAAGTGATTCGTTTAGTGGATTTTGATCAACTTGGTTGATCGGAAAATCCTAACTCGAGAGGGTTAGGTGGTGGTTTTTACCCGGGTTGGGTTTCCACCTAAAAATTCCTGTGTACATTTTGTGATTGCTTATCTTTGTGAGATTGTTTATATTTTTATTTCCGCATATTACGTCACCCCTCCTGGTAGGGAAACTTTCACTTTCTATAGAAAAACCCAACCCCTTCCTCGTGCAAGCTCTCTCCTCTCTTTCTCTACTTAGGTCACACTCTCCCAGAGCCTCCAACAGTACCGGGTATACGGCTAATTGGACCTAGAGCGTACTCGGGACCAGGGTTGCGGGTGTGGGTCGCAGCTGAGTGCTTAGGGTTAGGCGGCTTAGGGTTATCTGGTGAACCTGGTTCGTGGGGTCAGAGTAGCGGACGAGGAGCGTGAGGCGTGCGTATGGGGACCTCACCCCCTGTGCATGCTGAGGTGATAAGCCTCTAGCAGAAATTCAATTTATGCGCTGGCGGGCGCTCTTCAGCAATCGATGTGGGACTAAACCATGCCCCTTTCCTTCGCGTAGTGGCATCATGGAGAATCCTTCCAATTAAGGTCTAGGACGTAGTCAAAGCACCCAATTGACGACCTACTCCTCTGCCTTGGTGTATTCTGCTTCACCTGGGGCATGTCCCTGGTGCTGGAGCTTCACGAACATGTTGAGGCTTGCTCGAGGATGCTTCGTTAATGGCGGCTGGAGGTTGGAACCTGAAAACATGAACACGGCCTCACGGCCACATTAGAAGAGCTCAAGAGCTTCGCCGGATGTCACGGATGCAGCTGTGGTGGTGGCGTTGCGTGCGAGTGGATGTGGAGGCCTGTCGACCTCACAGATTGTGTGTGAGAGTGCGTGAGTCGGGGGGTGATTGAGAGGCCAATCCCCTCAATTACTTGAGGGGTTTTGATTAGTGAGCCGAGACGATGGTGAGGAGAGTGGAAGAGGAGCGGTTGAGCAAGTGTGGAAGCTGCTAGGGCTCGCCGGAGGACTGCCGGCAAGGTGGAGGATGAAGTCACGGAGGGCATGTCGACGATTGAAACGAAGTTGCGGATGTTTGGAAATGAAGAGTGGAAGATGAGTCATTTAGGAAAGGAGGCAAACAAAGGAGAGCAGAGTTGGCACCAGTTGAGGTATGGCCGGCACCGGAGACGAAGCTACTTTGATGAGAGGTGGACGGTGAGGATGAATGAGATAAGGGCGTCGGCAGGTGCTGCACGATGTGGAAGAAGGCAAGGAGGAAGAGTCTGCCACTGGTATTGTGGTCAGACAACGAGGGGAGGTAGGGAGAGTCGTCGAAGCTTGAAGAGAAAATCAGTTGGAGGAGGAGAGAAGAAAATTAGGGTTTTCTCTGGTCGAATTCAAGCTTGGCCGAATCGAGCAGGCCTTAGGAGTCTTTATATAGGTATTAGTGGGTCGATTAGAGCTTAGAAGCCAAGCTTTCAAGCTTGAAAGGTTGCCAGAGGTGGAAACCCAAATATCTCATGTGTTCGCATGAGAAATTGGGAAAGATTTGAAGCACAAGAATCGGTTTGATTGAAAGAATTTCAAGAGGAATCTCCAGTTCAATTTTGAGGAGGTTTCACTAATCAATCAAGGAGAAATCCTCCATTGATTGTCGCCGAAGTTGTAGGATTAGGAGTTCTGTGCAGTAGGGACGTTTTTGTGAGAATGACAACAAAGTTAGGGACCCATTTGAAAAGTTTTTGAAAGTTAAGGGTAGAAATGTAATTAGACAGGACTAATTTGCAAACTAGGTTAAGACAAACTCATCTTGGGTCGAAATTTTGGTAAAAACCTAATTTAGACCTAAGGAATCTAATGGTGAAGTTGGATTTTGGTTTTGACCATTTTTGACTAGGTAATTTATGTAAAAACCCAAATTAAGGTAAATATTTGTCTGTAACTCTGTTCTGGGTCAAAACGGGTTCTACTGGTCAAATTGAAGGTTACAAACCCTAAAGAATATTTTTTTATGAATTTTAGAGGGTTCAGGTGAATTTTATTTTGATAAGAACCTCATTCAATTAAGCAGGTCTATTTTTAGGATTTCAAAAATCATTTAATTCTCAGAACACGTGAAAACCTTTTTTTGAATGTTCTAACCCACTTGTTATCTTTTTAAGACCAATTGACCTTCATTCAACCCCTGAGAAAACTCGTGGTTGTACTGCATTCATGATAAGCTGGTAAAATTACAGTTTTAACCCTAGTTTCTTATTTTTCCTTCGGAATGATTATGCAATGACTTGTGACTCTCTAGCGGTTATGTAGGAGCATTTACTGACTTAATTGGGTCAAAATGAGCTAGTTACGGCTCATGATGGTGTTCCCATCATACCCCCATGCCTAGCTTTTGCTAGTCCCTTAGCAAATTTCAAGGTATTAACTTTGATTTTAGACCATAAAACATTTTGATGCTTAAAACTTTGATGTGTGCTTTCTATTGTAGATTAGGTTAGAATGCCGATAGTAGGCCTAAAGGAACTCAAGTACCAACCAAGATCCGGACCTGACCAGCTCTAGCTTCAGTTTGCCGCGAAGGTTTCTAATGCCCACAGGAACTAACCTAAGGTTCATTGAACTCCGTGGTTACAGCACCTGTGCTTGTAACATGTTTTAGCCTAGGTTCAGTTTGCAGTGCATTTTTGTCAGAGAGATAGAGGAATTTTTCTTTATTTTTGGAGTATTTTCTCTCTTTTCTTTTTATTTCTAATTTTGGATTAGCTTTATAACACGGCTTGTATCGGATTCCTAGTCCCCACCATCAATCCTCGTAGGGTCCCTGGCTTCCGATGCTTCGAGATAGCACCTCCCATGGCAACCCTCAGAAGCCTAGCTTTCGAGAATTTGAGATAATCCTGCCCATGGCATTCTGTAGCTAAATCCAGACCTTGGCAATCGACATTTTGAGATAATGCCACCCATGGCAATTGAACCAGCATAGGGCGCTTACATGACCCTGGTAGGATATGTAGATATCCTAGGAGACAAGCACCGAGGAGACGATATGTTATTGTGCATCTTTGATGGGAATTTCACACCTCTTCGCGCCGGGAACTCATCCAAATCAACTTGTGTCGATCAGCCGCTCCTAATCTAGGTAACTTTTTTCAGAACATATTTAACGCATTTTGCGTGATTTTGATACTTAAGCACACTGAACCAGACTGTGTGTGGCTTGGGGTGCTTAGGTTACCGAGTCCTGCAAACCAGAGGTCAGTTAACGAGGACGAATAATCCCTAAGCCTTAGACATAATACTTAAGCTTCACATTTTCCCCAACCTCTTGAGGACTATCCGGATCTTAGTGGGTACTTGAATTTTTAAGCCTAGGATTGCAACCTAAGAGGCCTAAAATCAACGTTCTTACTAATCGCTTGTTTGTTTCATTAGCACTTTTTGTCTTTCATTTTCTTTCTTTTGATTTGGTTTAGAACTAAGCCAATTCCTTAATCTTTTACTAATGACTATCTCTTTTTCTTTTCAAGTTGTGCTCATTTTTGACATTTTTTCTCCCTTTTTCTCCCCACAATATGATATGCCATCAAAATTTCCTCCCTTCTCCCATTTTTGTTCTTTTTTCAATTTTTTTTAATTTTTGGAATATGTGCTTTTTTTTATGAGAACCCTTCTAAACTGTGATTTTTTTGTATATTTGCACTTTATCACCTCCCTATGCCTAAGTTTTGTAATGTCGTCATTGTAAATGGAGGGTGTGAAACAATTTTAGGTGCAGGAATTAGATCAGGATTATCGGGTGGGCGAATGGGTCGGGAATGACTATTGCGAACGATTTTAAGCCCTGGTACGAGTACCAGAGGTGGAGTCGGCTGTTCTATTGGATGAACCCTAAAGTGTAATATGAGTTCAGCATAAGATGTGTTAGGAAGGGCTTCGGGTTCTTCAAAATGACGGGTTGCCTCCCGTTAAGTGCTGAGTTTAACGCCATCAGTCGGGAGCAATGAGCTGAGGGAGATTGGAGGGTAAAAGATATCTTAGCCAAATTTGTATCGGTGAGTTCAGTGAATGATTTGAGTCTCTGACCTTTCACGACAAATGGTTCTGAATTGTGGCTGAGTTGATTGATTTCGACAGCTCCATTTCTAAAGATTTATCGGACAAGGTAAGGTCCAATCCATTTTGATCTGAGTTTTCCCGGAAACAATTTGAGTTTGGCGTCAAAGAGTAGAGCTTTCTGACCAGGGAAAAAGATATTTCTGGAAATGTGCTTGTCATGAAAGGCCTTAACCTACTCTTTGTAAATTCGCAAGTTCTCAGACGCGTCGTGGCGTAATTCATCGATCTTGCTCATTTGAAGCTTTCTGTGGGTTCCTGCCTTAGAAAGAATGAAATTGTAGTTCCGTACTGCCTAATAGGCTTTGTGCTCTAATTCGACGCAGAGGTGACATGCCTTCCCGTACACTAATCTGAAGGGAGACATGCCTAATTGAGTTTTGTGGGTGGTCCTATAAGCCCACAAACCTTCCGGAAGTCGGGATGACCAATCTTTCCTGTCAGGTCGAACAATGACCTGGAGGATTTTCTTGATCTCCTGATTCGATAGCTCAGCTAGACCGTTGGTTTGGGGGTGATAAGGAGTAGAGATTTGGTGCGACACTCCGTATTTGGTCATCAGTGATCTGAACTGAGCATTCGTGAAATGGGTCCCTCCATAAGAGATTATGGCACGTGGAATCCTGAACCGAGAAAAGATGTTATGATGAATGAATATGATAACCACCTTATGATCGTTGGTTCGGGTTGGAATGGCTTCGATCAATTTGGACACGTAGTCAACAGTGAGAAGAATGTATTCGAAGCCATTCGAAATAGGGAAGGGACCCATAAAATCAATCCCCCAGATATAAAAGATTTCGCATATGAGAATCGGCTATAAGGGCATCATATCACGGTGGCTCATGCTGCCTAAGGTCTGGCAACGAGTGCATGCTTTACAATGATTGTATGCGCCTTTGAAAATCGTGGGCCAATAGAAGCCGCACTAGAGGACTTTTGCTGTAGTTTTATGACCAGAGAAGTGTCCACCGCATGCCTGGTCATGGTAGAAGGACAAAATGTCCTGAATTTCCGCTTCCGGAACACATTGTCGAATGATCTGATCAGCACAAATGCGGAAGAGATACGGGTCTTCCCAAAAGTAGTACTTGGCATTGGAAAGTAATTTGTCCTTCTTGGCTTTTGGCCAATCGGACTATATCTGATGTGATGCCATGTAGTTTACTAGATCAGCAAATCATGGAAGTCCTATACTGATAGTCAGGAGGTGCTCATTGGGAAAATGTTCAGTAATGGGTCTGGAAGGGTTGATAATATCAGAAGGAAGGTGGGATAATTGATCAGTTACCACATTCTGTTTCCTCGCCTTATCGCGAATCTACTGATCAAATTCTTGCAACAGCAAGATTCAGCGGATTAGTCGAGGTTTTGCGTCCTTCTTCACAAGGAGATGCCTCACAGCAGTGTGATCTGAGTAAATGATAACACGGGAACCCAAAAGATATGATTTGAATTTCTCCAGGGCAAATACTACGACTAGCATCTCTTTCTCAGTAATTGTATAGTTACGCTGAGCCTTGTCAAGTGTCTTGCTAGCATAGTAAATGACCACAGGTTTCTTGTCTCTTTCCTACCCAAGTATTGCCTCCACAGCGTAATCAGATGCATCGCACATTATCTCAAAGGGTTGAGACCAATCAAGGGATAGCAAGATAGGTGCTTGGGTAACTCGATCACACAGGATCTCAAATGCCTGAGTGCATTCCTTGGTGATTTCAAAAGGGACATCCTTCGATAAAAGATTAGTTAAGGGGTGCACGATTTTTGGGAAATCGGGAATGAATTGATGGTAAAAATCGACGTGCCCCAGGAAGGATTGGATGTGTTTGATTGAGTTAGGCATAGGGAGTTTGGAAATCAAATTCACCTTGGCTCAGTCAACTTGGATGCCCTTTTCAGAGATAAGATGTCCCAGGACAATTCCCTCAGGTACCATGAAGTGGCTCTTTTCCCAGGAAAGAACCAAGTTCACGTCGATGCACCGCCTGAGGATCTGGACCAAGTGCAGGAGGCAATCGTCAAATGATTCACCAAATACCGAGAAGTCGTCCATGAAGACTTCAAGGTACTCACCTACCATATCTGAGAATATGGCAAGCATGCATCGCTAAAAAGTAGCAGGTGCATTGTAGAGACCGAACGGCATCCTTCGGAATGCGTAAGTCTCGAAGGGGTAGGTGAAGGTGGTTTTTTCTTAGTCATTGGGATGGATTGCGATTTGGTTGTAATCGAAGTACCCGTCCAAAAAGCAGAAGAATCGATTTTCCACTAGTTTTTCGAGAATCTGATCAATGAATGGTAGTGGGAAATGATCCTTCTTCGTGGAGGAATTGAGTCTTATGTAATCAATGCTGACTCTCCACGAGTTTGCTATATGGGTTGGTATGGTTTCTCTGATTTCAGTCGTGATGACAGTGAGCCCTGCCTTTTAGGCACAACTTGGATTGGACTCACCGACCTACTATTGGAGATCGGGTAGATGATCTCTGCATCTAACCACTTGATAATCTCCTTTTTCACGACATCCTGTAGATTGGGATTCAGGCATCTCTTCATTTCACGGGATGGTCGTGAGCCCTCTTTAGTGTAGACGTGGTGTGTGTAGTATGAGGGGCTGATACCAGTGAGATCGTCGAGAGTCCATCCAATGGCTCTTCGATGTTGCTGGAGAATAGAAATCAGGCGTGTTTCCTGATTAGGTGTGAGTCGGGAGTTGATAATCATAGGAAACATCTGATTGGAACCCAAAAGGACATACTTGAGATGATCAGGAAGAGGCTTTAATTCCAAAATCAGGTTTTCAGTAGTAGCGGGCAGTTCAGGATGGGTGTTAGGAGCAAAGGAAGGAGCTATGGGTGTGTTTAGGTTGAGTTCGGTCTCCTCTAATTGTAGATTTTGATCCTCTTGTGGTTGATCAGAAATAGTCAGGTTCTCGATGAAGTCGTCAACCATTACTTCGATATCGCAAATTTGTTCTATGACTCCACAATTAATTCCTTGTTGGGCCTTAAAGATGTCGATCTTTAGTGTTTTGCTGCTAAATTTCAATTCAATTTGGCCCTGCTCACAATTGATATTGGCCCTGGCAGTGGCCAGAAAGGGTCTCTCCCTAGTATGATCGGTGTATTTTTCACATTCTCAGAAGTGTCCATGTCTAAAATGATGAAATCCACTGGAAAATAGAAATCATACACCCTAACTATGACATCCTCGAGAATTCCTTTTGGTGACTTAATTGATCGGTCTGCTAGTTGTAAAGTCATTTCAGTTGGTTTAAGTTCAGATTCATCGAAGTAGTCTAGTAGGGATGTGGGTATCAAATTTATGGAGGCTCCTAAGTCTAATAAAGCTCGATCAAATCGTATATCACCGATTTCACAGGAGAACAAAGGGGTGCCTGGGTCTTTTGCCTTAGGTGGGAGTTTGCTCAAAATCACAAAGCTGGCTTGCTTTGACAGTACAATCAGATTCCCGTCTTTGGTTCGTGGTTTATGCTTAGGTGTACATACATCTTCAGAAATCGTGAGTAAGCTAGTACATGGTGTATTGCATCCATCAAGGGGATGTTTATATGGATCTGCTCAAAGAGCTTAACCAGGTCCTCCTCAGGTGCCACGGTTTTAGTTATCCTTTTTCCCTTGGTCAGGGCCTCAGGAAATGGAACTTTAGATGGTTCCTTTAGAATGGGTCTAGGTTCTTGATCTGGGATAGTGGTGTCTTGGATGACTATCCTTGGGTTAGGGTTTGTATTACCAGACTTGGTTTGGCTTGGATAAGGTGGGTCCTGTGCTGTTTTGCTAGTGTGGGTAGTAACAGAATTTAATCCTGCTTGGTTCTGGTTTGGAGTGGGTAGAAGAGGTGCTTGCTGCTGGTAACCCGTATATGATGTCGAAGCCTCCATTCCATCGGGTGATGGAGTAGAAGGGGAATGATAAACAAAGTGAGCTTGGTCTGAATTTGGGTTCATAACGTGCCTCTAGTTCGACACGTTATTCGGATTAGGCAGAGGTTGTGAAGGAAGTGCACCAAGTTGGCGAGGATTCGCCATCTAGGCAAGTTGATTGCGAACCTCTGTGATCTTGTCTCTGTGCTATTTTTGCATAGCCGCATTCGTCTGCTGAATGTCAGACAGAGTCTGAAGGATAAGAGTCATTTGATCTATCTGAGTTGGCCCAGATTGATAAGTTGGGTTAGGTCGAGGCTGTGGCGGCTGATATGGAAGAGGAGCTTATGGTCAGGGTGGATATTGAGGTCTCTGATTTTGATTATTGTCTGACCATGTGAAGTTGGGATGATTGTGCCATCCAGGGTTGTAGGTGTTTGAGAATGGATCATTCTGAATGGTGTTGAGGTCCTCGCAAGTCTGAGGAACCTCAGGAAAATCAGAATATGAGGGTTCAGAGTTCCCCCAACTAGAGTAGGTGGATCCAGAGTTTTCTCCTGTAACGACCCGGTTCCCGAGTCCCTACGAGACACGAGAATCGGACCGACTCGACTAATCCCAAGACCTAGTCGTCCAACGAGGAAGTAACCAAAAGACAGTAAAATAAACCACATTCAGCATGAATATAACTAACAGTAAGAAAGTACAGCAGTAAGGAAAGAAACTACTACAGTAGGTACCACCACAACAGTAAAACAACATTTATCATATAACAAGAACTGCAGGTAAAGAAGGTACAGCGGAAACAAAAACTACTCACTAGAACAGAAACAAAAGAGGTACAAAAGACTGTGGTAACTCTACTGGACCCTACTCGGCCCAGCATCCTCTGCAGCCGCCGACCCTGGCTGCTCAACACCTGGTCCTGAAAAAGGTAACGAGTGTAACACGTCAGCAAAACGCTGAGTAGAGTGGCAAACTAACTAAAGGCAACAGTAGAGTGTACAGTAGTTGTTATGTTCTATTACTTCCTTTATTCACATCTTTCAATTTTTCTCACTATTTCATTTGTTTCTCAGATCCTTTACTTGATCTCGAATGTCCTCGTGGGAACGATCTTGATTGCAGTCTTTTCCAAAAGTAGAAGTAGCACGTGGTGCTCTCCTGGCCGGGAGAGCCCCCGTGGTGATCCTACCCTCAGTCAACCACCCCAAGGTTACTGACAGACCTAACGGTGACTACGGCACGCACGATAAACGCACAGGTAGCTAGCCCACACTGGCACGCGGTCAGTCGTTTCCGTTAACGGGTGCGCCTAAAGCACAGCACGGAACCAGGGCAGAGCCCTCTCAGTAACAGGGGTCCAACCCCTCCACAGTAACCAAACCGAGGCCTTGCCCCTCCACAGTCCGTGCACCCTCGCCTGACTACCCTGGTTTGCCCTAGTGGGCCTAACAAGTCGGTGAAGGAGGCTAGCAGAACCCCGGGGCCCGTGGGGTAGCTAGTACTCTCCTAACACTACTAGCTCTCCTCGGTACTACGTACACGAGGGCCAACAAGTCGGTACAGAGTGGCCAGTCCTAACCCCCGGGTCCCTGGGGCGGCTAGCTCAGCTCTGCACTAAACAGGGGGACAGTCGCTCTCCTTGGTACTCCGTACTCAAGGGCCAGCTCACTTCCCCAATTCTATTCCATTCGCTTTCCAGGAGTTCTACTCCTACTTCCCCGTAGGGTTCCAGAACATCTTATGTCTTACTTTCCAGTTTCACGTTCTTACAAACCATGATCCCAATCATGTTTCTTTATTCATAACAGGCAGCTGTGAATTCAATTTACAGGCAGCTTTATATTCCTTCCCATTTTTTCCAAGACTGCAGTATTATACATTCCACTAGTTTTTCCATCCTAAGATTCATGCCACATCCTAGGATCTAGCATACAACTAGTTTTCCAGCCCTAGGATTCATGCATCACCTAGGAGCTATCATTCCATACATTTCTCATTCCTAGGATTCATGCAATGTCCTAGATTCTAGTTATGGTTCCATACTTTAACAGATTTTAAACTTAAGCCACTCTACCAGGTACAACGGGAGTAATGGGGGCGTGATCGGGAATCCCGCGTGCCTCCGTGACTCTCAAGACTACAACTGAACGAGGTCCTATCACAAGGATCAAACACAAGGAGTGTCTCAAAACAGTGTATAGCTACTGTAGACGGGTAGAGGAATTAATTCTGAAAAGAACGCAACTCGAATCACGGAAAACGGAGCCCGAACGGGCCCTAAACGGGTCGAAAAAGACGATACTGTGCAAAATCAGACGTCTGGAACTCCTTCCAGACGTCTTAAACAGTGGATCAGAGAATTACCTGTTCAGCGTGGTTTCCCAGACATCCAGAAGTCTGCGGGGACGTTTGACCTAGCTCCCAGATGTCCGATGGTCACCCCGGACGTCTGGAGGTCACTCCTGCCGTCTGGTACAACTTCCAGACGTCTGATTCACAAAGGATGGCGAATCAGCGAACCTGCGCACAGCCAACCCCTCCCTCAGTACGGTCAGTCGACAGGAAGGAAGAAGAAGGCGGAAAACTCACCTTTCAGACGTCTGTATGAGCTTCCAGACGTCGACCTTGCCGTCTGGCTATCAACCCAGACGTCTGATTCTGGAAACTTTTCCAAAATAAGGGCGCTGCTCGGCCTCCGCTCGCGACGCCGCCCGTGTCGCACCTCGCGCCTTTGCTGCTCAGCTCATAGCAGGTCCCTCTCCGCGTCGCTCCGTGCCCCCTGCGCCCTCCGCCGGCAGGCCAAGCCGCTCCGGCGAGCTCGCCCTCACGGTAGAGCTCCGCCCTCGCACGCCGCACCTCCGCGCTCACTGCGGCCGCCGCTGTCGCCCTCGCGTCCGCTCGCTCTCGCGCACAGGAAGGAGAAGAAGGAGGAGACGGTGGAGACGGGAGGGGAGGCATGGCCCTTTTAAGGCCGCGCGAGGAGGAGAGAGGAGGTGGCAGGCCGCCTGCAGCCGCAGAGAGAGAGAGGGAAAAAGAGAGAATAACGAATATGCGGTCTGCGCGCGTAGGCGCGCAGACGACTCGCGGGTGAGGACGATAACGGTTTTTCAGACGTCTGTAAACCATCCCAGACGTCTGGCAAGACGTCTGGATGTGATCCAAGACGTCTGGTAAGACGTCTGGGCCACCTCCCAGACGTCCTAAAATACATCCGGGGCACGCGTTCGTTACATCTCCATAGCCAGAATCAGACGAGGGTGGATATGGGTTCATCCCCTGAGAAGGTCGGTGATAGATGTTATGCACAGCCTCCCTACCAGAGGGTGGTTGTGCGAATGGGTTTTGCGCAAAGGTGGCTCACTGCAAATGTCGAGTTAGCTCATCCACCTTCTTCTCAATAATAGAAACCTTGTCCAGATGACTGGCCATTAGTTTCAAGTCGACGGAAGAGGACAAGCCCTGCGTCTCATGTGCTCCCTTTGGATTCGTCAATGCATGGGCATTCGGCTGGTCGAACATGCCCATGGATTCATTATTGATGGAGTTCTCGTACATATTATCAAGAATCTCCCACACGGTGTCTTCGTGTTGACCCATGATGTTTCCTCTGTAGGTCACATTGACGAATAATCTAATATCCTCATGGAGTCCCTGGTAAAAAGGTTGGACTTGTTCCCATTTAGGAACTCCATGATGGGGGTACTTTCGCATGAGATCCAGAAAACAATCCCATGCTTCGTGAAGCAATTCTCCTGTTTGTTGTGTGAAATGTGTGATCTGGTGCTGTAAAGCATTTGTCCGACCAACAGGGAAGAACTTTCTCAGAAACTCAAATTGCAGTTCTGCCCAAGTGTTTTTCAGACGTGTTTGGGTTTGGTACCAGTGAGCAACTTTATCAATGAGAGAGAAGGAGAACATTTTCATGAGTAGAATATCCCGATTTTGAGCTTTTGACCAGAAGGTTTAGGCCAGATACTTGAGTTGTTTGATTTGCTGGAAAGGATCTTCAGAATGACGCCCATGGAATTTGGGAATGGAATGAATCATGTTGGGCTTGAGTTTAGTGTTAGGACCTCCAACAGGGATTTGTACTCGAGGTTCGATTGCCATCGCAGTGTGATTGTAGTGATCTTGCATCATTGGACACTGTGGTGGGTTCACAAAGGCTTGGAATAGATCATTAAGGCATTGAAGTTGATTTTCTAGATTATTTTCTTCTATGGGTTGTGCCATGGTGATGGATGAAGGAGAATCAGGTTCAGATGAATTGAAAGAGATATCAATAGGATTGGGTTGTTGCACAAACAAAGAGGTCGAGGCTTGGCCTTGATGTGAATGACTAAAGGAGGCCTCAAGGATGGTCTTAGAGACCTCCTCTTGAACATGCACTGATGGAGTAGATGAGAGGTAGAATGTAATGGACCCAATCAAGACACCAAAAAAAATTTTGGATGACTAAAAAGGTTCAGGGTGGATGATACCCCTTAGTCAGAAGCCATCCACCTGAGAATTACCTGGGTAGCCAGAGAGGGAGAGTCCCACAAAGACCCCTACACGATAGAGCATCCCCACGGGATACAGGTTTCCCCCACCTGACCTCTCTTGTCACTAATGTTCCAGGTAGACTAGAATGGCGACTTGACCTCTTAAGTATACCAGTTTTAATTAAGAGCAAGGGTGCTTTAGAATTTCACTTGAACTTTAAGATGTGTTGAGTGCAAAAGTGACCTAATTTGAAGATTGGTTGACCCAAACAAGGTGGGCCAACTTCACTTGTACTGTCCTCTTGAGAATCTTAGGTCCCTCTTTTAGTGTTCAAATGACTTTAAGAGCCTGATTTTAGGGTTTTGCTTGAATAGATTAGTTCAATCAAGGTCTAGGCACACATTGTTTGGGAAGATGATTTCTTGATTAAGTAAGTGTGTCTCTAAAAATCCTAAACTGGAATTCTTAATTGGCTCTAATTTGGTCCAATTTAATTTGTCCAAATGTGGTACCTAGGGCTCAAAACAAGAATGTGATAGCCCTAGATACCTTAATCTTTAAGTGGGTGCACAAATCAGGATTTGTTGTCCAAATAAAATAGTTCAACTCAGGCAACTTGATGAATTATCTACGGATAGAATGCAAGTAGCCCTAATTGATTTTTTTCCTTTTATCCTTTTCAGAATGAGGGGCTTAAGAGAGATAGTGGTTAGAACTTACTTGCCCCTGGCGTGTTTACTGTGCGGCTGATCTTCCTTCAATGTATCTCTCCTGAAATAAACACAGCAAAAGAGATATAGCAAGTTAGAATATGAATCAGGAATTGTAATCAAGAGTTCTAAATTGCCTGTTGCTCCCCGGCAATGGTGCCAAAATGTTTATGCACTAAATCGATGTTTAAGATTGTTGTGTTGTAGTATAGCCAAATTAACACTTAAACAAATAAATTTTATTACTCGAAGGTTCCGAGGTCGAACACAAGGAGCAATATGGAATTTTAGTCTCAAGATCACAATTTAAATCAAGAATAAATATTGCAATAAGACTAATGTTAGAATCACTATGCAAAAAGAATGGAGTAAAATGGTGATTTAAATCACCAATTACTCCTCACGAATAACACTTAAATCAATGTCTCAAATATATGCAAAGTACCAGACATCTTAAGTAGCCCTGTGCTACAGTGCTAAGATTTTTTTCTTCTTCTTTCTCTTCTTTTCTTCTTTGTTTCTTCTGCTTTCTTTCTTCCTCTGCTGCTGTGGGTCCTCTCCTCCTTCTTCTTCTGTTCAGATTCTTCACACAGGGAGGGGGGCTTCTCGAATGGGCTAAGTGTCGCCAATACTTTCTGCAGCAAAACCCTCCCCCTTCCCCGTGCAAGCTCTCTCCTCACTTTCTCTACTTAGGTCATGCTCTCCCAAAGCCTCCAACAGTACCGGGTATATGGGTAATCAGACTTAGAGCGTACTTGGGACCAGGGCTGTGGGCGTGGGTCGCAGTTGAGGAGTGCTTAGGGTTAGACGGGTTATCAGGCGCACCAAGTCTGTGAGGTTAGAGTCGCGGATGAGGCATGCGAGGCATGCATGAGGGGACCTCACCCTATGTGAGTGCTGAGGCGATAAGCCACTAGAAGAAATTCAATTTATGCATTGACGAACTCTCTTCAACAACCGATGTGGGAGCAAACCATGCCCCTTTCCTTCGCGTAGCGGTAGCAAGGAGGATCCTTCCGATTGAGGTCTGGGACACACTCAAAGCACCCAATTGACTACCTGTTCCTCTGCCTGGGTGTATTCCGCTTCACCTGGGGCGTGTGATAAATGACGAGTCGATTGTTCGCTTTAAAGTCGTTTGCAGTTTAATGTGGTGGAAAAATTGACTAATCAATATTTAAAAAAAAATAATCACTCGCAGAGGAGCGGGTCGTATCCACAAGGAGGCAATGAGGCAATAATCTCTCTATTATTTCGTATTCATTCAGTCTCGTGAGAAATCCGTAGTTAAATCTGACATGAAATAAGACGGAAAGAAGATGCACAATATCTTGAAAACATAAGGGTGGATGTGCAATTTTTCCTCACTGAAATATTCAATAAACATGTGATGATTTTATGCAATTTTCCATTGACATGTATTAAAGAAAATTTATGCACATTTAAATTCCAAAATCAATGTCAAAGAACTTGAGTATGAAGTTGCAAATTTTACCACAATAAAATATTCATAAACAAAAATTCTTTTCCTAGCAATGGCATGAAATGTAATAACTAATTAACCCATTAACAAAGCATTTTACCTCTCTCCTCCTCGCGATCGGGAGAGAGGTTCAATCGAGGAGAGGTTTGCATAGGTGGGTGGATGAAGCGAGGCCGTCGCGATGGTGGCAGCTGCACGTCGAGCGGTGGTCGGAGTCGGCCGGGCGGAGCTCCGACGAAGGTGGCTGCAGCTGCTGTTGGCAGTGAGCGTGCGTTGCAGGTGGGTGCGGGAGCGCGCGTGGCCTGTTGGCAGTTCTGCCTGCTCTGCTGTTGCGTGCTGGCTGGAGGCGTGGGTGCGCACGGACGGATGGTCGCGAAGGCTGGAGGGCACGGGTGCGTGCTCTGTTGTTGGCGAAGTGCAGGTGCTGCAGGCGCGGGAGCGGGAGGAAGTGGCGGGTTCTTGCGTGCAGCTGGAGGCGTGCCGGAGTGAGCGGGTGAGGTTGCGGTTCAGGTGCTGGAGGTGAAGTAGGTGGATGGTGGTTGCTGCTGGAGTGGGGGTGGACTTCAGACGTCCGGGAAATTTCCCGGACATCTTAACTGACTGAGAGGGTGATTGTACAGTGGCTGCGGCGGTGGTTGTTGGTGACGACGGTGAGGGAGATGCACGCTAAGGTGCTCATGGTAATGCGGACGAGCTCCGGATGGCGGTGTGGCCTGTCACACCACACGCCCACGGTGGTGGAGACTCGCTGCCACGGTTGAGGCCGGTGGTATGGAATGAAAGAGAGAAGATCTCTCTACACAGTGGTGGGTCGTTGGTGGAGGCCTTCCGAGCTCGGCTGCCTCCCTCCTCCTTTTGTAGCCGCTTGCATAGATTTGAATGGAGAGGCGGGAGCAAATCCACATTCTCCGCTCGTCCTTGAATGCAGGCTTCATTGCGGTGGCTGGTGGCATTGGAGTGGCAGCCGAAGGAAATGCAGCCATTCCTGCAAGAATAAGAATAAAGAGAATAATGTTAAAATATTATGGTTATTTATATACAGACCCTCAACTTTTATGTTAACGAAAACAATGTACCTAATTGGTTAACTAATTAGATGAATGCCATTCTAAGCTAATTCTAAATGCGCTTAAAATATGAATGCAATGCATGGATTATGTAATTAAATTAAAAATATGAATTAATCTATTTACATCCTAATTTATGCTAAATAAATGTTAGAATTAAACTAATGCCTAGGCACTTAAATACTTAAATAACCCACAACTATGGGCTAATCAAATACCCCCATGCCTAGTTTTTGCTAGTCCCTAGCAAAATTAAGCGAAATCTAGCACTCCAAGTAGACTACTCAACTCACTTAGTCTTCCTTCAGAAGCATATTAAGTTCAAACTCTAGACCCAAGGTTCCTAAGTAGTTGCTAAGTTACAGACTAGGTCGGCTAAAGACGAGTTGTAGGCACAAGTTTCCCTGATTTCTGACTCTACCCTAAAGTTTATTGATCCCTGAGATTAAAGCATCTGTGCCTGTGCATTGGTCTGAGTTATTTAAGTTAAAGGAAATTATATATATATATATTTTGTTTGCTTGATTCTTCTAAGTCTAACCTTAGATCAGCTATCAACATGGTCTGTGTCGAATTCATTGTCCCCATACCATACCTTGAAGGATGCCTGGCTTTCGATGCTTTGAGATAGCACCGCCCATAACGACCCCAAGAACTCCTGGCAATCGACACTTCGAGATAGTATCGCTCATGGATTTCTTAAGCGAATTCAGGCCTATGGCAATCGGCACTTTGAGATAGGGCCACCCATGGTACCTGAACTGCACAATGCACTTACATGCCCCCAGTAGGATGGATATCCTAAGAGACAAGCACTGAGGAGGTAATATGTTATCATCGCATCCTCAAGGTGAGTATATACTCCCCTCTCCTGCGGTGGGAACTCTTCCAATCAAAATGTGTTTTCAAGCCTCTCCTAAGTCAAAACTAAGAGAATCAAATCTCTTTTCAGAAAGAAAGAAATTGAGTTAATTACCAGACCAAGTGTGTGAAATTTGGATACTTGGGTTATAAGGACCCGTAAATCAAAAGGTAGAACAAGACTCCAGGTACTACCCCCCCTTTTAACTCAAACCCTAGCTTCCCTTCCTCAACCTCTTGAGAAATGGTCCACAACTTAACTCCTACTTAAGTTTTTAAGTCCACAAAGGACCCTAAAGGTCTAAAGCTAGCAGCTCATTTAGCTTCTAAAGTTTGACCCTAGAATTAATTTAGTCTACCTTAGAGTTCTGATTTGCTTAAGAATGCAGGACTTAGCCAGTTAAGCTCAAAACTTTTTTTTTTTTTAATGCAAATGTATGCAATGAATGCATTATTCTATGTATATCCCCAAGTACACCCCCCATGCCTAAATTCTGCAATGTCCTCATTGCATAGAAGGATATTACCTGGGTCAGAGCTGGGCTGAATAGAGAAAGAGCCTACAAATCAGGTTCAAGAATTACAGAAATAGGCCCTAAAAATAAGCAAAGCAATGTTGTCCTAGAAAATAGGTAACCTAGGATGTTGGCGAGCTGATGATGAATCCCAATAGCAAATGCTCACCCAACTAAAATGGGAATGAAATCTTCCCAGGTCACCAAAGGAGGTTTTAAAGGATAAACAGGTATAACAACCTCCAAAGGGGTAAGGGGAGGATAAGATGGATCCTCCAAAAAGAATGGGGAAGGAATGGTACAGAGATAAACCCCCAGGCTAATGGACTGATTAAAGAAATCATCAATCCATACCCGATACTCCATTATGGGAAATATTGGTCTGTTAAGCCCCTTGGTCAGAACAAAAGTGAGCAAATCTCTAAGGCAAGGATTGTCTAGGGTGTCCAAGTTACGAGGTTGCGGGATGGCCATAAGATCTAGGTTGGGTTTAATCAGCTCGGTGTCCATCCGTGACACTCTTTCTAAATCCTCAATTTCATCCCTAGCATTCCTTGCACCATCACATGTATCTTCCTGCTCTTCATCAGGAGTCACAATTTCGCTTTCAGATATAAGCGAATCAGAGGGTGACTTCGAAATGAATGAAGGAAGGTTGGAAGCAACAGATCTAGGGATTATCCTATCAATGTCATCCCTGGGTTTTTGTTCTTTACTCAAATCTTCCTCGGAGTCTATATGTGAATCCACATAAATCTTAGAAATTGCTTCCAAATTTTCCATCATTTCATCATGAGGAGAAATATCATCAATGGGTGTGCTAAGGAAACCTAATTTGGTCAAATTTGTGACATCCTCAGGGGCTAACTCTTCAAATAAGACATAATCACCCTTAGTGTCACTCCAAATCTTGAATGTAGGTTCCTCATATAATTCGTCTTTCTCCTCATCACACCATTCATCATGTACCCGAGGTCTAGAATCATTTAATATCTCAATAGATCCCCTAGGGTGCTCTATCTGAGGTAAATGGTTTACACTAGTAACATCAGACCCCTCAGATAGGACAATTTCTTTAGGGTTAGGTTCCCTAATGGTGGGTTTGAGTTCCATATCGTGATCAGAAGGGAGGGTAGGATTAACGACATGACTTTGACCCACTTCATCAAATGTCACGAAAATACTATCATCTGGGTCAAGGTCTTCCAATGGTACCATCATTCCCTTCTTTTGACTCCAATATAATTCAGGTGGATACTCAACCTTATCATCATCTTCCTTGGGTTGCCACCTTTCTTCATCCAATGCATAGCTACTTTCATGTGTATCTTCCTCCCACCTAAGGTGTGGATCTCTCAAGGAAGTTTCATCTAATGGGGAGGTTTCAAAATTGATCCAAGAAAAGTACCTATTCTCCCCAGAATTTCCCTTTAACTTAAAGTGTAGCTCTCCCACGGGAGATGCATCTATTGTAGAGGGGTGTACATCATCCTCAATGGGGTAGATTGGGTGGCTAATTTCATCTCTTTCTTGTTGGCCTGCTTTCAAAGATTCTCCTAACAATTCAATCATTTCGTTTTGCATTTTCTGTATTTCCATCTTCAAAGAGGAGAGGTCATTTCTATCATAAGAGAAGTCAGGCTCAGGCTTATAGTACCCAGGAGTGTTTGTCCAACCATTATAATTTTTCAGGGAGGGTGGGTTGGGTATTTCTATGGTATGTGGGATATTGGGCAAAGCAAATCCTGCTCCTAGGTTCTACTCACTGATTTGGGGCTTAACCAGGCCAATACTCCTATAATAGGAGTAAAACGGATCCCAATGATTGTAATTATGTCCATCAAGGGATGGACCATCTTGGCGTCTGGGATCGAAGGATGCAGAGTGGGGGTGAGGGTGTGGATAAGATGTGAAAGGATGAAAATCAATGTGATCCATTCTAACTCACACCTCAATTAGAATTCCCCAAACAAAATACAATTCAAAAAGGACCTTTTAGGTCTTTCCCAATTTAGGCTTTTGATTTTAAGTCAGATTGCAGGTGACAATACAATTTGTTCAATCAATTTATGCGCCTATTGTTGACCTTCGAAATGCCTAAAAAGACCTAGTTGGAGCTTAGGTATTCTTCCCTAAATCTCAAATAGTCAAGTAAATCCAAAGACGGAAGATCGAGGGATGCAAGTAGGCCTAAGCCTTCCTTTGAAGCTGTGCTTTCGCGGTGCTTCTCAACTACCCCCAAAAATCCGTGACAGGGTATCCCCCTCTTTGGATTTACAAAACCTTTGATCTCAAGTTCCGAACACTTCAGAATCCAACAGTAGGAGGGCTCTTGTCCTAGTTGTTTCAAGACTTAGGAGTGTCTAAATGAGTGCTGTGGTGCAACAGATATAAGTGTGCATTCACCGCAAAAGGATTTTGAATTTTGAATCGCACACCACGTTTTACAATCAAGTCCTTGATTTTTAGATGTCCCTCCTTTAATTAGTCCTTTTTTCGAATATATATGACCACTTGTTAGATAGCTTCAAGACAAACTTTGTGGTCTTTGAATTAAATCCAAATGCAATGCGTTATCAAGAATAGGATGCAAAGTAAGAGAATGCGTACCTTGCTTCTAGCAATCAACGATGCAAGAATGCACGCAATGCAGAGAAATAAATCTAAAGGCTGCTCATACAGACCTAAATGGTTCGTCCTAGGGCAGGCAACTCATTTTTTTTATTATTATTTTTTAAACTACTTATGCACAAGCAAATAAAAGTAATCAATAAACTAAAAACCTAAATCTAAAGAAAAGGGAACATGCTCCCAAAAATTACCCAACACGGGCCCAAAACAAAATCAAGGAACAAACCCCTCAAAATATACCCCAGAATAAGGGTTTCAAACCAAATGCAATGAAAAATTAAATCTAAAGTCTTAGTTCTATTCTACTAGCGACTAAATATACAATGATGTCCGTCGCGTCCTCGTCCTTCTCCTCCTTTCAAAATTGCTCGTCCAATTCTCCTCTGGCGACGTCAAGGGTCGCCTCTCATAGTGGCTAATTATTGCACAAATTTTCTTGCACAGAAAAGAAAATAATAAATGGTCAAATCACTTTGCAATTAAAAAATAATCAAAATAAAATTAGGTGAAATTATTGCATCTGTTGCCTCCCCGGCAACGACGCCATTTGACGAGTCGATTGTTCACTTTAAAGTCGTTTGCAGTTTAATGTGGTGGAAAAATCGACTAATCAATATTTAAAAAAAATAACCACTTGCAGAGGAGCGGGTCGTATCCATAGGGAGGCAATGAGGCAATAATCTCTCTATTATTTCGTATTCGTTCAGTCTCATGAGAAATCCATAGTTAAATCTGACATGAAATGCAACGGAAAGAAGATGCACAATATCTTGAAAACATAAGGGTAGATGTGCAATTTTTCCTCATTGAAATATTCAATAAACATGTGATGATTTTATGCAATTTTCCATTGACATGTATTAAAGAAAATTTGTGCACATTTAAATTCCAAAATCAATGTCAAACAATGTTAATTACAAAAGCTATGCAATTGTAAAAGAACTTGAGTATGAAGTTGCAAATTTTACCACAATAAAATATTCATAAACAAAAATTCTTTTCCTAGCAATGGCATGAAATGTAATAACTAATTAACCCATTAACAGAGCATTTTACCTCTCTCCTCCTTGCAATCGGGAGAGAGGTTCAATCGAGGAGAGGTTTGCACAGGCGGGTGGATGAAGCGAGGCCGTCGCGATGGTGGCAGCCGCACGTCGAGTGGTGGTCGGAGTCAGCCGGGCCGAGCTTCGGCGAAGGTGGCTACAGCCGGTGCTACAGCTGCTGTTGGCGGTGAGCGTGCGTTGCAGGCGGGTATGGGAGCGCGCGCGGCCTGTTGGCGGTTCTGCTTGCTCTGCTACTGCGTGGTGGCTGGAGGCGTGGGTGCGCACGGACGGGTGGTCGCGAAGGTTGGAGGGTGCGGGTGCGCGCTCTATTGTTGGCGAAGTGCGGGTGCTGCAGGTGCGGGAGCGGGAGGAAGTGGCGGGTTCTTGCGTGCGGCTGGAGGCGTGCGGGAGTGAGCGGGTGAGGTTGCGGTTCAGGTGCTGGAGGTGAAGTAGGCGGATGGTGGTTGCTGATGGAGTGGGGGTGGACTTCAGACTCCGGGAAATTTCCCGGACATCTTAACTGACTGAGAGGGTGATTGTACAGTGGCTGCGGCGGTGGTTGTTGGTGACGACGGCGAGGGAGATGCACGCTAAGGTGCTCATGGTAATGCGGACGAGCTCCGGATGGTGGTGTGGCCTGTCACAACACACACCCACGGTGGTGGAGACTCGTTGCCACGGTTGAGGCCAGCAGTACGGAATGAAAGAAAGAAGATCTCTCTGCACAGTGGTGGGTCGTTGGTGGAGGCCTTCCGAGCTCGACTGCCTCCCTCCCCCTTTTGTAGCCGCTTGCATAGATTTGAACGGAGAGGCGGGAGCAGATCCACATTCTCTGCTCGTCCTTTAATGCAGGCTTCATTGCGGCAGCTGGTGGCATTGGAGCGGCAGCTGAAGGAAATGCAGTCGTTCCTGCTAGAAGAAGAATAAAGAAAATAATGTTAAAATATCATGGTTATTTATATACAGACCCTCAACTTTTATGTTAACGAAAATAATGTACCTAATTGGTTAACTAATTAGATGAATGCCATTCTAAGCTAATTCTAAATGCACTTAAAATATGAATGCAATGCATGGAGTATGCAATTAAATTAAAAATATGAATTAATCTATTTACATCCTAATTTATGCTAAATAAATGTTAGAATTAACCTAATGTCTAGGCACTTAAATACTTAAATAGCCCACAACTATAGGCTAATCAATAAACGCCAGTTTATCATCATTCTTAGGCATTAAAACAAACTTAGCTCTTAGGGTTTTTGTTCGCAAATGGGTTTTCGGGCTCCATTTAGGCATTGACTAGGTTAGGCATGCATTGCATTTTTTTTTGTCTTTTTAATGTGTTTTTGTGAGTGTTAGGGATGAATAGATATACAGATCCCTAAAACCCTAGCACTCAAGAAGGCAACTGGTGAAGAAGAAGCTTAGACTAGCTGGAACTCAGCTTGATCCAACTCACCATAGCTGGGATCTAGCTCACTTGGACTAGGATTAGCTCATCCTAACTCCATTCAGCTCATCTCAGCTGAATGGCAGCTCAAGAGAGCTCATCTTAGCTCACCCTAGCTTAGGTCAGCTCAGATCCAGCTCAACTTAGCTGAGTCTAGCTCATCTCAGCTCCCACTAGTCCATAGGGATCTTTAGCTAGCTCAGCTGAGTTGACTGGAGTTCACCCCAGCTCAGGTCCAGCTACATCCAACTCCACTCAACTCCAGCCAGCTGAAGAAGAATTCATCCCAGCTCAGGAAGCTCAAGTCCAGCTCCCGGGGACTCAGCTTAGCTCAACTTAGTTGAGCTAAGCAACCTTAGCTATCTTAACCAGCTCAATTCTCCTCGGGAGCACCAGACCCAGCTTACCTCAGCTCCATTCAGCAGAAGCCAGCTCACTTTATCTTGGCTTAGTAGCTAGCAAAGAACTAGCAAGGTAAGCCAGCTAGAGTAGCCCCATGTTGACCTCTTCAGTAGCTGCCAGCTCCACTTCAGCTCCAGATTCTTCAGATCTAGCTCCTCCCTTCAAACCCTAGCTCCAACACCTCCTCCTCTACTCCACTATTAGCTAAGCTAGCTTATCTTATCTTAGCTTAGCTTAGCTATGCTCCAGCTCCCTTGGCTTTTACCACCTAAAAACCCTACCTAACAACTCCAACTAGCTCCACCTAAGCTCCACATAAGCTAACTCTACTTCCACCTCACCTTGGTGCCAACCTAGCCTACCCACTACCTCCAAAAGACACTACAAAGTGGCACCAAAACCACCCTAACCACCCTCCTTATTGGCACCACTTTTTCCCTCCAAAACCCCCTTCATCTCCACCACAAATCTTCCCTTAAACCCATCTCCACCACTCACCTAATCCCCCTTCTAGAAGCCTTCTTGGTGGCACCAAAACCAAGGCATCTTTCCATGTTTGGCACCACCTTTAGGTGGCCCTTCACCACCATAACCACCACCTTCACACCCCCCTACTTGGTGCCAACTCTCCTTAGCCCTAGGATCACCTAACCACCTCCATTCTCCCATCTTAGCCATCCATCTCAAGAGCCACCTTAACCCCCTCATTCTACCCTATAAAAAGACCAACACCCACCACCTTACAACCCATCCTTGGCTAGAAAATTTCCTCTCATACTCTACCTAAAGCCCACGCCCAAGGGAGAAGAAGAAGAATAAAATTAAGGGGATATTCTGTCCCCTTGGTGCCTTCCCCTCTTCCCTTCTTTCTTGTGCCCACACCAGCCAAAGGAGGAGACAGGAAAGGAAGACCTTTGGAGGAGGTCTTGAAGGTGGTCCACGCCACCTTGGAGGAGAGCTTGAGGGTGGTGCATGCCCACCCTTGGAGGAAGGACTTGAGGTGGAGAGCATCCACCTTGGAGGAGCTTTCAAGGAAGGAGAAGAAGGAGACCCTCTTTTCAAGCCAAGGAGCAGCTAGGCTTGGAGCAAGAAGACCCCCTTCTTCACCAGATTCTGTAAGAGGATTTGTGTTTCTTTTATTGCTTTTATATTTTCCATTTCTAGTAGAAGCATTCCTCTACTTGTCTTTGGAAAAGAACACAAATTCTACTAAATTAGTTTGCCCTGTATTTTAATTTTTATTGCAGTTGTTTGTCTTGTTCTAGCACTTGTTTTACTTCCACTTCCTAATTACTCTAGGCCTCCACTTGCCTAGAGTGAGCTTAGGGAGGGGACATATTTATCTCTTAAGTTTTAATTTAGTAATTATAGGTGTTAGTTACTTTTCATCACAATTCGCATTTTGCCCTCATTATTTCAAAACTAAAAAAAATTATATATTTAAAATACCAAAAAGAAAGATTGAGTTTCCTCTTTAAAGAAAGAGATTTGAATTGCAAATTTGCCTCCTTGGACGACCCTAGATACTGTGCTATCTAGGATTATAAATTTAAAAGCGTATGCGAATTCGCGTGTTACAGCGACTTTGAAAACCCTAATTACAAATCAAGCGACTCTTCGCATCAGTGTGTCCCTGGTGCTGGAGCTTCACAAACACGGTTGAAGCTTGCTTGAGGATGCTTCATTAATGGAGGCTGGAGATTGGAACCTGAAAACATGAACACAGCCTCATGTCTACATCAGAAGAGCTTTGGAGCTTCACCGGATGTCAGGGAATGCAACTGTGGTGGTGGCGTCGCGTGCGAGTGGATGTGGAGGCCTGTCGACCTCATAGATTGTGTGTGAGAGTGCGTGAGTCGGGGGGGGTGATAGAGAGGCCAATCTCCTCAATTACTTGAGGGGTTTTGATCAGTGAGTCGAGATGTTGGTGAGGTGGAAGTGGCATGGTTGAGCTAGTGTGGAAGCCGCTAGGGTTCATTGGAGGACTGCCGGCAAGGTGGAAGATGAAGTTGCGGAGGGCATGTTAGCAGTTGAAACGAAGTTACGGATGTATGGAAACGAATAGTGGAAGATGAAGAGTCATTTAAGAAAGGAGGTAGACGAAGGAGAGCGGAGTTGGTGCTGGTTGAGGTATGGCCAGCGCTGGAGAAGAAGCTGCTCTGATGAGAGGTGGACGGCGAGGATGAATGAGATAGGGGCACCGGCGGGTCCTACGCGACGCGGAAGAAGGCAAGGAGGAAGAGACTGCCACTGGTATTGTGGTCAGACAATGAGGGGAGGCAGAGAGAGTCGTCGGAGCTTGAAGAGCAAATCGGTTGGAGGAGGAGAGAAGAAAATTAGGGGTTTCTCTGGTCGAATTCAAGCTTGGTCGGATCAGGTAGGCCTTAGGAGTCTTTATATAGGTATTAGGGGATCGATTAGAGCTTGGAAGCCAAGCTTTCAAGCTTGGAAGGTCGTTGGAGTTGGAAACCCAAATTTCTCATGCATTCGCATGAGAAATTGGGAAAGATTTGAAGCATAAGAATCGGTCTGATTGAAAGAGGATTTCAAGAGGAATCTCTGGTTCAATTTTGAGGAGTTTTCACCAATCAATCCAGGAGAAATCCTCGATTGATTGTCACCGAAGTTATTGGATTAGGAGTTCTGTGTGGTGAGGACCTTTTTGTGAGAACGATAATAAAGTTAGGGGCTTATTTGAAAATTTTTTTAAAGTTAAGGGTAGAAATGTAATTAGATAGGACCAATTTGCAAACTAGGTCAAGACAAACTCATCTTGGGTCAAAATTTTGGTAAAAACATAATTTAGGCCTAAGGAATCCAATGGCGAAGTTGGATTTTGGTTTTGATCATGTTTAACTGGGTAATTAATGTAAACTCCCAAATTAGGGCAAATATTTGCCTATGACTCTATTCTGGGTTGAAACGGGTTCTACTGGTCAAATTGAAGGTTTCAAACCCTAGAGAATATTTTTCTATGAATTTTAGAGGGTTTAGGTGAATTTTATCCTTATCAGGACCTCTGTCAATTAATCAAGTCTATTTTTAGGGTTTCAAAAGTCATTTAATTCTCAAAATATGTATAAACCCTTTTCTGATTGTTCTAACCCACTTGTTATCATTTTAAGACCAATTGACCTTCATTCAATACCTGAGAAAACCCATGGTTGTACTGCATTCATGATAAGCTGGTAACATTGCAGTTTTAACCCCAGTTTCTTATTTTTCCTTCAGAATGATTATGCAATGACTTGTGACTCTGTAGCAGTTATGTAGGAGCATTTATTGACTTAATTAGGTCAAAATGAGCTAGTTATAGCTCATGATGGTGTTCCCATCATTAGGGAAGCTTGAAGAACTAGAAACAAGCTTCAAAGCTTGCTTAGGATTCAAGAAGAATTCCACTGATTTCGTGGGTTCGCATGCATGAATCAGTGGGTTTTAGGAATTAGAATTGATCCTAATAGGTATTCCTAGGTGTGAACATCAATCCCACCAAATTTAGTGGGATTTGATTGCCATTTAAGTGGGATTCTACTCCATCAAAGCTTTAATGGAGGTTGGTTGACCTCTGATGGAGGCAAGGATTAATATTCAAAGAAGATGAAGATGTTAGGGAGCATTTTGTAAGGATTTTAAAAGTTGAGGAGCTATTTGATATAATAAGAGTCAGACTTAGACCAAAATGCAAACTATGTTGAAATAATATCATATTGGAGCCAAATTTTGGTACAAACCTAATTTGGACCAAAGGAATTTAATGGTGAAGTCAGATTTAGGTTTTGACTAAGTTTGATTGGGTAATTTATGCAAAAACCTAAATTAGGGTAGTTTTTAATCTGTGACTCTATTTTAGGTCAAATTAGGTTCAGAAGGTCAAATCAAGGGTACCAAACCTTAGAAAATATTTTTCTATGATTTTTAGAAGGTTTAGATGAATTTTATCCTGACCAGAACCCTGGTTAATTAAGTAGGTCTATTTTTAGGGTTTCAGATGTCCATTAATTGTTGAAATACGTGAAAACCCATTTCGTTCTGCATGGACCTACTTATTAGACATTAATGACCATATGACCTTTAATAAACCCTTGAAATACCCCTTGGTTATGTTGTAATTGTGGAATGCTATTAAAATTGTAGAAATAACCTTGGTTTCTTATCTTCTTCTCAAAATAGAACATTTTGCATATATGACCCTCTAATGGTTATGTAGGAGCTTTTATCAACTTTATCAGACCAAATTGAGCTAGTTATGGCTCATGATGGTGTTTCAATCAAAGAGCTACTAGCTGTAGTGCTTGCTTTAAAGAAATTTAGCCCTTATCTACTTAGATCTTATGTGATTATTTTCACCAACCATGCTTCATTAAGGCATCTAATGGCTAAAAGGGATGCAAAGCCTCGCTTAATTAGATGGATCATTCTACTGTAGGAATTTGATCTCAAGATTTGAGATAAATTAGGTGCCTAAAATGTAATAGCAAGCCACCTCTCCCGAATCCTTGTATAAAATCCAATTCCTAAATTCTTTTATTCCTTCCCTGATGAGACAATCTTAACCATCTATAAATTGCCTTGGTTTGTAGACATTGTTAATTATTAGGAAACTGATCAAATGCCCTCTAATTGGCCTAAGCAGATCAGGATAAATTGATTTTTTATGCCAAGTATTACTTTTGGGAAGAGCTGAAACTATTCCGAATTTGTGTAGATTAGGTTATATGTCGTGTTCCAGACAATGAGATCGCAAGCTTACTCCAATTTTACCATAGGATCGCTTGTGGGGGTCACTTCTCTAGAAAGAAGACGGTAGCAAAAGTCTTTAAAGTGGATTATTCTAGCCATCTTTATTTCGTGACTCTTTCAATTTTTGCCGATCATGTACTAGATGCCAAAATTTAGGCAACATGGCTCGTAATGATATGATGCCTCTGAGCTTAATACTTGAGGTCAAAATTTTTGACATTTGGGGCATTGATTTTATGGGACCATTCACCAATTCATTTGAGTACCTGTATATATTAGTCGCAGTCAACTATGTATCTAAGTGATTGAAGCCATCCCAACTTGAACCAATGACCATAAGGTGGTCATGGATTTTGTGAAATGAAATATCTTTAGCCAGTTCGAGAGTCCAAAGGCATTAACCAGTGATGGCGAGTCTCATTTTACTCATAATCAATTCAGGACCCTTTTGACCAAGTATGAAGTGACATAAGATCTGTACTCCTTACCACCCGCAGACCAACTGACAAGTTGAAATCTCTAATAAGGAAATTAAGAAAATTCTTCAGAAAATGGTTTGACCAGTTTGGAAGGATTGGTCCATGAAATTAGACAACACTCTTTGTCCCTACTGGACTGCACGCAAAACCCTGATTGGAATGTCTCCATTCCGTTTGGTCTATAGAAAATCTTGTCACCTTCCTGTGGAATTAGAGCATAAAGCTTACTGGGCTATAAGGGCTTTTAACCAAAATCTAGGTCAATCTGGAAGACAAAGAAAACTCCAATTTACCAAATTGGAGGAAATCCGGAATGATGGTTATGGTAGTGCAATGATATATAAGGATAGGACAAAAGCTTTACATGACAAATATATTTCCTGAAAAAGCTTTTTCCCTGATCAGAAGGTATGGCTTTTTGTTTCACACTTAAGGCTCTTTCAAGGAAAATTGAGATTGAAATGGACATGTCCATTCATTGTGAAGAAAACTTATCCTCAAGGAGTTATACTGATTATAGACCTTAAGACTAAAGAAGAGACAAAAGTTAATGGTCAGAGACTAAAATCCTTTATTAATCAATATCCTGATCCTATTCTTGATGATGTTGTCAACCTCCTAGATCTGAATTGAGCTAAACTATGTTTGATTAATGATGTAAAACTTAGCGCTAGCTGGGAGGCAACCCAGTACTCTATATAGGTATTGAGATCTTTGTTTTTCTATGCTGATGTGTAACAACAAGCTTAGGTAGGTGATTTCCCCTCTTCTTGCTTATTGCATTTTGGTTATTTTTATTCTACATACATTCTAATGAGGACATTGTAATGAATAGGCATGGGGGGGTGGACATTGCATGTCTTATTTTGATGTGTCAGCTAATCTTGTTAGTATTCCTATATATAGTTTCATTTTTTTTAGAAAAAGGGTGTTTTAGTATTTTTCTTGAGATTCAAGCTAAGTAGAGTCAAGAATTCTCGATTTTGAAAATTTATTGACTTTAAGAAATGCGAAACAAAGTCTACTTGCCTAGACTCCTCAAGTCTTTTTAGACTTAATTTTCTCGAGTATTTACCTGAATCTAGATTGATTTTCCCAAGACTTTGAAAGGAGTCTAAAAAAGCTAAAAGTATTAAGTCAAAGGGGTGATGAGTGAAGGACTTACTATTTTACCCTTTGGTTTGAATAGTCTTTGAGTTTCAAGCATCTTCACTTGCACTATGCACTAACTCATTTTATGGACAATTTTGTTGAGTCCTTAGTGGTCAATAAGATTTAGTCTTAGGGCAAGTAGATCGAAAGGGCCTTGACGTGTTTCTAGCTCTTAGGACTATTCTTGTTTGGAATGCATTTAGAATGGATGAAGGAGAGCCACTTGCCTAGAAACACAGATAAGTTTTCATATTTTCCTCTTTCTCATGTTTTCAATATCCCTGAACCAACTCAACCTTAGATATTTGATCTCAAAAGCCAAAAACATGGATAACATTATCCATGTACCTATCCACCATATCCATAGTCCTATCTTAGTATCCATAACCCTAATCCACTTATCCAATACCCAATCCCTAACCTAAAATCCTATTTAGGTCCATGCCACACCTAATTGACTCTGTCTAAGTCAATTAGGCTAGCCACTAGTCAATTAGGTCCATGGGACAAGATTTGATTAACCCTCAGTTGATTAGACTCACTTGAGTCTAATCAGACCCAACCTAAAACTATCAGACCAAGCCCTTTCCCAATTGGGTGCACACTTGATTGGGTGCGCCTGAATTTAATTAGGTTCACCCAGAACCTAATTGAGCAATTACCAACCCACACAAGTCTAATTAGGTTTATTAGAACCTAATTAGAATCAACTATTACCTAATTAGACTAAGCCTTAACCTATTTAGATTTTCCTTAACCCAATTACACACTCACACATATAATTAGACTAGGACCTACCTATTTGTACTCAACTCATCAGACTTAAGGCCAACCTAGCCTAATTAGGAACCCTTTTATTGACCTACACTTAACCCATAGTTGACCACCATCAAAAAACCCTAACCTTATCCCTTGGTGGCCGACCACATAAGAAGAGTTCATCCACTTTGGAAGCTAATTGGCAAGATTTTGCACGAGAAAAATTGAGTTGGGAAAACCCGGTCATCGCAGTCGCGAAAATCCGCTTATCAAATAAAAATTACAAAGACTCAGTGAGTCCCACATCGAACACAAGGAGGCAAACATTTGATTAGGAAAATTCACATCTGTTTTATTTCTTTTTTAGTGATTTATACATTTCTATTTTTTGGTATTTTTTTTATAAGGTAGAAGATCAAGTTGGGAAATTATATCTAACTACTCTAATTTATTTGCAAATATCAAAGAGACAGAGAGAGATGAAATAACTATTTTATAGGAGTAGAGCAATGCTTATTAGAACTAATTGCATAATATTAATCTATGCTAGGAAAGCTGTAAAAAGATAGGGAAGAGAGTAATCCTTCTTGACAACTCCTTGTAGGATGAGCTGCTTTGACGATGCCCCGAGCAAAGGTAGTGAGAGATGGAAGGAAGAAGAATAGAGCCAAATGAAGGAGAATAGGGCAGGTCGACATCATAATGAGATCCACTTCCAGAATGGAGGTGAGAGGACAGCCACGGGCACTCCATGAATGGGGGTGAAAAGAGGGAACTAAAAGTTATTTTCTAACTCTAGTGGAGCATCCCGAGCTTGAGTTAATCTCTAGAGAGCCTTGAAGAAAGGTAGGAAGAGGAAGGAAGGGATGAAGATGAAAGATGAGGCTATGGGGGTATCTATAGGGTAAAGGAACCATGTGCCAAATGATTTGGTGTAAGGAGGCCATCATTGCCTCACGGGGCACATAGAGTGCACACAGCGCGTGCGGCATGCAACCATGCAGCAACTAGCGTTCGCTTGCTCTCACTGGCATGCATAATGACGATTCTCCACCGTCTAATCTGAGATGGATGATCGAGATAGCGCCTCACGAGCACTCCTAAATCGCACCTCAAGCACGTGCGATCGCATGTATCACGTGATGGCTATCCAAGCCTCCATTTGTTGCTGCTATCGCTGCTTCTTTCTGATTGAGCGACCCAAATCGCACATGGGTCATGAACTATAGCTATGAAGTGTTAATGCAAGGCTGTCTTGCAATGATCACAAGCATCCGATGTAGATCATACAGCCCAATTTCTTCCTTCCTGTGCACTGAGGAGTTTCCCAATCGCGAATCAAACCCATGATTGGCATTTGAGAGTGTGCTTGCGCTCCACTGCATTGTGTGCTCTCTTGTGTCTAAGAGATAATCATATGGTCATGATGAGGGGAGAATTTGGACCGTTGGATTAAAATCCAACGGTCCCCTTCTTGAGGTGGTGTGCCATGCTTTGTGGCTATTGGATGAGGTTCCAACGACCCAAACACATGTTGAGGAGCTCCTCAGAGGTTGGGCAGGCGCTGAGGGGGACTTTGGATGGTTGTGATGGCATCACGTGGCACCATCATGGCCGTCAATCTTCTTTTTCTTGCAGGAGACGCCATGGATGTTAGATTGGGTTGATTTTCGCATTATTGGGCTGCAATCGTCGATCCAAACCCATCCGTGTGGTCGAATTTGCCGTTGCAGTCTCAGATTTGCATAACCCTATCCCTTGGCCCTCAATCCTTTGTGGCTTGTATGGGATGCTAAGGATGTTTGATCAAGGTGATTTTGGAGGCATTGGACTTTGATTATTACCCTAATCACATCTGTACAGTCAGATCTTTCATCTGAAGTCCAAAAAGATGTTGTCTTGTCCCCTAGCTATTAAAATAAGAAAATTACTATATAATTTATACAATTTATTCCAAATGCATGATGATGCATGCTATGCATTGTATACAGTGCCGAATGCATTTAGATAACTTAGGAACATGCATGAATAAATATTTTCTCATAAATAATTGTGTATCTATCACACCCTGGGTGACCCTTAACAAAAATATTTACCTAAAGGTGTATCTTCTCTGACCGGTAACTTTCTTGCTTCTTTTATTTTTGTGGGCTCAACACAAGGGCGAACACAATGTATATCTCCCCGGATTATTTAACTTCCCTGCTTCTCCCTAGGTTTAGGGATTATTTGTTCATTTTTGTGGGTTGGGCTTTGGACAACCGGTACTGGGGGGTTACCCACGGCAACTTGCCAACCATACCTGTGTGGTGAAGTGTGGCTTATTTATTTTTTTCTTCTTTTCTATTTTTTTCATTTTTTCTTTTCGTTTTGGATATTTTTCCTTTTTTTTAAGTAGGTGGCTTCCCTGATCTAAGATTTACCCAAAGGCAATGGTCAAAGAGATTAGGTCATGTGACTGGGCTCTAGACACCTGAATATGAGGGGCTACTCATAGCAACATGCTAGCCATACCACCCTAGAAAGCTTATTAGCTAGGTGAGTTAGTGTAAATAGTGTGCATATGCTTAGTTTATAAGTCCACTCAAATTAGAGGGCAGGTTGATAAATCACATACTTATCACCCTAATTTATTTAATCACTTAAAATAAATTTTAAGTTGGCGAGGACTCGAGAAACAGGTCCATATTTTAGTGGACACCTGAGCTAATTAAGCCCATAACCTTGAAGAGGCTAAGTGTTCAGGCCCTACTGTATTATTTCCTAAAGTCGAAAAATTTCTAGCGCCTAAGTTCTCTTTTCTTAATTCTAATTAGAAAAAAGAGAGAAAGTAAATAAAGAAAACATCTATGGAGCTGACAAAATAATTCAAATATGAATATCCACTCCCCATGCCTAGCTAATGCAATGTTCTCATTGTGTTAAAAGGCATGAAAAAGGGATAGAATAAAAGAGACATCACCTGAATTCGTGATGATTCCGGTCATCTCAGAATAAAATATAAACATGTGTTGAATTTAGTGCCTTTAGCTGGGCATAGCATACAAACAAAGAAGACATTAAGAGCTCAGAAGTGCAGGTCAAGATCAGAATAAAAAGATTGATCTTCAAACCCACTAGCAGAAGATGTCTATAGATGTGGACAAGATTGTAATGCAGACCCATGCCCTAAGGTCGAGTTGTTCTAAGGCTTTGAATGATAATTATCCAGAACTGAAGACATTTCAGTTTGTGAGGCTGGGTCTACGGTTTGTGAGTATGCAACTTGAATATGAAATGTTGGACAATAGGTAGGTCTAAAGTAGTAGATGTGTTTGTCCTCTTAGACTTTAGCTTAAAAAGATGATCAATTAATCAACACTTGGGTTGCATGCCCACGGAATAAAAAATGATATATGGGTCCTGGTAAATAGTTGAAAGTTTGAGGCAAATAGGAACCTAAGATCTAAACTTCCATTTCCCTCGGAATTCACTTCCCATAATTTCACTTCCAAACTCCTCTCCTCCAAAATCAGAGTTTCCAGAACCTCCATTGTGTCAATAACCCCATCTAAAATTCCCAAGTCCAAAAATTATGGTTGAATCAGAATTGACATGGGTGTAGTGAAAATAAAATCATCATTAACCTCTTTGGGGTGTGGTTGAGGACTGGGGCTACTAATTAAATCTTCCATTAAATTAGGATTGGAATCCTCCAAGTTAACCCCAATTAAATCATAATCATCAATTATAGGGCCCTCAAATAATTCATCAGGTTCCTCTGGCCCGTTCATCTCACTAAATCCATTCTCCTTAAACTCAAGTGAGACTTTACCTAAATATTTTGTTCTCTCAAAATCGAAGAATTCTGGATCCGCATTAATATATGTCTCGAGATCATATGTTATTCCTTGGTCCACAGAGACATTTTTCCTTGTACCCTGGCTTAGGGATTTCGGGTGAGGGGATCGGTCATCCTCAATTGGTTGCTCTAAATCAACCTCGTTATCCTAGGTCTCATAAAATGCGTCCCCCTACAAGTTCCTGAATGGATTTTGACATTGGCTCTCCTAAAAGGGGTTCATCCTAGGAATCATCCCAAGATTGGACTAGAGCAACTACAAATTTCATCCTCAATCTTGACAATTTCCCAAGTAATAACTCATCCGAGTCCTTATACTCAACATCTTGGAGCCAATCCAATCAAGACTTGTTAAGTTCATTAATCATTTTGATTAGAGGCTCCAATGCTTTAGTATAGGGCTCTAGCTAAGCTTCTAAAGATCGTATGGTATTCTTCAAGTTAGCCAGTACCCTATCTTGAACCTGGTTTACCTAAACCGAATGGTTTTGTTCAGGGTTGGGTGGGTTTAGGTTTAGCCTATAAGGGTCATGAAATTGAGGTTCTTGGGGCCCTCCCTAATAATAGGTCATCTCAGGTTGTTCATTAAGGGGTGGTGACCTATATGCAGTGTAGTCCCGGGGAGGGTAAGGGTTGAAATCCTCATATCCCTCTTGAGTGTAGGTCATATTAGGTTGTTAATCAAATAGTGGAGATCTATATTCGTTGTAGGTGTGAGAAGGATAGTAATCAAAGTCATGATGTCCAAGGTTAGTCCTTGGACATTGAGATCCGAAATTATATTCCCAATCAGGATTATCCCAACTAGTGGATGGGTGGGTAGTGGTCAGGTTAGGATAATAATCACCTTAGGGATAAGTAGTGTTTGGAGAATAGGAGCGGAAGTGTGAGTAAGAGGTGGAAGGATACATGGCAAAGTAGGAGGGAAAACAAGAAAGAAGAAGGTGCCCTGCAATACAAGCAATTCAAACCTATCCTTAGGTGGGTAGCCTAAAGACCTACAAACTCCTAGAACTCGTCTTAAGATTATAAATGATTTGATCTTCTTCTATCAGGTCAATCTAACCAATTAGAGGGTGGAATTAGGGAGAAGGTTCTTCCTTTGAATTGCGCCTGGGGTTCCTTTGACACCCCCCAACTGCTGTCGTTTGATGGTACTCCCCTAGCTAGACATTGGATGATCCAGTAGAAGCAAATTAATCGAAAATAATCTCATTCTGGGCCGTAAGGAGTGAGTCAACCCTTAAGGCCAACGTCTACTCAGGTTTAATTAGGCTTAGGTTTGATTGTGATCGGGAATGTGATGGGCCCTTTAAATAGGTTGTGCCCTTAAAAATCAATTTACAGTATGTGCATGCACAACTAGGGTTTTCAAACAAGGTTCATAGATGATTTGTCTTTTATGGTTCAATTGTTAGGTTTATTTAGTCAAGTTTAGTGAAAGACTCCAAGTTTTGAAAGCACCAGTGTATGTATATTCCTTTAAAATCAAAAGATAATGTGGAGTGCCTAGTTCAATTGAATCCTACGAGGCAGCTACTGGGTGAATCACTTTTAATTTGAGTGGTGCAGCCCAAAGAATTCAATCAATTGGCCTGTTGCACTGCTTATTAAGGCACACAAATAGTTTTACCTTGTTTTGATGTCTAATCACTTGTTTGTGTAGTTAGTGTGGGTGTATCGGGTCCATAGATCGGATCCCCGGTTAAGTGATTGAATCAGACAAAAGTGGTGCACCTTAAGTGTGTGGGTTTGTAAGGTGTGTATATTTCAAGTAAATCCTACAATCAAATTGGAAATATATATATTTTTAAATTTTTTTATGTGGTGGGGTAAGGTAGGTGGAGGTGACAAACAAACAACCAGATCTAAGCTAGGGTTTATAAAAGCACAAAGGTCAATTTGGGTTTGAGTTATTTTAATGGCGAAATGAATCTAGTGGGTGGGAAAGTGAGGGCACTTACATATTATTTACCTGCACTTTACTCTGATTTACCGCTTTGGCACACCTTCGTCAGGTACCTCTAAGATAATAATTTAGAGATTAGATTGGTTAGATAATAAATAAGTGAGGAGAAAATGCAGGAAAAAAAGATCAAAGATTGTTGCCTCCCTGGCAATAATGCCAAAATGATCGATGAGATTTTGCGCGAGAAAAATCGAATTGGGAAAACCCGATTGTCGCAATCATGAAAATTCTCTTATCAGATAAAAATTACTGAGACTTGGTGAGTCGCAGGTCAAACACGGGGAGGCGAACGTTTGATTAGGAAAAGCAGCATTTGTTTTATTTCTTTTTTGGTGCTTTATGCTTTCCTATTTTTTTGGTATTTTTTTATAAGGCAAAAGATCAAGTTGGGAAATTATATCTAACTACTCTAATCTATTTATAGAATATCAGAGAGAGAGAGAGAGAGGAAACAACTATTTTATAAGAGCAGAGCAATGTTTATTACAACTAATTGCATAATATAAATATACACTAGGAAACCTGTAAAAAAATAGGGAAGAGAAAAATCATCCTCGACAGCTGCTTGGAGGACAAGCCACTCTGACAATGCCTCGGACGAATGTGGTGAGAGACGGGAGGAAGAAGAATGGAGCCAAATGAAGGAGAACGGTGTAGGACGGCGTCACAACAGGATCCACTTCCAAAATAGAGGTGAAAGTACAGCCACGGGCGCTCCACGAATGTGAGTAAGAAGCGGAAAGTAAAAATTATTTACTAGCTCCAGTGGAGCATCCCAAGCTTGGGACAAGATTTAGAGTGCCTTGGAGAAGGGTAGGTGATAAACGCCAATTTATCATCATTCTTATGCTTTAAAACATATCTAGCACTTAGGATTTTAACTCCACAAATGGGTTTTTGGGGTGTATTTAGGCATTCCCTAGATTAGGCATGCATTGCATTTTATTTGTATTTTTGATGTGTTTATATGAGTGTCAGGGATAAGTAGAAAGTCAGATCCCACATACCTTGGCACTCAGGAAGGTAGAAGATGAAGGAGAAGCCCATATCAGCTGGATCACAGTTAGATCCAACTCATCCCAGCTGGATCCCAGCTCCTTTTAGTTGGATCAACTCATCCTTAGCTCCATTTAGCTCATCCTAGCTGAATGGTAGCTCTAGCTAGTTCACCTTCGCTCCATTTAGCTCACCTCACTGGATAACAGCTTAAACTAGCTCAAGATAGTTGATCCCAACTCCATTCCAACTCCTCCAGCCCAGAATAGTTCACTAGAAGCTCAACCTAACTAGGACAAGCTACTTCCATGAACTCGCTAGACCTAGTTAGCTAAAGAAGTATCAACCAGCTCAGGCTAGCTCAAGTCCAGCTCCCGGAGACACAACTCAGCTCAACATGGTTGAGCTATGCTACTTGACCTAAGCTAGCTACTCCAGCTAGCTAGGTATTCTTCGGGAAGACCAGACCCACCTTACCTCAGCTTAGATTAGAAGAATCAAGCTCAAATTAGCTTGGCTTAGCTTCTAGCAAAGAACTAGCTAGCTAAGCTAGCTACTAAGCTCCACTTCAACTCCATCAACAGACATTAGCTCCAGTGCAGCTCCTTCAAGCTTCTCTCCTCCAAAACCCTAGCTCCCTCTCCCTCCTACCCAACTCCATACTAGCTAAAATAGCTAAGTTAGCTTAGCTTAGCTAGTCACCTCCTTGGCACCCCTACCTAACCCTAAAACCTACCAATCTAAGCTCCACCAAATAACCCTAAACCTAGTCCACCTAAGCTCCCCTACTCCCAATCCTTTTTGGAGCCAATCCCATTCACCCCTTGGCCCCTCAACCACTACCAAAAGGCACCTACTAATTGGTGCCAAAAGCACCTCCAACCACCCTTCTTTTGGTGCCAACTTCTTCCCTCCAAAACCCTTGAAATCCAACCCTGCACCTACCCCTCTAAGCCATTTCCACCATCCACCTAACTCTCCTTCTAGAAGCCCCCCTTGTTGGCGCCAACTAGTGGTGTCTCTCCACCACCAAGAGTCTCCAACACCACCATAACCACCACCCTACATGACCTTTGAGTTGGCACCAACTCTCCATAGCCATAGGATCACTAATCAACTTCCTAATACAATCCTAGCCATCCGCATGTCCACACCAACCATCCCCCTCTCCACTTCTATATATACCCCACCTAGCCACCACCTAAATCCCATCTCCATTAGTTTAGGTCCTACCTTAACCACCTTACATCCACTTCCATTCACTCCAAGGAAGAAGAAGAGAAGAAGATCAAGGGGGCAACCTACCCTCCCCCTTGATGGCTTCTTCCTCTCCTTTTTCTCCTTTGTGCCACGCCAAGGAGGAGATCTTCAACTTAGAGGGATGGCTAGGTGATGGGAACATCATCATAGGCCCTAATTGGCCACTTTTAGTCAGGTTCGATGGATAAATGGTTCTACATAATCATCTAAGGGTCATAATTCCATGATATTCTAATTTGAGAAGAAAATAGGAAATTAGGATTAATTCTGTCATTTTAACAACACATCTTGAACACAGATTAACCACAGGGTTTGTTAGGAGTTAATTAAAGGTCAAATAAGCATTAAAGTCCAATGAGTTGGTCCATATAGATAGAAACAGGGTTTCATGCATTTCGAGGACTACAACAGCACACAAAATCCTAATTTTAGATCGGCTTAAATTAAAGACATTATGGTCAGGATAAAATTCATATAAATCTTCTAAAATTCATAGAAAAATATTCTGAGAGGTTTGGTAGTTAGATCCTCTGAACCTATTTTGACCTTAAACAGAGTTGCAGACAGAATTCTACCCTAATTTGGGATTCTGTGCAAATTTCCCAATAAAACATGGCCAAAACTCAAATCCAACTTCACCAACAGATTCCTTGGGTCCAAATTAGGTTTGCACCAAAATTTGAGCCAAATTAGAGTTCATCTTGACCTAGTTTGCAATTTAGCCCCTTAAAACTCTATTTTCTACAATTTGACCCCTAAGTTTCAAAATTCCCTGCGTTCAGGTCCATAACTTCTCATCTTTCTTGCAAAAAGGGCCTTGCCGCCATTGAAGGTGTGAAAGCACCTTCAAGCCAGATTCAAGAGAAGAAATTCGCTCAAATCAGGACCAAATCCCTCTAAATTTGGAAGGATTGATCTTAAGAGATCCCTCTATCTTCTGGGCTAGATATTTGACCTTGATTTGCATTGTAGATCTCGAATGAAATCAAATAAATCAAGGGATCCTTCTCCCTGATTTGTTGACCCAACCAAGCTTTTTTCCTCATCTAGAGCTTGATTTAAAGCTTTATAAAAGCTTCCCTACGCACGACCGTCCTTTCTAGCTCGGTTACAGGCCAGAATACATCTTCCTCTCCTTCCTCAAGCCTCCTCCAACCGTAGCTCCGGTGGACCTCCTCGATCTCCCTCTTTCAGCCACCCAACAGCCAAATTGGGTGGCCCAGTATCTTCACCACATTCATTCACTCCTTGCTGTACCCAGCAGGGGCCCCTACCTCCTCTATTGCTGCCGTTCTCCCTTATCGGAGGCTCATCCTCCTCGTGACCGACGAGGCAAGCCACCGTAGTTCTCTCCCTCTTTCATCCAATAGTGTAGATCTTTTGCCTTCTCTCCTCCTTTAGGTTAGAACCAACTCTCTCCCTGCTTGTTTCGACCGACGGATCACTGCCTCCCCCTGCATCTTCTCCACCTCTGGCAAGGGCTCTAGTGAGCCCATGCCAACGCTACACCACACAAAAATGCACACCACGACCACCTACACATTCACCATTTTTCACTGACCAAAAGCCCCAACCTAGTTGGGCTTATTGGTCCCTCGCTCCCTCTGTCGAACACAACCCCCGTCGCACTCCCTCTCCAACCTTGACAGAGGTCCACCAACTTCCAACCTCCACGAAACCACCACGAGCACCTTCGCTAAGTTCCCAAGAAGCTTTTGGACGTGTTTAATTAGGCTGCAATGCCTTATTTTGGATTTCAGGGCTTCGCTGGACCTCCACTGCTGCAACCACCTTCTTCGGCTCCATTTGTAATCGTCTGATCGTCTCCAGCCACGGCTTCACCTCCTACAGCTATGGATTCACCTTGCAAAGGAAGCTGCGACTCCAATTGGATGAAGGGATCATAGGAGCAGCTCCAATTTGATGACTTGAGCCCCTGTAGTTATGCACACGGGCAGCAAAGGAAGGAGGCAATCTCAAGGCCACATTGTGCATGGCAAGAGCTCCAACAGCGTATAAGAGGATTTTGTGCTCTCATCTGTTTGCCTTGGAGAGCACAGGGGTGAGGTCCCCACGCACACCGCATTGCATGCACTTCACACGGGCTTGTCCATGCCTTCGCTCGTGCTCACACTTCGTGGGTCTAGGCAGTGGATCCGTTTACCCAGATCTGATCTGTTCTAAAGAAAAGAGAATTAGGGAGAGAAGGGGGAGTGTTTTGCTCTACTTTGGGATTCGTGCCCTCTCTCTCTCTCAACACTTAGCCTCTGAAGGCTTTATGCGAGACCCTTGTGCCTTGGCTCATCTACTATGTTAGTTTTGCTGAGTTCTTAAGGTGTCTGAGGCCTTACATTGACGTTTGAGGCCATGGCTTGATACTGGTTATTACGGAGATATTTAATTGAGATACATGATTGAGATTACTGTTCGTTTATTTGAGATATTTGTGAGCTTAAACATTAGGGTTAATTTGGTGATTCAAATCACCATTTTAACCTAATCTTTTTGCAATCTCATCCTTGGTTTTATTAACATATTTTCCTGATTTATATTGGGCAATGTTTTGATTATAATTGCATATCTTTCTTGATAAATTGTGATTAGTTTTTGAAATTACTAATATTCTCCCTGCGAACGACCTTGAACTCACATTGTTTTTTAGCTTTATGAATTTAACTGTTTGTCGCATTTTCGTTGACTATACTACAACGCATACATATCTTAACATCAACAATTTTGTGCTAAACACTAGCAGAGGAGGAACCTTAAGGTGGTTGACTCCCACCTTGAGGAGAGAGCTTGGAGGAGGACTACATCAAGAAGAAGTTAAGGAAACCCTTTTCAAGTGTGGGGCAACCACACCTGGAGCAAGGGCTCTCTAGAACTTCTACAGAGGATTCCCCTTCTTCTATCTTTATTTTATCTTGTATTAGCTAGTGTGTTTTCTCTTTTTCTTGAAGAAGCATTTAGCTACTTGTCATCAACTTTGCCAGTAATACAAGTTTCCTTTGCCTTCCAAGTTCATGTTTCAATCTTAGTGCACACCACAGGCTCCTCTTCTAATTACCCTAGGCACACTTTGATGAGCCCATATTTGTGGGCTAATTTGTTACTTAAGCGCCTAGGCATTAGATTAATATTAGCGTATACATAGCATGCATTAAGAAATAAATAATTTTTCTTTTCTTTTTTTTTTCATTTGACAAGTTGATTTTCGCTTTCAAAGATGATAATTAAGATGATTTGTCATTGTATTTCTAAGTGGTGGAAAATCGACTAATCAAAATATTGAACTAAAATTAAACCACTTACAAAAGAGCGGGTCATATCCACAGAGAGGCAATGGCCTATTAAGACTCGTATGGGTTAAATAGATGTTCACGATAAATTTCATCAAGAAATCGAGTCAAAATCGCTTTCAAATTAAGTGAATAACAAGAGCTAATGCTGAAATAGTATTTATGAGAAAGAGGGAGGTCCTTTGCATAAACTCACCATAATATTTAATTAATAAACCAAAAAAATAACTCTTTGGCAATGACATTCTTTGTAAAAACAAATGGCAAGTTTACTATTCAAAAATAGGGGATTTGGTTTTGATGCCTTCCACACATGGAGGAGAAGATGGTCGGAGGAGAGGAGCTCGCTAGAGGTAGCTGCTGCCGAGCCACTTGTTTTGGTGGTGGCGGCGAGGCACGACGTGGCCAGTTGGAGGAGAGGAGTGGCAGCGGTGGCTGTCACTATTACTGTTGAATCTTGCGAAGGTGAGGGGTGTGACTATGCTGGGGGTGCACAACGCTGGTGGAGAGCTCACATGCATGCGGAGTGTGGCACAGGCACGTGCGGAGGAGGCTGAGGAGGACACGCACTCTATAGCACGTGAGCGGAGGTCAGTGATGCACGGAGATGGCATGGTGAGTAGCCGGTGAGGCTCCTCTGTTGTTGCTAGAGTAGCAGCTTGGAAATCAAGGGGCGCAGCACTACTGGAGGAGTGCGTGCACCCACGGGGGAGTTGCTGGAGGTGCGCGGGGTCAGTAGCGAGGGGCATAGCGCTGTTAAAGGGCCGCACGCTGGAGGCAACAGCTGCGGGTGTGGCACGGAGATGAGGGGCTGCGCAGTGATGCTAGAGGTGAGGAGGGTGCAAGGAGGATGCAGGTGGTGTCTGGGCTACGTGCATTGGCCGAAGGCGAGGAACGAGACAAGGAGGATGCATGCGCTACTACAGTTGCAGCTGCTGCGTGAGCGTGTGGAGGAGATGGTCGTGCACTGCGGGCAGAGGCTGTGGAGGTGCTGTGCGGAGAGGCGTGGCTGGTGGATCTGTTTAAAGGTGTTGGGTTTGTTGGTGGAAGAGAAACAGAGGAAAAGAAAGAAGAAGAAGAAAGTGAAGATGGAGGTGGTGCTGTGGGGCTTCAAATGTCTAGGAACATTCCCAAACGTCTTAAACGTGCATGGATGGTTGCTGGTGCGTAGCTGCAGTGGTGTTGACGGTGGACAGGGGAGGACGCGAAGTGGTGAAGCACGGTGATGATTGCAAGGTCTTTGGTGACACGCGCACAGTGATGGTTGAGCTCGTCGGATTGGCACGACGGTCTGTCACCCCGCCGGCCCATGGTGTGGTGCTTGGATGCACGGTGGTGGTGATGGAGGTGAGTTCGAAGCTCTTCATGGTGGTGGAGTTGGGGCGGAGTCTCCGAATACGCATACCTCGCACCAAACAGATAATTGAATTGAAATGCTGGTGTAGACTCGATAGGTTGTGTTAATATGGTGATTTAATATTTGAAATGAGTATAGTGGTTAACCTAAATCGAACCTAACCATCTTTTTACAAAATGTTTAACCTGGCCTACTTGATTTTATCTTGGTCACTTTTAGGCCTAGGGTCGAACTCAGGGAAGCGGGATTAGAGGTGAATAAGTTTCTACGCCTTTCCTACAACGAATCTCTTCCATTCGTTTATTATGTTTTTGGTGTTTTTCTATTTACGATTTTTTTCTGATAATTTTTGTCCTTGAGGCACAACCTCAAAATCAGGTCCTTGGCTTAGAGCCAAATTGTTCTTGGCTTTGAACCAAATTAGGGTTCCAAAACTGGTCTTGCTATCCGCAAGACCGAGTACCTACAAGACAAAGATTATATTTTCTCTTTTACTATATTTTTTTTTATCTTTTTAAAGTAGGAGAGACAAATAGAAAAAAGATAAATATAGTATATATGTATATATAGATATATATATATATATAATATATATATAGGGGTGGGGGTGGAGGTGGAAATGGCATGTAGCACGGTGTCGAGTTGGTCGCCATCTAGGAAGATGCAACCAACAGGACAAAGTGCCGTGTGAAGTGTAGGATGGATGGGTGGAAGGTGTGTGCAGAGACGCTTTCTGTACTTGTGTATCAGGGAATATCAGCAACTGGTGCAGATATTCCCGCGATACAACGTGTGGTAGGTGATATGAATATATATATATATATGTATGTATTTATATAAATATATATTTATATGTATAGATATAGATATGGTTATAATTATATAGGTGTATATGTAGTTATATATGCATATATATATATGTATATGTGTATATATATAGATATGTAAATATATATATAGATAGATGTATGTTGTATATATATATATATTTATTTATAATTAGATATATATGTATGTATATATAACTATATATATATATATATATATATATATATATGTATTTATAGCTATAGATATATATGTATATATGTATGTATATTTGTATATATATATATATATGTATAAATATATCTGTATATATATGTATATATATATATGTATATATACTTATACTTAGTTGTATAGGTAATAAAATATGTATAGATATATGTATATATATATATAAGTATATAGTCGTGCACAAGTGAGTGAGTGTGTGTGTACACGTGAGTGTGTACAAGTGTGGTGTGTGTGTGTGAGTGAGGTGTGTGTCTGTGAGAGAGAGAGAGAGCGAGAGAGAGAGCATCTGCTGGTTAAGTCGTCCAGAAGCTTCAGCCGACGTCTGGTGGTGCACACAGGAGTGTGCATGCGCAGGCGCAGGCATGCGCAAGTGCAGGCACGCATTGGAGGGAGCAGTGTGTGGGCGCAGTGCAGCGCACTGCGTGGCGTAGCACATTGCGCTGCGTGTTGAGGTGAACGCGGCCAAAGAAGCGGGTGCTGGAGCAGACGCAGCGGGTGAGGGCGTACACGGAAGCTGGCACGCGGACGGGAAGGTGACGGTTGCGGCACGGAGAGAGAGCGCGCGGTGACTGGATAAGTGAGAAACTTTCCGGTCACCACACTATAGCTACAGTGTCGCACTCTCTAGCGTGAACAGTAGCTATAGTGCGCACTCGGCTTGCACGACCGACTGCGGCCGGTTCTGCGTGCATGGGCACTGTGGAGCGGGCCTACACGTGCGGAAGGAGCTACGTCGGCTGCTGCAGGGGCGTGTGGTGGCCTGCGCGTGGGCGAGAGGTATTGTGCCGTGCTGCTGCGCTTCCAAGCTTGAGTCTGTGGCAATGGCGGAAGTGCTTGAATGTAGAAACAGAGGGTGAAATCCACCACGCCCACCTGCTCTTGGATGAGTTAGGTGGTGGTGGGACTCACAGTGGTGGTTGTGGACCACTGTGAGCTGCTCCTGCCCGCAGCGTGTTTCTTCAGTAGGAAGAGGGGCTGCGTGTGGAGGGGAGAGGGGAGGAGAGGGCTTGGAGAAGGAAGGCTACTGTGTGTGTTCTGTGGACCAGGCTCTTGCACAAGGAAGCGAGGAGGGCTTTTTAAAGGAGAACGAGTCATGCACAGCCATGCCCTGGGCGTGCATGCCTAGCCATGCAGTGACAGGGTATGCAATGGCAGAGAATGGCGCGATGAAGAGCAAGCCATGCCCTGCAGTCGTGGAGAAGAAGAAATTCAAAGCCATTAAAAAAGTGAAGATGGTGAATTTGCGATGCAGCACTTGAAGAATATGTTAATTACAAGGCCAATTTATTCACTCTCGTCCCCTCTCAAATAAATGCATGCATGCATTTATTTTTACAAATGCGACTATGGCTACCTAATATACAATGGCAATGCTAGGAAATAACACAAGATGACACTTTTATTGGTGTATGTTTGCTGTGCAATCATACCCCCTTGCCTATCTTTTGCTAGTCCCTAGCAAAACATTTTGTATTGTATTTTGAAATGATCTTAAGCTGAAGATTTTCTTTTGAGGTGACATAAGTGTGTTTATTTGTTGGATATTGTGAGAACCAATTGTAGAGAAGATTACCAGTACTTTAAGTCTTATGTGACATAGACCATCTCTCAACTAACCTGGACTCTTGATATTTAAACCTTAAGTACGATTTCTAGGATCCAAGGGGTTTTTTTTGCCATACTCGAGAGCTCAAGAGATTATGGCTTGTGCATAGTGAAGGATCAAGACTGACCAGATGAACATTAAGACTCAAGCCCAGGGTTTCACGAATTTTTAAGACCAGGTTGGTCCCAGTTTTAGCTCATGTTTTCGGATTGACCCGTAAAAAGATGACGGAAAACTCAACTCCCATTTTATTACATTTGTGGCTCAAAGAAAATAGGGTATTTGTAACTTGCCCTGAAGAACTTTTGTAGAGTGAAGACTTTACAGACATTTGTGAGATATACTGACTTATTTGCAGCTCCTTTTTTTTTTTTTTTGAAACACGTGTCAGTATATCTCTTACAACTTTATTTGGAGGAGCACACTTTTCTTTTGGTGGGAGAGTTCTGTTTTGGTGGAAAGAGTCTCTCCTAAACTCAAGACTAAAGCCTGGGATAAAAAGTCTACCAGTGCGCACAGGTAAGGACTCCACCTTCCCTAATGAACACTAGGGTTGGATCTTATGTTCACCTGGTCTTTCTTGATATGTGTAGTGTGAACCAAGATTACTTAGGCTCTCGAGTAGAAGCAAACCAACGAATCCTGTACTGGTGTCTCAGGTATAAGAATACGTCCTTAGTTAGGAGAGATTCTGATCTATCTTGTCAATGCTTAAGTGAATTAAGCCAAGCCTGAGCGAATCAAGCTTCTGTGGCCTGGAAAGTCTTTAAAATAGTGGTTGAATATCCATAAACACCTATTGTATTTTTGTTTCAGCCTTCAGATCATTACTAAATACCATTTTTTTTTTATTAACATATTTATAGATAGATGGAGACTGCATGATACCCTAAAATACCCAGATCCTATGGATGCCTATCCACCCCCCCATGCCAAACAATGCTATGTCCAAATATGCATGCAGGGTAGGGTACAGGAGGGACCAAAGATCGGGTAACGAGATCTGAGGTGCAGGGTAAACAGCTGGGTGGTAGGGTGGGTGGATGGTGGGTGGTGAAGTGAAAAGTGAAGTGAGCGTGACAGTGGCGGAGTGTTGTTGGGGTGCCTCCCAATGAGCGCTGAATTTAACGTCCCCAGCTGGACTCAGAATGAGGCACGACATTAGTTACCCTCCAGTAGGGCAACAGTTTCTCCAACGGGGGCAAGTTCATGAGTAAGATAGGGTTTCAAATGCTGCCCATTGACCGTAAATTGATGCCCAGATTTGGGATCTTCAATCTCAACGGCCCCGTTGGGAAATGGTCTCGAGACCAGGAAAGGACCAGTCCATTTGGACTTTAATTTCCCAGGAAAGAATTTGAGCTGGGCATTGTAGAGCCAAACTTGCTGAGATGGCTCAAATTCCTTCCGCCGAATACGGCTGTCGTGAAACGCCTTAGTGCATTGCTTGAAAGTTAAGGCAGAATCATAGGCTTCACGACGAAGCTCTTCTAGCTCCTGGAGTTGGAGTTTCCTTTCTCGACCATACAGGTCTGGGTCGAGGTTACATTGGCGAACCGCCCAATAAGCGCGGTGCTCCAACTCCACGGGCAAATGACAAGGCTTCCCGTAAACGATTCTATAAGGAGACATACCAAGGGGAGCCTTGAAGGAGGTCCGATAAGCCCAAATTGCGTCAATTAGCTTGTCAGACCAATCCTTATGGTTAGGCCAAACAGTTTTCTGGAGAATTTGATTGATTTGCCGGTTCGACACCTCTGCCTGGCCGTTCGTCTGAGGATGATACGGGGATGCGATACGATGGTGGACTCCGTATTTCCTCAGAAGTGCCCGAAAAGACGCATGGGTAAAATGGCTTCCTCCATCCGAGGTAATGGCTCGAGGGATCCCAAAGTACACAAAAATGTGGTCTTTGACAAATCGAGTGGATATGACATGGTCAGTATGGTGCGTGGGAATAGCCTTGATCCATTTTGAAACATAATCAATAGCCACGAGGATAAATTCGAAGCCGTTGGAAGGAGGAAAGGGACCCATGAAATCAATTCCCCAAATGTCGAAGATTTCTGCAGCAGGATGGGTTGCAAGGGCATCATGTCACGACGTGACATTGATCCTAACGACTAGCACCTAGTGCAATGTTTGGCATAATTGTGTGCATCCTGGTGAAGGGAGGGCCAAAAGAAACTGCACTGCAACACCTTAGCTGCAGTTTTCCTCCCAGAGAAATGACCTTCACAGGCCTGATCGTGGCAGAAGGATAGTACACTGGGGAATTCACTGTTAGGAATACAACGATGGATGATTTGATCAGCACCTATTCAAAAAAGAAGTGGATTATCCCAGAAATAATACTTTGCTTCTGCCATGAGAAGCTCATGTTGGTTTTTAGGCCAGCCACGTGGAAGGGATCCAGAAGCAAGGTAATTGGCAATGTCGGCATACCAAGGTCCACTTGCCACATTAATTGCCAATAGGTGCTCATCAGGAAAAATCTCATTAATCGGTAGAGTAAGTCCAATATGGTCAGGGTCCAGTCTAGAAAGATGATCAACCACAACATTCTGGGCTCCAGCCTTATCGCGGATCTCAATGTCAAATTCTTGGAGCAGAAGGATCCAACGAATCAGTCTAGGATTGGCATCCTTCTTGTGCATGAGATGGCGAATGGCCGCGTGATCAGTGAAAACAATAACATGTGAGCCCAGAAGGTAAGAGCGGAATTTCTCCAGCCCGAAGACGACCGCCAGTAGTTCTTTCTAAGTGGTAGTATAATTAAGCTGGGCCTCGTCCAACGTCTTATTGGCGTAGTACACCACGAAGGGGTGTCTATCGCGTCTTTGTCCCAAGATGGCTTCGACTGCAAGGTCGGAAGCGTCAAACATGAGTTCAAAGTCGAGGGACCAATCAGGTGGCTGGAGAACAGGGGCCTTGGTGACAGCATTACGCAGCTGTGTGAATGCTCGTATGCAATCAGGGCCCATATCGAAGGGTACGTCGGTCGATAGGAGATGAGTTAAAGGTTGAGAAATCTTGGAGAAATCTTTGATGAATCTCCTATAGAAACCGACGTGTCCCAGGAAGGAGCGGATTTGTTTGACAGAGCCTGGCACAGGTAAATCAGCAATTATATCAAGCTTAGCTCTGTCAACCTCGATACCCCTATCGGAGATGATATGTCCGAGAACAATTCCCTCATGTATCATAAAATGACTTTTTTCCCAGGAAAGCACGAGGTTTACATCAATACATCTCCTAAGGATATGGGTCAGGTTGGCAAGACAGTCATCGAAAGATGGTCCAAAGATCGAAAAGTCATCCATGAGGACCTCAAGGAAGTCACCCACCATGTCATGAAATATCGGTAGCATACATCTCTGGAAAGTTGCTGGCACATTACAAAGTCCTAACGGCATCCTTTTAAATGCAAAGGTACCGAAGGGGCAGGTAAAAGTGGTTTTCTCTTGGTCCCGGGGGTCAATTGCCACCTGGTTATATCCTGAGAATCCATCCAGGAAATAGAAAATTTTATTTCCCGCTAACCGCTACAAGATTTGGTCAATGAAAGGTAGCGGAAAGTGATCTTTCTTAGTTGCAGCATTGAGTTTCCTATAATCTACACACACTCTCCAGGATGTAGGAGTGCGTGTAGGGATGGACTCGCCCCTATCATTGACACGGATGGTGAGTCTTGCCTTTTTGGGCATGACGTGAATCGGACTCACCCAGGGGTTATCGCTGATCGGGTAGATTATACCCACATCCAGCCACTTAATAATTTACTTCTTAACGACCTCCCACATGTTAGGGTTGAGACGTCGCTGCATCTCACGGGAAGGTTGAGCCTCCTCCTCCGTATATATACGGTGAGTGCAGTAGGAGGGGCTAATGCCAGTTAAGTCTGATAATGACCATCCAATGGCTGCCTTGTGTTCCATAAGGACCTTCGTTAGTTTGCACACTTGCTCCCTGGTCAATTTTGAACTGATGATTACGGGGAGCATTTCATTTGGTCCCAAGAAAACATACTTAAGTGTACTAGGCAGCTCTTTCAGCTCGGGAGTGGATGGTGAAAGATCTAGCATTTCTTGGGACGAGAGTGTCCCAGGCAGATCTTCAGGAGGAAGAAGTTGGCCCTCAGATTGGCCAAGAGAAGGGGCTTCTTGGATAGATGGATCCAAAATGGAATAGCCCCAGTGAGTAGTATGTGGGCTCAAGGTCCCAGTGTGGAGTTGCAACTCCACCTGATTTGGCAGGAAAGAAAGGGCAATCCGGTCTTCAAGAGTGTGGACCAATGGTGAGTAGCCCGGATATGACTTAGACCACGAGGTATGGGAAGCGAAGAAAACCTCGTTACAAGTCTGGTCAGGAGAAGGTACGGGAATAGGGAAGGATGGGGGAACATCACAATATGTGTCGTTCAGGCAATCGTTAGTGTTTAAAGGTAGTCCGCAACAGTCAGAATAGGTCCCAATTAGTCCGATACACGCGCTGACGGCCATGTCCTCATCAGACGTGCCATCATCAATGCAATCGCAATTAAAGTTCTTGGCTGCCTTGAAGATGTTAAGCTTGAGCTTCTCAGATCCAATGACAATCTCAATACAGCCCGACTTGCAGTCGATATGGGTGCGGGCTGTGGCCAAGAAAGGTCAACCAAGGATGATCAGACAATCAAAAAGTGAGCTAGGAACTTCCATATCTAAAACATGAAAGTCAACAGGAAAACAGAGACTGTTGACCCTAACCACCACGTCTTCCACCGCACCCTTTGGAATTTTGACAGAACGATCTGCCAATTGTAACGTGATAGGGGTGGGTTTCAGATTTCCCAAGGAAAATTTTTTGAGCATGATGGTTGGTATAAGATTGATGGAAGATCCTAGATCAAGCATGGCATGGTTAAAATTGTAGCCTTGGATGCTACAAGAAATAAGCGGTGTGCTCGGATCTTTCTGCTTTGGTGGTAGATTTGACAGTATAGCACAACTCGTATGAGGCAAGAGAACCACCGGATTCTTAATTTTCTTTGACTGTCGCCTGGGTGTTGTGTAGTCTTTGAAAAATCGGGTGACAGTAGGTATGTGGTCGATAGCCTCGAGCAGGGGTACCTTGATTTCAACATCCCTGAATAAATTACGCAGGTTATCAAAGGCCTATGTATCCTTCTTCTTGCCTTTTGGCTCCCTTAGTAGAGCCTCAGGGAATGGGACTGATTCTGGCATCAATTTGGGTGTATCGTCCTCTCGCGAATGCGGCACGCATCCCGAATGAGAGGGCGATGAAGAAGACGGGCCAGGATTAGGTTGAGGTGGATCGACGGTCTGCTTACCGCTCCTCGTAGTGATCACATTGGATGATGCAGGTCCAGTGGGATCATAGGGTGGAGGAGGGTTCGCAATAGGGACGTAAGAGTAAGGTGCTGCAGCAGGATTAGCCTGAAATCCTGGTGGAATGCTCGGAGCCTGCAGAAGCTGATGAACCTACCCCTGAGAAGGTCGTACCTGTGGTTGAGGACCACAGGGTACAAAATTTCACGGGTTGGGAGCAGGTTGGGCTGGAAGAGTGCCCTGAGATCGAGTCGCCATGCGTACTTGACTGATCTTAGCATTCTGTTGCGCCAATTGGTGCTGAAGAGAGGTCATGTTCTCTTCACGGCGCTTTGACATTTCTATCATCATTCGCATCAATTTATCAAGAGGACTTGATGCCTGTTTTGTTTGCGGTATGCAAGGACTCGATGGCGGATTCGCCATAGGATTAGACTGGGCCCTTGGGATGACGGGTGCAGACAGTCGCATTGGTCCACCCGCAGGGTTTTGGCGCCGCGGGTTGCTGGACCATGCGAAGTTCAGATGATTTCGCCACCCTGGGTTATAAGTGGCAGAGAGGGGGTTGTTCCCCAGGGCGCAAGCATCTTCTATGCCAGAAGACGTGTCCGCATGTAAATATGCTTCTGAGCATACGGAGGCTTGGTCCTCTGTGTCAAAATACTGGCTTGTAGAAGCCAAATCCACATGACTTACCGAATTGCTCGGTGCGACACTCGGTAAGGAAGGTCTTACGGGGTTTCTAGGGATAAGCCTGGTGTTGGAAGAATTGGGATTGTGATGAAGTGGTAAGGTGGGGGTGTTTGCCATAGAATGGGTGGGGTTGGCCAAAAGCTCGTCCAGCTTCTTGTGCACGACAGAGACTTCATCCAATTTCTGTGCGATAAGGCTTAGATCTGTGGATGAATGCGAGGGTCCCGTGTCAACTTCATGGACATTACGGGGCAGGCTGGTATGATTAAAGGCGATAATGGAAGCATTGTTCATTGAGTTTTCGCTCATATTTTCAAATAATTCGAATGCTCTATTCTCATCTTTATTCATGAAATTCCCTCCACAGGAAGCATCTGCAATCTGCTTCAAAGTCTCATTTAGCCCATAGTAGAAAATCTGGGCTATATGCCACTTAGGCAGACCGTGGTGAGGACACTTCCTGAGGAGGTCATTATATCTCTCCCATGCCTCATGAAACTGTTCGCCATTTTGTTGCGTAAAGGAAGTGATAGCACGGCGAAGCGCATTGGTTCGCCCGATTGGGAAGAACTTCTTGAGAAACACTGTTCGCATCTCTTCCCAAGAGTGGATGGTTCTCCCAAGGGTGCGTAACCACTACGACGCTTTATCCCGCAATGAAAATGGGAACATTTTCATGAGGACTATTGGTAACCCGATATTTCTCGGTTTAACTGTTTCAGCCAATCGAGTTAGGTCTTCCAAGTGGAGAAAAGGATCTTCACTTGCAAGACCATGGAAGTGAAAATTTATCAGGCCAATTACATTAGGTTTCAATTCAAAGTCATCCCCGCCCATGGGGACCCGAATTTGTCCTATGATCTCTGTAGCAGCGGGATTCTGATAGGAGCTAAGAGACCTAGGCTCCTCCCGTTCGGGAGGGTTCTACATTTCCTCCAATATTTCCCTAATTGCTTCAATTTGTTCATTATACATTTCCATTTGGGCTTGGAGGCAGGTTATGGGATCCAAGGCTCCACCACCTGGTGGGTTTTGAGGGCGGTTTCCTCCCTCGTGATTTGGGGGTGGGCGTGCAGCCATGTTTGTGGAGGAGGAGGACGATTCGGCTTCTTTCCTAAAATTATCAGATAATTCAAACAGTTCAGGGTTTTGTGACCTCCTCCCAAACATGCACTACCGCAGGAAGAATTAGGGGGGATACGAAGAGAAAAGGAGATGAGAGAAATGACGCCGCAAAGGTACACTTGATGACAAATCAAGACAATCAAATTCCTAACCTCTACAGTGTGCCCTTAGACCCAAAGATCTAAGTTACCTACTATCACGACCTACGGAACCGAATGCAAGCACCGCGGAACCACCAGGCTAGATTGAAAGGCTGTTTGCCCCAATCTTAGACACCCGATAGCACGCGGGAACCCTCACCAGCACATAGGCACTACACGCAGGTAGTTAGACCTCCAATCTTTAATAAGGGTCAAGTTGCTACCAGTTTTAGTTAAAGGCTTACGATCAAGTGCTTCTGGAATGTGAAGGGCGTTATTTACGGGTAATGCCCAAGTGGTTGATTTTGTAAAGTGTGTAAACCAAGCATGCAACGAGGAAATCTCCCCGAATTGAAGTTTTAATTGGTGAATGGTTTTTTGAGTTTCATCCTTAAGTAGTATGGATTTTAGGATTTCGCTGAATTACCAATTCAACCAATCTCCGGGTTTTGAGAGAATACAAGTTTTTTCTATGCCCAACAAACCCTTCTTCAATGTTAGTTAGTTAATGCGTGCTAAAATGCAATGGGCTTCCCTAGATGGAGATTTCTATATGTGGATGCACGAGTCAATTTTAGATTAGTGTGAAAGGGAGCCAAAGCACTTCAATTCAAGTGCTCCCAATCACCAGTATGATGATCCACACACAAGGCTCAACCATAAGATAAAGAAAATCAAATTGTTGGGGTTGAAGTATTCGGGATCAAATCTTAGGCACGTGAAAGGTCGTAGTGGGGTTGGAATCAACTCAATTCCAAGTCCCCCCACCAAAAATGTGTTCCCGAATTGCAGATAAATGAGGCAAAAAGGGATGGCAATCAATCTTTTAATTTTTGCCTCAAAGAATACTTCACACGACGAAAGATTCAAGAATCAAGATTCTTGGATCTTCGCTATGCGAAGTTTGGCGGGAAATCCCGGGGCGATGGGAGTGATGGAAAACAATCAAACAAGTGATTTTTAATCCACTTGCCCCAAGAGATCCCAAGAAGTGTTTGTAGTTTTTTTTTTTATTAGGGTGACAAGTTGACCTAAGTTGCTAAGAAAGAGAGACCTACCTGTTCAGCAACGTGGGTGAAGCTCCAGTGCGGTGCCAGCGACTTCACGCTCTCGTTCCCGCCTTGGATCTGCCCACATCTCCAACTTCGTTTGCCTGCCTTCTCCTTGTAACTGGTTTACCTGCACACCAATAAACAGAAACACCCGTGAAGAGAAGGGTGTGAGAAGAGAAAAATTAAAGGAATGGAGTAGAAACTTACTGAATGCGCACTTCCCCAGCAACGGAGCCAGAAAAAGTGTGGTATAGACTCAGATAGGTTGTGTTAATATGGTGATTTAATCTTTGAAATGAGTATAGTGGTTAACCTAAATCGAACCTAACCATCTTTTTACAAAATTTTTAACCTGGCCTACTTGATTTTATCTTGGTCACTTTTAGGCCTAGGGTCGAACTCAGGGAAGAGGGATTAGAGGTGAATAAGTTCTATGCCTTTCCTATAACGAATCACTTCTGTTTGTTTATTATGTTTTTGGTGTTTTTCTATTTACGATTTTTTTCTGATAATTTTTGTCCTTGAGGTACAACCTCAAAATCAAGTCCTTGGCTTAGAGCCAAATTGTTCTTGGCTTTGAACCAAATTAGGGTTCCAAAACTGGTCTTACTATCTACAAGATCGACTACCTGCAAGACAAAGATTATCTTTTCTCTTTTACTATAATTTCTTTTATCTTTTTAATAGCAGGAAAGAGAAATAGAAATACGATAAATATAGTATGTATGTATATATAGATATATATATATATATAATATATATATATAGGGGTGGGGGTGGAGGTGGAGGTGGAAATGGCATGTAGCACGGTGTCAAGTTGATCGTCGTCTAGGAAGACGCAATAAACAGGATGAAGTGCCGCGTGAAGTGTAGGATGGATGGGTGGAAGATGTGTGCGGAGACGCTTTCTGTACTCGTGTATTGGGGAATATCAGTAACTGGTGCAGATATTCCCACGATACAACGTGTGGTAGGTGATATGAAAATATATATATGAATTTATGTAAATATATATTTATATGTATAGATATAGATATGGTTATAATTATATAGGTGTATATGTAGTTATATATGTATATATATATGTATATGTATATATATATATAGATATGTAAATATATATATAGATAGATGTATTTATATATAAATATTTATTTATAATTAGATATATATGTATGTGTATATATGTATATATGTATATAGATACATTAGTATAAGTATCTATGTATATAGATATATGTAGATGGATATATATATATATGTATAAATATATGTGTATATATATGTATATATATATATATGTATATATACTTATACTTAGTTGTATAGGTAATAATATATGTATATAAATATATATATGTATATATATATAAGTATATAGTCTTGTACAAGTGAGTGAGTGTGTGTGTACACGTGAGTGTGTACAAGTGTGGTGTGTGTGTGTGAGTGAGGTGTGTGTCTATGAGAGAGAGAGAGAGAGAGAGAGAGAGAGCATCTGTTGGTTAAGTCGTCCAGAGGCTTCAGCCGACGTTTGGTGGTGCGTGCAGGAGCGTGCACGCGTAGGTGCAGGCGCGCGCAAGCGCAGGCATGCATTGGAGGGAGCGGTGTGAGGGCGCAGCGCACCGCGCTGCGCGCTGAGGTGAACGCGGGCGAAGAAGCGAGTGCTGGAGCAGACGCAGCGGGCGCGAGCGTATGCAGAAGCAGGCGCACGGACGGGCTGGCGACGGTTGCAGCGCGGAGAGAGAGCGCGCGGTGATCGGATAAGTGAGAAACTTTCTGGTCACCGCATTGTAGCTACAGGCTACGGTCGGTTCTGCGTGCGCGGGCGCTGTGGAGTGGGCCTACACGTGGGGAAGGAGCTGTGCCGGCTGCTGCAGGGGCGTGTGGTGGCCTGCTCGTGGGCGAGAGGCTGCTGCGCCGTGCTGCTGTGCTTCTAAGCTTGAGTCTGTGGCAATGGTGGAAGTGCTTGAATGTAGAAACAGAGGGTGAAATCCACCATGCCCACCTACTCTTGGATGAGCTAGGCGGTGGTGGGACTCACAGTGGTGGTCGCGGACCACTGTGAGCTGCACCTGCCCGCAACGTGTCTCTTCAGTAGGAAGAGGGGCTACGTATGGAGGGGAGAGGGGGGGAGAGGGCTTGGAGAAGGAAGGCTGCTGTGTGTGTTGTGTGGACCAGTCTCTTGCGCAAGGAAGCGAGGAGGGCTTTTTAAAGGAGAACGAGGCATGCACAGCCATGCCCTGGGCGTGCATGCCTAGCCATGCAGCGACAGGGTATGCAATGGCAGAGAATGGCGCGAAGAAGAGCAAGCCATGCCCTGCAACCGCGGAGAAGAAGAAATTCAAAGCCATTAAAAAAGTGAAGATGGTGAATTTGTGATGTGGCACTTAAAGAATACGTTAATTACAAGGCCAATTTATTCACTCTCCTCCCCTCTCAAATAAATGCATGCATGCATTTATTTTTACAAATGCGACTATGGCTACCTAATATACAATGGCAATGCTAGGAAATAACACAAGATGGCACTTTTATTAGTGTATTTTTGCTGTGCAATCAAGTGCGCCTCAAATAAAATGTGTGAATCAATAAATAAATGAATGCGAGTTTAATAGGCTTGTTGCCTCCCCGACAATGGTGCCATTTAATTAGTCAATTTTTCACCACTTAGAAATACAACGACAAATTATCTTAATTATCATCTTCGAAAGCGAAAATCGACTAATCAAATGGTGCTGTTGCTGGGGAGGCAACAAGCCTGTTAAACTTGCATTCATTTATTTATTGATTCACACATTTTATTTGAGGCACATTTCAATTCAATTATCTGTTTGGTGCGAGGTATGCATATTTGGAGAATCCACCCTGACTCCACCACTGTGAAGAGCTTCGAGCTCATCTCCATCACCACCACCGTGCGTACATCTCCAAGGTCGAGCATCACCACACCGTGGGCCAGCGAGGTGCTAGACCGCCGCGCCAATCCAGCGAGCTCAGCCATCACCATGTGCGTGTGTCTCCAACGGCCACACAATCATCACTGTTCTTCACCACTATGCATCCTCCCCTATCCACCGTCAACACCACTGTAGCCGTGCACCAGCAGCCATCCATGCATGTTTAAGACGTCTGGGAATGTTCCCAGACATCTAAAGCCCCATAGCACTACCACCATATTCACTTTCTTCTTCTTCTTCTTTCTTTTCCTCTATTTCTCTTCCACCAACAAACCCAACACCTTCAAACAGATCCACCAGCCACTCCTCTCCGCATAGCACTTTTGCAGCCTTCACCCGCAACGCATGACCATTTCCTCCACGAGCTCATGCAACAGCTGTAGCTACAACAGTGCTTGCATCCTCCTTGCACTGCTCCTCGCCTTTGGCCTACGTGCACGGCCGGGACACCGCCCACATCCTCCTTGCTCCCTCCTCACCTCCAACAGCATTATGCTGCCCCTCATCTCCGCGCCACACTCGCAGCAGTCGCCTCTAGCGCGCTGCCCTTCAGCAGTGTTGCTCCCCCTCGCTACAGACCATGCACACCTCTAGCAGCTCCCTCACGCATGCCCATGTTCCTCAAGCAGTGCCGCACCCCCTCATTTCCAAGCTGCTACTCCTGCAGTGACAGAGGAGCCTTATCGGCTACTCCTCACCGCACCATCTCCGTGCATCACCGACCTCCACTCGCGTGCTACAAAGCGCATGTCTTCCTCAGCCTCCTTCGTGCATGCCTGCACCACACTTCACGCATGTGCGAGCTCTCAACCAGCTCCATGCATGCCCAGCGTGCTCACCCCCACACCTTCGCGAGCTTCAACAGCAATAGTGGCAGTCACCGCCGCTGCTCCTCTCGTCTGACCGGCCACCTCAAGCCACACCGTGCCTTGCTGCCACCACCAAAAGAAGTGGCCCGGCAGCAGCTAACTTCGGCGAGCTCCTCTCCTTCGGCCATCCTCTCCTCCATGCATGGAAGGCAACCAAACCAAATCCCCTGTTTTTGCATAGTAAGCTTGCCATTTGTTTTTACAAAGAATGCCATTGCCAAAGAGTTTTTTTTTGTTTATTAGTTAAATATTATGGTGAGTTTATGCAAAGGACCTCCCTCTTTCTCATAAATACTATTTCAGCATTAGCTCTTGTTAGTCAATTAATCTGAAAGTGATTTTGACTCAGTTTCTTGACGAAATTTATTGTGAACATCTATTTTTAACCCGTACAAGTTTTAATAGGCTATTGCCTCCCTGTGGATATGACCCGTTCTTTTGCAAGTGGTTTAATTTTAATTGAATTTTTTGATTAGTCAATTTTCCACCACTTAGAAATACAACGACAAATCATCTTAATTATCATCTTCGAAAGTGAAAATCGACTCGTTACATTTGCTTAGGGTGAGTTTAGAAGAGAGGATTTATTCTTATCTCTTAGGAATAGTTGATAGGCATAGCTTTAGTTAATCTTCACTTTCAAGTACCCGATTATTTTGAAAAACCATAAAAACAACAAAACCAAAATCACAAAATACATGTGTTGATTTAAGAGGCGAGAGAGAGAACCATTTTTGTGACTAATAATTTGGCCTTCTTGGACGACCCTAGATAGTCCACTATCTAGGAATTATAAATTTAAGAGTTAATCAGTTTTATGCGTACAATGACACTATTTCGCATATTTAACAAAATGGGTATTTCCCGTATCACTTTTTAGTGCCGTTGCTGAGGAGGCACGACTTAATCACATCATTTATCTCTATCTTGCTTTCTTAATGTCCATGAAATTTTGTTTGTTTTGATTCAAGGTACGAATCAGGAGCAGGAGTGGGATTTGGAGCACTTGGAGCGAAAGCTTCAAGTTTCTTTTCTTCCTACGTACTTCAGGTTAGTACCCCCTGCCATCTCTTTCATCATCAAAATCTCTTAAAAAATCTTTAAATTATGAAAAAAATCAAAAAACGAGAAAAATTAAGGGTGGTGGAACCCTAAAATTCATTTTTTTGCTTGTTTGCTTCATTTTCTCACCACATTGCCTTATTGGTGTCAGATTTTTGAAAATCCAGACTTCTATCTTGATTTTCAAAAATCAGGGTTGGGCACATAGGAGCTTCCTAAAATCACCAAATTTCATCCAGGGAATCCCCTTCGAGTCAGGAACCTTGAGTCCAATTTTCAACTAATTTTGTTGAATAGAAAACTTAAAAAATTCACATATTTAACAAGGGTTAGACCTTGTTTCCTTATTATTTTCTTATTGTCTGTTAATTTTATTAATTTTTCTACACATCATATTTGACCAAACATTATATTTCTGGAAACATTGAGAAATTATGTACATCATATAAAATTCTCAAAAGTGTTTGAGACCATTTGAGCTTTCTGCAGAATCAATTCCCCAAATCTATCACTTTTGACTCTTGACACCAGTAAGAAGAAAAATTCCAAAAAAATATCAAACAAATTTCTAAAATCACAAAAAAATTATTTTTGGATTCCTTGTTTGATTTGCTATCAGGTGGTGGTGTTGTTTGTCTTGTTTGGACCACCACCTCAAAAGATTTTCAAAAGGAGATTCATTTAGGAGCATATGCATTGGATTTTCCAATCTTAAGGTTTTTAATTTTCTCTTAGTCACATCAAATTTCAAAGGAAATGATCTCCACCAACAACAACTTATTTTTCATTATTTTTTGGAACATCAAAACCTTGTTTGAACATTTAATAAGAGAGAATCTTTAAAGACATTAAATCTTAATCAAAACTTTAAACACTTCAACAACCAAAAAATCCTTGTTTGCAAACCTCCTTTGATTTGGCTTGGGCACCACCTTCCACTTAATTCACACACACATAAAAAAAGAGAGAAGAAATAATCAAGCATTATCCCAAACAACGCCCATCATATTCCTGATGCACTTTAAGCTCCTAGACTTGATTAAAAATTTGTAACAAATTGACTCGTAAGGTTTCATCAAACTTAGGCTTGCTACCTAGGTCTTAAGTTTTCTTTAGTTGGTATCAATTCCTTCATCTATATCTGGTGCCAGGCCAAGGGGCCGTGTCAAACGACTAAACACGAGTTTGTATAAGCCCCCAGTGAGACATGCTTGGGCCCAACCCTCCCCTTATTCAACCTAGCTAGATTTATTGAAGGAACGGGTATTCACTATTGATTTCTTATTACTTAGGTAGACCAAGTCTTAGGTCATTTTAGGGAGTCACCCTTAGGGGCTATTTGGTTGGTGGAAAGAGGGGGAATTAGGATCGAATTCCTCGTTTGGTGGCTTTTATTTCAGCATCGGCGAATTCCAGAATTGAGGGGTGGATTCCGAAATAAAGAAATTCCGCCAAAGAGGTGGAATTCGTTCATTCCGCTAGTTTATTCCGCCTCTCTCATCTCCCTCTCTCAACTTCACCACATAAAATTCGTTTATTCCTCCTACCATACACCTTAGACGGAATAAATGCTTCTAATTCTTTGATGTGACAACAAACACAACCAAACACTTAAGCAAAATAAAAACCCCTAATTCCTCCTACTCTTTTACATCCCTTTTTTATCCCTCCTAATTATTCCTCCAACCAAACAGGCCCATAAGGATCAGGTCTAGAATTATGTTTGCTTGATTGCACACTTCTCATCTTTCCCTCCTCTCCTCCCCATTTCTTCTTTTGTATGCATGGGTGGCAGTCCCAAACTCCACACTTGGAGGGACCACTAGATTTTTCCCCCGCACAAAAATACCTCTTTTTCCTCTCACTTGCATTCAAAAAAACAAAAGGAAAAACAAAATAGGTCCCCTAACCCATCTCAACCTGCCTCTAACCCACAATCTAACCCGCATGTTGATTTTTCCATCCCCCATCTACCCACCCTGGAGCTACCTAATCAAGCCCCCTCTCCTAATCTCTACTCCATGATAGCTGAGTAGATGGCTCAGCTACAAGCTAATCAACAACAGTTGACTAGGACTATAACAAACCTAGCCAACCAATGGAAACTTGCCACACATACCCAAGCTCCACAAGCTCCTCATCTAACCTTGTCTAACATTCCAAGGAGAAAAAATTTGCATAATTTAAACACTACCCCTGCTGAGTATAATCAATATTTCGAGGCTTTTTATGGTTCACTGGGAAACTACACATATCCAATTCATAGCCCCACTAAAAATATCTCTACCCTCCAGGAGAAATTTAAAAATTCCTTAAATTGGAGGAATTACTCAACTCACTGCTAGACCAATCTGGTTCCTCACCAACAACAAAACCCATTTGGAGGATATAGTTCAAATCAAACTTTTTATCAACCTGGGCCATCCCAAGAAGACACTAATGCCCAGATAATGAAACCTTGCAGGGAATCCAAAGCAATATGTCAGAAGTAACCCGTGTTATCAACAATCTCCTTAATCAAGTTTTGGTTACTCCAACCCAAAGATCTGCAGGACATTTACCATCCCAACCCATACCCAACCCTTTCAATCAAAGGAACCAATATCAGGGTGGAAATTTATATCTGAACCACACTAATCAGCCTTCCATTAACCCAATGCCTCAACACCAAACCGATTTCTATCACCGTCCGGCCCTCCACCCAGGCATAACCAAACTGCACATGAAGTTATATTGAGGAGTAGGAAAACCACCATTGATTCAGGGACTTCACATCAAACAGATGAAACCTACTCTCAACCTATGCAAATTGACTCTCCTAACCCCAATTAGGAAGAAGAAAAAGACACCAAAAACACAAGATTCAAATCTTATTCCTTACCCTCAAGTACTACAATCCAATCCTTCTAAGAAAAAGAAATCAGAGCCATTTCACCAAGATATTTTGGACTTATTTGGGCAATTCGAGATTGACATCCCCCTCCTAGATGCCATCCTTGCCTATGCTAAATTTTTGAAAGAAATGTGTACTCCAAAGCGGCAGGCCCAGAATCTAAGAAGGGTGGTCCTTTCTAATATAGTAAGCTCAATTGTATAGAGCAAGCTTCCTCTCACGAAAAAGGACCAGAGCATACCACTCATTTCGGTTGTCATAAATGGCACCACCTTTGATCTCACCCCTCTTGACTTAGGTGCCTCTATTAATTTCATCCCTCCGATCTTATTTGAGGAATTCCAATTTGGTAAATTAAAACCTATTAAAGTTCAATTACAATTGGCAGAGTGATCTACCATTAAACCATGAGGAGTTGTCAAGGATATTATTGTCAAGGTCCGAAATTGTCTATTTCCAATTGATTTTTTGGTCCTTGACATAGAGGCTCCTGAGACACTCAAAAATGCCCTTATCATCCTTGGAAGACCTTTTCTAGCTACCACAAAAGCTAATATCAATTGTCATTCTGAAAAAATGGATATAACTTACGATTACCAGACTGTATCTTTCAATATTTTTAAAGCTTCCAAGAGGTCCCTTGATCATGAATTTTTTGAGGACTCTGATAATGAAATGGAAGTGGTTGACTCTATGATGATCAACTCTTGCATTGCTTTGACCACCATTGAACCTAATTTCTCTGATTCAGATTTTGATAATGGGGTCCAAGACATTTCAGATCAACTAGGGTTTGACTTTTCCTCTTCTAATCTTCCTAATTTATCACCAACAACATCCACACTAACTTCACCCACCCCTCATCACACTGACTTCTCTCCCACTCCTTTTCCATTGGACCTACCACCTGACCCACCCGAGTTTGGCTTTCATCATGAACTCAAACCATGGCCAGACTCGGGTCATCCTTCCATTTTTCGATCCAACTTGGATCCCCATAATTTTACCACTCATCTCTTAGGGGATCCTAAGGAAGACACCTTTCTTGAGGGCATTCATGTGTCCAATTTTTTACATGATAATCTACCTTCTGTGCATCACTTCACGCTCAGTTGAATGGCATAAAAGATAACACTAGATGGGTGGTAACCCATCATTTTTCCTGCTTTCCTTTTTCTTTCTTTTCTAGGTTTTGACCATCTTGAATCAGATCGCTTTATCACTAAGGTGATCTCTTTTCCCTCTTAATGCATGAGGGCATTTGCATATCAATAAGCATGGGAGGGTGTTTTTAAATTTTGACGATCAATTCAGGATCTTCAAAACCTAAAATTATGCAATTTTTCTTTTGCATGCATCTCATTATAGAAAAGTCAAAAAACTCTTTGAGGAAAATTTTGAAAATCAGAACTAAGGTTGAAAGATTCATTTTTAGGTACAATGGGATTTAATCTTTAACAAACTAAGATTCATTTTTAGGTATAATGGGATTTAATCTTTAACAAAATAAGGGACTAGGATGTGGATCCAAGTTTTAGAATTCTGGGTCTATTTTTAGACTAGATCAAGTATCTTTGTCTAAATTCCACCTGAACTCATAATGATTCAAGTGACTTGATCTCCTTTTGTCACCAAGAAATTGCTTGGCTTAGTTTCCGACCCAAAAACTTACGTCTCTTGCAAACTTCTTGTGTCAAAATTCACACACAAAGCCAACACCTAAAAAAATATATTTAGAAAAATTAGAAAAGCCCTTTGTTTAGTCTTAGTGAAATCTAAAGCAGATAATTGGTTTGAGTTCCCACCACCGAGAAGGAGGAAAATGCCTCCTTTGAGGACACGATGTTAACATGTTACCACCTCGGCATTGCTCTATATCTATATTTCAGATCTTTAGACGGAGCATTAAGGTGCATTTTGCGGCTCAAGCATCTTGGACAGTGCTCTACCCACAGCGTCAGAGCAAGAGCTTGAGTTCGCTTGGAGTGCCCCATTACATCGTAATGTGTTTCGGGGTTGTGAGATCTTGGGTGGTGTCATGGACAATACTATCTTGAAGTGCTGGCACCAGAGGCCCCTCAAGGATTGGTAATGGGAATGATGATCCTAGCACATCTATTTTAGGATTAAGCTAGGAGTAAGCATGGGGGAGACAAAAAAAAAGTTTCTAAACAAAAACACGACCTTATAAATGTTTCCATTCACAAGCATCGGCACAAAGCTTTTAAAGGATTATGCAAATTGCGAGTCAGATTCTAGAGCCAAGGAAATCCTAACTACAAAATGATTTCAGGTCATTTGAATTAACAAGGAGTTGACTTGAAATTTTTGAAGGATACATTGATCCCGATTCTTCTAACTCTTGGATCCAAAAATGAATCCTGATGTTTTATCTTTAATAAATCCCGTACCTTTCATGTTTTCAATCATCCAAAGTCCTATGATCTCCTCAAAAGTTAAAAAATTAGTCTTTCCCAAAAGTCCATTTTGTGAAAATAGTTTTGCTAAGAGACTAGCAAAAGATAAGCATGGGGGTGTGATAAACGTCAGTTTATCATCATTCTTATGCCCTAAAACATATCTAGCTCTTAGGGCTTTAACTCTGCAAATGGGTTTTCGAGCGACATTTAGGCATTCACCTAGCTTAGGCATGCATTGTATTTTATTTGTATTTTTGATGTATTATTTGTTTATCTGAGTGTCAGGGATAGGCAGAAAGTCAAATCCCATATACCTGTCACTGCTCAATTCGGATCGAGAGGCCCAAATTGCATGTAGGTCGTGCGCTATAGCTATGAAGCACTGATGCAATGCTAGTGTGGAACGATCATGAGAGTCCGATGTTGGTCGTGCGATCCAATTTCTTCCTTCCTACACACTGAGGAGTTTCCCAATAATAAATCGAACCTGCGCTTGCATTTGAGAGTGCACTTGCACTCAACTACGCTACATGCTCTCTTGTGTCCAAGAGACAATCATATGGTCGCAGTGAGGGTGAATGTGGACCGTTGGATCAAGAACCAATGGTCCCCTTCTTGAGGTGGCGTGGTGTGCTTTGTGGCCATTGGATGCGGATCCAACAGCCTACAATGCACGTTGAGGAGCTCTACAGAGGTTGAGCAGGCGCTGAGGGAGACTTTGGATGGCCATGATGATGCCACGTGGTGCCATCATGGCCGTCCATCTTCTTTTGCTCGTAGGAGATGCCACGGATGTCGGAATGGGTCGATTTTTATGCCATAGGGCTGCGATCTTTGATTCAAACCCATCCGTGCAGTCAGATTTGTCGTTAGAGGCTTAGATTTATGTTACCTCATCCATTGGCCCACGATCTTCTATGGCTTTTATAGGATGCTACAGATGTTTGATTGGGGCGATTTTAGAGGCTTTGGACTCCAGTTGTCACCTTGATCACATCCATATGGTCAAATCTTCCATCTAAAGCCCAGAAAGATGTTGCCTTGTTCCCTAGCCATTAAAATAAGAAAATTAATGTATAATTTATACAGTTTATTCTAAATACATGATGATGCATGTTATGCAACATAGATACAATGCCGAACGCATCTAGGTAGCTTAGGAACATGCATGAATAGGAATTTCCTCACAAATAGTTATGTATGTATCAGTGGATGGCCCCAAGATCATATCTCTTAAAAGCTAGCCACCTATTTTTAGAAACCCACCATTCTATCCTATCCTTACAACCTAGATTCTAAGGTCCTTATTTAACCAATCCTAAGCATCACTTTTGATTTATTCTAAGCCATCCAAATTAGTAATCCTAGGAACCTTACAATGACCAATTAGAAGCCACCTAAATGCCTATAAAAAGACCTAGACTTTAACCCTTAGGAAGCAATTAGCCTCTTAGATAATTAACCTACCTAGCCCTCCTCTAGCTTAGTGCATGCCTACCAATATTCCTCTTCAGACTTTATCTTCTTCATCCGAGTGCCCTAGATCTCAAGCTTTGTCAGAGGCTTCCTCAAGGATCCCTCAAGTGGCTCTGATCTCTTCGTTTTCTCTCTATTCTTTTATAATTATATTCTGATTGTAATCTCTGATTAGATTCATATTTGTGAGACATTCCTGATATTAGAAATAAATTACAGTATTTATTACATATCTGTGTCTCTAGTACTACTATTATTTGTGCATCTATTTGATATCTATATTCTACTCTACTATATAATTAGTGCGAAAGGTTCTAAGTAGCGACTGCCTCCCTATGTTCGACCTAGACTCCTTGTAGTTTAGTATTAGATTAATTGATTGCTTTATTTATGTGCTACAGTGATTCAATATATTTAATCACATAGATTTAGCGAGCATCAATGATGCCTAGCGTAATTATACAACCATTGAAAAGGAGTTGCTGCCAGTCGTCTTTGGGTTGGAGAAATTCAGATCTTATCTTTTGGGCTCCCATGTTACCATCTTCACTAACCACGTGGCCATCCATCATCTCTTGCATAAGAAGGATGCTAAACCCCAATTGATTTATTGGATCCTTCTATTGTAAAAGTTTGATCTTGAGATACGAGATAAGGCTTGAGCCCAGAATGTGGTTGCAGACCATCTCTCTAGACTTGATCAAGACCATATTGGACTTTCTCTATCGATGAATGAATCTTTCCTTGATGAGCATTTTCTGGCGATAAATGTGGCAAGTGGACCTTGGTATGTTGATATTGCTAATTACCTTACCTCTAGTTCTTTTCCCCAAGGCTAGCCTGAAAACCAGTGTAAATGTCTTGATGGTAACACCATCATGGGCCCTAGCTAGCCACATTTAGTCAGGGTTGATTCATAAAAGCTCTTACCTAATCATCTGAGGGCCATAACTCTGTATTATTCTGATTTGAGAGAAGAACAGGGAATCATAGTTAATTTTGTAATTCTAAAAGCGCGTCACAAACATAGATTAATCATGGGGTCACTCAGGGGTTAAATGAAGGTCAAATAAGCTCAAAAGTTTAAGAAGTAGGTCCACACTAAGAGAAATAGGGTTTCACGTATTTCGATAACCAAATCAATACATAAAACCCTAATTATCATCCCACTTACATTGAAGAGATTCTGGTCAGGATAAAATTCATCTAAATATCCTAAAATTCATAAAAAATATTCTAAGAGGTTTGGTACCCTTGGTTCAGCCATCTGAACCTATTTTGACCGAGAATAGTTTCAGACGAGAACTTGCCTTGATTTGAGCTTCTATGCAAATTTCCTAGTCAAATGTAGTCAAAACTCAAATCTAAGTTTACCATTAGATTCCTTAGATCCAAATTAGGTTAGCACAAAAATTTGGGCCCAATCAGAATCCATCTTGACCTAGTTTGTAATTCAGTCCTTAGAATCGCTATTCTTCACATCCAAGCCACTAACTTTCGATTTTATGGCATTTAGGTCCCTAACTTCTCATTATTTTATTCATTTTGGTCACTACCGCCATTGGAGGTGGGAACGTACCTCAGGCTGAGATTCTCGAAGAAATTTCTCTCTCAAATCAAGACGAAATCCTTCCAAATTTGAAGGGATTGATCTTGAGAGATTTCCCAACTGATTGGACCAGATGTTGCACCCTGACTCGCATCTTAGAGCTCAGGCAAGGTCGACGATTTTGGAGATATTTTTCTCCAAGAACAATGGCTAAATCAGGCCATTTTCCTCATTTGGAGCTCATTATAGAGCTCTATAAAGAGCCCTCTACCCTCGACCATCCTCCTTAGCTCATTAGAAGGCCATAATACCCTCTTCTTCTCATCTCTGGCCTTTGTTTCTTTGAGCTTCGGCGAGCCCCTCCACCCCCTCGTCGAGTTGGCCAACGGTCAAATTGACCTGCTATTCGTTGTGATACGCATTAAAAGAGCTTTATCGTTGTAGTTGAGAATCACGTCAAAACAAATAATATTTATAGAGTTTTCAGTGAGTACTGAGTCGTTCGCAAGGAGGCAAAGCATGATTCTCAAAAGCTTTTCATACTAACTACTGATGCAAAATAGAAATCAAATATCCAGAGAATTAAAATTTTATTACTAGTTGGAAACAATTTTCAAACTAGAATTTAAAACTATACTAAAGAATAAAGAGAGAGAAAAGTAGATGGAGAGTGCCACTTGTGGGATGCTTGTGTGAAGTGTGGCAACACTTAAGAGCCAAAGTGCCGGGAGGGAGATCGAAGAGAAGTTGCAGAGAGAGGTTGGAGATCTGTCTGGTGGGAGTTGTTCTTCAACTGGGGCCCTGAGGCTCTTTTTATAGCTTTATTAAGGGGAAAAGTAGGCATTTAAGCCCTCCAACTTGTACACAAGGCTTGGATTTATCAGATCCGTTGATCGGGAGATCAATGGCACTGATTGCACTTCAAAAGGCCTTCCCAAATGCTTCATCCACTCGGAGCTCTCCTTTGGCTAACATGTGGCACACCCCCTGCCCTCAGATCTCCATTACTCGGCTGAGTGCGTGCCTCACCCGCACCACCAACGCTTCTTCAACCGTGAATGCTGAAATCCCATGCTTAATCCTTAGCTGTCTGATCTCGTGATCAGATGGGTTAAATTCACCACGCCCACCACCTTTGAATTCCTTCAGTGCGTGTGCATGCATTCGGTTGCACGTGATCACACGTGTGGCCGTCTGATGCACATCAACGCACCATGCATTTGCATTGCCACCGCCGATTGATGATCCAACGACTGGATTTTTCTTGTGCTCGTTGCCACTATGATTTTCCGCTCCGTGACGCTTTGGACGCACTTCGTGCCCTTCAACTTGAGTGTGCTAGCCAACGTGCTACAAGTACGGATTGTCACGCCTTCCACTTCGTGCACGGTTGCTCTCAGCCTTTGGATGGAGATCCAACGGCTAAGCTTGATCTTCCTTTGATGAGGCGCAGGTGAGGAGTGGCATGGTCACATTGTGGTTGTTGGATGATGATCTAATGGCCTACAATGCGCAGGGGCATTTCCTTCAAAGATTGGGGTGGCGGCCTTGGGTTGCTAGGATGGGCCATGTGGCACTATCCTGGCCGTTCATCTTCCCACCTTTGTAGTTGATGCTACAGATCTTTGATTAGGTTGATCTTTGCACCGTTGGATTGCGATCGTTGATTTGGATCCATCTGTGTGGTTGGATTTGACATCTGAGGTTTGGATCTCTGCTATCTTGCTCCTTGGCCTCTATTCTTCTATGGGTTGTATGTGATGCCACGGATGTTCGATCATGACGATTCTGGAAGCATTGGACTCCCATCATCATCCTGATCAAATCTGTACAGTCTGATCTATCATCTATGGCTTTGAATCATCTGCAATTAATATCGTCTCCCTTTTAGAGCATAAAATAGCAGTATTATCTATAAAGCTACCAAACTAACTACTATGCAAATTGTGATGCTTATGCATGAATTGTTCCTAAGTTATGCTAGAATCTAACTTAATTCAGGTAGATTAGGTTGTATGATTGCTGTGCATTCACACCCCTATGCCTGAATCTTGCTAGTCCCTAGAAAATGCAAGACTAAATATAAAGTGGTCTTAAATGACTGATTTCTATCAAGAGTTCGACTAGAGATTTATTTCTTTTGTTTTCATCCAAAATTTTAGAAATCCAGACAGTCGTGAAAGTGTAGTGTTGTAGCCTATGCAATGGATCCAAGTGAAAAGCCAATCCACATCTAAAGCTTGTACTTAACCCTTAGTAAAATTCTATTGGGATAGGCAAACTTCTTCTCTCAGGGTTTATAAAGTAATATGCAATTTAAACCCTGATTTTTTGGCTTAGGTAGAAGATATTTTGAGTAAAGTGGATTTGTATTTGGTGGCTCTCACTCATTTGGTGCTACACATAGGCCAGTACTACAGAACCTAGATTTCCAAACTATTAAATAAATCAACTCAAAGAGAGGTGAAGAGATTGTGCTCTCTTTAGTTCCTTTGTACCCATTCTCTCTCTTTCTTTTATTCTTTCTTTCTCTTTTACTTTTCTTTTCTTTTCTTTTTCTTTTTAAGCTCACAATCCCACCAGATTCATCAATATATTTGGTGGCCTCTCATGGTATTAACACTTTGATTAATTTATGGTAACCCTATGACTAAGTTAGAATTCCTCAGCCCGTATTCAGGCAGTCAGAAATACAGAAAAGTAGGTCAAGGCTGTATTTGGTGGACTGTGAAGGGAATGGGTGTTGTTGCCTTAATGTGCTTGACATGAAATAGACACAATGCAATTAACATTTTTTTCTACTCTTTTTCCTTCATATATATATTTTCTCTTTTTTTTCTTCTTTTTCTCACTCCTTTTTATATATATAATTGTATCTAACAACTCAACAAAATGTCGCACTCATGCACAATTTTATTCACGAGGTATTATTTGGGATTGAGGGTGTTCAAGAGGATATTGGGTGACGTATTTGGTGGAAGTGCCTACTCTTGGCACAGAGAAAGGAATGGATGGGACAACATATTTCTGACCTTAACATTAATAGCTTCCTTCAACCAAGGATTCCGTAAAGGATGGTTGTGACCACCCACCTTAGTCCTAGTTTTATCAGAACCCATTCTCTGCATATTTGCCTTATTTGGTGGCTCTCCAAAAGTTCACACAAAGAATTTATACACAAGAACCGATAGTGAAAACTGTGCCTAACTCCGAGTATCATTATCCAATTATCCAGAAATTAAGATTCTTTATACTAACCTTAGAGAACCAGTAGACTTTCTACTCTCACCTTACACTTGTTTGGTGGATCTACTAGAAGATGATTTGCCTGACTCCCTAATTACTGTCCAAGGGTTCAAGAGAAGAAGCATTGCTTCTTCTTGACAAACTAAAGACGTCTATCGGCCTTCATAGAGGATCCATTGCAAATTCTATATGTAAGTGTGAAATTGTACTAGATTCTAAATTTAGGAAGCAACTTAAGAGTAAATCCTTAATAAAACCTTCTTGATAAAAATTCTTTATACCTGAATGCAATTTTTTTTTCTGACATAAAAATAAGACATGCAATGTCCACCCCCCATACCTATTCATTACAATGTCCTCATTGAAATGTATGAAAGAAAATCAAAATGTAATAAGCAAGAGGAAGGGATATCACCTGACTGAGCTTGTTAATTGTTGAATGTATACGAATCGCTACGCTAATGTGTTTGATTTTGGAAAACCTGTCGTTGTAGTTCGAAAGCGAAGAATTCGTGTTCAACAAATAAAATTTATACCGAAATGAATTCCGGGTCGAACACAGGGAGGCTACGTTGATCTATATTCGCAATTATATTTTTTTAGGATTTTTGATAAGCAAGGCGATATAATTACAATGGAGCTATCAGACTAAAAGAAAGAGAGAGAGAGAGAGAGAGAGAGAAAGAGAACATGCATTCAATATTTCAACTGTTTATATAATTAAACTAAATAAAAGTTACACTAGAAAGCGGAAAATCAATTACACTATAAAGTAGGAAAATTCTACACTAGAAAAGCTGTAAATAAGAATGGGAGAGAGAAGTTATCCTCCTCGACGATTGCTTGGAGGACGAGCCGGACGGGACGACGTCTGGATGAAGGAGAACAAAGCAGGATGAAGGAGGATGAAGTAGAAGAACGGGAATGAAGCAGCACGCCGTCATCGTCGCGGGATCCACTTCCGAAGGGGAACGAAAATTGGACTCTATCTTGCGAGAAGCATCCCGGGTGTGGGACAAGCTTCTCTTGAGCTTTGGAGGGGTAGAGAGGAGAAGGAAGGGATGATAATTTCGTATGGAGGGGGTCTCCTTTTATAGTTGCAAGGATTGGGGGCAAAATAGTCATTACAACTTCAAAATAATAAATGAGGGGTCTTTAGTGACGGATAAATCCGTCACTAAAGCCCCCAACGTGGGCGTAGCTTCTGCGCCCACGCGCGCCACCTCAGCTGCCTGTGCGCTCAATGCCATCGCACGTTCATTGATTCTCAGCCGTCTGATTGCGAGATCGAACGGCTTAAGATGCATCTCCGCTCGCTGCACTGCGCTCCCGCCTGCGTGCGATCGCACGTCCATGCCACGCGTTCAATTGCACGTGAACGCTATCGGCCGCACGCGGCCATCCGATTGCGATCAAACGCCTGCCCACAACCAATCACTCGCCCCTTCCAGCCCTTTGCTGCGGCTCGAACTCGCGCCCGCCGCTCGCGTAAGCGCGCTTGATCGCTACTCTACGAGGCGCGGATGGTCGAGCGAGCGCTTTTAAGCGCGGCCGCCCACAACCATTGGATTGAGACCCAACGGCGGAGAGCGAGCGGGTGCGGGGTCTTCAGAGGTTGCATTCGGCCATTTGGGCGATCGAGATGGCACCACGTGGCGCCATCTTGGCCGTCCAACTTCTGGAAGTTGTAGATGGTGCCACAGATGTCAGATTGACTCGATTTTTGTGTCGTTGGGCTACGATCGTCGATTTGAATTCATCCGTGTGGTCAGATTTGTCATCTGAAGTGTGGATTTACACCATCCTGGCCCTTGATCTTCTAGGATTCCCCGATCACTATCTGATGCTACGGATGCCTGATTAGGGCGATCTTGGAGTCGTTGAACTCCAATCGTCGCCCTGATCACATCCATACAGTTGGATCTTTGATCCGAGGCCCCGATAAAATGTTTTCCCTGTCCAAGCACATAAAAGGAGACAATTAACCTCCATTTTATTCAAACTACTCTAAATGCAAGATGATGCATGTTATGCAACATTTATATTATGAAATGCAATCCTATGCTTAAGAACATGCATAAATAGACATCTTAAGTAGTGTAAATGTGTTTACATCATACCCCTATGCCTATCTTTTGCTAGTCCCTAGCAAAAACTATATGCTATTTATAAAAGAATTAGGTTGGATTATTTGGACTTGAGTTATTTTCAATCATTAAGAAATTGTCTACTTAGGAACTGAACTTCAAAGACACAACAGTGCCCGGGTATCAGCCAAAATGCAGACCGCCTCAAGCCCTCGCCTTATTTAAAGAGAAATTTATTTTTCTTTTTTCTCTTTTCTAATTTCTTTTTTGGATTTTCAAATTTTAGGGTTTAAGAGTGACTTTCTACGGCCATTCAACTCACCAAGATTTGATGAGAACCCTAAGCTTTAAGCATCTTATTGTGATTGTGATAGACTCATTGACCGGTAATTAAAACGGACTTCGGATTTCTATCCCTCTAGGTGACCTCAAAAAAACTTCTGCCTAAAGGTGTAAATTTACAACCGGTAGCTTTCTCCCTACTTTTATTTTTTACGGGGTCAACACAAGGGTGAATCCAGTGTATATCTCTCCGGTTTATTCTACTTCTCCGCTTCTTCCTAAGTGTTTTGGAAATTTTTAGTGCATTTACTGAGCTGGGTTCTGGACAACCGGTCGATGAGCTGTTACCACCGACAACTTGCCAGCCATACTCGTGCGGCGAAGTGTGGCTTATTTCTTTTTGTTCTTTTCTCCTTTTCTTTTTAATTTTTTTTTTTAGTAGGTGGCTTCCCTGGTCTAAGATTTACCTAAGGGCAGGAAAAAAAGAGAAAGGTCCAGTGACTGGGCTCTGGACAACTTACCTATGGGTTGTTACCCACGATAACTTGCCAGCCATATCACCTTAGAAGGTTCATTAGCTACCTAATTTCCGTTAAAATTGCCGAACAACGAGTCAATGCAAAGAAAGAGTGTAGATGCTTAAGACTCAAAATTCCCTCAAATCAGAGGGTGGGTTGATAAGTCGTGTACTTATCACCCAAACTTATTTATTCCAATTACGATAGAATTAAGATGGTGAGGACTCAAAGATAAATCCACATTTTAGTGGATACATGGGATAATTAAGTCCAAAGACCTAAAGGGTCTTTGTGTTCAGATCCTAATGTAGTATTTCCTAAGAATGAAAATTTTCTTAAACCCAAATTCTCTTTCCTAATTTCGAAATTTTTTTTATATAAAAGAAAATAAAACAAATCTACGGAGCTGACGAATGAATTTAGAGATGAATATCCACCCCCCCATGCCTATCTAATGCAATGTCCTCATTAAAAAGACATAAAACAGAGTGGAAAAGCGAAGAAAGCACCTGAATTACGTGAATGTCAGGTCTGCTCCGAGATGAAAACTAAGAAAACTGTATATGTGCTGAGTTTAGTGCCTTCAGCTAGGCACACTATACAAAGAAAAGAAATGAAGAATTCACAAATGTAGGTCAAAATTAGAATAAACAGAAGAATTCTCTGACCTATCAATAGAGGTCCACAAATGTGGACCAGATTGTGGTGCAAACCCATCCCCCATAATCGAGAATATCTTAGGTTCTGGATAAAAATTATCCAAAACCTAAAATCAGAATGCAAGCGGGGTCGGGCTTGCAATTTATGAGGATGCAACCCAAGACTAAAAAGTCGGGTTACAGAGAATTGAAGCTCAAAAGGATAATCATTGAATGTGTGCTTGAGTTTGACATCCTCGAAACAAATGTCCTAAGGGTTCTGATTTGATGGTTTTAGCTTAAAAGGAACCCTTCGACTCAATCTTCCATTTCCTCCAAAATTAACTTCCCAAATCAGAACTTCCCAGCTCCTAGCCTCCTCATTCCAAATGTTAAATTTCGAGACCTCTTGCATGTTAATCACCCCGTCTGAAATCTCCAAGTCTAAATGGTGTGGCAAAATCAGAATTGACTTGGGCCTAATTATCTCAGAAACAGAATTATCAATAAGCTCAACGGGGTGTAACTGATAATCAGGGCATTGAATTGATTCATCCAGAAAATGTAATCCTGGATCTGTAATGTGTGCCCTAAGATCAGTTTCCTCAGTTATTGGGCTATCAAATGATCTATCAGATTCCTCAGGCCCAATCGTCTCACAGAAATCGTATTCAGAAAACTCGCGTGAGACTTCGCAAATTGAATCTTCACCATCAAAGAAATCAGGATCCGTATCAATGTATGCCCCAAAATCATTTGTCACTTTTTGTTCTAAGGAGACATACGTTTCCTCATAACCCAACTCAGGGGTCTCAGGTGAAGAAATCAGATCATCCTTAATTGGTTATTTTAATTCAATCTGGTCAGCCTCGTAACACGTGTCCCCCCCAATAGGTGCCTGAGCGGGTTCTGTCATTGGCTTTCCTGAAGAGGGTTCATCCTAGGAATTATTTCAAGATTGAATCAAAGCAACCATGAATCTCATCCTCAATTTCGCTAATTTCCCAAGTAGAAACTCACCCGGGTTCTTATCCTTAACATCCTGGAGCCAATCCAACAAAGACTTATTCAAATCATCAATCATTTCAATCAGGGGCTCCAATCTCTCAATGCAAGGTATTGGCTGAACTTTTAAAGATTGTATGATATTCCTCAAGTTAGCCAGAACCTTATCTTGAACCTGGTTAACCTGAACCAAATGAGTTGGTTCAGGGTTGGGCGGGTTTGACATCAATGTAGAGGAATTAATGAATTGAGATTCGTTATACCCTTCTTGATAATAGGTCATTTCAGATTGTTGAAAAGATGGTGATGACCTAAAGGTAGTGGAATCAGAGGATGGGTAAGGATCGATGTATCCTTCTTGATTGTAGATCGTATTAGGTTGTGCATGAAAGGAAGACGATCTATAATCGATGTAGCTCTGAGAAGGATAGAAATCAGAATCAAAGTGTTCAGGGTTAGACCATAAACACGGGGGTCCGGAATTATATCCCTAATCTGAATTATCCCAACTAACTGATGGTTGATTACAATACGAGTTGGGATAATCGTCATGTTGAGGATAATTCACAACAGGAGGGAAAGAGCGGGAATGCGTGAAATATGTGGAAGGATTCATGAGACACGGGAGGAAGAAAGGTGCCCTGCAATACAAACAATCAAACCTGTCCTTAAATGGGTTAGCCTATAGACCTACAGACTCCCAAAACCCATCTTGAGATAAAAGAACAATTTGATCTACTTCTGTCTGTTCAATCCAACCAGTTAGAAGGAGGGTCTGGGGAGAAGGTTCTTCCTTTGGCTTGTGCCTCCGGTTCCTAGTGTACCCCCAGCCGCGATCGTTTGACTCTGCTCCCCTAGCTAGACATCAAATTGAATAGTAGAAATAAACTAATCGAAAATAATCTCGTTCTGGGTTCTGAAGAGAGAGTCCAAACCTTAAGGCCAACGTCTACTCTGTTTTATTTAGGGCTAGGTTTGAATGTGCTTTGGAATGTGATGGGCCCTTAATGATTGATTGATTTGTGTGTGCGTGCACAACCAGTGGTTTTCAAGCAAGATTGTTTTTAATGTGGTGAATTTTAAGGTTCAAATCTTGCTTAGTAGCTTTTAGGATTCAACTTTAGGTATTTTCAAACAAGTTTCATTGGCACACCAAGTTTTACAAGCACAGGTGAAGATGTTCTCCTTTAAAGTTTAAAAGGAATGTGGAGTGCCTGGTAAATCCCTAAGAGTTGAACCTAATTGGCAGCTACTTGATGAGTTGATTTTAATTGAAGTGGTGCGGCCCAAACAACTCAAACAACTGGCCACAAATGCACCACTAAGTTAGGCACACAAAGATGGTTAACCTAGAATGATTTCTACTCTTTTATGTGTTGCTTTATGTGTACCGGTTCCACAGATCAGAACCCGGTTGAGTAGAAACAAATCAATTTGGTTAAGTGCCTTTGAATGTGGGTGCATGTTGTGTGTTTGTTGAAAATTGCCCCACAGAATTATCTTTTTATTTTTTTTTATATAAATGAAGGTGGAATGAATGTGAGTGAGAATCCAAACAACCAAACTATTCCTAGGATTTATGCAAACACCTAGGTTAATTGGAATTTGGATTCAATGTGGTGAATGAAATCTATGGAGGGGGAAAGAATGAGGGATAACTTACAAAACCTTCCACAGCACCTTACTCCAATCTACCGCTTTTTCTCATCTCAAAAGAGTCCCTGCAATCACAATAAGAAAGGAGAGAAGTGAGGTAAATGATTTGTAAGTTACAAAACGCGAAGAGAAATCAAAGATCGTCGCCTCCCCGTCAACAGCGCCAAAATGTTGAACGTATACGAATCGCTACGCTAACGTGTTCGATTTTGGAAAACCTGTCATTGTAGCTCGAAAGCGAAGAATTCGTGTTCAACAAATAAAATTTATACCGAAATGAATTCCGGGTCGAACACAGGGAGGCTACATTGATCTATATTCGCAATTATACTTTTTTAGGATTTTTGATAAGCAAGGCAATATAATTACAATGGAGCTATCAGACTAAAAGAAAGAGAGAGAGAGAGAGGGAGAGAAAGAGAACATGCATTCAATATTTCAACTGTTTATATAATCAAACTAAATAAAAGTTACACTAGAAAGCGGAAAATCAATTACACTATAAAGCGGAAAATCAATTACACTATAAAGCAGGAAAATTCTACACTAGAAAAGCTGTAAATAAGAATGGGAGAGAGAAGTTATCCTCCTCGACGATTGCTTGGAGGATGAGTCGGACGGGACGACGTCTGGACAAAGGAGAATGAAGCAGGACGAAGGAGGATGAAGCAGAATAACAGGAATGAAGCAGCACGCCGTCGTCGTCGCGGGATCCACTTCCGAAGGGGAATGAAAATTGGACTTTATCTCGCGAGAAGCATCTCGGGTGTGGGACAAGCTTCTCTTGAGCTTTGGAGGGGTAGAGAGGAGAAGGAAGGGATGAGAATTTCGTATGGAGGGGGTCTCCTTTTATAGTTGCAAGGAGTGGGGGCAAAATAGTCATTACAACTTCAAAATAATAAATGAGGGGTCTTTAGTGACGGATAAATCCGTCACTAAAGCCCCCAACGTGGGTGTAGCTTCCACGCCCACGTGCGCCGCCTCAGCTGCCTGCGCGCTCAACGCCATTACACGTTCATTGATTCTCAGCCGTCCGATCGCGAGATCAGATGGCTTAAGACGCATCTCCGCCCGCCAGCGTGCGCCAGCCAGCGTGCGATCGCGCGTCAATGCCGCGAGTTCAATTGCGCGTGAACACTATCTGGCAAACGCGGCCATCCGATCGTGATCAAATGCCCACCCACGCCCAATTGGCCGTGCCTTCCAGCCCTTCGCTGCGGCTCAAACTCGCGCCTGCCGCTCGCTTAAGCACGCTCTACCGCTGTGCTACGAGGCGCGGATGGTCGAGCTGTAGTTTTCCTACTTCTACTAGGAGGGGTGAGATCAGCGTGACGAAAAAAAATGCGGAATTGAAAATATAAACAATCTCACAAAATAAGCAATCACAAAATGTACACAAGTATTTTTAGGTGGAAACCCAAACCGGGTGAAAACCACCACCTAACCCTCTCGAGTTAGGATTTTCCGATCAACCAAGTTGATCAAAATCCACTAAACCGAATCACTTAAAACGAGGGTGATTCAACCTCAATATAACTACGCTACAAGTACGAGGGTAGCGTTCCTCAACCCCTTCTCTCCACGAGAAGGATTTTGTCCCACGAAGGAGATGGGAATTCGCAAAGCGAATACCCAACCAAAAGATAAAGATAAAATAAACAACAAACCCTATAGAGCCAACAAAGTAATAAACCTAAGCTTCTATAGGAATTAGGAAACTCCCCTTTGCAAGGAGTGCGTCGACGATGACGCGGGTGCGTGAGCCACGCAACGGCGCAACTTCGCTCTCGTAGACAACGGCGGGAGAGCGGGTGCGCAACGGTTTGATGCTCTCAAGATGTAGAACTTGAGCTTAGAGAGCAAGAGCTTCTTGGACACAAGAGTGTGAGAGTGTATTACAAGGTGTCTCTTGGTGTGTATCTTGTGTCTCTAAGTGTGTTTTTATTGTGTATCTAGGTGTGAAAAGGTTCCCCTCTATTTATAGAGGCCTTAGGAAGGCTTTGGAAGGCTTAGGAAGGGTTCTATAGCCGTTGGGAACAAAGTCCAAGAGAATCAGGCCGAAATCAGGACAATGATTACATTTGACAGGGTTATCAGACGTCTAACTCTGTCATTAGACGTCTGGAAGGCCACTTTAAGACGTCTGATTCCAAGGTCAGACGTCTAATTCTATGCGGGTTTCCTCCTGACTTGAATCAGATCTAAACAGGGTTTTTGTGCAAGTCCATCAGACGACATACAGGACGTCTGGTACTAAGTCTGGACGTCTGGAAACCTACTTTTACTGTCGGAATTGATTTCCAAACGTTGCAACGGCTAGAAAATCTCTGAGAAGAGATTTTGGGTCAGCCGAGGCAAAACAGTCATTTATCAGACGTCTGGAAAGTCCTAAGGACGTCTTATAAGGCTCTAATGGTCATATTCTTGACTGTTTGCTAAGCCAGCCAATGGTCCACTAATTGGACGTCTGGCAAAGTCATCAGACGTCTCCTAAGACGTCTGGTCTAAGGTATGGACATCTGATTTCATCAGACAGAACCAACTATGTCCAGCCTAACAGTTATCAGACGTCTGAAACAACAGTCAGACGTCTTAAAATGCTTTATCAGACGTTTGATTTGGGAATTAGACGTCTGGAAGTGCTGTTTGAACCCTATATTGGTTTTCTAAGTATTCTACAGAAAACCTAAGTATCCTAGGGTTGTGCCGGTGTTCCTAGGACTACTGTTAGGGTTCTTTGAGGCTCTTTAACATGAAATATCTAAGGAAATAAAGAGCAACAAAAGAAACGAAAAATACAACAAGTACAAAAGAAGGAAATCTATCCTATTCTTCATTTCCTTCCATCTTCAATCTTTCGCTCCACGCGAACCTCCTCTGTTTTCCGTCAAGCTCCTCCAATCCGTCCTGGATGCGAGCTCGAACTCCGTCTAAACACGTCCACATTTGCAATTGACCTGAAATCTAGGACTCAAATTCCAAATGTTAAATAACACGTGTTTTGTTATCATCAAAACAAATGATCGTGGTGCTTTAGCACCAACAATCTCCCCCTTTTTGATGATGACAAAATCGTAAATAATAATGCAGAAAAAATCCTCCCCCTTTTTGACATTATCAAAAAGGTTTGATTGATTTTACATTTCCTATAACTCCCCCTTAAAACATGCTCTTCTATGAGTTTATTTTAACAAAGGTGATATTCTCCCCCTTTTTGTAACAACAAGATAGCTATTATTTTTCTCCCCCTTACTAAAGGAAATTTAGCTAACTTGTATCTCCCCCTTAAAAATTGACAATTAGCTCATTAATTTTAACTCCCCCTATCTAAATGCTTATGATAAAAAGATAGGGTAAAGGGTTTTACCTCACCTACCATGGCCAATAAAATGGCCCAAATGGTGGTGGTGGATGCCACATCGGATGGGGCTCCCATCCGTAGCTTGGAGGCCCGGGCATCGGCATCGGTCTCCAATCTGGTGGTCGACGTGCGGCGGGTCCGTCGTTTGTTCGCCGTCTCGTCGGTCTTCTTGTTCTCCTCCTTGGTCTACTCCTTGGTTCTCCCAATTCGAGTTGACCAGCCTTGAGTTTGTAGGTCCAGTCCTTTATGTTGTAGTCATCCCTGAACCCTACAAAACAAGATTCTAATTTTTTCTTCGGTATCCAAGTGAGCTTGGATCCGGATCTGTTAGCGGGTCTCCTTGATGGAGATCCTTTCTCAATCTTAGGGCTATATAAATCATCTACTTTGTTGATTAGTTTGTTAGAGCTTTCCCTAAGACATGCAATTTCTTTTTCTATAGTATTCATCTTAGTCTTTAAATCAGAAATTTCTATTTTTAGACTATCATTTTCCTCAATCAATTTATTATTTTCATTGATGAGGTCTTGATTTTCTAATAATAGGTTATCAATTCTAGGATTAGCTTCTAGATCCTTAAGTTTTATTTCTGACCTATCATTTTCAGATTTAAGAAAACTAAGGTTATTTTTAATGCTTTTATTTTCTATCCTAAGTGATTTACTAATCTCAAAAAGTTCATTAAAAGCTTCTTGAAGATCGAGATTTACCTCGTCGTCAGAGTCGCTTCTGCTTTCACTGTCGCTATTGGTTCCTCTGGCCATGAAACCAAAGCAAGTGGTTTCTTCTTTTTCTTCTTCTTCTTCCTCCGAGCTTATCTCTTCATGAGTGTCTTCTAACTTCCTCCATATCTCGTGGGCAGTGGTGCACTCTTGGATTCGTTCGAATTCCTTCGGACTCAATGCGCAGTACAAGGCATTCATTGCCTTTGCGTTGAGTGAGAGCTCTAGAATCTGTACCTGCGAGTAGCCTCCTTGGGGTCGCTTCGGGATCTCGTATGGGGTTTCGCAACATCCCCATACCTCGAATTCAGTGGCTTGGAGCCACGTCTTCATCCTCAGCTTCCAGTAGCTGTAGTTGTTCCCGTCAAAGTAGGGCGGACGGGTTGTGGACTACCCCTCGGAAATTTTGATCGCTGATGTGCTTCCCTCCATTTGATCTCTTGCCAGGTGTTACTCCGATCTCGCAAGACCTGCTCTAATACCAATTGATGTTTTCCTACTTCTACTAGGAGGGGTGAGATCAGTGTGACGAAAAAAAATGCGGAATTGAAAATATAAAGCAATCTCACAAAAATCAATCGCACAAGTACACAAGTGATTTTAGGTGGAAACCCAAACCGGGTGAAAACCACCACCTAACCCTCTCGAGTTAGGATTTACCGATCAACCAAGTTGATCAAATCCACTAAACCGAATCACTTAAAACGAGGGTGATTCAACCTCAATATAACCACGCTACAAGTACGAGGGTAGCGTTCCTCAACCCCTTCTCTCCACGAGAAGGATTTTGTCCCACGAAGGAGACGGGAATTCGCAAAGCGAATACCCAACCAAAAGACAAAGATAAAATAAACAACAAACCCTATAGAGCCAACAAAGTAATAAACCTAAGCTTCTATAGGAATTAGGAAACTCCCCTTTGCAAGGAGTGCGTCGACGATGACGCGGGTGCGTGAGCCACGCAACGGCGCAACTTCGCTCTTGTAGACAACGGCGGGAGAGCGGGTGCGCAACGGTTTGATGCTCTCAAGATGTAGAACTTGAGCTTAGAGAGCAAGAGCTTCTTGGACACAAGAGTGTGAGAGTGTATTACAAGGTGTCTCTTGGTGTGTATCTTGTGTCTCTAAGTGTGTTTTTATTGTGTATCTAGGTGTGAAAAGGCTCCCCTCTATTTATAGAGGCCTTAGGAAGGCTTTGGAAGGCTTAGGAAGGGTTCTATAGCCGTTGGGAACAAAGTCCAAGAGAATCAGGCCGAAATCAGGACAATGATTACATTTGACAGGGTTATCAGACGTCTCACTCTGTCATTAGACGTCTGGAAGGCCACTTTAAGACGTCTGATTCCAAGGTCAGACGTCTGATTCTATGCGGGTTTCCTCCTGACTTGAATCAGATCTAAACAGGGTTTTTGTGCAAGTCCATCAGACGACATACAGGACGTCTGGCACTAAGTCTGGGCGTCTGGAAACCTACTTTTACTGTCGGAATTGATTTCCAAACGTTGCAACGGCTAGAAAATCTCTGAGAAGAGATTTTGGGTCAGCCGAGGCAAAACGGTCATTTATCAGACGTCTGGAAAGTCCTAAGGACGTCTTATAAGGCTCTAACGGTCATATTCTTGACTGTTTGCTAAGCCAGCCAACGGTCCACTAATTGGACGTCTGGCAAAGTCATCAGACATCTCCTAAGACGTCTGGTCTAAGGTATGGACGTCTAATTTCATCAGACAGAACCAACTATGTCCAGCCTAACAGTTATCAGACGTTTGAAACAACAGTCAGACGTCTTAAAATGCTTTATCAGATGTCTGATTTGGGAATTAGACGTCTGGAAGTGTTGTTTGAACCCTATATTGGTTTTCTAAGTATTCTACAGAAAACCTAAGTATCCTAGGGTTGTGCCGGTGTTCCTAGGACTACTGTTAGGGTTCTTTGAGGCTCTTTAACATGAAATATCTAAGGAAATAAAGAGCAACAAAAGAAACGAAAAATACAACAAGTACAAAAGAAGGAAATCTATCCTATTCTTCATTTCCTTCCATCTTCAATCTTTCGCTCCACGCGAACCTCCTCTGTTTTCCGTCAAGCTCCTCCAATCCGTCCTGGATGCAAGCTCGAACTCCGTCTAAACACGTCCACATTTGCAATTGACCTGAAATCTAGGACTCAAATTGCAAATGTTAAATAACACATGTTTTGTTATCATCAAAACAAATGATCGTGGTGCTTTAGCACCAACACGAGCGAGCGCTTTTAAGCGCAGCCGCCCACAACCGTTGGATTGAGATCCAACGGCAGAGAGCGAGCGGGTGCGGGGTCTTCAGAGGTTGCATGCGGCCGTTTGGGCGGTCGAGATGGCACCACGTGGTGCCATCTTGGCCGTCCAACTTTTGGAAGTTGTAGATGGTGCCACAGATGTCGGATTGACTCAATTTTTGTGTCGTTGGGCTGCGATCGTCAATCTGAATTCATCTGTGCGGTCGGATTTGTCATCTGAAGTGCATATTTACACCATCCTAGCCCTTGATCTTCTAGGATTCCCCGATCACTATCTGATGCTACGGATGCCCGATTAGGGCGATCTTGGAGTCGTTGAACTCCAATCGTTGCCCTGATCACATCCATACAGTTGGATCTTTGATCCGAGGCCCCGATAAAATATTTTCCCTATCCAAGCACATAAAAGGAGACAATTAACCTCCATTTTATTCAAACTACTCTAAATGTAAGATGGTGCATGTTATGTAATATTTATATCATGAAATGCAATCCTATGCTTAAGAACATGCATAAATAGACATCTTAAGTAGTGTAAATGTGTTTACATCATTAATCGAGGTCAGCTTGATAATGAAAAACACCTGTAGAGATTACTGGGTTGCCTCCTAGCCAGCGTTAAGTTTAACATCATTTGCCAGACCTAAACCCAAAAAATTAATGATCAAATTAATGGGTTGAGTTAGGATTAAAATGAAGGTATGATCATACATCCTAGGAATCAGTGATCCACAAATGCAGATCAGCTGATGGTGTATGCCAAGCCCAAAAGGTCGAAAAAATAAAATAATGAGCTTGGAATTATTTATAGCCAGGTGCTACAAAAGAGAGAAAAATAAGTGTGAGTGCCAGAGTGGAAAGTAGATAGTGGCAACCTTATACGTAAGGCAGATGAGGTGGGTGATGATAACATCATCATCAATCATCACTAGCTTTAATTAGTCAGAATCAAAAGACATGCTCCTACATAACCGCCGGAGAGTCGTAATTCATTGAATATTCATTCTGAGAGAAATGCATTAAACCAAGGGTTAATCTACAGTTTTAACATCATATCCTAAATGCAGAGCAATCACGGGGTTTCCCAGTGGTTAAATGAAGGTCAAATGATCATAAATGTCTAATAAGAGGGTTCATGCAGATAGAAATGGGTTTTCAAGCATTTTAAGAATTAATGGACATCCAAATCCAAATTTTAGACCTACTTAATTAACTGAGGTTCTGGTCAGGATAAAATTCACCTAATCCTTCTACAAATCATAAAAAATATTCTATAAGGTTTGGTATCCTTGATTTGACCATTGGAACCCATTTTGATCTAAAATAGTCTCAGACGGATAGTTGCCCTAATTTAGGTTTCTACTTAAGTTACCCAGTTAGATTTGGTCAAAACTAAAATCTGACTTCACCATTAGATTCCTTGGGTCCAAATTAGGTTTTTACCAAAATTTGGGCCCAATCAAAGATCATCTGGACCTAGTTTGCATTCCAGTCTAGTCTTACTCTTTTTTTTACACATACCCCTAGCTTTTTGAATTATTTGTGAAAAGGTCCTTAAGTTTGTCCTCTTATTTATAGATTGGTTCCTCTGCCATTATCATAGAGGAACTCCTACTCTGGCGACCTTCAACCAACGATTTCTCTCTGATTTCTTGAACGAATCTCTCCCAAAATAGAAAGGGAGATCCCTGATGAAATCATCTTCCATTTAAGCCACTCATTGGGCTCTAAATCATACTCAAAACCTAATGCAAACTTTTCAAAGGTTCGGGTCTCCTTGTCGTACAAGAACCACGTGCTTCGAATCTTTGTTTCCAAGCTTTGAAAGCTCCAATGAAGCCTATAAAAGGTTCCCTGAGGTCAAGCCGACCTCCTTAGCTTGGTTTGGAGGTCAGATACCCCCTCTTCTCCTCTCCCCGACCTCCTTCTCCACCAAACTCTAGTGAGACCTCCGACCACCTTCCTAGTCCACCCTCATAGACAATAGCGGGTGGATCCTTCTTCCTCGTATTCTTCCACATCTCGCAATATCGTTAGACACCATCTATCTCGTCTTCCTCACCGCTCCACCACTAGAGACTTCATATTCTCCGTCGCTGCCCTAACACAACCAGCACAGATCCTCCCCTTTCATCTATTTATATTAGGTTAATTAGGTTTATCTCCTCCCCCACTTCCTATTTATCCCTTTTAATCTTAGTTTCAACCCTCAACGCCACCTCCATCCACCTTCATTCCCATCTTCGGCCATACCTTCGGTGAGGTCTTCTACATGCTACACATCTCAAAACACCTTGCCACCTACTCCAAAAGCTCCTTCGTTCCTCCACCTTCAAAAGCCCTCTCCTATTTCACCCTATCGCCCCCTCCAAAGCTCCATCGAACAAACCCACTTTCGTTCATCTCCTCCACTTCCATCTGACCACCTCACGCCCTCTCACGCCACAAGACCACCACCCACACATTTGCCATGGTCTGACGAAGGTCCTGAGCGAGTTTAATTGGGTTGCGAGGCCGTATTTATTCTTTTCAGGTTTCGTCGTACTCCGCTTGCTGCCGTTGTCATCTTCGCCTTGGCTCGCAATACCCCAGCAAGCTCAAGACCTAGCTCACTTCTAGGAGACGCAGATTAACTTCGCGTTCTCAGCTGGAGCACCAATTAGAAGATCAACATCAGTAGCAACTTCAAGTGGAGAAACAACCACATGTTTCTTTGCGTAAGAAAAGTGATGTGGGATAGTCCCACATTGTGAGTAGAAAAGGCATCACCTCAGACACCGGGGTTGAGGTCCCCTCCACTTGTGGACCCTCATCCGTGCCCACGTGCACGCAGACCTAGAACTTTGACCATATACACGGTTACCCGATTACCCGATTAACCTTGGGGCTTGAAAGGAGAAAAGGAAGGAGAGAGAGACAGGGGGTTTTGCTTCTGAACGCTTGACCCTATGTCAACACTTAGCCGCTGAGAGGGGCATGTTCCCCTTGTGCATGAGAGAAAGAAGAAGAAGAGGAGAAGGCTCTGTGAAGAGAAGAAGAAGAAGAGAAGCTGAAGAACAAAAGGAGAGAAAGGCCTTAAAAGCCTTGTGCTTGCACTGTAGCAACGATATTTAAGTCATCTACCTTGAGAGCCCGACGTCTGATTGTCTCTGACAACAAGCACTGTGGATCTATTTGGTTGGTGTGGAAATTGACTTAAGTGGTTTGAGATACTATGCATTTATTTCTTCTATTGAGTAGTTAATATATGTGTATCTAAACTAATAATTGGTGATTTAAATCACCATTATTTTGTCTTAGATATCTTTTTGTCCTCTTCAACTCTTGCAATACTCTTGTTCTCCATTGAAGATCAGTTTTGAGTAGATATTATTCATTGAATATCATTATTGGTTTGATTTTTTGTGCTCATTTATATATTCATTTCGATTAGCACGTGAATTTCAATACTTGCTCCCTGTGTTCGACCTTGGACTTCATTTCTTGATTTCGAGTTTATAAATTGTATTTGTTGATCGAGCTATTTAGGAGTCTTTGCTACAATGAAACGACTTTAAACCTCCTATCTGGCCCTATCAAGAGTAGGTAAAGAGTGGTCAGTGGAAATCATACAGGTCCTGAAAGTGATGGGAAATTAAAGGAGGAACCCGAGTGGTGTAGTCTGAAATGGTATAAGAAACCACTTCGTAAGTCAAGTCAGGTGTGGACGGATGTAGAGCAGGTGAGTCAAATAAAATCCAGTGGTCCATCTCAATAGTTCCAGATTCACCCAAATCATGCTGGATATTAGTATCCTCAAGCTCATCCTTAGGTGATCAAAAATCTCATATAAGTTGCCCAAATCCTATCTTAATTCATGATGCAATCAGTGGGCAAAAATTCATTTTTCCTTAGAATCATTTCCCCAGGGGTAGTAAGATTTGAATCTAGATTATCAAGGCCTCAAATCCTTTTTGTTTTGTGAATTTCTGAGTAGGATTATAATTTGATCCTAGTTGTCTTTCTCTTGAACTACATCTTCTGAGGGAATGTCTTCATGTTTCTCATTAATCAAATCAAGTTCCTCAAAATCCCATGATTCAGCTAAATTCTTTGCTTCCTCAGATAAATCATCATAAGTCATCCCCAATAATTTTGCAATCTCTTGAACATCTTTTTCATTAAGGGATTGTCTATTTTGTTCAATCTTGGATGTTGGGGATAAGAGCGAAGGTTTTCCTCAAGACTCTGGTGGATGGGAAGAGAAGGGTGCGAATTAGTTGATACAAAAGTGGAGGTAGATTTGGTTTCTATAAGGAATATCTCAAAATGATTAATATCACCGAATCCAGATATCGAGTTGTCTAAGCACATCTAATCATCGTAATCCTCAAACAAAATCATATCAGAACCATCCAACTGTGCCTGGCTGGAAGTGTCACTGTCCCCAATCCTTCTATCTTATTGATGGGGTTCTTTATAATCTTATTCTAATTCTCCCAAATTTTTCGAGGTATCCAAATCCGAATCATCTGCATGGTCCAATTGTGCGTTGTTTGACATAATGGATTGTAATTCAAGTTCTTAATTAAGATTTAGATCCTTGAGTAAGTATTTCTCCTCAAAGTTAGTCTTTGGGATATCAGAATTATCAATTAGTTCAGATGTAGGTTTGGGTAGGATCTATTCTGGATAATCACAGGGCTAGTAGGTTGGCTCAGTGTATGTAGAGGTTGGGATTGGATAAGATGTCATACTTAAGGTTGGATCCTCAACCTTAAGTGCCTTACCACCAACTTGTGGCACATTTTGACTAGGTTTATGACATTGTGCTTCTCGGATTTTATTGAGCTCTTTTGTCAGGTTATATGATTGCACAACAATCATGCAACCTAAATCACCTGAATTAAGCTTGATTCTAGCATAACTTAGGAATAATGCATTCATAGGCATCGTAATTTGCACAACAACTAGTTTATTAGTCATATAGCTAATATCGTCATTTTATGTACTAATGAGAGATGATTTTAATCGCAGATGTTTCAAAGTTGTGGATGACAGATCAGACCGTATAAATCTAATCAGGACGATAACGGGAGTCCAACACTTCGGAAATCGTCTCGATCAGACAACCAGAGCATCTTGTGCAGTCTAAAGAAGAATAGAGGCCACAGAGCTAGAGGACAAATATCCAACCAACGGATGGATCCAGATCAACAATCGCAGCCCAACAACACAAAAATCAACCCAATTGGAGGTCTACATCACTAGATACAAGGAAAAGAAGATGGACGACCATGATTATGCCACGTGGCGCCATCACAACCACCCCCTCATCACCGCCCCATCTAGGAAGGCCACCCTCGCACACTGTGGGTCATTGGACCTTCATCCCATGGCCACAAGCACACCATGTTGCCCATCCAGTCAAGCTTCATCAAAGTAAAGAAAATCTTGACCGTTGGATCTTCATCCAACGGACAAGAATAAGTTTCCTTAAAACAAAAACATAACAATTTGGACACGTGGCGCAGCGGTGAGCATGCTCAACCTCAAGCATGAGATGCATGTTTGAGCGGTGCTGCACGAGAAATTAGGAAGGCATTGGCACAGGTGCAATTACGCCGTCAGATGGCGATCGAAGGGGGGAGGCGTGACCAGAGCATGCCACGTCGAACGCAGGATCCCACACGTTTTGGGAGACGAAGGTGAGGTGCACGCTCACGTAAGCCATCCAATTGTGAGATCAGACGGCTGAGATCGTTGGGTGCGATTTGAATTTACGTAGGCAAGAGAGAAGAAAGGAAGTTGAGCACACGAGGAAAGTGAATCTGGGTCGTTGGATCATAAGATCGAACGACCGAGGATAAGGTGCTCATATGAGGCTTGCAGGTGCATGCGCGGAGAGAGAACCATTGAAGTGGGTGCATAGAAGCAGCTGGAGCGTTCGATCTTGATCCAAGGCCCCAGAGTGCACCACGTGTCATCACCAGAATGCACTCGAGAATAGAAGGTGATTTTCAAGGTGTTTTGAGGCCTAATCAGGTTCGTGGATCTCCCGATCGACGGATCTAATTAATCCTAAAGTTGTTGCATGAGATAGAGGGCTAAAAAACCCTTTTTTCCATCCATAAAAGCTATAAAAGAAGGTCAGAGCCCCCCAGTTGAAGGCATATCTCTAGATACAACTCTTCCACCTTCCTCCAGACCAAAACTCTCCCTCTGCAACTTTGCTTCGACCTTCGTCCCGACGCTCTGGATTTGAGGTGCTGCTGCATCTCGTACAAGCATCCTACAAGTGGTGCCGTCTCTCTGCCTCTTTCTATCTCTCTCTCTCTATCTCTTTATCTTCTATCTATCTATCTATTTATTTCTAGTAGCATTCTCTATTGTGAAAACTCTATCTAATTACAATAAAATTCTAATCTTCTTAATGCATGATATCTGATTCGTATACATATATACATATATAAATATCTGTTTAAAGCAATTTTTATTGAAAGGCTTCTGCAAAAATCGAGATTGTCTTCCTGCGAATGACACAGTACTCACCAGAGTTTTATAAATTTATTTGTCGACGTGTTTTCACACTATACTAGAACTAAATGATCTTTCAAAATGTGATTTACGTGCCGAACAAGTTGGTGTCGTTGCTAGGGAGGCAATGAAAATTTTTGAAGCTTTCTTTGATGCGAATTTGAGATTTCTAACTTGCTATTTTCGTTGATTTCGTGTGTGTAGGAAAGCAAGGAAATTAGAACGAAACACGACAACGGGAATTGTGGGTTCGAACATTAGATAAGTACCCGTAGTTTAGATTAGTTAGATTTAGGATTTGTTTGAACCCTAGGATTAGTTAGAATTTGTTTGCTTATTGAAGAAAAAAAAATTTCTTTTGATTTTCAAGCTGAAATAAAATCTTAACTTATAAAATCAATTCCTGAATATCTGCACACCCAAAAATTCTCAGATATTTACTGGACGTGAGTTTTGAAGTCAGAAACAACATATCCAAATTTTGCACAAATCTGAGTTATATAAAATTTTAAAAAATTCATTCAATGATCTATTATCAATTCGATTATAGTTCTTGATTTTTCAAAGTTTAAAATATCATAGAAATTTTTATACAACTCTGATTAACTTGAAATTTATGGTATTAAATTTCTGAGATAATAAATAATTTAGGAAAAAATATGAAAAAAAATTTCTTGCTCATTTGGTTGTACGAAGTACCCAATTACCAACTAGGGGTCAAAATAGACTACAAAGCCCCTAGTACACTTTAAATCAGGAAAAACAAAAAACGTGCATTAAAAATTCTTAAAAAATATTTTATGAGTGCCTAGTTAGTGGTGCAATAGGTCCAATTGATTACATTACTTGGGTCACACCACTCATCAGAATTTGAACTTAAAAGTTTAGAAATATTTGTGCGTAGGGTTTCACATTAAGAAAAGAGCACACTTGCATTTCCATACTTAAAGGAAATCTATCAAACAAACTGGAATTTGCAAAAACTCTTGTGTGCCTCATCAGAACCTTGATTGAAAATTTTAACTCAAGTGAACCCTAAAATGCATTAACACAAGCAATTGAATCTTAAAATTTACTTCATCAAGAAAAAATTACTTGTGAACCCTTTTTGCTTGTGCACTTCACATCTCTGAAATCAATTTTAAGGGCAAACACCCCCCTAACGCCCATCATATTCCAAAATCACATCAATCTCACTCCTAAAACTAAGTAGACGTGCCCTAGGCAAGACTAATAGACTTGGAGACTTGAAACTAAATTGGGCTAAGGTCAAGGCCTTGTCTACTTGGACCCACTAGTGACAAGAAAGGTCGGTGCAATAATCACATTAACCTTTAGTGGTGTCCCGCCGTACGGGGTGTCCTAAGGGGTCTCACCCTTCTGGCCAGCTATGTAATTCAAGGGTTGATCTAACCCAGTTGTGTTTTAGGGAGCCAAGATCAAGTCTATTTAGGGATAACACTCTAAGGACTAGTTTAGTTGCTTGCATTGAGCGGGTGGGGTTTTCTCTCATCTGTCTTCTCCTTCTCATCTACAGACATTCTTCTGGTGTATGCAAGGTAGATTATCTCAAAATCCTGATTTACTACCACCAATAGAAAGAAATCCTAGGAGAAGACCTATTTATCCAGAATCTGAATCTAAACCCTCTGCAATAGCTAGTCACCACGAGGAAAAAGAGATTAATGAACAAAATCTAGATCCTATGACTCTCTTACAAAGGTAGATCACTAAGCAGGGCTAGCATCATGATCGACAGATGGAAGTTGTAGTGCAGGCCATTACTCGACTCCAAAATGGAAGGGCAGACCGACCCCTCCATGACTTTTATAACCCTCCTAATGCCCAACCTGAACCCTTTGTTAGGGTACCTCAGGATGGGGAAGATTTTGGACTCAAACCTCAGATCATTAACTTGATTCCCCACTTCCATGGCTGTGAGTCAGATGAGCCCTTCCACCACCTTAAAGAGCTCCGACACATAGGAAGAACTTTTGGCCCTAGGAACATGAATGAAGGTGATTAGCCCATAGTTGTGGGCTATTTAAGTATTTAAGTGCCTAGACATTAGGTTAATTCTAACATTTATTTAGCATAAATTAGGATGTAAATAGATTAATTCATATTTTTAATTTAATTACATAATCCATGCATTGCATTCATATTTTAAGTGTATTTAGAATTAGCTTAGAATGACATTCATCTAATTAGTTAACCAATTAGGTACATTGTTTTCATTAACATAAAAGTTGAGGGTCTGTATATAAATGACCATAATATTTTAACATTATTTTCTTTATTCTTCTTCTTGCAGAAACGGCTGGCTGCCACTCCAACACCACCAGCTGCCGCAGTGAAGAACCCATTCAAGGAGGAGCGGATGTGTTGGATCTGGTCGAGCAGCTGATTTCAAATTTGTGCAGGCCACTACAAAAGGAGGAGAGAGGATGCTGAGTGAGGTAGGACTCCACCACCGACCCACCACTGTGCAGAGAGATCTTCTCTCTTCCATTCCATACCACCGGCCTCAACCGTGGCGACGAGTCTCCACCACCGTGGGCATGTGGTGTGACAGGTCACACCGCCATCTGGAGCTCGTCCGCATTACCGTGAGCACCATAGCGTGCATCTCCCTCACCGTCATCACCAACAACCACTGCCGCAGCCACTCTACAATCACCTTCTCAGTCAGTTAAGACGTCCGGGAAATTTCCCAGACGTCTGAAGCCACCCGCTCTCACTGCCTGCAGCCGCACCCGCACAACCACATCCGCCCACTTCACCTCCAACGCCATCTCCATGCTCTCCAGCCTGCACACATGTCTGAAGCCACCACCCCCACTCAGCAGCAACCACCGTTCACCACTTCACCTTCAGCCGCAAGCAAGAACCCGCCACTTCCTCCCGCTCTCACCACCTGCATAGCCACGCCAACAGAGCGCGCAACCGCCTGCGCACCCACGCCAGCTACAGCCACACCCGCACAACTGAGCAAGCCCTCCTTCCGCGCCTGCAATACCCGCCCTCACCGCCAACAGAGCGTGCACCCTCCTACGCAACCATTGCAGCGCTTCCGCCAACACCTTCAGCCAGCAGCAACTGCACTTCGCCAACAACAGAGCTCGCTCCCACACCTCCAGCCAGCGTGTAGCAGCGCCTCTCGCCAGCTGCAGTGCCTCCTGTGCCTACAGCGCCCTCCTCCCATGCCAGTAGCACTCGCACTTCACCAACAACAGAGCGCGCACCCGTGCCCTCCAGCCAACGCATGCTCACCTCCAACAGCAGCTGCAGCACCGGTTGCAACCACCTTTGCCGGAGCTCTGCCCGGCTGACTCCAACCACCGCTCGACGTGCGGTTGCCACCATCGTGACGGCCTTGCTTCATCCACCCGCCTGTGCAAACCTCTCCTCGATTGAACCTCTCTCCCGATCGCGAGGAGGAGAGAGGTAAAATGCTCTGTTAATGGGTTAATTAGTTATTACATTTCATGCCATTGCCAGGAAAGGAATTTTTGTTTATGAATATTTTTTTGTGGTAAAATTTGCAACTTTATACTCAAGTTCTTTTACAATTGCATAGCTTTTGTAATTAACATTGTTTGACATTGATTTTGGACTTTAAATGTGCATAAATTTTCTTTAATACATGTCAATGGAAAATTGCATAAAATCATCACATGTTTATTGAATATTTCAGTGAGGAAAAATTTTACATCTACCCTTATGTTTTCAAGATATTGTGCATCTTCTTTCCGTCGCATTTCATGTTAGATTTAACTACGAATTTCTCACGAGACTGAACGAATACGAAATAATTGAGATATTATTGCCTCATTGCCTCCCTGTGGATACGACCCGCTCCTCTGCGAGTGGTTATTTCTTTCTAAATATTGATTAGTCGATTTTTCCACCACATAAAACTGCAAACGACTTTAAAGCGAACAATCGACTCGTCAGAAGGTACCCTGATTATAAAGATGTTCCCATTCTCCTTGAAAGATAGAGCTGCACATTGGTTGAGAATAATTGGTAGATCAATCCTAACTTGGGAAGACTTGAGAAGCACATTCCTAAAGAAATTCTTCCCCGTAGGAAAAACTAATGCCCTTAGATGTGCCATAACAACCTTTAAGCAGAACCTTGGGGAACACTACATGAGGCTTGGGAGAGGTTCAATGATTTAGCTAGGAATTGCCCCTATCGTGGGATTCCGAAGTGGCACTTGGCCCATATTTTTTATTATGGGTTGAGTGATAATATGAAGAATTTTGTTGATGCGGCATGTGGAGGCAATTTCCTGAGTCGAGATGCTGAGAAAGCCTTTCAATTATTTGAGAATGAGTGAAAATTCCCTCAACAATGCCTCAATGTCCGCCTTTAACAGAGCTAATCAACCAAGGAGCGGAGTTTATGAAGTTAACAGCAACTCAAACTTGGTTGATTTAGAATTAATTGCACAACGATTATATAAGGTGGAACTCAGGGGAAAGAATGTGGAGAATTTGGATAAGAAGCTGGATAACCTTCTAAAGGGTGGGAATTCCTTAGGTACACAATCCAGATTAAATCCTATGCCTACCGAAAGAATGCCTATATTAACCCACAACCAATTCCCCAACCCACTAGGTTAGGAATCAGTGCACAACATCAATGACCTAACCATGGCTCCACCTATGAGCCAACTGTACTTGGACCCATCTCTTTTTGGGTACTAAGGGAGGACCTTGATGCCCTCAAATTCTGAACTAGGCAGGCCGATACCAGTTATCCTGAGGATGTAAATGCACTTAAGTGTTACACTAGAAATGAGCCTTATTCAAACATTTATAACCCTAGATGGTGCAACCATCCTAACTTTGCTTGGTCAAGTCAGAAACCCACCCAGGGTCCTAACTTGACTAAGCTAAACACTTTTGGGAAAACTAGTAGGTACACACAACCACACACATATTAGCCACAATGATGTAAACATGTTTACACTACTTAAAATGTCTATTTATGCATGTTCTTAAGCTTAAAATTGCATTGCATACTATAAATATTGCATAACATGCATCATCTTGCATTTAGATTAGTTTGAATAAAATGGAGGCTAATTGTCTCATTTTATGTTCATGGACAGGGAAAACCTTTTATTGGGACCTCGGATCGAAAATCCAACCGTACAGATGTGATCAGGGTGACGATTGGAGTTCAACGACTCTAATATCGCCCTAATCAGACATTTGTAGCATAAGATAGAGACCGAGGAACCCTAGAAGATCAAGGGCCAAGATGGTGTGAATCTGCACTTCAAACAACAAATCTGACCGCACGGATGGATTCGGATCGACGATCGCAGCCTAACGGTACACACATCCAAACACATAATTGAGTAGAAATTAGATTAGGTAATCATTTGTGTGCCTAATTAAGTGGTGCAACAGGCCAATTGTTTTAGTTGATTAGGCCGCACCACTTCAATTAAAATCAACTCATCAAGTAGCTGCCACTTAAGTTCAACTCTGAGGGATTTACCAGGCACTCTACATTCTTTTAAGTTTTAAAGGAAAACATCTTCACCTGTGCTTTCAAAACCTGGTGTGCCAATAAAACTTGTTTGAAAACACCTAAAATTGAATCCTAAAAAGCTACTAAACAAGATTTGAATCCTAAAATTCACCACATCAAAAATAATCTTGCTTGAAAACCACTGGTTGTGCACGCACACACAAATCAATCAATCATTAAGGGCACAACCCATATAAAGGGCCCATCACATTCCAAAGCACATTCAAACCTAGCCCTAAATAAAATAGAGTAGACGCTAGCCTTAAGGTCTAATTCGCTCTTCAGGGCCTAGTCTAAGATTGTCTTTGATTAACCTACTTGTACTAATTAATCTGATGTCTAGCTAGGGGAGTAGCGTCAAACGACCACGGCTGGGGGGTACACTAGGAACCATAGGTGAAAGCCGAAGGAAGAACCTTCTCCCCAGTCCCTCCTTCTAACTGGTTGGATTGAGCAGACGCAAGTAGAGTAAATCATTTACAATCTTAAGGCAGGTTTTTGGAGTCAATAGATCCTTAGGCTACCCCACTTAAGGACAACCTTGTTTTGTTATGCTGCAGGGTCCCCTATCTCCAATCCTTCCGACCTACTCCTAGTTTATCTAGGATGACGGTCATTGAATCCATGATTGGAAGGACCATTAGAGTATTCTAGGAGGCGCAAATTAGATTTTGGTCAAATTGATCCCATGGCCGACCAACAACCTCTTATGCTTGGAAATCCACAGGAAGAATTCCGAAGGCTGCTGGAACAAATGCAGAGAATGTAGGGTGCTCAACCCTTGAAGGATTTTTATGATCCTTCAAATTACGGGGAACGTCCCGGCATCCAGATTATAGCCGGTGACGTAGAAATTAAGCCCCAGGTGTTAAGCCTGATCAAACATTATCATGGGCTTGGCTTCGAAGATCCATTTCAGCACTTGGAGGACTTGACCACTTTGGTCCAGACCACCAAGGCACGAAACGTAAATGAGGAGCAATGATCATGAGGCTCTTCCCCTATTCTCTTAGGGATAAGGCCGCGCATTAGTATAGGACAATAGGAAGACCAATTGCAACTTGGAATGAGTTGAAATCGACCTTTCTGAAGAAATTTTTCCCAGTCGGACGTACCAATGCTTTGAGACGGGCAATCACTACCTTTACCCAGTAGTCGGGGGAGCAGTTTCATGTGGCCTGGGAGTGATTCCAGGACCTATTGTGGAGGTGTCCACACCACGAGGTGTAAAAATGTCAACTCATGTAGATCTTCTATCATGGGTTGACTGAGCAACTCAGAAATCATGTGGATGCTTTTTGCGGAGGCAATTTCCTCAATAAAGATGCAGATAGTGCACATGATTTATTTGAGGAAATGAGTGAAAATTCAATCAATCATGCCTCCATGGGTACATTTAATCGGTCTCAGCAGCCCAGATCAAATGTCAATGAAGTCCATGACTCTCATTCATTTGATATGGAATTGATTTGTAACAAACTTGATAAGGTGGACTTGGTTGTTAAGAGAATGGAAGAGTGGATGGCTGGAAATTCTATGAACAACTCTCGATCCACTAAATCCCAAAATTCGGGATTCAATTCTTCATGATCTCCTTCTGGACGGGAATTCGTGAATCAACTCGATGTGGCTCAACCTGTGAGTCAGCATTTTTCGGAATCCCACGGGTTCCAAACTGGAGCCTTTGATCCCAGTTTTTCTGATCCTTCCCTTTCTTTCTCTCCATCCTCATCCTATGAGGATGTCTGTGCTGTACAAGAGAATGTTAGATCCAACCCCTACTCTAATGCCTATAATCTGGGTTGGAGAAACCACCCTAACTTCTCTTGGAAAAACCCAAGGCAACAGACCCAATTCCGACCCGACAACTATGCTTTGCAACGACCAATGGGTCAAGGTCATGTATATACTCAGTTGCCTCCAAATTAGGTCAATCAGCCAGCTTGGAATGCCCGTCAACCTGCAGGGCAGGCTAATTTGAACCGACAAATGGTAGAGATGCAAGGATCCATGGTCCAGCTCATGTAGCAAATGAAAACCTCACTGGACAACTTGCAGTCCGGGCTCATTGCTAACTCTCGTCAACCAGGATCTCTACCATCCCAACCCGTACCCAACCCACGAAATTTTATGAATTTGGGCAACCAAGCCCATGGGTACGGAAATCAGAGGGACCCACACACACATGCTCAAGTGGTTGAGCAGGGTTCCTCCTCCTCTATTTCTTCTTCTGCAAATCAACAATTCCTGGCTAATCAAGCCCCTCCAATCTTTCCTAACCCTCCCCAAGACCCAAATTCTTATGCATTTGCAAATTCTGTCACCTTGAGGAGTGGTAAGCAGACTCAGGATCCACAACCATACTATTCTGATCTTCTGAATCCTGAAGAACCTGAGGAGAGAGAAGAGAATTCTAGAGGAGAAATCAAGGCTCAGGAACCTGATTCCAAAGATCTGACTCATGTTCCTTTTCTTGAAGCTTTGATCAAATCAAAGAGGAAGAAGTCTGTTGATAGCAATGAGGAGCTTCTGAATATATTTAAGAATGTTGAGATCAATATCCCACTCCTTGATGCTATCAAGCACATACCGGCTTACGTAAGATTTTTAAAGGATTTATGTACACAAAAGCGTAAGTCGAGAGAATCTGTTCCGAGGAAGGTGGTACTCTCCGAGCAGGCTAGTTTTGTTATCCTACACCACCTCCCTCAGAAAAAGAGAGATCTAGGTGCTCCATTGATTTCTTGCGTCATCGGAGATTACACATTTGATAGAGCACTTTTGGATTTGGGTGCATCCATCAACCTAATTCCGACTTCTCTTTACAAGAAGTTTGGATTAGGTGAACTTCGACCAACTTCAGTAATGCTACAGTTAGCAGACCGCTTGGTCACAAATCCGTGAGGCATTATTGAAGATGTTATAGTTAAGGTCAAGGATTTCTATTTTCCTGTAGATTTTCTTGTCCTTGACATGGATGTACCTAATAATCTAAGGAACACGCCCATCATTCTGGGGCGTCTGTTCCTAGCTACCACTAAGGCCAACATTAATTCTGAAAGAGGTAACATGGAAATCGCCTTTGGGGATCAACGAATGAAATTGGATATTTTTAAGGTAATCAATAAATTTGAGGATTGTGGATTTATTGAGGAACTTGAGGAGGATAATGGAAACATTGAAACTTGTTTGATGGTTTCTTCAATCGAAAGTTCCTCCTTTGATGACGAATTTGACCCGCAACCCTCTATGGCTGACCTGCCATATTCTGAAGAGGTTATTGATTTTGTTCACTCACAACCTCTTCCTTTTGTTGCATCTTCAGCATCTACCTTACCATCAATCATCAACCTGCCCCAGCTTGAATTGAAACCATTGCCTGAGAATTTGAAATATCAATTTTTAGGACCTCAGAAGACACCCTGTGATTATCAGTGCTAAATTGACAAAGGAGCAAGAGATTAAATTGATCAAGGTCCTGAGGGAACACAAGGAGGCAATTGGTTGGACCATTCATGACCTGAAGGGGATCGAGCCATCTTACTGCAATCATAGAATATTCTTGGAAGATGGATCCCGTCCTTCTCGCCAGATGCAGAGGAGATTAAATCCAAATATGCGAGAAGTGGTAAAAAAGGAAATCATCAAGTGGCTCGATGCAGGAATTATTTATCCAATCTCTGATAGTCCTTGGGTAAGTCCCGTGTAGATTGTTCGGAAGAAAGCCATGATTACCGTTGTGACTAACGAGAGAGGAGAATTTGTCACAACTCGTTCAGCTTCCTCTTGGAGGGTTTGTATTGATTATAGGAAGTTGAAAACGACAACTAAAAAGGATCATTTTTCCCTTCCCTTCATCGATCAAATCTTGGAAAGATTAGTTAGGCAGAAGTACTTCTATTTTCTTGATGGCTACTCGGGATACAACCAAGTTCCTATCCATCCTGAGGATCAGAAAAAAACTACTTTCACCTATCCCTACAGAACCTTTGCTTTCCGTAGGATGCCTTCGAGTTATGAAATGCACCTACGACTTTTCAAAGGTGTATGCTAGCCATATTTTCTGACATGGTGGGAGAGTTTATGGAAGTCTTCATGGATGATTTCTCTATTTTCGGAGAATCATTTGACTCTTGTTCGGCTAATTTGGAAATGATTCTTAAGCGATGTATCAAAACATGATTGATCCTTAGCTGGGAAAAGAGTCATTTCATGACCCAAGAAGGCATCGTTTTGGGTCATGTAATCTCTGAACGGGGAATTGAAGTGGATAAAGCTAAGGTTGATGCTATCACTAAACTTCCTCCTCCCACATCTGTTAAACAAATCCGATCATTTCTTGGCCATGTGGGATTCTATCGAAGATTCATCAAGGATTTCTCGAAGGTTGCTCGTCCCCTGGGAAATCTTCTTGCTAAAGAAATGCCATTTGTTTTTGACGAATCATGCTAAAAGGCATTTGATTTCCTGAAAACGGTAGTCACCTGTGCTCCAGTTTTGCAACCACCAATTTGGATAGCCCCCTTTGAGATCATGACTGACGCTTCTGATTACAAGATCGGGGCTGTCTTGGGTTAGAAAATTGATAGAAAGCCCTTTGTCATCTACTACGCTAGTAAAACTCTGGATGAAGCCCAGAGGAATTACACTGTTACTGAAAAGGAATTACTAGCTGTAGTGTTCGCTTTGAAAAAATTCAGGGCTTATCTCTTAGGGTCTCATGTTATCATCTATACTGACCACTCAGCCTTGAGACATCTCTTGGCCAAAAAGGATGCTAAACCCCAGCTTAATCGTTGGATTCTTCTACTTCAAGAATTTGATCTTGAAATCAAGGATAAAATCAGGGTACAGAATGTGGTAGCAGATCATTTGTCGAGACTCCTAGGTGATTCCTCTTGTCCGGACATTCCGATTGTTGACACTTTTCCGGACGAAGCTATTCTTACAATTTCAAGTGTCCACACCCCATGGTTTGCTGACATTGTTAACTATTTGGATGTTGGTCAAATCCCCCAGGATTGGACCAAGCAACAACGGGAGACTCAAATCTAAGGTGAAATACTACTTCTGGGAGGACCCTGAGCTATACCACATCGGCTCTGATCAGATTATTCGCCGATGTATACCAGAGAATGAATTCAACAGTATACTCGAGTTCTGCCATGCATATGGGTGTGGTAGACATTTCTCCGGGAAAAAGACAGCTGCAAAATCTTGCAATCTGGTTTCTATTGGCCGCCTTTATTTAAGTATGCCCAAGATTTCTCAAGTTCATGTTCTCGATGTCAAGCACTCGGGAGCATAACTAAGAGAGATATGATGCCCCTAAACCCAATTCTTCCTGTCGAAATTTTTGATGTTTGGGGCATTGATTTCATGGGACCATTTCTCCCTTCATTTGGACATCAGTATATTCTTGTTGTTGTTGATTATGTGTCCAAATGGATTGAGGCGATTCCCACCCGAACCAATGACCATAAGGTGGTTATCGATTTTGTCAAGAAAGATATCTTCAGTAGGTTCAGGATTCCAAGGGCCATCATCAGTGATGGTGGCACTCATTTTATTAATGCCCAATTCTGGAATTTGTTGGCCAAATACGGGGTTAATCACCAAATTTCAACACCTTACCATCCCCAGACGAATGGACAAGTCGAGATCTCCAATCGGGAGATCAAGAACATTCTACAAAAAGTGGTTAGGCCTGATTGCAAGGTCTAGACTCAAAAGCTTGAGGACGCTCTTTAGGCCTACCGTACAGTGTATAAAATGCCCATCGGCATGTCTCTATTCCGTTTGGTGTATGGAAAGGCATGCCATTTACCCGTAGAGATTGAACACAGGGCATTCTAGGCGATCAAACAATGCAATTTAGATCTAAAGTTAGCTGGGAAGACCAGGAAACTCCAACTATCTGAGTTGGAGGAGCTTAGAAATGATGCAAATGAGAATGCCAAGATCTATAAGGCTCGGACCAAATCTTTACATGATCAACTGATTTCCTGCAAGAGCTTTGAGCTGAACCAGAAGGTCTGGTTATTCGATTCTAAACTTAAGCTCTTTCCTGGCAAACTTAGATCTAAATGGAATGGCCCATTCATAATTGACCAGATTTTTCCAAATGGAACTGTTCAGATTTTTGACCCAAAGACGGGTAACACATTTAAAGTCAATGATCAATGTCTGAAGCCTATTATTGACCGTATTCTTCCAGAACCCATCTCAAACACGGTTGCTTTAGCCATTCTGTGACTTCTTTGGCTGGACTTCGCCTAGCTGACGGCATTAAACTCAGCAGTTGTACATATGACACAAAGCTGATATGAGCTTCATATTCTGGTGACATCTTTCATACTCTACCCTTTCTTTCATGTCTCTTTTTCAATGTGGACATTGCATCAGCTAGGCATGGGGGGTGGATTCATTTTTTAATCATTTGGTCAGCTTTATGAAATTCATGTAAATTATTTTTCTCTTGTTATTTATATATTAAAAAAAAAGAAGGAAGGAATAGTTGGATATTATGACTTTTCAATCTTAGGAAATTTTACATTAGGATCTAAACATAGAGACCCTTCAGGTCTTTGGACTTAATCAGCCCGTGTATCCACTAAAATGTGCATTTGTTTTTCGAGTCCTCGCCAACCTTAATTCTATTGTAATTTGAGTTAATAAGTTTGGGTGATAAGTACACGACTTATCAACCCGCCCTCTGATTTGGGGGAACTTTAAGTTTTAAGCATCTACACACTTTCTTTACACTGACTCGTTGTTCGGTGATTTTAACAAAAATTGGGTAGCTAATGAACCTTCTAGGGTGATATGCTTGGCATGTTATCATGGGTAACAACCCATAGGTAGGTTGTCCAGAGCCCAGTCACTGGACCATTCTCTTTTTGCTGCTTTTAGGTAAATCTTAGACCAGGGAAGCCATCTACTTAAAAAGAAAAAAAAAAGTCAAAAAGAAAAGGAGAAAAGAAAAAAAAGAAATAAGCCACACTTCGCTACACGAGTATGGCTGGCAAGTTGTTGGTGGTAACAGCTCAGCGATCGGTTGTCCAGAACCCAGCTCAATAAATGCATTGAAAATTCCCAAAGCACTTAGGAAGAAGCGGAGAAGTAGAATAAATCGGGGAGATATACACTGGATTCACCCTTGTGTTGACCCCGTAAAAATAAATAAATAAATAAAAGTAAGGAGAAAGCTACCGGTTGTAAAGATACACATTTAGGTAGAATTCTCTTTTTTTAGGTCACCTAGAGGCGTAGAAATCCGAAGTCCATTTTAACTGCCGGTCAACGAGTCTATCACATTCACAATAAGATGCTTAGAACTTACGGTTCTCATCAAATCTTGGGTGAGTTGAATGGCCGTAGAAAGCCACTCTTAAACCCTAAAACTTGAAAATCCAAAAAAAAATTAGAAAAGAGGAAAAAAGAGAAAAAGAAAACTTTCTTTGAATAAGGCGAGGGCTTGAGGCGGTCTGCATTTTGGCAGATACTCGGGCACTGTTGTATTTTTGAAAGTTCAGATCCTAAGTAGACATTTTCTTAGTGATTGAAAATAACTTAAGCCCAAATAATCCAACCTGATTCTTTTGTAAATAGCATATAATTTTTGCTAGGGATTAACAAAAGATAGGCATGGGGGTGTGATGTAAACATGTTTACACTACTTAAGATGTCTATTTATGCATGCTCTTAAGCATAGGATTGTATTGCATACTATAAATATTGCATAACATGCATCATCTTGCATTTAGATTAGTTTGAATAAAATGAAGGTTAATTATCTCCGTTTATGTTCATGGATAGGACAAAATTTTTATCGGCGCCTTAAATCGAAAATCCAACTATACAGATGTGATCAGGGGGATGATTGGAGTTCAACGACTGCAAGATCGCCCTAATCAGACATCTGTAGCATAAGATAGAGATCGGGGAACCCTAGGAGATCAAGGGTCAAGATGGTGTGAATCCACACTTCAAACGACAAATCTGACCACATGGATGGATTCGGATCGACCATTGCAGCCTAACGACGTGAAAATCGACTCAATCAGACACTCGTGGCACCATCTACATCATCTAGAAGATGGACGGCCAAGATGGCGCCACGTGACACCATCTCAGCCATCCAACCGGCCCTCAGGACCACCGCTGCCTCTCCAAAGAAGATCCAACACATGATCTGGGCCATTGGATCTTGATCCAACGGCCATGAGCACGCGCTGCTTAAAATGTCTCCGCGACCATCTCTCCTCTGTAGCGCAACAGGTGAACGCCCTAACGCAAAGCGCAGGAGCGCATTCGATCCACGCCGCACTGCAATTGGAGTGGAGGCGCATGCTCGATCGACCGCTCGATCACGATTGAGCGGCTGCGGGTGCTCAATAACGCCCACGCGCTATTGCATGCTGCGCCTCACGTGGAATCGCACGCGGGCGGGCGCGTAAAAAAGGTAGGCGGTAGCGCGATTTAAGCCGTTCGATCTTGCGATCGGACAGCTGAGAGCGGCTGGGCGTGTGCGTACGTTACGCGTGAGGAGGTGAGCGGGCGTGCCCACGCCGCCCACTATGCCCACGTTAGGGCCTTTAGCGACGGATTTATTTGTCACTGAAGGTTCTGAATTAATGTTTTTCAAATTGGAATGACCAAAATGCCCTCACTCCTTGCAACTATAAAAGGAGTCCCCCTCCACACAAAATTTTCATTCCTTCCTTCTCTTCTCTACCTCTCCAAAGCTCAAAAGAAGCTTGTCCCACACCCAGGATCCTCCTCGCGAGATAAAGTCAAATTTTCGCTCTCATTTCGGAAGCAGATCCCACGACGACGACGACGTGCTGTTCCATTCTCATTCCTCCTGCCTCGATCTCCTTCTTCCCACTACGTCCTCCTTCGTCCAGGCAACATCTTGTCCGACTCATCCTCCAAGCGATCGTCGAGGAGGATAACTTCTCTCTCCCATTCTTCTTTACAACTTTCTACTATAGAATTTTCCTGCTTTCTAGTGTAGCTGATTTTCCACTTTCTAATGTAATTCTTATTTGATTTTATTGTATAAACATTTTGAATTATTGAATGCATGTTTTCTCTCTCTCTCTCTCTCTCGTTTAATCTGATTGTTATTATGGCTTCATTGTAATTACATCACCTCACTTTTCAAGAAAAATTCTAAAAAAATATAATTGCGAATATAGATTGACGTAGCCTCCTTGAGTTCGACTCGAGATTTCCATTCTGGTATAAATTTTATTTGTTGAACACAGGTTCTTCGCTTTCAAACTACAACGACAGGTTTTCAAAACCAAACACGTTAGCGTAGCAACCCGATGTTTAACACACAACCTACATAGGAAAACTAGCCCTCTGACCTGAGTCTAGTCCTCAAAGAAATGAGAGAAATGAATATCCGCCATAAGCAAGAAATGAATCAATTGAGGACAGAATTGATGAGAGAACTGGACTAGCTAGTAGATGCTAGACAACATGGGATGGTGCCATCCCAACCCATCCCAAACCCAAGGAACTTCAATAGGGTTAATCAGCACAACACACAGGAGCAACAAGCACACCTAATTCAACCTACTCCCCAGCACCCACCAGATTTTGTTAACCCTAACCCAACCCAAGCTCAACCCATTTTGTAAAACCCACCTTACCCTTCTAACCCTAATGCACATGCCTATGTTGTCACTTTGAGAAGTGGGAAACAAATCCAAGATCCTTCTACATCAAAATCTTACTAAGATCTTGAGGAGCCTGAATCTGACCTGGGAGACCAAGCTAATCTAGAAAACAAGACTCAGGGTTTGAGTACTCATGATTTTTCTCAGGCACCTTTTCCTGTAGCCTTGATCAAACCCAGGGAAAAGAAAACCAATCAATCTAAGGAGTGGCTTGAGATTCTAAAGCAAGTCCAAGTAAATATACCACTACTTGAGGCTATTGAGAACATCTTGGCCTATGCAAAATTTCTGAAGGAATTATGCACACCGAAACGCTAGGCCAAATCAACAAAAAGGGTAGTGATTTCTAAACAAGCCAGTGCCATCATCCTAAATAATCTCCCCCCTAAAAAGAAAGATCCAGGGACCCCCTTAATTTCATGTGAAATAGATGGATTCATCCTGGATCGAGCCTTACTTGACCTTGGTGCCTCCATCAACTTAATCCCCACAAAATTATATGAAGAGTTGAATTTAGGCCCCTTGCAACACACTGAAGTGACCCTTCACCTCGCTGATAGGTCAACCAAAATTTTGAAGGGCCTTTTGCAGAATGTGATTATAAAAGTGAGGGATTTTGAGTACCCTGTGGACTTCCTTGTTTTAGTTATGGAGGCATCTAAAAACCTAAACCACACCCCGATAATCTTAGGGAGACCTTTCTTGGCCATTGCCAAGGCTCTAATCAACTATGAGATGGGGATTATGCACATCACCTCTAGAAGGAAAAATTGTCAACTCAATATCTTTAAAACTTTCCAAAACAATAAGGTGAATTGTGGTTCCATCGAGGTTGTAGGAACAATTGAACAAGTTTTGGTAATTCACACTAAAGATGATCCGAATCTTACTAAAGCTCAAGACCAGCACAAAGGGAAAGAAGGGGATGTACTTGAGGATGCTTCTGATCTACCATCTCCCATGGAAAATCAAATCGAACAGGACATTAGTGAGATTGAGAAACTCATGGGGATAACTTATGATGAATTAGATGATAATATAAAGAACCCTCAATACATCCACTATGAAATTCAAGAACTTTTGAATTTTGAGGGAGTTCAAGAAAATGGACAATCTAAGGACATGAACTAGGAAGTAACCCTAGAAGAAGAAGTTCAACACATAATGGACTAGGGAAGAACTTATAAGCCAACTGGTTCAAATGGATGGCTTGACTTAGAAGAAGTGACTTTGGATGAGGAAGAGGAAATTTCTGATGAGGATTTTGATGAATTCCACAGAACTCTACCCCTATCCTCATATGACCCAGAGCCTGGAGAACTCATGATTTTTGATATCAACTACCATTATGAAGACCCTTATTACTCTGATTTAGAACCAAATTGAATTCTAAATCATGATTTTAGTCCATCCCTATACCACCTCTTCTTGAATTATGGAATTGGATTGACAGACAGGCTTCGTAATTTGAACCTCATCCACCTAACCCTATTTCATACTCCAAATTAGAAAGACTCTTTGGAATAGGGCTGCATCATCAGCTGGTCTGCATTTGTGAATCATTGATTCTGGGACCAAATGATCATATCTTTCTACTAATCTTAAATCCACTGCAATAGTTATTACTTCTCTTAACCCACAGTATTGAACTACATATTTTTGGGTTTAAGTCCAACAAATGACGTTAAACTTAGCGCTAGTTGGGAGGCAACTCAGTACTCTTTATAGGTAGTTTGTCATCCTCTACATCCATGCTGACCTGGATCAACAAGCATAGTCAGGTGGTATCCCCTTCTCTTGTTTATTATATTTTGATTTTCATGCATACATTTCAATGAGGACATTGTAATGAATATGCATAGGGGGATGGACATTGCATGTCTTATTTTATATCAAAAAAAAATTGCATTTAGGCATAAATAATTTTTATTAAGGTTTTATTAGGGATTTATTCTTAAGTTGATTCCTGAGTTTAGAATCCAATACAATTTCACACTTACACGTAGAATTTGTAATGGATCCATTGTGAAGACCGATAAACATCTTTAGTTTGTTGAGAAGAAGCAATGCTTCTTCTCTTGAACCCTTGGATAGTAATTAGGGATTCAGGCAAACTATCTTCTAACAGATCCACCAAACAAGTGTGAGGTGAGAGTAGAAAGTCTACTGGTGCTCTAAGGCTAGTATGAGGAATCTTAAACTCTGGATAATGAGATAATGATACTCAGAGTTAGGCATAAGTTTTTGCTCTCGATTTCTACGTACAAGTTCTTAGTGTGAATATCTTAAGAGCCACCAAATAAGGCAAATACGTAGAGAGCGAGTTCTGATAAAACTATGACTGAGGTGGATGGTCATGACCGTCCTTTACAAAATCCTCGAATGAAAGAGGGTATTAATATCAGGGTTAGAAATACACTATCCTATTCATTCATTTCCCGATGTCGAGATAGGCAGTTTCACCAAATAAGCCACCAGATATCCTCTTGAACACCCCTAATCTCGAATAGTGCCTTGTAAATAAAAGTTCGTATGCTATACTACATTGCGTTAGTAGATTTTTTGATATGAAAGAAGAAAGAAAAGAAAAGAAAAAATAAAAAAAAATAGGTGAAAAAGAAAAGAAAAGAAAAGAAAAAATATATCTATATACAAAAAAAATTGGAAAAAAGAAGAAAAATAGAAAAAAATGAGTTTATGAGTCAGAGTTTATTTCAAGTGTATTGAGGTAACAACACCTACAACCCTCATGATCCACCAAATATAGCCTTTACCTACTTTTCTATATTTCTGGCCGCCTAAATACAAGCTGAAGAATTCTGACTTACTCGTAGAGTTATCAGAACATAATCAAAGTGTTAATGCAAGGAGAGACCACCAAATATACTAATAAATCTGGTGAGATTGTGAGCTCAAAAAGAAAGAAAAGATAAGATAAGAAAAAAAAAGAGAAAAAGAAAGAAAAAGAAAGAGAGAGAATGAGTACAAAGGAACTAAAGAGGGCATAGTTTCTCCGCCTCTCTTTAAGTTGAATTATTTAATAGTCTGGAAATCTAGGTTCTAAAGTACTAGTCTATATGTAGCAACAGATGAGTGTGAGCCACCAAATACAAATCTACTTGACTTAGAAATCTTCTACCTAAGCCAAAAGTCGGGGTTGAATATACAGGTTACTTTACAACCCTGAGAGAAGAAGTTTGCCTATCCTAATAGATTTTTACTAAGGGTCAAGTACGAGCTTTAGATGTGGATTGACTTTTCACTTGGATTCATTGCATAAGCTACAAAAAAACACATTCACGATTATCTGGATTGATAAAGTTTTGGATGAAAATAAAAGACATAAACCTCTAGCCAAACTCTTGATAAAAATTAGTCATATAGGATAGCTTTTCATTTAGTTTTGCATTTACTAGGGACTAGCAAGATTTAGGCATGGGGGTGTGATTGCACAGCAATCATGCAACCTAAATCACCTGAACTAAGCTAGATTCTAGAATAACTTAGGAACAATACATGCATGAGCATCATAATTTGCATAATGGTTAATTTCATTAGCTGCATAGATAAAATCGTTATTTTATGTACTAATGAGAGTTGATTTTAATTGCAGATGATTCTAAGCCATGGATGACAAATCAGACTGGACAGGTCTGATCAGAACGATGATGGGAATCCAACGCTTTTGAAATTGTCTCGATTAGACAACCAGAGCATCGTGTGCAATCCATAAAAGAATGGAGATCATGGAGCCAAAGGACAAAGATCTGAGCCTCAGATGAAAAATCCAACTGCACGGATGGATCTGGAGCAACAATCGTAATATATGGTGCAAAAATCAACCTGATTGGAGGTCAACATCACCAGATACAATGAAAAGAAGATGAACAACCATGATGGCACCACGTGGAGCCAACACAGCTGCCCCTCACCGCTGGCCCATCTCTGAAGACCATCTCTCGCCCACTGTCAATCATTGGATGGCCATCCAATGGTCCACGATGCATCCACGCCATCCATCCAACAGCTAAGGATAACTAGACGCAAAGAGGAAACCTTAACAGAATGCCCACGTAAACCGTTGGCTCATGTGCTTGCGCTGAATCAAGAGGCACCCGTTCAATCCATGCAACGCTTAAATCAGGAAGGCATTGTGAGCGGGCGCTATTTCCCATTGGATCTACATTGGCGCATGCAGACGTGACCACGTGGCATGATCAAATCTCTCCACGGCTGTGCATAAACAAACCCACGTGTTTTGCGAAGCAAAGGAGAGAAAGCGCAATCGATCAGATGGATGACGATTAGGCACTCAAATTGAGCAAGTGACGAGTGCAAAGAGAGGAGCAGGTGCGTGCAGGCGAAGTAGAGCCATACGATCATCATCCAATGCAAGAGAGCATGCCACGTGTCAGCACAAGGTTGAATTTGAGAGTAAAAGGTGATTTGAAGGCTATTTTGAGGCCAAATCAAAGCCATTGATCTCCCGATCGATGGATCTGATTAGCCAAAGGGTTGTTGCATGAGATAGAGAGCCAAAATACCCTTTTTGCCCTCCATAAAAATTATAAAAGAAGGCTAAAGCACCCTTGGATGGATCATCAACTCCAAACATCTTTTCCACCTTCTTCTTTGCAATCCTCCGTCTCTCTCTGCAACTCTGACCTTCATCCGATGCTCTGGATCTGAGGTGCTGTTGCATCTCGCACAAGCATCCTACAAGCAACATTGTCTCTCTGCCTCCTTCTATCTCTCTATCTATTTGCTATCTCTCTTTCTATTTAGCATAGCACTTTATACTTTGAAAAACTATTTCTAAATGTAATACAATTCTGATTATAGATCTAATTCCTATACATATATATATATATAAATATCTGTTTAGAGCAAGTTCTATTGAAAAGCTTTTGCATAAATTGTGATTGCCTCCCTGTGAACGACCCAATACTCACTGGATTCTATAAATTTATTTGTCGACGTGTTTTCATGCTATACTATAACTAAATAATCTTTTAAAACATGATTTACGCACCGAACAGACTACGATCGTTGATCCAGATCCATCCATGCAGTTGGATTTGACATCTGAGGTTTAGATCTCTACTATCTTGCTCCTTGGCCTCTGTTCTTCTACAGGTTGTATGTGATGCTACGGATGTTCGATCAAGACCATTCTCTAAGCATTGGACTCCTATCATCATCTTGATCAGATTTGTATGGTCTGATCTATCATCTGTGGCCCCAAATCATTTGCAATTAATATCGTCTCTCTTTTAAAGCATAAAATGGTAGTATTATCTATAAAGCTAGCAAACTAACTACTATACAAATTGTGATGCTTATGCATGCATTGTTCTTAAGTTATGCTAGAATCTAACTTAATTCAGGCAGATCAGGTCGTATGATTGCTGTACAATCCCCTATTCATCTTCTCCCTCTCCTCGTCATGCAGCTTTCTAGCCAAGGAAAGTGCATCTCTGACCTTCCCTGCCCCATTGCTCCCTCGTCGTGGTCTTCACCTTCTCCAACGTCAACCAATCAAAATCGGTTGTCTTCCCCTCCGTTTCAACCCCTAACCTCCCTCGATTTCTTTCTCTCCCTCTCTTCTTTATTTCTATCTGCTTAGCACTCACTTTCAAGCACCACAAACGCATCTCCACATCATTGTCTCCAACATCGGCGAAAACTCCGACGAAGCCACTATGCCATCACAGACTATGAGACACTACCCTATCACCTGTACTACCTCCAACATGTTGCATGGAGTGGAAGCCCTCAAGAGATTTTGGGTTTCATTCTCCCCCTCTCCTTGTCGAGCAACCAACCATCACATCTTCTTCGACCTTGACAGGCCATCTCCAGCCTCTAGCCGCCATTAGACCACCACGAACACATTCGCCAAGTTCAAGTGAAGCTTCTGAATGCTTTTAATGAGGTCGTAAGGCTGTATTCTCTTTTTCAGATCCTCGCCAAAGCATCATCGCAGCCACCATTTTCTCCAGTCACATTCACCCCTCTCCGACCATTACTTGATCTGCTACCGCTTGTTATCAACACAGACAGAGCCCAGAAGCCCACTAGGGGCTTCAATTGACTGAAGGAATAGCTCTAGTGCCATCAATTCCTCGACGCCAGCTGAAGTAGTCACATTAAGCCTCATGCGAAGGAAGGAGTGGGATAGTCCCACATCGGAGAATCAAGAGATTGCTAAGGCATATAAGGGACAATGCTACAGGAGACTGTTCACCTCAACATGCACGAGGGTGAGGTCCCCACGCACGCCTCATCGTACGAGCTCACGCAACCTCACCCACGATTCTGCCTGCAAGTCTAGGCTAGATCCGAATACTTGGATTTGGCTTTATTTTGAACAAAGGAAATCTGAGGAGGAGGTAGGAGAATTTTGCTCCTCTGGAATCATGCCCCCTCTCCGGCACTTGCGAAGCCATTATGCCTTGTGCTTATGAGACCCTTGTGTCTCTCTCTGTTGCTATTGTGCCTTAGCATTGCTGAGGCTATTGAGGTTATGGCGTCTGAGCCTTTAACTCGTCGTCTGAGGCCTTGTTTTGATTCTGTTGGTTACTATGGTTACATTTGATTGTAGTTACTGTTCATATATTTGAGATTTAATTGAGAGATTAAACATTAGGGTTAAGTTGGTGGTTCAAACCACCATGTTAACCCAATCTTTTTGCATTCTGATTCTTGATTATTCTTGAGATATTATTTTGATATACATTGAGCACTATTTTGATTATATTTTCATATCTTTCTCGATAATTGTGATCAGTGATTGAATTTGCTAATTTGCTCCCTGCGAACGATCTCGGACTCACTTTTGTTTCCTAAGTTTATAAATTTAAGTGTTGTTACGATTTTCGTCCTGTACTATGATGCTATACATTCCTAAAATGATGATTCTCACGCGTAACATTTTGGTGCCATTGCCGGGGAGCAACATGCATTTCATTCAATGATTACAATTCTAATTGGATACTAACTTGATTTCTCTGATTTGTTGTGATTTTGCAAGGTAAATTGGAAAAGTAGCCGTACGAACAACCACTCCAAGGGTAGGTAATTTCACTCCCTTCTAAGCCCCTCATTTCTAGAAACAATTGAAAGAAGAATCAATTAGGATTAACTCGCATTATTTCATAGAATTAATCATCTAAGTTGCCTAATTTGGTTTGACTAGAAATCCCCATCCTAATACTTGTACCTATTAGGGACTTAAGGTGCCTGGGGCTATTCACCTTCTTGATTGAGCCCTAGGTGCCAATTTTGGAAAGAATTGGACTTGGAAAGTAGAGCCAAATTAGGGTTTCCATTTTAGAGTTTCAAGAAAACACACTTGCTTGATTTAAAGAGAACATATTTCCCACATCATGTGTTGCCTAAAACTTGGTTGAATTAACCTAATCAAGCAAACCCTAGAAGCAAGCTCTAACAAACACTTGAATCAATGAAATTTGGGATCTAATAATCTGTTTGCAAACAACTCAAGGTGATTTTTGGGTTCTTTACCCAACTCATCCTAAACTTTAGGGTAGGTTACATGAAATTGACCCACCTTGTGGGTTAACCAACCTCCAAATTAGGTCACAAATCAAAATCAACTCTAAATTTCAAGTGAAGTTCAAGGCACATACTCAGGAATAAAATTGGTAGACTTAGGAGTCAAGCTTACTCATTTCGGTTTACTTGGATTCTCAATGACAAGGAAGGTCGGATGGGGGAAACCCTGTAACCTGTGGGGATGCTTTACCATGTAGGGGTCTTTGCAGGACTCTCCCTTCCTGGTTGCCTAAGTAATTCTTGAGTGAGTGACTTTTTGATCCAAAGGTATCATCTGCCTCGAACCTCCTTAGTCATCCAAAGATTTTTTAGTGCCTTAATTGGGTCTTGTACATTTTGTATCCCTCATCTGGCTCTTTAGTGCATGTTTGGGAGGAGGTCCTTAAGAACATCCTTGAGGCCTTCGTTAGTAGTTCACTCTCGTCGAGACCAAGCCTTGGCCCATTTGTTTGTGCTACCGCCCGACTAGATTGACATCTCTTCTGACTCATCTACTTTTGAGCCCAGATCTCCATTATTTGCATCCATTGAAAACCCAGAAGAAGAACCCAATCTTTAGAATCAGTTGCAGTGCCTCAATGATCTATTCCAAGCTTTCATGAATCCACCGCAACATCCTCAAATGCGAGATCATTACAATCCCACTGCAGTGGCGATCGAATCCAGGGTATAAATCCCAGCTGGAGGACTTGATACTAAACTTAAATCGAATATGATTCATGTTATCCCAAAATTTCATGGTTTAAACTCCGAAGACCCCTTCCAGCACATCAAGCAGTTGAAACATCTATCCCAGACCTTTGGGCATCCTATTCAGAATTAGGACATCCTGCACATGAAGATGTTCTCCTTCTCCCTTATGGATAAGGCTGCCCACTAGTATCAGACTCTGACCCATTCGATCAACACATGGGAGGAACTCCAATCTAAATTCTTGAAGGAATTCTTCCCAGTTGGTCGGACGAACGCTTTGAGGCATCAGATCACATACTTCACACATAATATAGGAGAACCACTTCATGAAGCATGGGAACAAGTCTAGTCTTTTTACCAGGGACTTTGTGAGGATATTAGACTCTTTTTTAATGCAACTTGTGGTGGAAACATCATGGATCAACATGAAGATACAGTTTGGGAGATTCTCGGAACATATGCGAGAACTCCATAAATAATGAATCTATGGGTGTGTTCGACCGGACACCACCCGCGCATTCACAAACACGTAAGGGGCACATGAGACTCAAGGCCTGTCCTCATCCATCGATTTGGAGTTGGTGGTCAGTCTCTTGGATAAGTTATCTATCATCGAAAAGATGGTGGATGAATTGACTCGACATCTACGGAGAACCACTGCTGCACAGTAGAACACGTATGCGCAAACACCCTCAGGTAGGGAGGCTATGCTTAACATTCACCACCAATCTTACCAGAGGATTGATAAACGCCAGTTTATCATCATTCTTATGCATTAAAACAAACCTAGCTCTTACGATTTTACTCCGTAAATGGGTTTTTGGGTTGCATTTAGTCATCAATTAGGATAGGCATGCATTTTACATTTTATTGTCTTTTTAATGTGTTTTTGTGAGTGTTAGGGATATACAGATTGACAGATCCCTAAAACCCTAGCACTCATGAATGCAACTAGTGAAGGAGAAGTGCAAACCAGCCAGAACTCAGCTTTATCCAGCTCACCATGGTTGGAATCAAGCTCACTTGAACTAGGGTTAGCTCATCTCAGCTGAATGGTAGCTCAAGAGAGCTCATCTTAGCTCACCTTAGCTCAAGTTAGCTCAGATCCAGCTCAACCTAGCTTAGTCTAGCTCATCTCAACTCCAATCAGTTCACTATGAGCTCTAGCTAGCTCAGCTGAGTTGATTGTTGTCCACCCCAGCTCAGGTCCAGCTACATCCAACTCCACTCAACTCCAGCCAGCTAAAGATGACTTCATCTTAGCTCATGAAGCTCAAGTCCAACTCCCGGGGACTCAGCTTAGCTTAACTTAGTTGAGTTAAGCTACCTTAGCTACCTCAACTAGTTAGGTCCTCCCCAGGAGCATCAAACCAAGCTCACCTCAGCTCCTTTCAGCAGAAGCCATCTTGCTTTAGCTTGGCTTAGAAGCTAGCAAATAACTAGCAAGCTAAGCCAGCTAAAGTAGTTCCATGCCACCCTCTTCAGCAGCTGCCAGCTCTAGTTTAGCTCCAGACTTCTTCTGTCCAGCTCCTCCCCTCAAACCCTAGCTACATTTGCCTACTCCTCTACTTTATTACTAGCTATGCTCCAGCTACCTTGGCCATCGACCACCCTAAAACCCCACCTAACTAGCTCCACCAAGTAACCCAACCTAAGTCGACCTAAGCTCTACCTAGTCCACCCCTAAGTTGGTACCAACATAGCCACCTCTTCATTCCTCAACCACCACCAAAGGGCACCAAAAGTTGGCTCCAAAAACACCCATAACCACCCCCACTTTGGCTCCATCTTTTCCCTCCAAAATACCCTCATCTCAACCCTACATCTACTCCCTCAACCCATCTCCACCATCCACCTAACCCCCCTTCTAGAAGCCCCTAGGTTGGCGCCAATTTGGTGGTGTCTCTCCACCACCAAGTGCCACCAACACCACCATAACTACCAGCCCATGTGACCCTTAAGTTGGTGCCAACCCCCCCTAGCCCTAGGATCCCTAACCACCTCCCAAAAACTACTCCTAGCCCTCCATCATCTCCATGCGAACCACCACCTTCCCTTCCTATAAATACACCATTAACTACCCACATTTCTCCATCCTCCATTAGTATATTTTCTACCCTACATCCACCCTAACCTACGGCCAAGGAGAGGGAGGAGAGAAGAAGATTAAGGGGGCATCCTACTCGTCCCCTTGGTGCCTTCTTCCTTGTGCCACTCCAAGGAGGAGACTCTCTTCATCTTTGAGGACGGCCAGACATTGAAGGAGAAGGGTGGTTTATGCCCACCTTTGGAGGAGCCATTAAGGTGGAAGTCATCCACCTTGAGGAGAAAAGGCACGCCCCCTACTTTAGGGCTTGCTAGGAGGAGACTACTTGGAGGAGTTATTCAATGAGAAGGAAGGAGCCCTTTTTAATTATGGGAGCAGCCGCAATTGGAGCAAGAGCTTCACCATCTTCACCATCATCATCCAGGATTTTTGTTTCATTTGCTTTTTAGTTTCATTTTTTTGTCATGGAAGCTTTCCTCTACAAGTGTAAAACAAAAATCCATTTCCCATAAAATTGCCTTTTCAATTTGGTGCATCTTCTTCTTGCTTTGATTTTGTTTTAGCACTTTCACACCCTCTTCCTAATTATCTTAGGCCCTCACTTGCCTAGGATGAGCTTGGGAAGAGGTCATTCTTGTCACCTAGTTGTTAAATTAGAATTAGCCTTTTCCTGCCAACATTTCGCATTACCTTGCTTATTCAAAATCCCTAAAGAAATAAATATTCAAAACTACTAAAAAGAAAGGTGATTTCTATTTTCAAGCGAGAGATTCAATTTTGCAAATGATTTGGCCTCCTTGGACCACCTTAGACAATTCCCTATCTAGGTTTACAAATTTAATAGTTGATCAGTTTTACACGTTACGACGTGTTTTACAAATCACAAAAAATCCATATCACTTTTTGGCGTTGTTGCTAGGGAGGCATGGCTTTGCATTCATTTATTGTTCTCTTGCTTGAAGTGGACCTCATCCCCTTTTCTCTTTCTCTAGTGTGTGCAGGTGTAACAGGAAAGAAGCGGGATTTTAAGAAGCTTGAAGTTCTTTGTCTTCCAGTGAAACTCAGGTAAGCAATTCTAAACTTGTCACACTTATCAAAAAAACTGCCAAAAACATATTAAACTTGGCTTTTAGGATCCTAAACATCTTAATTAAGTGGAGTGGTGATAATTAAAACTCATTGTTTGCTTGTTTGCATCATTTAACACCACTTCACTTCAAGTGTTGGTGTTCTAATTTTAAGATTCAGACTTCTATCTGGAATTCAAAAATCAATTCCTGATACAAAAGGCCTCCTAAAATCTTGAAATTTCACTCAGTGATTCCAATTCAAGTAAGAAACATCTGTACCAAATTTTGGAGTAATTGGATTTGTATAAAATTTTTAAAAATTCGTGGACTGTAGAGGGGTCATCTCCTCTAATCTTCCTATTTTGCTAATATCCGCAAATTTTAGAAATTTTTATACTCATCTCATTTTTGTGAAATTTAACTTTCTAGAATTTTTGTGAAATTATACACATCACATAAAATCAAAAAAATTTTCTGAGGTCGGTGGTGGTACTGAAAGGTCCAAAATACCCTCAGTATCATTTCTGGACTTTGATGTTAGCACAAAAAAAAAATTTAAAAAAATATGAAAAAAAATTCCTAAAATCCTAAAAAAATATTTTTTGGAATCCTTGTTTGATTTTCCATACATTAGTGGTGTTGATTACATTATTTGGACCACTACTTAAAAAGAAAGCCAAAAACAAACTTATTGGTAGTTAAATTTCTACTTAGGATTAAATTGATTAGGCTTTCTTTTCATTTCTAGAAACCAACAAATTAAAGGAAATTTATCTTCACCGTTACAACTTGATTTTCTTTTGTTTGTGGAATCTCAAACTTGTTTGAAACCTTAAAAACAAAATCCTAAAATACACTAAGCTAAATCAAATTCTAAAAGCAGAAAAACAAAAAAAATTTGTGTGATAACTTATTTGCTATTGGAATTACTTTCCAATTCTTGCACACACTACAAAAAATTGAAATAACAGGGCAATACCCAAATCAACACCCTCCACATTCTGTGTGCACTCTAGTCTCCTAGACCTAACTAACAATTGTAGCAATTTGACCCCTAAGGTTTCATCAACTTAGGCTTGCTATATAGGTCATAAGTTTTCTTTAGTTAATACCAATTCTGTCATCTATATTTGGTGTCGGGTTGAGGGGTCATGTCAAACGACTAGGCATGGGTTTACACAAGCCCCTAGGGATTTTCCTGGGAAATGCTTGGGCCCAACCCTCCCCTTATGCAACTTGGCTAGATTTGTTGATAGAATGGGTATTCATTATTGATTTCTTATTTCCTAGGTAGATCAAGTCTTAGGTTAAGTTTTAGGGAGTCACATTTAAGTTAGGTCTAGAATTTGTTTTGATTGATTGCACACTTTCTCTCATCTCCATCTCTTCTCCTCCCCTCCTGTTCTTCCCTTTTATAAACGGGAGACGATCTCTAAATCCGCACTTGGAGGGACCATTTGATTTTGCCCCCCACGCAAAAAGACCATTTTCTCCATCTACTAAAAAAATGGAAAATCAACAAAATAGGTCCACTAACCCTTCCACTTCCACCTCTCATCCCACTTCTAATCCCAATTCTGACCCTTCCACCGAAAATCCCCCCACCTTTGACTTCCCACATTTGGAGCTTCCTAATGTTGATTTGCCTCAATCACAACATCAAGCCCCTCCGCCTGATCTCTACACCTTGATGACTGAGCAGATTGCTCAACTTAATGCCAATCAACAAGTGTTGACTAGAAATATCCAAAACCTAGCCAACCAAAGGCCAAACCCACCACCCCGTTAGCAGCCTATCGTTCCTCTAAAAGATTTTTATGATCCTTCCTATTATGAGGAGCGACCAGGGGTGGTCATACCTAAAGGGGACTTCGAGATCAAGCTGGTAGTTCTGAATTTAATTAAGCATATCCATGGCCTCCCTAGGGAAGACCCATTCAGCCACCTAGAAGAACTCACTCTTCTTGCACAAACAACTCGATCCCGAAATGTGCAAGGAGACATTTGGTTGATGCGGCTATTCCCATTATCTCTTAAAGTTAAGGTCGCTTATTGGTTCAGAACCATTGGCTAACCCATCACCACTTGGCCTCAGCTCAAGAGTGTCTTCCTCAAGAAATTCTTTCCCATAGGTCATACAAATTTCCTGCGAAGATCTATTACGACCATTCAACAAAAATCTGGTGAGACTTTCCATGATTCTTGGGAAAGATTTCAAGATATCCTAAGATGTTGCCTGCACCATGAGATTCCTTTATGGTAGCTCGTGTAGATCTTCTATCACGGATTAGAAGATCAAATCCAACGTTTTGTCGATGCCTCGTCTAGCAACAACTTCTTAAATATGGATGCTGAAAGTGCCTACGACCTATTCGAAGAAATGAGTGAAAACTCATTTAATCAAGCTTCCATGAACACATTTTGTAGAACTTCAAACCCGCAATTTGATGTTCATGAAGTAGGCACTCAATCTATTCCTGTAACCCAAGACAATCTTCAAATGATCGCCCAAAAACTCGACCAGATGCAGATAAATCAAAAGAAAATTGAGCAAAGACTCACCACACCAACCCAACACAGTCCACATCTAACCCAGCCTAACATTCCACGAAGAGAAAATTTTCACAATCTCAACACTACCCCTGTTGATTATTACTAATATTCTGAGGCTTTTTATGACTCATTGGGGAATTACAACTATCCAAACCCTAACCCCACTCAAAGTGTTTCTGCTCTCCAGGAGCAATTTAGAAATTCTTCTAACTGGAAGAATTACCCGAGTCACTGATGATAACATCATCATCAGCCATATCTAGCTTTAATTAGTCATAATCAATCGATAAATGCTCCTACATAACCGCCAAAGACCGTAATTCATTGCATATCCATTCTGAGAGATGCATTAAAACAGGGGTAAAACTATAGTTTTAACAAAATATCCTAAATGCAGAGCAATCACAAAATTTCCAAGGGGTTTATTAAAGGTCAAATGATCTTAAATGTCTAATAAGTGGGTCTGTGTAGACAAAAATGGGTTTTCGCACGTTTCGAGAATTAATGGACATCTAAAAGCCTAAAAACAGACTCGCTTAAGTAACCGAGGTTATGGTCAGGATAAAATTCACCTAAACCTTCTAAAAATCATAGAAAAATATTCTATAAGGTTTTGTAAGCTTACTTTGACCATTGAAACACAATTTGACCTAAAATAGAGTCTCAGACGGACAATTGCTCTGATTTGGGTTTTTGCATAAATTACCTAGTCAAACTTGGTCAAAACTTAAATATGACTTCATCATTAGATTTCTTGAGTCAAAATTAGGTTTGTATCAAAATTTGGGCCCAATCAAAGATCATATTGACCTAGTTTGCATTTTAGACCAGTCTGACTCTTTTTATCACATACGTACCCCTAGCTTTTTGAATTCCTTACAAATTGGTCCTTGAGTTTGCCATCTTCTTTTCAATCAGGTCCCTCCACCATTATCATGGAGGAACTCCTACTTCAGTGACCTTCAATCAGAGATTTCTCTTTGATTCCTTGGTAGATCTTTCCCGAAAATGGAAGGACTCTTGACGAGATTCTCTTCCATTTGAGCCTCTTCATGACCTTCCCAATCCATCCAAAGGCTCATGCGAATCATTTTAAGGAGTGGGTCTCCTATTTCGTGAAGCTTCGAAGCTTACAAGCTTGGAAAAGCTCTCTTGAGGCCTATTTAAGGACCTAGGTTGCAAGGCCATTCTCCTTAGCAAATCTTGGCCTAAAAAATCCTCTCCTTCTCCTTCTTCACCCACCTTCAGATTTTGCTCCGACGACTGCCTCCATTCACCCTCTTCCGACCGTCCAACCATCAAATTGGGTGACCCAACTTCTTCCCCTTGTCCTCGCGAACCTCTCCTACCAAAGCGAGGTCATTTCTCTACCTCGTTCGCCATTGCCGTCGCCACCTCGCTGTCTCCATCTCCTTCTCTGGCTCTGGTCAAACCACGACTAGAGCTCTCCAGACTTCTCCCTCTCCTCTAAAACCCTCTACCTACTCCTCTACTCCTCTACATCATTTCCCCCTCACATACACTCCCAATCGACCACGCTACACACCCTGATGCCTTCACCTTCTACTCCGACGAAGCTTCGACAATGCCTCCAGCTCGCTCCACTGCACAAAACTCACCGCTGCCAACTCCATTAGTTCCGCCTTGACCCCCACATTAAAATCCCTTAACAAATTCCTCTTCACGACCACTCACCCGCTTCCGCAGACCTTCTCCGAGGTCGTCCGACCACCACACCTCCATCCTCTATGAAACCACTACCATTACTTTCGCCAACATCCGGCGAACCTTCTGAGGTATTTTGACTTGACCGAAAGGCCTTATTCTCTATTTCAGGTTCCAGTTGACACTCCTCCACCGCACCATTATCACCAGTCTTGTTCTTCGAGCTCCAAGCCACGTTTGCCCCAGGTCTCATCTCTAGGAGTCACAGATTTGCTCCAAGAATGATTCCTGGTCCTTGATTGAAGGCCATGCCCTCAGCTGCATCCTCAATTGGAAGCTTAGCGTGCACAGGCATAAGGAGACTCGATAGTCCCACATCAGTGCGAGAGAAGCCAACACGCACGCATATATTGATTTTGTCACTTGGGCTCATCTCCTCTGAGAGCACCAGGGTGAGGTCTCGCTCGCATGCTCCAATGCATGTGCCCTTGCCTGCACTCACGCCACGCGGGTCTGGGCATGGGTCCGATTACCCAGTTTCATTCAGGTTTCTGAGAGAGAGAAGAAGAAAGAGGGGGGTTTTGCCTCAGCTGACCCTCTCTCAACACTTAGCCGTTGAGAAGCAATCATGCCTTTGTGTTGTGCCTCCCCTTTTGCTTGAGAAGAAGGGAAGAGGCTTTGCCTTGTGCATGAGAAGGGAAGAAGGAAAAGGAAGATCAGACAAGAAGAAGAAGGACTGAGGACCTTGCCTTTACACTGTAGCATCTAAACATTTCAGCCATCTGATAAGGAGTTCCATCATCTGATATATCGATAGTGCACTATGCACTTGGCTTGAGTGGATTAAATTGATTGATACTATTCAAACATTTGCTATATTGTCTTTAGGGTAATTGGTGATTCAAATCACCATTTTGCCCTTATCTTTTTGCATCATTGACATTTGCTATTATATATACATCATTATTACTTGAATTTCTCATTAAATATTGTTGTCTTGTGCTTAAATTGTGATCTTGAGAATTAATTGTTACTTTCTCCCTACGTTCGACTTCGGACTTTAAATTCGAGTATAAATTGTATTTGTTTTCACGCGATTTTGACGTATACTTTGATGAAGTATTTTAAAACATTGATTTCCCGAGTTAACATTTTGGCGCCGTTGCTGGGGAGCAATGCGTAATTTAATCTCTTGATTACAATTCCTGGCTTGATACTAACTTGCTCCATCTCTTTGGTTGTGATTTGTGTGGGGATTCAATTGAGGATAAAGATCAACCGCACGACAGCCACTGTAAGGGCAGGCAATCTTGTTTTCCATCTTCACTAAGCCCTTGATTCTAAAAAAGCTAGGAAGAAGCTAAAAAAAGGAAAGAACTCAATTAGGACCAATTTGCATTATATATTTAGATTCAATTATCATAAGTTGCCTGATTTGGTTCATTTCTAGAAACATCCCAAACTTGATTTCTGCTCCTATTTAGGGATTTAAGACACCTAGGGCTACGCACCTTCTTGATTGAGCCCTAGGTGCTATATTTGGAAGAAATTGATTGAACCAAGAGAGCCACATTAGGATTTCCGTTTAAGGGTTTTAGAGACACACTTGCCTAAAAAAGGAATCAACCTTCCCAAATTTTGTGCGTCCTAAGCCTTGATTGAACTTACCTAAACAAGCAAACCTTAAAATCAAGCTCTAAACATCACTTGAATCCTAAAAAGCTAGACCTAATAATCAAGAACAAATTAGGTGAAGTTGACTCACCTTGTGGGGTCAACCAATCTTCAAATTAGGTCACCACTTACAAAAACATCTTAAAGTTCAATTGAAATCATAAGCACCCTCTCTCTAAAGTTAAAATTGGTAGACTTAAGGGGTCAAGTCATCCATTCTGGTCTACCGAGATCCGTGGTGACAAGGAAGGTTGGGTGGGGGAAACCCTATAATCTGCGGGGATGCTCTACCGTGTAGGGGTCTTTACGGGACTCTCCCTTTTTAGTTGCCTAGGTATTTCTCAGGTGGAAGGCTTTTTAATCTAGAGGTATCATCCGCCTCGAACCTCTATAGTCATCCAAAGATATTTGGGTGTCTTGATTGGGTCCATCACACCTTCTATCCCTCATCTTCTCCATCGGTGAATGTTTGGGAGGAGGTCCTTAAGGCCACCCTTAAGGCCTCCATTAGCTATTCACTCTCGTCGAGGCCAAGCCTCGACCTCCCTGTTTGTGCAACAACCCAACAAGATTGATATCTCTTCTGATTCATCTGAGCCTAGATCTCCTTCATCCATAATCATGGAGCACCCAACAGAACAAGAAAACAATCTCTAGAATCAGCTTCAACGTCTCAACGATCTATTCCAGGCCTTTATGAATCCACCACAGCCTCCTATGATGCGGGATCATTACAATCCCGCTGTAGTAGAAATCGAACCTAGAGTCCAAGTCCCGGCTGGAGGTCCTGATACTGAACTCAAGCCCAACATGATTCATGCTATTCCTAAATTTCATGGGCTTGATTCCGAAGATCCTTTCCAGCATATCAAGCAACTCAAGCATCTGGCCTAGACCTTCGGGTCAGAAGCTCAAAATCAGGATATCTTACTCATGAAGATGTTCTCCTTCTCTCTCATGGACAGGGCTGCTCACTGGTACCAAACCCTAACTCGTTCGATCAACACATGGGATGAACTGCAATCTGAGTTTCTGAAAAGGTTATTTCCTGTTGGTCGGACAAATGCTTTGAGGCAACAATTCATGCATTTCACGCAAAATGTAGGAGAACCACTTCATGAGGCATGGGATCGCTTTCTGGATCTCATGCGAAAGTGCCCCCATCATGGAGTTCCTAAATGGGAACAAGTCCAATCTTTTTACCAGGGACTCCATGAGGACATCAGATTATTTATCAATGCGACCTGTCGAGGAAACATCATGGGTCAACATGAAGACACCGTGTGGGAGATTCTCGAGAACATGTGCGAGAACTCCATCAATAATGAATCCATGGGCATGTTCGACCGGACGACTGCTCACGCATTAACAAATACATGGGGAGCACACGAGACTCAAGGCATGTCCTCATCCGTCGATCTGGAATTAATGGCTAGTCGCCTGGACAAGGTCTCGATCATCGAAAAGAAGGTGGACGAATTGACTCGACATCTGCAGCAAGCCACTTCCGCACAAAACCTATTTGCGCAACCACCCTCTGGAAGGGAGGCTATGCATAACATCCACCATCGATCTTCTCAGGGGATGGATCCATATCCACCCCTATCTGATATAGGGTTTGGAGGAAACTTTGGATTTGCCTACTCTAGTTGGGGGAACTTTGAACCCTTGTCTTCTGATTTCTCCGAGGTTCCTCAGAACTACGAGGACCTCAACTCCATCCAGAATGATCCTTTCTCAAACATGCATAATCATCCAAACTTCACGTGGTCAGGGAACAATCAAAATCAGAGACCGCAATATCAGCCCAACCATAAGTTTCTTGTCCATATCAACCGCCTCAGCCTAGGCCAAATCAAAATTACAAATCCAGGCCAACACAGGAAGATCAAATGAAATGATTCTACAAGCCCTGGCCGACATCCAGAAAACAATTACGGCTATGCAGAAACAACAAAAGAATGAGATCACAGAGGTCCGTAATCAGCTCACACAAATGGCGAATTCTCGCCATCCTGGTGCACTTCCTTCCCAACCTCTGCCAAATCCAAACATGTTGGCCCAAAAACATGTAGTGCACCAAGTCCAAAGTCAAGCTTGCTATAGCCAGCCAGGCTCTTCGACCCATACCTGCATGTTTTCCCCTTCCACCTCAACTAAGCCAAAACACACCATGACTTACCCGACTACTCAGCAATAAGGGACGACTTTCTCCCTTCCACCTCCATATCATAACTATGCTATGATCAATGTGGTAGGCACAACAAAAGATCACAAGACCAGGACCCAGGGCTCATTTTCCAAGTCTCACTTGACCTTTGATCAACACACCAAGATTAAAGGAAAAAAAAAGATGGAAGCAGAAACTTGCTCCTCAAAACCACCTGTTCACCACCTTATCTCAAGCCTTCTCTCACCTCCACATTAGAGATTTATCAGAATCTGATATAACAAGACCATAAGGAATGCACAAGTCACTTTCCCATTACTTGATATCCTTGCTCGCAACACCACCTCGCTTGACTTATCCAAGAAAGAGGTGGAAAAGCCAGCACAAGAGAAGGTAGTACTGTCTAAAAGTGTGAGTGCCATAATTCAACACAATCTACCTCCTAAGAAATCATATCTAGGTGCCCCACTAATCCTTTGCAAGATCAGTGATACAACTTTCAAGAGGGCCATACTAGATCTTGGCACTTCAGTCAACCTAATCCCTACCACCCTATTTGAAAAATTACAAATCGGACTGCTAAAACCTGCCAATGTTACTTTACAACTAGCTGACCGAACCTTGGTCATGCTAACTGGGCTGGTAGAGGATGTGGTAATTAGAGTTAAGGATTTCAGCTACCTAGCGAATTTCCTGATTCTTGACATGGATACGCCGCAACAAATATAGGATATGCCCGTGATTTTAGGAAGACCATTCTTGGTTACTGTAGGAGCCATAATCAATTATGAATCGGGGTACATGATAATTGCCTCAGGAGATCAATGTGTTGAGATTAATATTTTCGAGGCTGCAAAAGGAAAAGGCTTGGGAGAACAACTAGGTTTTGTTCAGGACCTCATGACCGTGTCATTAGCATAAAACCCAGAACCAGAAGTAGATGTTTTTCACATCTTAGGTGTTCCTAATTTTATCGAGAATAATAAAAGTGTAGTGAAGGCATTCACCTTTGATTGTGAGGACATCCCCAGAGATTTCGGGGAACACGGTGACATGTTAGATTCAGATCCCATGGATATAGAAACATTTCATCATGAGGACCTCCTGGAATCGGGCTTGGTAGATATTGAGAGTGACCTCCACCCGGAATATGAATCCTTTACAAAATTCGAGCTATATGATCCAAAAGGCACTCTCCAAACGTTCACTTTTGACTAGGAGGAGAATTATAGTAAAGATTCACTAGAAGGCTTGATTTATGAGTCATTTCTTGAGGAAACAATCTCACATTTAGTAGGAAACAATCAAGATGTCTCACTGAATATCGATCTATTAGGCTACATTACACAAGAAGTACCACACGTCTGGGATACAATTGCCAAATCCTTCTTTGATGAGCCCTGGATTCATACCAATCCTATTTCAAAATCCTATGACCACTATACCTTCTAAATGATTCCTCCGCCAAAGATCAAGAAAGATCATTTAGAAAAGAATCAACTTGACCCATATTAGAGACATCATGGAATGACTCTTCATCATGCTTTGATACTTATCTATGGCCATCCAATTCTAATCCATTACGATCATATATTCTCTCAGATCACTCATGCAATGACATATCCCTAAACCCATTACGCCCAACTGATGGTGTTAAACTTAGCGCTTAACGGGAGGCAACCTATCATTCCAAAAACCTGAGATCCTTCTGATTATCCTTTTGAGCTTCACGTCCATTGCACTTGAGAGTTCAGAGTTAGAACAGCCGACTCCACCTTTGGTATTCATATCAAAGCTTGAAATCATCTGCAACAGCCATCCCGACCCGTTCACCCACCCATTGATCCTGTTCTAACCCTTGAACCAAGATGTTTTCATACCCTCTAGTTTACAATGAGGACATTGCAAAACTTAGGCATGGGGGGGTGTTAAAGTGCAAACACATAGAAATTCAAGTTTCTGAAGGATTCTCACAAAAAATTTACTCATTTGAGAAAACCAAAAAATTAAAAATTAAAAAAGAACAAAAAAATGGAAAAAGGGGAGGAAATTTTGAGTGCTTAAATTGCATATCATTCTTGAGGAGGAAATGAGGAGGTGATTTAAATGTCAAAATAGGAGATACAATTTGAAATAAAAAAGGATAGTCATTAGTAAATGATTACGGAATCTACTTATGTTCTAGACCAAATCAAAAGAAAAAAATTAAGTCCTAGAATAACAGAGAGACAAAGAGATTAGTATGAGTATTGATCTTAGGCCTCTTAGGCTTGTTTTCGGGCTTAAAAATTCAAGTATCTGTTAAGATCTAGATAATCCTCAAGTGGTTGAGGAAAATGCGAAGCTTATGTATTAATTCTAAGGCTTAGGGAGTATTCGACCTCGTTAACTAACCTTTGGTTTGTGGGAGTAGGTAACCTAAGCACCCTAATCCACACACAAGTCTGGTTCAGTGCAGTTAATAATCAAAATCACACAAAAGCGTTTATTCTATTCTGAAAAAGCTACCTAGATTAGGAGCGGCTTATCAACACAAGTTGATTTAGATGAGTTCCCGATGCGGAGAGGTGGGAAATTCCCCTTGAAGTTGTGCAACAACATACTGCCTCCTCGATGCTTGTCTCCTAGGATATCTAAATATCCTATTGAGGGCATGTAAGCACCTTGTGTTGATTCAAGTGCCATGGGCAGGATTATCATGAAATGTCGATTGCCAGGTGATGAGAACCTCATCATGAGCCATAACTAGCTCATTTTGACCTAATACAAAGGATAAAAGCTCCTACATATCTCAAGGAAAGGCTTAACTCAGAGAATTCTGAGTTTAAGAAGAAAACAAGTCATAAGGGGTAAAAATGCAATTTTACCAGTATAATCTGCATACAGGGTAATTCAGGGCCCAAACATAGGTCAAAGCAACTTAACAAGAATAAAAGTGGGATGAGATGATCTAGCAAGGGCTACAGCAATTCCAAGAAACTAAATGATAATCTGTAACCCTAAAACAACCCACTTCAATTCACGAGGTTCGAGGCAAAGTAAAAATAGAATAAACCCTCTAAAATTCATAGAAAAATAATCTCTAGGGTTTAGAACCTTCAATTTGGCCTTCAGAACCCATTTTGACCTACATTGAGAACCATGCCCAATTAATAACTTAATTTGGGTTTTTGCAAAAATTGATCGGTCAAACAAGGTTTAATATAGAAATGAAATTCACCATCAGATTCCTTAGGTCCTAATTAATCATGTATAAAAACTTGAGCCTAAGAAGAAACCTCCTTGACCGACTTTACACTTTGGTCCTCATATATTTACTTTTTGGCCCTCAACTTTTGAACCGTCGCATTTTGGCCCCTAACTCTCCTTCGTTCTTTGCATTCAGGTCCCCCCTGCAAAACCTGCTAGCACCATGCTCCGGCAACCTTGCGCGGAGCATGGCGCCGCGCAGGGTGAGGGGGAAAGCCTGGCAAGTAAACCGGGGGTGCCCTGCGTCGTCAGCCGTCGCAGGGACACTCCCCTGGTCGCTGTAGCCCACCATACCGGCCGTGCGAACGCACGGACGGTATGGGTTTTCGTCTCCGGCCACCCTCCGGCGAGATGCCCCCATCGCTCCAAAGCCTCACACGCCTCACCGACCCTCACCGAACCTCCGCCTCATCACACTAAATACCCCCCGTTGCTCCACCGACCGGGGCAGCTCGGATCTGACGGAGAAAACCCCCAACTTTCCTCTCTTCTCACTCCGGCAGACGCTCACCAGCTCCGGCGGTTCCTCCCCCTCCTCCTCTTCGCTCTGCCGCAATACCAGCAGCAGAGACTTCCTCCCCTACTTCTCCCGCGCCACGCCGCACCCAGCTGGCGTCCCTCCGGCTCTCTGCTCGCCGCCGCCCCTTTCCCTGAGCATCTTCTTCTCCGGCGACAGTCGATACGACTGTCGCCCTGCTGCTCCCCCTTCGTCCCTGCAAGTAAGCTAGAACTACTTCCCTTCCTCTCCTCTTTCTTTCCCCGGTTTCAATTTGTCCAATTAAGCCCTCGACCGACCCTGACCATCGTCACCCCCTTCGTCTCCGGCCACCCTCCGGCGAGATGCCCCCATCGCTCCACAGCCTCACACGCCTCGCCGACCCTCACCGAACCTCCTCCTCATCACACTGAGCACCCCCCACCCCTCCACTGCCACTCCACACCTCCGTAACGCTCCCCCAAACAAACCCACTTCTCCGGTTGCAGTCCAACCTAGGGCTGCCGCCAGACACCACCTTGCGGCTTGCCGCATAGCTCCGCACCTTCGCCGTGCCACGACGAAGGTTCCCCAGTAGTTTGATCAGGCCGAGAGGCCGTATTCGTGTCCGACAGGTTCTGAGGCTCGACCGCCATTAACGCACATTGAAGCAGCTTCTCCCGCGCTCCAGGCTTGAGGACTCCAGGTCTCCAGCTGCTGCGGATTACGGGGAGTCCTGCGAGGGCAGCCAGCCAGCAACCGACGCAAATCGAAGCCGCAGCTGCAGAAGCAAGGCCGCGGTCTTCCAGCAGGAGCACGCGAGGAGAGGCCTCCGTTTAGTCCCACATCGGTAAGCCTCACAACCTTTTCACCGCTTAAATTGATTTTGTGAATTAGCCTTACTGCCTCAGCACACGGGGTGAGGTCCCCTTCACCCGCCCGGTTACCCGGTCTCGTCCGCGCTCACGCCCCGCGGACCTGACCCGACCCGACTTAGACTGACCTGCACTCGTCGCCCACCACGCACGCCGGTGGGCCTGGACCCGGACCTGACCCGTACCCGACTACCCGGCAGCTCTGGGAGAGCTTTCCCAAGAGTGGTTTCAGAGAGAGAGAGAGACGCGGGGGGGAGAGGGTAGAGTAGGTTTTGTCCTCTGACGTAAGCTCTGAAGTGTGCAGGCACAGGTGAAGAAGAAGGACCGCGGAAGAAGAAGGAAGCTGAGGGAGACACTGTAGCAACAGGCAGTTTAAGTCGTCTGATTTGGAAATCAGACGACGTCCTGAAGAGAAAAGAAGAAAGAAGGAGGGGCGACGTCCTGCCTGGAAAAAGAAAAAAAGGAGATCTGAAGAACAACAGAAGAAGGCGAGGCAGAGGAGAACACAAAAGAACAAGGGAAGAACTGAAAGAAGAAGAACAAAGAAGAAAGAAGAAGATCTGAAGAAAGACAGAAGAAAAAGGAAGAGCAGGAACAGCTGGAAGAAGAAGAAGAGCATCACCACTGCAGAAGAAGAACATCACCTCTGCAGACAAAGAAGAAGAAGATCTGAGACGAGGAGAAACAAAGAGAAAACAACAAATCCTTTCTCTCTCTTTCTTTATTTTTGTAAACGAAACATGTATATCTCTAGAATACAACTTGCTCCCTGAGTTCGACCTCGGGAACTCTTTTCCGAGTAAAAAATTTATATATTTGAAATGATGGCAACAACTGGCTATACTACGACGCTATAACAATAAAACCCGGTTGTCACTAAAAACGAACCATCATTTTTTGGCGCCGTTGCCGGGGAGCAACGGTTATTCTAGAGGTAAACATTCCTGTTTCTTTTTAATTTCTGATAATCTCCTCTCTTTTGTGCAGAAAACTACAGGAAATCAAGAAGACAAGCAACCGCACAACAACCACTCCGAGGACAGGTAAATTTTTCCTCTCGCTATTAACCCCTAAACTCTAAAGAGGAAGAAAAGAAAAGAACAAGCAATATAGGGCTAACCTGTCTTCCATACCTAGTAACCATAAAAGTTGCATGTTTTCAACTCATTAGTCCTGCACACTATTAAGGGTATTTAAGGGCAAACACATTCTTGCTTGAGCCCTAATTACCCAACAAAGAACTAACTGGACCAAGTAGAGCCAACATAAGATTCAACATTAGGGTTTTAGAGACACACTACTTAAATCAAGAATGGAGAAAATCCAAAAGAAGTGTGCCTAAACCATTGATTGAAAATACCTATTCAAAAGAAAACCTAAAACAATTGGCTCTCTAAACACTTGAACCCTAAAAGACAAGACCTAAAAGCTCTCAAAGAAAACAAGAGGTAAAGTTGACCCCTTGGGTCAACCAACCTTAAATTAGGTCACCCTTTGCACTTAAAAGACTAAAGTTCAAGTGAAACCTTAAGCACCTTGATCTTAAAATTGGTAGACTTAAGAGGTCAAGATCCCCATTCTGGTCTACCTGGAACCGCAGTGACAAGAGAGGTCGGGTGGGGGAAACCCTGTAACCCGTGGGGACGCTCTACCGTGTAGGGGTCTTCGCGGGACTCTCCCTCTCTGGCTGCCCAGGTAATTCTCAGGTGGACGATCTTTCTGATCAAGGGGTCCATCTGCCCCGCACCTCTATAGTCACCCAACACATTTTTGGGTGCCTTGATTGGGTCCAGCACCTTCTAAACTTACCTCTTCCAACAGTGCATGTACGGAAGGAGGTCCCTAAGACCACCCTTAAGACCTCCTTTAGAAATTCGCTCTCGTCAAGGCCAAGCCTCGACGCCCGTGTTTGTGCAGCAACACCCTCACATTATTCTCTCTTCTGATTCAGAACCAAGTTCTTCTTCTCCCCCCATCATGGCTCAGCCAGTTGAGGAAGAAAATAATCTGGAACACCAGCTCCAGCGACTCAATGACCTCTTCCAAAACTTCGTGCACCCACCACAGCGTCCTATGATGTGGGACCACTACAATCCTGCTGTGGTGGCCATTGAGCCTCGAGTCAGAATCCCGACTGGAGGACCTGATTCCGAATTAAAGCCCAACATGATTCATGCTATACCTAAATTCCATGGGCTTAATTCTGAAGATCCCTTCCAGCACATCAAACAGCTAAAGCATCTGGCCCACACTTTTGGATCAGATGCGCAAAATCGGGATATTCTTCTCATGAAGATGTTCTCCTTTTCTCTTATGGACAAGGCCACCCATTGGTATCAAACTCAGACCCGGCCGATCAACACTTGGGAAGAACTTCAATCCGAGTTTTTGAAAAAGTTTTTTCCCGTTGGTCGGACCAACGCCTTGCGCCATCAGATTACACACTTCACTCAACAATCAGGAGAACCTCTCCATGAGGCATGGGATCGTTTTCAGGATCTCATGAGGAAGTGCCCCCATCACGGAGTTCCTAAATGGGAACAAGTCCAATCTTTTTACCAGGGACTCCGTGAGGACATCCGCCTTTTCGTCAATGCAACTTGCGGAGGAAACATCATGGGTCAACATGAAGACACCGTATGGGAGATTCTCGAAAACATGTGCGAGAACTCCATCAACAATGACTCCATGGGATTATTCGACAGGACGAATACCCGCGCAGCGACGAATCTTAAGGGAGCACATGAGACGTAGGGCCTGTCCGCATCAGTCGACCTGGAATTAATGGCCAGTCGATTGGACAAGGTCTCAATCATTGAAAAGAAGGTGGATGAGCTGACTCAGCACTTGCAGCGAGCCACCTCCGCACGTAACTCCTTTGCACAACCTCCTTCCACACAGGAGACTGTGCAAAACATCCTCCACCGATCTTCCCCTGGGATGGATCCATATCCATCCCCATCTGATTCTTGGATCGGAGGATCATCCGATCCTTTCTACACCAGCCGGGGGAACTCCATTCCCCCTTTCCCTGATTCTCAGGAGGTTCCTCAGACCTGCGAGGACCTCAACGCCATCCAGAACGACCCATTCTCCAACACTTACAACCCTGGATGGCGAAACCATCCCAATTTTCAGTGGGCGGGAAATTCCCAAACCCAAAGACCACCTTTTCAGTCCCGCCCACAGCCCTCTCGTCATTACCAGCCGCCTCAGCCTCGGCCCAACCCTACTTATCCATCAGGGCCAAATCAGGATCAAATGTCCCTAATCCTTCAGACTCTGGCTGACATTCAAAAAATGAATGCGGCTATTCAAAAACAGCACAAGGACGAGCTTACAGAAGTTAAAACTCAACTGGCCCAGTTGGCAAATTCACGCCAACCAGGCACACTCCCTTCCCAACCTCTTCCTAACCCAAATAACGTGCCAACCCAGAAGCGCGTTATGAATCCAAATTTAGGCCACGCCCAATGGATTTATCAGGCTCCTACTGCTCCATCTCCAGACGAGATGGAAGCCTCAACTTCTTATGCGGGATTTCAGCAGCAGCCACCCCTCCTACCAAACCCAAACCAAAATCAGGCCGGATTAAATTCTGTAACAACACGTAGTGGTAAAACAACTCAAGACCCGCATTATCCAAACCACTCCAAGCCTGATAACCATGACCCTAGGATAGTTATCCAAGGTACCGCTGTTCCAGACCCACAACCTGGACCTATCCTAGAAGAACCAACCAAGATCCCGTTTCCCGAGGCCCTGACCAAGGGAAAAAAGACCACCAAACCCGTGGCCCCTGAGGAGGACCTGGTCAAGCTCTTTGAGCAGGTCCACATAAACATCCCCTTGATGGATGCAATCCGCCACGTACCAGCTTACGCACGATTTCTAAAGAATATATGTACACCCCAGCGTAAGCCGCGAACCAAGGGAGGGAGCCCAATTGTTCTGTCAGAGCAAGCCAGCTCTGTAATCCTTAGTAGACTCCCACCCAAGGCAAAAGATCCTGGAACTCCCCTGGTTTCCTGTAAGATAGGTGGTACCCAATTTGATAGAGCATTGTTAGACTTGGGTGCATCCATAAACCTGATACCCACATCCTTACTTGACCATCTAGAAGAATCTGAGCTGAAACCAACCGAGGTGACATTACAATTAGCAGATCGATCTATAAAGTCACCAAAAGGGATTCTCGAGGATGTTATCGTAAGAGTGCGGGATTTCTATTTTCCAGTGGACTTTATAGTCTTAGATATGGATGCACCTGAGAACCCTAGGGATACACGAATCATTCTAGGGAGACCTTTCTTGGCTACTGCTAGAGCCAACATCAGCTGTGAGGAGGGCCAAATAGAGCTTAAGTTTGGAGATCAAACACTAAAAATTGATATATTTAAGGCCCAACAAGGAATTAATTGCGGCGTCATCGAACAAATTTGTGACATCAAGACTTTGGTTGATGAATCACACCTCCAGAATGACTCGATTATGCCTCATCAACCACAGAAGGATCTTGACCCGCAAACAGAGGAGTCAAATCCAGATATGAACAACCCAGTAACTCCCACCCTTGAACCTCACATCTATACTGAACCACCCGCTGCTGCTGAAAACCCCATCCTCGAACTGAAACCCCTTCCTGCTCACTTGAAATACGTCTTTTTGGGTTCTAATCAGACCCTTCCTGTGATTATCAATTCCAACCTCAGTCCTGAACAGGAATCCCGTCTGATTATTGTCCTCCAGCAACATCGCGGAGCCATCGGATGGACTCTCGATGATTTGACTGGAATAAGTCCCTCTTATTGTACTCATCATATCTATTCAGAAGAGGGCACACGACCTTCTCGTGAAATGCAGAGACGCTTAAACCCCAATCTGCAGGAGGTCGTGAAAAAGGAGATCATCAAATGGTTAGATGCCGGAATCATCTACCCGATCTCCGATAGTCGTTGGGTGAGCCCAATTCAGGTCGTGCCCAAGAAGGCAGGACTCACCACTATAACGACTGAGACCGGAGAAATCATTCCTACCCGATTAGCCAACTCGTGGAGAGTCTGTATAGATTACCGTCGACTCAATTCCTCCACGAAGAAGGATCATTTCCCACTACCCTTCATTGATCAAATTCTCGAAAAACTAGCGGGAAATAGGTTCTTCTGCTTTCTTGACGGGTACTCCGGTTATAACCAGGTGGCAATCCATCCTGAGGACCAAGAAAAGACCACGTTCACCTGCCCCTTCGGAACATATGCTTTCCGAAGGATGCCTTTCGGTCTTTGCAATGCACCCGCTACTTTTCAGCGATGCATGCTTGCCATATTCTCAGATATGGTAGGTGATTATCTGGAAGTCTTCATGGATGACTTTTCAGTTTTCGGAGCATCATTCAACGATTGCCTCCAACACTTGGTCCAGATACTCAGGCGGTGCATCGATGTGAATTTGGTTCTTTCCTGGGAAAAGAGCCATTTCATGGTGCCTGAGGGAATTGTCCTGGGACACTCAATTTCGGAGAAAGGTATCCAAGTGGATCGAGCTAAGGTTAATCTGATTTCTCACCTTCCTATGCCTAGCTCGATCAGGGACATCCGATCCTTTTTAGGGCATGTCAGTTTTTATCAATGATTTATCCCTGATTTTTCAAAAATCGCACGCCCCCCTGACCACTCTTCTCTCCAAGGATGTTCCCTTCAAAATTTCCAAGGAATGCACTCAAGCATTTGAAATCCTGCGTGACCGAGTTACCCAAGCCCCGATCCTACAGTCCCCTGATTGGTCTCAACCCTTTGAGATCATGTGTGATGCATCCGACTTCGCTGTAGGAGCGGTTTTGGGACAGAAAATTGACAAGAAACCTGTGGTCATTTACTACGCCAGCAAAACACTCGATGAGGCTCAGCGTAACTATACGGTTACTGAGAAAGAGCTGCTAGCTGTAGTATTTGCCCTAGAAAAGTTCAGATCGTACCTTCTGGGTTCCCATGTCATCATATACTCGGATCACACAGCTGTGAGGCATCTCCTTGCAAAGAAGGACGCGAAACCTCAATTAATCCGATGGATCTTGCTGTTGTAAGAATTTGACCTTGAGATTCGCGACAAAGCTGGAAAGCAAAACGTGGTAGCTGATCACTTGTCCCGTCTTCCTTCTGAAATAATTGACCCTTCCGGACCCATCATTGAGATTTTCCCGATGAGCACCTGCTGACTATTGGTACTAGCCTTCCATGGTTTGCTAATATAGTAAATTACTTGGCATCTCATCAGACCCCGTCCGATTGGCCGAAGGCCAAGAAAGACAAATTACGCTCCAATGCCAAGTATTACATTTGGGAAGACCCGTACCTCTTCCGCATAGGTGCCGATCAGATCATCCGGAGATGTGTCCCGGAAGGGGAATTCAACAATATCCTCTCTTAATGCCATGACCAGGCATGCGGTGGCCATTTTGCCGGGCATAAAACCGCATCAAAAGTCCTCTAGTGCGGCTTTTACTGGCCCACACTATTCAAAGACGCATACAATCACTGCAAGGCATGCAGTCGCTGCCAGACTTTGGGCAACATGAGCCATCGTGACATGATGCCTATGCAACCGATTCTAGTATGCGAAATCTTTGATGTTTGGGGGATTGATTTTATGGGCCCCTTTCCTGTTTCGGATGGTTTCGAATACATTCTGTTGGCTGTGGACTACGTGTCCAAATGGATCGAAGCCATACCGACCCGAACCTGTGATCACAAAATCGTTCTCAAATTCATTCATCAACACATTTTCTCAAGGTTCGGGCTTCCTCGCGCAATAATCTCTGATGGGGGGACCCATTTCACAAATGCTCAGTTTAGGTCACTGATGACCAAATACGGGGTGTCTCACCGAATCTCTACTCCTTACCACCCCCAAACTAATGGTCTAGCTGAGCTGTCCAATCGGGAGATCAAGAAAATCCTGCAAGTCACTGTTCGACCTGACAGGAAGGACTGGTCGTCCCGACTTCCGGAATCATTGTGGGCCTATAGGACTGCCCACAAAACCCAATTGGGCATGTCTCCCTTTAGACTGGTGTACGGAAAGGCATGCCACCTTCCCGTCGAACTGGAGCATAAAGCCTATTGGGCAGTACGGAACTGTAATCTAGATCTTTCCAAGGCTGGGACCCACAGAAAACTCCAAATCAGCGAGATCGATGAATTACGCCTAGACGCGTACGAGAACTCGCAAATCTACAAGGAGCGGGTTAAAGCCTTCCACGACAAACACATCTCGAGAAAGATCTTTCATCCTGGTCAAAAGGTCCTACTCTTTGATACCCGACTCAAACTCTTCCCAGGAAAACTGAGATCTAAGTGGGTCGGACCATATTTGGTCCGACAGGTTTTTGGAAATGGAGCAATCGAAATCAGTCCACTCAGCCATGATTCTGAACCTTTCATCGTGAACGGTCAGAGACTCAAGCCGTTCATTGATGTAACTTCTACTGATTTGGCTGAGGCATCTTATATCCTCCTTTCCCCTTGAGCTTATTGCGCCCAGCCGATGGCGTAAAACTCAGCGCTTAACGGGAGGCAGCCCGTCATTCTCTTTGAAAACCTGAAACTTGTTCTGACACCTTTTAGCACTCGAAGTTCACCCTTGTAGACAGCCGACCCCAACTCAGATGCTTGCATCTGGGATTTGAAATCGTCCGCAAAAATTCAACCCGACCCATCCACTCATCCAAATTTCTGTCTTAAGGAATGAACTAAGACCCCCTAGGTTACAATGAGGACATTGCAAATCTTAGGCATGGGGGGGTATGAAAGTGCAAAACTTGTAAGAAAAGGTTTCAAACAAAAAAATTCACATATGCCAAAAACACCATAAAAATTAAAAAATTTTCGAAAAAGAATAAGAGGAAAAGAGGAGAAGGAAATTTTGTGAAGGAGAAAAGAAACAAAATGAAAAAGGAGCACAAAATTATGAGAAGAAGTGATAGTCATTAGTAAGGAACTAAGGAATTAACCTAAGTTCTAGACCTCATTCAAGAAAAGTGCACAATGAGATTAGTACAGAATGCAAACCTTAGGCATTCTTGAATAGACTCTTAGTACCCATTAAGATCTGGACACTCCTCAAGAGGTTGAGGAAAATGAAAAGCTGAAGTATTAGGTCTAAGGCTTAGGGAGTATTCGACCTCGTTAACTAATTTTTGGTTTACGGGACTCAGTAACCTAAGCACCCTAACCTCACACACAGCCTGGTTCAGTAAGCGTAAAAATCAGAATCATGCAGAAGCGTCGCAAAATTCTGAAAAGAACACCTAGAATAGGAGCGGCCGATCAACACAAGTTGATTTGGACGAGTTCCCAGCGCGGAGAGGCGGGAAATCCCCTCGAAGATGCGTAACAAAATATCATCTCCTCGGTGCTTGTCTCTTAGGATATTTACATATCCTACTGGGGGCATGTAAGCACTCTACTGGTTCAGATTCCATGGATGGCATTATCTCGAAGTGTCAATTGCCAGGGTCTGGATTCGGCCACGGAACACCATGGATAGGATTATCTCGAAATCTCAATAGCCAGGGTTCCGGGGGTTGCCATGGGCGGTGCTATCTCGAAGCATCGATCACCAGGAACCCTTGAGGATTGATGATGGGAGCAAGGAATCTGATACAGACCGTGTTGGAAAGCCAATCCTAGGCTAGAACTAAAATGAAAAAGAGAGAGAAAACTCTCCAAACAGAAAAACTTTCTATCTCTCTCTTACAAAACGCACTGTGAACTGAGCCAGGGCTAAAATCATTTCAAGCACGGGTGCTTTAACCACGAAGTCCAATAAACCTTAGGTTAGTTCTGGTGGACCTTAAAAACCTTTGCTAAAGACTGAGGCTAAGGCTAGACAGATTTGGATCTTGATTGGTACTAGAGTACCTTTTAGGCCTATGGTTAGCATTCTAACCTAATCTATGCTCAAATAAAAAAGGCACTTATCTAAAACTATTAAAAACTTCATGGTCTAGAACAAGGGTTGAAACTTTAAGTTTTTGCTAAGGGACTAGCAAAAGCTAGGCATGGGGGTATGATGAGAACCTCATCATGAGCCATAACTAGCTCATTTTGACCTAATACAAAGGATAAAAGCTCCTACATATCTCAAGGAAAGGCTTAACTCAGAGAATTCTGAGTTTAAGAAGAAAATAAGTCATAAGGGGTAAAAATGCAATTTTACCAGTATAATCTGCATACAGGGTAATTCAGGGCCCAAACATAGGTCAAAGCAACTTAACAAGAATAAAAGTGGGATGAGATGATCTAGCAAGGGCTACAGCAATTCCAAGAAACTAAATGATAATCTGTAACCCTAAAACAACCCACTTCAATTCACGAGGTTCGAGGCAAAGTAAAAATAGAATAAACCCTCTAAAATTCATAGAAAAATAATCTCTAGGGTTTATAACCTTCAATTTGGCCTTCAGAACCCATTTTGACCTACATTGAGAACCATGCCCAATTAATAACTTAATTTATGTTTTTGCATAAATTGACCGGTCAAACAAGGTTTAATATAGAAATGAAATTCACCATCAGATTCCTTAGGTCCTAATTAATCATGTATAAAAACTTGAGCCTAAGAAGAAACCTCCTTGACCGACTTTACACTTTGGTCCTCATATATTTACTTTTTGGCCCTCAACTTTTGAACCGTCGCATTTTGGCCCCTAACTCTCCTTCGTTCTTTGCATTCAGGTCCCCCCTGCAAAACCTGCCAGCACCATGCTCCGGCGACCTTGCGCGGAGCATGGCGCCGCGCAGGGTGAGGGGGAAAGCCTGGCAAGTAAACCGGGGGTGCCCTTCGTCGTCAGCCGTCGCAGGGACACCCCCTGGTCGCTGTAGCCCACCATACCGGCCGTGCGAACGCACGGACGGTATGGGTTTTCGTCTCCGGCCACCCTCCGGCGAGATGCCCCCATCGCTCCACAGCCTCACACGCCTCGCCGACCCTCACCGAACCTCCGCCTCATCACACTAAATACCCCACGTTTCTCCACCGACCGGGGCAGCTCGGATCTGACGGAGAAAACCCCCAACTTTCCTCTCTTCTCACTCCGGCAGACGCTCACCAGCTCCAGCGGTTCCTCCCCCTCCTCCTCTTCGCTCTGCCGCAATACCAGCAGCAGAGACTTCCTCCCCTACTCCTCCCGCGCCACGCCGCACCCAGCTGGCGTCCCTCCGGCTCTCTGCTCGCCGCCGCCCCTTTCCCTGAGCATCTTCTTCTCCGGCGACAGTCGATACGACTGTCGCCCTGCTGCTCCCCCTTCGTCCCTGCAAGTAAGCTAGAACTACTTCCCTTCCTCTCCTCTTTCTTTCCCCGGTTTCAATTTGTCCAATTAAGCCCTCAACCGACCCTGACCATCGTCACCCCCTTCGTCTTCGGCCACCCTCCGGCGAGATGCCCCCATCGCTCCACAGCCTCACACGCCTCGCCGACCCTCACCGAACCTCCGCCTCATCACACTGAGCACCCCCCACCCCTCCACTACCACTCCACACCTCCGTAACGCTCCCCCAAACAAACCCACTTCTCCGGTTGCAGTCCAACCTAGGGCTGCCGCCAGACACCACCTTGCGGCTTGCCGCACAGCTCCGCACCTTCGCCGTGCCACGGCGAAGGTTCCCCAGTAGTTTGATCAGGCCGAGAGGCCGTATTCGTGTCCGACAGGTTCTGAGGCTCGACCGCCATTAACGCACATTGAAGCAGCTTCTCCCGCGCTCCAGGCTTGAGGACTCCCGGTCTCCAGCTGCTGCGGATTACGGGGAGTCCTGCGAGGGTAGCCAGCCAGCAACCGACGCAAATCGAAGCCGCAGCTGCAGAAGCAAGGTCGCGGTCTTCCAGCAGGCGCACGCGAGGAGAGGCCTCCGTTTAGTCCCACATCGGTAAGCCTCACAACCTTTTCACCGCTTAAATTGATTTTGTGAATTAGCCTTACTGCCTCAGCACACAGGGTGAGGTCCCCTTCACCCGCCCGGTTACCCGGTCTCGTCCGCGCTCACGTCCCGCAGACCTGACCCGACCCGACTTAGACTGACCTGCACTCGTCGCCCACCACGCACGCCGGTGGGCATGGACCCGGACCTGACCCGTACCCGACTACCCGGCAGCTCTGGGAGAGCTTTCCCAAGAGTGGTTTCAGAGAGAGAGAGAGACGCGGGGGGGAGAGGGTAGAGTAGGTTTTGTCCTCTGACGTAAGCTCTGAAGTGTGCAGGCACAGGTGAAGAAGAAGGACCGCGGAAGAAGAAGGAGAGGGAGACACTGTAGCAACAGGCAGTTTAAGTCGTCTGATCTGGAAATCAGACGACGTCCTGAAGAGAAAAGAAGAAAGAAGGAGGGGCGACGTCCTGCCTGGAAAAAGAAAAAAAGGATATCTGAAGAACAACAGTAGAAGGCGAGGCAGAGGAGAACACAAAAGAACAAGGGAAGAACTGAAAGAAGAAGAACAAAGAAGAAAGAAGAAGATCTGAAGAAAGACAGAAGAAAAAGGAAGAGCAGGAACAGCTGGAAGAAGAAGAAGAGCATCACCACTGGAGAAGAAGAACATCACCTCTGCAGACAAAGAAGAAGAAGATCTGAGACGAGGAGAAACAAAGAGAAAACAACAAATCCTTTCTCTCTCTTTCTTTATTTTTGTAAAAGAAACATGTATATCTCTAGAATACAACTTGCTCCCTGAGTTCGACCTCGGGAACTCTTTTCCGAGTAAAAAATTTATATATTTGAAATGATGGCAACAACTGGCTATACTACGACGCTATAACAATAAAACCCGGTTGTCACTAAAAATGAACCATCACCAGGGCCTGAATTTAGCTACAGAATGCCATGGTGGCACTATCCCGAAGTGTTGAAAGCCGTGGTTCTGGGGATTGCCATGAGCAGTGCAATCTCGAAGCATCGATTGCTAGGGACCCTGCGAGGATTAGTGGTGGGAGCGAGGAATCTGATACAGATTATGTTTTTGAGCTAATTCGAAGCTAGAAATAAAGAAAAGAAAAAGAGAGAGAAAGCGCTCCAAAAATGAAAAAAATCTTCTATCCCTCTCTCTTGCAAAAATGCATTGTAATCTAAACCTGGACTAACCATGTTACAAGAATCGGTGGTTTAACCGTTGGGTCTAACGAACCTTTGGATAGTTTTCTGTGGGCCTTAGAAATCTTTATGGAAGAATAAGGCTAAAGCTGGTCAGGTCCGGATCTTGGTTGGTACTTGAGTACCTCTAGGCCTATTATTAGCATTCTGACCTAATTTCTAAAGGAAAGAAAGAATCAGGACTTTGAACATCAAAGCATGGTCTAGAATCTGATTTCATTTCATGAGATTTTGCTAAGGGACTAGCAAAAGTTAGGCAAGGGGGTATGATGATAATGTCATCATTAGTCATATTTAGCTTTAATTAGTCATAATCAATCGATAAATGCTCCCACATAACTGCCAAAGAGTCGTAATTTATTGCATATCCATTCTGAGAGAAATGCATTAAAATAGGGGTAAAACTGTAGTTTTAACAAAATATCTTAAATGCAGAGCAACCGCGGGGTTTCCCAAAGGTTTATTAAAGGTCAAATGATCTTAAATGTCTAATAAGTGGGTCCGTGCTGGCATAAATGGGTTTTCGCACATTTTAAGAATTAATGGACATCTGAAACCCTAAAAATAGATCCACTTAAGTAACTGAGGTTCTGGTCAATATAAAATTTACCTAAATCTTCTAAAATTCATAGAAAAATATTCTATAAGGTTTGGTATGCTTGCTTTGACCATTGAAACCAATTTGACCTAAAATAGAGTCTCAGACAAATAATTGCCCTAATTTAGGTTTTTGCATAAATTACCTATTCAAACTTGGTCAAAAACTAAATTTGACTTCACCATCAGATTCCTTGAGTCCAAATTAGGTTGGTACCAAAATTTGAGCCCAATCAGAGATCATATTTACCTAGTTTGCATTTCAATCCAATCTAACTCTTTTTATCACATATGCACCCCTAGCTTTTTGAATTCCTTACAAATGGGTCCCTAAGTTTGTCATCTTCTTTGCAGTCAGGTCCCTCCACCATTATCGTGGAGGAACTCCTACTCCGACGATCTTCAATCAGATATTTCTCTCTAATTCCAGGTAGATCACTCCCAAAAATGGAAGGACTCCTGACGAGATCCTCTTCCATTTGAGCCTCTTCATGGCCTTCCAAATCCATCCAAAGGCTCATGCGAATAATTTGAAGGAATGGGTCTTCTATTTTGCAAAGCTTCGAAGCTTACAAGCTTGGAAAAACTCTCTTGAGGCCTATTTAAGGACCCAAGTCACAAGGCTGTTCTCCTTAGCAAATCTTGGACTCAAAAATCCTCTCCTCCTTATCCGGCCACCTTCGAATTTTGCTCTGGAAACTGCCTTCGTTCACCCTCTTCTGGCTGTCCAACCATCAAATTGGATGGCCCAACTTCTTCTCATCTTCGTGAACCTCTCCGGCCAAAGAGAGGCCATTCCTCTGCCTTGTTCACCGTCGCCGCCTCACTGTCTCCATCTCCTTCTCTGGCTTTGGTCAACCCATGACCAGAGCTCTCCGGACTTCTCCCTCTCCTCTAAAACCCTCTACCTACTCCTCTATAGCATTTCCCCCTCACATACACTCCTAATCGACCATGCAACACACCCCGATGCCCTCACCTTCTTCTGCTCTGACGAAGATTTAGCAACACCTCTAGCTCGTTCCTTTGCACAAAACTCGTTGCTGCCAACTCATTAGCTCTACCTTGACCCCCACATCAAAAGCCCTCAACAAATTCCTCTTCACGACCACTCACCCACTCCACCGAACTCACTCGCTTTCGCAAACCTTCTTCGAGGTCGTTCGACCACCACATACCTCCATCCTCCCTGAAATCACTGCCATTACTTTCGCCAACATCCAGCGAACCTTCTGAGGTATTTTGATGTGGTCGAAAGGCCTTATTCTCTATTTCAAGTTCCAGTTGATGCTCCGTCGCTGTGCCATTATCGTTGGTCTTGTTCTTCGAGCTCCAAGCCACGTTTGCCCCAGGTCTCATCTCCAGGAGTCACGAATTTTCTCTTGGAACGATTCCCAGTCCTTTATTGAAGGCCACACCCTTAGCTGCATCCTTAATTGGAAGCTTCATCACCTATAGGAGCACGCTGGCATAAGGGTACTCGATAGTCCCACATCGGTGGGAGAGAAGCCAACGCGCACGCGTATATTGATTTTGTCACTTGGGCTTATCGCTTTCGAGAACACTGGGGTGAGGTCCTGCTCGCACGCTCCAACGCATGTGCCCTCCCCCACGCTCACACCACGTGGGTCTGCGCATGGGTCCGATTACCTGGATCCGTTCGGGTTTCTGAGAGAGAGAAGAGAGAGAGGGGGTTTTTGCCTCAGGTGACCCTCTCTCAACACTTAGCCATTGAGAAGCAATTATGCCTCTGTGTTGTGCCTCCCCTTGTGCTTGAGAAGAAGGGAAGAGGCTTTGCCTTGTGTGTGAGAAGGGAAGAAGGAAAATGAAGATCAGAGAAGAAGAAGAAGGACTGAGGACAGTGCCTTTGCACTGTAGCATCTAAACATTTAAGCTGTCTGATAAGGAGTTCCATCGTCTGATATCTCTGATAGTGCAATATGCACTTGTCTTGCATGGATTAAATTGATTGATACTGTTCAAACATTTGCTATTATTGCAATTAGGGTAATTGGTGATTCAAATCATCATCTTACCCTAATATTTTTGCATCATTAGCATTTACCATTATATATACATCATTATTACTTGAATTTCTCATTAAATATTGTTATCTTGTGCTGAAATTATGATCTTGAGAATTAATTGTTACTTGCTCCCTGCGTTCGACCTCGGACATTAAATTCGAGTAGAAATTGTATTTGTTTTCGTGTGATTTCGATCTATACTACGATGAAGTATTTTAAAACATCTATTTCTCACGTTAACAGTCACTCCTAGAATAACCCGATTCCTCCCCAACCTTCAAATCAATTTAACAAGTATGGGTCAAATCTGACCTTTCATCCCGGGCCATCCCAACAAGACATCAATGCCTAGTTGATGAGAACCCTTTAGGAAATGCAGACTAAGATGACGAAAGTAACCCACACTATCACAAATCTTAAGAGTCAGATTGGGGTTACTCCAACTCAAAGACCTACAGGGCATTTGCCCTCCCAACCCATGCCCAACCCTAATCACCAGAGGAACCAATATTCAGACAGAAATCCAAACTACTCAAGTCAGCCTCCTACTAATCCACCACCTTAGTAGCCTCTCAGGTTTCCACAACAACAGGCCCCCACACCTCCTCCAAATAATAATTCGATTGCACATGCAGTTACGTTGAGGAGTGGGACAACCACCACTGATTTTGGCCTTCACAAAAACCTGGTGAAATCCCCATCCTTGTGCAAATTGACTCTCCACTCCCACACCAGGAAGAAAAAGAAACACAAAAATCTTAGGACACGACTCCTATCCCTTTTCCACAAGCTCTCCACCCTACCACCAATCAAAAAAAGAAATCTGAGCCCACTATAGAAGAACTCATTGATTTATTCGAGCAAGTTCAAATCAGCATCCCTCTTCTAGATGCAATCAAGTATATACCTGCCTATGCCAAATTTTTGAAGGAGATTTGTACTCCAAAAAGGCAAGCCAAAAATCTAGGACAGGTACATCTTTCGAAGATAGTAAGCTCTATCATACAGAGCAAGCTGCCTCCTAAGATGAAAGATCCAAGGGTGCCATTAATTTCAGTGATTATTGATGATACTACTTTTGATTGTGCCCTCCTTGATCTTGGTGCCTTAGTTAATATCATTCCCATGATTTTATTTGAAGAATTTCAGATCGGTGAACTAAACTTGTTGAGGTTAACCTTCAATTAGCCGACCAATCTGTAATCAAACCTCGTGGGGTTATCGAGGATGTTTTAGTCAAGGTTCAGAATTGTGTCTTCCCCATATACTTTCTGGTCTTTGACATTGAGGTACCCGAATCTTTAATGAATGCCCCAATAATCCTTGGATGACCCTTTTTGGCCACTGCAAAGGAAAATATCAATTGCCACACAGGCAAAATGGATATCACCTGCGTAGGCCAAACTATCACTCTCGATATTTTTAAATCCTCTAGGAGATTCCATGATGATAATTTTTTCAAGGACTTAGATACAAAAATTTCAAATTTGGTGGAGACTATGTTGGTAGATACCCTTCTGACCATAAATTTTTTGAGGAATCTGACTCAGAATCAGTGGTCGGCGAAATCTTTGATTTGGAGACTTGTTTTCCAAAATCTATTCCTGATGACCCCCCTGATCATTCCCCTAACCCACCCACTCTTCTCTCACCCTACCCTTCCACACTAACTTCACCCACCCTTCACCATTATTCCCACAAACCCTTTCTAATGGACCTACCACTAGACCCACCCGAGTATGGCATTCATCCTGAATTAAAACCTTGGCCAGACTAGGGCTACACTTATTATTTTCCATCAATTTTTTATCCCTATTTTTCTTCCACTCAACTTTCTAGGGATTCGGAAGAAGACACATTTTTTGTGGGCATCCAAGCGTCAAATTACTTACACGATTGTCCATCTTTTGTGGATACCTTCACGCCCGGCTAAATGGCATTAAAGATAGCACTGGATGGGAGGTAACCCATTATTTTTCTTGCTTTCTTTTTCCAAGTTTTGACCATCCTAAAATCTGACCACCTTTCAGTAAGGCGATCCCTTCTCACTCCTAATGCATGAGTACATTGCATATCATAAGCATGGGGGTGTGTGTTTAAAATTTTGACGATTGATTTAAGATTTTCAAAACCTAAAAACATGCATTTTTCTTTAGTCTTTTTGCTTTATTTTCCTGCATGCATCCCCAAAAAAATAAAAATATTGAAAACATTGTGAGGAAAATTTTTAAATCGGGACTAAGGTTGAAAACTCACTTTGCGGTACAATGGGATTTTATCTTTAACAAACTAGGGATGAGGATATGGATCTGATCATTAGAATTTCAGGGCCTATCTTTAGACTAGATCAGATATCCTTCTCTAAAATTTCACCTGAACTCATGATAGTTTAGGTGACTTGATCCTCTTATGTAATATGGAAAGTATCTGGCTTAGTTTCTGATTCAAAAACTTGCATCTCATGCAACATTCGTGTCAAAATTTCACACACAAGCCAACACCTAAAACTACTAAAAATTAGAAAACCCCCTTCGTTTGGCCTTAGTAAAAGTCTGAAGTAGAACATTAGTTTGAGTTCCCATCGTCGAGGAGGAAAATGCCTCCTTTGAAGATGTGATGCCAACATGTTACCGCCTCAGCACTGCTCTATATCTATATTTCATATCTTTAGATGGAGCATTAAAGCACATATTTGCAGCTCAAGTGTCTTGGACGGTGCTCTACCTGTATTGTCGAAGCAAGAGCTTGAGCTTGCTTGGAGCGCCCCTTTGCACCGCATTGTGTTTTGAGGTTGTGAGCTCTTGGGTGGTGTCATGGACAGTGCTATCACGAAGTATTGGTGCTAGAGCCCCCTCGAGGATTGGTAATGAGAATGATGATCCTGACACATCTGTTGTAAGACTAGGCTAAAAGAAAGCATGAGGAAAAGAAAAAAGATTTAAACCAAAAACACATCCTTATAAATGTTGACTTTTCACAAACACAGACATAAGGTTTCAAAGGTTATTGCAAGTTGCGAATAAGATTCAAGAGCTAGAAAAATCCTAAAAATAAAAATTTCAAGTCATCTAAAATAACAAGGGGTTAACCTGTGAATTTTTTGGAGGATATATTGATCCCATTTTTGTCTAATTTTTGGATCCAAAAATAAATCTTGATGTTTATCCTTGACAAATCCCATACCTCCTATGTTTGGATCAACCTATGTCCCATAATCTCTTTCTCCTCAAAAGTCAAAAAATTAGATTTCCCCAAAATTCCATTTTGTAAAAACTAAAGTTTTGCTAAGAGACTAGAAAAAGATAAGCATGGGGGTGTAATAAACGCCGGTTTATCATCATTCTTATGCATTAAAACAAACCTAGCTCTTAGGATTTTACTCTGCAGATGGGTTTTTGGGTTGCATTTAGGTATCAATTAGGATAGGCATTCATTTTACATTTTATTATCTTTTTAATGTGCTTTTGTGAGTGTTAGGGATATACAGATTGACAGATCCCTAAAACCCTAGCACTCAAGAAGGCAACTAGTGAAGGAGAAGCCCAAACCAGCTAGAACTCAACTTTATCCAGCTCACCATAACTGGAATCCAGCTCACTTGAACTAGGGTTAGCTCATCTTAGCTTCATTCAGCTCATCTCAGCTGAATGGCATCTCAAGAGAGCTCATCTTAGCTCACCTTAGCTCAAGTCAGCTCAGATCTAGCTCAACTTAGATGAGTCTAGCTCATCTCAACTCCCATCAGTTCATTGTGAGCTCTAGCTAGCTCAACTGAGTTGATTGGAGTCCATCCCAACTCAGGTCTAGCTATATCCAGCTCCACTCAACTCCAACCAGCTGAAGATGACTTCATCTTAGCTTAGGAAACTCAAGTCCAGCTCCTGGGGACTCAGCTTAGCTTAACTTAGTTGAGCTAAGCTACCTTAGCTACCTCAACTAGCCAGGTCCTCCTCGAGAGCATCAGGCCCAGCTCACCTCAGCTCCTTTCAGCAGAAGCCAGCTTACTTTAGCTTGGCTTAGCAGCTAGCAAAGAACTAGCAAGCTAAGCCAGCTAAAGTAGCTCCATGCCATCCTCTTCAGCAGCTGCCAGCTCCAGTTCAGTGATGGTAACACCATCATGAGCCATAACTAGCTCAATTCGATCTAATTAAGTCATTAAATGCTCCTACATAACTACCAGAGAAACGTAATTCACTGCAAATCCATTTTGAGGGACATATAATAAAATAGGGGTAAAACTGCAGTTGTAATAGTATATCTCAATTGCAGTGCAATCACAAGTTTTCTCAGGGGTTAATTATGGGTCAAATGGTCTTAAGAGTCTAACAAGTGGGTTAGTACAGATAGAAAAGGGTTTTCGCACATTTTAGGAATTAAATGACATCTGAAACCTTAAAAATAGACCTGCTTAATTAACTGAGGTCTTGGTCAGGATAAAATTCACCTAAACCCTTTAAAATTCATATAAAAATATTCTCGATGGTTTGATACCTTCAATTTGACCATTGGAACACATCTTGACCTAAAATAGAGTCCTAGGCCGGCATTTACCTTAATTTGGGTAATTATGCAAATTACCCAGTCAAACTAGGTTAAAATCAAAATACAACTTCACCATTGGATTCCTTCGATGCAAATGAGGTTTGTACCAAAATTTGGACCCAATCTGAGATTGTTTCGACCTAGTTTGCACTTTGGTCCACGCCTGATTTTCTTTATTTCACATGGCCCCTTAGCTTTTGAATTTCTTACAAATAGCCCCCCAACTTTGTCATCCTCTTCACAAATATGTCCCTACCGCCATGAAATCCTAATTCGACAACTCCGACGACCTTTAATTGAAGAGAACTCCTCCGATCAATCAATGCCTTCCAATATTGGAAGGAGATTCCTTGAGGAGTCCTCTTTTTAATGAATCCGGTCTTAAGCCCCAAAATCGGTCGCCTTCGCCTCTCTACCTCGTCGCTAAGCATCCGTATCTCTTTTTCTCTCCCTCATTTTTCTCGCACTCACATCTCACATTCGACGACACGCACACCTCACGCACACCCTCACCTGCGCTTACTCGTCGCGGGTTTGGGCCTTGGTCCATTTACCCGAATACCTGGGTCAGTTCTGGTTCGCCTCATTTTGAGGGAGAAAGAAGAGAAAGAGAGAAGGTGTTGACATGGCTAGATCACGTTTTAGCAATTATTGCGTTGTAATATAGACAAGCTTTCCGCGAAAACAAATAAAGATTTATAACTCGAAAATCAGAGTATCCGAGGTCGAACACATGGAGCAATCTAAGTATTTCCAAAACTTGAGAACACAACTTTTTAAATGAGAATAAATGACTAGTTCAATGAGAGTAATATAGAAATAAATTTCTCAAGGGAAAAAAAATGGATGTCTGATACAATATCAGATGTCTTAAAGTAAAGCTCCTTTTCTTCTCTTCCCTTGTTGCTTTTGTTCCTCTTCTTTATTTCTTTTCTTCTTGCAACCAAGGTTTGGCTTCTCTCTTTCTTCTTCCTTTTCTTTTCCTTTGCCTTCTTCAATCTTTGTCTGCTCCTTGTCTTCTTCTTCTTCAGTTCTGTTCTCCTTGGCCTCATTTCTTCTTCTCTGCCTTGCCTTTCTTTCTCCTCTGCAGAGCCTCCTTCCTTCTTTGGTTCTGTTTCCCTTTGGCCTCTCTTCTTTTCTACCTTGCCTTTCTTCTTCCTCGGCAGAGCCTCCTTCCTTCTTCTACTTCGCTTGCAGCGACCAAGTCCCTGCGTCCTGCACACAAAGCACGCACAGCAAAACATACTCCCCTACCCTTCCCACGCATCTCTCTCTCTATATATCACTCTTCAGCATGCTCTCCCAGAGCGGGGTAAACGGGTCGGGTCGTGCGCCCGGGTCCAGGCAAACCGGCATGGGTGTGGTGCGCGAGGAGTGCTCAGGATAGGGTCGGGTCGGGTCATGCCAAGTCCGCATGGTGAACTCGCAGACGAGGCAGTGGTAAGGTGAGGGACCTCACCCCAAGTGTAACTGGAGGCAACGAGGCTATAACACAAAAATAATATAAAGGATATACGCGCTTTGTGACTTACCGATGTGGGACTAATGCCCATCGCTTCCTCTCGTGCACCTGCAGCAAACCGTGCCTTCAATTCCCACAACTGCAGGCGTTGCGGCGTCACTCGCTGGTTCGACTATCTTCGCAAGTCCTGGCCAAGCTTGCAGCACCTGGAATCCTGCAGTCCTGCGGCCTGGAGCAAGCAAGAAGCTTCCTCGAGTTGTCGTCAATGGCGGTCGGAGCTTGAAATCTGTATGACACAAAAAGAGCCTCGCGGCCTAATCAGATCATCGGGGGACCTTCGCCGTGTCACGGCGAAGGTGAAGCTCTAGGTGGCAGGCCGGGTAGCGGCCTAGGCGTGCGTGCCTAGGTCGCTCTGTGGCCGGATGGATGGGTGTGTTCAGGGGGCTGTTGTGGTGGTGTAGAGGGACTGTGGATGAGTGGAGGGTACTCAGTGAGGTGAGGCGGAGCTTATACGATGGTCGGCGCGACGTGTGGGGCTGCGGAGCGACGGGAGCATCTCGCGGGAGGGTGGCCGGAGATGAGGAAGGTGGCGGTGGACAGGGACGATCGAGGGGTGATTGTGTGAAATAAAGTGAGGGAAATGAAAGAGTGGAAGATGGGGAACTTATATGGACTGTTGGGAGTGAAAGGGGGCAGCGGAGTCAGACGGCTCGTTTGTGCCGTCGTCAGAGACCCTGAGGGAGATAATGGCGACGAGGAGGAGGTTAGGGAGGCGTGCGCTTGGTGCGGCGCGACGCGGGAAGATGAGGTGGAGTGGATTTTGCTGCTGGTATGGTAGCAGAGCGACGAGAAGGAGGAGAGGTAATCGCCGGAGCTTGCGGTTTCTTGGCCAGAGAGAGGAGAGATGAAATTTGGAGGATTGTCCGGCCAAAACAAGTCTGAGAGATTCGCAGAGGGTCAGAGGTCTTTTTATAGGTGCTGGCCGAGCTTCTGGTGCGTGGAGGGCAAGCTTTTAGCCACCGTCGTCTCATTGGAGAAGGAAGGTGGTTGGGATCCAAATCTTTCGTGCGTTCGCAGGAGAGATTGGACAGTAATCAGAGATTATGATCGGGCTCAAATGGAAGGGGATTCCTCAGAGAATCTCCCTTCCAATTCTAGGAGATCTCTGAGGGAACTGAGAGTGTCCCCCTTGCCTTCCTTGCCGAAGAAGGCTTCCTCCCCATTAATGGCAGAGGGACCTGATTGTAAGATTGGTGAGAATGTTAGGGGGGTTTATGTAATGGTTTTCAAAAGATAGGGACCAAAATGTGATTGGGTGTACTAAATTGCAAAGTAGGTCAAGATGACCTCCCCTTAGGTCCAAATTTTGGTAAAAACCTAATTTGGACCTAAGGAATCCAATGGTGAAGTTGGATTTTAGGTTTGACCATGTTTTACTAGATATTTTGCGTAAAAACCCAAATTAGGTCAATTGATGAGCTAGGACTCTAATCTAGGTCAAACTAGGTTCCAAAGGCCAAATTGAATGTTGTAAACCCTAGGGGATATTTTTCCATGACTTTTATAGGATTTACTTGATTTTTATCCTGACTGGAACCTTTTTGAATTAAGAAGGTCTGTTTTACGGTTACAAGATGTCATTTAATTCCTGGATTGCACGTGAACCCATTTCTGATTGAATCAACCCACTTTTTATCTCATTTAGACCATTTTACCTATGTTTTGTCTCTGAGAAATTTCGTTTATGTACTGCAATGGTAAAATTGTAGTTTTAACCTTTATTTCATGTTTTCTTGTCAGAACACTTATTCCTCCAATTAAGCCCTCTTCTAAGTCATGTAGGAGCTTTTATTCTTTTTATTAGGTCAAAATGAGCTAGTTATGGCTCATGATGAGGCTCTCATCATACCCCCATGCCTAGGTTTTGCTAGTCCCTTAGCAAAATTTCAAGATTTTAACTTTTGTTCTAGACCCTGAGTGTCTGTCATCAATTATGATAAGTGCTTTCTCTTTTTCTTTTGTGATTAGGTCAGAATTCCGACAATAGGCCTAGAGGTATTCAAGTACCAACCAAAATATGGAATTAACCTGCTTTAGCCTCAATCCTCCGCAAAAGTTTTTAAGGCCCACAGAAACTAACCTAGGGTTTGTTGGACTCCGCGGTTAAAGCACCCGTTCTTGAGACATTTTTAGCCTAGGTTCAATTTGCAGTGCGTTTTTGTAAGAGAGAGACAGAAGATTTATTTGTTTGGAGAGCTTTCTCTTTATTTTTATTTCTAGCTTCATATTAGCTTCTCAACACGGTCTGTATTGGATTCCTCATCCCCATCATCAATCCTCAAGGGTCCCTGGCTATCGAGATTTCGAGATAATCTCGCCCATGGCAACCCCCGAAACCCTGGCTTTCAAGATTTCTAGATAATCCCGCCCATGGCGTTCCGTGGCCGAATTTAGACCCTGGCAATCGATATTTTGTGATAATGCCGCCCATGGTATCCGAACCAGCAGAGTGCTTACATGCCCCCAGTAGGATATTTAAATATCCTAAGAGACAAGCATCGAGGAGATGATATGTTGTTACGCATCTTCGAGGGGAATTTCCCACCTCTCCGCGTCGGGAACTCGTCCAAGTCAACTTGTATTGATCGGCCACTCCTAATCTAGGTGACTTTTTTCAGAACATTAAACGCTTTTGCATGATTTGGATATTTATGTGCACTGAACCAGACTGTATGTGAATTTAGGGTGCTTAGGTTAACGAATCCCGTAAATCGAAGGTCAGTTAACGAGGCCGAATACTTCCTAAGCCTTAGACCTAATACTTAAGCTTCGCATTTTCCCCAACCTCTTGAGGATTTTCCAGATTTTAGCGGATACGTGAATTTTTAAGCTAAAGAATCTAGCCCAAGAGGCCTAAAACCAGCGTTCCCGCTAATCTCTTGTTATGTCACCTTAGCACTTTTTCTTCTTTTTCACTTTTCTTGATCTGGTCTAGAACTTCAGTTAATCCCTTAATCTTTTACTAATGACTATTTCTTTTTCTTTTTCATTTTGTGCTCCTTTTTTGGCATTTTACTCTTTTCCTCTTCTCATTTTGTATGATCCTGAATTGTTTCTCCTCTCCTTCAAGTTTTTTTTTTTTTTGAGATTGAAACCTTTCTTGATATGAATTTTCCTGACATTTTGCACTTCCATACCCCCCCATGCCTAAGATTTGCAATGTCCCCATTGTAAATTAGGTGGGTTCAATTTCAGCTTAGTTCATGCATTAGGACAGGTGTTTGGTGAGTGAACAGGTCGAAGTGACTTGTTGCGAACGATTTCTAATCTCAGGTAGGGGTACCTGAGGTGAAGTCGGCTATTCTAATGGATGAACCCTAAAGTGCAATATGAATTCTGCATAGAAATGTTGGAAAAGGTTTCAGTTTTTTCAAAGAATGACGGGTTGCCTCTCGTTAAGCGCTGAGTTTTACGCCATCGGCTGGGCGCAATGAGCTCAAGGGGAATGGAGGGTAAAGGATGACTCAGCCAAATTTGTATCGGTTATGTCAATGAACGGTTTGAGTCTCTGACCGTTCACAACAAAGGGTTTGGAATCGTGGCTGAGTGGGCTAATTTCAATGGCTCCATTTCCAAAGATTTGTCGGACTAGGTAGGGTCCGACCCACTTAGATCGTAGCTTTCCTGGGAATAATTTGAGTTGGGCATCAAAGAGTAAAACCTTTTGACCAGGATGAAAGATCCTTCTAGAAATGTGTTTGTCGTGAAAAGCTTTAACCCATTCTTTGTAAATTCACGAGTTCTCATATGCGTCGTGGCGTAATTCATCGATCTCATTTATTTGAAGTCTTCTGTGGGTTCCAGCCTTAGAAAGATCTAAATTACAATTCCATACTACCCAATAGGCTTTATGCTCCAATTCAATGGGGAGGTGACATGCCTTCCCGTACACTAGTCTGAAGGGTGACATTCCTAATTGGGTCTTGTGGGCGATCCTATAGGCCCACAATGCTTCCGGAAGCCGAGAAGACCAATCTTTTCTGTCAGGTCGAACAATAACCTGAAGGATTTTCTTGATCTGTCAGTTTGATAGCTCAGCTAGACCATTAGTTTGGGGGTGGTAAGGAGTAGAGATTTGGTGTGACACCCCGTATTTGGTCATCAGTGTCTTGAACTGAGCGTTTGTGAAATGGGTCCCTCCGTCGGAAATTATTGCTCATGGAATCCCGAACCTTGAGAAGATGTTTTGATGAATGAATTTGATAACAACTTTATGATTGTTGGTTCAGGTCGAAATAGCTTCTATCCACTTGGACATGTAGTCAACTGCGAGTAAGATGTATTCGAAGCCATCCGAGATCCGGAAGGGTCCCATAAAATCAATCCCCTAGATATCAAAAATTTCGCATACCAGGATCGGCTGTAGAGGCATCATGTCTCGATGGCTCATGTTGCCCAAAGTCTGGCAATGGGAACATGCCTTACAGTGATCATATGCATCCTTGAAAATTGTGGGCCAGTAAAAGCCACACTGGAGGACTTTTGATGCGATTTTATGTCCTGAGAAATGTCCACCGCAAGCTTGGTCATGGCAAAATGAGAGTATGTCTTTGATTTCCACTTCCTCGACACAGCATCGAATTATCTGATTAGCACCAATGCGCAATAGATACGGGTCTTCCCATAGGTAATACTTGGCATCGGAACGCAATTTGTCCTTCTTGGCCTTCGACCAATCGGACGGAATCTGATGTGATGCCAGGTAATTTACTATATCTACGAACCATGAAAGGCCTGCACTGATAGTCAAGAGGTGCTCATCAAGAAAGTGTTCTGTGATGGTTCCGGAAGGGTCAATTATTTCAGAAGGAAGACGGGACAAGTGATCAGCTACCACATTTTGCTTTCCCGCTTTGTCGCGAATCTCAAGGTCAAATTCTTGCAACAGCAAGATCCATCGGATTAATCAAGGTTTCACGTCCTTCTTTGCAAGGAGATGCCTCACAGCTGTGTGATCTGAGTATACGATAACACGGGAACCCAAAAGGTATGATCTAAATTTTTCTAGGGCAAATACTATAGCTAGCAGCTCTTTCTCAGTAACCGCGTAGTTACGCTGAGCCTTGTCCAGTGTTTTGCTAGCATAGTAAATGACCACAGGTTTCCCATCAATTTTCTGCCCCAAAACCGCTCCTACAGCAAAGTTAGTTGCATCGCACATGATCTCAAAGGGTTGATACCAATTAGGAGACTGTAGGATCGGGGCTTGGGTGACTCGGTCACGTAGGATCTCAAATGCTTGAGCGCATTCCTTGGAAATTTTGAAAGGCACATCCTTGGAGAGAAGAGTAGTCAGGGGGAGCATGATTTTTGAAAAATCAGGGATAAATCGACGGTAAAAATCGACGTGCCCCAAAAAAGATCGGATGTCCTTAATCGAGTTAGGCATAGGGAGCTTGGAAATCAAGTTAACCTTAGCTTGATCCACTTGGATGCCTTTCTCCGAGATTAAATGTCCCAGGACAATTCCCTCAGGCACCATGAAATGGCTCCTTTCCTAGGAAAGAACCAAATTCACATCGATGCACCGCCTAAGTATTTGGACCAAGTGTTGGGGGCAATCGTCAAATGATGCTCCAAAAACTGAAAAGTCATCCATGAAGACTTCCAGATAGTCACCTACCATATCTGAGAATATGGCAAGCATGCACCGCTAAAAAGTTGTGGGTGCATTGCAGAGACCAAAAGGCATCCTTCGAAATGCGTACATCCCGAAGGGGCAGGTGAATGTGGTCTTTTCTTGATCTTCTAGATGGATTGCCACCTGGTTGTAACCGGAGTACCTGTCAAGAAAGCAAAAGAACCTATTTCCCGCTAGTTTCTCGAGGATCTGATCAATAAACAATAGTGGGAAATTATCCTTCTTCGTGGAGGAAATGAGTCTTTTGTAATCAATGCAGACTCTCCATGAGTTAGCTATTCGGGTAGGAATGACTTCTCTGGTTTCAGTCGTGATGATGGTAAGTCCGGCCTTTTTAGGCACCACCTGTATTGGACTCACCCAACGACTGTCAGAGATCGGGTAGATGATCCCTGCATCTAACCACTTTATGATCTCTTTTTTCACAACCTCCTACAGGTTAGGGTTTAAGCATCTCTGCATTTCTCTTGAAGGTCGTGCACCTTCTTTTGTGTAGATTCGATGTGTGCAGTATGAAGGGCTTATGCTAGTCAAATCATCGAGAGTCCATCCAATGGCTCTATGATGTTGCTGGAGAACAGTAATCAAATGGAGTTCCTGGTTAGGTGTGAGTCAAGAGTTGATAATCGAAGTAAACGTCTGATTGGAACCCAAAAAGACATACTTCAAATGCTCGGGAAGGGGCTTGAGTTCCATGACAGATTGTCAGTAGCAGCGGGTGGTTCGGGGTTTGTATCAGGAACAAGGGTCAGAGTCATAGGTGTGTCTAGATCATGTTCGCAGTCCTCTGTTGGCGGGTTTTGATTTTCTAGTGGTTGATCAGGGATAATCAGGTTGTCCTCTGTATGCAATTCATCAACCACGGCTCTGATATCACATATTTGCTCTATAACCCCACAATTAATCCCTTGTTGGGCCTTAAAAATGTCAATCTTCAGAGTTTGATTCCCAAAATTTAATTCTATCTGGCCCTCTTCACAATTTATGTTGACCCTAGCAGTGGCCAAAAAAGGTCTCCCTAATATGATTGGTGTGCCCCTTGGATTCTCAGGTGCATCCATGTCTAGCACTATGAAGTCCACTGGGAAGTAGAAATCCCGTACCCTAACAATGACATCCTCGGGTATTCCTTTAGGTGACTTGATGGATCGATCGGTTAACTGCAATGTCACCTCAGTTGGTTTAAGTTCGGACTCTTCAAGGTGGTCAAGGAGGGATGTGGGTATTAGATTTATGGAGGCACCTAGATCTAGTAAGGCTCTGTCAAATTGGGTTTCACCAATTTTACAAGAAATCAGGGGAGTTCCTGGGTCTTTAGCCTTGGGTGGGAGTTTACTCAAGATGACAGAGCTGGCTTGCTCTAACAGTCCGATCGAATTCCCATCCTTGGTTTACGGCTTACATTTAGGTATACATACGTCTTTCAAGAATCTTGCATAAGCCGATACATGGCAAATTGCATCCATCAATGGGATGTTTATCTGGACCTGTTCAAAGAGCTTGACCAGATCCTCCTCGGGGGCCACAGGTTTGGTTATCCTTTTTCCTTTGGTCAAGGCCTCAGGAAATGAGATCCTAGTTGGTTCCTCTAGAATAGGTCCAGGTTCTTGATCTAGGACAGTGGTATCCTAGATGACTATCCTAGGGTCTTGGCTACTTCCAGGCTTGGAGTGGTTCGGATAATGTGGGTCTTGGGTTGTTTTACCACTACGTGTTCTTACAGAGTTTAATCCGGCCTGGTTTTGGTTTGGGTTTGGTAAGAGGGGTGGCTGCTGCTGAAATCCCGCATAAGATGTCGAAGCTTCCATCTCGCCTAGTGATGGAGCAGCAGGGGCCTGATAAATCAAATGTGCGTGGCCTGAATTTGGATTCATAACGTGTCTCTGGGTCGGCACGTTATTTGGGTTTGGTAGAGGTTGTGAAGGAAGGGTGCCAGGTTGGAGGGAATTTGCCATCTGGGACAGTTGGTTGCGAACCTCTGTGATCTCGTCCTTGTGTTGTTTTTGCATTGCCGCATTCATCTTTTGAATGTTAGCCAGTGCTTGAAGGATAAGAGTCATTTGATCCTAGTTTGGCCTGGATTGGTAGGTGGGATTGGGCCGAGGCTGAGGCGGTTGATATGGACGAGGGCCTTGTGGACGGGGTTGATATGGTGGTCTATGAGTCTGAGAATTTCCCGTCCACTGAAAGTTAGGATGATTTCGTCATCCAGGGTTGTAGGTATTGGAGAATGGGTCATTCTGGATGGCGTTGAGGTCCTCGTAGTTCTGAGGAACCTCAGGAAAGTCAGAATACGAGGGTTCAGAGTTCCCCCAACTCAAGTAGAATGGATCGGAGGTCACTCCGATTCAAGAGGCAAATGGGGGTGGATATGGGTCCATCCCCTTAGTAGATTGGTGGTAGATGTTTTGCACAGTTTCCCTTGCCAGAGGTGGTCGTGCAAAAGAGTTCTGTGCAGAGGTGGCTTGCTGCAAATGCTGAGTTAGCTCGTCCACCTTCTTTTCTATGATAGAAACCTTGTCCAACCGACTGGCCATTAGTTCCAAGTCGACAGAAGTGGACAGGTCCTGCATCTCATGTTCCCCTCTCAGATTCGTCGATGCACGGGCATTTGTCCTGTCGAATAAGCCCATAGAGTCATTATTTATGGAGTTCTCGCACATGTTTTCTAGAATCTCCCACACCGTGTCCTCATGTTGACCCATGATGTTTCCTCCGCACGTTGCATTAACGAATAATCGAATGTCATCACGGAGTCCCTGGTAAAAAGATCGGACTTGTTCCCATTTAGGAACTCCGTGATGGGGGCACTTTCGCATGAGGTCTAAGAATCGGTCCCATGCTTCGTGAAGAGGTTCTCCCGGTTGTTGAGTGAAATGAGTGATCTGGTGGCGCAAGGCATTCGTCCGGCCAACGGGGAAGAATTTTTTCAAAAATTCAGACTGAAGTCCTCCCATTTGTTGATCAGACAGGTCTGAGTTTGATACCAATGGGTGGCCTTGTCCAGGAGGGAGAATGAAAACATTTTCATGAGTAGGATATCCCGATTTTGTGGATCTGACCCAAAGGTCTGGGCCAGATGCTTGAGTTGTTAAATGTGTTGGAATGGATCCTCGGAGTTAAGCCCATGAAACTTTGGTATGGCATGAATCATATTGGGCTTCAGTTCTGAATCAGGACTCCAATCGGGATTCAGACTCGAGGTTCGATCGCACCGCAGCAGGATTATAGTGATCTCTCATCATTGGTTGCTGTGGTGGGTTTTCAAAGTTTTGAAAGAGATCATTCAGGCGTTGAAGTTGGTGCTCAAGGTTGTTCTCCTCTTCAATGGGTTGTGCCATGATGGGAGAAGGAGAACTTGGTTCTGAATCAGATGAAAGATTTATGTGGTGGGGTTGCTGCACAAACAAGGGCATTGAGGCTTGGCCCCGACGAGAAAGAATTTCTAGAGGAGGTCTTAAGGATGGTCTTAAGGACCTCCTACCGAACATGCACCGAAGGATGTGATGGGATTAGAAGGTGCTGGACCCAATCGAGACACCCAAAAATTGTTGGGTGATTATAGAGGTTCGGGGCGGATGATACACCTTAGTCAGAAAGGTCGTCCACTTGAGAAGTACCTGGGCAGCCAGAGAGGGAGAGTCCCACAAAGACCCCTACACGGTAGAGCGTCCCCATGAGTTACAGGGTTTCCCCCACCCGACCTCTCTTGTCACTGCGGTTCCAGGTAGACCAGAATGGGGACCTTGACCTCTTAAGTCTACCTTTTTAACTTTAAGATAAAGGTGCTTAAGGTTCCACTTGAACTTTTAGGTTTTTTTTGAGTGAAAAAGTAACCTAATTTTAAGGTTGGTTGACCCAAGGGATCAACTTCACGTCTTGTTCCTTTGAGAGCTTTTGGGTACTTTCTTTTAGGGTTCAAATGGATTTAAAAGCCTGATTTGCTTAGGGTTTCTCTTGTATAGATCTTTTCAAACAAGGTTTAGGCACACCTCTTTTTGGAAAAACTTTTTTCTTTGTTTAAGAGAAGATGTGTCTCTAAAAACCCTAGCTTTGCAATCCTTAAGTTGGCTCTAGTTGGTCCAATTTAGTTGCTTTAAAAATTGATATCTAGGGCTCAATCAAGAAAGTTTTAGCCCTAGTTACCTTAGTTGGATGAGTAGTTAAAAATGTGTTGAAATGAAAATCAAGCAACTTTGATGAATTACTAAGTATGAAACAGGTAGCCCTAAGTTGATTTTTCTTTTGTTCCTTTTCAGACTTTGAGGGGGTTAAGAGAGAGGGCTAATGAAAATTACCTGTTCCTTGGAGTGTTTGTTGTGCAGCTGCTCTTCTTTTCTCTGCTTTCCCTGAGACAAGCACAATAAAAGAGAGGAATTAGGTCAATATTGGATCAGAAGTTGTGATCAAAAGCTTTAAAAATGCCCGTTGCTCCCCAGCAACGGCGCCAAAATGTTGACGTGGCTAGATCATGTTTTAACAATTATTGCGTTGTAATATAGACAAGCTTTTCGCGAAAACAAATAAAGATTTATAACTCGAAAATTAGAGTATCCGAGGTTGAACACAGGGAGCAATCTAAGTATTTCCAAAACTTGAGAACACAACTTTTTAAATGAGAATAAATGACTAGTTCAATGAGAGTAATATAGAAAGAAATTGCTCAAGGGAAAAAAAATGGGCATCTGATACAATATCAGACGTCTTAAAGTAAAGCTCCTTTTCTTCTCTTCCCTTGCTGCCTCTGTTCCTCTTCTTTATTTCTTTTCTTCTTGCGACCAAGGTCTGGCTTCTCTCTTTCTTCTTCCTTTTCTTTTCCTTTGCCTTCTTGAATCTTTGTTTGCCCCTTGTCTTCTTCTTCAATTCTGTTCTCCTTGGCCTCGCTTCTTCTTCTCTGCCTTGCCTTTCTTTCTCCTCTGCAGAGCCTCCTTCCTTCTTTGGTTTTGTTTCCCTTTGGCCTCTCTTCTTTTCTACCTTGCCTTTCTTCTTCCTCGGTAGAGCCTCCTTCCTTCTCCTTCGCTTGCAGCAACCAAGTCCCTACATTCTGTACACAAAGCACGCACAGCAAAACCTACTACCCTACCCTTCCACGCGTCTCTCTCTGTATATCACTCTTCAGTACGCTCTCCTAGAGCCAAGTAAATGGGTCGGGTCGTGCGCCCGGGTCCAGGCACACCGACATGGGTGTGGTGCGCGAGGAGTGCTTAGGATAGGGTCGGGTCAGGTCGCGCCAAGTCCGCGTGGTGAATTCGCAGACGAGGCAGTGGTAAGGTGATGGACCTCACCCCAAGTGTAACTGGAGGCAATGAGGCTATAACACAAAAACAATATAAGGGATATACGCGCTTTGTGACTTACCGATGTGGGACTAATGCCCACCGCTTCCTCTTGCGCACCCGCAGCAAATCGTGCCTTCAATTCCCACAACTGCAGGCGTTGCAGCATCACTCCCTGGGTTGACTATCTTCGCAAGTCCTGCCCAAGCTTGCAGCACCTGGAATCCTACAGTCCTGCGACCTGGAGCAAGCAAGAAGCTTCCTCGAGTTGTCGTCAATGGCGGCCGGAGCTTGAAATCTGTTTGGCACAAAAAGAGCCTCATGGCCTAATCAGATCACTAGGGGACCTTCGCCATGTCATGGCGAAGGTGAAGCGCTAGGTGGTAGGCTGCGGGGTGGCCTAGGCGTGCGTGCCTAGGTCGCTCTGTGGCCGGACGGATGGGTGTGTTCGGGGGCTGTTGTGGCAGTGTAGAGGGACTGTGGATGAGTGGAGGGTACTCAGTGAGGTGAGGCAGAGGCTATACGATGGTCGGCGCGACTTGTGGGGCTGCGGAGCGACAGGAGCATCTCGCCGGAGGGTGGCTGGAGATGAGGAAGGTGGTGGTGGACAGGGACGGTCGAGGGGGGATTGTGTGAAATAAAGTGAGAGAAATGAAAGAGTGTAAGATGGGGAACTTATCTAGACTGTTGGGAGTGAAGGGGGCAGCAAAGTTAGACGGCTCGTTTGTGCCGTCATCGGAGAAGACAACCCTGAGGGAGATAACGGCGACGAGGAGGAGGTCAGGGAGGCACGTGCTTGGTGCAACACGACGCGGGAAGATGAGGCGAAGTGGATTCTGCTGCTGGTGTGGCAGCAGAGCGATGAGAAGGAGGAGAGGTAATCGCCAGAGCCTGCGGATTTCTTGGCCGGAGAGAGGAGAGATGAAATTTGGAGGATTCTCCAGCCAAAACAAGTCTAAGAGATTCGCAGAGGGTCGGAGGTCATTTTATAGGTGCTGGCCGAGCTTCTGGTGCGTGGAGGGAAAGCTTTTAGCCACTGTCGTCTCACCGGAGAAGGAAGGTGGTTGGGATCCAAATCTTTCATGCGTTCGCACGAGAGATTGGACAGTAATCAGAGATATGGTCGGGCTCAAATGGAAGGGGATTCCTTAGAGAATCTCCCTTCCAATTTTGGGAGATCTCTGAGGGATCTGAGAGTTTCCCCCCTTCCTTCCTCACCGGAGAAGGATTCCTCCCCATTAATTGTGGAGGGACCTGATTGTAAGATTGGCGAGAAAGCTAGGGGGGTTTATGTAATGGTTTTCAAAAGATAGGGACCAAAATGTGATTGGGTGTACTAAATTGCAAAGTAGGTCAAGATGACCTCCCCTTAGGTCCAAATTTTGGTACAAACCTAATTTGGACCTAAGGAATCCAATGGTGAAGTTGGATTTTAGGTTTGACCATGTTTGATTGGACATTTTGCATAAAAACCCAAATTAGGTCAATTGATGAGTTAGGACCCTAATCTAGGTCAAACTAGGTTCCAAAGGCCAAATTGAATGTTATAAAGCCTAGGGGATATTTTTCCATGATTTTTAGAGGCTTTACTTGATTTTTATCCTGATCGAAACCTTGTTGAATTAAGCAGGTCTATTTTAGGGTTACCAGATGTCATTTAATTCTTGGATTGCACGTGAACCCATTCCTGATTGAATCAACTCACTTTTTATCTCATTTAGACCATTTGACCTATGTTTTTTCTCTGAGAAATTTCGTTTACGTACTGCAATGGTAAAATTGCAATTTTAACCTTTATTTCATATTTTCTTCTTAGAAACTTATTCCTCCAATTAAGCCCTCTTCTAAGTCATGTAGGAGCTTTTATTCTCTTTATTAGGTCAAAATGAGCTAGTTATGGCTCATGATGAGGCTCTCATCAGAAGGGAGGGGGGGTTTTGCTCTGCTGCCCTCCTCTCAACACTAAGTGATCTCTGAGAGAGGCCTTTGCCTCTGCTGCTGATGCTGAGCTTTGTGTTGTGCCTTCTCTTGAGCATAAGGAAGCAGAAGAATAGACAAAGGGAAGGAAGGGGAAGGGTGCTGTCTTAGCACTATAGTAGTTGGACGGTTAAGCCGTCTAGCACTGAGAGTTCCATCGTCTGATTTCTGAAGGGAGTGTACTATGCACTTATCCTACGTGGATTTAAATTGATTGATACTATTGAGATATTTGATACTATTATGAGGGGTAATTGGTGATTCAAACCACCATTTTATCCCATTCTTTTTGCACTATTTGACATTTGCTTTCATTTATATATCATTATTGTTTGGAATTCTATTATAAATTGGTTATATTGTGCTTGAATTGCAATCTTGAGAATTATTTTGCTAATTGCTCCCTGTGTTCGACCTCGGACTTCCATTCGAGTATAAATTCTATTTGTTTTTCGTGCTGATTTAGTCTATACTGCAACACATCGATTGTAAAATCTGATTCAGAGCGATTGACATTTTGGCACTGTTGCCTGGGAGCAACACATAATTCGATCTCTTGATTACAATTCCTGACTTGGTACTAACTTACTCTATCTCTTTTGACTGTGATCTATTTATGGGATTCATTGGAAGAAGATCAGCTGCACATCAGCCACTCCAAGTGCAGGTAAACCACAAATCTAATCTCTCCTAAGCCCCTGATTCTAAAAAGCTAAAAGAAGAAATAAATTAGGTCCAACTTGCATTCTGTTTTAAGATTCAATCACAACAAGTTGCCTGATTTGGTTCATTTCTAGAGAACACCCAACCTTGATTTGTGCACCTACTTAGGGTTTAAGGTATCTAGGGCTATCACCTTCTTGCTTGAGCCCTAGGTACCATATTTGGATGAATTAAATTGGACCTATCAGAGCCAATTAGGGTTTCTAGTTTAGGGCTTTAGAGACACACTTGTTTAATCAAGAATTAACCTTCCCAAACAATGTGTGCCTAAGCCTTAGTTGAATTGATCTATTCAAGTAAACCCTAAAATCAGGCTCCTAATTTCATTTAAACACTAAAAGAGGGACCTAAATTTCTCAAAGGATAAAAATAGGTAAAGTTGGCCCACCTTATTGGGTTAACCAATCTTCAAATTACGTCACCCTACACTAAAGCATCTTAAAGTTGAAGTGAAATCATAAGCACCCGTGCTCTTAATCTAAAACTGGTAGACTTAAGAGGCCAAGCCCCCATTCTGGTCTACCTGGATCCTCAGTGACAAGAAAGGTCAGGTGGGAGGAAACCTTGTAACCTGTGGGGGCACTCTACCATGTAATGGTCTTCGCTGGACTCTCCCTTTATGGCTGCCTAGGTAATTCTCAGGTGGGTGGCTTTCTGACTAAGGGGTATCATCCGCCTTGAACCTCTATAGTCATCCAAAATTTTTTGGGTGTCTTGATTGGGTCCATCACATTCTATCCCTCGTCTTATCCATCGGTGCATGTTCGGGAGGAGGTCTCTAAGACCACCCTTGAGACCTCCATTAGCTATTAACTCCCATCGAGGCCAAGCCTTGACCTCCCTATTTGTGCAACATCCCAACTAGATCGATATCTCTTCTGATTCATCTGAACCTAGCTCTCCTTCATCCATCATCATGGAGAAACCAGCAGAAGAAAACAATCTTGAGAATCAGCTTCAGCGCCTCAACGATCTATTCCAAGCCTTTGTAAACCCACCGCAGCGTTCTATGATACGAGATCATTACAATCTAACTGCGGTGGCAATCAAACCTCGAGTACAAATCCCAACTAGAGGTCCTGATACTGAACTCAAGCCCAACATGATTCATGCTATTCCCAAATTTCATGGGCGTAATTTCGAGGACCCTTTCCAGCATATCAAGCAACTCAAGCATCTAGCCCAGACCTTCAAGTCAGAAGCTCAAAATTAGGATATCTTGCTCATGAAAATGTTCTCCTCTCTCATGGACAAAGCTACTCACTGGTACCAAACCCTAACGTGTCCAATCAACACATGGGCGGAATTACAATCCGAGTTTCTGAAAAAGTTCTTCCTTGTTGGTAGGACAAATGCTCTACGGCACTAGATCACGCATTTTACGCAGCAAGCAGGAGAACTGCTTCATGAGGCATGGGATCGTTTTCTAGATCTCATGCGAAAGTGCCCCCACCATGGAGTTCCTAAATGGGAACAAGTCTAGTCTTTTTACCAGGGACTCTGTGAGGATATTTGATTATTTGTCAATGCGACCTATGAAGGAAACATCATGGGTCAGCATGAAGACATCGTGTGGGAGATTTTCGAGAATATGTGTGATAACTCCATCAATAATGAATCCATGGGCATGTTCGACCAAACGAATGCCTGTGCATTGATGAATCCAAGGGGAGCACATGAGACGCAGGGCCTATCCTCTTTCGTTGAGTTGGAACTGATGGCCAGTCGCCTGGACAAGGTCTCTATTATTGAGAAGAAGGTGGATGAGCTGACTAGACACCTGCAGTGAGCCACCTCTGCACAAAACCTATTCTCGCAGCCACCCTCTGGCAGGGAGGCTGTGCATAACATCTACCATCGATCTTCTCAAGGGATGGACCCATATCCACCCCCGTCTGATTCTGGGTTCGGAGGAAACCCTGGACCCACCTATTCTAGTTGGGGGAATTCTAAACCCTCGTATTCTGACTTTTCCGAGGCTCCTTAAACCTACGAGGACCTTAACACCATCCATAATGATCCATTCTCAAACACCTACAACCTTGGATGGCGTAATCATCCTAATTTCATGTGATCAGGGAACAATCAAAATCAGAGACCTCAATATCAGCCCTGACCACAAGCTTCTCGTCCATATCAGCCGCCTTAGCCTTGGCACAACCCAACTTATCAATCTGGGCCAACTCACGAAGATCAGATGACTCTTATCCTTCAAACTCTTGCTAACATTTAGAAAACTAATGTGGCTATGCAAAAATAGCACAAAGACGAGACCACAAAGGTTCACAATCAACTCACCCAGATGGCAAATCCCCGCCAACCTGGTGCACTTCCTTTGCAACCTCTGTCTAACCCAAATAACGTACCGAACCAAAGGTGCATTATGAACCCGACTCATGGCCAAGCTCACTATGTCTATCAGGCCCCTTCTGCTCCATCACCTGATGGGATGGAGGCTTCAACATCATACGCAGGTTATCAGTAGCAACCACCTCTTTTTCCTACACCAACCCAGAACCAGGTCGGACTAAATTTTGTTACTACCCATAGTGGCAAAGCAACACAGGATCCACCGTATCCAAGCCACTCTCAACCTAGTAATGCAAACCCAAACCCTAGGATAGTCATCCAAGATACTCCTGTCCCAGATCAAGAACCTGGACCCATTCTAGAGGAACCTACAGAGGTTCCATTTCCGGAGGCCTTGACCAAAGGAAAAAGGAAACCCCAACCCGTGGCACTTGAGGAGGACCTGGTCAAGCACTTTGAGCATGTCTAAATAAACATCCCCTTGATGAATGCAATACTCCACATACTAGCGTACGCACGATTCTTAAAAGAGGTGTGTACACCCAAGCGTAAGCCGCGAACCAAAGGCAGGAACCCGATCGTACTATCAGAGCAAGCCAGCTCCATCATTTTGAGCAAACTCCCGCCTAAGGAAAAAGACCTTGGTACCCCTCGAATTTCATGCAAAATCGGTGATTTGAAGTTTGACAAAGCCCTTTTGGACCTAGGAGCTTCCATCAATTTGATACCCACATCCCTACTAGACCACTTCGAGGAATCTGAACTTAAACCGACAGAGATGACTTTGCAGTTAGCTGATTGATCTATTAAGTCACCAAAAGGAATTCTCAAGGATGTCATAGTTAGGGTACACGATTTCTAATTTCCCATGGATTTCATAGTCTTAGACATGGATGCTCTTGAGAAAGTGAAGAATACACTGAGCATATTAGGAAGACCTTCTCTGGCCATAGCTAGGGCCAATATTAATTGTAAGGAGGGCCAAATTGAGTTAAAATTTGGGAGAAAAACACTAAAGATTGACATCTTTAAGGCCCAACAAGAAATTAATTGCGGAGTTATTGAGCAAATTTGCGATATCGAGGCCATGGTTGATGAGCCATGTATCGATGAGAACCTGATTATTTTTTATCAACCACAAAAAGATCAAAACCCGTAATTAGAGGAGCCTGAACCTAACCTAAACACACCCATAGCTCCTTCCTTTGCTCCTGACACCCATCCTGAACCACCTGCTACTGCTGATAATCCTGTTATGGAATTGAAACCCCTCCCTAACCATCTCAAATACATCTTTTTGGGTTCCAATCAGACGTTTCCTGTGATTATCAACCCCCAACTCACATCTGATCAGGAAATACACTTGATTACTGTCCTTCAGCAGCATCGGAGAGCCATTGGATGGACTCTCAATGATCTGACTGGCATCAGCACCTCATATTGCACACATCACATCTATACTAAAGAGGGCTCAAGACCATCCCGTGAAATGCAGAGACATCTAAATCTAAATCTACAGGATGTCATGAAAAAGGAGATCATCAAGTGGTTAGATGCAGGGATCATCTACCCGATCTCCGACAGTCGGCAGGTGAGTCCAATCCAAGTTGTGCCTAAGAAGGCAGGACTCACCATGATCACGACTGAAACCGAAGAAACCATACCGACCCGTATAGCGAACTTGTGGAGAGTCTGCATTGATTACAGAAGACTTAATTCCTCCACGAAGAAGGATCATTTCCCACTACCGTTCATTGATTAGATACTCAAGAAACAAGTAGGAAATCGATTCTTCTGCTTTTTGGATGGGTACTCGGATTATAAACAGGTTGCAATCCATCTTGAGGAGCAAGAGAAGACTACCTTTACCTGCCCCTTCAGGACATATGCATTTCGAATGATGCCATTCGGTCTCTACAATGCACCCGCTACTTTTCAGCGTTGCATGCTTGCCATATTCTTAGATATGGTAGGTGAATACCTTGAAGTCCTCATGGATGACTTCTCGGTATTTGGGGAATCTTTTGATGATTGCCTCCTGCACTTGGTCCAAATCCTCAAGCAGTGCATTGACGTGAATTTGGTTCTTCCCTAGGAAAAGAGCCACTTCATGGTACTTGAGGGAATTGTCCTGGGACATCTTGCCTCTGAAAAAGGCATCCAGGTTGATTGAGCCAAGGTGAATCTGATTTCCAAACTCCCTATTCCTAGCTCAGTCAAGGACATCCGTTCATTTCTGGGGCACGTCGATTTTTATCGTCGATTCATTCCTGATTTCTCAAAAATCGTGTGCCCCTTGACTAATCTTCTCTCCAATAATGTCCCCTTCGAAATTACTGAGGAGTGCATTTAGGCATTTGAGATCCTACGTGATCGAGTTACCCAAGCACCTATCCTGTTGTCCCCTGATTGGTTCAACCCTTTGAGATCATGTGCGATGCATTCGATTATGCTGTGGGTGTGGTATTTGGGCAGAAAATAGATGGGAAACCTGTGGTCATCTACTACACTAGCAAGACATTGGACGAGGCTCAGTATAACTACACAGTTACTGAGAAAGAGCTGCTAGGCATCGTATTTGGCCTAGAAAAATTCAGATCTTATCTTTTGGGTTCCCATGTCATTATATACTCGGATCACATTGCAGTGAGACACCTCCTCGCGAAGAAGGATGCAAAACCTCGACTAATCCCCTGGATCTTGTTGTTGCAAGAATTCGATCCCGAGATTCATGATAAGGCGAGAAAGCAGAACATGGTAGTTGACCATTTGTCCCATCTTCCTTCTTCAGTCATTGACCTATCTGGTTCCATCACCGAGCACTTTCCGGACGGGCACCTACTAGCCATTCACAGTCTCCCATGGTTTGCTGATATTGTAAGCTACTTAGTTATGGGGAAAATCCCGACAGATTGGGCAACTTCCAGGTGGGACAAATTGATTGCCGAGGCTAAGTACTATATTTAGGAGGAACCATACCTCTTCCACATTGGCAATGATCAGGTGATTCGGAGATGCATTCCTGACGACGGGGTCAATGATGTGGTCTCATTCTGTCATGATCAGGCCTACGGTGGCCATTTCTCTGGGCGTAAAGCCGCAGCAAAAATTCTCCAGTGTGGGTTCTTTTGGCCTACTTTGTTCAAAGATGCATAGACGTATTATAGGGCATGCGCTCGTTGTCAGACCCTCAGCAACAAGGGCCTGTGGGATATGATGCCGTTAAACCCGATTATTATGTGCGAAATCTTTGACATTTAGGGAATTGATTTCATGGGACCCTTTCCCTGATCCAATAGCTTCGAGTACATTCTACTCACTGTTGATTATGTTTCTAAATGGATCGAAACCGTCCCCATGAGAACTAGTGACCATAAGTTGTCCTTTGATTTATCCAGGAGAACATCTTTACTAGATTTAGGGTTCCTAAGGACATCATCAGCGATGACGGGTCTCATTTTAACAATGTACACTTCCAGTCCCTAATGAAAAAGTATGGGGTGTCGCATCATATCTCGACTCCTTACCAGCCCTAGACTAATGGACTGGTAGAACTATCGAATCGAGAGATCAAGAAGATCCTTCAGGTTACTGTTCGACCTGATAGGAAGGATTGGTCCACTTGCCTTCCGGAAGCTTTGTGGGCCTATAAGACTGCCCACATGACCCAATTAGGCATGTCTCCCTTCATATTAGTGTACGGAAAGGCATGTCACCTTCTTGTCAAGATGGAGCATAAGACTTATTGGGCAGTACAGAAGTGCAATCTGGATCTAATGAAGGCTAGAATACACCGTCGGTTGCAATTGAGCTAGATCGAGGAGCTACGCAATGATGCGTATGAGAACTCGCGTATCTACAGAGAGAGGGTCAAAGCCTTCCATGACAGGCACATTGTGTGAAAATCTTTCCACCTTGGTCAAAAATTCTTACTCTTTGATGCCAAACTAAAACTCTTCCTGGGAAAACTTAGATTAAAATGGATTAGACCATTCTTGGTAAGATGAATCTTTGGAAATGGAGCCATTGAAATTAATGAACTCAACCTTGATTTTGAACCTTTTGTCGTAAATGGTTAGAGACTCAAACCGTTCGTCGAACTCACTGACGCGAACTTCGCTGCTTTCTCTTTTGATCTCCATTCTCCCTGAGCATATTGCGCTGGGTTGATGGCATTAAACTTAGTGCTTAATGGGAGGCAACCCGTCATCTTTTTGAAAAAAAATCGAAACCCTTCTTAACACATTTCGTGGTAAACTCATATTGCACTTTAGGGTTCGTCCATTACAATAGCCGACCCCACCTTTGGTACCCATACCAGAGCTTGAAATCGTCCACAACAGTCACCCCAACCCATCCACCTACCTAAACCTATTCTAATGTACGATCTAAGATGAACTCGAACCCACCTAATTTACAATGAGGGCACTGCAAATCATAGGTATGGGTATTAATGTGCAAAACGCTGTGAGAATTACTTCACAAGAAAGGGTTTCATCAAAAAAAAAAACATATTGGGTTTCATATATATATATATATATATATATATATATATATATACGTATTCCAAAAAGCCAAAAAAATTGAAAAAAAAACAACAAAAAATGGAGAAGGGAGGATCAAATTGCATATCATTCTTGAGGAGGAAAAGGGGAGGTGATTTAAAATGTCAAAATGGAGCACAATTTGAAACAAAAAGAGATAGTCATTAGTAAAAGATTAAGAATTCTACTTAGTTCTAGAACAAATCAAAAGAAAGAAATAAAAGACAAAAAGTGCTAAGAGATAGAGGTTGGTATGAACCCTGATCTTAGGCCTCTTGGGCTTGTGTTTAGGCTTAAAAATTCAAGTATTCATTAAGATCTGGATAGTCCTCAAGAGGTTGAGGAAAATGCGAAGCTTAAGTATTATTAGGTCTAAGCCTCAGGGATTATTCAGCCTCGTTAACAGACCTCTGGTTTGCGGGACTCAGTAACCTAATCCACACACAGTCTGGTTTAGTGTGCTTAATTATCAAAATCACGCAAATGCATTAATTCTGTTATGAAAAACTACCTAGCTTAGGAGCAGCTTATCAACACAAGTTGATTTGGAAGAGTTCTCAGTGTGAAGAGGTGGGAAATTTCCTTCGAAGATGTGAAATAACATACCGTCTCCTCGGTGCTTGTCTCATAGGATATCTAAATATCCTACCGAGGGCATGTAAGCACCGTGTGTTGATCCAGGTGCCATGGGCGGGATTATCCTGAAATGTTGATTGCCAGGGCCTGAATTTAGCTACAGAACGCCATGGGTGGCACTATCTCGAAGTGTCGAAAGCTAGGGTTCTGGGGGTTGCCATGGGTAGTGCTATCTCGAAGCATCGATTGCCAGGGACCCTGCGAGGATTGATGGTGGGAGCAAGGAATTGATACAGATCGTGTTATAAAGCCAATCCAAAGCTAGAAATAAAGAAAGAAAAGTGAGAGAAAACTCACCAAAAATAAAAAAAAAATCTTCTATCTCTCTCTTACAAAAATGCACTACAAACTGAACCAAGAATAAACATGCTTTAAGCATGGGTGCTTTAACCCCGGAGTTCAACGAACCTTAGGTTAGTTCCTGTGGGCCCTAGAAACCTTTGCTGCGGACTGAAGCTAGAGCTGGTTAGGTCAGGATCTTGATTGGTACTTGAGTAGCTCTATACTATTGCATTCTGACCTAATCTACAAAAAGAAAGAACACATCAGAAATCTGAGCATAAAAAGGCATGGTCTAGAAGTTGAGTTAATTCCATGAGATTTTGCCAAGGGACAAGCAAAAGCTAGGCATGAGGGTATGATGGGAACACCATCATGAGCCAAAATTAGCTCAATTTGATCTGATTAAGTTATTAAATGCTCCTACATAACCACCAGAGAGATGTAATTCACTGCAAGTCCATTTTGAGGAAAATATAGTAAAACAGGGGTAAAACTATAGTTTTAACAGTATATCTCAATTGTAGAACAATCAAAAGTTTTCTCAAGGGTTAATTAAGGGTTAAATGGTCTTAAGAGTCTAACAAGTGGGTTAGTACAGACAGAAAAGGGCTTTCACGCATTTCAGGAATTAAATGACATCTGAAACCCTAAAAATAGATCCGCTTAATGAACTGAGGTTCTGGTCAGGATAAGATTCACCTAAACCTTCTAAAATTCATAGAAAAATATTCTCCAAGGTTTGGTACCTTCAATTTGATCATTGAAACCCATCTTGACCCAAAATAGAGTCCTAGACAGACATTTACCCTAATTTGGGTAATTATGCAAATTACCCAGTCAAACTAGGTCAAAACCAAAACCCATCTTCACCATTGGATTCCTTAGGTCTAAATTAGGTTTGTAACAAAATTTGGACCCAATCTGAGATTTTTTCGACCTAGTTTGCACTTTGGTCCAAGTCTAATTTTCTTTATTTCACATGACCCCTTAGCTTTTGAATTTCTTACAAATAACCCCCCAGATTTGACTTCATATTCACAAATAGGTCCCTACCATCATGAAATCCTAATCGTACAACTTCGACGACCATTGATTAAAGAGAACTCCTCTGATCAATCAATCCCTTCCAAAATTGGATGGGAGATTCCTTGAGGAGTCCTCTTTCCAATGAATCCAGTCTTGAGCCCCAAAACCTTCCCAATATCTCATGCGAACGCAAGAGAGATTTGGGTATATTTAGGTTTCTAACTCTGGCAAGCTTTCCTAGCTTGGGAAGCTTGTTTCCCAAGCTCTAAACTCCATCTAGAGCCCTATAAAAGGACCTCCATGGCATTGCGCATCTTCTCAGCAAGTCTTGGCAAGCCAAAAGCCTCTAAATCCCTTCCTTCAGCGGCCAACGACTGCTGCTCCAATGACCTTCTCGATTCTCCTCCTTCAGCCATCCAATGAACAAATTGGTCGGCTCTCTCAACTTCTCTCCTCATTGCGACCCTCATCTGCTAAAGGGAGGGCGCACCTCTGCCTACTTCATCGTCATTGTCTCGCCGTCTTCTCCTCCTTCTCCGATGTCGGTCTACCGCAACCGGCCACCTTTGCCTCTCTACCTCATCGCTAAGTATATCTATCCCTTTTTCTCTCCCTCTACTTCTTTTTCTCGTACTCACATCTCACATCCGACCACATGCACGCCCTCTCCCGCGCTCACTCCTTACGGGTTTGGGCCTTGGTCCATTTACCCGAATACCTAGGTCTTTTCTGGTTCACCTGATTCTGAGGGAGAAAGAAGAGAACGAGAGAGGGGAGGGGGGTTTTGCTCTGCTACCCTCCTCTCAACACTTAGTGATCTCTGGGAAAGGCCTTTGACTCTGCTGTTGGTGTTGAGCTTTGTGTTGTGCCTTCTCTTGAGCTTAAGGAAGTAGAAGAAGAGAGAAAGGGAAGGAAGGGGAAGGGTGCCCTCTTGGCACTGTAGCAATTGGACAGTTAAGCCATCTGGCATTGAGAGTTCCATCGTCTGATTTCTTAAGGGAGTGCACTGTGCACTTATCCTACGTGGATTTAAATTGATTGATACTATTAAGATATTTGATACTATTGTGAGGGGTAATTGGTGATTCAAATCACCATTTTACCCCATTCTTTTTGCACTATTTGACATTTGCTTTCATTTATATATCATTATTGTTTGGAGTTCTATTGTAAATTGGTTATATTTTGCTTGAATTGCAATCTTGAGAATTATTTTGCTAATTGCTCACTGTGTTTGACCTCGGACTTCCATTCGAGTATAAATTCTATTTGTTTTTCGCATTGATTCAATCTATATTGCAACGCATCGATTTTAAAATCCAATTCAGAGTGATTAACGTTCAGCTCTAGGCATCTTCTATCCAACTCCTCCCCCCAAACCCTATTTCCATTTGCCTACTCCTCTACTCTATTCTAGCTAAGCTAGCTTAGCTTAGCTATGCTCCATCTCCCTTGGCCATCGGGCATTGGCGCAGTGAGCACTGGAGTGTCCGATGGAGATCCAAGGAGTGAGAGGCTGCCATGTGTCACCACCAGGTTTAATCCGAGCATAGAGGATGCAAATAAGGTGATTTTGAGGATAGATCTGATCCGTTGATCTCCAGATCAACGGATCTAATCATAAGGGAGTTGTTGCACGGTTTTAAGGGCTAAAATGCCCACTTTGCCTCTTGTCAAAGCTATAAAAGGAGACCTAGGACCCCCTATTGAAGACATCTATTTGGCACGTAAATCACGTTTTAAAAGATGATTTAGTCGTAGTATAATGCGAAACACGTCGATAAATAAATTTATAAAATCCAATAGTATCGGGTTATTCGCAGGGAGGTAATCTCGATTTATGTAGAAGCTTTCTAGAAAACTAGTTCTAGCAGATATTTATATATGTATATATGTACAGATAGATATCAGACATTCGAAAGATTAGAATTTGATTGCATTCATAAATAGTTTTTCAAAATAGAAATTTCTAAGATAGATAGCAGATAGATAGAAAGAAAGAGAGAGATAGAGAGAGAGAGATGTAGATAGACGACGCCACTTGTGGGATGCTTGTGCAAGGTGTGGTAGCACCTTAGATCCAGAGCACCAGGATGAAGGTCAGAGTTGTAGAGAGAGATGGAGGATCATAGAAGAAGGTGGATGAAGAGGTAGATTTGAAGTTGCCTCCATCAAAGGAGGTTTTGGGTCTTCTTTTATAGTTTTGATGGAGGGCAAAGAGGGTATTTTGGCCCTCCATCTCATGCAACAACCTTTGAATAATCAGATCTATTGATCAGGAGATCAACGGGTTAGATTAGGACTTAAAACATCTTCAAAAACTCCTTCTATGCACAAATTCATTCTCTGATCGACATGTGGCATGCTCTGGCACGTTGGATCAAGATTGGGCAGCTTCGCTGCTTCCTTGAGTGCGCTCGCCCACTTCTCCTTTCATTACGTGCACCCGCATGCCTCATTTGAGTGCCGCATCCTCGACCGTTCGATCTTATGATAGAACGTCTCAGATTTGCTCCTGCGCTACTTCTCAGCCATTTTGAATTTGGTTCGTGTGCCAATCGCTCCTCAGCCGTTCGATCTTGTGATTGGACGGCTTAAACGTACGTAGTGCACTGCCTTTCTCAAAGCTGTGTGTGATCATGCATTAAACACGCATCTAATCTTGCATGCAGCAGTGGAATGCTCTCGATGTGCCACATGGCCTTATCCGCGCTCTCAATGCATATCCAATGGCCAATTGGGTGCGAAGCCACTGCCTTCCCTTATTTCATGCTAAGTGTGCCTCGAAGGTGCATTGGTTGCTTGCGGGCGAAGTTGTTAACTGCTGCGCTACTCCTCTTGTGCCGCGTTTCCAAATTGTGCACAGCAGCTCTCAGCCATTGGATGAAGATCCAATGGTAGAGATCTTCTTTCCTTCAATGAGGCGTGAGGCGATCAGTGACGTGGATGCATCGTGGCCGTTGGATGGCCATTCAATGGCCCACAGCACACAAGGGATGGCTTTCAGAGATGGGGCGGTGATGAGGGGGCAGCTATGTTGGCGCCACATGGCATCATCATCATCGTCCATCTTCTTTTCCTTGTATCTGGTGAGGTAGACCTTTGATTGGGTTGATTTTTGCGCCGTTGGACTGCGATTGTTGATCCAGATCCATCCGTATGGTTGGATTTTTCATCTAAGGCTCAGATCTTTGTCCTTTGGCTCCATGGTCTCTATTCTTCTATGGACTGTACATGATGCTCTGATTGTCTAATTGAGATAATTTTGGAAACGTTGGACTCCCGTCATTGTCCTGATCAGATTTGTATGGTCTAATCTGTCATCTGTGGCTTTGAATCATCTACGATTAATTTCATCTCTCATTAGTACACAAAATGATGATTTTATCTATGCAGCTAATCAAACTAACCATTATGCAAATTACAATGCTTATGCATGTATTGTCCCTAAGTTATGCCAGAATCTAGCTCAATTTAAGTGTTTTAGGTTACATGATTGCTGTGTAATCACACCCCAATGCCTATATCTTGCTAGTCCCTAGTAAATGGAAGACTAAATGCAAAGTGGTCATATATGACTAATTTTTATCAAGAGTTTGACTAGAGGTTTATGTCTTTTGTTTTCATCCAAAACTTCAGTAATCCAAATAATCGTGAATGTGTTTTGTTGTAGCTTATGCAACGAATCCAAGTGAAAAGCCAATCCTCATCTAAAGCTCATACTTGACCCTTAGTAAAATTCTATTAGGATAGGCAAATTCTCTCCTCAGGGTCATAAGATAATCTGTAAATTCAACCCCGATTTTTGGCTTAGGTAGAAGATTTCTGAGTCAAGTAGATTTGCATTTGGTGGCTTACACTTATCTGGTTCTGCATATAGACTAGTACTTTAGAACCTAGATTTCCAAACTATTAATTAATCCAACTCAAAGAGAGGCGGAGAAACTGTGCTCTCTTTAGTTTCTTTGTACTCATTCTCTCTCTTTCTCTTTCTTTCTTTTTCTTTTTCTTCTTTCTTCTCTTTTCTTTTCTTTCTTTTAGAGCTCACAACCTCACCAGATTTGTCAGTATATTTGGTGGTCTCCAATGGAATTATCACTTTGATTAGTTTTTGATAACTCTACGACTAAGTCATATTTCCTCAGCCCGTATTTAGGCAGCCAAAAATACAGAAAAGAAGGTCAAGGCTATATTTGGTGGATCATGATGGTGGTAGGTGTTGTTGCCTCAATACACTTGAAATGAATTCTAAACTCATAAACTCATTTTTTGTTTGCTTTTTCTCTCTTCCTTCTTTTTTTTATGTATATATATCTTTTTTTCTTCTTTTCTTTTCTTTTGTTTTCTTTTTCTTTTTTTCTCTTTTTTTTCCTTTTCTTTTTCTTTCTGTTGCATCCAAATATCTATTAACGCAACGCAGTATAGCATACGAACTTTTATTTACGAGTCATTATTCGGGATTGGGGGTGTTCAAGAGGATATCAGGTGGCTTATTTGGTGGAAGTGACTATTCTCGGCACCGACAAAGGAATGGATAGGACAACATATTTCTGACTTTGACATTAATACCCTCCTTCAGCCGAGGATTCCATAAAGGACGGTCGTGACCATCCACCTTAGTCCTAGTTTTATCAGAACCCACTCTCTACGTATTTGCCTTATTTGGTGGCTCTCAAAATATTCGCACTAAGAACTTGTACGCAGAAATCGAAAGCGAAAACTATGCCTAGCTCAAAGTATTATTATCTAATTATCCAGAAGTTAAGATTCCTCATACTAGCCTTAGAGCACCAGTAGACTTTCTACTCTCACCTCACACTTGTTTGGTGGATCTGTTAGAAGATAGTTTGCCTGACTCCTTAATTATTGTCCAAGGGTTCAGGAGAAGAAGTATTGCTTCTCCTCGACAGACTAAAGATGCTTATCAGTCTTCACAGAGGATCCATTGCAAATTCTACGTGTAAGTGTGAAATTGTACTTGATTCTAAACTTGAGAATCAACATTAAGAGTAAATCCCTAATAAAACCTTAATAAAAATTCTTTATGCCTAAATGCAATTTTTTTTTTGACAAAAAAATAAGACATACAATGTCCACCCCCCATGCCTATTCATTACAATGTCCTCATTGAAATGTATTCAGGAAAATCAAAATACAATAAGCAAGAGGGGATATCACCTGACTATGCTTATTAATCCACGTCATCATGGATGTAGAGGATGCAAAACTACCTATAGTGAATGCTGGGTTGCCTCCCAGCTAATGCTAAGTTTAACGTCATTTGTTGGACCTAAACCCAAAAATGAATGATCAGATTAATGGGTTGAGTCAGGATTAAAAAGAAGATATGATCATGTAATGCAAGGATCAGTGATCCACAAATGCAGATCAGCTGATGGTGAATACCAAGCCCAAAAGGTCAAAAAAATAAAGTGAATGGGCTTGAAACTATTTGCAGCTAGATGCTACAAAAGAGATAAAAATTGGTGAGGGTGCCAGAGTGGAAAGTAGATAGTGGAAACCTTAAGAAGTGATGCATGAGGAAGGTAGATGAGGTGGATACAAGGTGGTTCATGGGGAATAAATCATATGGGTCCTGAAAGTGATGGGAAATGAAAGGAGGAACCTAAGTGGTGTAGTCTGAAATGGTATAGGAAACCACTCGCAAGTCAAGTTAGGTATGGATGGATGTCGAGTAGGTGAGTCAAATAAGATCCAATAGTCCATCTCAATAGTTCCGAACTTATCAGAATCCTCAATCCTGTCCCTGGGGTGATCAAAAATCTTATTTGAGTTGCCCAAATTTTGTTTTAATTCATGATGCAATTCTTCAAATGTAATGGATGAAAATTCATTATTCCTTAGAATCACAACCCTAGGAGGAGTAAGATCAGAATCTAGATTAGTCAAGATCTCAAATTCTTTTAGTTATGTGGACTTCTGAATTTGATCCCAATTGTCTTTCTCTTGAATTACATCTTCTAAGGGAATGCTTTTTTGTTCCTCATCAGTCAAATCAAACTCCTCAGGATTCCATGATTCAGCTAAATTCTTTGCTTCCTTAGATAGATCTTCATAAGTCATCCCTAGTAATTCTGCAATATCTTGAACATCTTTTTCATAAGGGGATTGTTTGTTTTTCTCAATCTCGAGATGTTGGGGATAAGGGTCAGATTTTCCTTTAGGACTCTGGTGGATGGGAAGAGAAGGGTGTGAATTAGCTGAAACAAAAGTGAAAGCAGATTCGACTTCTATATGAGATATCTTAGAATGATTAGTATCACCAAATCTAGATATCAAATCATTTAAGCACATCTGATCATGGTAATCCTCAGACAAGATGACATCAAAGCCTTCCAACCGTGCTTGGCTGGGAGTGTCACTATCCCTAATCTTTCTATCTTCTTGATCTTGCTCTAATTCTCCCAAATCATCCATGTAGTTCAATTGTGTGCCTTTAAACCTAAAAGACTCATACTCTAGCCCACCATGGATTGCCTCGTTAAAATAGAATGGTTGCAATTCAGGGCCTAAATCAAGATATAATTCCTTAAGTGAGCCTTCCTCCTCAAAGTTAGTTTTTAGGATATCAAAATTATTTATTAATTTAGCTGTAGGCCTAAATAGGATATGTTCTGCATAATCACAGGGCTAGTGGGTGGGCTCGGTGTATGTAGAGGTTGGGATTGGATAAGATGTCATACTTAAGGTTGGATCCTCAACCTTGAGTGGCTTACCACCAACTTGTGGCATACTTGGACCAGGTTTATCACCTTGTGCTTTCTGGATTCTATTGAGTTGTTTTGTCAGATTATCTATATTTCATTTATTAGCTTCTCTCATCCCCTGGACTACTTGGAGTAATTGGGTGATCTCAGGATCACCACCATGGTCAGGGATTTGAGCAGGCTGAGGATAATGATTTTCAGAATTTCTAACCTTAGTTAAATCAGAATATATATCATTTGAATATCGAGGGTAAGAATCATATCCTTGGTTGGGTGGTGTAGGGTTATCTCAATAAGAAGGTGAAGTTGTTTGGGTGGAATTGGGATAATTTGCAAAGTGATTTCGAGGATAGGATTGGTATTCTAGGTATTGGGATTCTGAGGCATATCCCTGATCTGGGAGAGATGAGTTTGGCTGAACCAGTCAAGATAGTTGGTCATGCCAATCAAGTGTTGGTCCTACATGGAGAGTATCTTTTGTGGTTGTAGAGGTCCTTGATATCCAGTGATTCGTGTGGGATTCGAGGTAGGCTTGGCTATACCCAGGGAATATGAGGTGTAGGCAAGGGAATTAAGTCCCGGGTGTTAAGGAGAGTTCTATCCTGAAGAAGTTGAAGTAAGGGAAGGGTTGGGATAGGGAGAAAAGGAGGAATAGTGTGAGGCAAAAGAGTATGGGTCCATGGTTTCCTCCTCAATCAGTTCCTCCTCGTGGCAATTAGTCATTGGAATGTATTCAGAAAAATTGGGTCTTCTACTTAGTTTACTCTCTAAAGGTGGTACCAAATTAGGGTTCAGAGACCTTTTAGCATCCATGTACCAGAAGAAAGTTAATAAATGAGAAAGAGAAGACAGATGAGAGAATGCCCCACCCTTTTAATACAAGCAATCAAACTGGTCCTTAGAGTGTTAACCCTAAATAGACCTGATCCTGGTTCTCTAAAACATGATTGAGTTAGATCAACCCTTGAATTACTTGGCTGGCCAGAAGGTGGGACCCCCTAGGACACCCTGCACGATGGGACACCACTAAAGGTTAATGCAATTACCTCACCGACCTTTCTTGTCACCAGTAGGTGCAAATAGATAAGGCCTTAACCTTAGCCCAATCTAATTTCAAGTTCCCAAGACTATTTGTCCTACCTAGGGTACGTCTACTCAGTTTTAAGCATGGGTTTGATGTGCTTTTGGAATGTGATGGCATTAAGGGGTGTTTGCCATTACAATTGATTTCAGATGTGTGAGTGAACAGGTAAAGGGTTCAGATGCAATTTTTTTTTTTATGATGAAGTGAATTTTAGGATTCAAATGCTTGTGTTAGTGAATTTTAGAGTTCACTTGATTTAATATCTTCAATCAAGGTTATGATGAGGCACACAAGAGTTTTTCAGATCCCAGTTTGTTTGATTGATTTCCCTTAAGTATGGAAATGCAGGTGTGCTCTATCCTTAATGTGAAACCCTAGAAGCAGATATTTCTAGATGATTCTTTTAAGTTCAAAATCAAATGAGTGGTGTGACCCAAGTAATAAAATCAATTGGTTCTATTGCACTACTAACTAGGCACTCAGAAAATATCTTTTCAAGAATTTTAATGCACATTTTCTATTTTTTTCTGATTTAAAGTATATTGGAGGTTTTGTAGTCTATTTTGACCCCCAGTTCGTGATTGAATAATTTGTACAATCAAAAATGTAAGAAATTTTCTTTTCAGATTTTTCCTAATTTTTTTATTTATATAGAAACTTAGTGCCGCAAATTTCAAGTCAATCTGAATTGTATAAAAAATCTTATGATATTTTGAACTCCAAAAAATCAGGAACAATAATTATTTTGTCAATAGATCAGTACACAAATTTTTAAAATTTTTTGTAATTTAGATTTATGCAAAATTTGGGTATGTTGTTTTTGACTTCAAAATCACATTCAGTAAAAATTTGAGAATTTTTGGACATGCGGATCTTCGGGAATTGAATTTATAAGTCAAGAGTTTCTTTCAGCCGGAAAATCACTAACAAGAGAGATTTCTTTTTAATAAGCAAACAAATTCTAACTAATCCTAAGGTTCAAGCAAATCCTAACTTTTCTAAATCTAACTAATCTAAACTATGGCTACTTTGTTGAGATTCGAACCTGTAATTTCTCTGCTTGTTGCGTCTTTCCCTTGGATTTCTACGCTTCCTACACACGAAAATAGAATAGGTTAGAAACCTCAAATAAGCACTATGAAGAAAGGCTTCAAAAATTTTCGTGGAGCCAACTTGTTCGGCGCGTAAATCATGTTTTAAAAGATGATTTAGTCTTAGTAAGCGCAAAACACATCGACAAATAAATTTATAAAATCTGGTGAGTATCGGGTCGTTTGCAAGGAGGCAATCTCAATTTATGTAGAAGCTTTCTAGAAAACTAGTTTTAGCATATATTTATATATGTATATATATATATATATATATAGATATCAAACATTCGAAAGATCAGAATTCGATTGCATTCATAAATAGTTTTTCAAAATAGACATTCCTAAGATAGATAGCAAATAGATAGAAAGAAAGAGAGAGATAAAGAGAGAGAGATGTAGATAGACGACACCACTTATGGGATGCTTATGCGCGGTGCGGCAGCACCTCAGATCCAAAGCACAGGGACGAAGATCAGAGTTGTAGAGAGAGATGGAGGATCGTGGAAGAAGGTAGATGAAGAGGTAGATTTGAAGTTGCCTCCATCAAAGGAGGCCTTAGGTCTTCTTTTATAGTTTTGATGGAGGTCAAAGAGGGTATTTTCGCCCTCCATCTTGTGTAACAACTTTTGAATAATCAGATCCATTGATCGAGAGATCAACAGACCTGATTAGGCCTCAAAACACCTTCAAAAACTACTTCTACGCACAGATTCATTCTCTGATCAACACGTGGCATGCTCTAGCACATTGGATCAGGATCAAGCGGCTCCGCTACTTCCTCATGCGTGCTCGCCCACTTCTCCTTTCTTCACGTGCACCCGCATGCCTCATTGGAGCACCACATCCTCGATTGTTTGATCTTACGATCGAACGACTCAGATTCCTGCCCGTACTACTTCTCGGTCGTTTTGAATTTGCTTCGCGAGCGATTCGCGTGCAATCGCTCCTCAGCTGTCCGATCTTACAATTAGACGGCTTAAACGTACGTATCACACTACCTTTCTCAAGGTTGTGTGCTATCGCATGCAGCTGTGGAACGCTCTCAGTGTGCCACGCAGCCTTATCCTCATGCTCCAATGCAGATCCAACAGCCAATTGGGCGCAAAGACACTGCCTTCTATTATTTCACACTGAGAGTGCCTCAAACGCACGTTGGTTGCTTGCAGGCAAATTGTTAACCATTGTGCTACTCCTCTTGTGCCACTTTTCCAAATTGTGTGCAGTCGCTCTCGGCCATTGGATAAAGATCCAATGGCTGAGATCTTCTTTCCTTTGATGAGGCGTGAGGTGATCGATGACGTGATGCATCATGGCCATTGGATGGCCATCCAACGGTCCACAGCGTGTGAGGGATGGCCTTCAGAGATGGGGTGGCGATGAGGGGGCGGATGTGATGGCGCCATTTGGTGCTATCATGGCCATCCATCTTCTTTTCCTTGTATCTGGTGATGTAGACCTCTGGTTGGGTTGATTTTTACACTGTTGGACTACGATCGTTGATCCAGATCCATCCGTGAGGTTGGATTTTTATCTGAGGCTCAAATTTTTATCCTTTAGCTCCATAGTATCTGTTCTTCTATGGACTGTACATGATGCTCTGGTTGTCTCATTGAGACGATTTCGGAAGCGTTGAACTCCCGTCATCGTCTTGATCAGATTTGTCATCCAAGTCTTCGAATCTTCTATGATTAATTTCATCTCTCATTAGTACATAAAATGATGATTTTATCTATGGAGCTAATCAAACTAACCATTATGTAAATTACGATGCTTATGCATGTATTGTCCCTAAGTTATGCTAAAATCTAGCTTAATTTAGGTGTTTTAGGTTACATGATTGCTGTGCAATCAACATCTTCTAGACAACTCTTCCTCTCTCTCTTACACCTTCCTCCAAACCTCTCTCCCTTTGCAACTCTGCTCCGACATTCATCCCAACTCTCTGGATCTAAAGTGCTGCCGCACTTCACACAAGAATCCCACAAGCAACGTCGTCTTATCTCTTTCTCTCTCTCTAGTTACTATTTAGCATAGCAATCTTTAATTTGAAAAACTATTTTTGAATGCAATACAATTCTGATTATATATCATATGTCTATAGATATATACATATATAAATATCTGCTAGAACTAGTTTTCTGAAGAGCTTCCATATAAATTGTGATTGCCTCCCTGCGAATAACTCGATACTCTTGATTTTTATAAATTCATTGGTTCTGTCATGATTTGCACTACAACGATAATATCATATCTTTCTAAAGCATCTAGTAGTGAAGAACATGTTGGCACCGTTGCCGGGGAGGCAACGGAACTTTTTGAAGCTTTTTGGTGCCTATTCGAGATCTCTAACTTGCTATTTTTCCATTGAATTCAGGAAGCATGAAAATTTGAATAGGACACGAAAAATGGAGAAATCATGGGTTTGAATCGCAGGTAAGTACCTATAGTTTAGATTTAGAAAAATTAGGATTTGCTTGAACCTTAGGATTAGTTAGAATTTTCTTGCTGAAAAAAGAAAAAAATCTCTCTTGTTAGTGATTTTCAGGTTGAAAGAAACTCTTAACCTATAAATTCAATTCTTAAAGATCTGCACGTCCAAAAAGTTTCAAATATTTACTAGACATGAGTTTTGAAGTTAAGAACAACATATCCAAATTTTGGGCAAATCAAAGTTATTGAAAAGTTCCAAACATTCACGTACTGATCTATTATCAAAATGGTTATTGTCTCTAATTTTCCAGAGTTCAAAATATCATAGGAATTTTTATACAACACCGATTGACTTGAAATTTGTGGCAATGAATTTATGAGGTAATCAAGAATTTAGAAAAAATTTGAAAAAAATATTTCTTGCACGTTTGATTGAACGAATTATTCAATCATGAACTGTGGGTCAAAATAGACTATAAAACCCTTAGAACACTTTAAATCAGAAAAAAATAGAAAATGCATATTAAATTTACTGAAAAAATATTTTTTGAGTGCCTAGTTAGTGGTGCAATAGGAGTAATTGATTGCATTACTTGGATCTCACCACTAATCTGATTTTTGGGACTAAAAAGAACATCTAGCAACTATCTGTGCTTAGGGTTTCACATTAAGGGTAGAGCACACCTGCATTTCCATATTTAAAGGAAATCTATCCAACAATTAGGATTTACAAAACTCTTGCGTGCCTTATTAGAACCTTGATTAAAGATATTAACTCAAGTGAACCCTAAAATGCATTAGCACAAGCATTTGAATCCTAAAATTCACTTCATCATAAGAAAATTGCTTGTGAACCCTTTGCCTGAGCACTTCACACATTTCAAATCAACTTTAGGGCAAACACCCCCCCTAACGCCCATCATATTCCAAAAGCACATCAAACCTAAGCCTAAAACTGAGTAGACATGCCTTAGGTAGGACTAATAGTTTGGGGACTTGAAATTAGATTGGACTAAGGTTAAGACCTTGTCTACTTGGACCCATTGGTGACAAGAAAGGTTAGTGTGATAATTGCGTTAACCCTTAGTGGTGTCCCACCATGCGAGGTGTCCTCGGAGGTCCCACCCTTCTGGCCAACCAAGTATTTCAAGGGTTAATCTAACCCAGTTGAGTTTTAGGGAGCCAAGATCAGGTCTATTTAGGGTTGACACTCTAAGGACTAGTTTGATTACTTGTATTGAAAGGGTGTGGTATTCTCTCATTTGTCTTCTCCCTCTCATCTACAGACATTCCGCAGGTGCATGCAAGGTAGAAGATCGCAAAATCCTTATTTGCTCCACCATTAGAAAGAAATCCTAGGAGAAGACCTATTTATCCAAAATCTGAATCTGAACCCTCTGCAATGGCTAGTCACCATGAGGAAGATTAGATCAAAGAGGAAGAACAAAATCTGGATCCAATAAAGCACTTACAGAGGCAGACCACTAAGCAGGGCCAGCACCATGACAAGTAGATGCAGGTCATTGTGCAGGCCATCACCCGACTCCAAACTAGGAGAGCTGACCAGCCTCTCTGTGACCTTTACAACCCTCCTAATGCCTAACCTGAACCCTTTGTCAGGGTACCTTAGGATGGGGAAGATTTTAAACTCAAACCTCAAATTATCAATCTGATTCCCCACTTCTATGGCCACGATTCTAATGACCCCTTCCACCACCTTGAAGAACCTCTACACATAGAAAGGACCTTTGGCCCTAGGAACATGAATGAGGGTACCTTGATGATGAAAATGTTTCCATTCTCCTTAAAAGATAGAGCTGCTCATTGGTTGAGGACTATTGGTAGACCAATCCTAACCTAGGAAGGTCTGAGAAGCACATTCCTAAAGAAATTCTTTCCCATAGAAAAAACCAATGCCCTTAGATGCACCATTACAACCTTTAAGCAAAACCCTGGGGAACAACTATATGAGACTTGGGAGAGGTTTAACGATTTGACTAGGAAATGCCCTCATCATGGGATTCCAAAGTGGCACTTGGCCTATATTTTTTATTATGGGTTGAGTGATAATATGAAGAATTTTGTTGATGTGGCATGTGGGGGCAATTTTCGAAGTAGAGTTGCTGAGGGAGCCTTTCAATTATTTGAGAATATGAGAGAAAATTTCCTCAACAATGCTGTTGAATGATTTCGAACACTAGGCGAACGTGTTTGGTTTTGGAAAACCTGTCGTTGTAGTTCGAAAGCGAAGAATTCGTGTTCAACAAATAAAATTTATACCGAAATTAAAATTCTGGGTCGAACACAGGGAGGCGGATGTTTGATTTAAAAACTACACGTTTCTTTTTATTTGTTACAGAATAATTCAATTTAGAACTATCTAATTATTTACAATAAATAGAAGAGAGAGAGAGTAAGATAGAAAGAGAATATTACACAGAGAAATCAAAATGAGATATAGAATAAACAAGGAATTTTTGCATTGAAGAGATTGTTCATTACAACTAGAAAGCATAAAACAATTACTCTAGAAAGCGATAAATTTACTCTAGAAAGTACTAAAAGAATGGAGGAAATGTCCTCCTCGACGGTCTCTTGGAGGACGAGTAGATTAATCTAGAAAGCAGTAAATCTATACTAGAAAGAGGTAAAAAGAATAGGGAGAGAGAAATCCTCCTCGACGGTTGCTTGGAGGATGAGCCGGACGGGACGACGCCTGGACGAAGGAGAACGAAGCGGGATGAAGGAGGACGAAGCAGAAGAACGGGAACGAAGCAGCACGCCGTCGTCGTCGCGGGATCCACTTCCGAAGGGGAACGAAAATTGGACTTTATCTCGCGAGAAGCATCCCAGGTGTGGGACAAGCTTCTCTTGAGCTTTGGAGGGGTAGAGAGGAGAAAGAAGGGATGAAAATTTCGTATGGAGGGGGTCTCCTTTTATAGTTGCGAGTGGGGGCAAAATGGACATTACAACTTCAAAACAATAAATGAGGGGTCTTGAGTGACGGATAAAACCATCGCTAAAGCCCCCAACGTGGGCGTAGCCTCCGCGCCCACGTGCGCCCGCTCGGCTGCCCGTGCGCGTAACGCCTACGCACGTCCGCGAACTCTCAGTCGTCCGATCGCGAGATCGGACGGCTTAAGACGCAACTTCGCCCGTTGCGCTATGCGCCTGCCCGCGTGCGATCGCTCGTTACGTGTGGGCGTCCAATCGCACGTCGTCCTGATTGAGCGCACGTGGCCGTTGGATCGCGATCGTGCGGTCGATCGGAGGCGTGCCACCGCTCCAATTTCAGCATGGCGAGGCTCGAACGCACGTCCCTGCTTCGCGTTAGAGCGCTCGACCAACGCGCTGGGGTCGCGTTTATGTCAAGCGCCTGACTTCAGAGCGGGCACGTCGCAGCCGTTGGATCTTAATCCAACGGCGGGGAAAGGCGGATGCGGAGACTGCTGAGATTGCGTGCGGCCATTTGGGTGGCCGAGATGGCGCCACGTGGCACCATCTTGGCTGTCGATCTTCTGGAAGTTGTAGATGGTGCCACGGATGTCGGATTGACTCGATTTTTGTGTCGTTGGGCTGCGATTGTCGATCCGAATTCATCCATGTGGTCGGATTTGTCATCTGAAGTGAGGATTTACACCATCCTGGCCCTTGATCTTCTAGGGTTCCCGGGTCACTATCTGATGCTACGGATGCCTGATTAGGGCGATCTTGGAGTCGTTGAACTCCAATCGTCGCCCTGATCACATCCATACGGTTGGATCTTTGATCCGAGGCCCCGATAAAATATTTTACCTGTCCAAGCACATAAAAGGAGACAATTAACCTCCATTTTATTCAAACTATTCTAAATGCAAGATGATGCATGTAATGCAATATTTATATCATGAAATGCAATCCTATGCTTAAGAACATGCAGAAATAGACATCTTAAGTAGTGTAAATGTGTTTACATCATACCCTCATGCCTATCTTTTGCTAGTCCCTAGTAAAAACTATATGTTATTTATAAAAGAATTAGCTTAGATTATTTGGACTTGAGTTAATTTTCAATCATTAAGAAATTGTCTACTTAGGAACTGAACCTTCAAAGACACAAAAGTGCCCGGGTATCAGCCAAAATGCAGACCGCTTCAAGCCCTCGCCTTATTAAAAGAAAATTTTCTTTTTCCCTTTTTCTCTTTTCTAATTTTTTTTTTATTTTCAAATTTTTGGATTTAAGAGTGGCTTTGTACGGCCATTCAACTCACCAAAAATTTGATGAGGACCCTAAGCTTTAAGCATCTTATTGTGATTTGTGATAGACTTGTTGACCGGCAATTAGGACGGACTTCGGATTTCTACGCCTCTAGGTGACCTCAAAAAGAATTCTGCCTAAAGGTGTATCTTTACAACCGGTAGCTTTCTCCCTACTTTTATTTTTTTACGGGGTCAACAAAAGGGTGAATCCAGTGTATATCTCCCCGATTTATTCTACTTCTCCGCTTCTTCCTAAGTGTTTTGGGAATTTTTAGTGCATTTTCTGAGTTGGGTTCTGGACAATCGGTCGATGAGCTGTTACCACCGACAACTTGCCAGCCATACTTGTGCGGGGAAGTGTGGCTTATTTCTTTTTATTCTTTTCTCCTTTTCTTTTTGATTTTTTTTTTTTAAATAGGTGGCTTCCTTGGTCTAAGATTTACCTAAGGGCAGGAAAAGGAGAAAGGTCCAGTGACTGGGCTCTGGACAACCTACCTATGGGCTATTACCCACGATAACTTGCCAACCATATCACCCTAGAAGGTTCATTAGCTATCCAATTTCGGTAAAAATCGTCGAACAACGAGTCAGTGCAAAGAAATTGTGTAGATGCTTAAAACTCAAAATTCCCTCAAATCAGAGGGCGGGTTGATAAGTCGTGTACTTATCACCCAAACTTATTTATTCCAATTAAAATAAAATTCAAGTTGGCGAGAACTCGAAAAACAAATCCACATTTTAGTGGATACACGGGCTGATTAAGTTCAACCACCTGAAGGATCTTTATGTTCAGATCTTAATGTAGTTTTTCCTAAGATTGAAAATTTTCTTAAACCCAAATTCTCTTTCCTAATTTCAATTTTTTTTAATCAAAATAAAAAAAATCTACGGAGCAGACGAATGAATTTAGAGATAAATATCCACCCCCCCATGCCTATCTAATGCAATGTCCTCATTGTATTAAAAAGACATAAAACAGAGTGGAAAAGCGAAGAAAGCACCTGAATTGTGTGAATGTCAAGTCCGCACCGAGATGAAAAATTAAAAAGAACTGTATAAGTGCTGAGTTTAGTGCCTTCAGCTAGGCACACTATACAAAGAAAAGAAATGAAGAATTCACATGTGCAGGTCAGAATTAAAATGAACGGAAGAATCCTCTGACCTGTCAGCAGATGTCCACAGATGTGGACCAGATTGTGGTGCAGACCCACACCCCATAATCGAGAATATCTTAGGTTCTGGATAAAAATTACCCAAAACCTAAAATCAGAATGTAAGTGGGATTGGGCCTGCGATTTCTGAGGATGCAACCCAAGACCAAAAAGTCGGGTTACAGAGAATTGAAGCTTAAAAGGATAATCGTTGAATGTGTGCTTGGGTTGAACATCCTCGAAACAAATGTCGTAAGGGTTCTAATTTGATGGTTTCAACTTAAAAGGAACCCTTCAACTCAATCTTCCATTTCCTCCAGAATTAACTTCCCAAATCAAAACTTCCCAACTCCTATCCTCCTCATTTAGCATATCAAATTCCAGGACCTCTTGTATATTCATCACCCCGTCTGAAATCTCCAAGTCTAAATGATGTGGTAGAATCAAAATTGACTTGGGTCTAATTATCTCAGAATTAGAATCATCAATAAGCTCAACAGGGTGTAACTGATAATCAGGGCATTGAATTGATTCCTCCAGAAAATGCGATTCTGGATCCGTAATGTGTGCCCTAATAAGATCAGTTTCCTCAGTTATTGGGCTATCAAATGATCTATCAGATTCCTCAGGCCCAGTCGTCTCACAGAAATCATGTTCAGAAAACTCGTGTGAGACTTTGCAACTTGAATCTTCACCATCAGGATCCGTATCAATGTATGTCCCAAAATCATTTGTCACTTTGTGTTCCAAGGAGACATACGTTTCCTCGTAACCCGGCTTAGGGATCTCTGGCGAAGAAATTAGATCATCCTTAATTGGTTGATTTAATTCAATCTGGTTAGCCTCGTAACACGTGTCCCCCCCAACAGGTGCCTGAGCAGGTTCTGTCATTGGCTTTCTTGAAGAGAGTTCATCCTGGGAATTATTCCAAGATTGAATCAAAGCAACCACGAATCTCATCCTCAATTTCGCTAATTTCCCAAGTAAAAACTCACCCGGGTTCTTATCCTTAACATCCTGGAGCCAATCCAACAAAGATTTGTTTAAATCATCAATCATTTCAATCAGGGGCTCCAATCTCTCAATGCAAGGTATTGGCTGAACTTCTAAAGATTGAATGATATTCCTCAAGTTAGCCAGAACCTTATCTTGAACCTGATTAACCTGAACCAAATGAGTTGGTTCAGGGTTGGGTGGGTTTGACATCAATGCAAAGGAATTAACGAATTGAGATTCGTTATACCCTTCCTGATAATAGGTCATTTCAGATTGTTGAAAAGATGGTGATGACCTAAAGGCAGTGAAATCAGAGGATGGGTAAGGATCAGTGTATCCTTCTTGATTGTAGATCGTATTAGGTTGTGCATGAAAGGAAGACGATCTATAATCGATGTAGCTCTGAGAAGGATAGAAATCAGAATCAAAGTGTTCAGGGTTAGACCCTAAACACGGGGGTCTGGAATTGTATCCCCAATCCGAATTAAAAACTAACTGATGGTTGATTACAATACGAGTTGGGATAATCGTCATGTTGAGGATAATTCACAATAGGAGGGAAAGAGCGGGAATGTGTGAAATATGTGGAAGGATTCATGAGACTCGGGAGGAAGAAAGGTGCCCTGCAATACAAACAATCAAATATGTCCTTAAATCGGTTAGCCTACGGACCTACAGACTCTCAAAACCCGTCTTGAGATAAAGGAACGATTTAATCTACTTCTGTCTGTTCAATCCAACCAGTTAGAAGGAGGGACTGGGGAGAAGGTTCTTCCTTCGGCTTGTGCCTCCGGTTCCTAGTGTACCCCCCAGCCGTGATCGTTTGACTCTGCTCCCCTAGCTAGACATCAGATTGAACAGTAGAAACAGACTAATCGAAAATAATCTCGTTTTGAGTTCTGAAGAGCGAGTTCAATCCTTAAGGCCAACGTCTACTCTATTTTATTTAGGGCTAGGTTTGAATGTGCTTTGGAATGTGATGGGCCCTTTAAATGGGTTGTGCCCTTAATGATTGATTGATTTGTGTGTGAGTGCACAACCAGTGGTTTTCAAGCAAGATTGTTTTTGATGTGGTGAATTTTAAGATTCAAATCTTACTTAGTAGCTTTTAGGATTCAACTTTAGGTGTTTTCAATCAAGTTTCGTTGGCACACCAAGTTTTACAAGCACATGTGAAGATGTTTTCCTTTAAAGCTTAAAAAGAATGTGGAGTGCCTGGTAAATCCCTAAGAGTTGAACCTAATTGGCAGCTACTTGATGAATTGATTTTATTTGAAGTGGTGCGGCCCAAACAACACAAACAACTGGCCACAAATGCACCACTAAGTTAGGCACACAAAGATGGTTAAGCTAGAATGATTTCTACTCTTTTATGTGTTGCTTAATGTGTACCAGTTCCACAGATCAGAACCCGGTTGAGTAGAAACAAATCAATTCGGTTAAGTGCCTTTAAATGTGGGTGTACATTGTGTATTTGTTGAAAATTGCCCCACAAAATTATCTTTTTGTTTTTTTTTTATATAAATGAAGGTGGAATGAATGTGAGTGAGAATCCAAACAACCAAACTATTCCTAGGATTTATGCAAACACCTAGGTTAATTGGAATTTGGATTCAATGTGGCGAATGAAATCTATGGAGGGGGAAAGAATGGGGGATAACTTACAAAACCTTCCACAGCACTTTACTCCAATCTACCGCTTTTGCTTGCCTCAAAAGAGTACCTGCAATTACAATAAGAAAGGAGAAAAGTGAGGTAAATGATTTGTAAGTTACAAAATGCGAAGAGAAATCAAAGATCGTTGCCTCCCCGGCAATGGCGCCAAAATGTTGAACGATTTCGAATGCTACGCTAACGTGTTTGGTTTTGGAAAACCTGTCGTTGTAGTTCGAAAGCGAAGAATTTGTGTTCAACAAATAAAATTTATACCAAAATTAAAATTCCGGGTCGAACACAGGGAGGCAGACGTTTGATTTAAAAACTACGCGTTTCTCTTTATTTGTTACAGAATAATTCAATTTAGAACTATCTAATTATTTACAATAAATAGAAGAGAGAGAGAAAGATAGAAAGAGAATATTACACAGAGAAATCAAAATGAGATGTAGAATGAACAAGGAATTTTTTCATTGAAGAGATTGTTCATTACAACTAGAAAGCATAAAATAATTACTCTAGAAAGTGATAAATTTACTCTAGAAAGCATTAAAAGAATGGAGGGAGAAATGTCCTCCTCGACGGTCGCTTGGAAGATGAGTAGATTAATCTAGAAAGTAGTAAATCTATACTAGAAAGCGGTAAAAAGAATAGGGAGTGAGAAATCCTCCTCGACGGTTGCTTGGAGGACGAGCCGGACGGGACGATGCCTGGATGAAGGAGAACAAAGCGGGACGAAGGAGGACGAAGCAGAAGAACGGGAACGAAGCAGCACGCCGTCGTCGTTGCGGGATCCACTTCCGAAGGGGAACGAAAATTGGACTTTATCTCGCGAGAAGCATCCCGGGTGTGGGACAAGCTTCTCTTGAGCTTTGGAGGGGTAGAGAGGAGAAAGAAGGGATGAAAATTTCGTATGGAGGGGGTCTCCTTTTATAGTTGCAAGGAGTGGGGGCAAAATGGACATTACAACTTCAAAACAATAAATGAGGGGTCTTTAGTGACGGATAAAACCGTCGCTAAAGCCCCCAACGTGGGCGTAGCCTCCGCGCCCACGCGCGCCCGCTCGGCTGCCCGTGCGCGTAATGCCTACGCACGTCCGCGAAGTCTCAACCGTCCGATCGCGAGATCGGACGGCTTAAGACGCAACTTCGCCCCGCTGCGCTGCGCGCCCGCCCGCGTGCGATCGCACGTTACGCATGGGCGTCCAATCGCGCGTCGTCCTGATTGAGCGTGCGCGGCTGTTGGATCGCGATCGTACGGTCGATCGGAGGCGCGCCACCGCTCCAATTTCAGCGTGGCGAGGCTCAAACGCGCGTCCCCGCTTCGCGTTAGAGCGCTCGACCAACGCGTTGGGGTCGCGTTTATGTCGAGCGCCTGACTTCAGTGCGGGCGCGTCGCAGCCGTTGGATCTTAATCCAACGGCAGGGAAAGGCAGATGCGGAGACTGCTGAGAGTGCGTGCGGCCGTTTGGGCGACCGAGATGGCGCCACGTGGCACCGTCTTGGCCGTCCATCTTTTGGAAGTTGTAGATGGTGCCACGGATGTCGGATTGACTCGATTTTTATGTCGTTGGGCTGCGATCGTCGATCCAAATTCATCCGTGCGGTCGGATTTATCATCTGAAGTGTGAATTTACACCATCCTGGCCCTTGATCTTCTAGGGTTCCCAGGTCACTATCTGATGCTATGGATGCCTGATTAGGGCGATCTTGGAGTCGTTGAACTCCAATCGTCGCCCTGATCACATCCATACGGTTGGATCTTTGTTCCGAGGCCCTGATAAAATATTTTCCCTGTCCAAGCACATAAAAGGAGACAATTAACCTCCATTTTATTCAAACTATTCTTAATGCAAGATGGTGCATGTAATGCAATATTTATATCATGAAATGCAATCCTATGCTTAAGAACATGCATAAATAGACATCTTAAGTAGTGTAAATGTGTTTACATCAAATGCCTCAATGTCCGCCTTTAACAGATCTAATCAACCAAGAAGCAGAGTTTATGAAGTTGAAGATAATTCACACTCGGTTGATTTAGAGCTAATTGTAGGATGATTAGATAAGGTGGAACTCGTGGGAAAGAATGTGGAGAATTTGGATAAGAAACTAGATAATCTTTCGAATGGCGGGAGTTCCTTAGGTACACAATCCAAAGTAAATCCTATGCTTACCCAAGGAGTTCCTATTTTAATTGATACCCAACTCCTCAACCCCCTAGGTCAGGAATTAGTACACAACATCAATGACCTAATCATGGCTCCACCTATGAGCCAACTGTAGTTGGACCCATCTCTTTCTGGGTACCAAGGAGGGAACTTGATGCCCTTGAATTCTGAACTAGGCATCCCGATGCCCAGTTATCCTGAGGATGTGAATGCACTCCAAGGTTACATTAGAAATGAGCCTTATTCAAACACTTACAACTCTAGATGGCATAACCATCCTAACTTTGCATGGTCAAGTCAGAAACCCATCCAGGGTCCTAACTTGACTAAGCCAAACACTTACGGGCAACCCAATAGGTACACACAACGACGCACATATCAGCCACAACCTACTCAAGAAAACTAGTCCTCTAATTTGAGTCTAGTCCTTAAAGAAATGAGAGAAATGAATCTGAGACATAAAGAAGAAATGAATCAATTGAGGAAAGATTTGACGGGATGATTAGACCAATTAGTAGAAACTACATCGGATGCTGCCATCCCAACCCATCCCTAACCCAAGGAACTTCGATAGGGTTAACCAGAACACTACATAAGAGCAACAAGCACACATAATTCAACTTGCTCCCTAGCACCCACCAGGCTTTGTTAACCCTAACTCAATCCAGGCTCAGCCTATCTTGCCAAACCCACCTCACCCTTCTAACCCTAATGCCTATGCTTGTGCTGTCACTTTGAGAAGTCAAAAACAAATCCAAGATCCCTATCCTTCTACATCAAAATATTACCAAGATCTTGAGGAGCTTGAATCTGACCTAGGAGACCAAGCTAATCTAGAAAATAAGACTCAAGATTTGAATACTCATGATTTTTCTCAAGCACCTTTTCTTGAAGCCTTGAACAAACCTAGTAAAAAGAAAACTAACCAATCTAAGGAGTGGCTTGAGATTTTAAAGCAAGTCCAGGTGAACATACCATTCCTTGAAGCCATTGAGAACATCTGACCTGTGCAAAATTTTTGAAAGAAATATGCACACTGAAACACCAGGCCAAATCATAAAAAGGGTCGTGATTTCTGAACAAGCCAGTGCCATCATCCTAAATAAGCTCCCTCCTAAAAGGAAAGATCCAGGGACCCCCTTAATTTCATGTGAAATAGATGGTTTCATCCTAGATCGAGCCTTACTGGACCTTGGTGCCTCAATCAACTTAATCCCCATGGAATTATATGAAGAGTTGGATTTAGGCCCCTTGTAACACTCTAATGTGACCCTTCAGCTTGCTGATAGGTCAAAAAAAATTCCAAAGGGCCTTATACAAAATGTGATTATAAAAGTGAGGGATTTTGAATACCCTGTGGACTTCCTTGTTCTAGATATGGAGGCATCAAAAAACTTGAACCACAGCCCAAATAATCTTAGGGAGACCTTTCTTGGCCACGGCCAAGGCTCTAATCAACCGTAAGATGGGGATTATGCACATCACCTCTGGAAGGAAAAATTGTCAACTCAACATCTTTAAAGCTTCCCAAAAGAATAAGGTGAATTGTGGTTCCATCGAGGTCATAGGAACGATTGAACAAGTTTTGGCAATCCACACTAATGACGATCCGAATCCTGCCAAATCTCAAGACCAACTCGAAAGGAAAGAGGGGGATGTACGTGAGGATGATTCTGATCTACGACCTCTCATAGAAGATCAAATTGAAAAGGACATTAATGAGATTGAAAAACTCTTCAGAGTAACTTATGATGAATTAGAAGATAATATGAAGAATCCTCAATACATCCACCCCAAAATCCAAGAACTATTAAATTTTGAGGGGGTTCAAGAGAGTGGACAATCTAAAGACATGAACCAGAAAATAACCCTAGAAGAAGAAGTTCAACACATAATGGACTAGGTAAGAATTTATAAGCTAATTGGTTCAAATGGATGGGTTGAATTTGAGGGAGAAATGACTTCGGATGAGGAAGAGGTAATATCTGATGAAGATTTTGATGAATTCAGTACAACTCTACCTTTGCCCTCATATGACCTAGAGCCTAGAGAAGTCATGATTTTTGACATCAACTACTGATATGAGGATCCTTATGATTCATATTCAGAACCAGATTTAAATCTCAATCATGATCTCGATCCATACCCTCTACCACCTCTTCTTGATCTGTGGAACTGGATTAATGAACATGCTCTGCATCTTGAACCTCATCCACCTGACCCTAGTCCATATTCCAAACTAGAAAGACTCTTTGAAATAGGACTGCATCATCAGCTAGTTCACATTCGTGGATCACTGATTCTTGGACCAAACGATCATTTCTTCATCTTAATCCTGACTCAACCCATTAATCTGATCATCCATTTTTGGGTTTAGGTTTGGCAAATGACATTAAACTTAGCACTAGCTGGGAGGCAACCTAGTATTCTTTACAGGTAGTTTGCATCTTCTGTATCCATGTTGAGCTGGATTAATAAGCATAGTTAAGTGATATCCCCTCCTCTTGCTTATTATATTTTTTATTTTTCCTGCATACATTTCAATGAGGACATTGTAATGAATAGGCATGGGGGGTGAACATTGAATGTGTTATCTTTATGTCAAAAAAAAAATTGCATTCATGCATAAAGAATTTTTATTAAGAAGGCTTTATTAGGATTTATTCTTAAGTTGATTCCTGAGTTTAGAATCCAGTACAGTTTCACACTTACACGTAGAATTTGCAATGGATCCTCTGTGAAGATTGATAAACATCTTTAGATTTGTCAAGAAGAAGTAATGCTTCTTCTCTTGAACCCTTGGACAGTAATTAGGGAGTCAGGCAAACTATCTTATAACAGATCCACCAAACAAGTGTGAGGTGAGAGTAGGTGGGTGAGGAGTGTGGAGAGGCATAAATGGCACCACGATCCATCTTCTCTATTTATTCTTGCAGCTAAAAGAAATTCACATGATTATTTATATAACATAACAAATTATGTAATCCTAGGACATGCATTTATTTTGTAACCAAATGCAAGTATTAATACAACCTAAAACGTAGGAACTACCTAACTTAGGCAAAATATTAGTCCAATAAATTGGACTCATCAAATACCCCCATGCCTAGGTTTTACTAGTCCCTAGCAAAAGTAAAAAATACATGCAAGGTGTATGATGCATGCTATCATGAGAGTGACAAAAGATTTCTTCTTTCCTTATTCCAAAAATTTAGAAATCGAGACAACTCTGAAGATGCAGTGATAGTAGCCTAGGCAACGGATCTAAGTGAAAAGCTAGACTACATTTAAAGCTCGTACTTTACCTTTGGTAAAATTCTATCAAGATAGGCAACTTCTTCCCTCGAGGATAAAGCAGATAAAAATTTGTGATTTGACCCTAGATTTTTGGCTTAAGTAGAAGATGTCTGCATCAAATGGATTCATATTTGGTGGTTCAAACTCATCTAGTGCTCCATGTAGTCTAGTACTACAGACTCTAGATATCTAGATTATCAAATAAGTCAACCCAAAGAGTGGCTAAAAACTGTGCTCCTTTTTGAGTTCCCTTGTGCTTACTTTCTCTCCCTCTATTTTTCTTTTTTTTTGGAGAGCTCACAATCTCACCAGGTATGTAGAAGTACTCAATATTTGGTAGACTCACAAGGCATCAACACTTCGATTAGAGTTCTGATAACCCTACTACTACATTAGAATCCTTCAGGCAGTATTCTGGCGATCAGAGGTACTAAAAAAAGTAGGTAAGGGTCATATTTGGTGGATAGCAATGGGTATTTTTGCCTCAATGACATCGACACATGATGAAATTGACACAAAGATATAACTATGAACTCGAGAAGTTTTTTTTTGTACATATATATATATTTCTCTTTTTATATATATTTTTTTTTCTTATTTTTTTCCTTTTTTTTAAACTACCAACACAACACAACACAACACACACAAAGGTTTATTCATGAGGCATTATCAGGGAATGATGATGTTCAAGAGAATATTATGTAACATATTTGGTAAAAGTGCCTACTCTCAGCATTAGGAAGGAATGGATAGGACAACGTACTTTTGACCTTTGGCACTAATACACTCCTTCAGCTGAGGATTCCATAAAAGATGATTAAGACCATCTACCTTAGTCAGAGTTTTATTAGAACTTGATCTTTCCATAACTGTCTTATTTGGTGGCTCTCAGGAATTTAGACAACAGCATCACATGAAGGAACTGAGAGTGAAAATTATGCCTAACTCTGAGGTATCATCATCCAATTATCTAGAAATTTAGAGTCCTTGCACTAGACTTAGCATACAAGTAGACACTCTACTTTCACCTCACAAATGTTTGGTGGATCTAATAGAAGTTAGTTTGCCTGACTCCCTAACTAACTATCCATGGGTTCAGGAAAAGAAGCAATGGTTTTCCTCGACAAACTAAAAAATGTCTATTGATTTTCATGAAGGATCCATTCCAAAGTCTATGTGAAAGTGAAATAAATGTACTGGATTCTAAACTAAGAAATAATGCAAGAAGAAAATCTTCAATAAAACATCCTTGATAAAAACCTTTTGCTAGGGACTAACCAATTCAGCTCAAGAAAACAAAAGATCTTTTTTTTCTTTGGCAAAAAACTAATGCACCTAACCTAAATGCATGCAACTATAAATGTTATAAAATAGCCTTAGGTTATACCCCCTCATGCCTAAGATTGACAATGTCCTCATTGTGGAAAAAGGAAAATAATACCTGAGCAAGAATTTGGGTTGCCTCCCAACGAGTGCTACATTTATGTCGGTAGCTAGATGGGTGGAACCTACAAATCAAGTTGTATATACAAGTGGGCAGGCCCTATAAATACATGTAACAAGGTGGGCCTAGAAAAAAGGTTGCCGTAGATGTTGGTGAGCTGATGATGCAGAGTTATCCAAAATGCTCTCCAGAACATGGAAGTGTGAGGGACCTCACGTGTTACATGGAGAGGTCTAGGAACAAGAGTAAGCATGAGATGGAACCTCTTGAAACATGATTAGAGGATAACAAGGGTCCTCTAAAGCAGGAAGGGTTTTAAAAGATATATCCATCATTATATCAGACCCTTGAATGGCGAGACTAAAAATACAAGCATTATTCCAAACTCACCATTCCACTTGGGGATGTACTGGCCTGATATTCTCCCCAGAAAGAATATATGTAAGCAAAGACCTAAGGCAAGGATTGGTTAGGGAGTGTAAGGGTTGTTTGTGGTATTGGAAGGTAATGATTAAGTCCAATGAGGGCTTAGTCCGTAGCAAGTCCAGTTCCAACAACAATTCAAATTCTATATTATTTTCCCTAATAGTAGTTGTGTAGGAATTTAAGTCACCCTACCTATCATTAATGATTTCCTCAAGAATGGGAGTCATATTTTTACCTTCATGTATATGAGAATCAATGGTGGACTCTGAATCACATTCATTTGATGCCAGGGTCAAAGCAACTGAAACCTATCATTAATTTCATTCCCAGATTCTTTTGCTTCACATAATTTTTTGTTGAGGTGTATATGTGATTCTCCAGTAAGTAGAGGAGTTGCTTCAATATCCTCAATTACTTCAGAAGGAGGATCAGACTCAATGTTATATGAATGGAGAAAGCCTATATCTCTCAATTCTTTTTTCTACTCAGGGCATAGATCCTCAATTAATACATATTATCCCTGAGAGTCTCTCCTAGGCTCCTCAATCTTATGTTTGTCTTCCTCCAACTTCAACTCCATATCTTCCTGATTTTGGGGAGGATGATTTTCAAAATCAAAAGTAGGGAGGAATCCAGAATTCACCAAGTCATTCATATCCTCGGGAGGTAAGTCCTTGAAGAACACATAATCCCCTCAAGATTCACTCCAAACTCTAAGTCCAGGTTCCTCCATTGGGTCATCTAAAATAGATTCTTTGTATCCCCGAGACCATAATTGATCCAATTCATCCAAATCTTGTTCCATTCCCTTAAGATAGCTTATGTTGAACACCTGTAAAGTATCAAAATGTTATATGGTAGGTGTTGGTTCCCTAAGTGGAGGATCGAGATTGGGCTTACTAAGGGTAGAATGGGGTTCCACCACATGATCAACTGGGGAAGTGGTATGAACAACATGACCTTGACTCGGGTCATTAGGGGTAAAAAGGATACTATCAGTGGGGTCAAGGTCCTTAAGTGGTACCATCTTCACTTTCTTTTGACTCCAATATAGCTTAGGTGGATAAATAATAAGATCATTTTCCTCTAGTGGCCGTGTCTCATGGGGATAGTCTAAGGAATAGCTACACCTCAAAATGGGATCCCTGTTGTCATTTGTTTCCTCAGAATTATTTTGATGATCACGGTTGTACGGGTAGGGATCAGAATCAATAGTAGGAGGGCAGCTGATGAGAACACCATCATGAGCCCTAACTAGCCTAATTTGCTTTGATAAAGTTGATAAAAGCCCCTACATAACCATTAGAGGGTATTATGTGCATTCTATTTTATTTTAAGAAAAAGGGAAGAGAACAGGGTTATTTCTGCAATTTTAACTACATTTCATAACTACAAAATAACCATAGGAAATTCCAAGGGTTAATTAAAGGTCAAATGGTCATTAATGTCTAATAAGAGGGTCCATGCAGACAAAAATGAGTTTTCATGCATTTCAAGAATTAATGGACATCCAAAATCCTAATTTCAGACCCGCTTAATTAACTGAGGTTCTGGTCAGGATAAAATTCACCTAAACCTTCTAAAAATCATAGAAAAATATTCTATAAGGTTTGGTATCCTTGATTTGATCGTTGGAACCCATTTTGACCTAAAACAGTCTCAGATAGGAAGTTGCCCTAATTTAGGTTTTTACGTAAATTACCAAGTCAAACTTGGTCAAAACCAAAATCCAACTTCACCATCAGATTTCTTAGGTCTAAATTAGGTTTTTACCAAAATTTGGGCCCAATCTGAGATCATTTTGAACTAATTTGCATTTCAGTCCAGTCAAACTCTTTCTATCTCACACTAGCCCCTAACTTTTGAAATTCTAGCAGATAGGTCCCTAAGTTTCTCAACGTCTTTGCAAATAGATCCCTACTGCTATTGGTGTGAGCAGAAGCACTACCATTGAGATTCATGTGAGGATTTCTTGCTTGATTCTCAATCAATCAATCCTAAAATTGAAAGGAAGATTCATTGAGGAATTCCCTTCTAAATGAAATCGTCCATGGATCCTAGTTAGCTCCCAAAAGCTCATGCCAACCTTTCAAAGGTTTGGGTTTCCTTTTGTGCAAGAACCACATGCTTCCAAGCTTGGTTTCCAAGCTTGGAATAGCCTTCTAGTACCTATAAAAGACCCCCTAAGGACAAACCATCCTCCTTAGCGAGCTTTTTAGCCACAATTCATCTTCCTTCCCTACCTCCAGCTCACCCCAACTCATCTCCAGTGACCTTCTCTACCTAACCTCTTCGCTGACCGCCACTTACAATAAGCGGCCAGTCCTCCTTCCGCATTTCAAACCACACCTCGCCATACCATCGCGGTGTCCTCTAACCCCTTCCTTGGAGCCTTCACCTTCTCCGGCATCGGCCATAACACAACCGGTGCCAACTCCATCCTCCTTCATCTGATATCTAGTCCCATCGACTCATCATCATCTACTCATCATCACCGCACCTCCAGACTTCAACTTCGACCTCCCACGCACCCGCTCTGACTCCATCTTCCATCTCACCGATGTACCTTCGATGAGGCATTCCCACCTCTACACTCACCCAAAATGCCTGCCACTGCGTCCATGAGCATCGCCTCGCTTCACTGAGTAAAAGCCTCAAAGAAATTTGGGGCTAAGCTCTCTCTATCTCCTCACCTAACTCATGTGTTTTCATACACCTTCCATGAGGTCGTTAGGCCTCTCCGACCACCTCCACGGCACGCCACAGCCACCATTGCCCTCGCTGCACTCACGCGAAGCTTTTGAGCTTCTCTAACATGGTCGCAAGGCCATGTTTTGTGTTTTAGGTTGTCACCCTTCACCACCATTGATGAAGCTTCCTCCTCAACCTCAGGTGCTTCGTTCTTGCCTTGTTCTTGACAAAATCCAGCTCCAGGCGATGCAGACTACTTCCAAGAGGGCGTCCAAGCCCTCAGTTGAGCCAAAGACCCACAGCTACTGTCCCAATTGCTTAGACCTTCTCTTGTAGTTTCATCCAACAAATCTCCTATGGGATAGTCCCACATCGCGGAGAAAGTAGCTGAATGAGTGAGATAAAGGGAACACCTCCCCATACCTTATCGCCCAAGTACATGGGGGTCGGGTCCCCTTCAAGTGCTCAGCTACCCTCACCCGCATACCTAACTAACGCACTCCTCAGTTGCGACTCCACGCTCACAAGCCTGGTTAGCCGGATCCCCGAATACCCGATTACATGCCTGGTTACTTGGAAAGAGAAGGGAAAGAGGAGAAAGAGAGGAGGTGGGGGGGTATGTTTTTCTCTTCATAGAGAAGACCCAACACTTAGCCTCTGAGAAACTTAAGAAGCCCCTTGTGCATGAGAGAAAGAAGAAGATAGAAGAAAAGCTGAAGAGAGGAAGAAGAAAAGAGCTTAAACACTATAGTAGGGTGACATTTAAGTCGTCTGCCTTGAGAAATCGATGTCTGATCCTACTGATTTGTGTTCCTTTTGCTCTTTGGTTACTTATCTACATGGATTATTTATTGAGCCATACTATTCACTTATTTGGGATTATTATGAGGTGTAATTGGTGATTTAAATAACCATTTTACCCCATTTTTTTTGCATTTTGATACTAATTCTCATATATACATTATTCTTGAATGGAATTGTTGTTCAAATATGTGCTAGAATTGTGATCTTTGAGACTAAATTGCAATACTTGCTTCCTGTGTTCAACCTCAGATTTTCTAATGATTCTTCGAGATATAAATAGTATCAATTTTTGAGCTATTTTGGCTATATTACAACGAAGCGATTCTAAAACCCCATTTTAGCCCGTTAGCATTTTGGCGCCGTTGCCGAGGAGCAACGTGCAATTTGATTTCATTGATTACAATTTCTGATCTTCATCTAACTTGCTTTATCTGATTTGTTGTGGCTGTGCAAGGTACACAGGAAAAGAGCAGCTGCACCACAATCACTTTAGGGGCAGGTAATCTCATTTCCATCTCCATAAGCCCCTATTTATGGAAAGATCTAAAAAAGGGAAATCAATTTGAATCAACTAGCATTTCATATTTAAAATTAATCATCTCGAGTTGCCTGATTTTATTTAGAAAACCTCTCTCCAAAATTACTGCACCTACTAGGCATTTCAAGTACTTAGGGCTACTCACCTTCTTGATTGAGCCCTAAGTGCCAAAATTGGAAGAAACTGATTGAACCAAATAAGTTCCACATTAGGGTTTCCGTCTTACGGTTGAGAAAACACACTTGCCTGAAATAAAAAAAATTTACCTTCCCACATTGTGTGTTGCCTAAACCCTTGATTGAATTTACATAATCAAGCAAACCCTAAAATCAAGCTCGTATTATCCACTTGAATCCTAAAATTGGAACCTAATAAGTTCAGGACAAATCAGGTGAAGTTGATACACCTTGCGGGGTAAGCCAATCTTCAAATTAGGTCACCAAGCATAAATCAACTCTAAAGTTCAAGTGAAATTCTAAGCACCTCAATTGGGTCCATCACATTTTCTATCCTTTATCTCATCCTCAGGTGCATGTTCGGGATGAGGTCCTTGAGACCACCCTTGAGGCATCCATTAGCTTTTCACTCCCATTGAGGCCAAGCCTCGACCCCCTTGCCTGTGCAACTTCTCAATCAAATTTGACATCTCCTCTGACTCTTCCATTTCTGAGCCCGTATCTCTAGCCACAGCCATGGAACCCCATGGAGAAGAACCTGACCATCAACATCAATTCCATGACCTCAGAGATTAATTCAATGCCCACATCAACCCACCATAGCATCCTCAAATGCGAGATCACTACAATCCTGCTGCGGTGGAAATCGAGCCTTGAGTGCAAATCCTTCAGGGAGGACTTGAGGTGGAGCTCAAGCCAAGAATGCTTCATACAATCCCTAAACTCCATGGCTTGAACTCCGAGGATCCCTTCCAGCACATTAAGCATCTAAAGCTTTTGGCTCAGACCTTCAAGCCAAACATGAAGAACTGAGATAGCTTACTCATGAGAATGTTCTCCTTCTCTCTTTTGGATAAAGCCGCTCATTGGTTTTAGACTCTCACTTATCCGATAAACACTTGGGAAGAACTTCAAACTGCATTCCTACAAAAATTCTTTCCCATTAGTCAGACGAATGCTATGCGGCAACAGATCACACACTTCTCGCAAGGAGCGGGAGAACCTCTAATGAGGCATGGGATCATTTTCTGGATCTCATGTGCAAGTGCCCCCATCATGGAGTTCCAAAATGGGAACAAGTCTAGTCTTTTTTCCATGGGCTCCGAACGATATCAAACTCTTTGTCAATGCAACCTGTGGTGGCAGCATCATGGGTAAACATGAAGACATGATTTGGAAAATTCTCGAGAACATGTGCGAGAACTCTCTAAACAATGGTTAGTGGGTGTGTACGACCAGACAACCACCCACGCATTGACAAATAATCGGGGGGTACACGAGACCCAGGGCCTTTCCACATTCGTTGATCTGGAGTTGGTAGCCAGTCAATTGGATAAGGTCTCAATCATTGAGAAGAAGGTGGACGACATAACTCAACATCTACATTGACCAACTGCTGCACCACAGAGCCCATACGTGCACCCACCCTCAGGAAGGGAAGGTGTACACAACATCTACTCTTCTCAGGAGAAGGATGCCTATCCACCCCCATCTGATTATGGTCTTGGACAAAACTCAGGACCAACCTACTCTAGTTGGAGGAACTCTGAACCCTATTACTCTGATTTTTTTGGAGTTCCTCAGACCTGCGAGGATCTACATGCCATCCAAAATAGTCCATTCTCAAGCACTTATAACCTTGGATGGCGCAATCACCCCAACTTTGCGTGGTCAGGAAATAACCCAAACCTGAGACCTCAATTTCAACCCCAACCACAAAACCCACTTCCTTTTCAACCTGCTCAACCAAGGCCCAATCAAAATTTCCAATCTGGACCACCTAAGGAAGACTAAATATCTCTGATTCTCCAAACCCTGGTTGACATGCAAAAATAGCACAAGGAAGAAATGACGGAGGTTCGCAATCAACAGGCCCAGCTGGCAAATGCTTGCTAGCCTAGCACACTTCCCTCCCAACCTTTGCCAAATTCAAACAACGTGTCGACTCAGAAACACATAGTGAATCAAATCCAAGGTCAATCAAGCTACACTCAGCCAGGCCCATCCACTCATACCTGCGTGTTTACCTCATCCACCTCAGCTGATATGAATCACACCATGACCTATCCTACTGTTCAGCAACAAAATCCAATTCGCTCTCCTCCATCTCTGCATCATGATTGTGTTATGATCAATGTTGTGGGTATAAGAAGAGAATAGAAACTCATCCCCAAAGATAGCTAATCCATTCCCCTATCCCAGATCTTATCCTACCTCCACACTAGAGGATTATCGGAATCCAGGACCTTTGAGGAATGTGCAAGTCACTATCACATTACTTGATATCCTCACTCTCAATCCAACCTTACCTGACTTATCCAAAAAAGAGGTGGAAGAACCAGCACAAGGGAAGGTAGTACTGTCTGAAAGTGTGAGTGCCATAATCCAAAATAGTCTACACCCTAAGAAATCTAATCCAGGCACCCCGCTGATCCCCTACAAGATTGGTGGTACAAATTTCAAGCAGGTTGTGCTAGATCTTGGCACTTCAGTCAACCTAATCCCAACCGGCCTATTTGAGAAACTACGAATTAGACAACTAAAACCTGTTGATGTTACTCTGCAACTAACTGACTGAACCGTAATCACCCTAATTAGGTTGGTCGAGGATGTGGCAGTTAGGGCCAAGGACTTCAGCTACCTAGCTGATTTCCTAGTTCTTGACATAGAGACGTCACAACAAATACAAGATATGCCTTTGATTTTAGGGAGACCATTCTTGGCTACTACATGAGCCATAGTCAATTATAAATCAAGGCATATGATAATTGCCTTAGGAGATTATCAAACTGAGATTAATATTTTTGAGGCAACTAAAGGAAAAGGAAAATGCTCAACAGAACAACTAGGTTTTATTCAAGACCTCATGACCGTATCATTAGTAGAGAACCTAGAACTAGAACTGGAAATTTTTCACATAATGGATGATGTTGATTTGATCGAGCATAATTCAAATGACACGAGAGTAGTGGAGGCCTTCACCTTTGATCTTGAGGACATACCAAAGGATTTTAGGGAACATAATGACACATCATATTCAAATTTTTATCCTATGGAGTTGGAGACATTTTTTTAGGGCCTCCAGGAATCAGCCTTGGCAGATATTGAGAGTGACCTTCACCTAGAGTATGAATCCTTTACAGAATTCAAGATAGATAATCCAAAAGGCACTCTCCAAACATTCACTTTTGATTGGAATGAAAATCATAGTAAAGATTCATTGGAAGACCCAATCTTTGAGTATTTCTTGAGGAGATGATCTTTCATTCAGCAGAAAAGAATCAAAATGACTCATTAGATATCAATTCATTAGGCCACATAGCATGAGAGGAACCTTACATCTGGGATATGTTGATTTGATTCACCTCTATTGGATTCTGGACCCATGATGATCTTATTTCAGAACTCCATAATCAATACATTTTTCGATGACTCCTCTGTAGAAACTCCATAAGAGCCATCCAGAAACAAATCAACCTGATCCTTATCATAGATCTTCTAGAATGACTCTTCATCATAATTTGGTACTCATCTGTGGCCATGTGATTCTTATTCATCATGATCACATATTTTCCCCTATCACTCATCATCAGTCGACATAACCTTGTGAGTTCATTACACCTAGCTGATGGCGTTAAACTTAGCGCTTAACGGGAGGCAACCCATCATCCTTTGAAAAAAATCGATATCCTTCTGATCATCCTTTTGAGCTACACTCCTGCACTTGGAGTTCAGAGTTAGAACAGTCGATTCCACCTTTGGTATTTGTATCAAAGCTTGAAATCGTCTGCAACAGTCATCCTGTCCCGTTCACCTACCCTTTTACCTTGTTTTAACCGATGAACCTGTTGGTGCTAGAGCACCACGATCATTTGTTTTGATGATAACAAAACACGTGTTATTTAACATTTGCAATTTGAGTCCTAGATTTCAGGTCAATTGCAAATGTGGACGTGTTTAGACGGAGTTCAAGCTCGCATCCAGGACGGATTGGAGGAGCTTGACGGAAAACAGAGGAGGTTCGCGTGGAGCGAAAGATTGGAGATGGAAGACAAGAAGAATAGGATAGATTCTTTTTTATCCTTTCATGTATCTCTTGTATTTACTTTCTTGCTCTTTTTTATTCCTTAGAACATTATGTTAAAGAGCCTCAAAGTACCCTAAAAGTAGTCCTAGGAACACCTGCACAACCCTAGGATACTTAGGTTTTCTGTAGAATACTTAGAAAACCAATATAGGGCTCAAACAGCATTTCCAGACGTCTAATTCCAAACTCAGACGTCTGATAAAGAATTTTAAGACGTCTGACTGTTGTTTCAGACGTCTGATAACTGTTAGGCTGGACTTAGTTTTCTGTCAGATGAAATCAGACGTCCAGACCTTAGACCAGACGTCTTAGAAGACGTCTGATGGATTTGCCAGACGTCCAGATAGTGGACCGTTGGCTGGCTTAGAAAACACTCAAGATTATGACCGTTAGAGCCTTATCAGACGTCCATAGGACTTACCAGACGTCTGATAAATGATCGTTTTGCCTCGGCTGACCCAAAATCTCTTCTCAGAGATTTTCTAGCCGTTGCAACGTTTGGAAATCAATTCCCACAGTAAAAGTAGGTTTCCAGACATCCAGACTTAGTGCCAGACGTCCTGTATGTCGTCTGATGGACTTGCACAAAAAGCCTGTTTAGATCTGATTCAAGTCAGGGAGAAACCCGCATAGAATCAGACGTCTTAAAGTGGCCTTCCAGACGTCTGATGCCAGAGTTAGACGTCTGATAACCCTGTCAAATGCAATCATTGTCCTGATTTCGGCCTGATTCTCTTGGGCTTTGCACCCAACGGCTATGGAAGCTTTTCCAAGCCTTCCAAAGCCTTCCTAAGGCCTCTATAAATAGAGGGGAACCTTTGTAACACAAAACACAAGAAGAGAAACATAAGAGACACACTTAGAAAAACAAGACACAAGATATACACTCTCACACTCTTTTGTGTCCAGAAAAGATCTTGCTCTCCAAGCTCAAGCTCCATCATCTTGAGAGCTAAATTCAGTTTGCGCGCCCGCTCTCCCACCGTAGATAACGAGAGCAACGTAGCGCCATCGCGTGGCACACGCACCGCGTCATCGTCGACGCACTCCTTGCAAAGGGGAGTTTCCTATTTCCTATAGAAGCTAGGTTTAATTTTGTTGGCTCTATAGGACTGTTGTTTTATTTTATCTTTGTATTTTGGTTGGGTATTCGCTTTGCGAATTCCCGTCTCCTTCGTGGGACAAAATCCTTCTCGTGGAGAGAAGGGGTTGAGGAACGCTACCCTCGTACTTGTAGCGTGGTTGTATTGAGGTTGAATCACCCTCGTTCAAAGTGATTCGGTTAGTGGATTTTGATCAACTTGGTTGATCGGAAAATCCTAACTCGAGAGGGTTAGGTGGTGGTTTTTACCCGGTTTGGGTTTCCACCTAAAAATCTTTGTGTACATTGTGCGATTGCTTATTTTTGTGAGATTGCTTTATATTTTTATTTCCGCAATTTTATTACGTCACCCCTCCTGGTAGGGACGAACCCTCAATTGGTATCAGAGCAGGTCTTGCTATTTCGGCGTAACAACCTGGCAAGAGATCAAATGGAGGGAAGCACATCAGCAATCAGGATCTCCGAGGGGCAATCCACAACCCGTCCGCCGTTCTTCGACGGGAGCAACTACCCCTACTGGAAGTTGCGGATGAAGACGTGGCTTCAAGCCACCGACTTCACAGTCTGGGCCAGGTGCGAGACCCCCTTCGACATCCCAGAGAAACCCGCCAGAGGATACTCGCAGCAGCAGATCCGGGAGCTCTCTCTCAACGCGAAAACAATGAACGCGTTGTATTGCGCGCTCAGCCCGGAGGAGTTCAACAGAATCTCGTAGTGCGCCACCGCATACGAGATTTGGCACACACTCGAGGTAACTCATGAAGGTACCTCTAAGGTAAAAACCTCAAAAATTAATTTACTTTCTCAAGAATTTGAATCTTTTTCAATGAAATCTAACGAGTCTTTAAGTGAGATGAACACTAGGTTCACTCTCATTGTAAATAACTTGAAAGCTTTAGGAAAGACTTTCATCAAGGGGGAGCTTCAAGGGAAGCTTCTTCGTTCCCTTGGACCGGAGTGGGAACAGAAAGTCACCGCCATCGAGGAGGTGAACGAAATGGAGGAGCTCAACATGGAAGATCTCCTAGGCAATCTGATGGCCTACGAGACTAAGTTGAAGCAGAAGAAGAAGGATACACCGGAGCCTAAACCAAAGAAGACTCTCGCCTTCAGAGCCGCGTCGGATAGCGAGGTAAGTTCCGACGACGAAGACTTTAGAATTTTACTTAAAAATTTTTCCAAGTTTTGTAGGGAATTAAAGAAAAAGAAAAAGGAGAAGAAGGAAAGCCCGAGACGTTGCTACCACTGCAACGGGAAAGGGCATCTGCGACCAGAATGCCCTCTTCTCAAAAAGGAGAAAAAGAAGGCGTTCCAAGCCACTTGGGACGATTCAAGCTCGGAGGAAGAAGAAGAAGAAGAAACCGCTTGCTTTGGTTTCATGGCCAGAGGAACCAATAGCGACAGTGAAAGCGGAAGCGACTCCGACGACGAGGTAAATTTTGATTTACAAGAAGCTTTTAATGAATTATTCGAGATTAGTAAATCACTTAAAATAGAAAACAAAAGCATGAAGAAGAACCTTAGTTTTCTTAGAAGTGAAAATGATAGGTTAGAAATAAAGCTTAGGGACCTAGAAAGTAGCTCTAGTCCTAATAACCTGCTTTTAGAAAATAAAAATTTAATCAATGAAAATACTAAATTGATTGAGGAAAATAATAGTCTAAAATTAGAAATTTCAGATTTAAAGACTAAAATGAACATTATAGAAAAAGAAATTGCATGTCTTAGGGAAAATTCTAACAGATTAATCAACAAAGTAGATAAGTTTTATAGCCCTAAGGTTGAGAAAGGATCTCCGTCAAGGAGACCCACTAACAAATCCGGATCCAAGCTCACTTGGATATCGAAGAAAAAATTAGAATCTTGTTTTGTAGGGTTCAGGGATGACTACAACATAAAGGACTGGACCTACAAGCTCAAGGCTGGTCAACTTAAGTTGGGAGAACCAATGAGTAGACCAAGGAGGAGAAGAAGAAGACCGACGAGACGGCGAACAAATGACGGACCCGCCGCACGTCGACCACCAGATTGGAGACCGGCGCCAATGCCCGGGCCTCCAAGCTACGGATGGGAGCCCCATCCGATGTGGCATCCACCACCACCATTCGGGCCATTTTATTGGCCATGGTAGGTGAGGTAAAAATTCTTAACCCTATCTTATTATCATAAGCATTTAGATAGGGGGAGTTAAAAAATGATGAGCTAATTGTCAATTTTTAAGGGGGAGAAATAAGGTAGCTAAATTTCCTTTAGTAAGGGGGAGAAAAATAATAGCTATCTTGTTGTTACAAAAAGGGGAGAATATTACCTTTGTTAAAATAAACTCATAGAAGAGCATGTTTTAAGGGGGAGTTATAGGAAATGTAAAATCAATTAAACCTTTTTGATAATGTCAAAAAGGGGGAGGATTTTTTTATGCATTATTATTTACGGTTTTGTCATCATCAAAAAGGGGGAGATTGTTGGTGCTAGAGCACCACGATCATTTGTTTTGATGATAACAAAACACGTGTTATTTAACATTTGCAATTTGAGTCCTAGATTTCAGGTCAATTGCAAATGTGAACGTGTTTAGACGGAGTTCAAGCTCGCATCCAGGATGGATTGGAGGAGCTTGACGGAAAACAGAGGAGGTTCACGTGGAGCGAAAGATTGGAGATGGAAGACAAGAAGAATAGGATAGATTCTTTTTTATCCTTTCATGTATCTCTTGTATTTACTTTCTTGTTCTTTTTTATTCCTTAGAACATTATGTTAAAGAGCCTCAAAGTACCCTAAAAGTAGTCCTAGGAACACCTGCACAACCCTAGGATACTTAGGTTTTCTGTAGAATACTTAGAAAACCAATATAGGGCTCAAACAGCATTTCCAGACGTCTAATTCCAAACTCAGACGTCTGATAAAGAATTTTAAGACGTCTGACTGTTGTTTCAGACGTCTGATAACTGTTAGGCTGGACTTAGTTTTCTGTCAGATGAAATCAGACGTCCAGATAGTGGACCGTTGGCTGGCTTAGAAAACACTCAAGATTATGACCGTTAGAGCCTTATCAGACGTCCATAGGACTTACCAGACGTCTGATAAATGACCGTTTTGCCTCGGCTGACCCAAAATCTCTTCTCAGAGATTTTCTAGCCGTTGCAACGTTTGGAAATCAATTCCCACAGTAAAAGTAGGTTTCCAGACGTCCAGACTTAGTGCCAGACGTCCTGTATGTCGTCTGATGGACTTGCACAAAAACCCTGTTTAGATCTGATTCAAGTCAGGGAGAAACCCGCATAGAATCAGACGTCTTAAAGTGGCCTTTCAGACGTCTGATGCCAGAGTTAGACGTCTGATAACCCTATCAAATGCAATCATTGTCCTGATTTCGGCCTGATTCTCTTGGGCTTTGCACCCAACGGCTATGGAAGCTTTTCCAAGCCTTCCAAAGCCTTCCTAAGGCCTCTATAAATAGAGGGGAACCTTTGTAACACAAAACACAAGAAGAGAAACATAAGAGACACACTTAGAAAAACAAGACACAAGATATACACTCTCACACTCTTTTGTGTCCAGAAAAGATCTTGCTCTCCAAGCTCAAGCTCCATCATCTTGAGAGCTAAATTCAGTTTGCGCGCCCGCTCTCCCGCCGTAGATAACGAGAGCAACGTAGCGCCATCGCGTGGCACACGCACCGCGTCATCGTCGACGCACTCCTTGCAAAGGGGAGTTTCCTATTTCCTATAGAAGCTAGGTTTAATTTTGTTGGCTCTATAGGACTGTTGTTTTATTTTATCTTTGTATTTTGGTTGGGTATTCGCTTTGCGAATTCCCGTCTCCTTCGTGGGACAAAATCCTTCTCGTGGAGAGAAGGGGTTGAGGAACGCTACCCTCGTACTTGTAGCGTGGTTGTATTGAGGTTGAATCACCCTCGTTCAAAGTGATTCGGTTAGTGGATTTTGATCAACTTGGTTGATCGGAAAATCCTAACTCGAGAGGGTTAGGTGGTGGTTTTTACCCGGTTTGGGTTTCCACCTAAAAATCTTTGTGTACATTGTGCGATTGCTTATTTTTGTGAGATTGCTTTATATTTTTATTTCCGCAATTTTATTACGTCACCCCTCCTGGTAGGGACGAACCCTCAGAACCAAGCTGATTTCATACCCTCCAATTTATAATGAGAACATTGCAAAACTTAGGAATGGGAGGGTGTTAAAGTGCAAGGATATGGAAACTCAAATTCTATGAGGGGTTCTCAAAAATACATATTCAAAAAACCAAACCAATAAAATTTTTTGAAAAAGAACAAAAAAATGGAAAGGGGAGGAAAATTTTGAAAATTGACTGCATATCATTCTTGAGGAGGAAATGAGGAAGTGATTCAAAATGTCAAAAAGGAGCACATTCAAGAACAAAAATGATAGTCATTATCACTTGATCATGGAAATTACTTAAGTTCTAGACTTAATCAAAAGAAAAAAAATTAAGTTCTGAAATGACAGAGAGATAAGGAGATTAGTATGAGTGCTGACCTTAGGCCTCTAGGGCTTATTTTAGGGCTTAAACATTCAAGTATTTGTTAAGATCTGGATTAATCCTCAAAAGGTTGAGGAAAGTGTGAGGCTGATGTATTAGGTCGAAGGCTTAGGGATTTTTCATCCCCATTGCATGCCCTTTGGTTTGCTGTACTTGGTAACCTAAGCACCCAAAAATCACACACTTAGTCTGGTCCATTGCACTTAATAAAGAAAAATCTACCAAAAGTGTTCTGTTTTGAAAAATCTTCTCAAAGATCTAGCTTAGGAGCGACTCGACAACACAAGTTGATTGGATGAGGTCCCTGGATGGAGAGGTGGGAAATTCCCCATGAAGATGCGTAATAACATATCATCTCCTTGATGCTTGTCTCCTAGGATATCTGAATATCCTACCAGGGGAATGTAAGCACCTTGTGCTGGTTCAGGTGCCATGGGCAGGATTATCATGAAATGTCAATTTCTAGGGCCTGAATTTTGCTACAGAACACCATGGCCAGCATTATCCCAAAGTGTCGAAAGCCAGGGTTCTGGGGGTTGCCATGGGCGGTGCTATCCCAAAGCATCGATTGCCAAGGACCCTTTAAGGATTGATGGTGGGGACAAGGAATCCAATACAGATCGTGTTTAGGGCTAATTCAAGGCTAGATCTAGGGAAAGCTAAAAAGAAAAGAGCGAGAAAACTCTCCAAATGAAAAGATCTACTTCTATCCCTCTCTCTTCCAAAAAAAATTGCATTGGCAAATTGAACCTAGACCTGTTACGTTTATGCACGGGTACTCTAACCATTGGGTTCAATGAACCTCTGGGTAGTTTTTGTGGGCCGAAGAAACCTTTGCGGCAGATTGAGGCTGAAGTTGGCAGGTCTGGATCTTGATTGATACTTAAATACCTCTAGGCCTACTATTAGCATTCTGACCTAATATCTAAAAGAGTAAAACAAAATCAAGACTCTGAACTTTAGAGCATGGTCTAGAACTCTAATTCTTTTCATAAGATTTTGCTAAGGGACTAGTAAAAGCTAGGCATGGAGGTATGATAGGAACACCATCATAAGTCCTAACTAGCCCAATTTGGTTTGATCAAGTTGATAAAAGCTCCTACATAACCATCAGAGGGTCCTATGTGCATTCTATTCTGTTTTAAGAAAAAGAGAAGAACACAGGGTATTTCTACAATTTTAACTGCATTTCATAAATATAGAATAACAATGGGGAATTAAAGGTAAAATGATCATTAATGTCTAATAAGAGGGTCCATGCAGACAGAAACGAGTTTTCGTACATTTCAAGAATTAATAGACATTCGAAACCTTAATTTCAGATCCACTTAATTAATTGAGGTTTTGGTTAGGATAAGATTCACCTAAACCTTATAGAAATCATATAAAAATATTCTATAAGGTTTGGTATCATTGATTTGATCATTGGAACCCATTTTGACCTAAAATAGAGTCTTAGATATGAAGTTACCCTAATTTAGGTTTTTACGTAAATTACCTAGTTAAACTTGATCAAAAATAAAATCTGACTTCACCATCAGATTCCTTGGGTCCAAATTAGGTTTTTACCAAAATTTGGGCTCAATCTAAGATCATTTTGACCTAATTTGCATTTCAGTCAAGTTAAACTCTTTCTATCTCCACCAGCCCCTAACTTTTGAAATTCTTGCAGATAGGTCCCTAAGTTTCTCATCATATTTACAAATAGGTCCCTACCACTATTGGTGTGAATAGAAGCTCCACTATTGAGATTCAAGGGGTGATTTCTCGCTCGATTATCAATCAATCAATCCCAAAATTGAAAGGGAGATAAAAAACTAGGTTTTCGAAAAGAGATGGCAACAGGAGGAGGGAGCAATGGCGATGAAGGATGGATAATCTGGAGGTCTAGGGCTTGGATGAGAAGGGAGAGGAGGGGAGACTCCACTACCAGAGGCAGGGTGACAAGCATGGGTCGTGTAAAGGGTGGCTAGTCTACGGCTAACAAGGAGATCTTTTGCTTTCGATGTCGAAGGAGGGGACATATGGCGGCGGTTTGCTGATCCCCCCTGGTGTGTCTTGTGTGTGGCGGCCATGGCCATAAACGAGATTCTTGTGTGTCTAGTAGAGGACAATCGAGTGGTAGGGTTTCTACGCACACCAGAAGGACTTCTAATGAGGGTCCACCGCTGCCACTGCCCTCATATGGGGGTCACATGGTGGATGTTGAAGTTCCCTTGACGGAGGACATTAGGTCCTCTAAATTGGTACTAAGAGGGGCCTTGATTGGAGAGGTAATGACTGATAACCCCGCCCTGGAAAAGCTTCGCCAACTGGTAAACTCCTTATCCCTATCGACTGAAGGGTGGAAGATTGTTGTTTTATCCCCCACGTAGTTTGTGATTTTTGGTTTAGGGATGATCGATGTGGAAGGACTACGGTTTAGATCGAGTGTATATGAAAGTTTGACGGTGATCGAGAGATTGGTCTGGAAGTCCAATGGGTCCCTGCCTGAGTGACCACCTCAGAGGGTTGGATCCAGGTTAGGGAGTCTGGGAATCAAAGGCCTTCCGCTACACCTGCGATCAAAGGAGGTGATTGCATCCATGATTGCAGGCTTTGCAATGTTGGCAGAAGATGCAGAGGTTGGACTGAGGGAAGGTGATGGTCGAGTATTGAATGTCTTGGTGGATGTCTTCAGGGGAGGTCGGTACCTGAGAAGGTTATTCTCTAGTGCGGAGGGAGCTCATGGTTGCTTTAATTAGTTTTTACTCCTAGTGACACAACTGGCTGGGGCAACAAGTTATGACGTATTATGCTGAAATCGTGAGAGAAGACGGAGGCCTGGAACAGATGGGATGAGAAACACCCGATGAACCTCCTAAACCCAAGAAATGCAAGGACTGCCACCATATGGAGAATAATGAAGTGATGGAAGTAGCCCCGATTGAGCAAGCTACGGATGAGGAGACACTATTTGATGGGGTGCTACAAGAAATCCCTGTCAATACCATGAGAAGTCAGTCCAACCTTCAGGCCACAAAAGGGTTGAAATTTGGTGTAGGTTCATCGTATAAGGCAGGGATTGGAAGGTCTCCATATAAGCTTAGACAACGAAGTCCAACCAAACATGTTAAGGTGGATGAAAATGCCATAGCTGCCATTCTTAAAGTGGGGAAAGTTCAGACCCCTAAGAGTGGGGGTGTCCGAGGGAGATGAGGGTCCGCTCTTGGAATGTGTGTGGGCTGCGCAACAGAGTTCAGAGGGCCTCCCTCTTGAGATATTTGAGGGAGTGGGAGATTGAATGTGCCCTTATACAAGAAATGCATGTAGAAAATGTAGATGGGAGGATATTGAATGAGTTGTTAATGTTAGGGATAGCTGACTGTGTGGCCCTCAACTCCCAAGGCAGATCTGGTGATATAGTCTTCTGGTGGAGGAAAGCTTGTCTGCAAGTGAAGGAGGTTCATAGAGCTAGACATTTGATAACCTGCAAGTGCAAGAAGACTCAAGGGGAGGACATCTGCTTCATCACTGGGGTTTATGGTCCCTGTGATGCCTTTGTCAAGCCTGAATTGTGGGAGGACCTGTCCGCAGCAACAGAGCTTGTACAAGGGGTGCCTTGGCTTGTGGACGGGGACTTTAATTGTGTTTTAACAGGAATGGACCGATCCAATGGAGTGATGGATAATGCTTCTCTTGGATTTCAGCTGATGGTACAGAACTTAGGCCTAAATGAATTCCCTTCATCTGGAGTGGAGTTTACATGGAGGAATGGAAATGGATTGATGTTGAAGATTGATAGGTTTTTTGGGAATACTGACCTACGAGATAGATATCAATTATCATCGATTTCTGGACTAGAACATCCATTTTCAGATCACACACCATTGGTCTGGGATAGTGGTGAACAGGTGCGTTCAGGCTCCTACTTCAAATTTAGAAGGTCGTGGTTGAGAGAACCAGGCTTCTGTGAAATGCTTGAGGGGTGGTGGAGGGTGAAACAGGTTGAGGGGTTGGCTACAATCAGACTTGCCACCAAACTAGTTGCCATGCATGCCATGCTCAAAGAGTATGGGGCTGTGATTTCTTCATTAAGAGAGCAAAGGCGACATGAGGCTTTGATAGAGCTTCATTGTTTAGATGCAAAGGAGGCCACATCCCCTCTATCTGATCAGGAGCTTGACACAAGAAGGATTTGGCAGAAGGTGATACTGGAAGAGGACCTAAAACTTGAGATGGATTGGTGGGAACGTTCAAGGTAGCTATGGCTTAAAGAAGGGGATTTGAACACCAAATACTTCTAACATGCAGCAAGTTCATGCAGGAGACATAATCTGATATCTTCTATTAGCAACGATGGGTAGAGATTAATGTCCTTGCAAGAAATCAAGTCAAAAGCTGTTAAGTACTTCAAGGAGACCTCACGGGCAGCAAGTAGGGGCATGTGGATAATGGTTGCCAATGTGGCTCCTCAAATTTTAGATAAGCAAGCTAACAAGCTAGTTGCAAGTATCTCTGAAAAAGAAGTGGTGGATGCTATAAATGAACTGAATAGTGAAGGATCACCTGGTCCTGATGGTGTTCAAGTATTTTTCTACAAAGAGATGTGGAGTTTACTTGGTAAGGAAGTGATGGAGGTGATTTGGGAATTTGAGAGAGGGAATTATGGTTTTGATAAGATAAATCGATCACACATTTTCCTATTACCGAAGATGCAAGGTGCTGAAAGGTTCTCTAATTTCAGACCTATAGCGCTCTAGAATTCCATTTACTTGGTGGTGAGCAAAATATTGGCAAATAGACTATGGTTGGTCCTTCATGATCAAATTCATCTGGTCCAGTCTGCGTTCCTCCCTAATAGGTCACTACAGGAACCTTTTATTATGGCCCAGGAGATGGTGAGTGGCTGGCATAGGAGGAAGTGTAAAGCCTTCATGTGGAAGGTGGACTTTCGTAAGGCTTATGATTCGATTTCTTGGCCATCCTTGTGGGAAGTGTTTAAAAGAAGGGGCTTTCCTCGTACTTGGATTCAATGGATGAAGAGGTGTATTACCACCACTTCCTTTACTCCTCTAGTCAATGGCAGGCCTTGTGGGGCATGGATACAACCGCAGTGCGTAGTCAGGCAAGGGTGTCCACTTGCTCCCTTAGTGTTCAATCTTGCGGTCGATAATCATGCTAGATATGCATGCAAGTTGTCTGAAGCCAGTATTATAAGAGGCTATCCCTTATCCATGAGGAGAGCCTTGTCTCCTGTGCCCCAATATGCTGATGATACGATCTTTTTTGTGGAAGGGGCTGAATCTGAAGCTTAAGCTCTAGGACACATGGTGAAGCTCTTTGGGGAGATCTCTAGTCTAAAATTGAATGGAGAAAAATCCTCTTTGGTTTGCTTTAGGCTCACTGATCAGGAACAACATGCTATCTCTTCTATTTTGGGTATGCCACGTATCACACTTCCAATCAAGTATTTGGGGCTGCCATTGGGATGCTCTAAACTATGGAAGAATGATTGGAATATTCTCTTTGACAAAATTTCTGTGAAGTTAGAAAGCTGGAATTGTTGGTTCTTGTCCAAGGGTGGGATACTCATCCTATTGAAGTCTGTTATCACTTCTATTCCAATTTTTTACTTCTCCATGTTCAAGGCCCCTAAGTCCATTTGGAAGCTTATTGATGTGATACGGAAGCGGTTCTTCTGGAAGGGGGCCCGCCATGAAGGAAAGTTTATGCAACCGCTAAAATGGGAACTCTTATGCCTACCCAAGGAGTTTGGCGAACTGGGTATTAAGGCTTTAAAAGAGTTTAATGACGCGCTGCTACTCAAGTGGGCTATTAAAGTCCTTAACGACGAAGGGAAGGTATGGTCTGACATCATCAAAGATAGCTATGGCAGCTCCAATAGTGCATTGAAGAGGCTCTGCCTAGCTCAACCTTCCCCCTTCTGGTGTTCTATTGTTCAGGCCTTGAAGACTAACTGGCATTTGCTGCAACCACTTCTAGGAGATGGCAGTGCACTTAGTTTTTGGAAGGAGGAATGGTCCTGTCTGGGTATCTTGAAAGATGCATATCCGAGAATGTATATGGCTGCTATGGATAAGGATTGTGTAGTACGCAGTTGCTGGTCTAAGCATGATGGTGGCTGGAGTATTTTAGGGTCTGAAATAAACAGGGAGGACACTCGTTTAGGTGAGGAGAAGTTGAGATTTATTTCAGATCTTCAAAGCTTCAAACCGAATGTTGGAATGGAAGATAGCTATGCATGGAATGGTGTCTATACAATGACGCGTGCCTATAAGAGGATTTTAGAGTCCAATAGAGCTATGGATGGGGATCTAATTGGAAAAAGAATTTGGCTCTTGAAAGTTCCATTGAAAGACCAAATTTTTATATGGTTATGTAGAAGGGAGGGCCTGATCACTGGGGAGTTGAGAGATAGCAGGATGGGGGCTGACCTACATGAATGTCCCTTATGCGGACTTCATGAAGACAACTTGGGGCATATTTTTTCCACATGCTTGATTATAGATGCGATATGGAGAAAAACTTGTCACGAGCCGCTTCCTACTTGGGACACTTTATGGTAGAATTTCTTGGTATGTGACAAACCACATGTGCGTATGGCAGCAACAATGTGGAGTGTGTGGAGGGTGAGGAATGCGAGGTTGTTTCAAGAGAGACCGATGTGCATTATGCAAATTGTAAATGAGTGCTGGTCCCTCATACATTTATGGGGATCTATTTTGTAATGTCCCCTACTGTTCTTTTTTAGATGATGAATAAAATGCCCCTCCTGATTGCTATCATGATTCGATAGCTTTCCTTTCTTTTTCAAAAAAAAAAAATTTGAAAGCTAGATTCCTTGATGAATTCCCTTCCAAATGAGACCATCCATGGATCCTACTTCTCTCCCAAAAGCTCATGCCAACCTTTCAAAGGTTTGGGTTTACTTTTATGCGAGGACCACATGCTTCCAAGGTTGGAACGACCTTCTAGTACCTATAAAAGACCCCTTGAGGACAAACCATCCTCCTTAGTGAGTTTTTGAGCCACAATTCCTCTTCCTTCCCTACCCCCAACTCGCTCCAACTCATCTCCGGTGACCTTCTCTACCCGACCTCTTTGCCAGCCGCCACGTACAATAGGCAGCCGATCCTCCTTCCTCGTTTCAAAGCACACCTCGCCATACCTGCGTGGCATCCTATAACCCCATCGTCGTTGTTGTTCCCACTCACAGAGCCTTCACCTTCTCCGGCACCAGCCATACCAGAACTGGTGCCAACTCAGTCCTCCTTCGTTCGATAGCTAGTCCCCTCGACTCATCATCACTGCACCTCCAGACTTCAACTTTGATCACTCATGCACCCACTCCGATCCATCTTCCATGTCGTCGATGTACCTCTGACGAGGTATTCCCACCGCTACACTCACCCAAAATGCCTACCACCACGTTTGCGAGCATCATCTCGCTTCACTAAGTAAAAGCCCTAAATAAATTTGGGGCTAAGCTCTCTCTATTGCCTCACTCGACTCATGTGTTTTCATATGCCATCTGCGAGGTCGTTAGGCCTCTCCGACCACCTCCACGACATGCCACTTCCACCACTGCTCTCGCCGTACTCGCACGAAGCTTCTGAGCTTCTCTGATGTGGCCATTAATGAGAGACTCATCATGGCTTCTAATTACCTCTAATTAACTAGTTTCCCCAGTTAATTAGCTAGGAATATGCATATAAATGGTTAATTATGTAATAAGGGACAAACCATTAAAGGACCTAAAAATAAGTTAAAAATGCTAAATTATAAGTCAATTAATATTATTAATAACTTAATTAATAAATGGACTCAAATTATCACTAATTATTTACCTAAATAATACTTAACTTAAGTGTAACTTAAGACCTAAGTCATCTCTGTGGATTACACACTGACAGTGCGTCTCATATTTTTTCCTCATGCTTGGTCACAGACAAACTATGGAGGAAAATTTGCCAGGAACCTCTACCTACCTGGGATTCCCTTTGGCAGAGGTTTAATGCACCTGGAAAATCATACAAGTGTATGGCCGCCACCTTGTGGTGTGCGTGGAGGGCGAGAAATGAAAAACTATTTTAGGAGAGACCAGTTTGGTGTGAGATAATTGTAAATGAGTGCTAGTCCTTCATACATAGTTGGGGATCTGTTCTATAATGTTTGTTTAATTTGAAATAAATTACCCTCCAGATTGCTATCGTTTCATGATAGCTTTCCTCACAGTTTCAAAAAAAAAACTTAAGACCTAAGTCATTAATAACTTAAGTAGGTTAAATAAATTAAAATAAAGGTAAATAAAAGGGTTAAAAATGTGAATACATGGATTTAATATAATATTTAGCTAATTTATAAATATATATAAAAAGTTAGAAAAGAAAATAATTTAAATTAACCTTAAAAGCCTCTATTTGCATTTCGTTCCTTGGAATTCATTGCATTTGAGTCCTTTTATTTTGCTTAGGTCCCTAACTTTTCAAGCAAACTGGTCCCTGTGAACACTTCTCTTCTTCTTCTTTCCTTCTTCACGCGCTTTGACGGCTGACATTCGGCGGTGATGTCACCCTCCGATGACCGCCCATCTGACGCCATTCCGCCCTCGTGAAGCTTCTGAAGCTTGTGCTCACCACCTCAACTCCATCCCACAGTCTAGATGCCCTTATAATCCTAATTAGGTCATGGTGTTAACTTCACCAGAATCAGAGATGACATCGGAGGTTAAGCTGTGCCTAGACATCCATTTGTCCAGATTCCTTCCCCTTCACAGCCGCTGGAGCCTATAAATAGACCTCAACCCTCCGATTTCAATGGTCGGTACCCTTTCCTTCTTCCCCAATTGCAGCTGGTAGTAGGCTATTCTTCCGTTCAACTCCGGTGACCTCTCATCTTTCCTTCGAAGCTCTTCCCAGCGGGAGACTCATCTCTCTCACCCCTTCTTCCTCTTTGGAAGGCTATGATAGGGCCTTGGAGCATCATCTCCGTTATATCGATGCTTTCAACTTCTCGTTGGAGCTCTATCTTCAACCCTCTGATTTCATCCTCCATTACACACCTTTCGATGGAGATTCCTCCCCCTCTCTTCGTCTAGGTAACCGTAGATTACTTAGTGTAGCTTAGATTGGTGTAATTAGCTTATTTAGATTAGTTTAGTTAGACTTCCAGTACTTCTTTCCTCAACTTCGGCAAGGCCAAGTCCACCCTTGCCATACCTTCTTCCTCATTTTTAAGCACTATTTCACTCTTCTCATCTTCTCACAGTTCATTTCCACCTTCTCTCATTTATAGATAGCACCTATATCGCCTAGACCATCTCACCTTCACCTATGACCTCCACTACTTATGGCAAAGGTCCCCGAGTCTTCTCGACCTCCAATAGGGTCTCCCAACACCTGTACATCACCTTAGGACCCTTCCCAACCCCCGATCTACCTTAATTGTCCACCTAATCACTTACATCAACTCACATGCACTTGGACACTTCACTATCCATGGTGAAGTGTCCAGAAGCTATTCCACACTCACTTAAGGTCCTACATCACCTCCCTAACTCCTAAGGACCTCTACGAAGGTTTCAATTGCTCTTATAAAGCAATTTACTAGAAACGCCCAAATTCCCCCTCTCTTCTGAGCTCGCTATCAACGACGGCTCAGAGATGAGTTATTCACCTAATTAACTACTCCATTAGCATTGCCTCACCCCATAGAACACTTTCCCTCACTCAATTAAGTGAGAGGAGAAATTTTGAGTTCTGTCAAACTTAGAATGTCAAATTTTTGAATTCCTTGCACAATCTATTATTCTGATCTTTAAAAGAGTTAATTAAGGAGTTCTTAAGCACCATCTAGGTCTTAGGAAACTCTACAAGTCATTAATGGCCTATTTTATTGAAGTTTTCATCTCTGTGTATCAGAACCGGACTCACCGGAGCTTTGGCGAGCTCTGGCGAGTCAATTTTCCACTTCAACCCTTGATAAGCTCTAAGGACCTCCAGACTGTCTCTTTAGAGTGCAAGAATCATGTCTTGGTGATTAATTTGTTGTTTAAACTTCTGGAGCTTGATTTTGATCTTCGTCTTCTCCAACTCTGGTGGAGTTGGAGAGACCTCTCCATTAGGTTTTAGGGTTGAGTTATAGGTTCAAAAGCTTATGCAGAACCTATAGAAGACATCCTTGATCTCTAATTGCTTCGAGAGTCTCTGGTTTGTTCTACTGAACAAAGTCACTTTAGTGCTCAGGCGATGAAGCCTGAAACCCTAACAAACTTAGTCAAACCCTATTTTTAACATTATGGATCAATTCTTCAGGAAAAATAGAGTCGACCTAAGGTTCTAGTTGAATTTAAGATAGACTGGGGTAGAAAGTCAACTACCAACAGATATTGGTCAACTTTTGGTTTGATCTAATGATTGAATGATCAATTTGGTGATTTGATGAGTTAAAATGTTTCTTGGGATGTTACAGAGTGATTTAGAATTGATTTGAACTTGATTAATTAAGGATTTCATGAGAATTCAACTGCTGTCAATATGGGCTCATTTGAACCCATTACTGAGCTTCACTTGTTTCAGGCAAGATTTGGATACAAAATCTACCCAAATTGTGTTGCAACAACCTGCAAAGGTTGTTGAATCATCTGCTTGAGATTATTAGCTCTCCAATGACCTATTCAGAGCTCAATTCCGAGCTTTAGAGCTTCAGTACGAAGCTATGAAGCCAAACTCTCTCTGTAGCTTCCCAAAGCCTCTTCTATCCTTCATTAAGAGTGGAAACCTCTCCTGAATCAAGTTCAGGACCTCATCTGGAGGTCAAAAGCCTCTTCTGCAGGTCAAAACACCTGGATTTCACTTCTACAGGCCATTAGGGCTGTGTGAATCCTTGACTTTCACCCTTCGAATCAAAGGGTTAGATTAGATCTGAACACCAAATTGGTGTTACAATCTTGTAGAGCACTTGATTAGCTCTCGATTGAGCCTTCGCTGGATCAGATTGGATAATTGAGCTAACCAGAATCATCGGCCGAAGTCCGGCTGATATCGGACATAACCTGGGAAACTAAGTCCCACCTCAGTAACTCTGGAGAGCAGGCCATGCTATAATACGAAAAAGTGAATACGACACTTTAGTCATCAGTGTAGGGTGCAAAATGAAATGAACATATGTGTGCGGGTGCATGAGTTGCACATGCCTGTGCATGGGTGTGTGTGTGTGCCTGTGGGCATGGGAGTGCGTATGGCCCCGAGTGGGCGACTAGGCCTAGGAGGCCTGGGTACTGTGCATGAGCTTGAAAATGGAAATGAAACCACCTAAGGAAAACTAGGCTCGGACCCAGTAGGGTATGGTCCTACCCTTTAGGGGGTGCTGGGTATCCCCATCCGGTCTGAGCTGCCAATAAACAAAACCAATTTTTATAATTAAAGGTTAAATGAGCTTAAGTGCTTGGGAAATTGGTTAAGTGTGGGAACGTATATGAACAGTACTAAGGGAAACTTAGAAGAGAGAGAACCTAAGGAGAAAGCTAAGTAAAGAGAATAGAGAGGGTTTGGAAGAGGAAGAAGAGAAAAAGATGAACAAAGGAAACAAGAGAGAAAGAGAAAGAGAGAGTGACAATAGAGTAGCAGTAAAGAATAAAAGAGAAAAAGAATAAAGAGGACTAAAGAAAGAAGGAAGAAAAATGGAGAAAGTCAGACGTCTTGCCATAATTTTAAACTTCTAGTTTGCATCTTTAAGACGTCTGATTTGTAATTATCTTGATATATCATGTTTTCTTTTGATATTTTGAGCTTTAAATGATGAAAGAAGGCATTTGTACTCATTTGATTAGCTTTTTCTTGCCTTAATCTCTTGTAATTAAAAATACTTGATGTAATAAACATGTTTACTTGATTCTTAATGAAAAATCACATGTGTAAATATGTTCTTTCTACTGGAATATTGCATGCTTTGAATTGTTAATCTTTTGTGCTATATTCATGTGCTTAAAATATTGTAATTATAATCTGATTAATTAATTGATTCTTAATTTATGCTTAGGAATTAATGGTGAATTAAGCTTACTATTATGCCTCCCAGTGAATGACCTGGACTCAACCAGTTACAAAGAATTTTAAATCTAAAATGTTAAGTTAACTTGACCCTATGCTTCACAACCGACATAAAATCGAGTTAACCTAAGTTACTTTCTCATGCAATTAATTAAGCCTAAATAACTTAATTAACTGTGCTGAGGAATTGACATATTAGTCGCAAGGCCGTGTTTCGTGTTTCAGGTTGTCACCCTTCACAACCATTGACGGAGCTTCCTCCTTAACCTCAAGTGCTTTGTTCTTGCTTTGTTCTTCACCAAGTCCAGCTCCAAGTGACGTGGACTACTTCTAGGAGGGAGTCTAGGCCCTCAATTGAGCCAAAGACCCACAACTGCTACCCCAATTGCTATGGCCTTCTCCTGTAGTTTCACGCAACAAAGCTCCTATGGGATAGTCCCACATCATGGAGATGTAGTTGCATGAGTAAGATAAAGGGAATTCCTCCCCTTACCCTATCGCCGAAGTACACGAGGGTCAGGTCCCCTTGACATGCTCAATGCATCCTCACCCACATACCTGCCTAACACACTCCTCACTTGCAACTCCATGCCCACAAGCCATGTCAACCAGATCCCCGAATACCCAATTACATGGCCAGTTACTTGGAAAGAGAAGGGAAAGAGGAGAAAGAGAGGAGGTGGGGGTTGTTTTGCTCTTCAGAGAGAAGACCCAACACCTAGCCGCTGAGAAACTTAAGAAGCCCCTTGTGCGTGAGAGAACAAAGAAGAAAGAAGAAAAGTTGAAGAGAGGAAGAAGAAAGAGCTTAAACACTATAGCAGGGCGACATTTAAGTCGTATGCCTTGAGAAATTGACATCTGATCTTGCTGATTTGTGTTCCTATGGCTTTTTGGTTACTTATCTATGTGGATTATTTGATTGAGCCTTACTATTCACTTATTTGAGATTATTGTGAGGGGTAATTGGTGATTTAAATCACCATTTTACCCCATTTTTTTTGCATTTTGATATTGATTCTCATATATACATTATTCTTGAATGGAATTATTATTCAAATATGTGCTAGAATTGTGATCTTTAAGGTTAAATTGCAATACTTACTCCCTATGTTCGACCTTGAATTTTTTGATGATTCTTCGAGATATAAATTATATCTATTTTCGAGCTATTTCAGCTTTATTACAACGAAGCAATTCTAAAACCCTGTTTTAGCCCGTTAGCAGTAGCTAAGCTGATTAATTTCCTCATTCAGTCATTGATCATTCCTCAAAATCTCTCCCATAGACTCCATTTCTTTCTGTTGTTTTTGCATTTCTATCATAAAAGAGGAGAGGCCACTGTTAGTTTGGGGAGGATAGTCAATCTCAGGCTCAGGTTGCCTAAGAGTATCGGTCCAAGCTCAATAAGAAAAATCATGAAGGGTGGGAGGGTGGGGTGTTTGCATACTAGTGGGGACTCCTGGGGTGGGAAATCTCGCTCCTAGGCTCTGCTCAAAAGTGGGAGTTATCTGGTCAGTACTCCCAAAATGGGCATAGGAATGATCCCATGAATTGTTATTGTACCCCTAAAAGGAAGGATATGCTTGAGGCATGGGATCATGGTTCAAAGATGGAAAGTATTAGTTTTGATAATCTAGATGATAGGAGCAAGGGTAGTCTATTTCTTTTAAGCCAAGCCAATTTAACTCTCTTATGACTCAGAAGAATTCAAAATAGAAATAGAAACTTCCTAGAGAGCTCTACACACAAACCACTTCCAATCCAAATGCAACTACGATGGGATTATGTTTGCAATAGATTGCAAGACTCCTCAATCCTACTCCATAGTTTAGTCAAAGAAGTCAAGTCAGTGCTCCTCCGTTCCCATTTAAGTGATATAAGAGGTCAGGTGCACCTTGAGATCCTTAACCAAACTTGCCAGAGGAAGGTTGAGGTTAACATTGTTACAATAGATGACCAAACAAGTTTTACAAGAATTAAGCTTCCTAGGATGACCTTCGTTGGTGCCTACAACCTACTCGCAAGGGATGGAAGTCTCGAATCGAGCCCACACACGAGGAACCGAAGTAACTTGGTGGATAGGCTTATTGATTTTCGATAAACTTCCATTGTGGTGCAAAGAGGAGAGGTAGAAATTTATCTCTAGTGACCTTATGTGTGATGTGCACAGTGTTTCAAGTGTGCAACACGTGCACTTAATATTATGAAATCCCGTAAATAAGTCCTTTAGCAAGCAATTTAAGTGACTTGATTTTTTTAAAATCAATCCTCTTAATAGTCCCAACTTTTTTTTTAAGGTGACCATTGAATTAATTAGATTCACACAGTTTAGTGGTCTTGCATTTGGTCCAATGCAGATGCATGACAGGAATGTGATGCTAAAGAGAGGACATACCTTACTCCAGCTCTCTTTAATGCAAGATGTTTGCAATGGAGAAAAGAAAAACTAGATGTTGCTCAAACAATCCTATATGGTCACCCTATGGATACACAACTTCTAGCAGGTAGCTCAGATTTTTTTTCCTTTTTTCTTATATATGAAAAGTAAACAAACTTGATCTAAGTTAGCCAGCTAACTAACTAACATGCAGTTCAAGAAGTTCAAATAAACCTATAATCTAACTAAAATGGGAACACGTTGCCAAAAAGATGCTCTCTCATACAAGAGTGATGATAACATCATCATCAGCCATATCTAGCTTTAATTAGTCCAAATCAAGGAATAAATGCTCCTACATAACTGCTAGAAGAGCCCTAATTCATTTCAAATCCATTTTGAGAGAATAATAAGAAAAGCGGCGTAAAAATGCAGCCTTAACAGCATATCTCAATTGTAGAACAATCACGGGATTTCTCAGGGGTTAATTAAAGGTTAAATGGTCTTAATTGTCTAACAAGTAGGTCCATGCAGACAGAAATGGTTTTTCATGCATTTCGAGAATTAAATGACATCTGAAACCCTAAAAATAAACCTACTTAATCTACTAAGGTTCTAGTCAGAATAAAATTCACCCAAACCCTCTAAAATTCATAGAAAAATATACTCTAGGGTTTGGTACCTTCAATTTGACCATTGGAACCCAATTTAACCTAAAATAAAGTCTCAGACAAATAGTTGCCCTAATTTGGGTTTTCGCATAAATTATCCATTCAAACCTGGTAAAAACCTAAATCCAGCTTCACCATTGGATTCCTTAGGTTCAAATTAGATTTTTACCAAAATTTGCACCCAATTTGAGATCATCTTGACTTAGTTTGCAATTTGGTCCTGTCTGAGTCTTTTCTCTCACACACATGCCACTAACTTTCAAAATTTTTACAAACAAGCCCCTATGTTTGTCGTCACTCTTCACCTCCATCCGCCTCGCCACCACACCCTACACCTTTGCCTCAACTTCACGAACAAAAGTCCTAACATTTCCAGGCCTATTGCCACTCCATCTCATCACCGATCGACCCACTTCCGCACCACCATCTTCAACCTCTACACACCACCATACGCCCTCTCATAGCACGCCACCGCCACCCACACCTTTATCGTGGTCCGGCAAAGGTCCTAAAGTATTTTAACTTGTTCGCAAGGCCATATTCATACTTTTCAGGTCTTCGATCGAAGCTCTGCCACCGTCATCCTCGCCGCCTTCATTCTTTGTGTTTGAGGCCAAGCGTGCCCCAGGTCATTGCTCTAGGTGGTGCGCAATTAGTCCTAGAATATGCCAAGGTCCTTGATTGAGAGCATGAACCTCAGCCGCTGCTCCAATTGAGGAGACCTCCACCTGCTACCGCACACGAAGAAGAGGGTGGAATTTAGTTCCACCTCGTGAAGTGAAGAGGTGGTGTGTGCGCATAAAAGGAATTTCTACTTCAGCCTTATCACCTCAATAACACCAGAGGTGAGGTCCTCGCACACCCCACATGCCTCGCCCGTGACAACTCCATGCGAGCCTAGCTCTGAACCCGATAACTCGCCTAATCTATACTTACACCTCGACTGTGACCCATGCCTGTAGCCCTGGTCCCGAGTGTGCTTATTCCCAATTACCCGAATACTCCATTGCTTGTGTAGAAGAGAAAAGAAGGGAAAGAGAGAGAGAGCGGGGGAAGGGGGGTTTTGTTCTTCTATGCATTGGCTAACACTTAGCCAAAATCTAAGATCTCCTCCCTTATGCGTGAAGAGGCAAGAAAGGCAGAAGAAGAGGAGGACTGTAGAAGAAGAGAAAGAGAAGGGCAAGACAGAAGAAGACTCATTGAACACTATAGCTTCTGAGCACTTAAGCTATCTGGTTTAAAGTTCTATTGTCTAATAGTGCACTATGCACTAAAGCTTGCGTGGATTTAAAGTAGTTGATACTGTTCATTTATTTAGATCATTAAGTAATTATTATATGTGTATCTAAGCTAATAATTGGTGATTCAAATCACCATTATTTTTCCTTAGATGTCTTTTTGGCTCATTAGATCCTTCATATACTTATGTTATACATTGCAAATTAGTTTTTGAGTAATTAATTGTGTTCATTTATATTATTTGTTGAGATTTATGCGTGAATTCCATATTTACTCCCTGTGTTCGACCTCGAACTTAAATTTGAGTTATAAATTGCATTTGTTGACGAGTGACTTTGGTCGATAATACAACATATCAACCTTAAACACCGATTTATCACGTGCCCATTCAACATTTTGGCACCGTTGCCGAGGAACAACGCGCAATTCACTGCTATTCTCTGCTTTATCTGATTATATTTGAGCACTAACTTGCCCTATTTGATTTCTTGTGATTTTGCAAGGTATATCATGAGGTGATCTTCCACACAAAATAGCCACTCCAGTGTAGGTAACTTTTCTATTCTTCCCTAATCTACCTCTTAATCTTAGGAAGACAAAAAAAAGGAAATAATCAATTAGGAACCACCTACCTTATTTTTATAGTAATCATCATTTAAAAAGGCAAGTTTCTTGATTTGCGAATAAACTTTATATCTGATTGAAGCTTGAGACGATTCTGTTTTGAATTCCCTACCCAAATTTCCTGTACCTATTAGGGACTATGCGTAATTTCTAATCTTCTTGGACCATGCACTTCTTGTTTGAAGTCCAAGGAGAACATTTTAAGGTCAAATTGGATGCAGAATAGAGCCAATTAAGGTTTCTACATTAGGGTTCTAGAGTGATAGTTCACATTTTCCTGCGTAAAAGGAAATAACCCTCCCGCATTTGTGTGCTACCCAAGCCCTTGGTTGAAAAGATCTAATAAAGAAAATCCCTAAAATTAGGCTCTAATTTCACTTGAATCCTAAAATCTTGGACCTAATAACTTGAGACTGAATTCAGGGTGATTTCTATGTCTTGACCTAGATTTCATTTTTCCATCTTTAAGGCAAGTCAAGTGAAGTTGACCTACATTGTGGGCCAACCAACCTCTAAATTAGTTCTGGACTTAAGAGGTCAAGTTATCCATTCTAGTCTACCTAGACCCTTAGTGACAAGGAAGGTCGGGTGGGGGAAACCCTGTAACCCGTGGGGACGCTCTACTGTGTATGGGTCTTTGCGGGACTCTCCCTTCCTGGCTACCCAGGTAATTCTCAGGTGGACAACTTTTTGATCCAAGGGTATCATCTGCCCCAAACCTCTATAGTCATCCAAAAATCTTTGGGTGCCTTGATTGAGTTCGACAACATCAAGTCCCTCATCTTTTCTCTAGTGCACATACATAGGTCATCTTAGGGATTTCTATCTAATCAAATCAACTGCAATCTAATCTTGAGTTTGATTCTACATCCTGATTCTAACACTTGATTCAAAAATGTAGCCTGGTAATATAGGAGGACTGTTTAGGAAACCTGAGTCCCAAATGAGCATGAAAGAAAAGATAATTGAGAATGCTTATAGAAACTATGAAGAATATTGTAAACGGGACATTTAGGATAAATTCAAGAAAACAATGAACCACATTTTGAACCGTATGGAGATGATATGGATACAACTAAACCACAGTTCAACCTGGGATGATCTCTTAGCAAAACACATGGAATTGGTGAAATTATACAACAATGATTATCTGCAATATTGGTCAAATCCTTCAATTCTGGAAGAACTCCAGAATTTTTTGGGAAAATGGGGAGAATTTTTGAATAAATTGTATAGATCCATCGATCAAAAATACCCGTCAGAAGTTAAGATGACATCTTGGAGTAATTTTAGTAATCCATGTAATTTCCCAAATCCCAGGTTTGATGATCAAGCTTGTTATGGACCCCCAACCCAAATGGAATTTGATTCAAATTACGAACAAATTGGCATTCCTGATCATGAGACAGGTTGGGAGGATCCAATTACAGGTGTTCACAATTTTGAACCAGTCCTAGAAAATCAAGAACTTGGTTCACCAAGCTTAGATTTCCCAAACACCTATGATACTAAGATTGAGTCAAAACCTCTCGAGGGTGTAAACTTCGTCCCTTATTCTGATAGGGTAACACTCGAGAGCTATTCTGACATCCTTATAGAGCCCAACCTAGATTATAGTGATCCAACCCATACCCTTAACCTAGAATCTGGATCTAGCCTTATCAGGATAATTACAAGGCCTAATATGATGAAATTTAGATTTTGAATTTGGATTACAATTCTGGGCATGTATTTGATGAGTACACCTCTCTAACTTCCTCACAAATACAGATCGCTTTTTCAAAAGTCACGCAAATCTATATTACAGAAATCGAGGAGTTGGAAGAGTTAAGAATCTATTGGGTCTACCCTACAAGCAAAGAACCAGAGCCTATGCCTAAAAGGGACACCTTTTTGATCTCGGAATCTGAAAATAGGTTAGATCCAAGATAGGTTGCTGCTTCTCCACATCTTGATTTACTCTGTGGTGGAACCTCTAATCCTGAATCAGCTTCAAAACATGATTCTCTCAAGTTCTCTGACGATTTCGAATCTTACCCTAATTTTGGAGAATTGTTGTTTCCTAACAACTCTAATCCAATTTACAACCTCGGCAACTACAACCCATCCTTTGATTCTGACACTGAGGTCAATGATTTGAAAGAAGCCACCTCTTCTACACATATAGAGCCTTCCAAAACCCATTCTCAACCCCGACTCACAATCGAACTCAATTTCTACTCTGATTCTCCTCTCAATGAGCCAGTTGCAGATGATTCTCCTCCATCTTTTAATCGGGTTTCGGACTTCAATCTGGCTAATAATCACGCCCCATCTTTCTCTGATCACCCTCGTAGGGACCTTACATCTTCCACAGATCCATTCTCTTTCAAGGATCCCTACTCTGACCAGGCTGATTAGACTCAGCCAAACCCTAATTTCACACTTCCACATCTACTTTAGCTCCCAGAGCATATGGTGGGTTCCACATCTACTGATTCACATCTATCAACCCACCAGATTGATTGGGTTTGGGCTGCATCATCAGCCTGTTGACTTGAACAAGCATCGGGTTGGACCAACCAGGCTATTGATCAAGGTGCTTGTTCTACAAAATTCATCTGATTTGACCACTCCTCCATACCATTTTCTACTCAGTTGAAGGCATTGAATTTAGCGCTTAATGGGAGGCAACCCGTCATTCCAAAAACCTGAGATCCTTCTGATTCTCCTTTTGTACTTCATGTCTATTGCACTTCGAGTTTAGTTTTAGAATAGTCGACTCCACCTTTGGTACTCATACCAGAGCTTAAAATTTTCCGCAACAGTCATCCCAACTTGTTCGCCTACCCAATTATCCTGTTCTAATCCCTGAACCCAAACTAATCTCATACCCTCTGGTTTACAATGAGGACATTGCAAAACTTAGGCATAGGGGGGTGTTAAAGTGCAAACACATAAAAATTCAAAGTTCTAAAGGGTTATCACAAAAAAAAATACATATTCCACAAAACCAAAAAAAATTTAAATAGAAAAGTGGAAAATTTGGAGAAAGGAGAGGAAATTTTGAAAAAAATTAAATGCAAATCATTCTTGAGAGGAAAAGAGGAGGTGATTTAAATGTAAAAAAGGAGCAACAATTTGAAATAAAAAGAGTTAGTCATTAGTAAAAGATTACGGAATCAGCTTAGTTCTAGGCCAAATCAAAAGAAAGAAATAAAAGTCAAAAAGTGTTAAGAGACATAGAGATTAGTATGAGTGCTAATTTTAGGCCTCTTGGGCTTGTTTTAGGCTTAAAAATTTAAGTATCCGTTAAGATCTGGATAGTCTTCAAGAGGTTGAGGAAAATGCGAAGCTTAAGTATTAGGTCTAAGGCTTAAGGATTATTCAGCCTCATTAACTGACCTCTAGTTTGCGAGACTTGATAACCTAAGCACCCTAATCCACACAGTCTAGTTCAGTGCGCTTAATTATCAAAATAATGCAAATTCGTTAATTCTATTCTGAAAAAGCCACCTAGATTAGGAGCTGCTTATCAACACAAGTTGATTTGGATGAGTTCCCGGCACGGAGAGGTGGGAAATTCCCCTCGAAGATGCGCAATAACATACCATTTCCTCGATGCTTGTCTCCTAGGATATTTAAATATCCTACTGGGGGCACGTAAGCACTTCGTGCTAGTTCAGGTGCCATGGGTAGGATTATCCCGAAATGTTGATTGCCAGGGCTTGAATTTAGCTATAGAATGCCATGGGCAGCACTATCTCGAAGTGTCGAAAGCTAGGGCTCTGGGGGTTATCATGGGTGATGCTATCTCAAAGCATCGAAAGCCAGGGACCTTGCGAGGACTGATGATGGGAGCTAGGAATCCGATACAATCTGTGTTGTAAAGCCAATCCGAAGCTAGAAATAAAGAAGAAAAAGAGAGAGAAAACTCTCCAAAAAAAATGCAAAGATTCTTCTATCTCTCTCTTACAAAGATGTAATGCAAATTGAACTGGGACTAACCATGTTTTAAGCACAGGTGCTTTAAAAGCGGAGTTCAACGAACCTTAGGTTAGTTCCTGTGGGCCTTAGAAACCTTCGCGGTAGATTGAGGCTAAAGCTGGTCAGGTCTGGATCTTGGTTGGTACTTGAGTACCTCTAGGCCTATTGTTAGTATTCTGACCTAATCTACAAAAGAAAGCATACAGCAGAGATCTGAGCATTAAAGGCATGGTTTAGAATTTAAGTTAATTCCATGAGATTTTGCTAAGGGACTGGCAAAAGTTAGGCATGGGGGTAAGATGATAACATCATCAGCCATATCTAGCTTTAATTAGTCAAAATCAAGGAATAAATGCTCTTACATAACTGCCAGAAGAGCCCTAATTCATTGCAAATCCATTCTGAGAGAATAACAAGAAAACAGGGGTAAAAATGTAGTTTTAACAGTATATCTAAAATGCAGAATAATCATGGGATTTCCTAGGGGTTAATTAAAGGTCAAATGGTCTTAATTGTCTAACAAGTAGGTTCCTGGAGACAGAAATGGGTTTTCACGCTTTTCGAGAATTAAATGACATCTGAAACCCTAAAAATAGACCCGCTTAATCTACTAAGGTTCTGGTCAGGATAAAATTCACCAAAACTCTCTAAAAATCATAGAAAAATATTCTCTACGGTTTGGTACCTTCAATTTGACCATTGGAATCCAATTTGACCTAAAATAGAGTCTCAGATAGATAGTTGCCCTAATTTGGGTTTTTGCAAAAATTACCTAGGAAAAATTGGTCAAAACCTAAATCCAACTTCACCATTGGATTCCTTAGGTCCAAATTAAATTTATACCAAAATTTGGACCCAATTTGAGATCATCTTGACCTAGTTTGCAATTTGATCTTGTCTGAGTCTTTTCTCTCACATACATGCCCCTAACTTTCAAAATCCATACAAATAGGCCCCTATCTTTGCCTGAATCTCCCCCCTTTCGTCCGTTAGTTTAGGAGTAGTTTAGTTCCATTAGACTCTTAGGTTAATTCTCCTCCTCTTAACTCTAAATCTGACCACCGACTATGCCGTTCACCCTCATCTCCTCCATCTCCAACCGCTCCTCCAGTGAGGTGTTTCCACTGCTACACCCCTCATCTGCCTTGCCACCACACCCTGCACCTCCGCCTTGACTTCACAAATAAAAGCCCTAACATTTTCAGGCCTATTGCCCACACCATCTCGTCACCAACCGACCCACCGCTGCACCACCATCTTCAACCTCCGCACACCACCATACGCCCTCTCACGGCACGCCACCACCACCCACACCTTCCCCGTGGTCTAGCGAAGGTCCTGAAGTATTTTAAGTTGGTTGTAAGGCCATATTCATGCTTTTCAAGTCTTCAGTCGTAGCTCCGCCACTGTCGACCTCGTCGCCTTCATTCTTGGTGTTCAAGGCCAAGCGAGCCCCAGGTCATTGCTCCAAGTGGTGCAGAATCAATCCCAGAATATGCCCAAGTCCTTGATTGAGAGCATGAACCTCAGCCACTGCTCCAATTGAGGAGACCTCCACCTGTGGCCACACGTGAAGAAGAGGTGGGATTTAGTCCCACCTCGTGAAGTAAAGAGGCAGTGTGTGCGCATAAAAGGAATTTCTACTTTAGCCTTATCGCCTCAAGTAACACTAAGGGCGAGGTCCCAGCACACCCCACATGCGTCGCCCGTGACAACTCCATGTAGGCCTGGCTCCGAACCCAATAACCTGCCTAAGCTATACTCACACCTCGACTATGACCCACGCCCGCAGCCCTAGTCCCGAGTGCGCTTATTCCCGATTACCCGAATTCCCAATTACCCTTGCAGAAGAGAAGAGAAGGGAAAGAGAGAGAGAGAACAGGGGAAGGGGGTTTTATTCTTCTGTGCATTGATGAGAGGCTCATCATGATCTCTGATTACCCCTAATTAACTAGTCTTCCTAGTTAATTAGCTAAGGTTATGAACATATAAGGGTTAATTATTAAATAAGGGATATTTAGTAAAAGACCTTAAAATAAGTTAAAAATGACATTTTATCACTAAATTAACATTATTAATAATCTACTTAACAATTGGACTAGAAATCCTATTAATCATTCCCTTAATTAATAAGTTAAGTAACTTAAACATAATGTATACCTAAGTATATAATAACATAAGTAATTTTACTTAATCTAGTAAATTAACTTAAAAAGGTCAAAAATGTAAATTCAAGGTGCAAACATAATATTTACCTTATTTACTAACATATATAAAAAGTTGAAAAACACCTAAGTTAAAATAAAACTTCAAAACCTGGGTTTACATTTTGGCCCTTAAAATTCATTACAATCGGGTCCTTAATTATCACATAGGTCCTTAAGTTTCATTTCATATAAGTCCCTTTCCTTCTTCTTCTTCAGCCAAATGGACGGCTGGCGATGGAGAGTCACGCCACCGCACGATCACCGCCCTGCCAACATCACCCTTCTTTGTCCAAGCTCTTGCAGCTTGCGCTCACCACTCCATTCTCATCCACCGGTTTGGATTAATCGGAAATCCTAATTTTCAGTGGGAGATAACCTCACCATTGTCAGAGACGATGCCAAAGGTTAAGCTCCACAAGCTCCTTCTTTGTCTAGACCTCGCCACTCTCTTCGTCGCCAACTACTATAAATAATCCCTCACCCCTCTAATTTAAGTCAAGTTGGCTCCCTTCCCTCTTCTAACACTGCAGCCGACTTCGATAGGCTATTCTCTCCGAAACTCCAGCGACCTTCCATCTCACTCTTCGACTTCCTCCATCCATTTTGATAAGCTGAGGAGATCCGCCGTGGTCAGCCGCGTCTCTGGACACAAGCTACGACCAAGGAATCCTCTACTTCACCTCAAATCTGCCCTCCAGAGATCTTCCTCTACACCTTTTGATTTCATCGTCTGCTATGAACCTTCGGCGGAACCCTATTGACCCCTTCATCCAAGTAACAGTAGATTAGGAGTAGGAGTAGGAGTAGGTTAGCTTAGCTAGTTAGATAGTTAGATTAGAGTTAATTCTAGATTTTAGTCGTCATCTTCTCCGACTCCGGTGACCTCCTTGAGCTCACCAGAGCCTTAATTTCATCTTTTAAACTCGCTGATCATCTTCTTCTTTCATCCATGATCATTTCTATCACACCTAACTATTAATTTGATCACTTAATCGTCTAATTCACTTCCACCTCCACCGACTACTGTTGCTATCCATGGCGACAGTAGCGGGCTTAATTCACCTTCATAGGGTCTTCCATCATCTATTCATCACCTAAGGACCCTAATTGACACTTTAATATGTAGAATTACCACATATAACTTAAACGCCCAATTTTAATTAAGCTCCTGAGCTCGTTGTCCATGGCGGCTCAGGAGCAGTTCAAATCTTTAATTATATATATATTTGTGATCGTAAATACATGTTGATTTGTTTTGACCACTCAATTGAGTGGCAACACAGGTCCTTTAAGAATTAACATTTATTGTAAAACCTTAATTCTAATGAACAAATGAAGAAATAATTAAGTCCCTGAGGTTCCTTGCAACCTCAGGAACCTTTTTAGATTAAAAATGGCACAAATTCACAAATCTATAACCAATTTGTTTTTTTTACTGGACTCACCGGCGAGCTCCGGTGAGTCATTTTCGAGCTTCAGCCTACAGAACCTAGTGAAAAGCTCCATAATGATATAAGTGCGATCATTGATTAATTTGAGGTCATTTAGTTGGAATTTTAACCACTGGAGCTGTAGATTGAGTTTCATCTTCTCCAACTCTGGCAGAGTTGGAGAAGTCTGATAGATAGATCTGAAGAGCATTTATGGAACTTAGAAGCTTCAGTGCAGTGCACTGAAACTATTCATGTCTTCAAATCTGTGAAACAATCTTTCAATTGCTCTGACGAACAAACTGGTTTTGGATCTCAAGCGGAAAGCTAGAACCCTAGAAATCTTAGTTAGAACACCTATCTGAGGGTCTGAACCTGTTCCTGGAGTTGAAAGGATTCTAATTTAGGCTTTAATTTCACCTGAAGAGGTTTAAATCATAAAGTCAAATTTTTAAGCCTATCAGTCAAACCTGAGGAGGAAACTTTGCTTCTGAGCTCGAATCGAGGAATTGATGAGTTAGAGTTGTTCCTGAGAATCTGTTGGATGGTTTTAGAATGATCAAAGTGAGCTCAGATGAGTTATTGTGTGAGAATTCAAACCCTGACAGATTGGGTTTTTCTTGAACCCAAACTGACAGCAATGGTATTTTGATGAGTTTTGAACATGAATCCTGCCTAGATTAATCTGTTACAACCCTTAGAAGTTGTTAAAATCGATCAGAAATATTCTTAGCTGTTTGTTCATTTATTTTAAGTCTTAATTCTAGTCTCTAAAGCTTTCAGAGAAGCTTGAAGGTTCTCTGTGTTGCCTGAAGCTTTAAGAGCTTCAAATCCCACTTCTGAAGCTGTGGAATCATATGAAGAAACTATTTAGACCTTTATTGAGAGAGAAAAGTCCATCTGTGGTCTCTGCAAGCATAATAACCATTTCCAGGCATTATAATGATTTCACTTTTTAAATCAAAGAGGAAAACATCCTCTTATCTTAAAATTGACCCTGCAACTGTGTAGATCTACCTTAGAGCTTTCCAACAAGCCTTGGATCACTTGGAACGGAGCTCAGAGTAGGAAGATATCGTCGATTGAAGTTGGGTCTGGAGGGGGGAACATAGTCCCACATCGGTAAATTATGAGCGCCTGCAAGGGAACAAAAGGAATTTGTTGTATAGGCCCTTCAGTCGTCAAGTGCTGGGCACAATCTGAGCATCTGAACCTTTCGAGCATGTGCGTGTGTGTGTGGGCATGTGTACCTGTGGGTGTGCGCCCGAGTGGGAGTGAGCGAGTGTGGCCCTGGGAGGGCGAGGCCTGGGAGGCGGTTGAGCCGGATTGGGTCGAAACTATGAACCGAAAAATAACCGAAATCGAACCTAATGAAATCAAGCAAGGACCGAGTAGGGTCTGGTCCCACCCTGGTCTCAGGGTGCTATGTATCCTCGAATGGACCTCGCCGCAAATAAAATAATTTTTGGTTAAAAGGGAAAATAAACTCGGTTCAGTCGACTTCAAGAAAAGAAGAGCTGAAGGCTAAGACTAAGGGAATTAAGAAAGAGCTGATGGATAAGGAAGAAAGGAACTAAGAAAGAATAGGTACTAAGGAAGAAGGAAGAGAACAGGCACTAAGGAACAAAGGAAGAAGATGACTAAGGGAACTAAGAAGACTAAGGGAAGAGAAAAGAAGAAGGCAAGAGCAGAAGAAGAGAGAAAAAATAAAGAGCTCAAGAGAGAGTAAAAGATAAAGGATAAGTGAAAGAAGAGAAAGAGAGAAAGAAAGAAGAAGAAAAGAGAGGCTGAAGAAATAAATAAAAGAATTTACTTTTCTTGCATCATTTTAATTTCTTTTTGTTCTTAAATGTTGTAATAAGGCATGTTTTAATAGAACAACTTTTATTGCCTTAAGTTCTTTGAAATAAATTGGAAATTAAGATGTTTACTTGTTAATAAAGTACATCATTTTAGTAAATGTGTTCTCATATGGAATTTTGTATATTCTTTATAGTTTAAATATTTTTGGCAAAATTCATGTTCTTAAAATTAACTTAAATATACCTCCTAAACTTATAAAGAAAATAAAAGATAATTGGTGAATTTAGAATGAATTATACCTCCCAACGAATGACCTGGACTCAACCAGTAAAAATTTCTAAAATGTTAGGTTAATTCGACCCTATATTACACAGCCGACATAATTTCGAGTTAACCTAAGTGACCTTTCTCTACTCTAAATTAAGTAAAATTAACTTAATTACTGAGTTGAGTAAAGAACGCATCATGCATTGGTTAACACTTAGCCAAAATCTGAGATCTCCTCCCTTGTGCGTGAAGAGGCAAGAAAGGCAGAAGAAGAGGAGGATTGTAGAAGAAGAAGAGAAAGAGAAGGACAAGACAGAAGAAGACTCATTGAACACTGTAGCTTCTGAGCACTTAAGCCATCTGGTTGAAAGTTTTGTCATCTGATAGTGCACTGTGCACTAAAGCTTGCATGTATTTAAAGTGATTGATATTGTTCATTTATTTAGATCATTAAGTAATTATTATATATATATCTAAGCTAATAATTGGTGATTCAAATCATCCTTGTATACTAAATAATTAATGTAAAAATAGTAAAGACCTTATTTATATGATAAAATAACTAAATTAAAGCTTAATAAACATCTATTAAGGTTTAATTAATATTTAAGACTAAAATCTAATCATTTATCTATATTAAAGCATTATATATAACTTATAACCTAAGTTGTTAATTAACTTAATAATATTAATCACTTAAATAAATATAGATAAAAAGGACAAAAATGCAATTTCATGACATAAATGTATTATTTATAGTATTTCTAATGATATGTAAAAAGTTGAAAAAGAAATAAATTAAATAGCTTAATAAAAATGACTGTTTGCATTTTAGTCCTTAGGTTTCATGACAATTGAGTACTTTTATCACATATAGGCCCTTCATTTATTACGTAAAGGTTCTCTAAGCTCTTCTTCATATCTCTTTCTTCTCCATTGACAGTTGAGATTTACCAGTCTTGGTATCCTTTGATCACCGGCGAATTGGCGTCTGAGGACCTCCTTCTTGGTCATGGTGCTTCACTCCAACAACCTCACCTCATCCAATGGTTTAGATGGACCGTTAGTCCTATTTCTTAGGCGTGGTCAGTTCACCAATGTCAGAGATGATTAAGGTCAATACCTTGCATCTAGACATATTTACAGCCAGATTCAAGCCCCCTAACCTCCTTCTCCACCTATAAATACCCCTTCGCACCTCTGAATTTTGATGTTGGCTCCCTTCCCTCTTTCCCCACCATAGCTTACAATAGGTTATTCCTTTAGGCCTCCAACGACCTTCCACCACTCCTTTGGAGCATCTTCGACGGAGAAGTTCGCCTCCCTCACCTCCTCTTTCTCTCCAAGAGTTGTGACAGAGCTCAGGAGCATCACTCTTCCAACCTCAACGCTTTCCTCTTCTCGTTAGAAGTCATCTTCTTTCTTCTTGTTCTTGCCCTACCACAGACAATTGAATTGAATGCTGAAGTGTGAAGTGGAAGCACTGCACTGGCACATGCACAGAGAAGGATGAGACTCCTTTAGTCCCACATTAAAGACTTCCAAGCTGCTGTTGCCATATAAAATGATTCTCCACCTAAGTCGAACAGTCATCAACGTAGGGTGCATGTAAACGAGCATGTATGTGTGTGTGCTCGTGCCTGCACGTGATGATCTGGCTCTGGGAGAGCAGCCTCCGGGTGCTAGGAGTAGGGGCGTGATGGTGACACGTGGCCTAATAGTGGTATGATCTAGCCACATGTTCGTTGATCCTGTGAAAAGCCACGTGAATGAAGCTGATCCCTTTTGGTTAAAAGCACACTTAACACATGGTGTTGGCTTGATCTGGCTAAGTGTTGAGGCTCTCTATTAAGCTTAAGTGATAGTTGTGAAGGTTGAGATAAGTGAAAAATAAATAAAGGAACAAGGTCTAAGCATTAGATCAAAATGTGCTATGTTGTAAATAAATGTGAGCTTTCATATGTTGTTCTAAAACAATATTTCAGTATATTTCCTTTTACAAAATTCAATGCAATATCATTTCCTTTTGCTTATGGAATGATTGCCATCTTTAATTTGTATTTCAATGCAATTATTCATGTGGTTAATATATTGTAGTTAATTAAATAGGTAATTAAGTAGTTAATCACGTAATTAGTTAATTATATAACTTATTAGCATAGTAACTTATACTATAGTAATCTATACAATATTAGTTAAGTAATATTAAGTTAATTATAATCTAGGTAGTATAATGTTAAGAAGTAATCTAAGTATTTAGCAATTATAACTAACTAATATAGTAATTAAGTATTAAGCCTTAACTTAATTAAGTAACCTAGTATCTATTAAGTAAGTAGTTAGTAATTATAACTTAAGTATACTTGTATATGTAAGTAACTTAAGTAGTAATAGTTATACTTAGTACCTTATGTTAGTTAGTAATTATAGTAAGTAATATCTATATAGTAATTATGTATATAAGTTATGTGTATTTTAGTTAGTGAATTATATTGATTAAAAATAAAGAGTGATTTAAATTATTTGGTGAATGATATGCTTAATTTAGCCTCCCAGTGAATGACCTGGCCTTAACCAGTAAAAATTTATAAAATGTGGCGATTACCTTACTCACTATACTATAAGTTAACAATGACTAATTAACTATGTAAAGTAGTTTTATACCATTCCTCTAAACAATTGAGCTCCCCAAGTAGTTGTAGACATCCTTGCTTAATCAATCAAGTGCCTTTCATTATTTAGTGTGCTTTAATTTCAAGCTTTAAGTTATTTGGTTTTTGTGCACCCACTATACCCTTCTAATTACCCTAAGCACACTTGCCTAGCTGAGCTTGGAAAGAGATGACTCTTTATTTACTTAGGCATACTTCACATTTTGTTGCTCAAGTTTTTGAAAACCCTAAAAATTACAAAACCTTCAAAAGACAAAAAAAGAAGATTTAAGAGGTGAGAGGGAGAATATTACTTTGATAACTAACAATTACCTCCTTGGATGACCTTAGATACTCAAACTATCTAGGTTTTATAAATTTAAAAGTTGATCGGATTTGTGTGTTACAACGACATAAAAAAATCCATTTTAACAAATCACACATTTTTCGTATTAGTCACCACCCTCCATAACCTTCCCCTCCACCTTCAAGTCCATCCACCACCACCATAGGTGCCTGGCCACCACCTTCTGCCCTTGTCCCTCCAAAGAACACCAAAAGCATCCAATAGGAAGTGCCTTTCATGCCCTTCCTGATAAACACCAATTTATTGAAATTCCACTAGAAGGGGGGTGAATTGTGTGGAATAAAGATTGATGCAAATAAAAATTCAATCAATCCCACAAAAGCATTCACCCTAAGTTGCACAAGTATTTTTAGGTGGAAACCCAACTCGAGTAAAAATCATCACCTAAGCCTCTCGACTTAAGATTTCCTGATTGACCGAGTTGACCAAATCTACTAATCGTACTAGTTAAAATGAGGTTAGTACAACCTCAATACAAACCACATTACTTTACAATTGAGGGTAGTGTACCTCAATCCCTCTTCTTCACGAAGAGAATTTTATCTCACGAAGGAGATGAGAATTCACCACATGAATACCCAACCAAGAAAATGAAAATACAAGAGAACCTATAGAGCCACAAGGTATAGATTAAACTATGCTACTATAGACAAAAGGACTTCCCTTATGTAGAAGAGAGTAGGCGTGAAATGCGGTAGAGTTTCAGTGCTCTCAGATGTATAGTAGAAAGCTTTGGAGAGCAGGGAGTTCCCTTCTAGATGATTTCTTTCTCTTAAACACTCAAATGGTAAGAGTTCTCTTTGGTGTGTTTCAATAAAGGAGAGGTCCTCCTATATTTATAGAGAGGCCTTAGGAACCTTCAAGAAGGCCTTAGAGAGGCCTCATAGCCGTTGGGATAGAATCTAAGAAGAATCAGGCCGAAATCAGGGTCATAATGACTTTTATAGTAGAATCAAATGTCTAAAAATTAATGACTCTAACAGTAGAATCAGACGTCTGAAAATTAAGTCAGATGACTGGTGAGATGACTAATAATATTTTTGGTCATCTGATACAAGTGGTCAAAGTTCCTGATTTAGTTGGACAGAAAAAGGGTTCTAGGTCAGACGTCTGGGATGTCATTTTAAGACATCTGGGTGCAAAATTGGACGTGTAATTCTAGATGGGTTCTCTCTGGAATTTAATCAGATCGAAATATGATTCTAGTGTAATAAGGTCAGATGTCTTACTAGATGTTTGGATAGTTTATTGGACATCTAATGATAAAGGTTTTCTGCAAGAATTGATTCCAGAGAAGCCAACGATTAGATTTGTTTTAACATCTTAGGATTTTGGTCTAACATCTCTTTATTAGACCTCTAAGGGTCTCTGTGGATGTCTAAGAACAATAATAGAATATTTCTAAGTGCGTTTGCGAGGATATTGTTCTTACAAGCTAACAGTCCTATTATTGGCTATCTGTCAAGGTTATTAAATGTCTTATAACACGTCTAGAATAAGGTCAGGTGTCTGATTACAAAAATCAGAGACCAAGGTTTTTAGCCTAGGTTATTAGACGTCTAATTTAAATATCAGATGACTTAAAAATTACTATCAGACATCTGGTAAACATATTGGATGTCTGATAAGGCTGACTGATTATGATTTTGGCTTTCTATCTAAACTCCTTTATTTGCCTGATTAAGTGTCCTAATAATGGATAAGTATTCCTAGGACTTAGGGTGTTATACTTTGGGCTCTTTACAAAGAATCTAGAGAAATAAAGAGCAAAATAAAAGACAAATACATAAAATGATAGATTCTATCCTATTCTTCACTCTCCTTCTTCAAGCTTTAGCCATAAGCAACGTTGAATCTCCTCCATCCTGCCATGGACATGAGCTTGAGCTCCTCACACAAGCTTCCATTTGCATTTCAACCTGAAATCTTAAACTCAAATGCAAATGTCAAATAACAAGTGTTTTGTTAACATCAAAATCAATGATTGCGGTGCATTTGCACCAACAATCTCCCCTTTTTTGATAATGACAAAACCATAAAAAAAATCCCCTCCTTTTTGTTGTTATAAACAAGGTTTAATTTTAATCATTTTATCCTATTTCTCCCCCCTAAAACATGCTTTTCTAATCATTTGTTTTAGCTCCCCCTTTTTGACATAATAAGACAAGATTATCTATTCTCTCCCTCTTTGACATAATAAGAGGTCTATTCTTATTCTCCATTAACTCCCCCTAAAAACATGCTCTTCTAAAATTGGGTCAACTCTCCCTTTCTGACATAATTATACAAGAGATGTGTTCTATTATTATCTCACTCTTTTTGACATACTAAGAGAACAATTCTTTTTATCTATTAACTCCCCCTTTCTAATAGAAATGTCGCTTCATAAGCTTTTAAAGTCTCCCCCTAAATACATGCATTTCTATACTACTTTTTAAACCAACTATAGTTAGGGATAGTCTCTCCATTTTTTTAATGTAATTATACCATATAAGAAATTTAATTTTTCTTCCCCTATCTTGATGCTAATATATCATCAAATTCAAAAATATTACCTCCATTGGTATAGGTTCCGTCCACCAAACCCATTTGGTTTGCCAAGAACCTTCATTCTCCCTTGATGGATTCCATAAAGATAATTCCTTGGACCCATTCCAAAATCTGCAAAAAAAGAATGCACAAGGGTTCTAGGTACCCACATTTTCTTGTGTCCTCCATGGTTAGCCCTTCTCAACCAAGGTTGGGGTCCACTTGGATTCCAACTCGCAGGATTTTGTGCATAAAAAATTTTAGTGTGTTTATTTTTAGGGCTAGCATTTATCTTATCCTTTCCTTTAGTGAATCTATCTAACTCTATTAACAATTTCTCATATTTCTCTTTAAGACAAGCAAGGTCTTTTTCAATAATACTCATTTTGCTTTTTAGAATTGAAGTTTCTTATTTTAGTGAGCTATTCTCTTCAATTAGTTTAGTGTTATTTAAGATTAGGTCATGATTTTATAACACGAGAGCATTCTTTTCAAATTTAATAGAACTAAAAGAGGCATTCAAATCTTGTTTTTCAACAAAAAGATTATCTAATTCATATTTTAAGGCAATGGAGCTCTTTTTCATATTTTTATTTTCTAATTTCAATGACTTACTAAGATCATATAATTCTTCTAAAGGTTCTTGCATCTCATTTAAAGTAAAAGAATTTACCTCTTCTTTATCTTCTTTCTCACTTTCATCCGTAATGGCCATGAAACTAAGGCACGTGGTTTCATTCTTCGTTTCCTTCTTGGATTCTTCTTCTTCCTCTGAGGTTAAGTCATCCCAAGTAGCTTGGAATGCCCTCTTCTAATGCTTCTTCTCCTTCTTTTCCTTCTTCAAGAGAGGGCATTCTAGTCTAAGGTGCCCCTCCTTGTTGCAATGATAGTAATGAGTTGATCTTTCTTTGTTCTCCTTTTCTTTCCGTTTTCTAATTAGCCTAAGGAACTTAACAAATTTGTTAGTTAAAAAATCGATTTCCTCGTCATCAGAACTTACCACGCTATCGGATGCAGCTTTGAAAGCAAGATTTTTCATCTTTGGCTCTGGAGTGACTTGCTTCTTCCTTTGCATCATCTTGTTCTCATAAGGCATAAGGTTGTCGAGTAGATCCTTCATCTTGTGCTCTTCAATTTTGTGAGCTTCCTTAATTACGGTTACTTTTTGTTCCCAATCAGATCGGAGAGAATGAAGTAACTTGGATTAAAGCTCTCTTTCAATGATGGTCTTTCCATGAGACTTAAGATTGTTCACACTAAGTGTGAACCCAGTGTACATCTCATTTAAATTTTCATTATCTTTCATAGAAAAGGATTCAAACTCTTGAGAAAGCAAATTAATCTTAAAGGTTTTTACCTTTGATGTACCTTCATTGATTATTGTTGAGTCAAAATTCGACGTAGTTTAGAAAAACACATTGTAGTATAGCGACGAAAATCAAATCAACATTTAAATTTATAAAGCTCGAAAAATGTGAGTTCCGAGGTCATTCGCAAGGAGCAAAATAATCACTAGTCTATCACCAATCAAGTATGCAAACAAAACTCAACATATATTCAATGAATAAAAAAACTATATATCAGAGTCAAATAGGCAAACATAAGAGAGAATAAAAATAATGGTGGTTGATACCACCAATTAATCACTCAAGTTCAACTCTTCTTCTCTCTTAACTCTTGGACACAACCAAATTCAGAGTCAACACTCAAACCTTTCTCCAACTCAGAACCTCAGTATTCAACCAAATCAAAGGTCGGGGACACTCATCAGATAGCTTAAACTCTCAAATTAGATGTCGATATAGTCGTCTGTTTGTAACACAAAGCAAAATCCCCCCTTTTCTCTCAGCAAAGTCTCCTCTCTCTCCAAAAACCCATACCAGACCCAGTTCAATTCTAAACCCAAGCTAGTTCAGACCAGCCTAGTGTATAGTGGGGGTCCTAGTTCAGCTGGAATGGCATGGGCTAACTAAATTGGAGTGCATATCCTCATGAGGAGGGACCCAACCCCTCGTGGCTAGGGCGACCAGGTAGAGGGAGAAATCCAATAAGTATCATATTTTAGATTAGGTTCCCACTATGCAGGACTATCAAGGAACCCTTTTCTTCAACTTCTTTACGTAGGAGCTCGATTGCAATTGAAGCTGCTGCTACTGGTGTGCTACTCAATTGAGGGTCTAGGTAGGTTCCTGATGTAGTTCTATGTGGCCTAGAGGTTGAGTTGAGAGTAGTGATGATCGAACGATGGCAGGTAGAGGCGGCGTATGGCGGAGGTTTGATGAGCACCTAAAACATGAAACACAGGCTATAATCCCAAATTAGAAAGCTTAGATGAATCGTCGTGAAGCAAAGAAGGTGCTGGTGATGGATTTGAAGTGTTTGGAGGTGTGTGGAGGTGTGGGGACGTCGGATGTGCAAGTGAGATGTGGGTTTGGTTGATGAAATGAATGAGAGGGCAAAGGTCCTAATTTTATTAGGGATTTTGGTTTATGGATGATAGTGACAGTTGTGGTGGTGGCAGTTGTGTGTTTCAAGGTGTGTGGTGCTGGTGCAAGCTTTCCAAAGCTCATGCCAAAGGTCAACAAGATAAGGGTGGAGCAGCGTGTGTAGTGGGTGGTCCTAGGAACTAAGGGTTTAGAAAGGAGTTGGGGAGGGAGAGGAAGAGAAGGAGGATCTTATCTAGACAATAGGCTGAGGGAGTCACTCTAGCGTGACTTGCCGGAGTCGAAGAAGACGAAGACCTCCTTTGATGAGAAGCAACGATGATGGAGGAAAGAGCTCTGGCTGTGGTACACCAGGCATGAAAGAAGATGAGGGAGAGGGCAGGACGTCCAATTTGGCCATTGGATGTCTTGAAGAGAGGGATTGAGTAGGTCACCAGAGCCGATGGGGTTTGCAGCTAGAGAGGATGGAAGAGGGGGAATTCCTGTAAAGAATTGACTGCCATTCACGTATGAGCATAGGGAAGCTTATATAAAGCAGGTATTGGGCTTCAATTCCTTAAAATCCATGAGTTGGAGTTGCATTTTTGGCAACCAAGAATCCCAAATTTCTCATTCTCGCCAAAGCTCTACTCTTCAAATTAGGATCTAAGATTGTGTTCAAACGAAAGGGAATCTCCTCGCGGCCAATCCCTCCAAGTTTGGAGGGTTTTAGGAATTGGAGGAGAAATCCACCAAAGAAATTGGCAGGAAGTGGGTTTTAGGTTTCTGATTAGGAAACTTATTAGAATCAGGAGGTAGGGACCTGATTGTGAAGAAGACGATGAAGTTAGGGGTGTGTATGTTTAAACTGTGAAACTTAGGGTTTAGATATGAAGAATAGAGATTTTAAGGGTAGAAATGCAAACTAGGTCAAGATAGACTCTAATTGGGCCCAAATTTTGGTGTTAACCTAATTTGCACCCAGAGAATCTACTGGTGAACTTTGATTTGGTCTTTGACCATGTTTTATAGGGTAAATTGCATAGAAGCCCAAATCAGGACAAATTCCCATCTAAATCTCTATTTTTGGTCAACATGGGTTCAGATGATCAAAGTGAAGGTACCAAACCTCTTAGAATATTTTTCAATGATTTTTAGGAGGCTTAGATGGAATTTATCTCTACTAAAACCCTTTTATTTTGATTGGGCTGATAATTAGGGTTTTTAGTACTATTTTTATCCTCGAAATGCATGAAACCCTGATTCAGTTATTTTGAGCCCACTTCTTGGTCATTTAAATTCATTTGACCTTTAATTAATCCTTTATCAACCCCTTAGTTAATATGCATTTGTGATGACATGGTAAAATAGCAGAATTAACCCTGTTTTCATGTCTTCTCAAATCAGTTTAGTATGGAATTACGATCCTCAGACGTTCTTTAAGAAGCATTTAATACTTGAATCTAAATAATTTTAATTAGTTATGACGAATGATGGTGTTACCAGCATACCCCCATGCCTAAGTTTTGCTAATCCCTAGCAAAATCCTATGGACCAAACCAAATCTCTGAGCTGGATTTTAACCGTCAGGATGCCTTACTAAGCTGTATCTCTAAATTTAGATCAAAATACCAATAATAGGCCTAGAGGTACTAAAGTACCAACCAAGATCCAGACCTGGCCAACCTTAGCCTTGGATCCACCGCAAAAGTTTCTATGGCCTGCAAAAACTGCCCATAGGTTCATTGACTCCAACGGTTAAAGCACCTATACATATACGTAGCAAGTCCAGGTTTAGTTTGCTAGTGCAGTTTTTATAAAAAAGATAGAGAGGGATATTTATTTTGAGAGTTTTCTCTCTTTTCTTTTTACATTCCCCCAAATCCAACCTCAGATTGGCCCTAAACATGGTATATATTGGATTCCTTGTCCCCACCATCAATCCTTGCAAGGTCCCTAGTTTTCGATGCTTCACGATAGCACTGCCCATGGCAACCCCTAGAAACCTATCTTTCGACAGTTCAGGATAGTGCTGCTCATGGCATTTTTAGCTAAATTCAGGTCCAGCAATCGATATTTTAGGATAATCTCGCCCTTTGCACCTAAACCAACACAAGGTGCTTATGTGCCCCTGGTAGGATATGTCGATATCTTAGGAGACAAGAACCGAGGAGACGATATGTTATAATGCATCTTTGAGGGGAGTATTTTTCATTCCTCCTCTCCGTATCGGGAACTCATCCAATCAACTTGTGTCTTCAAGCCACTCCTAAGTTGAATATTCAGGAAAACATTTTCAGAAAAGAACACTTTTTGGCATTATTCTTCATTAAGAGCACTGAACCAGATCGGTATGTGATTTTTGGGTGCCTTGGTTACCAAGTCTCGCAAACCAAAGGGTAGGCAATAGGACCAAATACTCCCTAAGCCTTAGACTTAATACATCAGCCTTGCAACTTCTCAACCTCTTGGAGAATAGTCTAAATCTTAACAAATACATGAGTGTTTAAGCCCTAAAATAGGCTCAAGAGGCCTAAGGTCAGTACCCTTCACTTATCTCCTAAGATTTAGCCCTTAATGTCTTAATTCATCATCAAATCCAGCCTAGAACTTAGGTAAGCTCCATAATCAATTACAAGGACTAATCACAATCTTTCTTTTGCTTGCTCCTTTGTTCTCTATTTTTCTTTTCTCCTCTTTTTCCTCCTCAACACTGATCTTTCAATTCAACTCTCCTTTCATCATCCTTTTTTTTGTTTTTTTTTCAATGAAACCCTTCAAAGAATCAAATTTCACAACATTTTGTACTTTAATACCCCCCATAGCTAAGATTTGCAATGTCCTCATTGTAAATTAGGTGAGTTCAAGTTCAGCTTAGATCGTACATTAGAATAGGTTCGAGTAGGTGGTGAATAGGTCAGGATGACTGTTGCTTACGATTTCAAGCTCTGATACGAATATCAGAGGTGCAGTCGACTGTTCTAATGGACAAACCCTAAAGTCTAATATGAGTTCAGCTCAGAAGTGGGTAAGAAGGGTCACGAGTTTTTTAATTGATGGGCTGCCTCCCGTTAAGCACTAAGTTTAACACCATCAGCTGGGTGCAATGCATCTCAAGGAGAATGGAGATCAAAAGATACAACAACCAAATTCGAATCGGTGAGCTCAAGGAACAATTTTAGTTTCTGACCATTCACAACAAATGGGTCTAAGTCATGGCTGAGTCCACTGATTTCTATAGCTCCATTTCCAAAGATTCTTCGGAGTAGAAAGGGTCTGATCCATTTTGATTTCAGTTTTATTGGGAAGAGTTTAAGCTTGGCATCAAAGAGGAGCACTTTCTGACTAGGATGGAATGATTTTTGCAATATGTGCTTGTGGAAGGATTTGAGCTGCTGTTTGTAGATATACGAGTTCTCATACGCATCATTGCGTAACTCCTTGATCTCGCTCATTCGCAATTGGCAATGGACTCCAGCCCTAATGAGATCTAGGTTGCACTTCTGTACTGCCTAGTAGGCCATATGCTCCATCCCTACAGGAAGGTGAAATGCCTTCCGTGCATAAGTCTAAATGGAGATATTGCTAGCTAGGTCTTATGGGAGGTTTTATAGGCCCATAAGGCTTCTGGAAGTCAAGTGGACTAGTCTTTCCTATCAAGCCAAATAGTGACCTGAAGGATTTTCTTGATCTCCCAAATAGAGAGTTTAGCCAATCCATTGGTTTGGGGGTGATAAGGAGTCGAAATACAAGATGACACCTCGTAGTTTTTCATCAAGGACTTGAAGTGCACATTTGCAAAGTGAGACCCTCCATCGCTGATGATGTCTTTAGGAACCCCAAATCTGGAAAAGATGTTCTCCTAAATGAATCGGAGAATAACTTTATAATCATTCGTTCTTGTGGGTATGGCTTCGATCAATTTCGAGACGTAATCAATAGCAAGTAAGATGTACCCGAAGCCGTTAGATCCAGGAAAGGGTCCCATAAAATCAATTCCCCATATGTCAAAGATCTCACACACTATAATTGAATTTAAGGGTGGCATATCCTGTGGGCCCATGTTCCCAAGGGTCAGGCAACGGGTACATGCCCTACAATAAGATTGTGTCTTTGAACATAGTGGACCAAAAGAACCCACATTGGAGAATCTTCACTACGATTTTACACCCAAAGAAATAGCCACCACAGGCCTGGTCATGATTGGAAGAGATGACATCATTGATCTCGTCATCGAGAATGCATCGTCTAATTACTTGGTCATTACCGATGTGAAACAAATAAGGATCTTCCTCGACATAGTACTTGGCATCAAAAATTAGCTTGTCCCGCCGAGAGGTTGCTCAACCAGGCGGAATTTTCCTCGTAACCAAGTAATTCACGATATCAGCGAACTAGGGAAGTCCATTAGCGACAAAGAGATGTTCATCTGGAAAATGCTCGGTAATAGGTCTAGATGGGTCAATGATTGAAGAAGGAAAGCAAGACAAATGGTCAGCTACCACATTCTTCTTTCCCACCTTATCGTGAATTTCAAGATCGAATTCTTGTAACAGTAAGATCCATCGGATTAATCTCATTTTCGCATTCTTCTTTGTAAGAAAGCGCCTCACTTTAGTGTGATCTGAGTAAATGATGACATGGGGTCCCAAGAGGTATGATCTGAATTTCTCTAGATTGAATACTACAACCAACAGCTCTTTCTCTATAATAGTGTAATTATGGTAAGCCTTGTCCAATGTCTTGCTGGCATAATATATTACCACTGATTTCCCATCGATTTTTTACCCCAACACTACTCCTACTTCATAGTCAGATGCATTGCACATGATCTCGAAGGGTTGAGACCAGTTGGGGGACTATAGGATTGGTGCTTGGGTAACTCGATCGTGCAAGATTTCAAATGTGGGAATGCACTTACTAGTCATCTCGAAAGGCGTGTCCTTTTAGAGAAGAGAAGATTCTTTAAGGGGAGCATGATTTTTTAGAAATCAAATATGAATCGTTGATAGAAACTGACGTGCCCCAAAAATGATCGGATATCTTTGACCAAGGAAGGCATAGGTAATTTTGAAATCAAGTTCACCTTAGCTCGATCAACTTGGATTCCTCTCTTAGATACAAGGTGTCCAAGCACAATGCCCTCGGGAACCATGAAATGGCTCTTTTCTTGGGAGAGAACCAGGTTCACATCAATGCATCTTCAAAGGATCTGAACTAAGTGTAGGAGGAAATCATCGGAAGATTCATTGAAAATCGAGAAGTTGTCCATGAAAACTTCAAGGTATTTACCTACCATATCAGAGAATATGGCTAACATACACTGTTGAAAGGTGACAGGTGCATTGCATAGCTCTAATGGCATCCTGTAGAATGCGTACTACAGTAGGGGTAGGTAAAGGTGATTTTATCCTATCTTCGGGATGGATCTCCACTTAGTCATATCCAGAGTACCCATCCAGGAAATAGAAAATCGATTTTCAACTAGTTTCTCGAGAATCTGATCAATGAACGGGAGAGGGAAATGGTATTTCTTTGTGGAGGCATTCAGTTTCCGATAGTCTATGCAGACTCTCCACGAGTTCATAATTCGAGTTGGGATGGTTTCTCTGGATTCAATCATAATCATGATGAGCCCTACCTTTTTAGGCACAACTTGGATGGGGCTCACCTAGCAACTATTAGAGATAGGGTAGATGATTCCTTTGTCGAGCCACTTAATTTCCTTTTTCATGACCTCTTGTAGATTTGGCTTTAGTCTTCTATGCATTTCTCGAGAAGGTCGTAGGCCCTCTTCAGTATAGATGTGAGGCATGCAATAAGAGAGACTTATTCCAGTTAGGTCATTTAGAGTCCATCCAATGGCTCTTCGATGCTACTGGAGGACAGAAATCAGCTTTATTTCCTAATCAGAAGTGAATTGAGAGTTGATAATCACATGAAACATTTGATTCAAACCCAAAAACATGTATTTTAGATGATCTGGGAGGGGCTTTAATTCAAGCACCGGGTTATCAACAGTGGGTGGGGGTTCGGGATTGGCCTCAGAAGATAAGGTGGAAGCTAGGGATAGATCTAGATCAGCTTCGGGCTCCTTGCAATTGGACGATTACGGTGGATTGCCCCTAGAATTGTTTCGTAGCAAAGATGCTCCCCTCCATCTTCTTGTTAGTTTGATACTTTGATTTGCGAGTCCTTATTATGATACCAAATGAAATTTCACTAGAGTGGGGTGAATAGTGCTGAATAAAAATCAAAGCAAATAAAAATTCAACCAATCCCACAAAAGCATTTACCACAAGTTGCACAAGTATTTTTAGGTGAAAACCCAACCCGGATAAAAACCACCACCTAAGCCTCTCCACTTAGGATTTCCAATCGATTGAGTTGATCAAATCCATTAACCGTACTACTTAAAACAAGGCTAGTACAACCTCAATACAAAGTATGCTATTTTGCAACTGAGGGTAGTGTACCTCAATCCCTCTTCTTCACAAAGGGAATTTTGTCTAACAGAGGAGATGAGAATTCACCATGTAAATACCCAACCAAGAAAATAAAAATATAAGAGAACCTATAGAGCCATAAATGATAGATTAAACTATGATACTATAGGTGAAAGGACTTCCCTTATGTAGAAGAGAGTAGGCATGAAATTCGACAGAGTTTTAATGCTCTTGGATGTATGGTAGAAAGCTTTGGAGAGTAGGGACTTCTCTTCTAGATGATTTCTTTCTCTTAAACACTCAAATGGTAGAAAGAATTGTCTCTTGGGTGTGTTTCAACAAAGGATAGGTCCTCCTTTATTTATAGAGGCCTTAGGAACCTTCAGGAAGACCTTGGAGAGGCCTCATAGTCGTTGGGATAAAATCCAAGAAGAATTAGGCTGAAATTAGGGTCATAATGACTTTGATAGTGGAATCAGACATCTGAAAATTAAGTCAGACGACTGGTAAGATGACTGATAATATTTTTGGTCCTCTAATACAAGGGGTTTGAGTTCCTGATTTAGTTGGACGAACATAGGGTTCTAGGTCAGACGTCGAGGATGTCATTTTAAGACGTCTGGGTGCAAAATTGGTCGTCTAATTCTAAATGGGTTCTCCCTAGAGTTTGATAAGATCAAAACAAGTTCTAGTTTAACAACTTTAGACGTCTTACTAGATGTCTGGACAGTCTATTGGACATCAGTTGATAAAGGTTCTCTACAGGAATTGATTCCTTAGAAGCCAATGATTAGATTTGGTCTAACATCTTAGGATTTTGGTTTAACATCTCTTTATATAACGTCTAAGGGTCTCTGATGGGAACACCATCATAGGCTCTAACTGGCCATTTTTAGTTAGATTTGATGGATAAATGCTCCTACATAATCATCTGAGGGCCATAATTCCATGTCATTCTGATTTGAGAGGAAAATGAGAAATCAGGGTTAATTATGTAATTTTAACAATGTATCATGAACACAGATTAACCACGGGATTGGTCAGGGGTAAATTGAAGGTCAAATCAACATTAAAGTCTAATAAGTGGGTCCATACAGATAGAAATGGGGTTCCACTCTTTTCGAGAATCGTAACAGCACATAAAACCCTCATTTCAGACCTGCTTAAATTAAAGAGGTTTCGGTAGGGATAAAATTCATCTAAACACCCTAAAATTCATAGAAAAATATTATGAGAGATTTGGTATCCTTGGTTTGACCATCTGAACCCATTTTGACTTTCAATAGAGTCTCAAACAAAAATTTACCCTAATTTGGGTTTTTATGCAAATTGCCCACTCAAACTTGGTTAAAGTTGAAATCTGACTTCACCCTGAGGTCAAGATTCTTCCTAAGTTTGGAGCTCACCCTAAGGCCTTTAAAAGGACCTCCTATGATCGATCGTCCTCTTCAGCAAGTTCTAGGCCAAAACTCCTCTATTTCCTCTACCGCCGGCCTGCTCCAAGCTTGCTCCGGCAACCCTCCTCCTCCAACCTCTTCACCCTCTACCACATACCATAGGTAGAGGGAAACTCCTCCTCTCCTTCATTCACACCTCGCCACACTTGCAAGGAGCTCTCAGACTCTCTCCTCGTCACCGTCTCCATCTCCAGAGCTCTCTTTGTCTTCGACGTCGGCCAATCATAGTCGACACCACACTTGCTCTCCCTTTGTCTATAAATACCCTCCTTCGACTCCTCTCACTTCCCTAACTCCTCCTCTCTACTTATAACTTAGGTTCGCACACAACTTCGCCCGTACCACCTCTACCTTCCTTAGCGCCGGCATACCTCCAGTGAGCTCACGCGACCACTTCACTTCACCAATCTGCCTGCCACCGAGCCTGCGAGCTCCACCTCGCCTCACTGATCAAAAGCCCCAAAGAAATTTGAGGCTTTGATCTTCCTAGCACACCACCCAGGACCACCACCTTTGCTCACCTTCGTCGACTTCGCCACGCACACATACACCTCCTCACCGCATGAAACCACCACTGTCTCATTCGCCACACTCAGGTGAACCACCTGAGCTTTTTTGACAAGGCCGAGAGGCCGTATTGAGTGTTTCAGGTGTACACCAAATAGCCACCACCACCTTCGTCTTCTCCGAGCACCGTAGCACTGCTCCAGCCATCCTACGCCCTGCTGCTGCCTTCTCCTGAGGCGACTTCAGGTCCTGAGGTGAGTCTAGGTGATGATCGAAGTAGCAGACGTCTTCAGCTACCTTCATTTGGTTCATACCTCAGCTACAGCTCACACGGAGCTTCGTGAAGGACTATAGTGGGATATAGTCCCATATTGGAAAGCTTCAAGTGCCTAACAGCATACAAAAGGCATTTACATTGTAGCCCCGTTGCCTCAGTGAGCATGGGGTGAGGTCCCTCTCCACATGTACGTACACTCTCTTGCTCGCCACCCACATAGGTGGGCTTGGGCATTGGATTCGATTACCCAGGTCTAGTCTGAGAATTGAGAAGAGAACCAAAGAGAGGGGAGGGTTTTGCTCTACCTTGGGATTCGTGCCCTCTCCCTCTCTCAACACTTAGCCTCTAAGGGCTTTGTGCGAGGCCCTTATGCCTCCATTGGTGCGTTGCTGTTGTGCCTCTTCTCTGAGGCTTAAGCAAGGCCTTATGCCTTGTGAGCTCCTGCTGGTTATGGTGTCTGAGGGCTTTGGTTATCGTCTGATTTGGCACTTGATTGGTTTTAAATCTGATATTTGATTGAGCACATTATTCATTTATTTGAAGTATTTGTGAGCTTAAACTAAAGGGTTAATTTAGTGATTCAAATCACCATTTTAACCCAATATTTTTGCACTGACTCTCTATTCTTTATTGGAATATTATTTTGAGCATTTCATTGGTTTCAATTGCATATTATTTTTGATATTGTGATTAGTGGATTGAAATTGCCATACTTTGTTCCCTGAGAATGACCTCGGACTCCAAATTGATTTCGAGTTTATAAATTTAAGTGTTTTGTACTATTTTTCATCCTATACTATTATGCACTTCTCTAAACATCGACGATTTCGCATTAAACATTTTGATGCTTTTGCCGAGGAGTATCGTGTAGTTTCATATCAATGATTACAATTCAGATATGATTCTAACTTGTTTTATTTGATTTGTTGTGATTATGGGAGGTACACGGGAGAAGATCAGTCACACGACAGCCACTCCAGGAGCAGGTAATCTTGTTTCCTTCTTCTTAAGCCCCTATTTCTCGAAGGAATTAAAAAGAAGAATTAATTAGGATCAACTCGCATTCTTTTTTAGACTTAATCACTTGAGTTGCTTGATTTTATTTATTTAGACATCCCCATCCAGATGTCTGCACCTACTAGGGACTTAAGGTGCCTAGGGTTATTCACATTCTTTATTGAGCCCTAGGTGCCCAATTTAGAAAGAATTGGACTTAGACAAGAGCCAAATTAGGGTTTCCATTTTAGGGTTTGAGGAAAACACACTTGCCTGATTTAAAAGAGAATTGATTTCCTGCATTGTGTTTCACCCAAGCCTTAATTAAATTGATCTAATCAAGAAGACCCTAAAAGAAGGCTCTAACATAGCTCTAACATTCACTTGGATCACTAAAATTTGAGACTTAGTGACCTGCATACAAACCACTCAAGGTGATTTTGGGCTTCTTTACCCAATTCATCCTCAACTTTAGGGCAGGTTAGGTGAAGTTGACACACCTTGTGAGTTAACTTATTACACCACAAAAATACGCCTGCAATTGTGCCATCTTGTGCTAATTCCTAGCATTACCAATGCATATTAGGTCTCTATAGTTGCATTGTAAAAATACATGCATGCATGCATTTAATTTAGAAGAGAGGAGAATGAAATAAGTGGCCTTGCATTTTACTTTTTTCCTCAAGTGCATCTTTGCAAAATTCCCATCTCTATTTTTATTCCCACTTGATTTTTAATCTTTCCCGTGGATGCATGCATCTTCTCCTCGCGCCATGCTTCCCTGCAGCTACCCTTCCCTGCAGCTGCCTCTCCCTGTCAGCCCTTGCGGCTGCCATTCCCTGCATGAGCCATGCACGGCCATGCCTTCCTCTTCTATTTAAAGACCATGGCTCCATCCTTTGCAAGAGGCCTGGTCCCAGCCACGAAAATAACCTGCAGCACAACCTTCCCCTTCCAGGCCATCCTCTCCTCCATTCCCCTCCATACGTCGGCCCTCCTCGGAGACACCCGACGCATAGGAGCCCTCACTATGGTGCACATCACCACAGTGAGACCACCACCGCCCAGCTCTTCAAAGAGCCGGTGGGCGTGGTGGCATTCTTCACTGTTTTTTCCGTTCCAGCCATTCCAGCCATTGGAGCAGCTTCAAGGTTTGAAGCTCAAATGCGTCACACTCCCAGCAGCAGCGGCAGCAGCAGCCCCTTCCGTGCGCGCCTGTAGGCGCCCTCGCTCTCCGTGCGGCCTGCAGGCCCTCTCCACCTTCCACTTTCTCCGCCCTGTCGCGCCCTCTTCCGCCTACAACTGGCCTCTGCACGTCACTACAGCAGCCGGCCAAGCGCGTCCCCACCCCCTTGCCAGCAACCGCAAGCTTCCGCACAAGCTGCAGGCGCCCTCGCCTCCCTCTCCACGCGCTCAGTCGCGAGCTCTCTGCGCTCGCAACTGGCCGACGCAGGCCTTCTCCCTCACGCGCCAGCTGCGAGCCGGCCACACTCACACAACCACCCGTACCTGGTTGCACGGCTTGGACGACCACTGTAGCCACTGTTCACGTGAGTCTGCGTGACACTGTGGCTACAGTGGGGTGACCGGAAAGCTTCTCACTTTCCCGGTCACCCGGTGCACCGCAACCGGCCCTCGCCCATGTGCGCACTCACCTGTGCATCTCCGCCCACGTCGCCCGCACTCTCCCGCACGTCTGCCAGCCCGCCCCACTCGCCTGCGTGCGCCCGCGTCACCCGCTACACTCGCCCGCATACTCCTCTCCGCACAGCGCTGTGCGCTGCGGGTTCCGCTCCGCTCCCCACTCCCGCTCGCTCCTCTCTGCGCAGACACGCCTGCACGTACGCGCGTGGAAGCCCCAAACGATGCCCTTCGCGCCCAGACGCCTTAACAGCGCCCTTTCACTCCAGCAGAGCAGCTGCTCTCTCCTCTCCCGCTCTCTCTCTCTCTCTCTCACAACACTCTCTCACTCTCTCTCTCACAACACTCTCTCACTTTCTCTACACCGACGCACACACACACCAACACTAACACTTCCACACAAACACACACACCTATACTCTATTGTATACATATATATATATATGTATACTTATATATTGATATATATATATATACGTATATTTATATACATATATATATACATATATACATATATATATACTTATATTTGTACATATAGTAGTATCTATATACTTATGTATTAGTATACATACATACATATATATATCTATATACTTATATATATACTTATATATATATAAATACATATATACATATACATACATATCTAGCTACATAAACCTATATATACGTATATTATTATACTTATATATACATATATATATATAGACATCTATATAGTATTATATACATACACACACACACACATATATATATAGATCTATACATACACATATATATAAATATACACATACCTATATATATATATATATATATATATATATATATATATATATATACATACATATATACATATATAACTACATATATATACCTATATATTTATAACCATATATATATACATATAGATATATTTACATATATACATATATATATTTTCACATTCTTTACCATACGTGGTATCGCGGGAATATCTGCACTAGTTGTTGATATTCCCCGATACACGCACACAAAAAGTGTGTCCGCATTCATCTTCCACCATCCATCCTACACCTTACATGCGGCACCTCGTCCTGTCGGTTTTGTCTCTCTAGACGACGATCGACTCGACACTGTGCTACACTCATTCTCCGCCTCCACCCCCACCCCTTTATACATATATAATATATACCTATATATATATACTATATTGATTTCTATTTCAGTTTCCTATTAGTAAAAAGACAAACAAATATATAAAAGAGAAAAGATAATCCTCGACTTGCAGGTACTCCATCTTGCGAATAGCAAGACCCATTTTGAACCCTGTTTTGGCTCAATGCCAAGAACCCAATTTTGAGGGTGTGCCTCAAGGACAAAGATTACCAGAAAAAAATCTAAATAAAAAAAACACCAAAAACATAATAAATGAACGGAAGAGACCCGTTGTAGGAAAGGCGTAGAAACTTAACTTGTACCCCACTTCCCTGAGTTTGACCTTGGGCCTAAAAGTGACAAGATAAAATCAAGTAGGCCAGGTTAAAAATTTTGTAAAGAGATGGTTAGGTCCAATTTAGGTTAACCACTATACACATTTCAACGATAAAAATCATCATATTAACAACCTATCCGGGCTCGACACCATACTCTTTTCTGGCGTCGTTGCCAGGGAAGTGCACCTTCAAGTAAGTTTCTATTCAATTCCTTTCAATTTTTCTCTTCTCTCTTCACGGGTATCTCTGTTTTTGGTGTGCAGGTGAACCTGGTGCAAGGAGAAGGCAGGCAGACGAAGTCGAAGACGTAAGCAGATCCAAGGTGGGAACGAGAGCGTGAAGACGCCGACACCGCATTGGAGCTTCGCACACATTGCCAAACAAGTAGGTTTTCTTTTCTTAGCAACCTAGGTTAACTTGTAACCTTAATAAAAAAAAAAAACTAAAAACTAAAAAAAAAAACTAGAAAAACTTCTTGGGATCTCTTGGGGCAAGTGGATTAAAATTCACTTGTTTGATTGATTGTCTTCACTCCCACTGCCCCGGGATTTCCTGCCGTACTTCGCATAGCGAAAATCCGAGAATCTTAATTCTTGAATTTCTCGTCGTGGGAAGTATTCCTTGAGGCAAACATAAAAAGATTGATTGCACCCCTCTTTTACCTCACTTATCTACAATTCGGGATCACCTTTTTGGTGGGGAGACTTGGAATTGAGTTGATTCCAACCCCATCACGACTTTTCAACTTGCCTGAGATTCAATCCCGAATATTTCAACACCAACAATTTTAGTTTCTTTATCTGTTGGTTGAGCCTTGTGTGTGGAAATCATTCTGGTGATTGGGAGCACTTGAATTGAAGTGCTTTGGCTCCCTTTCACATAAATCTAAAACTGATTCATGCATCCACTCATAGAAATCTCCAATTAAGGTAGCCCATTGCATTTTAGCATGCATTAACTAACTGATATTGAAGAAGGGTTTGTTGGGCTTAGAAAGAAAACTTGTATTCTCTTAAAAACCCGGAGGTTGGTTGAATTGGTAATTTAGAGAAATCCTAAAATCCATACTACTTAAAGCTGAACTCTAAAAACCATTCACCAATTAAGAACTTCAATTTGGGGAGATTTCCTTGTTGTGTGCTTGGATTATACACTTTGAAAAATCAATCACTTGGGCATTACCCATAAACAACGCCCTTCACATTCCAAAAGCACTTGACCCTAAGCCTCTAACTAAAACTGGTAGTAACTTGACCCTTCTTAAGGATTGGAGGTCTAACTACATGCGTGTAGCGGCTACGTGCTAGTGAGAGTTCCCGTGTGCTATCAGGTGTCTAAGACTGGGGCAAATGGCCTTTCAATCTAGCCCAGTGGTTCCGCGGTGCTCGCATTCAGTTCCGTAGTTTGTGATAGTAGGTAAATTAGATCTTTCGGTCTAAGGGCACACTGTGGAGGTTAGGAATCTGATTGAATTGATTTGTCATCAAGTGTACCTTTGCGGTGTCATTTCTCTCATCTCTTCTCCCTTCTCATCCCCCCCAATTCTTCCTGCGGTAGTACATGTTTGGGAGGAGGTCACAAAACCCTGAACTGTTTGAATTGACTGATAAATCTAGAAAACAAGCCGAATCATCCTCCTCCTCCACAAACATGGCTGCACGCCCGCCCCCAAATCCCGAGGGAGGAAACCATCCTTAGAACCCACCAGGTGGTGGAGCCTTAGATCCCATAACCTGCCTCCAAGCCCAAATGGAGATGTATAATGAGAAAATTGAAGCCATTCGGGAAACATTGGAGGAAATGTAGAACCCTCCCGAATGGGAGGAGCCTAGGTCTCATAGCTCCTATCAGAATCCCGCTGCTACAGAGACCATAGGATAAATTCGGGTCCCCATGGGCGGGGACGACTTTGAACTGAAACCTAACATTATTGGCCTAATAAATTTTCACTTCCATGGTCATGCAAGTGAAGATCCTTTTCTCCACTTGGAAGACCTAACCCGACTAGCTGAAACTGTTAAACCAAGAAATGTCAGGTTACCTATAGTCCTCACGAAAATGTTCCCATTTTCGTTGCGGGATAAAGCATCGCAGTGGTTACGCACCCTTGGGAGAACCATCCATTCTTGGGAAGAGATGCGAACAGTGTTTCTCAAGAAGTTCTTCCCAATCGGGCGAACCAATGCGCTTCGCTGTGCTATCACTTCATTTACACAACAAAACAGCGAACAATTTCATGAGGCATGGGAGAGGTATAATGACCTCCTCTGGAAGTGTCCGCACCACGGTCTGTCTAAGTGTCATATAGCCTAGATTTTCTACTACGGGCTAAATGAGACTTTGAAGCAGATTGTAGACGCTTCCTGCGGAGGGAACTTTATGAATAAAGACGAGAATGGAGCATTCGAAATATTTGAAAATATGAGGGAAAACTCGATGAACAATGCTTCCATTGTCGCCTTTAATCGTACCAGCTAGCCTCGAAATGTCCACGAAGTTGACACGGGACCCTCCCATTCATCCACTGATCTAAGCCTTATTGCACAAAAACTGGATGAAGTCTCCGTCGTGCACAAGAAGCTGGACGAGCTTCTGGCCAACCTCGCCCGATCTCTGGCAAACACCACCCCTTCACCAATTCATCACAATCCAAATTCTTCCAACACCAGGATTTTCCCGAGAAACCCCATAAGACCTTCCTTACCGAGTGTCGCACCGAGCGACTCGATAAGTCATGTGGAACTGGCTTTTGTGAGCCAGTATTTCAACATGGAGGACCAAGCCTCCATGTGCTCGGACGCATACTTACATGCGGATGCGTCTTCTGGCATAGAAGATGCTTGCGCCTTGGGGAACAACCTGTTCTTTGCCACTTATAACCCAGGGTGGCGTAATCATCCAAACTTCACATGGTCCAACAACCCGCAGCGCCAAAATCCCGCGGGTGGACCAATGCGACCGTCCTCACCCGTCATCGCAAGGGCCTAGTCTAATCCTATGGCGAATCCGCCATCAGACCCTTGCGTACCACAAACTGAACATGCATCAAGTCCTCTTGACAAATTGATGCGAATGATGACGGAAATGTCAAAGCGCCATGAAGAGAACATGACTTCTCTTCAGCACCAATTGGCACAGCAGAATGCTGAGATCAGTCAACTACGCATGGCGACTCGATCTCAGGGCACTCTTCCCGCCCAACCCGTTCCAAACCCGCGAAACTTCATACCCCGTGGTCCTTAACCACAAGTAAGACCTTCTTAGGGGCAGGTTAATTAAATTCTGCAAGCTCCGAGCATTCCACTGGGATTTCAGGCTAATCCCGCTGCAGCACCGCACTCTTATGTCGCCATTGCGAACCCTCCTCCTCCGTACGATCCCACTGGACCCACATCGTCCAATGCTATCACTACGAGGAGAGGTAAGCAGACCGTCGATCCGCCTCGACCTGATCCTAGCCCGTCTTCTTCTTCATCGCCCTCTCATTCTAGATGCGCACCGCATTCGCGAGAGGACGATACACCCAAATTGTTGCCAGAATCAGTCCCATTCCCAGAGGCTCTATTGAGGGACCCAAAAGGCAAGAAGAAAGACACGTAGGCCTTTGATAACCTGCATAATTTGTTCAGGGATGTAGAAATTAAGGTACCCCTGCTCGAGGCTATCGACCACATATCTACTGTCGCCCGATTTTTCAAAGACTACACAACACCCAGGCGACAGTCAAAGAAAACTAAGAATCCGGTGGTTCTCTCGCCTCATGCGAGTTGTGCTATACTGTCAAACCTACCACCGAAGAAGAAAGATCCGGGCACACCGCTTATTTCCTGTAGCATCCAAGGATGCAATTTAAATCGTGCTCTGCTTGGTCTAGGATCTTCCATAAATCTCATACCGACCATCATGCTCAAAAAATTTTCCTTGGGAAATCTGAAACCCACCCCTGTCACATTACAGTTGGCAGATTGTTCTGTCAAAATCCCGAAGGGTGTGGTGGAAGACGTGGTGGTTAGGGTCAACAGTCTCGATTTTCCTGTTGACTTTCTCATTTTAGATATGGAAGTTCCTAGCTCACTTTCTGATTGTCCGATCATCCTTGGTCGACCTTTCTTGGCCACTGTCCATGCCCATATCGATTGCGAGTCGGGCTGTATCGAGATTGCCGTTGGATCTGAAAAGATCAAGCTTAACATCTTCAAGGCAGCCAATAACTTTGATTGCGATTGCATTGAGGATGACACGTCTGACGAGGACATGGCCTTCAGTGCATGTATCAGACTAATTGGGACCTATTCGGACTGCTGCGGATTACCTATAAATACTAATGACTGCCTGACCAACACATATTGTGACGTTCCCCCATCCCACCCTTGTCCCGTACCTTCTCCTGACCAGACTTCTGACGAGGTTCTCTCCGCTTCCCATACCTCGTGGTCTGAGTCATATCCAGGCTACTCACTGCCGGTCCACACTCTCGAAGACCGGATTGCCCTTTCTTCCCTAAATTAGGAGGATTTGTAAATCCACACTGGGACCTTGAGCCCATATACTTCTCACTGGGGCTATTCCTTTTTGGATCCATCTATCCAAGAAGCCCCTCTTCTTGGTTAATCTTAGGGCCAATCCCTTCCTCCTGATTTGTTCTCCAACCCGCCTGGGACACTCTCATCCCAAGAAATGCCAGATCTTTCACCATCCACTCTAGAGCTGAAAGAGCTGCCTAACACACTTAAGTATGTTTTCCTAGGACCAAATGAAATGCTCCCTGCAATCATCAGTTCAAAATTGACCAGGAAGAAGGAGTACAAACTAACTAAGGTCCTCATAGAACACAAGGCAACTATTGGATGGTCTTTATCAGACTTAGCTGGCATTAGCCCCTCCTACTGCACTCACCGTATATATACGGAGGAGGAGGCTCGACCTTCACGCGAGATGCAGCAACGTCTCAACCCTAACATGCAGGAGGTCATTAAGAAAGAAATCATTAAGTGGCTGGATGCGGGTATAATCTACCCGATCAGCGATAGCCCCTCGGTGAGTCTGATTCATGTTGTGCCCAAAAAGGCAGGACTCACCATCCGTATCAATGACAGGGGAGAATCCATCCCTACACGCACTCCTACATCTTGGAGAGTGTGTGTAGATTATAGGAAACTCAATGCGGAAACCAAGAAAGATCACTTTCCGCTACCATTCATTGACCAAATCCTGGAGCGGTTAGCGGGAAATAAATTTTTCTATTTCCTGGATGGATTCTCAGGATATAACCAGGTGGCAATTGACCCTGAGACCAAGAGAAAACCACTTTTACCTGCCCTTTCGGCGCCTTCGCATTTAGAAGGATGCCATTTGGACTTTGCAACGTGCCAGCAACTTTCCAGAGATGCATGCTGGCGATATTCCATGACATGGTGGGTGACTTTCTCGAGGTCTTCATGGATGACTTTTCGGTCTTTGGACCATCTTTCGACGAATGTCTTGCCAACCTGACTCGTATCCTTAGGAGATGTATTGATGTAAACCTCATGCTTTCCTAGGAAAAAAGTCATTTTATGGTGCATGAGGGAATTGTTCTCGGATATATCATCTCCAATAGGGGTTCGCGATAAGGCCAGAGCCCAGAATGTTGTGGCTAATCACCTTTCTAGACTGGACCCTGACCATATTGGACTTACTCTGCCGATTAATGAAATTTTTCCTGATGAACACCTATTAGCAATAAATGTGGAAAGTGGACTGTGGTATGCCGACATTGCCAATTACCTTGCTTCTGGATCCCTTCCACGTGGCTGGCCTAAAAACCAGCGCGAGCATCTCATGGTAGAAGCAAAGTATTATTTCTGGGATAATCCACTTCTTTTTCGGATAGGTGATGATCAAATCATCCGTCGCTATATTCTTGACAGCGAGTTCCACAGTGTGCTATCCTTCTGCCACGATCAGTCCTGCGGAGGCCATTTCTCTGGGAGGAAAACTGCAGCCAAGGTGTTGCAGTGCAGTTTCTTTTGGCCCACCCTTCACCAGGATGCACATAATTATGCTAAGCATTGCACTAGGTGCCAGTTGTTAGGGTCAATGTCACGTCATGACTTGATGCCCTTGCAACCCATCCTAGTTGCGGAAATCTTCGACATCTAGGGAATTGACTTCATGGGTCCCTTTCCTCCATCCAACGACTTCGAATTCATCCTCGTGGCCGTTGACTATGTTTTGAAATGGATCGAGGCTAATCCCATGCGTCGTGCTGACCATGTTATTTCCACCCGATTTGTCAAAGACCACATCTTTGCAAGCTTTGGGATCCCTCGAGCCATTATCTCGGATGGTGGAAGCCACTTCACCCATGCTTCTTTTCGGGCACTTTTGAGGAAATACGGAGTCCAACATCATATCGCATCCCCGTATCATCCTCAGATGAACGGCCAGGCAGACGTGTCGAACCAACAAATCAAGCAAATTCTCCAGAAAATGGTTCGACCTAACCGTAAGGATTGGTCCGACAAGTTGATTGACGCACTTTGGGCGTATCGGACCTCCTTCAAGGCTCCCCTTGGTATGTCTCCGTATAGAATCATTTACGGGAAGCTTTGTCATTTGCCCGTGGAGTTGGAGCACCGTGCTTATTGGGCGGTTCGCCAATTAACCTCGACCCAGACCTATGTGGTCGATAAGGGAAACTCCAACTCCAAGAGCTGGAAGAGCTCCGTCGTGAAGCCTATGATTCTGCTTTAACCTTCAAACAACGCACTAAGGCTTTTCACGACAGGCGTATTCGGCGGAAAGAATTTGAGCCATCTCAGCAAGTTTGGCTCTATAATGCCCGACTCAAATTCTTTCCTGGGAAATTGAAGTCCAAATGGATTGATCCTTTCCTGGTATCAAGACCATTCCCCAACGGGGCCGTCGAAATTGAAGATCCCAAATCTGGGCGTAAATTTACAGTCAACGGGCAACGTTTGAAACCCTATCTGATTCATGAACCTGCCCCCGTTGGAGAAACCGTTGCCCTGCTGGAGGGTAACTAATTCTTTGCCTCATTCTGAGTCCAGTTGGGGACGTTAAATTCAACACTTGTTGGGAGGCACCCCAACAACACTCACCATCCTCCATCACTTTTCACTTCACTGTCATGATCACTTCACTTTTCACTTCACCACCCACCATCCACCCACCCTACCACCCTACTGTATACCCTGCACTTCAGCTCTCGTTACCCGATCTTTTGTCCTTTCTCTACCCTTCCCTCCATGCATATGAGGACATAGCATTTTTTGGCATGGGGGGGTGGAGAGGCATCCTTAGGATCTGGGTATTTTAGGGTATCATGTAGTTTCTATATATATATATATATATAGATAAAAAAGAAATAGAGAGAGAAAATGAAAATGGTATTTAGTAATGATTTGAAAGCTGAAACAAAAATACAATAAGTGTTTATGGATATTCAACCTCTATTTTGAAGACTCTCCAAGCCACAGAAGCTTGATTCACTCAGGCTCGGCTTAATTCACTTGAGCATTGACAAGATAGATCGGAATCTCTCCTAACTAAGGATGTATTCTTGTACCTGAGACACCAGTACAGGATCCGTTGGTTTGCTTTTACTTGAGAGCTTAAGTAAACTTGGTTCACACTACACATATCAGGAAAGACCAGGTGAACATAAGATCCAACCCTAGTGTTCATTAGGGAAGGTGGAGTCCTTACCTGTGCGTGTAGGTAGACTTTTTATCCCAGGTTTTAGTCTTGTGTTTATGAAAAACTCCCTCTACCAAAAAGAAACTCTCCCACCAAAAAGAAAAGTGTGCTCCTCCAAATAATGTTGTAAGAGATATACTGACACGTGTTTCTAAAAAAAAAAAAGTTGCAAATAAGTCAGTATATCTCATAAATGTCTATAAAGACTTTGCCCTACAAGAAGTTCTTCAGGGCAGGTTACAAATACCTTATTTTCATTTGAGCCACAAAAATCAGAAAATGGGAGTTGAGTTTTTCGTCATCTTCTTAAGGGTCAATCCAAAAACACGAGCTGAAACTAGGACCAACCTGTACTTAAAGATTCCTGAAACCCTGGGCTTGAGTCTTATTGTTCATCTGGTCAGTCTTGATCCTTCACTATGCACAAGCCATAACCTCTTGAGCTCTCGAGTACGGCAAAAACCTCCTGGGTTCTGGAAATCATACTTAAGGTTTAAATATCAAGAGTCCTGGTTAGTCGAGAGATGATCTTTGTCATGTGAGACTTAAAGTACTGGTAGTCTTCTCTACAATTGGTTCTCACAATATCCAACAATAAACACACCTATATCACCTTAGAAGAAAATCTTCAGCTTAAGATCATTTCCAAATACTATTTTTCTAGGGACTAGCAAAAGATAGGCATGGGGGTATGATTGCACCGCAAAAATACACCTGCAATTGTGCCATCTTGTGCTAATTCCTAGCATTACCAATGCATATTAGGTCTCCATAGTTGCATTGTAAAAATACATGCATGCATGCATTTAATTTAGAAGAGAGGAGAATGAAATAAGTGGCCTTGCATTTTACTTTTTTCCTCAAGTGCATCTTTGCAAAATTCCCATCTCTATTTTTATTCCCACTTGATTTTTAATCTTTCCCGCGGTTGCATGCATCTTCTCCTCGTGCCATGCTTCCCTGCAGCTGCCCTTCCCTGCGGCTGCCTCTCCCTACCAGCCCTTCCCTGCGGCTGCCATTCCCTGCATGAGCCATGCACGGCCATGCCCTCTGTAACGAACGCATGCCCCAGACATCTTTTAAGACGTCTGGGAGGTGGCCCAGACGTCGTACCAGACGTCTGGGATCACATCCAGACGTCTTACCAAACGTCTAGGATCGTTGCCAGACGTCTGTAAAACAGTTATTTTTTTCGCACGAGAGATTCGTCTGCGTGCCTGTGCGCGCAAACCCGCGATTCCTCTCTCTCTCTCTTTTTCCCTCTCTCTCTGCGGCTGCAGACCTGCCACGCTCTCTCTCCCTCCTCCTCGCACGGCCTTAAAAGGCCACGCCTCCCCTCCTGTCGTCTCCACCGTCCCCTTCCTCTTCTCCTTCCTGTGCGCGAGGGCGGTAGCGACGGCCGCAGTGAGCGCGGAGGAGGTGCGGCGTGCGAGGGCGGAGCTCTACCGTGAGGGCGAGCTCGCCGGAGCGGCTTGGCCGGCCGGCGGAGGGCGCAGGAGGCGCGGAACGACGTGGAGAGGGACCTGCTGCGGTCTGAGCAGCAGACGCGTGAGGTGTGACCCGAGCGGCGTCGCGAGCGGAAGCCGGGTGGTGCCCTGTTCTGGAAAAATTTCCAAAATCAGACGTCTGGGTTGATAGCCAGACGGCGAGGGAGACGTCTGGAAGATCATACAGACGTCTGAAAGGTGAGTATTCCGCTTTCTTCTTCCTTCCTGTCGACTGACCGTACTAAGGGAGGGAGTTGGCTGTGCGCAGGCTCGGTGATTCGCCATCCAACGCGAATCAGACATCTGGATGTTGTACCAGACGGCGGAAGAGACCTCCAGACGTCCGGGGTGACCATCGGACGTCTGGGAGCTAGGCCAGACTCCCCGTAGACTTCTGGACGTCCGGGAAACCACGCTGAACTGGTAATTCCCGGATCCACCTTTTTTAAGACGTCTGGAAGAAGTTCCAGACGTCTGATTTTGCACAGTATCGTCTTTTTCGACCTGTTTAGGGCCCGTTCGGGCTCTGTTTTTCGCGATTCGAGTTACGTTCTTCTCAGAATTAATTCCTCTACCCGTCTACAGTAGCTATGCATTGTTTTGAGACTTTCCTTGTGTTTGATCCTTGTGATAGGACCTCGTTCAGTTGCAGTCTTGGGAGTCGCGGAGGCACGTGGGATTCCCGATCACGCCCCCATTACTCCCGTTGTACCTGGTAGAGTGGCTTTAAGTTATTAATAAAATCTGTTAAATTATGAAACCATAAATAGAACCTAGGACATTGCATGAATCCTAGGAATGAGAAATAGATGGAATGATAGCTCCTAGGTATTGCATGAATCCTAGGAGTGGAAAACTAGATTGTATGATAGATCCTAGGATATGGCATGAATCGTAGGATGGGAAAACTAGTGGAATGTATAATACTGCAGTCTTGGAAAATGGAAAGAGATATAAAGCTGCCTGTAATTTGAATTAACAGCTGCCTGTTGTGAATAGATAACATGGTTGAGAACATGGATTGTAAGAATGTGAAACTGGAAAGTGAAACCTGGATGTTTGAGTAAAAAGGATGGAACCCTACGGGGAAGTAGGAGTAGAACTCCTGGAAAGTGAATGGAATAGTTTTGGGGAAGTGAGCTAGCCCTTGAGTACGGAGTACCAAGGAGAGCGACTGTCCCCCTTGTTTAGTGTAGAGCGGAGCCAGCTGCCCCAGGGACCCGGGGTTAGGACTGGCCACTCTGTACCGACTTGCTGGCCCTCGCGTACGTAGTACCGAGGAGAGCTACTAGTGTAGGGAGGTACTAGCTACCCCACGGGCCCCGGGGTTCTGCTAGCCTCCCACACCGACTTGTTAGGCCCGCTGGGGCAAACCAGGGTAGTCAGGCGAGGGTGCGCGGACTGTGGAGGGCAAGGCCCCGGTTTGGTTACTGTGGAGGGGTTGGACCCCTGTTACTGAGAGGGCTCTGCCCTGTACTGGTTCCGTGCTGTGCTTTGGGCACACCCGTTAACGGAAATGACTGACCCCGTGCTAGTACGGGTTATCTACCTGTACGTTTATCGCGTGTGCCGTAGTCACCGTTACGTCTGTCAGTGACCTTGGGGTGGTTGACTGAGGGTAGGATCACCACGGGGGACTCTCCCGGCCAGGAGAGCACCACGTGCTACTTCTACTTTTTGGAAAAGACTGCAATCAAGATCGTTCCCACGAGGAACATTCGAGATCAAGTAAAAGATCTGAGAAATAAATGAAATAGTGAGACAATTGAAAGATGTAAATAAAGAAAGTAATAGAACATAACAGCTACTGTACACTCTACTGTTGTCTTTAGTTTTAGTTGCCACTCTACTCAACGTTTTGCTGACGTGTTACACTCGTTACCTTTTTCAGGACCAGGTGTTGAGCAGCCAGGGTCAGCGGCTACAGAGGACGCTGGGCTGAGTAGGGTCCAGTAGGGTTTACCACAATCTTTTGTACCTCTTTTGTTTCTGTTATAGTGAGTAGTTCTTGTTTCCACTGTACTTTCTTTACTTGCAGTTCATGTTATATGATAAATGTTGTTCTATTGTTGTGGTGGTATCTACTGTAGTAGTTTCTTTCCTTACTGTTGTACTTTCTTACTGTTAGTTATATTCATGCTGAATGTGGTTTATTTTACTGCTCTTTTGGTTACTTCCTCGTTGGACGACTAGGTCTTGGGATTAGTCGAGTCGGTCCGGTTCTCGTATCTCGTAGGGACTCGGGAACCGGGTCGTTACAAGATGGTATCAGAGCAAGGTCGTCCTGAGAAGTGAATCAACTGACTGGAAAATAACCAATTCGCATGTTTATAGCTAGAGTAGCCACCACAACATATCTCCTGACTTGAGCTCTTAGAAGTTTCGTTAGGTACCGTCTATTTTGACGTTTTCGTTTGGTTTCGCGTCTCCTTGCAGGAGATGCCTCGTCGTGGGACTGGCGTGACTGGCCGCGGGCGTGGCCAAGGGCGAGGTCGGCGAGGTGGACGTGCTGTTGTTGACGTCTTGGTGGACCAGCCACCACTCCCGGGCATCCAGGCCCAGGACCTCGCCAGACTGATACGAGATATTGTATGAGAGGAGCTCCACCCACCGCCCCGAGCGCCTCCTCCTGGGGCTGCAGAGGGGGAGTCCTCTGTGGGACCACGCGACGGACACGGCGCTGGACACGAGAGAGGGGATGGGCCGTTGCCGCCCCCACCTTCCTCCGACACTTCTGTACACGAGGAACCTTCGCTTGGAGGTGCACCAGCACCTCCCCTACAGCACCACTTCGAGCTTTTCAGACAGTTCCGGAAGCTGAAGCCCCCCTCCTTCAAGGGGGATGAGGACCCGACCGAGGCAGAGGACTGGCTTGAGCAGCTGGAGAAGATCTTCGACACCCTTCGCCCCCGGTGGAGTGCCGCGTGGCCTTTGCCACGTACCAGCTGGAGAGTGCGACACACCGGTAGTTGAGGGCGGTCCGGGGACAGGAGAGGGACGAGTTGACGTGGGACCAGTTCGTCACCCTCTTCTGCGAGCAGTACTTTCCCCAGACGTGGCAAGACCAGAGGAGGCGGGAGTTCCACACTCTCTGCCAAGGGACGATGACTGTGAGCGCGTACCGCACGCGTTTCTTGGAGCTGTCCCACTTTGCAGCGACAGCGGTAGCCACTGAGGAGGAGCGCCTTTGGAGGTTCACCGAGGGGCTCCGGCCTGCGATCCAGGGGTATGTCAAACCCCTGAAGCTGCCTACGTTTTCGAGGGTGGTAGAGGCAGCTATGACTTACGAGGAGACCAACCCATCCGCGCGAGAGACCGATGGCGGGCGGAAGAGGCCCTTTCAGCCAGACTTCTCACAGGGCCGGTGAGAACGGAGACACGTGGAGTCCGCAGGAGAGCCGTCACGTTGTGCAGGGCCATCAGTGGCCTTTGGGGGCCCTCGACAGGGGCCAGTCGCCAGCACCGGACCCCCGCCTAGTCGACAGCAGGGACTCACTGAGGGCGGGAGTCGGGTTCCCCTCGGCTACCAGTGTGGCCAGCCGGGCCACGTCAGGAGGGACTGCCTATCTAGGGTAGGAGGTCAGCAGATACTCCCCACGCAGAGCACTGGAGGGCGCGCAGGAGGCTGTGGTTCCCAGGCACGAGGAGGAGGACAGCAGTCGCGAGGAGGGTACCGGCCAGCACCTACCCGTCCAATGCAGAGTGTGGCTGCTTCGTCCACACCTAGAGCTGAGGGGCATATCAACGCCTTAACACACAGGGACGCCAGAGCTTCGGGATCCGTGGTAGCAGGTATGGTTGCAGTTTCTGGCAGACTCGTTTACACTCTTTTCGACTCCGGCGCTACGCACTCGTTTGTCGCAGCCAGTTTCGCAGTTAGTTTGGACCAGGATTATACACTGTTAGAAAATCCGTTCGTAATCAGAGGTCTGAGTGGTCAGCTGTTTGTAGCTGAGGAGGTGTACACGGATTGCGAGGTCAGCGTTGGAGGACATAGCCTGCCAGCTGACCTGATTTTGATCCAGATGGAGGACTTTGGTGTGATTCTGGGGATGGATTGGCTGTCCGCTTACCATGCCTTGGTGGACTGTTTTGAGAGGAAGATTGTCTTCTCCATTTCGAAGTTGCCTTCTTTCGAGTTTCACGGACAGCCAGTGGACGGAGGTTTCAGGTGCATTTCAGCACTTCGGGCGGCGAGACTTTTGAGCCAGGGGTGTGAGGGCTTCCTAGCCTGTGTGGTGGCAGAGCCCAGCCCTGTGGCAGACTTCCAGAGCATCCCAGTGGTCAGAGAGTACCCCGACGTGTTTCCAGACGAGTTACCAAGACTACCGCCCAAGCGTGAGATCGAGTTTGAGATCTCACTAGTACCAGGGACCAGCCCCATCTCCACCGCGCCATACAGGATGGCACCGCTTGAGCTGCGAGAGCTCAAGTCCCAGTTGTGGGGTGCCACGGTGTTTTCCAAGATAGACTTGAGGTCTGGATACCACCAGTTGAGGATCAGGGAGACCAACGTCTCCAAGACAGCTTTCCGCACCCGGTACGGACACTACGAGTTTTTGGTCATGCCGTTTGGGCTGACCAATGCCCCCGCTGCTTTCATGGACCTGATGAACCGGGTGTTTAGACCGTACTTGGACCAGTTCGTGGTGGTTTTCATAGATGATGCACTCATCTATTCTAGAGATCGGACGCAGCACGGATAACACTTGAGGATGGTTCTGGACACTCTGAGGCGACGTAGGCTGTACGCCAAATACAGCAAGTGCGAGTTCTGGTTGAGGGAGGTGACCTTCTTGGGTCATGTGATCTCTGGAGACGGCCTGGCGGTGGACCCAGCCAAGGTCGAGGCAGTGCTCAGGTGGGAGAGACCGCGTTTAGTCACTGAGATCCGCAGTTTCCTGGGACTAGCTGGCTACTACAGACGGTTCATCAAAGGATTTTCACATATTGCACATCCTATGACACAATTGACCCGGAAGGACGTGCCTTTCGCTTGGATAGACGCCTGTGAGGCGTGCTTTCTGGAGATGAAGGAGAGGTTGACCTCGGCTCCCGTGCTCACCATCCCAGACAGTAGTGGCGGGTTCGTTGTGTACACGGACGCTTCCTTGCAGGGGTTAGGATGTGTGCTCATGCAGAGGGGTCACGTGGTCGCTTACACTTCGTGGCAACTGAAGCCCCATGAGCATACCTACCCTACCCACGACCTCGAGTTAGCAGCTGTTGTCTTCGTGCTGAAGACATGGAGGCACTACTTGTACGGTGAGACCTTCGAGATTTTTACAGATCACAAGAGCCTCAGATATCTTTTTGACCAGAAGGAGCTCAACATGAGACAGAGACGTTGGTTGGAGCTCCTGAAGGACTACGACTGCAGCATCTCCTACCACCCGGGAAAGGCCAATGTGGTGGCTGACGCCTTGAGCCGTAAGGCGCCCGCACGCTTGGCCAGTCTACAGTTACAGAGTTGGAGCCTTTTGGAGGAGGTGGGCAGTTGGCGACCTCTAGAGTTACGAGGATACTGTGGGGCAGTGACGGTGACACGGCAGACCAGGCCAGAGCTGATAGACCGTATCATCACAGGACAGATGGCCGATCCGTACTTGCAGTCTTTGCGCGACAGAGTACTATCAGGAGACCCAGGGGACTTCTCTTTCACAGACCAGGTGCTACATTTGAGGGGATGGTTGTGCGTTCCCAGAGACGAGGAGCTGTTGAGAGATCTCCTGACTGAGGCACACGATTCCAGATTCACCATACATCCCGGGAACACGAAAATGTACCATGACTTGAGACGCGAGTTTTGGTGGAGAGGGATGAAGCGGGATGTGGGTGAGTTCGTGCAACAGTGCTTAGTGTGTCAGCAGGTGAAAGCCGAGCATCAGAGGCCTGCAGGGCCGCTTCAGCCGCTTCCAGTGCCAGAGTGGAAGTGGGAGAGCATCACCATGGACTTGGTGGTGGGCTTACCTGTTACCCAGCGGGGACACGACGCAGTCTGGGTAATAGTGGATAGACTGACGAAGACGGCGCGTTTCTTGCCGATCCGAATCACTTTGGGACCAGCACAGTTGGCAGAGAGGTATATCCGTGATGTGGTACGACTACACGGAGTTCCGCGGGAGATCGTATCCGACCGGGATGCCCGCTTTACGTCCCAGTTTTGGGCTGAGTTTCAGCAGGCCTTGGGGACAAGGTTGAGGTTTAGCACGGCTTACCACCCCCAGACGGACGGATAGTCTGAGCGCACGATACAGACATTTGAGGACCTTTTGCGTGCCTGTGTACTGGACTGGAGGGGCTCTTGGGAGGAGCACCTACCCCTGGCGGAGTTTGCATACAACAACAGTTATCACTCGAGCATCGGCATGGCTCCCTACGAGGCTCTGTACGGACGGAAGTGTACGGCACCCTTGAGTTGGGTTGAGGTGGGGACCATGTGGGAGGTTGGCCCCAGGTTGATCCGGCAGAGTCAGGAGGTAGTTGAGCAGATCCACAGATGACCCCGCACTGTCAGGAGCAGACAGAAGAGCTACGTGGATCGGAGACGCAGAGAGGTGCAGTTTGAGGTTGGGGACCACGTCTTCCTTCGTGTTTCTCCCATGAAGGGCCTACAGCAGTTTGGGGTGAGAGGGAAGCTCGCACCGAGGTTCGTAGGGCCCTTTGAGGTCTTGGAGCGGGTTGGACCCGTTGCTTACAGACTTGCCCGTCCCCCGCAGCTTTCTGGTGTGCACGACGTGTTCCACGTGTCCAACCTCAGGAAGTACGTAGCCGATTCCAGTCACGTACTGAGTCACGAGAGCGTTGAGGTGAGCGACGACCTGACCTACCCCGAGCGGCCAGTGCAGATCCTAGACCGAGCCGTCCGCAGTTTGAGACGAAAGCAAGTACCCCTGGTAAAGGTTTTGTGGAGGAGCCAGCGGTACGAGGAGGCTACCTGGGAGCCTGAGGCGGCAATGCGGGAGCGGTACCCGGAGCTTTTCGCGGTACGTCTTTTCGGATCAGCTTCAGTCCTCTTTGAGTTTGTTATGGTTATTTGGACGTCTTTTCCCGCACCCTAGTTGGCGCAAGTTTCGGGGACGAAACTTCCTTTGAGTTTGTTATATTGTAACGAACGCGTGCCCCAGACATCTTTTAAGACATCTGGGAGGTGGCCCAGACGTCGTACCAGACGTCTGGGATCACATCCAGACGTCTGGGATCGTTGCCAGACGTCTGTAAAACAGTTATTTTTTTCGCACGAGAGATTCGTCTGCACGCCTGTGCACGCAGACCCGTGATTCCTCTCTCTCTCTCTTTTTCTCTCTCTCTCTGCGGCTGCAGACCTGCCGCGCTCTCTCTCCCTCCTCCTCGTGCGGCCTTAAAAGGCCACGCCTCCCCTCCTGTCGTCTCCACCGTCCCCTTCCTCTTCTCCTTCCTGTGCGCGAGAGCGAGCGAGCGCGAGGGCGGCAGCGGCGGCCGCAGTGAGCGTGGAGGAGGTGCGGCATGCGAGGGCGGAGCTCTACCGTGAGGGTGAGCTTGCCGGAGCGGCTTGGCCAGCCGACGGAGGGCGCAGGAGGCGTGGAACGACGTGGAGAGGGACCTTCTGTGGTCTGAGCAGCAGACGCGCGAGGTGCGACGCGGGCGGCGTCGCGAGCGGAAGCTGGGTGGTGCCCTGTTCTGGAAAAATTTCCAGAATCAGACGTCTGGGTTGATAGCCAGATGGCGAGGGAGACGTCTGGAAGATCATACGGACGTCTGAAAGGTGAGTATTCCGCTTTCTTCTTCCTTCCTGTCGACTGACCGTACTGAGGGAGGGAGTTGGCTGTGCGCAGGCTCGGTGATTCGCCATCCAACGCGAATCCGACGTCTGGATGTTGTACCAGACGGCGGAAGCGACCTCCAGACGTCCGGGGTGACCATCGGACGTCTAGGAGCTAGGCCAGACATCCCCGCAGACTTCTGGACGTCCGGGAAACCACGCTGAACTGGTAATTCCCGGATCCACCTTTTTTAAGACGTCTGGAAGAAGTTCCAGACGTCTGATTTTGCACAGTATCATCTTTTTTGACCCGTTTAGGGCCCGTTCGGGCTCTGTTTTCCGCGATTCGAGTTGCGTTCTTTTCAGAATTAATTCCTCTACCCGTCTACAGTAGCTATGCACTGTTTTGAGACTTTCCTTATGTTTGATCCTTGTGATAGGACCTCGTTCAGTTGCAGTCTTGGGAGTCGCGGAGGCACGTGGGATTCCCGATCACGCCCCCATTACTCCCGTTGTACCTGGTAGAGTGGCTTTAAGTTATTAATAAAATCTGTTAAATTATGAAACCATAAATAGAACCTAGGACATTGCATGAATCCTAGGAATGAGAAATAGATGGAATGATAGCTCCTAGGTATTGCATGAATCCTAGGACTGGAAAACTAGATTGTATGATAGATCCTAGGATATGGCATGAATCCTAGGATGGGAAAACTAGTGGAATGTATAATACTGCAGTCTTGGAAAATGGAAAGAGATATAAAGCTGCCTGTAATTTGAATTAACAGCTGCCTGTTGTGAATAGATAACGTGGTTGAGAACATGGATTGTAAGAATGTGAAACTGGAAAGTGAAACCTGGATGTTTGAGTAAAAAGGATGGAACCCTACGGGGAAGTAGGAGTAGAACTCCTGGAAAGTGAATGGAATAGTTTTGGGGAAGTGAGCTGGCCCTTGAGTACGGAGTACCAAGGAGAGCGACTGTCCCCCCTGTTTAGTGCAGAGCGGAGCCAACCACCCCAGGGACCCGGGGTTAGGACTGGCCACTCTGTACGGACTTGCTAGCCCTCGCGTACGTAGTACCGAGGAGAGCTACTAGTGTAGGGAGGTACTAGCTACCCCATGGGCCCCGGGGTTCTGCTAGCCTCCCACACCGACTTGTTAGGCCCGCTGGGGCAAACCAGGGTAGTCAGGCGAGGGTGCGCGGACTGTGGAGGGGCAAGGCCCCGGTTTGGTTACTGTGGAGGGGTTGGACCCCTATTACTGAGAGGGCTCTGCCCTGTACTGGTTCCGTGCTGTGCTTTGGGCGCACCCGTTAACGGAAACGACTGACAGCGTGCCAGTACGGGTTAGCTACCTGTGCGTTTATCGCGCATGCCGTAGTCACTGTTACGTCTGTCAGTGACCTTGGGGTGGTTGACTGAGGGTAGGATCACCACGGGGGACTCTCCCGGCCAGGAGAGCACCACATGCTACTTCTACTTTTTGGAAAAGACTGCAATCAAGATCGTTCCCATGAGGAACATTCGAGATCAAGTAAAAGATCTGAGAAATAAATGAAATAGTGAGACAATTGAAAGATGTAAATAAAGAAAGTAATAGAACATAACTGCTACTGTACACTCTACTGTTGTCTTTAGTTTTAGTTGCCACTCTACTCAGCGTTTTGCTGACGTGTTACACTCGTTACCTTTTTCAGGACCAGGTGTTGTGCAGCCAGGGTCAGTGGCTGCAGAGGACGCTGGGCCGAGTAGGGTCCAGTAGGGTTTACCACAGTCTTTTGTACCTCTTTTGTTTCTATTATAGTGAGTAGTTCTTGTTTTCGCTGTACATTCTTTACCTGCAGTTCATGTTATATGATAAATGTTGTTCTACTGTTGTGGTGGTATCTATTGTAGTAGTTTCTTTCCTTACTGCTGTACTTTCTTACTGTTAGTTATATTCATGCTGAATGTGGTTTATTTTACTGCTCTTTTGGTTACTTCCTCGTTGGACGACTAGGTCTTGGGATTAGTCGAGTCGGTCCGGTTCTCGTGTCTCGTAGGGACTCGGGAACCGGGTCGTTACACCTTCCTCTTCTATTTAAAGACCACGGCTCCATCCTTTGCAAGAGTCCTGGTCCCAGCCATGAAAAGAACCTGTAGCACAACCTTCTCCTTCCAGGTTGTCCTCTCCTCCATTCCCCTCCATACGTCGGCCCTCCTCGGAGACACCTGGCGGGCAGGAGCCCTCACAGTGGTGCACACCACCACAGTGAGACCACCACCGCCCAGCTCTTCAAAGAACCAGTGGGCGTGGTGGCTTTCTTCACTGTTTTTTCCGTTCCAGCCATTCCAGCCATTGGAGTAGCTTCAAGGTCTGAAGCTCAAAAGCTTCGCACGCCCAGCAGCAGCCCCTTCCGCACGCGCCTGCAGACGCCCTCACCCTCCGTGCACGCATGCAGGCCCTCTCCGCCTTCCGCTTTCTCAACCCTGTCGCGCCCTCTTCCACCCACAACTGGCCTCTGCGCGTCAGTGCAGTGGCCGACCAAGCGCGTCCCTGCCCCCTTGCCAGCACCCGCAAGCTGCAGGTGCCCTCGCCTCCCTCTCCGCGCACTCTGTCGTGAGCTCTCCGCGCTCGCAACCAGCCGGCGCAGGCCTTCTCCCTCGCACGCCAGCCCATGCACGCCAGCCACGAGCCAGCCACACTCACACAATCGCTCGTACTCGGTTGCGCGGCGCGGACGACCACTGTAGCCACTGTTCACACGAGTCTGCGCGACACTGTGGCTACAGTGGGGTGACCGAAAAGCTTCTCACTTTCCTGGTCACCCGACGCACTGCAACCGACCCTCGACCGTGCGCGCACTTGCCTGCGCGTCTCCGCTCGCGTCGCCTGCACTCTCCCGCACGTCTGCCATCCTGCCCCACTCGCCCACTTGCGCTCGTGTCACCCGCTTCACTCTCCTGCATACTCCTCTCCGCACAGCGCAATGCGCTGCGGGTTCCTCTCCGCTCCCCACTCCTGCGCGCTCCTCTCTACGCAAACGCGCCTGCGCGTACGCGCGTGGAAGCCCCAGACGATGCCCTTCGCGCCTAGACGCCTTAACAGCGCCCTTTCACTCCAGCAGAGTGGCTGCTCTCTCCTCTCCCGCTCTCTCTCTCTCTCTCACAACACTCTCTCACTCTCTCTACACCAACGCATGCACACACCTACACTAACACTTCCACACAAACACACACACCTATACTCTATTGTATACATATATATATACGTATACTTATATATTGATATATATATATACATATATTTATACGTATAGTAGTATCTATATACTTATGTATTAGTATACATACATACATACATATATATATATATACATATATATATCTATATACTTATATATATACTTATATATATATACATATATACATATACTTATATAAATATACATATATATATATAAATATACTTATATCTATATATATACTATTATCTATAAACTAAGTATAGATACATATATATATATATATATATATATATACATATATACATATACATATATCTATATAACTATACATATATACATATACATACATATCTAGCTACATATACCTATATATACGTATATTATTATACTTATATATACATATATATATATATATATATAGACATCTATATAGTATTATATACATACACACACATATATATATATGTAGATCTATACATATATCTATCTATACGTACACACACACACATATATATATACACATACCTGATGGCGTTGAGACAACCGGGTTGTAGTATAGCCAGTTATTGCCATCATTTCAAATATATAAATTTTTTACTCGGAAAATAAAAGAGTTCCCGAGGTCGAACTCAGGGAGCAAGTTGTATTCTAGAGATATACATGTTTCTTTTACAAAAATAAAGAAAGAGAGAGAAAGAATTTGTTGTCTTCTTTTCTCTTTGCTTCTCCTCGTCTCAGATCTTCTGTTATCTTCTTCTTCTTTGTCTGCAGTGGTGATGTTCTTCTTCTGCAGTGGTGATGTTCTTCTTCTTTCAGCTGTTCCTTTGTTCTTTTGTGTTCTCCTCTGCCTCGCCTTCTTCTGTTGTTCTTCAGATCTCCTTCTTTCTTCTTTTCTTTTTCCAGTCAGGACGTCGTCCCTCCTTCTTTCTTCTTTTCCCTTCAGGACGTCGTCTGATTTTCCAATCAGACGACTTAAACTGCTTGTTGCTACAGTGTCTCCCTCAGCTTCCTTCTTCTTCCGCGGTCCTTCTTCTTCACCTGTGCCTGCACACTTCAGAGTTTACATCAGAGGACAAAACCTACCCTACCCTCCCCCCCCCGCGTCTCTCTCTCTCTGAAACCACTCTTGGGAAAGCTCTCCCAGAGCTGCCGGGTAGTCGGGTACGGGTCGCGCCCGGGTGCAGGCCCACCGGCGTGCGTGGTGGGCGAGGAGTGCAGGTCAGTCTAAGTCGGGTCGGGTCAGATCCGCGGGGCGTGAGCACGGACGAGATCGGGTAACCGGGCGGGTGAAGGGGACCTCACCCCGTGTGCTGAGGCAGTAAGCCTCCAGCACTTTTTCGCTTTAAACCTCTGCGCCTCTTCAGACTTTTTCGAGGTGGGACTAAATGTCCCACCTCAATTGAGCGCCCGCAGCGGAGAAAGCAGTAGGCGATCGCGGCTTCACGCGAAGCCTTCGCCCCAGCTACGAGCCTGATGTTTTGTCGAAATGCCTCGCAAGGCCTGGGGGTCGAATCTGGGCGTGGCGCTGGGCGTGGCGCGCCTGCAGCTGCAGGCGGAAGCAGCTCCTTCTGCACGGCAATGGCGGCGGAGGTCGGGTGGCCTGTTCACAGCAAAACGGCCTCTCGGCCTAATCAGAAGGTGCCGGGAGCTTCGCCAGAGTGCGGCGAAGCTCGTGTGGGTGGTGGCGAGGCGTGGGGCGGCGTGCAAGGGCTGCCCTAGGTCGGACTGTGGGTCGAAGGATGGGTTTGTTCGGTGGGGTTGCAGAGGGTGATGTGGGGGAAGTGGAAGGGCGGGGGTTGATCAGGGTGAGGAGGCGGAGGTTCTGCGGTGGTCGGCGAGTCGTGTGGGATGCTGGGGTGATGGGAGCGGCTCGCCGGAGGATGGCCGGAGACGAAGGGGGTGACGGTGGACAGGAGCGGTCGAGGGTTTAATCAAATAAAAGACAGTGAGGAAAAGAAAGAGGGGGAGATGGGGAGGAGTTCTGACCTAGCTACGGAGACGAAAGGGGCCGGGGCAGGGCGACAGTCGTATCGACTGTCGCCGGAGAAGAAGATGCCCAGGGGAAGGGGCGGCGGCGAGCAGAGGGCCGGAGATGCGCCAGCTGGGTACGGCGTGGCGCGGGAAGAGCAGGGGAAGAAGTCTCTGCTGCTGGTATTGCGACAGAGCGAAGAGGAGGAGGAGGAAGAACCGCCGGAGCTGGTGGGCGTCTGCCGGAGTGAGAAGAGAGGAAAGTTGGGGGTTTTCTCCGTCAGATCCGAGCTGCCGAGGTCGGTGGAGCGACGGGAGTATTTATAGGGATCAAAACAAGGAGGAAGGCGGAGGGAGACGACGTGTCTCCCTCGCCGGAGGACGCCGGAGATGGAGACCCATACCGTCCGTGCGTTCCGGTATGGTGGGTTACAGCGACCAGGGGGGTGTCCCTGCGACGGCTGACGACGCAGGGCACCCCCGGTTTACTTGCCAGGCTCTCCCCCTCACCCTGCGCGGCGCCATGCTCCGCGCAAGGTCGCCGGAGCATGGTGCTGGCAGGTTTTGCAGGGGGGACCTGAACGCAAAGAACGAAGGAGAGTTAGGGGCCAAAATGCGAGGGTTCAAAAGTTGAGGGCCAAAAAGTAAATATATGAGGACCAAAGTGTAAAGTTGGTCAAGGAGGTTTCTTCTTGGGCTCAAGTTTTTATACATGACTAATTAGGGCCTAAGGAATCTGATGGTGAATTTCATTTCTATATTAAACCTTGTTTGACCGGTCAATTTATGCGAAAACCCAAATTAAGTTATTAATTGGGCATGGTTCTCAATGTAGGTCAAAATGGGTTCTGAAGGCCAAATTGAAGGTTCTAAACCCTAGAGGTTATTTTTCTATGAATTTTAGAGGGTTTATTCTATTTTTACTTTGCCTCGAACCTCGTGAATTGAAGTGGGTTGTTTTAGGGTTACAGATTATCATTTAGTTCCTTGGAATTGCTGTAGCCTTGCTAGATCATCTCATCCCACTTTTATTCTTATTAAGTTGCTTTGACCTATGTTTGGACCCTGAATTACCCTGTATGCAGATTATACTGGTAAAATTGCATTTTTACCCCTTATGACTTGTTTTCTCCTTAAACTCAGAATTCTCTGAGTTAAGCCTTTCCTTGAGTTATGTAGGAGATTTTATCCTTTGTATTAGGTCAAAATGAGCTAGTTATGGCTCATGATGAGGTTCTCATCATACCCCCATGCCTAGCTTTTGCTAGTCCCTTAGCAAAAACTTAAGGTTTCAACCCTTGTTCTAGACCATGAAGTTTTTAATAGTTTTAGATAAGTGCTTTTTATTTGAGCATAGATTAGGTTAGAATGCTGACCATAGGCCTAAAAGGTACTCTAGTACCAATCAAGATCCAAATCTGTCTAGCCTTAGCCTCAGTCTTTAGCAAAGGTTTTTAAGGTCCACAAGAACTAACCTAAGGTTTATTGGACTTTGTGGTTAAAGCACCCGTGCTTGAAATGATTTTAGCCCTGGCTCAGTTCGCGGTGCGTTTTGTAAGAGAGAGATAGAAAGTTTTTCTGTTTGGAGAGTTTTCTCTCTCTTTTTCTTTTTAGTTCTAGCCTAGGATTGGCTTTTCAACACGGTCTGTATCAGATTCCTTGCTCCCATCATCAATCCTCAAGGGTTCCTGGCGATCGATGCTTCGAGATAGCACCGCCCATGGCAACCCCCGGAACCCTGGCTATTGAGATTTCGAGATAATCCCATCCATGGTGTTCCGTGGCCGAATCCAGACCCTGGCAATTGACACTTCGAGATAATGCCATCCATGGAATCTGAACCAGCAGAGTGCTTACATGCCCCCAGTAGGATATGTAAATATCCTAAGAGACAAGCACCGAGGAGATGATATTTTGTTACGCATCTTCGAGGGGATTTCCCGCCTCTCCGCGCTGGGAACTCGTCCAAATCAACTTGTGTTGATCGGCCGCTCCTATTCTAGGTGTTCTTTTCAGAATTTTGCGACGCTTCTGCATGATTTTGAATTTTACGCTTACTGAACCAGGCTGTGTGTGAGGTTAGGGTGCTTAGGTTACTGAGTCCCGTAAACCAAAAATTAGTTAACGAGGCCAAATACTCCCTAAGCCTTAGACCTAATACTTCAGCTTTTCATTTTCCTCAACCTCTTGAGGAGTGTCCAGATCTTAATGGGTACTAAGAGTCTATTCAAGAATGCCTAAGGTTTGCATTCTTACTAATCTCATTGTGCACTTTTCAGTTATTTTCTTGAATGAGGTCTAGAACTTAGGTTAATTCCTTAGTTCCTTACTAATGACTATCACCTTTTCTCATAATTTTGTGCTCCTTTTTCATTTTGTTTCTTTTCTCCTTCACAAAATTTCCTTCTCCTTTTATTCTTTTTCTAAAAATTTTTTAATTTTTATGGTGTTTTTGGCATATGTGAATTTTTTTTTTTTTTTTTTTTGAAACCTTTTCTTACAAGTTTTGCACTTTCATACCCCCCCCATGCCTAAGATTTGCAATGTCCTCATTGTAACCTAGGGGGTTTTTATTAACTTAGTTCATTCCTTAAGACATAAATTTGGATGAGTGGATGGGTCGGGTTGAATTTTTGCGGATGATTTCTAATCCCAGATGCAAGCATCTGAGGTGGAGTCGGCTGTCTTAAAGTGTGAACTTCAAGTGCAAAAAGGTGTCAGAACAAGTTTCAGGTTTTCAAAGAGAATGACGGGCTGCCTCCCGTTAAGCGCTGAGTTTTACGCCATCGGCTGGGCGCAATAAGCTCAAGGGGAAAGGAGGATATAAGATGCTTCAGCCAAATCAGTAGAAGTTACATCAATGAACGGCTTGAGTCTCTGACCGTTCACGATGAAAGGTTCAGAATCGTGGCTGAGTGGACTGATTTCGATTGCTCCATTTCCAAAAACCTGTCGGACCAAATATGGTCCGACCCACTTGGATCTCAGTTTTCCTGGGAAGAGTTTTAGTTGGGCATCAAAGAGTAGGACCTTTTGACCAGGATGAAAGATCTTTCTCGAGATGTGTTTGTCGTGGAAGGCTTTAACCCGCTCCTTGTAGATTTGCGAGTTCTCGTACGCGTCTAGGCGTAATTCATCGATCTCGCTGATTTGGAGTTTTCTGTGGGTCCCAGCCTTGGAAAGATCTAGATTACAGTTCCGTACTGCCCAATAGGCTTTATGCTCCAGTTCTACGGGAAGGTGGCATGCCTTTCCGTACACCAGTCTAAAGGGAGACATGCCCAATTGGGTCTTGTGGGCGGTCCTATAGGCCCACAATGCTTCCGGAAGTCGGGACGACCAGTCCTTCCTGTCAGGTCGAATAGTGACTTGCAGGATTTTCTTGATCTCCCGATTAGACAGCTCAGCTAGACCATTAGTTTGGGGGTGGTAAGGAGTAGAGATTCGGTGAGACACCCCGTATTTGGTCATCAGTGACCTAAACTGAGCATTTGTGAAATGGGTCCCCCCATCAGAGATTATTGCACGAGGAATCCCGAACCTTGAGAAAATGTGTTGATGAATGAATTTGAGAACGATTTTGTGATCACAGGTTCGGGTCGGTATGGCTTCGATCCATTTGGACACGTAGTCCACAGCCAACAGAATGTATTCGAAACCATCCGAAACAGGAAAGGGGCCCATAAAATCAATCCCCCAAACATCAAAGATTTCGCATACTAGAATCGGTTGCATAGGCATCATGTCGCGATGGCTCATGTTGCCCAAAGTCTGGCAATGACTGCATGCCTTGCAGTGAATGTATGCGTCTTTGAACAGTGTGGGCCAGTAAAAGCCGCACTGGAGGACTTTTGATGTGGTTTTATGCCCGGCGAAATGGCCACCGCATGCCTGGTCATGGCAGAAAGAGAGGATATTGTTGAATTCCCCTTCCGGGACACATCTCCGGATGATCTGATCGGCACCTATGCGGAAGAGGTACGGGTCTTCCCAAATGTAATACTTGGCATCGGAGCGTAATTTGTCTTTCTTGGCCTTCGGCCAATCGGACGGGATCTGATGAGATGCCAAGTAATTTACTACATTAGCAAACCATGGAAGGCTAGTACCAATAGTCAGCAGGTGCTCATCGGGAAAATGCTCAGTGATGGGTCCGGAAGGGTCAATTATTTGAGAAGGAAGAAGGGACAAGTGATCAGCTACCACATTTTGCTTTCCCGCTTTGTTGCGAATCTCAAGGTCAAATTCTTGCAACAGCAAGATCCATCGGATTAATCGAGGTTTCGCGTCCTTCTTTGCAAGGAGATGCCTCACAGCTGTGTGATCCGAGTATATGATGACACGGGAACCCAGAAGGTACGATCTGAACTTTTCTAGGGCAAATACTACAACTAGCAGCTCTTTCTCAGTAACCGTATAGTTACGCTGAGCCTCATCGAGTGTTTTGCTGGCGTAGTAAATGACCACAGGTTTCCTGTCAATTTTCTGCCCCAAAACCGCTCCTACAGCGAAGTCGGATGCATCGCACATGATCTCAAAGGGTTGAGACCAATCAGGGGACTGTAGGATCGGGGCTTGGGTGACTCGGTCACGCAGGATTTCAAATGCTTGAGTGCATTCCTTGGAAATTTCGAAAGGAACATCCTTGGAGAGAAGAGTGGTCAGGGGGCGCGCGATTTTTGAAAAATCAGGGATAAATCGTCGATAAAAACCGACATGCCCTAAAAAGGAACGGATGTCCCTGATCGAGCTAGGCATAGGAAGGTGAGAAATCAGATTAACCTTAGCTCGATCCACTTGGATACCTTTCTCCGAAATTGAGTGTCCCAGGACAATTCCCTCAGGCACCATGAAATGGCTCTTTTCCCAGGAAAGAACCAAATTCACATCGATGCACCGCCTGAGTATCTGGACCAAGTGTTGGAGGCAATCGTCGAATGATGCTCCGAAAACTGAAAAGTCATCCATGAAGACTTCCAGATAATCACCTACCATATCTGAGAATATGGCAAGCATGCATCGCTGAAAAGTAGCGGGTGCATTGCAAAGACCGAAAGGCATCCTTCGGAAAGCGTATGTTCCGAAGGGGCAGGTGAACGTGGTCTTTTCTTGGTCCTCAGGATGGATTGCCACCTGGTTATAACCGGAGTACCCGTCAAGAAAGCAGAAGAACCTATTTCCCGCAAGTTTTTCGAGAATTTGATCAATGAAGGGTAGTGGGAAATGATCCTTCTTTGTGGAGGAATTTAGTCGGCGGTAATCTATACAGACTCTCCACGAGTTGGCTAATCGGGTAGGAATGATTTCTCCGGTCTCAGTCGTTATAGTGGTGAGTCCTGCCTTCTTGGGCACGACCTGAATTGGGCTCACCCAACGACTATCGGAGATCGGGTAGATGATCCCGGCATCTAACCACTTGATGATCTCCTTTTTCATGACCTCCTGCAGATTGGGGTTTAAGCGTCTCTGCATTTCACGAGAAGGTCGTGTGCCCTCTTCTAAATAGATATGATGAGTATAATAAGAGGGACTTATTCCAGTCAAATCATCGAGAGTCCATCCGATGGCTCTGCGATGTTGCTGGAGGACAACAATCAGACGGGATTCCTGTTCAGGACTGAGGTTGGAATTGATAATCACAGGAAGGGTCTGATTAGAACCCAAAAAGACGTATTTCAAGTGAGCAGGAAGGGGTTTCAGTTCGAGGATGGGGTTTTCAGCAGCAGCGGGTGGTTCTGTATAGATGTGAGGTTCAAGGGTGGGAGTTACTGGGTTGTTCATATTTGGATTCGACTCCTCCGTTTGCGGGTCAAGATCCTTCTGTGGTTGATGAGGCATAATCGAGTCATTCTGGAGGTGTGATTCATCAACCAAAGTCTTGATGTCACAAATTTGTTCGATGACGCCGCAATTAATTCCTTGTTGGGCCTTAAATATATCAATTTTCAGTGTTTGATCTCCAAACTTAAGCTCTATTTGGCCCTCCTCACAGCTGATGTTGGCTCTAGCAGTAGCCAAGAAAGGTCTCCCTAGAATGATTGGTGTATCCCTAGGGTTCTCAGGTGCATCCATATCTAAGACTATAAAGTCCACTGGAAAATAGAAATCCCGCACTCTTACGATAACATCCTCGAGAATCCCTTTTGGTGACTTTATAGATCGATCTGCTAATTGTAATGTCACCTCGGTTGGTTTTAGCTCAGATTCTTCTAGATGGTCAAGTAAGGATGTGGGTATCAGGTTTATGGATGCATCCAAGTCTAACAATGCTCTATCAAATTGGGTACCACCTATCTTACAGGAAATCAGGGGAGTCCGAGGATCTTTTGCCTTGGGCGGGAGTCTACTAAGGATTACAGAGCTGGCTTGCTCTGACAGAACAATTGGGCTCCCTCCCTTGGTTCGCGGCTTACGCTGGGGTGTACATATATTCTTTAGAAATCGTGCGTAAGCTGGTACGTGGCGGATTGCATCCATCAAGGGGATGTTTATGTGGACCTGCTCAAAGAGCTTGACCAGGTCCTCCTCAGGGGCCACGGGTTTGGTGGTCTTCTTTCCCTTGGTCAGGGCCTCGGGAAACGGGATCTTGGTTGGTTCTTCTAGGATAGGTCCGGGTTGTGGATCCGGAACAGCGGTATCTTGGATAACTATCCTAGGGTCATGGTTATCAGGCTTGGAGTGGTTTGGATAATGCGGGTCTTGAGTTGTTTTACCACTACGTGTTGTTACAGAATTTAATCCGGCCTGATTTTGGTTTGGGTTTTGTAAGAGGGGTGGCTGCTGCTGAAATCCCGCATAAGAAGTTGAAGCCTCCATCTCGTCTGGAGATGGAGCAGTAGGGGCCTGATAAATCCATTGTGCGTGGCCTAAATTTGGATTCATAACGCGCTTCTGGGTTGGCACGTTATTTGGGTTAGGAAGGGGTTGGGAAGGGAGTGTGCCTGGCTGGCGAGAATACGCCAACTGGGCCAGTTGAGTTTTAACTTCTGTAAGTTCGTCCTTGTGCTATTTTTGAATAGCTGCATTCATTTTTTGAATGTTAGCCAGAGTCTGAAGGATTAAGGACATTTGATCCTGATTTGGCCCTGATGGATAAGTAGGGTTGGGCCGGGGCTGAGGCGGCTGGTAGTGACGAGAGGGCTGTGGGCGGGACTGAAAAGGTGGTCTTTGGGTTTGGGAATTTCCCGCCCACTGAAAATTGGGATGGTTTCGCCATCCAGGATTGTAAGTGTTGGAGAATGGGTCGTTCTGGATGGTGTTGAGGTCCTCGCAGGTCTGAGGAACCTCCTGAGAATCAGGGAAAGGGGGAATGGAGTTCCCCCGGCTGGTGTAGAAAGGATCGGATGATCCTCCGATCCAAGAATCAGATGGGGATGGATATGGCTCCATCCCAGGGGAAGATCGGTGGAGGATGTTTTGCACAGTCTCCTGTGTGGAAGGAGGTTGTGCAAAGGAGTTACGCACGGAGGTGGCTCGCTGCAAGTGCTGAGTCAGCTCATCCACCTTCTTTTCAATGATTGAGACCTTGTCCAATCGACTGGCCATTAATTCCAGGTCGACTGATGCGGACAGGCCCTGCGTCTCATGTGCTCCCTTAAGATTCGTCGCTGCGCGGGTATTCGTCCTGTCGAATAATCCCATGGAGTCATTGTTGATGGAGTTCTCGCACATGTTTTCGAGAATCTCCCATACGGTGTCTTCATGTTGACCCATGATGTTTCCTCCGCAAGTTGCATTGACGAAAAGGCGGATGTCCTCACGGAGTCCCTGGTAAAAAGATTGGACTTGTTCCCATTTAGGAACTCCGTGATGGGGGCACTTTCTCATGAGATCCTGAAAACGATCCCATGCCTCATGGAGAGGTTCTCCTGATTGTTGAGTGAAGTGTGTAATCTGATGGCGCAAGGCGTTGGTCCGACCAACGGGAAAAAACTTTTTTAAAAACTCGGATTGAAGTTCTTCCCAAGTGTTGATCGGCCGGGTCTGAGTTTGATACCAATGGGCGGCCTTGTCCATAAGAGAAAAGGAGAACATCTTCATGAGAAGAATATCCCGATTTTGCGCATTTGATCCAAAAGTGTGGGCCAGATGCTTTAGCTGTTTGATGTGCTGGAAGGGATCTTCAGAATTAAGCCCATGGAATTTAGGTATAGCATGAATCATGTTGGGCTTTAATTCGGAATCAGGTCCTCCAGTCGGGATTCTGACTCGAGGCTCAATGGCCACCGCAGCAGGATTGTAGTGGTCCCACATCATAGGACGCTGTGGTGGGTGCACGAAGTTTTGGAAGAGGTCATTGAGTCGCTGGAGCTGGTGTTCCAGATTATTTTCTTCCTCAACTGGCTGAGCCATGATGGGGAAAGAAGAAGAACTTGGTTCTGAATCAGAAGAGAGAATGATGTGAGGGTGTTGCTGCACAAATACGGGCGCCGAGGCTTGGCCTTGACGAGAGCGAATTTCTAAAGGAGGTCTTAAGGGTGGTCTTAGGGACCTCCTTCCGTACATGCACTATTGGAAGAGGTAAGTTTAGAAGGTGCTGGACCCAATCAAGACACCCAAAAATGTGTTGGGTGACTATAGAGGTGCGGGGCAGATGGACCCCTTGATCAGAAAGATCGTCCACCTAAGAATTACCTGGGCAGCCAGAGAGGGAGAGTCCCGCGAAGACCCCTACACGGTAGAGCGTCCCCACGGGTTACAGGGTTTCCCCCACCCGACCTCTCTTGTCACTGCGGTTCCAGGTAGACCAGAATGGGGATCTTGACCTCTTAAGTCTACCAATTTTAAGATCAGGGTGCTTAAGGTTTCACTTGAACTTTAGTCTTTTAAGTGCAAAGAGTGACCTAATTTAAGGTTGGTTGACCCAAGGGGTCAACTTTACCTCTTGTTTTCTTTGAGAACTTTTAGGTCTTGTCTTTTAGGGTTCAAGTGTTTAGAGAGCCAATTGTTTTAGGTTTTCTTTTGAATAGGTATTTTCAATCAATGGTTTAGGCACACTTCTTTTGGATTTTCTCCATTCTTGATTTAAGTAGTGTGTCTCTAAAACCCTAATGTTGAATCTTATGTTGGCTCTACTTGGTCCAGTTAGTTCTTTGTTGGGTAATTAGGGCTCAAGCAAGAATGTGTTAGCCCTTAAATACCCTTAATAGTGTGCAGGACTAATGAGTTGAAAACATGCAACTTTTATGGTTACTAAGTATGGAAGACAGGTTAGCCCTATATTGCTTGTTCTTTTCTTTTCTTCCTCTTTAGAGTTTTAGGGGTTAATAGCGAGAGGAAAAATTTACCTATCCTCGGAGTGGTTGTCGTGCGGTTGCTTGTCTTCTTGATTTCCTGTAGTTTTCTGCACAAAAGAGAGGAGATTATCAGAAATTAAAAAGAAATAGGAATGTTTACCTCTAGAATAGCCGTTGCTCCCCGGCAACGGCGCCAAAGTGATGGCGTTGAGACAACCGGGTTGTAGTATAGCCAGTTATTGCCATCATTTCAAATATATAAATTTTTTACTCGGAAAATAAAAGAGTTCCCGAGGTCGAACTCAGGGAGCAAGTTGTATTCTAGAGATATACATGTTTCTTTTACAAAAATAAAGAAAGAGAGAGAAAGAATTTGTTGTCTTCTTTTCTCTTTGCTTCTCCTCGTCTCAGATCTTCTGTTATCTTCTTCTTCTTTGTCTGCAGTGGTGATGTTCTTCTTCTGCAGTGGTGATGTTCTTCTTCTTTCAGCTGTTCCTTTGTTCTTTTGTGTTCTCCTCTGCCTCGCCTTCTTCTGTTGTTCTTCAGATCTCCTTCTTTCTTCTTTTCTTTTTCCAGTCAGGACGTCGTCCCTCCTTCTTTCTTCTTTTCCCTTCAGGACGTCGTCTGATTTTCCAATCAGACGACTTAAACTGCTTGTTGCTACAGTGTCTCCCTCAGCTTCCTTCTTCTTCCGCGGTCCTTCTTCTTCACCTATGCCTGCACACTTTAGAGTTTACATCAGAGGACAAAACCTACTCTACCCTCCCCCCCCCCCCGCGTCTCTCTCTCTGAAACCACTCTTGGGAAAGCTCTCCCAGAGCTGCCAGGTAGTCGGGTACGGGTCGCGCCCGGGTCCAGGCCCACCGGCGTGCGTGGTGGGCGAGGAGTGCAGGTCAGTCTAAGTCGGGTCGGGTCAGATCCGTGGGGCGTGAGCGCGGACGAGACCGGGTAACCGGGCGGGTGAAGGGGACCTCACCCCGTGTGCTGAGGCAGTAAGCCTCCAGCACTTTTTCGCTTTAAACCTCTGCGCCTCTTCAGACTTTTCTGAGGTGGGACTAAATGTCCCACCTCAATTGAGCGCCCGCAGCGGAGAAAGCAGCAGGCGATCGTGGCTTCACGCGAACCCTTCGCCCCAGCTGTGAGCCTGATGTTTTGTCGAAATGCCTCGCAAGGCCTGGGGGTCGAAGCTGGGCGTGGCGCTGGGCGTGGCGCGCCTGCAGCTGCAGGCGGAAGCAGCTCCTTCTGCACGGCAATGGCGGCGGAGGTCGGGTGGCCTGTTCACAGCAAAACGGCCTCTCAGCCTAATCAGAAGGTGCCGGGAGCTTCGCCAGAGTGCGGCGAAGCTCGTGTGGGTGGTGGCGAGGCGTGGGGCGACGTGCAAGGGCTGCCCTAGGTCGGACTGTGGGTCGGAGGATGGGTTTGTTCGGTGGGGTTGTAGAGGGTGATGTGGGGGAAGTGGAAGGGCGGGGGTTGATCAGGGTGAGGAGGCGGAGGTTCTGCGGTGGTCGGCGAGTCGTGTGGGATGCTGGGGTGATGGGAGCGGCTCGCCGGAGGATGGCCGGAGACGAAGGGGGTGACGGTGGACAGGAGCGGTCGAGGGTTTAATCAAATAAAAGACAGTGAGGAAAAGAAAGAGGGGGAGATGGGGAGGAGTTCTGACCTAGCTACGGAGACGAAAGGGGCCGGGGTAGGGCGACAGTCGTATCGACTGTCGCCGGAGAAGAAGATGCCCAGGGGAAGGGGCGGCGGCGAGCAGAGGGCCGGAGATGCGCCAGCTGGGTACGGCGTGGCGCGGGAAGAGCAGGGGAAGAAGTCTCTGCTGCTGGTATTGCGGCAGAGCGAAGAGGAGGAGGAGGAAGAACCGCCGGAGCTGGTGGGCGTCTGCCGGAGTGAGAAGAGAGGAAAGTTGGGGGTTTTCTCCGTCAGATCTGAGCTGCCGAGGTCGGTGGAGCGACGGGAGTATTTATAGGGATCAAAACAGGGAGGAAGGAGGAGGGAGACGATGTGTCTCCCTCGCCGGAGGACGCCGGAGATGGAGACCCATACCGTCCGTGCGTTCGCACGGCCGGTATGGTGGGTTACAGCGACCAGGGGGGTGTCCCTGCGACGGCTGACGACGCAGGGCACCCCCGGTTTACTTGCCGGGCTCTCCCCCTCACCCTGCGCGGCGCCATGCTCCGCGCAAGGTCGCCGGAGCATGGTGCTGGCAGGTTTTGCAGCGGGGACCTGAACGCAAAGAACGAAGGAGAGTTAGGGGCCAAAATGCGAGGGTTCAAAAGTTGAGGGCCAAAAAGTAAATATATGAGGACCAAAGTGTAAAGTTGGTCAAGGAGGTTTCTTCTTAGGCTCAAGTTTTTATACATGACTAATTAGGGCCTAAGGAATCTGATGGTGAATTTCATTTCTATATTAAACCTTGTTTGACCGGTCAATTTATGCGAAAACCCAAATTAAGTTATTAATTGGACATGGTTCTCAATGTAGGTCAAAATGGGTTCTGAAGGCCAAATTGAAGGTTCTAAACCCTAGAGGTTATTTTTCTATGAATTTTAGAGGGTTTATTCTATTTTTACTTTGCCTCAAACCTCGTGAATTGAAGTGGGTTGTTTTAGGGTTACAGATTATCATTTAGTTCCTTGGAATTGCTGTAGCCTTGCTAGATAATCTCATCCCACTTTTATTCTTATTAAGTTGCTTTGACCTATGTTTGGACCCTGAATTATCCTGTATGCAGATTATACTGGTAAAATTGCATTTTTACCCCTTATGACTTGTTTTCTCCTTAAACTCAGAATTCTCTGAGTTAAGCCTTTCCTTGAGTTATGTAGGAGCTTTTATCCTTTGTATTAGATCAAAATGAGCTAGTTATGGCTCATGATGAGGTTCTCATCAATACCTATATATATATACATACATATATACATATATAACTACATATATATACCTATATATTTATAACCATATATATATATACATATAGATATATTTACATATATACATATATATATATTTTCACATTCTTTACCATACGTGGTATCTAGGGAATATCTGCACCAGTTGCTGATATTCCCCGATACACGTGCACAAAAAGCGTGTCCGCATTCATCTTCCACCATCCATCCTACACCTTACACACGGCACCTCGTCCTGTCGGTTGCGTCTCTCTAGACGACGACAGACTCGACACTGTGCTACACTCCATCTCCGCCTCCACCCCCACCCCTTTATACATATATAATATATACCTATATATATATACTATATTTACTTGATTTCTGTTTCGATTTCCTATTAGTAAAAAGATAAAAAATATATAAAAGAGAAAAGATAATCCTCGACTTGCAGATACTCCGTCTTGCGAATAGCAAGACCCGTTTTGAACCCTGTTTTGGCTCAAAGCCAAGAACCTAATTTTGAGGGTGTGCCTCAAGGACAAAGATTACCAGAAAAAAATCTAAATAAGAAAAACACCAAAAACACAATAAACGAACGGAAGAGACCCGTTGTAGGAAAGGCATAGAAACTTAACTTGTACCCCACTTCCCTGAGTTCGACCCTGGGCCTAAAAGTGACAAGATAAAATCAAGTAGGCCAGGTTAAAAATTTTGTAAAGAGATGGTTAGGTTCGGTTAACCACTATACACATTTCAACAATAAAAATCATCATATTAACAACCTATCCGGGCTTGACACTATTAACCAACCTTCAAATTAGGTCACAAATCACAATCAATTCTAAAGTTCAAGTGAAATTCAAAGCACCATAATTCAGGAATAAAATTGGTAGACTTAAGGGGTCAAGTTGCTCATTCCGATCTATTTGGATTCTTAGTGACAAGGAAGGTTGGGTGTGGGAAATCCTATAACCCATGGGGACACTCTACCATGTAGGGGTCTTTGCAGGGCTCTCCCTTCCTGGCTACCCAAGTACTTCTTGGGTGAGTGACTTTCTGATCAAGAGGTATCATCCGCCTCGAACCTCCTTAGTCATCCAAAGATTTTTTGGGTGCCTCGATTGGGTCTACCACACATTTTGTCCCTCACTTGGCTCTATAGTGCTTGTTCGAGAGGAGGTCCTTAAGATCACACTTGAGGCCTCCATTAGCAATCCATTCTCGTTGAGGCCAAGCCTCGACCCACTTGTTTGTGCTACCACCCGACCAGATTGATATCTCTTCCGACTCATCTGCTTCTAGGTCCAAATCTCCTTCATTCGCATCCATGGAGAATCACGAAGAAGAACTCGATCTCCAAAATCAGCTACAGTGCCTCAATGTCTAGTCCATGCACACATCAATCCATCGCCACGTCCTCAAATGTGAGATCACTATAATCCCACTGCAGTGGAAATCGAGCCCAGAGTACAAATTCCAACTTGAGGGCCTAATGTTGAACTCAAGCCAAGTATGATTCATGCTATCCCTAAATTCCATGGCTTGAACTTCGAAGATCCCTACCAACACATCAAGCAGTTGAAACATCTGGTCCAGACCTTTGAGCCTAATATACAAAATTGGGACATCCTGCTCATGAAAATGATCTCCTTCACTCTCATGAATAAAGTTATCGATTGGTTTCAGACTCTAACTCGTCCAATCAACACATGGGGGGAACTCCAGACTGAATTTTTACAGAAATTCTTCCACATTGGTCGAATGAATGCTTTAAGGCACCAGATCAAGCATTTCTCGCAAAATGTAGGAGAACCACTTCATGAGGCATGGGATCACTTTTTGGATCTCATGCGAAAATGCCCCCATCACGGAGTTCCAAAGTGGGAACAAGTCCATCCTTTTTACCATGGTTTCCTTGAGGATATCAAGCTCTTTGTTAATGAAACCTATGGTGGAAGCATCATGGGTCAACATGAAGATACAGTTTGGGAGATTCTCAAGAACATGTGTGAGAACTCCATAAACAATGAATCACTGGGTATGTTTGACTAGACAACCACCCATGCATTGACAAACACATGTGGGGCACCCAAGACTCGAGGCTTATCCCTATCCATCGATCTGGAGTTGGTAGCCAGTCACTTGGATAAGGTCTCAATCATTGTGAAAAAGGTGGATGAATTGACTCAACATCTACAGAGAGCCACCGCTACACAGCAAAACACGTATGCACAACCGCCCTCAGGCAGGGAGGCTATGCATAACATTTACCACCACTCTCACCAAAGGATGGATCCATATCCACCCCCGTCTGATCCTAGTTTCAGAGGACACTCCGAACCCACCTACTATAGTTGGGGGAACTCTGAACCTTCGTATTATGATTTTTCTGGAGTTCCTCAAACCTGTGAAGATCTCCACGCCATCCAAAATGACCCTTTCTCCAATACCTACAACCCTGGATGGCATAATCATCCCAACTTTGCATGGTCGGGAAATAATCAGAACACCAGACCTCAATTCCAAGCCCAACCACAAGCTCCACACCCATATCAGCCCGATCAACCTGGGCCCGGTCTGAATTACCAATCTAGGCCACCAAGGGAAGAACATATGACTCTGATTCTAGAAACCCTGGCTGACATCCAAAAGACCAATGCGGCTATGCAGAAACAACACAAAGACAAGATCACAGAGGTTCCAAATCAGCTCGTCCAAATGGCATGGACTCACCAACCTGGTGTACTTCCTTCCCAACCTCTACCAAATTCAAACAACATGTTGACCCAAAAACACATGGTGAATCAAATCCATGGTCAATCATGCTACACTTAGCCAAGCCCATTGACTCATACCTGTGTGTTTGGAGCATCCACCTCAGCTGATCCGAATCATACCATGACTTATCCTATTGTTCAGCAACAGGGTCCAATTCTCTCTCCTCTGCCTCCACATCATGACTGTGCTATGATAAATGTTGTGGGCATGAGAAAACATCACAAGACCAGACCCTGAGGCCCATCTCCCAAATCTCACCCAATCCATGATCAATGCAACAAGGTCGAGGATAGAACCAAAAGGTAGAAACAGAGACACGTCCCCCAAGATAGCCAATCATTCCCCTATCCCAAATCTTATCCCACCTCCATACTAGAGGACTATCTGAATCTGACATAACGGGACCATTAAGGAACACACAAGTTACTATCCTGTTACTAGATATCCTCACTCTCAATTCCACCTCGCTTGACTTATCCAAAAAAGAGGTGGAGGAACCCTCACAAGGGAAGGTAGTACTGTCTGAAAATGTGAGTGCCATAATCCAAAATAGTCTACCTCCTAAGAAATATGATCCAGGTACCTTGCTGATCCCTTGCAAGATCGGTGGTACAAATTTCAAGTGGCTTGTACTGGATCTTGGCACTTTAGTCAACCTAATCCCAACCGCGATATTTGAGAAGCTATGGATAGGACAGCTAAAACCCATTGATGTTACTCTGCAATTAGCTGATCGAACCATAATCACCTTGATTGGACTGGTGGAGGATGTTGTAATTATAGTCAAGGATTTCAGCGACCTAGCTGATTTCCTAGTTCTTGACATGGATGCACCACAACAAATTCAAGATATGCCCTTGATTTTGGGGAGACCTTTCTTGGCTACTGCAGAAGCCATAATCAATTGTCAATAAGGGCACATGATAATTGCCTCTGGAGATAAGAGAATTGAGATCAATATTTTTGAGGCATCTTCTAAAGGAAAAGACAAGTGCTTGGCAAAACAGCTAGGTTTAATTCAAGATCTCATGACCATTTCAGTAGTAGAAAACCTATAACCAGAACTAGAAGTTTTCCTCATGAAGGAGGATCTCGATTTAACTGAGCGTGATCCAAGCAAATTGATTATATTGGAGGCTTTCACCTTTGATCTTGCGGGCATACGTTTCGAGGAACAGGATGACATTCGACTGGATTTAAATTTTTATTCCATGGATTTGGAGACATTTCATTATCATGATTGTTTTGAGGATCTCTAGGAAGCGGGCATGGTAGATACCGAGAGTGACCACAACCCAGAGTATGAATCCTTTACAGGTTTGGAGTTGGATGATCCAAAAGGCACTCTCCAGAGATTCACTTTTGATTGGGATGAAAGCTATAGAGGAGAATCATTAGAAGATGCAATCTTTGAGTTATTTCTTGAGGAATTGATCTTACACCCATTTGAGAAGAATCAAGATGACTCGTTGGATAATGATCCATTAGGTCACATTACACCAGAGGAACCACACATCTGGGCTATAATGACTAGATTCACCTCTGTTGGGTCTTGGACTCATGAAAATCTTTCTTCAGGTCCTCAAGATCACTACATATTCCGAGTGATTCCTCCGCATGAACTCAATAAGGGCCACCCAGAAATGAATTGACTTGACCCATATCGTAGACCCTCTAGAATGACTCTTCATCATGCTTTGATACTCATTGTGGCCATCTGATTCTCATCCACCACGATCACATATTTCTCCTATCACTCATCATAATGCAGCAAATGAAAAATCCTTTTGAGCTCCTTGTGCCCAACCGATGGTGTTAAACTTAGCGCTTAACGGGAGGTAGCCCATCATTTTTGAAAAACCTGATACCCTTCTAACCTATCCTTTTGTTGAAATCATATTGCACTTTAGGGTTCATTCATTAGAACAACGGACTCCACCTTTGATACTTGTATTAGAGCTAGAAATAGTTTACAATAGTCTTTTTGACCTGTTCACCACCCACTTGTTCTAATGCATGATTTGAACTAAAATGGAACCCACCCAATTTACAATGAGGACATTGCAAATCTTAGGCATGGGGGGTATTAAAGTGCAAAACATTGTGAGAATTAATTCATGGAGGGGTTTCATTCAAAAAAAAAAAGAAGAAAAGAGGAAAGGAGAGTGAGTTGAATGAAAAACAATTGAGGAGAAAAGAAAAGAAAAGAAAAAAGAAAGAAAAAAAGGAAGCAATCAAAAAGAAAGAAAATGAGATGTCCCTTGTAATTGAGTATGGAATTTACCTAACTTTTAGGCTAGATCGGATGATGAAAGACCTGGAAGGCTAAAACTTAGGAGATTGGTGACAAGTACTGACCTTTGGCCTCTTGGGCCATTCTAAGACTTAAACATTCATGTATTCATTAAGATCCAAATTAGTCCTCAAGAGGTTAAGGAATGTACGAAGCTGATGTAGTAGGTCTAAGGCTTAGGCCCCGTTGCCTATCCTTTGTTTTGCGGGATTTGGTAACCTAAGCACCCAAAAATCACACACTAAGTCTAGTTTAGTGCACTTAACAAAGAAATAATGCCAAAAGTGTTCTGTTATGAAAAACTATCTCGAAAATCAAGCTTAGGAGCGGCTTGAAGACACAAGTTGATTAGACAAGTTCCTAACGTTGAGAGGTGGAAAATTTCCCTCAAAGATGTGTGTTAACATATCGTCTCCTCGGTGCTTGTCTCTTAGGTTATCTAAATATCCTACCGGGGTCACGTAAGCACCTTATGCTGGTTCAATTGCCATGGGCAGGATTATCCCAAAATGTCAATTGCTAGGGCCTGAATTTAGCTACAGAACACCGTGGGTGGCACTATCCCGAAGTGTCAAAAGCCAGGGTTCTGGGGGTTGCCATGGGCAGAGCTATCCAAAAGCATCGAAAGTCAGGGACCCTTCGAGGACTGATGGTGGGGACAAGGAATCCGATACAGACTGTGTTTAGGGCCAATCTGATGCTGGATGTAGGGAAATATAAAAACAAAAGAGTGAAAACTCTCCAAATGAAAAATCCTTCTATCTCTCTTATCAGAACGCACTAGCAAACTGAACTTGGACATGATACGTCTATGCACGGGTGCTTCAACCGCCGGGGCCAACGAACCTCTGGGTAGTTTTTGTGGGCCTTAGAAACCTTTGCAGCAGGTCTGGATCTTGGTAGGTACTTGAGTACCTCTAGGCCTATTGTTGGTATTTTGATCAGATTTCTAGAGATGCTACTTAGTGAGGCATCCTGACGATTGCATCCAACCTAGAGATCTGGTTTGATCCATAGGATTTTGCTAAGGGACTAGCAAAAGCTAGTCATCGGGGTATGATGGGAACACCATCATAGGTCCTAACTGACCATTTTTAGTCAAATTTGATGGATAAATGCTTCGACACAATCATCTGAGGGCCGTAATTCCATGTCATTCTGATGTGACAGGAAAATGAGAAATCAAGATTTTTTTTAAAAAAAAAAAGAAAGGAAAGCTATCGAATCACAATAGCAATCTGGAAGGGCATTTTATTCATCATCTAAACAAGAACAACAGGGGACATTACAAAATAGATCCCCACAAATGTATGAGGGACCAGCACTCATTTACAATTTACATAACGTACATCGGTCTCTCCTGAAACAACCTCGCATTCCTCGCCCTCCACACACTCCACATTGTCGTCGCATACGCACATGTGGTTTGTCACGCGCCAGGAAATTCTACCATAAAGTGTCCCAATTAGGAAGCGGCCCATGACAAGTTTTTCTCCATATCGCATCTATAATCAAGCATGTGGAAAAAATATGCCCCAAGTTGTCTACATGAAGTCTGCATAAGGGACATTCATGTAGGACAACCCCCATCCTCCTATCTCAACTCCCCAGTGATCAAGCCCTCCCTTCTACATAACCATATAAAAATTTGGACTTTCAAAGGAACTTTAAGGAGCCAAATTCTTTTTCCAATTGGATCCCCATCCATAGCTCTATTGGACTCCAAACTCCTCTTATAGGCACGTGCCGCTGTATAGACACCATTCCACGCATAATTATCTTCCATTCCAACCCTCGGTCTGAAGCTTTGAAGATCTGAAATCAATCTCAACTTCTCCGCACCTAAACGAGTGCCCTCCCTGTTTATTTCAGACCCTAAAATATGCCAGCCATCATCATGCTCAGACCAGCAACTACGTACTGCACAGTCCTTATCCATAGTAGCCATATACATTTTTGGATATGCATCTTTCAAGATACCCAGGTAGGACCATTCCTCCTTCCAAAAGCTAAACACACTACCATCACCTAGAACTGGCTACAGTAAATGCCAGTTAGTCTTCAAAGCCTGAACAACAGAGCACCAGAAGGGGGAAGGTTAAGCTGGGTAGAGCCTCTTCAGTGCACTATTGGAGCTGCCATAGCTATCTTTGATGGTATCAGACCATACCTTCCCGTTGCCATTAAGGACTTTAATAGCCCACTTGAGTAGAAGCACCTCATTAAACTCTTTTAAAAACTTAATACCCAGTCTGCCAAACTCCTTGGGTAGGCATAAGAGTTCCCATTTTAGCAGTTGCATAAACTTTCCTTCATGGAAAGCCCTCTTCCAGAAGAATCGCTTCCGCATCACATCAATACGCTTCCAAATGGACTTGGGGGCCTTGAACATGGAGAAGTAAAAAACTGGAATAGAAGTGATAACAGACTTCAATAGGATGAGTCTCCCACCCTTGGACAAGAACTGACTATTCCAACTTTCTAACTTCATAGAAATTTTGTCAAAGAGAATATTACAATCATTCTTCTGTAGTTTAGAGCATCTCAATGGCAGCCCCAAATACTTGATTGGAAGTGTGATACGTAGCGTACCCAAAATAGAAGAGATGGCATGTTGTTCTTGATCAGTAAGCCCAAAGCAAATCAAAGAGGATTTTTCTCCATTCAACTTCAGACCAGAGATCTCCCCAAAGAGCTTCACCATATGACCCAAAGCTTGAGCTTCAGATTCAGCCCCTTCCACAAAAAAGACTGTATCATTGGCGTATTGGAGCACAGGAGCCAAGGCTCTCCACATGGATAAGGAATAGCCTCTTATAATACTGGCTTCATACAACATGCATGCGTATCTAGTAAGATTATCGACCGTAAGATTGAACACCAACAGAGCAAATGGACACCCTTGCCTGACTCTGCACTGTGGTTGTATCCATGCCCCACAAGGCCTACCATTTCCAGAGGAGTAAAGGAAGTGGTGGTAATGCACCTTTTCATCCATTGAATCCAAGTATGAGGAAAGCGCCTTCTTTTAAACACTTCCCACAAGTATAGCCAAGCAACCGAACCATAAGCCTTACAGAAGTCCACCTTCCACATGAAGGCTTTACACTTCCTCCTGTGCTAGCCACTCACCATCTCCTGGGCCATAATAAAGGACTCCTATAGCGACCTATTAGGGTGGAACGCAGACTGGATAGGATGAATTTGATCATGAAGGACCAACCGTAGTCTATTTGCCAGTATTTTGCTCACCACCAAGTAAATGGCATTCAAGAGCGCTATAGGTTTGAAATCAAAGAACCGTTTAGCACCTTGCATCTTTGGTAACAGGAAAATGTACGATCGGTTTATCTTATCAAAGCCATAATTCCCTCTCTCGAATTCCCAAATCACCTCCATCACTTCCTTACCAAGTAAACTCCACATCTCTTTGTAGAAAAATACTTGAACATCATTAAGACCAGGTGATCCTTCATTATTCAGTTCATTTATAGCATCCACCACTTCTTTTTCAGAGATACTTGCAACCAGCCTATTATCTTGCTCATCTAAAATCCGAGGAGCCACATTAGCAGCCATTCTCCACATGCCCCTACTTGCTGCTCGTGAGGTCTCCCTAAAGTACTTAACAGCTTCAGACCTGATTTCTTGCAAGGACGTTAATCTCTACCCATCTTTGACAATAGAAGATATCATATTATGTCTCCTATGTGAACTTGCCGTATGGTGGAAGTATTTGGTGTTGGCATCCCCCTCTTTAAGCCATAGCTACCTTGAACGTTTCCGCCAATCCATCTCAAGTGTTAGGTCCTCTTCTAGTATCACCTTCTGCCACACCCTTCTTGCATCAAGCTCCTGACCAAATAGAGGGGATGTGGCCTCCTTTGCATCTAAACAATGAAGTTCCATCAAAGCCTCATGTCACCTTTGGTCTCTTAATGAAGAAATCACAACCCCATACTCTTTAAGCATGGTGCTCATGGCAGCCAGTTTGGAGGCAAGTTTGATTGTAGTCGACCCCTCAACCTGTTTGGCCCTCCACCTCCCCTCAAGCATTTCATGGAAGCCTGGTTCTCTCAACCACGATGTTCTAAATTTGAAGTAGGAGCTTGAACGCACCTGTTCACCACTATCCCAGACCAATGGTGTGCGATCTAAAAATGGACATTCTAGTCCAGAAATCGACGATGATTGATATCTATCCAGTAGGTCAGTATTCCCAAAGAACCTATCATTCTTTGACATCAAGCCATTTCCATTCCTCCATGTAAACTCCACTCTAGACGAAGGGAATTCAATTAGGCCTAAGTTTTGTACCATCAACTGGAATCCAAGAGAAGCATTATCCATCACTCCATTGGGTCGGTCCATTCCTGTTAAAACACAAGTAAAGTCCCCGCCCACAAGCCAAGGCACCCCTTGTACAAGCTTTGTTGCTTTGGATAGGTCCTCCCACAATTCAACCTGATAGAGGCATCGCAGGGACCATAAACCCCAGTGATGAAGCAAATGTCCTCCCCTTGAGTCTTCTTGTACTTGAAGGTTATCAAATGTCTAGCTCTATGAACCTCCATCACTTGCTGACAAGCCTTCCTCCACCAAGAGATGATACCACTAGATCTACCTTGGGAGTTCAGGGCCACATAGTCAGCTATCCCTGACATTAACAACTCATTCCATATCCTCCCATCTACATTTTCTACATGCGTTTCTTGTATAAGCACACATTCAATCTACCACTCACTCAAATATCTCCAGAGGGAGGCCCTTCAAACTCTGTCGCGCAACCCACACATGTTCCAAGAGAGGACCCTCATCTCCCTCCTTGGATACCCCCACTCTTAAGGGTCTAAACTTTCCCCACTTTAAGAATGGCAGCTATGGCATTTTTGTCCACCTTAACATGTTTGGTCAGATGTTGTTGTCTAAGCTTATATGGAGACCTTCCAATCCCTTCCTTAGACGATGAACCTACTCCAAATTTCAACCCTTCTGCAGCCTAAAGGTTGGACTGACTTTTCATGGTATTAACGGGGATTTCTTGCAGCACCCCATCAAATAGTGTCTCCTCATCCGCAACTTATTCAATTGGGGCTACTTCCATCACTTCTTCATTATTCTCTAGATGGTGGCAGTCCTTGCATTTCTTGGGTTCAGGAGCTTCATCGGATGTTTCTCATCCCATCTGTTCTAGGCCTCCATCTTCTCTCACGACTTTAGCATAAGATGTCTTAACCTGTTGCCCCAACCCAATTGTATCACCAGGACTAAAAACCAATTGAAGCAACCATGAACTCCCTCCACGCCAGAGAATAACCTTCTCAGGTACCGACCCTCCCCTGAAGACATCCACCAAGGCATTCAATACTCGACCATCACCTTCCCTCAGTCCAACCTCTGCATCTTCTACCAACATTGAAAAGCTTGCAATCATGGATGCAACCACCTCCTTTAATCACAGGTGTAGAGGAAGGCCTTTGATTCCTAGACTCCTTGACCTGGATCCAGACCTCCGAGGTGGTCACTCAGGTAGGGACCCATCGAATGGCAAGCCCAATCTCCAGATCACCGTCAAACTTTCATAGACACTCGATCTAAATAGCAGTCATTCGACATCAATCATCCCCAAACTAAAAATCACAAGCTGCGTAGGGGATAAAACAATAATCTTCCACCCTTCAGCTGATAGGGATAAGGAGTTTACCAGTTGGCAAAGCTTTTCTAGTGCAGGGTTGTCGATCATTACCTCTTCAATCAAGGCCCCTCTTAGTACAAATTCAACAGATCTGATGTCCTCCATCAAGGGAACTTCAACATCCACCGTGTGACCCCTGTATGTGGGCGGTGGTGGCAGTAGAGGCGATGGACCCTCGTTAGAAGTCCTTCTAGTGCGCATAGAAACCCTACCACTCAATTGTCCTCTACTAGACACACAAGAATCCCATTTATAGCCATGGCCGCCACACACCAGACACACCAGGGGGGATCGGCAAACGACCACCATATGTCCCCTCCTTCAACATCGAAAGCATAAGATCTCCTTGTTAGCCCTAGGCCAACCACCCTTCACACGACCCATGCTTGTCACCCTGCCTCTGGTAGTGGAGTCTCCCCTCCGCTCCCTTCTCCTCCAAGCCCTAGACCTCCAAGTCATCCATCATTCATCGCCATTGCTCCCCCCTCCTGTCGCCATCCTCGACTGTGGTTTAGGACCAACCTAGACTTCTCTTCTCGCTTCAACCCTCCCAAGTCAGAAATCAAGGTTAATTCTGTAATTTTAGCAGCATATCATGAACACAAATTAACCATAGGATTTTTCAGGGGTAAACAGAAGGTCAAATGAGCATTAAATTCTAATAAGTTGGTCCATACAGATAGAAATGAGGTTTTACGCTTTTCGAGAACTGTAACAGCACATAAAACCCTGATTTCAGCCTCGCTTAAATAAAAGAATTTTCAGTCAGGGTAAAATTCATCTAAAACCCCTAAAATTCATAAAAAAATATTTTGAGAGATTTGGTATCCTTGGTTTGACCATTTGAACTTATTTTTACCTTGAATAGAGTCTTAGACGAAATTTTTCCCTAATTTAGGTTTTTGTGCAAATTTCCCAGTCAAACTTGGTTAAAACTGAAATCTGACTTCACCATTAGATTTATTGGGTCAAAGTTAGGTTTGTACCAAAATTTTGGCCCAGTCAGAGTCCATCTTGACTTAGTTTGCAATTTGGTCTATTAAGTCTATTTCTTTCAGCCAAGCCCCCAACTTTCGAATTACTTGCATTTGCCCCCTTACTATTCATCATTTTCTTCACATAGGCCCCTGCCACCATGGCAAGTGTGAACCCATGGTAGACGACCTTCAATCAGAGATTTCTCTCTGATTTCTCAATCGAATCCCTCCAAAATTGGAGGGATTGATCCTAAGAACCTTCCTAATTGATTGAGCTACATCTTGAATCCTAATTTGAGCCCTAAAGGTCATGTTAATGCAACAATCCTAGGGATTTTCTTCCCTAAAATTTTGAGCTCTTCATTCTTCCTAAGCTTGGAGCCCGCCCTAAGGCCTTTAAAAGGACCTCCTACAATCGATCGTTAGCAAGTTATAAGCCAAAAACTCCTCTCTTTCCTCTACCTACGACTTGCTTCAAGCTTGCTTCGGTGACCCTCCTCCTCTAGCCCCTTCACCCTCTGCCACATACCATAGGTAGAGGGAAACACCTCTTTTTCATCTGCACCTAGCCATACCTTTGAGGAGCTCTCAGACTATCTCCTCGTCGCCGTCTCCATCTCTAGAGCTTTCTTCATGTCCAGCATCGACCAATCATAGCCGGCACCACAATCGCTCTCCCTTCATTCGTAAATACCCTCCTTCAACTCCTCTCACTTCCCTGACTCCTTCTGTCTACTTAGAACTTAGGTTCGCAGATGACTTTGCTCGTACCACCTCTGCCTTCCTCAGTGTTGGGTTACCTCCGACAAGCTCACACGACTTCTCCACTTCACCAATCTACCGACCATCGAGTCCGCGAGCTCTGCCTCACCTCACTAATCAAAAGCCCTAAAGAAACTTGAGGCTTTGATCTTCCTAGCACACCACCCAGCACCACCACCTTCGCTCACCTTCGTCGACTTCGCCACGCGCACACACACCGCCTCACCGCACGAAACCACCAATGTCACATTCACCACACTCAGGTGAACCTCCTGAGCTTTTCTGACAAAGCTGAGAGGCCATATTGCATGTTTCAGGTGTGTGTCAAACAACCACCACTGCATTCGTCTTCTCCAAGCACTGCCGCGCTGCTCCAGCCATCCTATGCCTTGCTGCGGCCTTCTCTTGATGCGGCTCCAGGTCCTGAGGTGAGTCCAGGTGATGATCGAAGTAGCATGCATCTCCAACTACCTCAATTTGGTGCATACTTCAGCTGCAACTCACACAGAGCTTCGCGAAGGACTGCAGTGGGATATAGTCCCACATTAGAAAGCTTTAAGTGCCTAACAGCATACAAAAGGCATTTGCACTGTAGCCTTGTTGCCTCAATGAGAACGGGGTGAGGTCCCTCTCCACATGCACGTACAAGCTCTCACTCGCCACCTACGCAGGCGGGTCTGGGCATTGGATCCGATTACCCAGGTTCGGTCTGAGAATTGAGAAGAGAACCAAAGAGAGAGGGGGGAGGGTTTTTCTCTACCTTGGGATTCATGCCCTCTCCCTCTCTCAACACTTAGCCTCTGAGGGCTTTGTGCACGGCCCTTATGCCTTCATTGGTGTGTTGCTACTGTGCCTCTTCCCTGAGGCTCAAGGCAAGGCCTTGTGCCTTGTGAGCTCTTGCTAGTTAAAGCATCTGAGGCCTTCAGTTGTCGTCTAATCTGGCACTTGATTGGTTCTGACTATGATATTTGATTGAGCATGCTGTTCATTTATCTGAAGTATTTGTGAGCTTAAACTTAAGGGTTAATTTACCGATTCAAATCACCAATTTAGCGCATTATTTTTGCACTAACTCTCTATTCTTTATTGGAATATTCTTTTGAGCATTTCATTGGTTTTAATTGCATACCTATTTTTTGATATTGTGATTATTAGATTGAAATTGCCATATTTGCTCCCTGCGAATGACCTCAGACTCTAAATTGATTTCAAGTTTATAAATTTAAGTATTTTGTGTGATTTTTCATCCTATACTATAATGCGCTTCTCTAAACATCGACAATTTTGTATTAAACAGTCTCTTTAGATGTTTGGGAATAATAATGGAATATTTCTACGTGGGTTTGCAAGGATATTGTTCTGATAGGCTAACGGTCCTATTATTGGTCATTTGTTAAGGTTATGAGATGTCTTATAAGTCGTCTGGAATAGGGTCAAGTCATCTAATTACAAAGAATAGAGACCAAGGTTTCCAGCCTAGATTATTGTATGTTTGATTTAAATATCAAATGGCTTAAAAGTTCCTATCAAACATTTGGTAAACATATTGTACATCTGATAAGGTTGACTGATTATGGTTTTGGCTTTCTATCTAAACTCCTATTTTTGCCTAAGTGTCCTAATAATGGATAAGTGCTCTTAGGACTTAGGGTGTTATACTTTGGGCTCTTTATGAAGAATCTAAAGAAATAAAAAGTGAAATAAAAAACAAATACATAGAATGATAGATTCTATCCTGTTATTCATTCTCCTTCTTCAAGGTTTAGCCCTAATCAAAGCTCCATCTCCTCCATCATGCTCCTCCATCTCACCATGGACGTGAGCTTGAGATCCTCACACTTACTTCCATTTGCATTTCAACCTAAAATCATAAACTCAAATGCAAATGTCAAATAACAAGCATTTTGTAATTATCAAAATCAACTATCGTGGTGCACTTGCACAAACATTTATCATCACTCTTTTGCCTAAAAACATCTAGCTCTTAGGTTTTTCATATTGCAATCTGGTTTGGGACTACATATAGGAATTTTGTAGAATAGGCATGAATTGCATTATTTTTGTAGTTTTACACCTTTTCGTTGTCAGGGATGATTAGACATTGAATACCCTTTAAACCTTGGCAATGTAAAAGGCAGAAGATGAAGACAAAACTCATTCCAACTGGATCTCAACTCAACTCAACTGAATTCAGCTAGATCCAATTCTTTCCAGCTCCACATAGCTCATGGCAACTCTACTTGATCAAGCTTAACTACTACTCATCAAGTAGCTATGCTTGGTCAGCTGAAGAGTCCTCAACCAGCTCAGGTTAGCTCAATTGCAGCTCCCAAAGACTCAACCTAGCTCAACTTAGTTGAGATTATCTACCAGACCTAAACTAGCTAGCTTAGATAGCTAGGAAGTCTTCAAGATAATCAGCTCTAGCTCTCCTCAGCTCTAGACTAAAAGAAGCTAGCTCAAATTAGCTTAGCTTAGTTGCTAGCATAAAAACCTAGCTAGCTATTGAGTTCATTGGCATGTCTACTTCAGCTACTACCAACTCCAGAAAGACCATGCAGCTCAAGTCTTCCTCCTTACAACAAAACCCTAGCTCCTTCCACTACTCCTCTACTAGCTAAGCTAGCTCAACTATCTAAGCTAAGCTCCTACCCCTTTCCACTTCATGGTCGATCACCATGTCCACTTAACCACCCAAAACCCTAGCTAATACCACCTTCTCCTACTCTCCTTGGCACCAACATAACCTCCACTCACATCCCCTCCTTTTGGTGCCAAATCATGGCACCCTTTCTGAAAGTTCCCTACTAGGAGGGGTGACGTAATAAAATGCGGAAATAAACAATATCACAGAATAAACAAACACACAAAGTACACAAAGAATTTTTAGGTGGAAACCCAAACCGGGTGAAAACCACCACCTAACCCTCTCGAGTTAGGATTTTCCGATCAACCTAGTTGATCAAATCCACTAACCGAATCACTTTAAAACGAGGGTGATTCAACCTCAGTACAACCACGCTACAAGTACGAGGGTAGCGTTCGCAAAGCGAATACCCAACCAAAAGACAAAGGTAAAATAAACAACAAACCTATAGAGCCAACAAAGTAATAAACCTAAGCTTCTATAGGATTTAGGAAACTCCCCTTTACAAGGAGTGCATCGACGATGACGCGGTGCGTGAGCCACGCGACGGCGCAACTTCGCTCTCGTGAACTATGGCGGGAGAGCGGGTGCGCAACAGCTTGATGCTCTCAAGAGAATGGAGCTTGAGTTTGGAGAGCAAGAGTTAGCTAGGACACAAGAGAGTGGAACTATGTTGCTTAAGTGTGTCTTGTGTTTCTCTTGTTTTTGTGTTGGTGTGTATTTGTGTTGCAAAGGTTCCGCTCTATTTATAGAGGCCTTAGGAAGGCTTTGGAAGGCTTAGGAAAGGTTCTATAGCTGTTGGGAACAAAGCCCAAGAGAATCAGGCCAAAATCAGGACAATGATTAAATTTGACAGGGTTATCAGACGTCTAACTCTGGCATCAGACGTCTGGAAGGCCACTTTAAGACGTCTGATTTAAATGTCAGACGTCTGATTCTATGCGGGTTTCCTCCTGACTTGAATCAGATCTAAACAGGGTTTTTGTACAAGTCCATCAGACGACATACAGGACGTCTGGCACTATGTCCGGACGTCTGGAAACCTACTTTTACTGAGGGAATTGATTTCCAAACGTTGCAACGGCTAGAAAATCTCTGAGAAGAGATTTTGGGTCAGCCGAGGTAAAACGGTCATTTATCAGACGTCTGGAAAGGCCTAAGGACGTCTGATAAGGCTCTAACGGTCATATTCTTGAGTGTTTGCTAAGCCAGCCAACGGTCCACTAATTGGACGTCTGGCAAATCCATCAGACGTCTTCTAAGACATCTGGTCTAAGGTCTGGACGTCTGATTTCATCAGACAGAACTAACTATGTTCAGCCTAACAGTTATCAGACGTCTGAAACAACAGTCAGACGTCTTAAAATACTTTATCAGACGTCTGATTTGGGAATTAGACGTCTGGAAGTGTTGTTTGAACCCTATATTGGTTTTCTAAGTATTCTACAGAAAACCTAAGTATCCTAGGGTTGTGCCGGTGTTCCTAGGACTACTGTTAGGGTTCTTTGAGGCTCTTTAACATGAAATATCTAAGGAAATAAAGAGCAACAAAAGAAACGAAAAATACAACAAGTACAAAAGAAGGAAATCTATCCTATTCTTCATTTCCTTCCATCTTCAATCTTTCGCTCCACGCGAACCTCCTCTGTTCTTCATTAAGCTCCTCCAATCCATCCTGGATGCGAGCTCGAGTTTCGTCTAAACACGTCCACATTTGCAATTGACCTGAAATCTAGGACTCAAATTGCAAATGTTAAATAGCACATGTTTTGTTATCATCAAAACAAATGATCGTGGTGCTCTAACACCAACAATCTCCCCCTTTTTGATGATGACAAAACCGTAAATAATAATACATAAAAATCCTCCCCCTTTTTGACATTATCAAAAAGGTTTGATTGGTTTAAAATTCCTATAACTCCCCCTTAAAACATGCTCTTCTATGAGTTTCTTTTGACAAAGGTAATGTCCTCCCCCTTTTTGTAACAATGAGATAGCTATTATTTTTCTCCCCCTTTCTAAAGGAAATTTAGCTACCTTATATCTCCCCCTTAAAAATTGACAATTAGCTCATTAATTTTTAACTCTCCCTATCTAAATGCTTATAAAAAGATAGGGTTAAGAATTTTACCTCACCTACCATGGCCAATAAAATGGCCCGAATGGTGGTGGTGGATGCCACATCGGATGGGGCTCCCATCCGTAGCTTGGACGCCCGGGCATCGGCGCCGGTCTCCAATCTGGTGGTCGACGTGCGGCGGGTCCGTCGTTTGTTCGCCGTCTCGTCGGTCTTCTTATTCTCCTCCTTGGTCTACTCCTTGGTTCTCCCAACTTGAGTTGACCAGACTTGAGTTTGTAGGTCCAGTCCTTTATGTTGTAGTCATCCCTGAACCCTACAAAACAAGATTCTAATTCTTTTTTCGGTATCCAAGTGGGCTTGGATCCGGATTTGTTAGAAGGTCTCCTTGATGGAGATCCTTTCTCAACCTTAGGGCTATAAAAATTATCAACTTTGTTGATTAATTTGTTAGAATTTTCCCTAAGACATGCAATTTCTTTTTCTATAATACTCATCTTAGTCTTTAATCATAGATTTCTAACTTTAGACTATCATTTTCCTCAATCAACTTATTATTTTCATTGATGAGGTTATGATTTTCTAATAACAGGTTATTATCCTTAGGACTAGTTTCTATGTCCTTAAGTTATTTTTCTAACCTATCATTTTCATTTTTAAGAAAACTAAGGTTCTTTTTAATGCTTTTATTTTCTATCCTAAGTGATTTACTAATCTCAAAAAGTTCATTAAATGCTTCTTGAAGATCGAGATTTACCTCGTTGTCGCTGTCGCTGTTGGTTCCTCTGGCCATGAAACCAAAGCAAGTGGTTTCTTCTTCTTTTTCTTCTTCTTCTTCCTTCGAGCTGGAATCCTCATGAGTGCCTTCCAACCTCCTCCATATCTCGTGGGCGGTGGTGCACTCTTGGATTCGTTCGAATTCCCTCAGACTCAATGCGCAGTACAAGGCATTCATTGCCTTTGCGTTGAGTGAGAGCTCTAGAATCTGCACCTGCGAGTACCCTCCTTGGGGTCGCTTCGGGATCTCGTATGGGGTTTCGCAACATCCCCATACCTCGAATTCAATGGCTTGGAGCCACGTCTTCATCCTCAGCTTCCAGTAGCTGTAGTTGTTCCCGTCAAAGTAGGGCGGACGGGTTGTGGACTGCCCCTCGGAAATTTTGATCGCTGATGTGCTTCCCTCCATTTGATCTCTTGCCTGGTGTTACTCCGATCTCGCAAGAACCTGCTCTGATACCAACTGAAAGTTCCCTACTAGGAGGGGTGACGTAATAAAATGTGGAAATAAACAATATCACAGAATAAACAAACACACAAAGTACACAAAGAATTTTTAGGTGGAAACCCAAACCGGGTGAAAACCACCACCTAACCCTCTCGAGTTAGGATTTTCCGATCAACCTAGTTGATCAAATCCACTAACCGAATCACTTTAAAACGAGGGTGATTCAACCTCAGTACAACTACGCTACAAGTACGAGGGTAGCATTCCTCAACCCCTTCTCTCCACGAGAAGGATTTTGTCCCACGAAGGAGACGGGAATTCGCAAAGAGAATACCCAACCAAAAGACAAAGGTAAAATAAACAACAAACCTATAGAGCCAACAAAGTAATAAACCTAAGCTTCTATAGGATTTAGGAAACTCCCCTTTGCAAGGAGTGCATCGACGATGACGCGGTGCGTGAGCCACGCGACGGTGCAACTTCGCTCTCGTGAACTATGGCGGGAGAGCGGGTGCGCAACAGCTTGATGCTCTTAAGAGAATGGAGCTTGAGCTTGGAGAGCAAGAGTTAGCTAGGACACAAGAGAGTGGAACTATGTTGCTTAAGTGTGTCTTGTGTTTCTCTTGTTTTTGTCTTGGTGTGTATTTGTGTTGCAAAGGTTCCCCTCTATTTATAGAGGCCTTAGGAAGGCTTTGGAAGGCTTAGGAAAGGTTCTATAGCCGTTGGGAACAAAGCCCAAGAGAATCAGGCCGAAATCAGGACAATGATTACATTTGACAGGGTTATCAGGCGTCTAACTCTGGCATCAGACGTCTGGAAGGCCACTTTAAGACGTCTAATTTAAATGTCAGACGTCTGATTCTATGCGGGTTTCCTCCTGACTTGAATCAGATCTAAACAGGGTTTTTGTACAAGTCCATCAGACGACATACAGGACGTCTGGCACTATGTCTGGACGTCTGGAAACCTACTTTTACTGAGGGAATTGATTTCCAAACGTTGCAACGGCTAGAAAATCTCTGAGAAGAGATTTTGGGTCAGCCGAGGCAAAACGGTCATTTATCAGACGTCTGATAAGGCTCTAACGGTCATATTCTTGAGTGTCTGCTAAGCCAGCCAACGGTCCACTAATTGGACGTCTGGCAAATCCATCAGACGTCTTCTAAGACGTCTGGTCTAAGGTCTGGACGTCTGATTTCATCAGACAGAACTAACTATGTTCAGCCTAACAGTTATCAGACGTCTGAAACAACAGTCAGACGTCTTAAAATACTTTATCAGACGTCTGATTTGGGAATTAGACGTCTGGAAGTGTTGTTTGAACCCTATATTGGTTTTCTAAGTATTCTACAGAAAACCTAAGTATCCTAGGGTTGTGCCGGTGTTCCTAGGACTACTGTTAGGGTTCTTTGAGGCTCTTTAACATGAAATATCTAAGGAAATAAAGAGCAACAAAAGAAACGAAAAATACAACAAGTACAAAAGAAGGAAATCTATCCTATTCTTCATTTCCTTCCATCTTCAATCTTTCGCTCCACGCGAACCTCCTCTGTTCTTCATTAAGCTCCTCCAATCCATCCTGGATGCGAGCTCGAGTTTCGTCTAAACACGTCCACATTTGCAATTGACCTGAAATCTAGGACTCAAATTGCAAATGTTAAATAACACGTGTTTTGTTATCATCAAAACAAATGATCGTGGTGCTTTAGCACCAACACTTTCTCCCCATAACCACCACCAAAAGCCACCTATAGTTGGCCCCAATTTCACCCTTCTAGAAACCCCCATTCAGAGACAACATATCCCTCCATCACCACCCTACATCTACCCTCCAAAGCCATCTACACCCTCCATATTTTACCTCCAAAAAAACCTTTCTAGAGACACCTCCCTTTGCCAAAACCATGGTGCCTCTCCACCCATGGCTAGCCACCACCCTTAACTACCACCCTACATAACCCTTAAAGTGGTGCCAACCCATCCTAGCCCTAGATCCCTTAACTACTTACCAAGAACCCATCCTAACCCTCCATCCATTCACGCCACCTACCCCCCCCCCCCTTTCCCATCCTATAAATACCCTACCATACACCACCATTCACCATCTTGGCTACCTTATTTTCTACCTATAATCCACTTACATAACCGACCATAGGAAGGAGAGGAGAGAAGAAGATCAAGAAGGTTCCCTTGCCTGCTTGATGACTTCTTCCTTGGCCCAAGCCACCGAGCATCTACCTTAGTGGAGGACAGCCAAGCAGTGGAGAACCTAGGGGTGGAGGATGTCCACCCTAAGGAGGAGAAGAGGAGGAGCATTCCTAGGAGGAGCATCTCAAGAAGGAGCCCCTTTTCAAGTCCAGGAGCCTCTGGACTTGGAGCAAAGAGTCTTCATCTTCAGATTTCACTAGAGAATCTTCTAGTCTTTGATTTTCTTTTATGTTAGTTTTATTGTAGAAGCATTCTTCTACAATTGTTTTTTAAGACAAGTTTCTTCCCGATAATACAATTGCCTTTCCTGTTAGTGTTTTTATGTTTTGAGTTCAAGCAATTACTTTGTTTTGTTTATCTTAGCGCAAACACTCCTCTCGTCTAATTACCTTAGGCACACTTGTCTAGGGTGAGTTTAGATAGGAGGATACTTCTTGTCACTTAGGCATAGTTCTTTCATATCATATTTCGCTTCTTTCACCCCAATTGTTGAAAACCCTAAAAGTACAAAGCCAAAAATACAAAAAAAGAAAGGAAATTAGACAAGGTGAGAGAGAGAATCAATTTATCGACTAAAGTTTCTCCTTGTATGACCCTAGATACCTTGCCATCTAGGTTTTACAAATTCAAAAGCGATCACGAAATTGCATGTTGCAACGACCAAAAATCTGCTTTAACAAATCGTGTAATTTTTCTTATGAATTTTTGGCGCCGTTGCCGAGGAGGCACAACTTAGTTTCTATTTGTCTCTCTCTTGCTTAATTAGGTCTTCACTACCTTTGTTTTGGTTTTGATTCAGGTGCGAATCAGGAGTGGGAGCAAGATTTGGAGTCACTTGGAGTAGAAGCTTTAAGTAGCCTTTTCTTCCCACAGGTTTCCAGGAAAGAACCCAAGCCAAAACCCCTTGAAATCTTAGAAAACTCTCCAAAAAAATTTTTAAAATATCAAAAAAAATAAAAACAAGAAAAATCAAGGTTGGTGGACTTTTAAAATTGACTTGTTTGCTTGTTTTCTTCAATTCTTCACCACCTTCTTATTGGTGTTGAATTTTTGAAAATCTAAACTTCTATCTTCATTTTAAAAAATCAAGTTTGGATATAAAGAGGATTCTTAAAATACTACAACTGGACCCAAGAGATGTCCCTTTGAGTCAATAACTTAAGTTCCAAATTTTAGAAGATTTGGATAAATAGAAAAAATTTAAAAATTCATGAAGTAAACAAGGGTCACACCCTAATTCCTTACTATTACCTTACTGTCAGCAACTTTTCTAAATTTTCTACTCATAAAATGATTTTTAAAAAGAGATTCATTTTAGGAGTTGCCTACATAGGATTTCTACTTGAAGGTTTTTATTTTCTCTCTTAGTCACACAATCAATTTAAAGGAATTGGATTCCACCAACTCCAAACTTGATTGCCTTATTGTGTGAAGCACTTTTAAACTTGTTTGAATACATTAAAAAGAGAGAATCCTAAAATCTACATCATCTATATCAGACCATAAAATCTTTCACCTTAATCTGTGTTTGCAAACTCCCTATTTTAGCTTGGGCATCACATTCCCATCCAATTCACACACACAAAAACGAAGAAATAATCGGGTATTACCTCAATCAACGCCCTTCATTTCCCTTGCACTGCCAAATTTCTTAAGCCTAACTAAAATTTGTAGTTACTTTTCTCTTAAGGACTTCATTCAATTTTAGGATTGATATCCGGATTTTAAGATTTCTCTAATTGATCTTAATTCCCTTAATCAAACTTGGTTAAGATTAAGGAAGTCAAATGATGGGCATAGGTTTCTACAAGCCCCTAGTGATTTTCTTGAGACATGCTTGGGCCGAAGCCACCACTTTTAGTCTAGCAAGGTTAAGTTTGGGAAGTAGAATTAATTATTGATTTCCTAATTTTCAGGTTCTCAAGCCTTAGGTTTTTCTAAGGAGTCAACCTTAAGTTAGGGTTAGAATTTTTTATTGCTTGAATTACACATTTTTTCTCTCTTCTTTTCCCTTCTCTCTGCCTCCTTTTCTTCATAAAAGTGTATGCACGGGGGAAGGTCCTAGAATCCGCACAAGGAGGGACCACTTGATTCCGCCCCCCGCACTAGATGGCTAACCTTTTTTCATCCTCATTCTTCCTATTCTACCTTTAAAAATATGGAAAACATATAAAATAGGTCTAGTTCCACCTCCTCCTCTCACTCACAACTTACCCCTAACCCTCACATTCAAAATCCACCAGCTAACTTGATCGGGTTTTTACATGATTTGTAATATTTGGGTTTTAAAGGTCGTTGCAACGTGCAAAAATCGATTCACTTTTGAAATTTATAATCCTAGATAGTGGAGTATCTAGGGTCATCCAAGGAGGAAAATTCTTGCAAATACAAATCTTTTACTCAAAAAATAGGAAATCAACTTTCCTTTCGAGTTTTTCAATATAAGATTTTTTTTTTGTTTTTGAAATAATAGGCTATCGCACTTTTTAAAAATGGAAAGAGACTAACACCTAAAAGTTAACCCTAAGGTGACAAGAATAGCCTCTCCCTAAGCTCACCCTAGGCACATGGAGACCTAGAGTAATTAGGGAGAGGGAGTGAAAAAGTGCTAGATTATAAAAGAAAATGCGACAAAAATTGAAAAGAAGGCAACTTTGATTTAATGGAAATGTGTTTTACAAAAACATGTAGAGGAATGCTTCTACTTGAAATTGAAAATACAGAAGTACTAAAAACACAAATCCTTTTGCAAAATTTGGTGAAGAAGAGAGTCTTCTTGCCCCAAGCCTAGCTACTCCTTGGCTTGAAAAGAAGATCTCCTTCTTCTCCTTCCTTTGAAATACTTCTCCAAAGTGTGGTCTCCTCCTAGAAAGCCCAAGGGGGACGTACCTAAACTCCACCAAATGTGGATGGCTTCCACCTCAATGTCTCCTCCAAGGGTGGGGTATGATTGCGCAGCAATCATAGGTCTTAATTGACCTAAATTAGGCTAGGACTTAGCATAAGTTAGGGTAATTCATGCATGCATAAGCATTATCTTCATCTTTACTTCTTTCCATTAGCTATGCATAAAATAATGTTATAATGTGCTGATTAAGTGCATTATGTCAATTACAGGTAATAAGCTGGATCTGAAGCTGGATCAAGAATAATCAGTGTTGCAGCAAGACTGGAGCAGAAAACTTAGATTAGATATAGTGAATAATGATGTAAGGGATTTAAGGTATGCTATTCTATTAAGTAGGAATAAAGTAGTAAAATGTCAAGAGCTTAGGTCCATCCTAGCCCTATGATAGCCTAGAGACTTCCCCTAAGCCTTAGCCACCCTTAGATTAGGTCACCATGATTTTCGGTAAGGTTCAAAGTCTGTTTTAAAAATTCGATTGCCAAAAAACTAGTGAAAAAAAATTTCTGAAATTTGGGCTAGACTTTTACTTTCAAACCATCATTCAAAAGGCACTATTTTTCTGAAAAAATCCCAAGTATACAATTTTTAAAAATTCGTGAAGTGCAAGGGGGTTAAACTGACCCAGATTTAAGATTTTTCAAATTTCAAAAAGCAATTCCGAGCAATCTGCAAATCTATTTTGACAAAAAATGGTGGGGTCTGAAAGTTGATCTCATTAGCTTTATTTTCCATATTTTTGCCAAATTTTTGAAAGTCATTTGATACTATTTCAAAGAGAAAAATCGACCTGGGGTCAAAATTCTGGAACTGACCCCCTAACATTAAAAAATCTCTAAAAATTCTGTTGAAAGAGTAAAAATTCCAAAAAAATATTATCTAAAATGATAATTGAAAAGGAAATCTACTCGCCAAATTTCAAGTTAATTGGATTCCAAATGTTGCCAGAGAACTGATTGTGATTTTTGTGGTCTGCTGAAGACAAAAGAACAAAACCCTAGAATTGCATGAACCCTAGGTTACACCTTTAGGGTTACAACTTAGAGACCACATTTGGGCTAACCTAGACTTAGTCAAGTCTAGCACTTAGCCGGTGAGCTTGGTCACATTGTGGGCCACTCACCAAAAGAAAACGTCAACTGAAGAAAATTGGCTAAAAATCAAGTCTAAAACACGAAATAAACCCAAATTTGTTGTCGTACTACTGGGTGCTTTCAACCTCTTGGCTGAGTTAGCCAAAAGGGGGGAATCACTTTCAGTCAGTTGTACAACAAATTTTCTTCAGGAATTAGAACTTAAGATGAAAAAGCTGGTCATCTGATTCATAAGAACCATCTGATTGACAGGGCCTTATCCTTGTCTGGCTGGCTGCACCAACCCAAGGGTTGGGTGGTGTATGCAAGGAAGGACACTCAGACCTCGACTAGTTGGACCTTGGGAGCCACTCCCAAGGAGGCGAGTCACTTCGCCCGTGCCATCTTCTTCCCCACCCTCTTCTTCTATCTGCTTAGCCGTAATGGCTAACCCTGGATCTAGACCTAATCAGGATCCAGAAGAGCTGGACCCACGAGCTTATCTGAGAGTCCAGGTCACCGAATCAACTTGGCCTTGGGATCAGAACCCAAGGTGGTGAAGACGACTTTTCGCTTCACCTGATCCTTCTCCTCGAGTTACCGAAATGGTTAACCCATATCCTAACCCTAGATATTATGACCCATACCAGTTGGTCCCTCAAAGAACCGCATCTTATAATCCAGGATATGGATTTCATACTCCTGCTTCTCACCCATGGAATATGGGTAGACCTGATTCACCCCCTGGAACCCCTGAAGAGCTATTGGTGCATATACGACTGCATTACAGAATACAAAGAGTTGTATCTAGCGCTAAGGAGAAGGTTGCATTCTACCTACACAAAATCCAGGCTATCATTGAGCCGAACCAAAGACAAAGCTGGATTCCACATCAACAAGCTGTGATGGAGCTCCTTTAGGAAACAACAGAGATAACAAGTTTAATGGGACAAAATCAGGAAACTCAAGAACTGCTGTTTTTGAGATATCAAGTGGAAAATAGCCTTGAAGACCTCAAAGAATCTGAAACGACTACACCGGAAGGACACACAGAAGATTCTCGGGAGCCGATGCCAAAAGATAATTCAGGGGAAGAAGAATCCAGCTTGGATATAAGACAAGAGCAGGAAGCATGCCAAATGGGTTCGTCTGAGAACTCCATTCAAGAAATTGAGGAAAGGACTAATATCTCTAGGACTGAGACACAATCGGATTATCCTAAATCCTAGGAGATACCTCTTGGGTTAGATAACCCAATTGAGATAAGGGAAGTAGATCCAGTTGAGGATATGGACCATGAGGCAAACATTACCTGTGACACTACTGATCAACCTAAGCCACTTCCCATTGTAGGTGAACCTGTGCTAGAGCCGACATCTTCTGATCTGCACTCTTCTTCTTTCACCTACATCCTTAATACGGATGTTAGAGATTCTGAGATGACACTTTCTATCCCTGATGCTGACACCCGAAGACCAGAAGTAGCTATGGATGTTTTGACCGAAGAAATAAATATGCTACCTGAGGTAGGAATTACTGAGGAACCCAATGCATATGAGGGTGAAGCTTTAAGAAGAATGAGCTGGGGACGCACCTATCATCCAAGTCAATGGCTCGACCCCGATCCTGAAGAGTCAGCCTCCAATGAATCAGAGATGAGTACTAATGAGGACGAAGTAATTTCTGACGAGGATTTTAGTAACATCCCCACAGATCTTCTACTTTCACGAATACCCCCGTATGATCCAGAGCCTGGAGAGGGCATGATGTTTGATGTCAATTATTATTATGAAGACCCCTATGACTCGGATTCTGGTTCTGAGATACATGTTGATCTACTCCCTCAGCAACTTTCTATTGAATTATGGGACAGGATAAATCAGCTGAATCAACGTCATGATCCCCCCTCTGATTATCCTCTATTCTCCACCACTACTCCACACTTTCTTATAGCTAGACTATTTGGAGTAGGGGTGCACAATTAGCTGGTTCGCATCTCTGGATCACTAATTCTAGGAGCATATGAGCACATCTTTCTCTTAATCTTGACTGACTCCTATGCAAGAACTGATACATCTGTATAAGTTCTTGCCCAGCTGGAGGCGTTAAACTCAGCAGGTATAGATAAAATATCCCACATTCCACCATCATCTATACATAACTATTTTTATACATAGCATATTTTTCTTTTAGCATATTTTCCTTTTGCATATTGCATACTGACAGGTTGGTCGATGCTAAATATATAATTTCAGGAGCAATTACAGATGATTTCTACCCATTCTCTCCTTGCTGTATTTATTTTCTTTTATATTCATGCATGAGGACATGCAAGAACTTAGGCATGGGGGGGTAGATATAGCAAAATTGAAAATTTTTATGCCAACATTTAGGAAAAACCTCAGAGCTGCATGTCAAACGTACTTTAGCACCCTAAATAAAAGAACAACCGACTCCACCTCCAATGCTCGCATTGGAGCTAAAAATCATCTGCAACAGCCATTTCCAACTCACTTGCTCACCTCTTGTTCTAAATTTAGGGTTAAGCTGAATGTAACCCGATACGGGAATTTCACGAAGTATAAATTATATGAGATAACTTGTTTATAGCATATATACATATTGCATTCATGAATAAGATTATTTTATTAAGAGAATGCATTAGGGATTTTATCCTCTAGTTGATTCCTGTAATTTGGAACCCATTACAACTTTTCACACACACGTAGAATTTGCAATGGATTCACGGTGAAGGCATCCCTAGACAGTGTTTTGGGAGTTAAGCAAATTTTCCTCCAAAAATCCACAAAATAGTGTGAGATGAGAGTAGAGTGTACTGGTGCTCTAAGATTAGTGCAAGGAATTTGGAATCCTAGATAATTAGGTGATGATACTCAGAGATTAGGCATAGTTTTCACTCTCGATTCTTGCGTATATATTTTTGTGCGAATTGTGAGAGCCACCAAATAAGGCAAATACGAGGAAAGCGAGTTTTAGTAAAACAAGGGCTAAGGTGGATGGTTACCACCATTCTCTACGGAATCATCGGCTGAAGGAGGGTATTGATGCCAAGGTCAGAAATACACCATCCTATCCATCTCTCCCGATGCCGTGAGTAGGCACTTCCACCAAATAAGCCACCCAATGTCTCTTGAGTACCACCAATCCCTAATAATACCTCCTCAATAAAGTTCACGGATGTGTGCTAGTTGTGTATATGTTGTAAAAAAAAAGTAGAAAAAGAAGAAAAGCAAGAAAAAAAAAGAGTATTTAGTGTTTATTTCTGTTGCATTGAGGCAATAACGTCAAATAAATTCAAGATCCACCAAATATGGCCTTAACCTATTTTTCTGTGTTTCTGACCACTCGAATACTGGCTGAGGAATTTTGACTTAGTGTTAGGGTTATGGAACTCAATTAAAGTGTTAATGCCAAGTGAGACCACCAAATACAGGTCATACATGAGAATCTGGTGAGGTTGTGAGCTCTTAGAAAAAGAAAGAAAAGAAAAAGGGAAAGAGAGAATGAATACAAAGGAACCAGAAGAGAGCATAGTTTTTCTCATCTTTCTCTGAATGAGTTACTTGATAGTCCAAGAATCTAGATTCTACAGTACTAATTTCTATGTAGCACCAGTCGAGAGTGAGCCACTAAATATATAATCTTTTCCCTCTAAGATTCTCTAGTTAAGCTTAAAGCCGAGGTGGAATTCATAGAATATCTTTAATACCCCGAGGGAATAAGTCCACCTATCCTATTAGAATTTTTACTAGGGGTCAAGTACAGGCTTTAGAGGTGTATCAGCTTTTCACTTAAATCCGTTGCAAAAGCTACGTAGCGGCACTTTCACGATTGTCTGGATTTCTAGAGCATAGGATGAAAACAAAAATGAGAAAAATCTCTAGGCATACACTTGATAAAATAATCAGTTCCTTATGGACCCTTGCTGTAAATAATTTAGCCTTGCATTTTCTAGGGACTAGCAAGATTTAAGCATGGGGGTATGATTGCGTAGCAATCATAGGTCGTAATTGACCTAAATTAGGCTAGGACTTAGCATAAGTTAGGGTAATTCATACATGCATAAGGATTATCTCCATCTTTACTACTTTCCTTTAGCTATGCATAAAATAATGTTATAATGTGCTGATTAAGTGCATTATGTCAATTACAGGTAATAAGCTACATCTGGAGCTAGATTTAAAGCTGGATCAGGAATAATCAGTGTTGCAGCAAGACTGGAGCAGAGGACTTAGATTAGATATAGTGAATAATGATGTAAGGGAGTTAAGGTATGCTATTCTATTAAGTAGGAATAAAGTAGTAAAATGTGAAGAGCTTAGGTCCATCCTAGCCTTAGGATAGCCTAGAGACTTCCCCCAAGCCTTAGCCACCCTTAGATTAGGTCACCGCACCCTAGGAAACCCTAAAACCCTAGTTCCAACCCTTATCTGGACGTCCAGATGAATTATAGGACGTCTAGAACCCTTAACCAACTCCCGCACACCTTAAACCCACTTCTGCAGTGTTATTGGACGTCCAAACACTTTGTCAGATGTCTAATTTCTACAGAATACCCAAGATAAAACCTTGAATTCTTCCTGACTCTGATTGGACGTCCAGACAACAAGTCTGGACTTCTGATTTTTGAGTATAAGATGTTTGATTTCATTTTTGGATGTCTGGAACTGCTCTCCAGTTCCTGTTTTGAGATTCAAGACTTGATCTTGGATCTCTAGCTCCCTAGACCCAATTCCAACCCCATAGGAACCCAAATTAAGGTACCCTAACCCTAGTACATCACCTCTAGACCTCCTTAAGGACCTAATTAGGTCCTCACCAAACCCAATTGACTTAGATCATAGTCAATTACCATTACCTAAGCCAATTTGACTCATTGAGTCCAATTGAGCTCAGATCTCAACCCACACAAGTCCAATTGGACTTAGTGAGAGTCCAATTGACCTAACCCCAACCTAATTGAGTTATTTCACTCTCAATTAGGTTCACACTCATTGAATTAAACTTGGGTTAAATTTAATTGCAATTCCCCCTTAGCAATTAGGGTTTGCAACCCTAATTTAAGGCCTACACCTACCCAAACCCCTTAGGACCTAACCTAGACCACTTAGCCACCTAGGGCACGGCCACACACACACACACACACATTCATGCACATACACCCACCTAGAGTTCTCTAGAACTCTCTTGAAGTGGCGCCACTCTTGGTTGCCAAATTTAGCAACCAAGAGTCATTCAATTCTTAGATCCACTTTTTATCGATCTAAGAACTACTCTCTCTCTCACTTGGCCGGACACTCATGGGACTCTCTCTAGAGAGTTCCACACTTCTCTAGAGAGTCTCCCTGGTGGCCATTTACACCCATCCACTCTTGGCTTCATCCCATTCTTGGCATTCATTCCACTTAGGCTAGCCACATTCATCTCCACTCCACCTCCACGAGGAGCACCACCATGGAGGCCACCATCTCCATGCCAGAATGTTGGATCATCTCCCCAACCTCTCTCCAAGGGCTGGCCTAAGTGCCATTGGCCGCCCCTCCTCTCAGCCACTCAAAGGCCATCGGAGCCCATCTCCGAATGCCCTTCCTTTCTGCTAGATTTGTAACTTAGCTCTTTGTAGTTTTACTACTTTCATTTACTACTTAGTAGTGTAGCTCTTATTCTCCCCAAATGATGCATGCAAAATTCTCCCATAGATTCCTACATGCAATCATTTTCTGTTAGCTAGATTTATGTTTTTCAAGTTTTCGTTTACAAGCTTTCCTCTACACTCCATGTTGCAAACAACCTCTAAATGAATGAATGAATGAATGAAAAATATATCTTTTATATACATGTCTCTATGTTGGAAATCACCATGAGCTTATTGGTTGCAATCTAATTTGTGTGATTCAAGTTGCCTGTTTTTCATTTATATATATATTTTGCAACAAGCATTTCGGTTTCGGAAAATATAGACGATCTAACTATAAATGCATTTTCCATAAACAGCCACCACGTAACTAGAATTGTGTGAACCGAAACTCATACTTTCACCTTTGTTATCTATTTAACACACACGCACGTAATCAGAACTCACAATAGAAGTGGCGAAACTTTAATCCGATGATTGGAAATCGGCGTGCGATTCTAAATAAAGTAGAGTGATAAAAGATTGATCTCAGATTTGAACAAATGCCTCCCAGAGATGAATGATCGGGACTCAAAGTCTCGTTATCATTTTATAAATATTTTTGTTCAATCATATTGTGCACTATACTACAACGCTTTTCCTATCAAAAATGCGCTCTACGATACCAAATAGGCGTGGACCACCCTCAAATCGTCCACCTAGGGTAGGAGTGTACCCTAGGTATTCTCCCTTTGCCTAGCTTCTCCCTTTGGTTGGTGTGGGCACAAGAGAGAAGAGAAGAGGGAAAGGCACCAAGGGGATAGAGTGTCCCCTTAATCTTCTTCTTGTTTTTCTCTTGGCCATCTATGGAAGGTGGAAGTATGTTGTATTAATGGTAGGCAAAAGGTGAATGTTAATGGTGGTAGGTAGGGGTATATATAGGAGTGGTAGGGGGGTAGGTGTAATTAATGGATGGAGGGCTAGGATGGGTTGTAGAGGGTGGTTATAGGATCCTAGGGCTGAGAGGGGTGGCACCAAAATGGAAGGGTGCTCGATGGTTGGCGCCAACCCTAGGTGAGATCTTGGGTTAGGTTTAGGTTAGTGTGTTGTAGGGTTGAGATGGAGTTGTAGGTGGTGGTTATTGGGATCTATGGTGGGTGTTGTTTGGTGTGCATATGAGGGGGTGTTTAGGTGTAAGTTAGGTTGAGTTGGCGCCAACATAGGTGTGGTTAAGGGTTGGTTAGGTGGCGCCAACTTGTGGATGGTGGTGATGGGGTATGGTGGTGAATGGATGGTGAGGATTGAAGGTGGAGTTGGCACCAACAAGGGGGTGTATGTAGGTGGTGTGTTGGCACCAACTAGGGATGGTTTAGGGTTAGTTAGGGTGGGGTTAGGTGTAGGGTTAGGTGGCGCCAACCCTAGGGTTCTAGAAAGCGAGTAGGTGTAGGGTAGGGATGGCCTTATAAGGTGGTGGTTATGTGGTGGATGGTTGAGGGTATTTGGCGCCAAGTGTAGGGATGTGTAGGGGGTAGTTATGGTGGGTTAAGTGGTGTTGGCACCAAGTGTAGGAGGGTTAAGGGTGGCACCACTAGATGGATGGTGGAGATAGGTTAAGGAGGGATGTGTAGGGTGGATGATGGGGCTTCAAGTTGGTGCCAGCTTGAAGGGATGTGGAGGCTCTTTTGGCACCAACTTGAAGTGGGTTAAGGTGGTGGTTATGGGTAGTTTTGGAGGGAAAATTAGGTGGCCTTTGGTGGTGGTGGTGTGAAGGGTCATGAGGGTTGGTGACGCCAACTAGGAGTGGACTAGTTAGCTTACTTAGGTGGTGGACTTGGAGTAGTGGTTAGGGTAAAGTTAGGTTAGGGTTTAGATGGATGGCCATGGAGGTGGAGCTGGTTTTGAGCTTAGCTAAGCTAGCTTAACTAATGCTTGAGTAGAAGAAGAGGTAGGAAGGATTAGGGTTTAGGGAGGAGGAGCTAAGGGAGTAGCCTTGAGCTACCTTGAAACTTGTAGGAGCCATCATCTGTTGAAGTCCTTGTAGGAGCTCAACTACTCTACTTTCGCTAGCTAGTTCTTTGCTAGGTACTAAATTGAGTAGGTTGAGCTGGTATCAACTATTCTAGAGCTAGAGGAAGCTAGTTGTGGACTTCTCTGCTGACCTAGCTTTGCTAGCTAAAAACTAGTAGCTAAGTGTTGAAGTACGAGTTACTACGCTAACGTATTTGGTTTTGAAAAACCTGTCATCGTAGTTTGAAAGAGAAGAACTCATGTTCAACAAATAAAATTTATACCAGAATAGAAATCCCGGGTCGAACTCAGGGAGGCTATGTCGATCTATATTCACAATTATATTTTTTTTAGAGTTTTTGTTGAAAAACAAGTGATGTAATTACAATGAAGCAATATTAACAATCAGAATAAACGAGAGAGAGAGAGAGAGAAAAAATGCACTTAATATTTCAAAATGTTAATACAATAAAACCAGAGAAGAATTACACTAGAAAGTGAGAAATCAGCTACACTAGAAAGCAGGAAAATTCTACTCTAGAAAGCTATAAAGAAGAATGGGAGAGAGAAGTTATCCTCCTCGATGATCGCCTGGAGGACGAGCCGGACGAGACGCCACCTCGACAAAGGAGGACGAAGCAGGAAGAAGGAGGGCGAGGCAGGAGGAACGAGAATGAGGCAACACGTCGTCGTCGTCGCGGGATCCGCTTCCGAAATGAGAGTGAAAATTTGACTTTATCTCTCGAGGAGCATCCCAGGTGTGGGACAAGCTTCTCTTGAGATTTGGAGAGATAGAGGAGAGAAGGAAGGGATAAAAATTTCGTATGGAGGGTGTCTCCTTTTATAGTTGCAAGGAGTAAGGGCAATTTGGTCTATACAATTGTAAAACACTAATTAAGGGGTCTTTAGTGACGGATAAAACCATCGCTAATGCCCCATCGTGGGCAACGTGTGCCGCCCGCTCATCTTCTGCGCCGCCCACGTCTTTCAATTCTTGGCCGTTCAATCGTGAGATCGAACAACTGAGATGCGCCCTCGCCGCACCTCTTCAAGCCGCAACGCCCGCATCTGATGGCACGTCACGCGCGGGCGTCCGATAGCACGTGGGCTCTATTGAGAGCTCGCAGTCGCTCGATCGCAATTAGACGGTTGCTATGCCCGCTCGCCTGCGCCTGCCTCCTGCGATTCAAACGCTCGCCTGCGCTTCACTTAAGCACTCTCACCCACTGCACTACGTGCGTGGAAGGGCAGGCGCTTAACTTAAGCGTGGGTGCGTCCCAGCCATTGGATCTTGATCCAACAGCGGGGAAACGTTGATGCGGAGGCCTTCAGTGGATGCATGTGGACGGTTGGGTGGCCGAGATGGTGCCACGTGGTGGCATCTTGGCCGTCCATCTTCTGGTTGATGTAGATGGTGCCACGGTTGTCGGATTGAGTCGATTTTCGCACCATTAGGCTGCGATCATTGATCTAAATCCATCCGTGCGATCAGATTTGTCATTTGAAGTGTGGATTCACACCATCTTGGCCCTTGATCTTCTAGGGTTCCCCATTCTCTATCTGATGCTACAGATGTCCGATTAGGGCAATCTTGGAGTCGTCGAACTCCAATCGTCGCCCTGATCAAATCTGTACAGTTGGATCTTCGATCTGAGGCCCCGATAAAAATTTTCCCTATCCCTGAACATAAAAAGAGATAATTAACCTCCATTTTATTCAAACTAATCTAATTGCAAGATGATGCATGATATGCAATATTTATAGTATGCAATGCAATTCTATGCTTAAGAACATGCGTAAATAGACATCTTATGTAGTGTAAACATGTTTACATCACACCCCTATTCCTATCTTTTGCTAGTCCATAGTAAAAACTATGCTATTTATAAAAGAATTAGGTTGGATTATTTGGGCATGAGTTATTTTCAATTATTAAGAAAATGTCTACTTAAGATCTGAACTTTCAAAGACACAATAGTGCTCAGGTATCTGCCAAAATGCAGACCGCCTCAAGCCCTCGCCTTATTCAAAGAAAAATTTCTTGTTCTCTTTTTCTTCATTTCTATTTTTTTTATTTTTAAGTTTTAGGGTTTAAGAGTGGCTTTCTACGGCCATTTAACTCACCCAAGATTTGATGAGAACCCTAAGTTCTAAGCATCTTATTGTGAATGTGATAGACTCATTGATCGATAGTTAAAATGGACTTCGGATTTCTACGCCTCTAGGTGACCTTGGAAAGAGAATTCTACCTAAAGATGTATCTTTACAACCGGTAGCTTCCTCCCTACTTTTATTTTTATGGGGTCAACACAAGGGTGAATCCAGTATATATCTCCCCGGTTTATTCTACTTCTCTGCTTCTTCCTAAGTGTTTTGGGAATTTTCAGTGCATTTATTGAGTTGGGTTTTGGACAACCGGTCGATGAGCTGTTACCACTGACAACTTGCTAGCCATACTCGTGCGGTGAAGTGTGGCTTATTTCTTCTTTTTCTTTTCTCCTTTTCTTTTTCTTTTCTTTTTGACTTTCTTTTTCTCTCTTTTTTTTGTTTTTAAGTAGGTGGCTTCCCTGGTCTAAGATTTACCTAAAGGCAGCAAAAAGAGAATGGTCCAGTGACTGGGCTCTGGATAACCTACCTATGGGCTGTTACCCACGATAACTTGCCAGTCATATCACCCTAGAAGGTTCGTTAGCTACCCAATTTCCGTTAGAACTGTCGAACAATGACTCAGTGCAAAAAAAGTTTGTAGATGCTTAAAACTCAGTTCCCTCAAATTAGAGGGTGGATTGATAAGTCGTGTACCTATCACCCAAACTTATTTACTCCAATTACAATAGAATTAGGATGGCGAGGACTCGAAAAATAAATTCACATTTTAGTTGATACACGGGCCGATTAAGTCCAAAGACTTAAAGGGTCTTTGTGCTCAGATCCTAATGTAATATTTCCTAAGATTGAAAAGTCCTAATGTCCAACTATTCCTTCCTAATTCAAAATTTTTTTTTATGTATAAATAAGAAGAGAAAAATAATTTACATGAATTTCACAAAGTTGACCAAATAATTCAAAAATGAATCCACCCCCCCATACTTAGCTGATGTAATGTCCACATTAATAAAGAGACATGAAAGAAAGGGTAGAGTATGAAAGGTGTCACCTGAATATGAAGCTCATGTCAGCTTTGTGTCATATGTACAACTGCTGAGTTTAATGCCGGTAGCTAGGCAAAGTCCAGCCAAAGAAGTCACAGAATGGCTAGAGCAACCGTGTCAGAGATGGGTTCTGGAAGAGTACGATCAATAATATGCTTCAGATGTTGACTGTTGACTTTAAATGTGTTACCCATCTTTGGGTCAGAAATCTGAATGGCTCCATTTGGAAAAATCTGGACAATAATGAATGGGCCATTCCATTTAGATCTAAGTTTGCCAAGAAAGAGCTTAAGTCTAGAATCGAATAACCAGACCTTCTGGTTCGGCTCAAAGCTCTTGCGGGAAATCAATTGATCATGTAGAGCTTTGGTCCGAGCCTTGTAGATCTTGGCATTCTCGTATGCATCATTTCTAAGCTCTTCTAACTCAGATAGTTGGAGTTTCCTGGTCTTCCTAGCTAAATTCAGATCTAAATTGCATTGTTTGATCTCCCAGAATGCCCTATGTTCAATCTCTACGGGTAGATGGCATGCCTTTCCACACACCAAATGAAATGGAGACATGCCGATGGGCATTTTATACACCGTGCGGTAGGCCCAAAGAGTTTCCCAAGCTTTTGAGTCCAGTCCTTGCGATTGGCCTAACCGTTTTCTGCAGAATGTTCTTGATCTCCCGATTGGAGATCTCAGCTTGTCCATTCGTCTGGGGATGGTAAGGTGTGGAAATTCGGTGATTAACCCCATATTTGGCCAATAAATTCTAGAATTGGGCATTAGTAAAATGAGTGCCACCATCACTGATGATAGTTATTGGAATCCCAAACCTACTGAAGATATTTTTCTTGACAAAATCGATGACCACCTTATGGTCATTGGTTCGGGTGGGAATCACCTCAATCCATTTGGACACATAATCAACAGCAACAAGAATGTACTGATGTCCAAATGAAGGGAGAAAGGGTCCCATGAAATCGATGCCCCAAACATCAAAAATTTTGACAGGAAGAATTGGGTTTAGGGCCATCATATCTCTCTTAGTTATGCTCCCGAGTGCCTGACATCAAGAACATGACCTTGAGAAATGTTGGGCATCCTTAAATAAAGACGGTCAATAGAAGCCATATTGCAAGATTTTTGCAGCTGTCTTTTTCCCAGAGAAATGTCCACCACACGCAGATGCATGGCAGAACTCGAGTATACTGTTGAATTCATTCTCCGGTACACATCGGCGAATAATCTAATCAGAGCCGATGAGGTATAGTTCAAGGTCCTCCCAGAAGTAGTATTTGGCCTCAGATTTGAGTCTATCCCGTTGTTGCTTGGTCCAATCCTGGGGGATTTGACCAACAACCAAATTATTAACAATGTCAGCAAACCACGGGGTGTGGACACCTGAAACTGTAAGAATAGCTTCGTCCGGAAAAATATCAGCAATCAGGATGTTCAGATGAGAAGAATCACCTAGGAGTCTTAATAAATGATCCGCCACCACATTTTGTACCCTGGTTTTATCCTTGATTTCAAGATAAAATTCTTGAAGGAGAAGAATCCAACGAATAAGCCGAGGTTTGGCATCCTTTTTGGCCAAGAGATGTCTCAAGGCCGAGTGGTCGGTATAGATGATAACATGAGACCCTAAGAGATAAGCCCTTAATTTTTCCAAAGCAAACACTCTGCTAGTAATTCCTTTTCAGTAACAGTGTAATTCCTCTGGGCTTCATCCAGAGTTTTACTAGCATAGTAGATGACGGAGGACTTTCTATCAATTTTCTGACCCAAGACAGCCCCGACCGCGTAATCAGAAGCGTCAATCATGATCTCAAAAGGGGTTGTCCAAATTGGTGGTTGCAATACTGGAGCACAGGTGATTACCATTTTCAGGAAATCAAATGCCTTTCGACATGATTCATTGAAAACAAACGACGTTTCTTTGGCAATAAGATTGCTCAGGGGATGAGCAACCTTCGAGAAATCCTTGATGAATCTTCGATAGAATCCCACATAACCAAGAAATGATCGAATTTGTTTAACAGATGTGGGAGGAGGAAGTTTAGCGATAGCATAAACCTTAGCTTTATCCTCTTCAATTCCCCATTCAAAGATTACATGACCCAAGAGGATGCCTTCTTGGGTCATGAAATGACTCTTTTCCCAGCTAAGGACCAATCGTGTTTTGATACATCTCTTAAGAATAATTAACATATTAGCCAAACAAGAGTCAAACAATTCTCCGAAAATAGAGAAATCATCCATGAAGACTTCCATAAACTCTCCCACCATGTCAGAGAATATGGCTAACATACACCTTTGAACAGTCGCAGGTGCATTGCATAGACAGAAAGGCATCCTACGGAAAGCAAAGATTCCATAGGGACAGGTGAAAGTAGTTTTTTCCTGATCCTCGGGATGGATAGGAACTTGGTTGTATCCTGAGTAGCCATCAAGAAAACAGAAGTACTTGGCTAGTCTTTCCAAGATTTGATCGATGAAAAGCAGGGGAAAATGATCCTTTTTAGTGGCTGTGTTCACCTTCCTATAATCAATACAAATCCTCCAAGAGGAAGCTGAACAAGTTTGTGACAGATTCTCCTCTCTCGTTAGTCACAACGGTAATCCCGACTTTCTTCAGAACAATCTGCATAGGACTTAACCAGGGACTATCAGAGATTGGATAAATAATTCCTACATCGAGCCACTTGATGATTTCCTTTTTAACCACTTCTCGCATATTTGGATTTAATCTCCTCTGCATCTGGCGAGAAGGGTGAGATCCATCTTCCAAGAATATTCTATGATTGCAGTAAGATGGCTTGATCCCCCTAAGGTCGTGAATGATCCAACCAATTGCCTCCTTGTGTTCCTTCAGGACCTTGATCAATTTAATCTCTTGCTCCTTTGTTAATTTAGCACTGATAATCAGAGGGAGCGTCTTCTGAGGTGCTAAAAATTGATATTTCAAATTATCAGGCAATGATTTTAGTTCAAGCTGGGGCAGGTTGATGATTGATGGTAAGGAAGATGCTGAAGACTCAACAAGAGGAAGAGGTTGTGAGTGAACAAAATCAATAACCTCTTCAGAAGATGGCAGGTCTGCCATAGAGGGTTGCGGGTCGAATTCATCTTCAAAGGAGGAACTTTCAATTGAAGAAACCATCAAACAAGTTTCAATGTTTTCATTATCCTCCTCAAGCTCCTCAATAAATCCATAGTCCTCAAATTTATTGATCGCCTTAAAAATATCCAATTTCATTTGTTGATCCCCAAAGGCGATTTTCATGTTACCGCTTTCATAATTAATGTTGGCCTTAGCAGTAGCCAGGAATGGACGCCCCAGAATGATCGGCATATTCCTAAGATTTTCAGGTACATACATGTCAAGGACAAGGAAATTTATAGGAAAATAGAAATCCTTGACCTTAACCATAGCATCTTCAATAACACCTCGCAGATTTGTGACCGAGCGGTCTGCTAATTGTAGCGTTACTGAAGTTGGCCAAAGTTCACCTAATTCAAACTTCTCGTAAAGAGACGTCGGAATTAGGTTGATCGATGCACCCAGATCCAAAAGTGCTCTATCAAATGTGTAATCTCCAATGACACAAGAAATCAATGGAGCACCTGGATCTCTCTTTTTCTGAGAGAAGTGGTGCAGGATAACAGAACTAGCCTGCTTGGAGAGTACCACCTTCCTCGGAACAAATTCTCTCGACTTACGCTTTTGTGTACATAAATCCTTTAAAAATCTTGCGTAAGCCGGTATATGCTTGATAGCATCGGGGAGCGAGATATTGATCTCAACATTCTTAAATAGATTTAGAAGCTCCTCATTGCTATCAACAGACTTCTTCTTCTTTGATTTGATCAAGGCTTCAGGAAAAGGAACATGAGTCAGATCTTCGGAATCAAGTTCCTGAGCCTTGATTTCATCTCCAGAATTCTCCTTTCTCTCCTCAGGTTCTTCAGGATTCAGCAGATCAGAATAGTGTGGTTGTGGATCCTGAGTCTACTTACCACTCCTCAAGGTGACAGAATTTGCAAATGCATAAGAGTTTGGGTCTTGGGGAGGGTTAGGAAAGATTGGAGGGGCTTGATTAGCCAGGAATTGTTGATTTGTAGAAGAAGAAGAGGAGAGACCTGGCTCAACCACCTGAGCATGTGCTTGTGGGTCCCTCTGATTTCCGTACCCATGGGCTTGGTTGCCCGGATTTAGAATATTTCGTGGGTTGGGTACGGGTTGGGATGGTAGAGATCCGGGTTGACGAGAGTTAGCAATGAGCCCGGTCTGCAAGTTGTCCAATGAGGTTTTCATTTGCTGCATGAGTTGAAGCATGGATCCTTGCATCTTTACCATTTGCCCGTTCAAATCAGCCTACCCTGTGGGTTGACGGGCATTCCAAGTTGGTTGATTGACCTGATTTAGGGGCTGTAACGACCCGGTTCCCGAGTCCCTACGAGACACGAGAACCAAACCGACTCAACTAATCCCAAGACCTAGTCGTCCAACGAGGAAGTAACCAAAAGAGCAGTAAAATAAACCACATTCAGCATGAATATAACTAACAGTATGAAAGTACAGCAGTAAGGAAAGAAACTACCACAGTATGTACCACCACAACAGTAGAACAACATTCATAATATAATTTGAACTGCAGGTAAAGAAAGTACAGCGGAAACAAGAACTACTCACTACAACGTAACAAAAAGAGGTACAAGAGACAGTGGTAACTCTACTGGACCCTATTCGGCCCAGCGTCCTCTGCAGCCGCTGACCCTGGCTGCTCAACACCTGGTCCTGAAAAAGGTAACGAGTGTAACACGTCAGCAAAAACGCTGAGTAGAGTGGCAACTAAACTAAAGACAACAGTAGAGTGTACAGTAGCTGTTATGTTCGATTACTTTCTTTATTCACATCTTTCAATTGTCTCACTATTTCATTTATTCCCCAGATCTTTTTCTTGATCTCGAATGTTCCTCGTGGGAACGATCTTGATTGCAGTCTTTTCCAAAAAGTAGAAGTAGCACGTGGTGCTCTCCTGGCCGGGAGAGTCCCCCGTGGTGATCCTACCCTCAGTCAACCACCCCAAGGTCACTGACAGACGTAACGGTGACTACGGCACGTGCGATAAATGCACAGGTAGCTAACCCGTACTGGCACGCGGTCAGTCGTTTCCGTTAACGGATGCACCCAAAGCACAGCACGGAACCAGTCCAGGGCAGAGCCCTCTCAGTAACAGGGGTCCAACCTCTCCACAGTAACCAAACCGGGGCCTTGCCCCTCCACAGTCCGCGCACCCTCGCCTGACTACCCTGGTTTGCCCCAGCGGGCCTAACAAGTCGGTGTGGGAGGCTAGCAGAACCCCGGGGCCCGTGGGGTAGCTAGTACCTCCCTACACTAGTAGCTCTCCTCGGTACTACGTACGCGAGGGCCAGCAAGTCGGTACAGAGTGGCTAGTCCTAACCCCGGGTCCCTGGGGCGGCTGTCTCCGCTCTGCACTAAACAGGGGGACAGTCGCTCTCCTTGGTACTCCGTACTCAAGGGCCAGCTCACTTCCCCAATACTATTCCATTCACTTTCCAGGAGTTCTACTCCTACTTCCCCGTAGGGTTCCATCCTTTTTACTCAAACATCCAGGTTTCACTTTCCAGTTTCACATTCTTACAATCCATGTTCTCAACCACGTTATTTATTCACAACAGGCAGCTGTTAATTCAAATTACAGGCAGCTTTATATCTCTTTCCATTTTCCAAGACTGCAGTATTATACATTCCACTAATTTTCCCATCCTAGGATTCATGCCATATCCTAGGATCTATCATACAATCTAGTTTTCCAGCCCTAGGATTCATGCAACACCTAGGAGCTATCATTTCATCTATTTCTCATTCCTAGGATTCATGCAATGTCCTAGGTTCTATTTATGGTTCCATAATTTAACAGATTTTATTAATAACTTAAAGCCACTCTACCAGGTACAATGGGAGAAATGGGGGCGTGGTCGAGAATCCTGCGTGCCTCCGCGACCCCCGAGACTGCAACAGAATGGGGTTCTATCACAAGGATCAAACACAAGGAGTGTCTCAAAATAGTGTATAGCTACTGTAGATGGGTAGAGGAATTAATTCTGAAAAGAACGCAACTCGAATCGCGGAAAACGGAACCTGAACGGGCCCTAAACGGGTCAAAAACGATGACACTGTGCAAAATCAGACATCTGGAACTTCTTCCATACGTCTTAAAAAGTGGATCAGAGAATTACCTTGTTCAGCGTGGTTTCCCAGACGTCCAGAAGTCTACAGGGACGTCTGGCCTAGCTCCCAGACGTCCGATGGTCACCCCGGACGTCTGGAGGTCGCTTCCGCTGTCTGGTACTACTGCCAGACGTCTGATTTTGCGATGGATGATGAATCACCGAGCCTACGCACACCCATCTCCCTCCCTCAGTATGGTCAGTCGACAGGAAGGAAGAAGGAGACGGAAAACTCACCTTTCAGACGTCTGGATGGTCTTCCAGACGTCGCCCTCGCCGTCTGGCTATCAACCCAGACGTCTGATTCTGGAAATTTTTCCAGAAGCAAGGCGCCACTCGGCCTCTGCTCGCGACACCGCCCGCGTCGCACCTCGCGTGCCTGCTACTCAGACCGCAGTAGTCCCCCCTCCGCGTCGCTCCGCGCCCCCTACGCCCTCCGTCGGCCGGCCCTAGCAGCCCCAGCGAGCTCGCCCTCACGGCAGAGCTCCGCTCTCGCACGCAGCACCTCCTCCGCGCTCACTGCGGCTGCCGCTGCCGCCCTCGCGCTCGCGCTCACGCTCACTGGCTGAAGGAGAAGAGGGAGGAGACGGTGGTGACGGAAGTGAGGGGAGGCGTGGCCTTTTAAGGCCGTGCGAGGAGGAGAGAGGACGCGGCAGGGCATCTGCAGTCGCAGGGAATAAACGAATATGCGGGTCTGCACGCTCAGGCGCGCAGACGACCTGCGTGTGTGGAAGATAACGGATTTCCAGACGTCTGGAAATGATCCCAGATGTCTGGTCCGACGTCTGGGGCACGCGTTCGTTACAGGGGCAATTGAGTACATACATGACCCTGACCCATTGGTTGTTGCGGAGCATAGTTGCCGGGTCGAAATTGGGTCTGTTGCCCTGGGTTTTTCCAAGAGAAGTTAGGGTGGTTTCTCCAACCCGGATTATAAGCATTAGAGTAGGGGTTGGATCTAGCATTCTCTTGTACAGCACAGACATCCTCATAGGGTGAGGATGGAGAGAAAGAAAGGGAAGGATCAGAAAAACTGGGACCAAAGGCCCCAATTTGGGACCCGTGGGGTTCCGAAGAATGCTAACTCACAGGTGGAGCCGCATCGAGTTGATTCACGAACTCCCGTCCAGAAGGAGCTCGTGAAGAATGGAATCCTGAATTTTGGGATTGAGTGGATCGAGAGTTGTTCATAGAATTTCCAGGCATCCACTCTTCCATTCTCTTAGCAACCAAGTCCACCTTGTCAAGTTTGTTACAAATCAATTCCATATCAAATGAATGAGAGTCATGGACTTCATTGACATTTGATCTGGGTTGCTGGAACTGGTTAAATGTATCCATGGAGGCATGATTGGTTGAATTCGCACTCATTTCCTCAAATAAATCGTGTGCACTATCTATGTCATTATTGAGGAAATTGCCTCCGCAAGAAGCATCCACATGATTTCTGAGTTGCTCAGTCAACCCATGGTAGAAGATCTGCACGAGTTGCCATTTCGGCACCTCGTGGTGTGGACACCTTTGCAATAGGTCCTTGAATCGCTCCCAGGCCACATGAAACTACTCCCCTGACTGCTGGGTAAAGGTAGTGATTGCCCGTCTCAAGGCATTGGTACGTCCGACTAGGAAGAATTTCTTCAGAAAGGCCAATTTCAACTCATTCCAAGTTACAATTGATCTTCCTATTGTCCTGTACCAATGCACGACCTTATCCCTAAGAGAGTGGGGGAAGAGCCTCATGATCATTTGCTCCTCGTTTACGTTTCATGCCTTGGTGGTCTGGACCAAAGTGGTCAAGTCCTCTAAGTGCTGAAACGGATCTTCAGAGCCAAGCCCATGATAATGTTTAATCAGGCTTAACACCTGGGGCTTGATTTCTATGTCACCGGCTAAAATCTGGATGCTGGGACGTTCCCCGTAATTTGAAGGATCATAAAAATCCTTCAAGGGCTGAGCACCCTGCATTCACTGGAACCATTCCTGCATTCTCTGCATTTGTTCCAGCTACCTTCGGAATTCTTCCAGTGGATCTTCAGGCAGAGGAGGCTGTTGGTTGGCCATGGGATCAATTTGACCAAAATCCAATTTATGCCTCCTAAAATACTCTAGTGGTCCTTCCAATCGGGGATTCAATGACCGTCCTCCCAGCATAAACTAGGAGAAGGTCGAAAGGACTGGGGATAGGGACCCTACAGCACAACAAAACAAGGTTGTCCTTAAGTGGGGTAGCCTAAGGATCTACTGACTCCCAAAACCCGCCTTAAGATTGTAAATGATTTACTCTACTTGCTTCTGCTCAATCCAACCAGTTAGAAGGAGGGACTAGGGAGAAGGTTCTTCCTTTGGCTTTCGCCTCCGATTCCTAGTGTACCCCCCAGCTGCGGTCATTTGACGCTACTCACCTAGCTAGACATTAGATTAATCAGTACAAATAGGTTAATCAAAGACAATCTCAGACTAGGCCTTGAAGAGCGAATCGGACCTTAAGGCCAACGTCTACTCAATTTTATTAAGGCCTGGGATTGTGGTGCTTATGGAATGTGATGGACCCTTAAAATGGGTTGTGCCCTTAATGATTAAGAATTGTGTAAGTGCATGCACAACCAGGGTTTTCAAGCAAGATTATTTGTGATGTGTGAATTTTAATGTTCAAATCTTGCTTAAGTAGCTTTTAGGGTTTAAAATTATGTTGATTGCAATCAAGTTTCGAGGCAAACCAAGTTGTCAAACAAGGGTGAAGATTGCTTTCCTTTAAAACCAAAAATAAAGTGGAATGCCTAGAATAGACCAAGATTGAAAACCCTAAGGAGGAGCTACTTGATGAGTTGATTTTAAGTAGAGTGGTGCAGCCCAAACAACTCAAACAACTAGCCACAAATGAACCACTAAGTTAGGCACACAAAGATGGTTAACCTAGAATGATTTCTACTCTTTTATGTGTTGCTTTGTGTGTACCGGTTCCACAGATCAGATTCCGGTTGAGTAGAAACAAATCAATTAGGTTATATGCCTTGAATGTGGGTGTACGTTGTGTGTTTGTTGAAAATTACCCCACAAGATTATCTTTTTGTTATTTTTTTTATAAACGAGGGTGGAATGAATGTGAGTGAGAATCCAAACAACCAAACTATTCCTAGGATTTATGCAAACACCTAGGTTAATTGGAATTTGGATTTAATGTGGCAAATGAAATCTCTGGAGGGGGGAAGAATGGGGAGCACTTACAGTTGTCTTCAACTGCACATTACTCTGGTCTAGTGCTTGATGATTCCCTAATGGAGGCCTCTACAAAACAATAGACACAATAGAAAGAAAGTTAGAAAACAATAAAGTGCGTGAAATGCGAAAAGAAGATCGGAAATCATTGCCTCCCCAGCAACGGTGCCAAAATGTTGAAGCTACGAGTTACTACGCTAACGTATTTGGTTCTGAAAAACCTGTCGTCGTAGTTTGAAAGTGAAGAACTCGTGTTCAACAAATAAAATTTATACCGGAATAGAAATCCCGGGTCGAACTCAGGGAGGATATGTTGATCTATATTCGCAATTATATTTTTTTTAGAGTTTTTGTTGAAAAACAAGCGATGTAATTACAATGAAGCAATATTAACAATTAGAATAAATGAGAGAGAGAGAGAGAGAGAAAACATGCACTCAATATTTCAAAATGTTAATACAATAAAACCAGAGAAGAATTACACTAGAAAGTGAGAAATCAGCTACACTAGAAGCAGGAAAATTCTACACTAGAAAGCTGTAAAGAAGAATGGGAGAGAGAAGTTATCCTCCTCGACGATCGCTTGGAGGACGAGCCAGACGAGACACCGCTTGGACGAAGGAGGACGGAGCAGGAAGGCAGACGAGGCAGGAGGAACGAGAACGGGGCAGCACGTCATCATCATCGCGAGATTCACTTCCGAAATGAGAGCGAAAATTTGACTTTATCTCTCGAGGAGCATCCCGGGTGTGGGAGAAGCTTCTCTTGAGCTTTGGAGAGGTAGAGGAGAGAAGGGATGAAAATTTCGTATAGAGGGGGTCTCCTTTTATAATTCCAAGGAGTAAGGGCAATTTGGTCTTTACAAATGCAAAATATTAAATAAGGGGTCTTTAGTGATGGATAAAACTGTCACTAAAGCCCCATCGTGGGTGACGTGTGCCACCTGCTCATCTTCCGTGCCACCCATGTCCTTCAATCTCTGTCGTTCAATTGTGAGATCGAATAGCTGAGATGCGCCCTCGCCACGCCTCTTCAAGCTGCAACGCCCGCGTCTAATGGCGCGTCACACGCAGGCGTGTGATAGTGCGTGGGTGCTATTGAGCGCTTGCAGCCTCTCGATTGCAATAAGACGGTCGCTACGCTCGCTCGCCTGCTCACCAGCATCTGCCTCCTGCGATTCGAACGCTCGCCTGCACTTCGCTTAAGCGCTCTCACCCACTGCGCTATGCGCGTGGATGGGCGGGCGCTTAACTTAAGCGTGGGTGCATCCCAGCCGTTGGATCTTGATCCAACAGAGGGGAAACGTTGATGCGGAGGCCTTCAGCAGATGCATGCGGAAGGTTGGGCAGCCGAGATGGCGCCATGTGGTGCCATCTTGGCAGTCCATCTTCTGGTTGATGTAGATGGTACCACGGTTGTCAGATTGAGTCAATTTTTGCACCGTTAGGCTGAGATCGTCGATCTGAATCCATCCGTGCAATCGGATTTGTTGTTTGAAGTGCAGATTCACACCATCTTGGCCCTTGATCTTCTAGGGTTCCCCGATATTTATCTGATGCTACAGATGTCTGATTAGGGCGATCTTGAAGTCGTCAAACTCCAATCATCGCCCTGATCAAATCTGTATAGTTGGATCTTCGATCCGAGGCCCCGATAAAAATTTTCCCTGTCCCTGAACATAAAAGGAGATAATTAACCTCCATTTTATTCAAACTAATCTAAATGCAAGATGATGCATGCTATGCAATATTTATAGTATGCAATGCAATTCTATGCTTAAGAACATGCATAAATAGACATCTTATGTAGTGTAAACATGTTTACATCACTAAGCTAAGTTGATTGGAGCTCCTGTGAGCTAAAAGGAGCTAGGTGGAGTTGGAATGAGCTGAGATGGAGTTGGAATGAACTCATGTCAACTCAGTTGAGCTAGCTAAGGCTCCCAATGAACTGATTGGAGCTAAGATGAGTTAGACTCAACCAAGTTGAGTTGGATCTGAGATGAGTTGAGGTAGTTTTAGCTAAGTTGGGCTATCTTAAGCTACCATTCAGCTAAGATGAGCTGGATGGAGCTGGAAGGAGCTAAACCTAACCAAAGTAAGCTAGCATCCAACTACGAGGAGTTGGATCTGGCTGAGTTCCAGTTGAATTGAACTTCTTCTTCACCATTTGCCTTCATGAGTGTTAGAATTTTAGGGTTCTACTTATCTTTTTTAGCCCTATCACTCAAATAAACATGTTAAAAATAACTAAATAATGCAATGCATGCCTAACCTATGTGATGCCTAAATGCAGCCCAAAAATCTATTTGCGGAGTTAAAATCCTAAGAGCTAGATCTATTTTAGGGCATAAGAATGATGATAAACTGGCGTTTATCATAACTCACATTTTCACATCCCAATTCCTAACTTCCCCAGCCTAGAGCTACCTGAAAACCCTGAGATGTAGCCTAATCAAAATCAAGGTCCCCCGCCTAATCCTTTATTAATATGATTAAGAAACTGGCTTAACTACACAACAGTAATAATTGGCTAGGACTGTGACAAACCTAGCCAACCAAAGAGGAACTTACCACCCCAAGAACTTGTCATTCCTTTGAAGGATTTTTATGATCCTTATAGTTATGAAGAAAGACTAGGGGTGGTAATTCCCATGGGGTGATGAGCGAGGTTTTACATGAGAAAAATTGAGTTGGAAAACTCGGTCATTGCAGTCGCAAAAAATCCACTAATCAAATAAATTTACCAAAACTCGAGATGTGTCCTGGGTCGAATACGGGATGGCAAACGTTTGATTTTAGAAATCCACATTTGCTTTTATTTATTTTTGGTGTTTTTGTGTTTTTCTATTTTTTGTATTTTTATTGGGGAAGAGATCAGGTCAAAATATCTAAACCAATCTACTTGCAAAATAAAGGAAAGAGAGAGAGTGTAAGAGAAAATGAGAGAGAGAGAACAATTATTTCATAAAAACAAATCAAAGTTCATTATAACTACTTGCAGAAAATAAAACTATTCTAGAAATCGATAAAAAGATAGAGATGATGGAAATCCTCCTCGATGGCTGCTTTGGAGGATGAGTCACATTGATGAAGTGCTAGGAAGAGAGTGGTGAGGAGCTAGAAGGAAGACAAAGTTTGACGAATCAAGGATGAGACAGGACGAAGTCGAACGAATAGAGGATGAGACAAGGCAGCGTCGCAGCAGGATCTGCTTCCCGAATGTGGTGAGAAGACGGCCATAGGATGCTCCATGAACAGGGATGAGAGAAGGGTAAAAAATATTTATTTTCTACTCTATTGGAGCATCCCGAGCTTGGGATCGGCTCTTTAGAGCTTTGGAGGTGGAGAGGAAGAGGTAGGAAGAGATGAAGAGAAAAGGGAGGTGTAGGGGGTTTATATAGGTGTAGGGATAGGTTAAAATCATTGATGGGCTTTAATGGGATGCATGGGACATGGGTGCATGTCCCACGTACCCGTCTAGAGCACTGATGGGCAACCCTAGCTGTGGAATCGTGATGAGCAGTTGCAGCCCTCAGATCTTCATCGTATGGCTATGATGGAGCTCTGATTGCACGTGCCAGCTAAGAGGATTGTGTGTAGTGCGCTCTTAAGGAGTGAGGAGCACGAACGAGCTGTTGAATAACAGTGAAGGGCGAGATAGAGTGCGAGCTGACACTCCTGATCACACGCTTACCATCTGTCAAATTGCACGTAGGCTCCCTCGTGATCGTGCGTATATGTGCATCCCATGAATCCAGCATGCAAGATCCTTCCATGTGGGTGTATCGCTGATAAACCCCAGTTTATCATCATCCTTATGCATTAAAACGAACCTAGCTCTTAGGATTTTACTCCGCAAACGGGTTTTTGGGCTGCATTTAGGCATAAAATAGGTTAGGCATGCATTGCATTTTTTTGTTGTCTTTTAATGTGTTTTTGTGAGTGTTAGGGATGTACAGATACACAGATCCCTAAAACCCTAGCACTCAAGAAGGCAAATGGTGAAGGAGAAGCCCATACTAGCTGGAACTCAGCTTGATCCAGCTCACCACAGTTGGAACCTAGCTTACTTGAGCTAGGGTTAGCTCATCCCAGCTCCATTCAGCTAATCTCAGTTGAATGACAGCTCAAGAGAGTTCATCTTAGCTCACCCTAGCTCAACTCAGCTCAGATCCAGCTTAACTTAGCTAAGTCTAGCTCATCTCAGCTCCCACTAGTCCACAGGGAGCTCTAGCTAGCTCAGCTGAGTTGACAGGAGTTCACCCCAGCTCAGATCCAGCTACATCCAGCTCCACTCAACTCCAGCCAGCTGAAGAAGAATTCATCTCAGCTCAGGAAGCTCAAGTCCAGCTCCCGGGGACTCAGCTTAGCTCAACTCAGTTGAGCTAAGCTACCTTAGCTGCCTCAACCAGCTTGATTATCCCCGGGAGCACCAGACCTAGCTCACCTCAGCTCATTTTGGTAGAAGTTAGCTCACTTTAGCTTGGCTTAGCAGCTAGCAAAGAACTAGCAAGCTAAGCCAGCTAGAGTAGCCCCATGCCAACCTCTTCAGCAGCAGCCAGCTCCAGCTCTAGGTCCAGACTTCTCCTCCTTAGCTTCTCCCTCCAAACCCTAGCTCCAACACCTTCTCCTCTACTCCTCCATTAGCTAAGCTAGCTTAGCTTAGCTATGCTCCAACTTCCTTGGCTTGTACCACCCCAAAAACCCACCTAACAACTCCACCCAACTAGCTCCACCTAAGCTCCACATAAGCTAACCTACTTGGCACCAACCTAACCTACCCACCACCTCCAAAAGACACCTAAAAGTGGCGCCAAAACCACCCTAACCACCCCCTTGATGGTGCCACTTTTCCCTCCAAATTTCCCCTTCATCTCCACCACACAATTCCCCTTGAATCCATCTCCACCATCCACCTAACCCCCCTTCTAGAAGACCCCATGTTGGTGCCAAAATGGTGGTGTCTCTCCACCACCAAAAGCCACCAACACCACCATAACCACCCCCTTTAACACCCCTTGGGTTGGCGCCACACACCCTTGTCCATAGGATCACCAACCACCTCCATCCTTCCATCCTAGCCCTCAATTTCAAGGGGCACCTTAACCCCCCATCCTACCCTATAAAAAGGCCACTACCCACCACCATTCATGTCATCCTTGGCTAGCAATTTCACTCTCATATTCCACCTAGAAGCCCACGTCCAAGAGAGAAGAAGAAGAAGAAGATTAAGGGGATATTCTATCCCCTTGGTGCCTTCCCCTCTTCCCTTCTCTCTTGGGTCACGCCAGCCAAAGGAGAAGCCAGGCAAGGAAGATCTTTGGAGGAGATCTTGAAGGTGGTCCACGCCACCTTGGAGGAGATTTTGCGGGTGGTGCACACCCACCCCTTGGAGAGAGCATTGAAGGTGGAAGCTTCCACCTTGGAGGAGCTCTCAAGGAAGGAGAAGAAGGAGGCCCTCTTTTCAAGCCAAGGAGCAGCTAGGCTTGGAGCAAGAAGACTCCCTTCTTCACCATTTTTGCAAGAGGATTTGTGTTTCTTTTCTTGCTTTTAGATTTGCGTAGTTCTAGTAGAACCATTCCTCTACTTGTCCTTGAAAAGAACACTCATTCTAGTCAATTAAATTGCCTTCTTTTAGCTTTTTATTGCAATTGGTACTTTTGGTTCTAGCACTTGTTTCACCTCTTCTTCCTAATTACTCTAGGACTCCACTTGCCTAGAGTGAGCTTAGGAAGAGGATATTTCTATCTTTTAAATTTTAATTAAGCAATTGTAGGTGTTAGTACTTTCCGTTACAATTCGCATTTTGCCCTCGTCTTTTCAAAATAAAAAAATCACATATTTAAAATACCAAAAAGAAAGTTGAGATCTATTTGTAAGCAAGAGGATTGATTTTGCAAACAATTGGCCTCCTTGGACGACCCTAGATACTCCCCTATCTAGGATATAAATTTAAAAGCGAAAGCGGATTCGCGTGTTACAACGACGTTAAAAACCCGCTTTTACAAATCACGCGTATTTCGTTATCAATCGCAACTGCCCGATGGAGATCTGATGGCTGAATTTCATCCACAACAGCTTTAATGGATTTAATCTGCTCCTCGCAGATCGATCACGCGCCAACCATTGCTCTTAAGTCGCTCGATCGCTATGCTACGTCGTCGAGTGTGTCGCGGTTTTGAGTTAAGGCTCGTGCACTCTCAGCCATTGGATGGAAATCCAAGCGTCAAGATTACGTAGTCCTTAGCCTTCAGAGGGTGTACAGCACTAGGGAGGGGCGACGTGGCCGCACCTCGACTGTTGGATCTTCATCCAACGGCCGAGGTGCCTTGTTCCTAGAGGCTAATGAGCGAGCAATGTGGAGCATTCTCGGCCATTGGATCAAGATCCAACGACTCAAAACACTTCCTACACATGCTTTAGAGATTAGGTGAGGGTTCTTGTGTGGCTTTGGGTGGCTATAATGGCACCATATGGCACCATCATGGCTGTCCATCTTCTTTGGCTAGTACGTGGTGCTATGGATGTCGAATTAAATTCATATTCGCATCATTGGGCTGTGATCATCGATTCGAACCCAACCTTGCAACTGGATTTGTCATCTGAGATCTAGATTTCCACCGCCTTGTCCCTTGGCCTTTAATCTTCCTTGGCTTGTACAAGATGCTACGGATGTCGGATCGAGGTGATTTCAGAGGCATCATCACCCTAACCACATCCATATGGTCAGATCTTCAATCTGAAGCCTAGAAAGATGTCACCTTGTCCCCTAACCATTAAAATAAGAAAATTAATGTACAAATTATACAATCAATTCTAAATGCATGATGATGCATGTTGTGCAATATTCACAATGTTAAATGCATATGTAAGCTTGGGAACGCGCATAAATAGTCATTTTCTCCTAAATGGATGTGTATACATCATAGGGGATTTGAAGATCAAGCCGGCTATCCTAAACCTTATTAAGCATTTCCATGGCCTTCATAGAGAGGATCCATTTAGCCATCTAGAGGAACTAACTGTCCTCTCTCAAACCACTCATTCCCGCAATGTGCAAGAAGATTTATGGCTTATGAGACTCTTTCTTCTCAGCCTCAAGGACAAGGCCGCTTATTGGTTCAGGAGTGTCAGCCAACTTATAACTACATGTCCACAACTCAAAAGTGCTTCCGTAAAGAAAATTTTCCCTATTGGTCATACAAATGCATTGAGAAGATCAATTACGACCTTGCAACAAAAACATGGTGAATCTTTGCACAAGTCTTGGGAAGGATTTCAAGATTTACTGTGGAGTTGCCCACATCATGAGATTCCACTATGGCAGTTAGTGCAGATCTTCTATCATGGATTAGAATAACAATTACAAAAATTTGTAGATGCCTCATGTGGGGGCAATTTCCCTAATAAGGATGCTGAGAGTGCCTACCAATTATTCAAGGAAATGAGTGTAAATGCATTCAATCATGCTTCAATTGATACTTTTGGTAGGAGTTCCAACCCAAGACTCAGTCTGAATGAAATTGACTCTAGATCTGCATATATTCCAATAACTCATGATGATATCGAGATGATCACACAAAGACTGGATTAGATGCAAATTCACCAAAAAAAATAGAGGAATAATTTAATCAAAAGCAAGCTCTACATCTGACTCTGCCTAACATGATTAAAAGAGAGAACTTGCACAACATAGGTGTTGTCCTGGCTAAGCAAAATTATTTTTCTGAGGTTATACTAGATATGACTAGGACATATGATTTTTCTAATCAAAATTCTTTTAGCCCTATTACAGAAAACATCTTTGTTTTCCAGGAACATTTTAGAAATTCTTCCAATTCTTACAATCCTAATTGGAGGAATAACTCGAATTTTTCCTGGAGAGCCCCTAATCAGGTTCCTTTCCCTCGACAAAATCAGCATGGGGTTTATGGGCAAAATCAATATCCATCTGGGCCTTCTCAAGATGACATTAATGCCTAGGTCATGAAAACCCTACATGGCATGCAAGGTCAAATGTCTAAAGTGACCTGCCTTTTGACCACTTTTCAAAATCAAGGTGGGGTCACTCCAAACCAAAGACCTACAGGTAACTTGCCTTCCCAACCCATGCCAAATCGAAACAACAAAAGTAACCATTATCAGGGCTCACATCCCATTCAACCTATCTAGCCCGCACCTCAGCACCCCCTGGGTTTCCACTAAAATCAGGGCTCCCGACCTCCTCCCAGACACAATCATACTACCAATGCAGTTGTTTTGAGGAACGAGAAAGCTACTTAAGATACTAGCCCTTCTACTTCTACAAAGGAAACCCACTCCAAAAGCAAGTAAGTTAACTCTCAACCCACCCCAATTCAAGAATTTTAATCACAACAGAGTAAAGCCCTATTCCTTTTCCACAAGCACATCACTCTACCAATAAGAAGAAAAAGAAATCCGAGCCTTTTGATTAGGAACTAATCCGAGCTTTTTGGGAAAGTAGAAATAAATATCCCTCTCATAGATGCCATTAAATACATACCTGCCTACACTAAATTCTTAAAAGATTTATGCACTCCAAAAAAGAAATCCAGAAACCTAGGAAAGGTGATCCTGTCTGAGATAGCTCCGTTGTGTAGAGAAAACTACCTTTGAAAAAGAAAGATCCAGACACTCCCCTAATCTCGGTTGTCATTAATGACACCACTTTTGATCGTGCCTTTCATGATCTTGGTGCCTCAATAAATCTTATCCCCACTGTTGTTTTCGAGGAATTTAGATCTGTTGAGCTAAAAATTGTTGAAGTTACATTACAATTAGCTGACTGATCTACTATTAAACCAAAGGGGATTGTCGAGGACATTATTGTCTGGGTCCAGAACTGTCTATTTGCTGTATATTTTCTGGTCCTGGATATGGAGGTACATGAAGCTTTGAACATGCCCGAATTATTCTTGGGAGACCTTTTCTCACCACCATAAAGGCAAATATTGATTGTTATTCAAGAAACATGAAGATCACTTATGGTGGCGAATCAATTATTTTAGATATCTTCCAAGCCTCCAGGAGATTCCCAGAGGATGATTTTTTTTTTTATTCAGATTCGAAGATAGAAAATTTAGTAGAGGAAACTATGCAAATCTCACACATGGGCTTTTACTCTTCTATTGAAGTCGTTCTTGAATCGCTACACACACCCACCCTAACTGCACATCACACATCTAACTCTTCTTGTCTCCACTCCCTCTTGGACCACATTTTTTAATCTCTCTCTAAGCCGAGTCCACAATTAGAGTTAAAGCCAATGGCCGACTCTCTAAAATATGTTTCCTTAGGACCCAACAAAACTATGCCCCTGATTATTAATGCCAATCTCATTGGTGCTCAAGAGGAAAACTTCTCCAAGTATTGAGAAAAAATCGCAAAGCTATTGGTTGGACTTTAAATGACCTTAAGGGTATTAATCTATCCTATTAAACTCATTATATCTATCTTGAGGACAACTCTTGCCCCTCTCACTAGCCACAAAGGAGACTAAATCCTAATATGTAGGAGGTGGTAAGAGAAAAGATCATCAAGTGCTTGATGCTGGCATTATCTACCCTATCTCTGATAGCAACTAGGTTAGCCCTACACAAATTGTTCCCAAAAAAGTAGGACTATAATCACCAATGAGAAAGGCGAAAATATTGCCACTAGAACTGCTTCTTCTTGGCAGGTGTGCATTGATTACCGTAAATTAAACACCACCACCAAGAAGGATCATTTTCCACTTTCATTTATTGATCAAATCTTGGTGTGTTTAGCCAGGCTGGGATATTACTATTTTCTTGATGGATATTCCAACTATAATCAAGTAGCAGTCCACCCTGAGGATCAAGAAAAAACCACATTCACCTACGCCTTCAGAACCTTTGCTTTCCGAAGGATGCCCTTTGATCTTTGCAATGCACCTGCGAATTTTCAAAGGTGCATGCTTACAATTTTCTTGACCTTGTGGGTGAATGCTTAGAGGATTTTATGGATGATTTCTCTATTTTTGGAGATTCTCTTGACATGTGTCTTAAAAATCTTGATAAGACTCTGCAAAAATGCATAGAAGTCAACTTAGTCCTCAGTTAGGAGAAAAGTCACTTCATGGTCCAAGAAGGCATCATCCTAGGCCATGTTATTTCTAAAGATGGAATCATGGTAGACAAAGCTAAAATCGATACAATTTCTAGACTTCCCCTACCCAACTCTGTTAAACAAATTAGATCACTTTTGGGGCAAGTGAGATTCTACCGTCGATTCATCAGAGATTTCTCCAAAATTTCCAAACCCGTAAGTCAAATTCTCACTAAAGACCACCTTTCAATTTTTGTGATCAATGCTTGGAGGATTTCAACAAATTGAAAAAAGAAGTCACTGAGGCACCAATTTTATAGGGACCTAACTGGAATCATCCCTTAGAATTAATGATGGATGCCTCAGATTTTGTTGTTGGGGTGATGCTAGGGCAGTGCATTAACAAGAAGCCAATTTGTGATCTATTATGCCAGCAAAACCTTAGATGATACACAATAGAATTACACTGCCACTGAGAAAGAACTTCTTGCCATTATGTTTGCCCTAGAAAAATTTTTCTTATATCTGTTGGGGTCGTATGTCATTGTTTATACAAACCACTCAACATTAAAATACTTGCTGAACAAGAAAGAGGCGAAACCTCGCCTTATTCGATGTATCCTTCTACTTCAGGAATTTGACCTGGAAATTAAGGATAAGGCAGGGTCTCAAAATATAGTGGTCGATCACCTTTCTTGTCTCACAACGAACAATGTGGTTCCTCCACCAGACATTTTTCTAGATGAAACCCTCTTATGGCCACTACCCTCCCCTAGTTTGCTGCTGTTGAAGCTACGGGTTACTACACTACCGTATTTGGTTTTGAAAAACCTGTCATTGTAGTTTGAAAGCGAAGAACTCGTGTTCAACAAATAAAATTTATACCAGAATAAAAATCCCAGGTCGAACTCAGGGAGGCAGACGTTTGATTAGAAATACGTGTTTGTTTTATTTGTCATGAAACAGAATAGTTGATTGAAAACTATTTAACAAATAATAAATAGAAGAGAGAGATAATATTACAAATAAAAGCAAAAGGGATGTAGAATAAACATTGATTTCATTATCAAAAAGTTGTTCGTTACACTACTCATTACGACTAGAAAGCAGGAAATGATTACACTAGAAAGCAATAAATCTACTCTAGAAAGCAGTAAAAAGAATGGAGAGAGAGATATCCTCCTCGATGATCGCTTGGAGAATAAGCCAGATGGGATGATGCCTAAAAGACGAGGAATGGAGCAAGAAGAAGGAGGATGAAGCGGGAAGAACAGGAACGGGGTAGCACGTCGTTGTCGTCACGGGATCTGCTTCAAAATTGGGGCAAAATTTTGACTTTATCTCTTGAGAAGCATCCCGGGTGTGGGACAAGCTTCTCTTGAGCTTTGGAGAGGGAGAGAAGAGAAGGAAGGGATGAGAATTTCGTATGGAAGGGGTCTCCTTTTATAGTTGCAAGGAGTAAGGGCAATTTAGTCCTTACAATTTCAAAATATTAAATAAGGATCCTTTAGTGATGAAATTAAGCGTCACTAAAGGCCAGGTCGTGGGTGACGTGCGCCTCGCCTGCTGCCCGCTCACCTCCCGTGCCGCCACATTCATCAAACCTCGATCGTTCGATCGTGAGATTGAACAACTGAGGATTGATAACTGCAGCGCCTCAACTGAGCGCACCTCCACGTGCAATCCCGCATCCGCACAAGCGTGCAATGGCGCGTGATTTGGATTGAGTGCACGTGGCCATCTGATCCTCATCGGGCGATCATGCGCACCCGCTCCTCGCAGCTCCTCGCAGCTTCCGCTCCTCGCAGCTCGAACCTGCACCCATCCACGAGTGAACACTCTATCCACTGTGCTACGCACATGGATGGGCAGGCGAAGCGACATCTGAGCGTGCGATCAGGACCGTTGGATTAAGATCCAACGGTCAGGGCTGCATCTTCAAGTGATCCTTCAAAGTTTGAGAGTGCTGGTTAGGATCCATTCTCAGCCATTGTATCTTGATCCAATGAGGAAGATGCATGGGCACTAGCAACTTCAGAAGTTGAGGGCGGCCGAGATGGCACCACGTGGCACCATCTTGGCCGTCCATCTTCTGGATGATGTAGATGGTGCCACGAGTGTCTGATTGAGTCGATTTTTGCGCTGTTAGGCTACGATCGTTGATCCGAATCCATTCGTGCGGTTGGATTTGTCATCTAAAGTGTGGATTCACACCATGTTGGCCCTTGAGCTTCTAGGGTTCCTCGGTCTCTATCTGATGCTACAGATGTCTGATTAAGGCGATCTTGGAGTCGTTGAACTCCAATTGTCGCCCTGATCAAATCTATACGGTTGGATCTTCGATCCGAGGCCCCGATAAAAAGTTGCCCTGTCCCTGAACATAAAAGGAGACAATTAACCTCCATTTTATTCAAACTAATCTAAATGCAAGATGATGCATGCTATGCAATATTTATAGCGTGTAATGCAATTCTATGCTTAAGAACATGCATACATAGACATTTTATGTAATATAAATATGTTTACATCACACCCTCATGCCTATCTTTTGCTAGTCCCTAATAAAAACTATATGCTATTTATAAAAGAATTAGGTTGGATTATTTGGGCATAAGTTATTTTCAATCATTCAGAAAATGTTTACTTAGGATCTAAACTTTCAAAGACACAACAGTGCCCGGGTATTTGCCAAAATGCAGATCGCCTCAAGCCCTCACCTTATTAAAAAAAATTTTCTTTTTCTCTTTTTCTTCTTTTCTAATTTTGTTGATTTTTGAGTTTAGGGTTTAAGAGTGGCTTTCTACTGCCACTCAACTCACCCAAGATTTGATGAGAACCCTAAGTTCTAAGCATCTTATTGTGAATGTGATAGACTCGTTGATCGGCGATTAGAACGGACCTTGGGATTCTACGCCTCTTGGTGACCTTAAAAAGTGAGTTCTGCTTAAAGGTGTATCTTTACAACTAGTAGCTTTCTCCCTACTTTTATTTTATGGGGTCAACACAAGGGTAAATCTAGTGTATATCTCCTCGATTTATTTTACTTCTCCACTTCTTCCTAAGTGTTTTGGGAATTTTAAGTGCATTTCTTGAGCTGGGTTCTGGACAACCGGTCGATGAGCTGTTACCACCGACAACTTGCCAGCCATATTCATGCGACAAAGTGTGGCTTATTTCTTTTGTTTTCTTTTTTTATTTTCTCCTTTTCTTTTTCTTTTCTTTTTGACTTTCTTTTTCTCTTTTCTTAAGTAGGTGGCCTTCCTTGTCTAAGATTTACCTAAAGGCAGCAATAAGAGAATGGTCCAGTGACTGGCTCTGGACAACCTACCTATGGGTTGTTACCCACGATAACTTGCCAGCCATATCACCCTAGAAGGTTCATTAGCTACCAAATTTCCATTAGAATCGCCGATTAACAAGTCAGTGACAAGATAGTGTGTAGATACTTTAGACTTAAAGTTCCCTCAAATCAGAGGATGGGTTGATAAGTCATGTACTTATCACCCAAACTTATTTATTCAAATTAAAATATAATTCAGGTTGGCGAGGACTCGAAAAATAAATCCACATTTTAGTGGATACACAAGCTGATTAAGTCTGAAGACCTGAAGGGTTTTTGTGTTCAGATCCTAATGTAATATTTCCTAAGATTTAAAATTTTTCTTAAGCCCAAGTTCTCTTTCCTAATTCCAAAAAAAAAATTAATATATATAAATAAAAGAAAATAAAATGAATAAATTCAGATATGAATATCCACCGCCCCATGCCTATCTAATGCAATGTCCTCATTGTATTAAAAAGACATAAAACAGAGTGGAATAGAGTAGAAAGCACCTGAATTGCGTGAATGTCAGGTCCGCTCCGAGATAAAGAAAAATTGTATATGTGCTGAATTTAGTACCTTCAGCTAGGCACACTATACAAAGAAGAGAAATAAAGAATTCACAGGTGCACATCAGAATCAAAATAAAAAGATGAAACCTCTGACCTGCCAACAGATGTCCACAATTGTGGACCAGATTGTGGTGCAGACCCATACCCCATAATCGAGAATATCTAAGGTTCTGGATAAAAATTACCCAAAACCTAAAATCAATATGAAAGTGGGGTCGGGCCTACGATTTATGAGGATGCAACCCAAGATCAAAGAGTCACGTTACAGAGAATTCGATATCAAAAGGATAATCAATGAATGTATGCTTGGGTTGAACATCCTCAGAATAAATGTCATAAGAGTCTTGGTTTGATGGTTTCAGATGAATTGGAACCCTTAGACTCAGTCTTCTACTTCCTCTGGAGTTTGCTTCCCAAATCAGAATTTCCCAGCTTCTGTTCTCCTCATTTAGAATGTCAATTTTCGGGACCTCCTGCATATTAATCACCCCATCTGAAATTTCCAAGTCTAAAAGATGTGGCTGAATCAGAATTGACTTGGGTCTAATAATCTCAAAAATAGAATCGTCAATAAGCTCAATAGGGTGTAATTGAAAATCAGGGCATTGGATTGAATCCTCCAGAAAATGCGATTCTGGATCCGTAATGTGAGCCCCAATAAGATCAGTTTCCTTAGTTATTGGGCTATCAAATGATCTATCAGATTCCTCAGGCCCAATCGTCTCACCGAAATTGTGTTCTGTAAACTCACGTGAGACTTCGCAAATTGAATCTTCACCATCAGAATCAAAGAAATCAAAATCCATATTAATGTATGTCCCAAAATCATCTGTCATTTTCTGGTCCATGGAGACATACATTTCCTTGTACCCTAGCTCAGGGATCTCAGGTGAAGAAATCAGATCATCATTAATTGGTTACTTTAATTCAATCTGGTCAACCTCGTAACACGTGTCCACCCCAACAGGTGCCTAAGGGAGTTCTAACCTTCGCTCTCTTAAAGGGGGTTCATCCTGGGAATCATCCCACGATTGAACCAAAGCAACCACAAATCTCATTCTCAATTTCGCTAACTTCCCAAGTAAAAACTCACCCGGGTTCTTATCCTTAACATCCTAGAGCCAATCCAACAAATACTTGTTCAAATCATCAATCATCTCAATCAGGAGCTCCAATTTTTCAATGCAAGGTATTGGCTGAACTTCTAAAGATTGTATGATATTCCTCAAGTTAGCCAGAACCTTATCTTGAACCTAGTTACCCTGAACCAAATGACTTGTTTCAGGGTTGGGTGGGTTTAAGATCAGTGTAGAGGAGTTAACAAATTGAGATTCGTGATACCCCTCCTGATAATAGGTCATTTTGGATTGTTCAAAAGGTGGTGATGACCTAAAGGCAATGTAATCAGAGGATGGGTAAGGATTAGTGTATCCTCCTTGATTGTAGATCGTATTAGGTTGTCCATGAAAGGGTGACGATCTATAATCGATGTGGCTCTGAAGAAGGATAGAAATCACAATCATAGTGTTCAGGGTTAGACCCTAAACACGGAGGTTCAGAACTGTATCCCCAATCTAAGGTATCCCGACTAACCAATGGTTGATTACAGTACAAGTCGAAATAATCATCATGTTGAGGATAACTCATAACAGGAGGGAGAGAGTGGAAATGCGTATAAAATGTGGAAGGATTCATGATAGACTGGAGGAAGAAAGGTGCCCTGCAATACAAGCAATCAAACCTGTCCTTAAGTGGGCTAGCCTAAAGACCTACAGACTCCCAAAACCCATCTTGAGATAAAGAAATGATTTGATCTACTTCTATCTATTCAAGCCAACCAGTTAGAAGGAGGGACTGGGGAGAAGGTTCTTCCTTCAGCTTGTGCCTCCAATTCCTAGTGTATCCCCCAGCCACGATCGTTTGATTCTGCTCCCCTAGCTAGACATCAAATTGAATAGTAGAAATAGACTAATCGAAAATAATCTTGTTCTGGGCTCCGAAGAGCGAATCGAATCCTTAAGGCCAACATCTACTCTGTTTTATTTAGGGCTAGGTTTGAATGTGCTTTGGAATGTGATGGGTCCTTTATCTGCGTTGTGCCCTTAATGATTGATTAATGTGTGTGTGCGTGCACAACCAGTGGTTTTCAAGCAAGATTATTTTTAATGCAATGAATTTTAGGGTTCAAATCTTGCTTAGTAGCTTTTAGGATTCAACTTTAGGTATTTTCAAACAAGTTTTGTTGGCACACCAAGTTTTCAAGCACAGGTGAAGATGTTTTCCTTTGAAACTTAATGTGGAGTGCCTGGTAAATCCCTAAGTGTTGAACCTATGTAGCAGCTACTTGATGAGTTGATTTTAATTGAAGTGGAGCGGTCCAATCAACTCAAACAATTGGACTGTTGCACCACTTAATTAGGCGCACAAATGATTACCTAATCTGATTTCTACTCAATTATGTGTTTGGATATGTGTACCAGTTCCAAAGATCGGTTTACCGGTTAGTTTGAAAACTAAATAAGGTTGTGTACCTCTGTGAGATTTTTTTTTTAATTTTTCTTTTTAAATGTGGAAGTTGAGGTGGATGTAGGTGTCAAACAAACAAACAAAACTAACCTTAGAGTTTATAAGAACACCTAGGTTGATTAATGTTTGTATTATTTCGTGGTAGAATGAAAACTAATGGGTGGGAGGTGGGGAATAACTTACAAAACCATCAACAACACTTTACTCCAATCTACTGCTTTTGCTTGTCTCAAAAGAGTACCTACAATCACAATAACAAAGGAGAGAAGTGAGGTACATGATTCTAAGTTGGAAAACGTGAAAAAATCAAAGAGCGTCACCTCCTCGGCAATGGTGCCAAAATGTTGAAGTTACAGGTTACTACGCTATCGTATTTGATTTTGAAAAACCTGTCGTTGTAGTTTGAAAGTGAAGAACTTATGTTCAATAAATAAAACTTATACCAGAATAGAAATCCTAGGTCAAACTCAGGGAGGCAGACGTTTGATTAGAAATACTCGTTTGTTTTATTTGTCACGAAACAGAATAACTAATTGAAAACTATTTAACAAATAATAAATAGAAGAGAAAGAGAGAGAATATTACAAATAAAAGCAAAAGGGATGTAGAATAAACATGGATTTCATTATCAAAAAGTTATTCGCTACACTACTCATTACGACTAGAAAGTGGGAAATAATTACACTAGAAAGGAGTAAATCTACTCTAGAAAGCAATAAAAAGAATGGAGACAGAGATATCCTCCTCGACAATCGCTAGGAGGATGAGCCGGACGGGACGACACCTGGAACATGGGGAACAGAGTAGGTAGAAGGAGGACAAAGTGGGAAGAACGAAAATGGGGCAGCACGTTATCATCATCGCAGGATTCACTTCCGAAATGGAGGCAAAAATTTGACTTTATCTCTTAAGAAGCATCCTGGATGTGGGAGAAGCTTCTCTTGAGCTTTGGAGAGGGAAAAAAGAGAAGGAAGGGATGAGAATTTCGCATGGAGGGGGTCTCCTTTTATAGTTGCAAGGAGTGAGGGCAATTCAGTCTTTACAATTTCAAAATATTAAATAAGGGGACTTTAGTGACAGAATTAAGCGTCACTAAAGCCCAGGTCGTGGGCGACGTTCATCGCGCCTGCCGCCCGCTCACCTCCCCCATCGCCCATGTTCATCAAACCTCGACCGTTCGATCGTGAGATCGAACGGCTGAGGATTGATAACCGCAGCGCCTCAACTGAGCGCACCTCCACGTGCAATCCTACGTCCGCTCGGGCGTGCGATGGTGCGTGATCTAGACTGAGCACGCATGGCCGTCTGATCCTCATCAAGTGGTCATGTGCACCCGCTCGCCTGCGCCTCAACTTCCGCTCCTCGCGGCTCGAACCCGTGCCCATCCGCGAGCGAACGCTCTATCCACTATGCTACACGCATGGATGGGCGGGCGGAGCGACATCTGAGTGCGCGATCAGGACCATTGGAGTTAAATCCAACGGTCAGGGCTGCATCTCCAAGTGATCCTTCAAAGTTTGAGAGCGCCGGTTGGGACCCATTTTCAGCCGTTGGATCTTGATCCAACGATGGAGATGCATGGGTGCTAGCAGCTTCAGAAGTTGAGGGCGGCCGGTTGGGCGGCCGAGATGGCACCATGTGGCGCCATCTTGGCCGTCCATCTTCTAGATGATGTAGATGGTGCCACGGGTGTCTAATTGAGTCAATTTTCATGCCGTTAGGCTGCGATCGTCGATCCGAATCCATCCGTGCTATTGGATTTGCCATCTGAAGTGTGGATTCACACCATCTTGGCCCTTAATCTCTAAGGTTCCTCGATCTCTATCTGATGCTACAGATGTCTGATTAAGGCGATCTTGGAGTCGTTGAACTCCAATTGTTACTCTGGTCAGATCTGTATGGTTGGATCTTCAATCCAAGGCCCCGATAAAATGTTGCCCTATCCCTGAACATAAAAGGAGACAATTAACCTCCATTTTATTCAAACTAATCTAAATGTAAGATGATGCATGCTATGCAATATTTATAGTATGTAATGCAATTATATGCTTAATAACATGCATAAATAGACATTTTATGTAATATAAACATGTTTACATCAGCTGCTATAGCAAATCGATAGTCGATAAAATTCATGCAAAGAAATCAATTTTAGTGCTTCAAGAGAAAGAAACTCAAGTCATCGTATTTTCACAAGAAAGTTCAACTTATCAAATAGTTTTAACTGAGACTAGATGAGTCCCAGGTTGAACGTAGGGAGGAGATGTTTGATTATAAAAATCCATGCATTATTTTATTTATTTTCAGTGTTTTTTCTTTTGTGGTTGTTTTGGTATTTTAAATAAGCCAGAAGATCAGATCGGGAAAAAAAATCTAACTACTCTATTCTACTTGCAAAATATAAGAGAGAGAATCACTTCTAGACAATTGCTTCAAAGTTTACTACAACTAATTGCCAATAAAATAAAACTATACTAGAAAGCAGTAAAAGATAGAAAGAGAGTGAGAAATCCCTCTCGATGGTTGCTTGGGGGACGAGCCAGTTGAACAACTCCTGGAAGAGAGAGAATGGAGACAAAGGAAAGAGTATGAAGCTAGGATGAAGGGAGGACGAGGCAAGGTGTCGCCATTGCGGGATCCACTTCCAGGGCATAAATGGCATGAGGGACTAGCCATTTACCATAGAAACATGCCCAGATTTTGGGTCCACGATTTGGACCACCCCATTAGAATAGGGGTGAATCGCAATGTACAGGCCAGTCCACTTGGACTTGAGTTTTCCTGCAAAGAATTTTAGATGCGAATTGAATAACCAGACATGCTGGTTGGGTGTGAATTCCTTTCTCTAGATGTAGCGGTCATGAAAGGCCTTTGTCCTGTCTTTGTAGCTTGTTGCATTCTCGTAGGCCTCCCATTGAATCTCTTCTAATTCACTGAGCTGGAGCTTCCTTTCATAACCTCCCGCACCGAGGTTAAATTACACTTTTGCACTGCCCAAAAGACGTGGAGCTCCAGCTCGACAGGAAGGTGACAGGCCTTTCCATATACCATAAACATGGTGACATTTCGAGTGGGGCCTTATATGCGGTCCAATATGCCCAAAGTGAATCGATTAATCTATCGGACCAATCCTTCCTATCTGGTCTAACCGTCTTCTATAGAATCGGCTTGATTTGACAATTAGACACTTCAGCTTGCCCATTGGTCTGCGAATGATACGGGGTGGCTATATAGTGATGTACCCCGTATTTCTTTAGTAATGTCCTGAAGTGGGCATGGATGAAGTGACTACCCCCATCACTAATCAGAGCATGGGGTACACCAAATCTCGCAAAAATACATTCCCATATGAAAGAAATGACGGTCTTATGATCAGCCCATCAAGCCGAGATGGCTTCGACCCATTTCGAGACATAATCAACAGTGAGAAGTATGACTTGAAGCCATGCGAATTCGGGAAAGGCCCATGAAATCGATGCCCTATATATCGAACACTTCTATGACCAAGATGGGTTAGAGAGGCATCATGTTTCTCCTGGTCATAGAACCGACCGACTGGTATCATTTTCAGCACTTGGCAAAGTCGTGTGTATCTCTGAAAATAGTTGGCCAGAAAAATCCCAACTGTAAAATTTTTACAGTGAATTTTCAACTTGAGAAATGACCACCACAAGCTTCATTGTGGCAAAAAGATAACACACTCGAGATTTCAAAGTCTAGGACACTCCTCCTGATGATCTGATCGGCGCCAATGCAGAAGAGCAAGGGGTCATCCCAGAAATAGAATTTGGCCTCAGAAATAAATTTGAGTTTCTGGTCCTTGGATAAATTTGCGAGAATCTTGCCTACGACAAGATAATTCATGATATCCATGTACGAGGGAAACTCGACAAAATGGATTGCCAAGAAAGACTCATCCGAGAATTGATCTAAAATGGGTAGGGAATAGGGGATGTGGGTTGGGTCTAGTCTAGATAAGTGATCCGCCACAACATTTTGTGATTCGACTTTGTCGTGCATTTCGACATCAAATTCTTGCAAAAGAAGGATCCATCTGATGATATGGGGTTTGGCATCCTTCTTTGCCAACAAATGCCGAAGGGCCAAGTGGTCTGTAAAAATTATCACTTTGGACCCAAGCAAGTATGATCAAAATTTTGCCAACCTGAATACCACTACTAGCAGTTCTTTTTCAATGACAGTATAATTACGTTGAGCCTCATTCAGCGTCTTTCCAAAGTACTATATTACAAAAGGCCATCCTCCCGATTTTGGCCTAAAACAGCTCTGACGGTGAAATCAAAGGCATCGGACATCATCTCGAAATCGAGAGACCAATCGGGTGGTTGGAGAATCGAAGAGTTGGAAACAACACTTCGCAAGGTCCTGAAGGCACTGAGACATGAGGTATTAAAATCAAATGGGACATCGACTACTAGAAGATTCGTCAATGGGAGTGCGATTTTCGAGAAATCATGTATAAATCTCCAGTAAAATTCATCGTGACCCAAGAATGATCTGATTTGCTTAACTGAGCAAGGTGGAGGTAATTGGGATATAATTTTTTATTTAGCTCGGTCAACCTCGAGTCCATTGGATGAGATCCTATGTCCTAGTATAATGCCATTCCTCACCATGAAATGGCTTTTTTTCCCACGAGAGTACTAAGTTTACTTCAATGCATCATTTCAAGATCTTGGTGAGGTTATCAAGACAAGATGAAAAGTCATCTCCGAAAATGGAGAAATCATCCATAAATACTTTCACATAATCCCCAATCATGTCAAAGAAAATGGCCATCATACAATGCTGAAATGTCACTGGTGCGTTGCAGAGGCCGAAGGGCATTCGCTTAAAGGAAAATGTTCCAATGGGACATGTGAAAGTGGTCTTGTCTTGATATTCCAGGCTAATCGCTACCTGATTATACCCAAAGTATCCATCCAAAAAGTAAAAGAAACTGTGCCCAGCTAACCGCTCTAAGATCTGAACAAAGAGCGGTAAAGGAATATGATCTTTCTGGGTAGCCGTATTTAGTTTCCTATAGTCTATGCAAACCTACCATGAAGTCGCAGTATAGGTTGGGATGGATTCGCCCTTGTCATTCTTTATATTGGTTGTCAGAGATCGAACATACAATGCCCGCATCCAGCCATTTAATGATCTCCTTAACAACCTCTAACATATTTGAGTTCAGCCTCCTTTGAGGTTGTCTCGAAGGTTTCACCCCCTCATCCGTGTAAATGTGAAGAGTGCAATACGAGGGGCGAATCCTGTGGAGATCAGCGATACTCCACACAATAGCAACCCTATGTTCTTGTAAAACAGAAATCAATTAACTCTCCTGTTTCTGGGTCAAGTGAGCACTAATAATAACCTGGTATGTCTCACTTTCACCCAAAAACACATATTTTAGTGAGTCAGGTAAGGGCTTCAGTTCAATCACGGGTGGGTCAGAATCACAATTGGGAGTAGAAGGGGCAGAATTAGTAGCAAGAATTTGATGATCCTGATATGCAAGGATTCTTACTAATTCACCACCTGCTAAATAGTCAGTGTGACTGCATTAACAGAGAACCCATTTGTTGTAGTCATGCCTTCCTATGTTAGCAAGGGCAATTCAGTAATTTGTGGATCAAGATAGAATCAGGGGTGTCATGTTTAGATGATCAGCGACAAAAAATGTGCATTGCAGTGATCTCAATCCCACATGGATCGAGGTCTAGAATCCCTAACAGTAAAGACGAATGAGACGTTGGGTCTTCATAAAGGAGACCAATGTTGCCACAAAAGGCTGATTCTTCATCTTCACATCCTCCTCGATGTGATCACAATAAAAGTTCCTTGATGCCCTGAATATATCAAGTCTAAGTCTTTCATCTCCTAGAGCAATCTCCATACACCCGTATGCACAGTCAATGTTTCCTTAGCCTATCATCAAGAACGAGAGACCTAAAATGATTGGTGCATCATAGAGATTAGGAGGAACCTCCATATCGAGAACGAAAAGGTCTGTGGGAAAGTAAAATCCACTGACCTTAATGATGACGTTCTCAACCATCCCCCTCGATGTTTTCACTGATCGATCAGCCAGCTGAATAGTAATGGAGGTGGGTTTTAACTCCCCGAATTGAAAATGATCATATACGGAGTGAGAGTTAGGTTGATGGACGAACCCAGATCAAGAAGGGCCCAATTAAATGGAGAATCCTGCAAAAAGAAGGAAAAGAGTGGGGTACCAGGGTCTTTCTTCTTGGGTGGTAGGTTGGCTAGAATCACAACACTAGCTTCCTTCGATAGTACCGCCTATCGTCCATTCTTCTACTGTCGCTTCAGGGTACAATAGTCCTTAAAGAACCTAGCGACAGTGGGAATGTGATCTATGGCTTCGAGGAGAGGGACCTGAATATGAAATTCCTTGAACATCGATTTCAAGTCCTCAAAATTCCACATACCTTTTTTCCGTGCTATATCTCGTGTCCAAGCTTTGGGAAAAGGGACAAGAATCTCAGGGTCAATTGGCCTCTTGCCCTTATCTACTGCAGGTGGCTCCTGAGATGAGGAAGGAGTCGAACCATCATGCAGTGAAGGGCATGAAAAATCAGAACCCGCCTGCCTAAATGGTGGGTCGTATGTCTTCTTCCTGCTCCTCAATGTAACAGCTATTGCATCAGCATGTTGTCTATGAGGTGGTGGAGTAGAATGGGTAGAATATGCGGGGTTCTGGAGCAAAGGCAACTTGCCATAACTGGGTGCTGCAGGAGGCGCTTGTAGTATAGCATGTGCCTGTCCCTATCGTGCCTGAAACCTAGGTGGGGCACCTTGGTTCTGCACATATCACGAGTTACAGATAAATTGGGACAGCAAGGCTCCCTGAGTCCTATGCTCCTACAACTGCTGGTTCTGTATGTTTTGAATGCTCTGTATCTAGTCAGCCATTGCCTTCATGATCTGCAAGCTATCCTGCGTGGATTTTCGCATTGATTCTTACAATTCCTCCTTTAGTGCCTCCAAAGGGTCAGCCCACTTTGGAGGGTGGCCAGCAGCTTGATGCAGCAGCTGATATATGGAATGGGATTGTTGCTACTGAGATGGAAATGGCTACTGCCTTGGATGTGTTTTTCTCATTCTCGTATTGTCTGGTCTGGTAGTGTGGATCCTAATGTGGTCTTTGTGAGTTACCAGACTAGGAGAAGTTCGGATGCAGGCACCAACCAAGGTTATACGTCTCTGAGTATGGGTTGTTACACTCGTATCCCTGAATAGCATTGATGTCCTCATAGGCCGACGACGTCTAAGATGTACATTCATCAAGGGAATACACATTAAAATCATCATGTAGTGTGTAACTCTAATTATGTGGTGCCAGATTGAGATTATTCACGGGATCCTGATATGCGAGATCCCATGAATAAGAAGAAGATGCATCTTGAGTGAGTAAATTAACTCAAGCAGGAGGGGTTCGGGGTGCATAGGAAGATCTAGATGCAGCAGAATTTTTGGAGAATTCGAGTCAAGCTCGAATCAATTCGTCGAGCTTCTTATCTAGCAGATCAACCTTATCTAGCTTCTTGGTGATGATGTCCATATCGACTTGAGCAGACTCTGCGTAAGCCTCATGGACACTAACCCATTACTATCTAGGCCGCTGGAATTGGTTCATTGACGCAGCATTCATCGAGTTCTCCACCAAGGACTCGAAAAACACAAATGCATTGCTCTCATCCTTTGGGAGGAAATTCTTGCCACTAGATGCATCGGCCATATATCAATGTGTGTCATCTAGTACATGGTAACGGATCTGAGCCAAGTGCCATCTAGGCACACCATGATGCGGCATTTCCTAGGGTGATCGTGAAATCAATCCCAGGCATCATGCAACTTCTCCCCTGGTCCTTGGGAGAATGTCATAATCGCATGCCTCATCGCATTTATACAATCGGGAAGAACTTCTGCAAGAATTCACGTCATAATTCCACCCAGGCTCCAATTAGCCTCCCGATGGTCTTAAACCAATATGAAGTTTTATCCTTGAGAGAAAACGGAAAAAGCTTCATGAGAACAATTCCCATATCGACATTTCTGGGTCGAACCATTTCCGCGATTCGACTCAGGTCCTCTATATGCTGGAAAGGATCCTCATTCGAGTTCCCATAAAAATAATTCTGGATTAGAATGATCACATTGGGCTTCAACTCGAACGTGTCTCCACCTACAAGAATCCAGACTTGAGGTGCGAGAATCAGTGCTGCTGGATCGTAGAAATCCTGTAGCTGTTCTCCTCAGGGTGGATGCTGCATTCTATCAACTGTCCTCAAAATTCTATCGATATTATGCTAATATCATCCCTCTGATTCAATGACCTGAGCTTCCAGACGAGCCATCGGGTTCAGATTTCCTGGATCCTAGCCAGGTATGGGTCCAAGGTTAGTAATCTTAGCTAAACGAGTGGAAGAAGGGTAAGAAGAAGGTTCAGGCGATGCGACGAATCGCCTTCGCCTCCTTGGGATTGGCTCCCATGGTCCAACCAATTGAGGTCTAAGTGACGTCCTTCCTTGCATACACCAACCAACCTGGGTTTGGTCTAGCCAAGCCAAATAAGGCTAAGGCCTTGTCAATCAAGTGGTCCTTATGATTGGGAGACCAGATTTTTCATTAAGGTTCTAATTTATGAAGAAAAATTTGTTATCAAACTAATTGAAAGTAATCCCAAACCCCCAAGGTAACCGAGCCAATCTGTACGAGGGGAATAAACGGAAGGTTCTTCCTTTGGCTTTCACCTCTGGTTCCTTTGTACCCCTTAGACATAGTCGATTAACACTGCCATGCAAATTCGGCTATGGGTTTGGCTAAAGCAGTTGTGATGACCCAGTAGTTCGATAACAAATGTACGTTGATTAATGTATTTTACGTAATTTTTACTTAACCTTTTTCTTGAAATTGGGGGTTTTGGTGAGTGGCGCACAAGGTGGCCAAGCTCACCGACTAGCCACTAGACTTCATTAAGTTTAGGTTAGCCAAGTGTGGTCTCTAAATTGTAACCCTAAAAGTTGAGTCCTAAGGTTTATGAAGTGGCTAAGTGTTCAAGCAGACCATAATTCAAAGTAAAACTATTCTCTAAAGTACAATTTGAATCCAAATGATTTCAAATTTGACATGCAGATTCCTTTTTCAATTATCTTTTTATAGAATATTTTTTTATAATTTTTACTGTTTCAAGTAAATAAATTTGAATTTTTAACTGTCGGGGGGTCAAATCTGGAATTTTAACCCCTTATTAATTTTTCAATTCGAAATAGTATCAATTAAACTCAAAAAATTCAAAAAAAAATATGAACAAGAAAGCTAATTTGATCATCTTTCAACGGCCACAATTTTTAGTCAAATCTGATCTCTGTTTTGTACGGAATAGCATTTTGAAATTCCAAAATTTTCAGGTCTGAGTCTATTTGACACCCTTGTATTTTGTGAATTTTTAAAAATTATACAATTCTAATTTTTTCAAAAGAATAGTGCCATTTAAAATCTAATTTGAAAATAAAGCCTTAGCCCAAATTTTAGAATTTTTGGCTCAGAAAATATTCAGCAATCGAATTTTTAAATCACAAGGAAAATATGGTTGAATTTCAAGGAGGGGTAAAAAGGCTTTTGAAAGGGTTGAATTCAAAAAAGAGCCTTTTTCACTAAAACATATTTTTCTCAAAATTTTTTCAAACTTTTTTCAAAAAAAATTTCTTTTTTCTTTGTCGGGAAAATTTTTCAAATTTTTTTTCTTTTTTTTATAAAGAAACTCTAACCCTAAGATCACAAGTAAACCTAAGTCTAAGATCTTTTTTTTTTATTTTTTCATGAAAGTATGTAGATTTTTTTTCTTTTTTTTTCAGAAAGAAAATCTACCTAGGGTTCAAAGGAAACCTAAACTAAGATCAAGATGTGCACCTGATTTCTTCAACTGCGCTTGATGTGTGCGTAGACTCCGGCGTCTTGTTCCTGCACATCAAAAGTAAGCAAAAGTAGATCTGTCAAAGTTAAGCTCAATAATCAGAAATCAAAATCACGCTACCTCCCCAACAACGATGCCATTTATTTTAATCGAAAATCACTAAATTAATTATTTTTATGTCATAGTATAGCTGCGAAATCCAATTCAAACAACAATTTATATAACGAGATAGTGAATCCCAGTATATCTCAGGGAGGCATTTAAAAGCAAAATTGATTCAATTTTTTTTGTTTACTTGCTCAAAATTGTACGTCAGTTTCAAGTCTGCGAATGTAAGTTGCGCCAATCATGTTGTTAACCCTTACTACGTGCACGTGCGTCAAATAAACTATAAAAGTGAAGGTGTGGATACTTGTGTGCACGATTCTCACTTCACGATGGTTGTTAACGGAAAATGCATCAATCACATGATCATTATGTTTTTAGGAACCAACTTCTTGTTGAAATATAGATAAACAAATTAGATAACTGGAGATTTTATTTCCTCATGAATAATGCCATTACAATCAATTGTAGAGGAATGCTTGTACAGGAAAGCTTGAAAACACTATTCTAACTAACAAATTATTATGCATGCATGGATCTACGGTAGATTATGCATGCATTCATTGAGGTAGAAGGTTAATACTACTAGCAAATAATAATGCACGAATTAATCTACGAAGAACATTAATCTAGATAATAGAAAATAGGCATTGGAGGTGGTCTCCAATGCCTATGTAGCCTGAGGTGGTGGGAGGGGAAATAAGGACAGCCAAGGTGGTTGGATGGCCTCTTGAGAAGGTGGTGGAGGTGCTCTAGCCCTCGGACATGAAGGTGGTGATGATGGAGGTGATGGACCTCGTGGAGAGTGTGTGCACATGAATGGAGTCCAACAACAAGATTTAGATGGGTCCCTTGGCTTTCCATGTTGGACTTTAAATAGACCAAGGGATGGCTCATCTAGAGAAGAGTGGAATTCTCTAGAAGTGCTTGCATCTTGGCCGTCCAACCTATTTGAAATGGGTCTTCTTAGATTCACTTCTTATGGGTATGGTTGTGGACTCCTTAAAAGACGTTTTTTAGTCTTCCAAGGAGGCGCCACTTGGAGAAGTTTCTAGAGGGCTCTAGAGTGGGTAGCCAAGGTGTGTGCAAGTGGGTGTGTGTGTATGTCTAGGTGGTTTAGGTTGAGTCCTATAGGTCTAGGTGATTGGATTTAGGTAAGGTTTTAGAAATAGGGTTATAAACCCTAATACTAAAGTGATAAGTGCAATTAAACTTATCCTAAGTTTAATTGAGTGGATGTGTGTGTAATTGGGAGAGAGGGTTCCCAATTAGATCAGGCTTGAGTCAATTGGACTCTCACTGAGTTTAATTAGACTTGTGTTGGTTGAGGTTTGAGCTCAATTGGACTCTATGAGTCCAATTGACTAGGTGAACTATAATTGACTTAGATCCAAGTCACTTGGGCTTAGTGAGAACTTAATTAGGTTCTTAGGAAGGTCTTAGAGTAGTGTACTAGGCTTAGGGTACCTTAATTTTGGTTCCCTAGGGTGTCGAATTACGTTTAGGGGCTTAGGAAATCAAGATCTGAGCTTGATTTCAAAATCAGCAACTGGAGAAGGGTTTTAGACGTCAGATTTGGTGATCAGATGACTTATATTTCAAAATCAGAAGTCCAAGTCTCTAGTTTGGATGTCCAAAGTTGAATCAGAGTGGAGTTTAGGCTCTGTCTTGGAATTCTGCAGAAATTGGATGTTTGACACCTTGTTTAGACGTCAAATATTCCAGTAGAATTAGGTTCTGGCTCTGCGGCGGTGTCTAAGGGTCCTAAACGTCCAGCAACCTGCCTGGACATCCAAATATGGGCTGGAATAAGGGTTTTGAGGGATTCTAGTCTAAGGTGACCTAATCTAAGGGTGGCTAGGGTTTAGGAAGGTCTCTAGGGCTATCCCAAGGCTAGGAAAGGTCCTATGTTCTTCATAATTTAGCTCCTGCATTAAAATTCTACTAGTAAGGTAGTGTACCTCATCCCTACATTATGTCTTCATCTTTATTCCAGGGTTTCTGCTCCAACATTGCTGTAGCTCTAGCTTACTCTCTTCCTCAGATTCAGCTCCAAGCCATCTTTTGAGCTTCTTATTGCCTACAATCCAAATAATGCACCAATCAGTACATTATAACATTATTTCATGAATATTTAATTAAAGAAAAAAAGATGTAATGTATACTATTTATGCATGAATTACACTACAATTATGCTAAGTTCTTACTTAATTTAAGTCATTTAATTTCTATGATTGCTGCACAATCAATCATAATCTCAAATGGGGCTATCCAGATCGGTGGTTGCAACACCGGGGCACAGGTGACTGTCATTTTTAATAAATCAAATGCCTTGTAGCATGAGTCATTTTACTCAAATGGCTTATCTTTGACCAAAAGATTGCTCAAGGGCTGAGCAACGTTCAAGAAATCCTTAATGAACCTTTGATAGAAACCTACTTGACCAAAAAATGAACAGATTTGTTTAACAGAAGCGGGTAGGGGAAGTTTAGAGATAGCATCCACCTTAGCTTTATCAACTTCAATGCCCCAGTTAGAGACCACATGACACAAGACAATGCCTTCTCTTGTCACAAAGTAGATCTTTTCCCAGCTAAGGACCAATCGTGTTTTAATGCATCTCTTAAGGATCAATTCCAGGTTAGCCAGGCAAGACTCGAAGGAATCTCTGAAAATAGAGAAATCATCCATGAATACCTCATGACAATCTCCCACCATGTCAGAGAAGATGTCTAGTATGTACCTTTGAAAAGTCGCAGGTGCATTGCAAATCCCAAAAGGCACCGTACAAGATGCAAAGGTTTCGTATGGATAGGTGAAAGTTGTCTTTTCCTGGTCTTCAGGATGGATAGAAACTTGGTTATATCCTGAATAACCATCCAAGAAACAAAAATACTTCTTTCCGGCTAACTAACATTTCAAGGATCTGATAAATGAAGGGTAAAGGGAAATGATCCTTTTCTTGGGAACAATTTGCACGGGGCTAACCCAAGGACTATCTGAGATCGATTAAATGATTCCTACATCGAGCAAGAAAGAGCAGAACCATCTTCCATATAAATACAATGATTGCAATAAGATGGCTCGATCCCTCTTAGGTCATGGATGGTTGATTGGCAGTCGTAGAGCTCGTTTTGATAGGAAAAGCATCGTAGTATAGCGCACAATAGATCAAACAAAAATATTTATAAAAGATAACGAGACTTTGAGTCCCGGTCATTCATCTCTGGGAAGCGTTTGTTTTAATTCTGAATTCAATCTTTTATCGCTCTACTTTATTTAAAATCGCACGTCGGTTTCCAGTCTTCGGATTAAGATTTAGCCACTTCTATTATGAACCCTGATTACGTGCGCATGTGTCAAATAGATCACAAAGGTGAAAGTGTGAGTTTCGATGCACACAATTCTAGTGATGTGGTGGCAGTTTATCGAAAATGCATCTATAGTTAGATTTTCTATATTTTCCGGAAACGGCTGATAAACGCCAGTTTATCATCATTTTTATGCTTTAAAACTAACCTAGCTCTTAGGATTTTACTCCGCAAACGGGTTTTTGGGCTGCATTTAGGCGTAAATTAGGATAGGCATGCATTGCATTTTTTATTGTCGTTTTAATGTGTTTTTGTGAGTGTTAGGGATGTACAGATGCACAGATCCCTAAAACCCTAGCACTCAAGAAGGCAAATGGTGAAGGAGAAGCCCAGACTAGCTGGAACTCAGCCTAATCCAGCTCACCTCAGCTTGATCCAACTCACCTCAGCTTGATCAAGCTCACCGCAACTGGAATCTAGCTTACTTGAACTAGGGTTAGCTCATCCCAGCTCCATTCAGCTAATCTCAGCTGGATGGCAGCTCAAGAGAGTTAATCTTAGCTCACCCTAGCTCAAGTCAGCTCAGATCCAGCTCAACTTAGCTGAGTCTAGCTCATCTCAGCTCCCACTAGTTCACAGGGAGCTCTAGCTAGCTCAGCTGAGTTGACAGGAGTTCACCCCAGCTCAGATCCAGCTACATTCAGCTCCACTCAACTCCAGCCAGCTGAAGAAGAATTCATCCCAGCTCAGGAAGCTCAAGTCCAGCTCACAGGGACTCAGCTTAGCTCAACTCAGTTGAGCTAAGCTACCTTAGCTGCCTCAACCAGCTTGATTCTCCCCGGGAGCACCAGACCTAGCTCACCTCAGCTCATTTTGGTAGAAGCTAGCTCACTTTAGCTTGGCTTAGTAGCTAGCAAAGAACTAGCAAGCTAAGCCAGCTAGAGTAGCCCCATGCCAGCCTCTTCAGTAGCAGCCAGCTCCAGCTCCAGACTCTCCTCCTCAGCTCCTTCCTCCAAACCCTAGCTCCAACACCTTCTCCTCCACTCCACCTTTAGCTAAGCTAGCTTAGCTTATCTTAGCTTAGCTTAGCATAGCTAACAACCAGCTCCTTGGCCATTCATTACCTCCAAAATCAACCCTAGCTAGCTCCACCAACTCAAGCCTACCTAAGCTAGCTACTCTACTCAAGTTGGCGCCACCTCCTAGCCATCCCTTCACCCCATTATCTCCACCAAAAGACACTTCAAGTTGGCGCCAAAAACCACCCCTAACCACCTCTATATTGGCGCCACTTTCAGCCCCTTAAATCCACCCTACACCTACCCACATAAGCCATCCTAGCCATCCACATAACCCCCCTTCTAGAACCTTAAGGTGGCGCCACCTAATGACCTTCTAGAATGCCCATTTTGGCGCCAACACCAAAGGGTGTCAACACCCATAACTACACCTTGGTTCCCTTTAAGGTGGCGCCAACTCTCCTTGGCCATGGGATCTCCAACCACCTCCATCAACTCATCTTGGCCATCCATTTCAAAGGTCACCATAGCCCCCCTCCTATTCTATAAAAGGCCACCACCTACCACCATTTTTGGGCATCCTCCCTTAGTATATTTTCTACCTAAACCACCTATACCTATGGCCAAGAAGAAGGAGTAGAGAAGGAGATTAAAGGGGCACATCACCAGCCCTTTTGGTGCCTTCTTCTCCCCACTCTCTTCAACTTGAGCCACGCCAAGGAGGAGGACTCTCCCATTTCAAGGAGGACGGCCAGGAAAAGGAGAAAAGCTTAGGGTGGACGTCCACCCTTGGAGAGAAACTTAGGGCACGCCCCCTTAGGGCTTGCCTTGGAGGTCATCACCTTGGCGGAGTTCTACAAGGAAGGAGTTGAAGGATTCTTTTCAAGCTTGGGAGCCACCAACCTTGGAGCAAGAAGCCCTCTTCTTCACCATCTATCTAGAGGATTTGTGTTTTCTTTCTTTATTTCAATTATCTAGTAGTAGAAGCATTCCTCTACTAGGCATTTTTGTTAAACACTTTATCAATTATCTAGTTGCCTTCTTCGCATATCTTGTTTGCATTTCTATTTGCTTATTTTCAGCATTCTTCACTTCCTCTCCCTAATTATTCTAGGCCTCCACTTGCTTAGAGTGAGCTTAGGGAGAGGCTCTACTTGCCACTTTAGAGTAGTTTACTTAATTGGAAGTGTAAACACTTTTCCCGCCATAATTTCGCATGTTGCCTTAGTTCAACAACAAAAAAAATTACATATTAAAAAATATTAAAAAGAAAGTTGAGATTGTATTCCAAGCAAGAGAATCATTATTGCAATTTTTGCCTCCTTGGACGACCCTAGATACTCCCCTATCTAGGATATAAATTTTAAAAGCGAAAGCGGATTCGCGTGTTACAACGACGTTAAAAAACTGCTTTTACAAATCACGCGTATTTCGCTATCACTTTTTGGCGCCGCTGCCGGGGAGGCACGGCTTTGCATTAACTCATTTTCTCTTGCTTGAAGTGGATCTCATCCCCTTCTCTTTCTTTCTTTTGTGTGTGCAGGAACTACAGCGGGAAAGCGGGAATCTGGAAGCGAGAGCTTAAAGATCCTTTTCTTCCCGCGAAAATTCAGGTTGGTTCCTCTTTCTAGTCACATAATTAATTAAAACTACCAAAAATATATTAAACTTGGCTTTCAGGACCCTAAACACTTAAATTAAGTGGAGTGGTGCATTTTAAAATCATTGTTTGCTTGTATGCTTCTTTAGCACCATTCCATTGCAAGTATTGGTGTTCTGTTTTTTCGGGTCTAGATTTCTGTCCAGACTTGAAAAATCGATTCCTAATACCACAAGCCTCCTAAAATCATAAAATTTCATAGAGTGATTCCCAATTAAGTTTGGAACATCTTTTCCAAATTTCAGATCAATTGGATTTGTATTTAATTTTTAAAAATTCGTGGATTACAGAGGGGTCACACCCTCTAATCTTCCTGTTTTGCTACTGTCCGCGAATTTTCAGAATTTTTATACTCATCCAATTTTTGTGAAATTTATCTTGTTGGAATCCCTGTGAAATTTTACATATCGTATAAAATCATAAAAATTTTATGAGGTCGGTGGTAATACTGAAAAGTCTATAATACCCACGGGTATTATTTCTGGACTTTGACACCAGTACAATTAAAAATTCAAAACTATTATCAAACAAATTCCTAAAATCTTACAAAAATCTTTTCTGGAATCCTTGTTTGATTTTCTTCAAAGTAGTGGTGTTGTTTGACTTGTTTGGACCACTACTTAATTCTGAAAGCTAAAAATAATTCATTGGTAGTTAAATTTCTGTCTCAGGGATAATTGGTTTAGGGTTTCTTCTTTCTCTTTAGAGACTCAATTAAAAGGAAATATACAATCACACATACAACTTGTCTTTCCTTTGATTGTGAACTTTCAAACTTGTTTGAAAACTTAAAGAGAAAAACCCTAAAATTCATTTAATTAAATCACATCCTAAAAGACAAAAATATTAAAAAAATTGTGTGACAACTTGATTTTCATTGGAGCCACTCTCTAATTCCTGCACACACACAAAAAAATCAAATAACAGGGCAACAACCCAATAAACGCCCTCCACATTCCGTGTGCACTATAGAATCCTAGACCTAATTAAAATTTGTAGCAACTTGACCCCTAAGGCTTTATCAACTTAGGCTTGCTATTTAGGTCTTAAGTTTTCTTTAGTTAGTACCAATTCTGTCATCTATATCTGGTGTTCAGGCTGAGGGGCCGTGTCAAACGACCAGGCGCGGGTTTGTACAAGCACCTGGGGTTTTCCCTGGGAAACGTTTGGGCCCAAACCTCCCCTTAAGCAACTTGGCTAGATTTGTTGATAGAACGGGTATTCACTATTGACTACTTATTTCCTATATAGACCAAGTCTTAGGTTATTATTAGGGAGTCACAATTAAGTTAGGTCTAGATTTTGTTTGTTTGAATTGCACACTTTCTCTCATCTCTTTCTCTTCTCCTCCCCTCCCCGTTCTTCCATTTTATGCACGGGCGACGGTCTCAAAATCCGCACTTGGAAGGACCATTTGATTTCGCCCCCCACGTAAAAAGACCACTTTTTCTGTCTTCTCCTAAAAAAATGGAAACACAACAAAATAGGTCCACTGACCCTTCCACGTCTACCTCTAACCCCACCTCTAACCCTAATTCTAACCCTTCCACTCAAAACCCAACCACCAGTAACTTTCCACACTTGGAGCTCCCCAATCTTGAGTTGCCCCACACACAACATCAAGACCCCCTACATGATCTTTTAAAATTGATGGCCGATCAGATTAATAAATTAAATTCCAATCAACAAACATTGACTAGGAACATCCAAAACCTAGCCAATCCAAGGCCAAACCCACCACCCCGTCAGCAGCCTGTTGTTCCTCTAAAAGATTTCTATGATCCGTCTTATTATGAGGAACGACCAGGGGTGGTCATACCGGAGGGGGACTTTGAGATCAAGCCAGTCGTCCTGAACCTGATTAAACACTTTCATGGCCTTCCTAGGGAAGACCCTTTCAGCCACCTTGAAGAACTAACTCTTCTTGCACAGACAACCCGTTCCCGAAATGTGCAAGAAGACATATGGCTGATGCGGCTTTTTCCATTATCTCTTAAAGATAAGGCTGCTTATTGGTTCAGGACCATTGGCCGACTCATTACAACATGGCCTCAACTCAAGAGTGCCTTCCTCAAGAAATTCTTTCCCATAGGTCGTACCAATTCCTTACGAAGATCTATTACGACCTTTCACCAAAAATCTGGTGAAACTTTCCATGATTCTTGGGAAAGATTTCAAGACCTTTTAAGAAGTTGCCCGCACCACGAGATTCCTTTATGGCAGCTCGTGCAAATCTTCTATCATGGATTAGAAGATCAAATCCGACAGTTTGTCGACGCCTCGTGTGGCGGCAACTTTTTAAATAAAGATGCAGAAAGTGCCTATGACCTGTTCGAAGAAATGAGTGAAAACTCATTTAATCAAGCTTCCATGAACACATTTTGCAGAACCCAAAACCCGCAGTTTGGTGTTCATGAAATAGGCGCTCAATCTATCCCAGTCGCCCAAGATGATCTTCAAATGATCGCTCAGAAACTCGACCAGATGCATATTAATCAGAAGAAAATTGAGGAAAGACTCGCCACATCAATTCAAGCTCCACAACCACATCTAACCCAACCTAACTTTCCACGAAGAGAAAATTTGCACAATCTCAACACCACTCCTGCTGATTATTCTGAGGTTGCCCATGATTCACTGGGGAATTTCAATTATCCAGATCTTAACCCCACCCAAAATATTTCTGCCATCCAGGAGCCCTTTAAAAATTCTTCCAATTGGAAAAATTACCCGAACTACTCCTGGAATAATCAAGTTTCCTCCCAACCATATCATTTTAATGGGTATGGGTCGAATCCAAATTTCCATCCTGGGCCATCCCAACAAGATATCAATGCCCAGATGCTACGGACCCTACAGGATATGCAAACAAAAATGACGGAAGTAACCCGCAACATCACAAATCTGAACAATCAGATTGGGGTTGCTCCCACGCAAAGACCTGTAGGACATCTTCCGTCCCAACCCATACCCAATCCCAATCACCAAGGGAACCATTATATGGGCAGAAATCCACATTATCCAAATCAGCCTCCTCCTAATCCACCTCAGCAGCCGCCCAGGTTCCTGCAATCACAGGCCCACCCACCTCCTCCAAATAATAATCCGACTGCACATGCAGTTACCTTGAGGAGTGGGAAAACCACCACTGACCCCGAGCCTTCGCACGAACCTGGTAAGATACATGTGCAAGTTGACTCCCCACCTCCCCATCAGGAAGAAAAAGAACAACAAAAATCTCAAGACAAGATTCCTATCCCTTTCCCACAAGCTCTCTACCCTACCACCAACAAAAGAAAGAAATCTGAGCCCACTACAGAAGAACTCATGGAGCTATTTGGGCAAGTTCATATCAATATCCCTCTCCTAGATGCCATTAAATATATACCTGCCTATGCTAAATTTTTAAAGGAGATTTGTACTCCTAAAAGGCAGGCCAAAAATCTAGGACAGGTGCATCTTTCGGAGACAGTAAGCTCTGTCATACAGAGTAAGCTGCCTCCTAAGATGAAAGATCCGGGGGCGCCTTTAATTTCTGTAATTATTGATGACACTACATTTAATCGCGCCCTCCTTGATCTTGGTGCCTCTGTAAATATTATTCCCAAAAGTTTATTCGAAGAATTTCAGATCGGTGAATTAAAACCCGTCGAGGTTACCCTGCAATTAGCCGACCGATCTACAATCAAACCTCGTGGGATTGTTGAGGATGTATTAGTCAAGGTCCAAAATTGTGTCTTCCCTGCAGACTTTCTGGTTCTTGACATTGAGGCACCCGAATCATTACTGGACTCCCCGATAATCCTTGGACGCCCCTTTTTGGCTACTGCAAAGGCAAATATCAATTGCCACATAGGCAAAATGGATATCAACTGTGCAGGCCAAACTATCACCTTAGATATTTTTAAATCCTCCAGGAGATTCCATGATGATAACTTCTTTGAGGACTCAGATACTGAAATTTCTAATATGGTGGAGGAGACAATGTTAATAGATACCCTTACCGACCACAGTTTTTTTGAGGACTCTGATTCAGACTCAGTGGTCGGCGAGATCTGTGATCCGGAAACTTGTCTTGACTCCAAATTTGTTCCTGATACCCCCCCTGACCCACCCACTATTCACGCACCTAATTTTTCCACACTAACTCACCATTCCTTCCCCGACCCCTTTCTTACGGACCTGCCACCAACCCCGCCCGAGTTTGGCACCCAACCTGAATTAAAACCATGGCCAGACTTGGGCCACACTTATCAATTTCCATCTCACTTTGATCCCAATATTATTTCTAATCAATTTTCTAGGGATCTAGACGAAGACACCTTTTTTGCGGGCATCCAAGTGTCCAATTATTTACATGATTTTCCGTCTTCTGTGCATACCTTCACGCCCGGCTGAATGGCGTAAAAGATAGCACTGGATGGGAGGTAACCCATCATTTTCTTGCGTTCTTTTTTTTTTTTTTTTTTCTTCTTTTTCCAGGTTTTATTCATCCTAAACCTGACCGTTCTTCACTAAGGTGATTCCTTTTCCCTCCTAATGCATGAGGACATGGCATATCTTAAGCATGGGGGGGTGTTTTTTAAATTTTTACGATCGATTTAGGATGTTTAAAACCTAAAAACATGCATTTTTCTGCTTGCATATCCAAAAACAAAAAAAAAAACAAAAAAACAAAAAAAAAAATATTGAAAAATTTTTGAGGAAAAATTTTGAAATCAAGACTAAGGTCGAAAAATTCACTTCTAGTACAATGGGATTTAATCTTTAACAAACTAAGGATGAGGATATGGATCTGATCATTAGAATTCCAGGGTCTATTTTAGACTAGATCAGATATCCTTCTCTAAAATTCCACCTGAACTCATGATAGTTCAGGTGACTTGATCCTATTTTGTAATATGGAAAGTATTTGACTTAGTTTTTGATTCAAAAACCTGCGGTTCTTGAGAAACTTCTTCTGTCAATTTTCACACACAAGCCAACACTTAAAAATAACTAAAAAATTCGAAAAAACTCCCTTGTTTGGATTTAGTAAAAGTCTGAAGCAGATCATTGGTTTGAATTCCCACCGTCGAGAAGAAGAAAAAAACCTTCTTTGAGGACACGATGTCAACATGTTACCGCCTCAGTGCTGCTCTATATCTATATTTCATATCTTTAGACGGAGCATTAAAGCGCATTTCAGCAGCTCAAGTGTCTTGGACGGTGCTCTACCTATAGCGTCGGAGCAAGAGCTTGAGTTTGCTTGGAGCGCCCCTTTTCACCGCATCGTGTTTTGGGGTTGTGAGCTCCTGGGTGGTGTCATGGACAGTGCTATCCCGAAGTACTGGCGCCAGAGCCCCCTCGAGGAATGGTAACGGGAATGATGATACCGACACATCTGTTGTAAGACTAAGCTAAAAATAAGCATGGGGGAGAGAAAAAAAAAAAATAATAATAATAATAATAACACGTCCTTATAAAGGTTGGCTTTTCACAAGCACAGACACAAGGTTTTAAAGGAATTTGCAAGTTGCGAATCAGATTCACGAGCCAGAAAAATCCTAAAAACAAACATTTCAAGTCATCTGAATTAACAAGGGGTTAATTTGTGAATTTTCTGAGGATATATTGATCCCGTTCTATCTAATGGTTGGATCCAAAAACAAATCCTGATGTTTATCTTCAACAAATCCCGTATCTCCTGTGTTTTAATCTACCAAGGTCCCTTAATCTCTTTTTCTCCTCAAAAGTCAAAAAAAAAAATTAGATTTCCCAAAAATTCCGTTTTCCAAAAAAATTAATGTTTTGCTAAGAGACTAGCAAAAGAGAAGCATGGAGGTGTGATAAACGCCAGTTTATCATCATTTTTATGCTTTAAAACTAACCTAGCTCTTAGGATTTTACTCCGCAAACGGGTTTTTGGGCTGCATTTAGGCATAAATTAGGATAGGCATGCATTGCATTTTTTATTGTCGTTTTAATGTGTTTTTGTGAGTGTTAGGGATGTACAGATGCACAGATCCCTAAAACCCTAGCACTCAAGAAGGCAAATGGTGAAGGAGAAGCCCAGACTAGCTGGAACTCATCCTAATCCAGCTCACCTCAGCTTGATCCAACTCACCTCAGCTTGATCAAGCTCACCGCAACTGGAATCTAGCTTACTTGAACTAGGGTTAGCTCATCCCAGCTCCATTCAGCTAATCTCAGCTGGATGGCAGCTCAAGAGAGTTAATCTTAGCTCACCCTAGCTCAAGTCAGCTCAGATCCAGCTCAACTTAGCTGAGTCTAGCTCATCTCAGCTCCCACTAGTTCACAGGGAGCTCTAGCTAGCTCAGCTGAGTTGACAGGAGTTCACCCCAGCTCAGATCCAGCTACATTCAGCTCCACTCAACTCCAGCCAGCTGAAGAAGAATTCATCCCAGCTCAGGAAGCTCAAGTCCAGCTTACAGGGACTCAGCTTAGCTCAACTCAGTTGAGCTAAGCTACCTTAGCTGCCTCAACCAGCTTGATTCTCCCCGGGAGCACCAGACCTAGCTCACCTCAGCTCATTTTGGTAGAAGCTAGCTCACTTTAGCTTGGCTTAGTAGCTAGCAAAGAACTAGCAAGCTAAGCCAGCTAGAGTAGCCCCATGCCAGCCTCTTCAGTAGCAGCCAGCTCCAGCTCCAGACTCTCCTCCTCAGCTCCTTCCTCCAAACCCTAGCTCCAACACCTTCTCCTCCACTCCACCTTTAGCTAAGCTAGCTTAGCTTATCTTAGCTTAGCTTAGCATAGCTAACAACCAGCTCCTTGGCCATTCATTACCTCCAAAATCAACCCTAGCTAGCTCCACCAACTCAAGCCTACCTAAGCTAGCTACTCTACTCAAGTTGGCGCCACCTCCTAGCCATCCCTTCACCCCATTATCTCCACCAAAAGACACTTCAAGTTGGCGCCAAAAACCACCCCTAACCACCTCTATATTGGCACCACTTTCAGCCCCTTAAATCCACCCTACACCTACCCACATAAGCCATCCTAGCCATCCACATAACCCCCCTTCTAGAACCTTAAGGTGGCGCCACCTAATGACCTTCTAGAATGCCCATTTTGGCGCCAACACCAAAGGGTGTCAACACCCATAACTACACCTTGGTGCCCTTTAAGGTGGCGCCAACTCTCCTTGGCCATGGGATCTCCAACCACCTCCATCAACTCATCTTGGCCATCCATTTCAAAGGTCACCATAGCCCCCCTCCTATTCTATAAAAGGCCACCACCTACCACCATTTTTGGGCATCCTCCCTTAGTATATTTTCTACCTAAACCACCTATACCTACGGCCAAGAAGAAGGAGTAGAGAAGGAGATTAAAGGGGCACATCACCAGCCCTTTTGGTGCCTTCTTCTCCCCACTCTCTTCAACTTGAGCCACGCCAAGGAGGAGGACTCTCCCATTTCAAGGAGGACGGCCAGGAAAAGGAGAAAAGCTTAGGGTGGACGTCCACCCTTGGAGAGAAACTTAGGGCACGCCCCCTTAGGGCTTGCCTTGGAGGTCATCACCTTGGCGGAGTTCTACAAGGAAGGAGTTGAAGGATTCTTTTCAAGCTTGGGAGCCACCAACCTTGGAGCAAGAAGCCCTCTTCTTCACCATCTATCTAGAGGATTTGTGTTTTCTTTCTTTATTTCAATTATCTAGTAGTAGAAGCATTCCTCTACTAGGCATTTTTGTTAAACACTTTATCAATTATCTAGTTGCCTTCTTCGCATATCTTGTTTGCATTTCTATTTGCTTATTTTCAGCATTCTTCACTTCCTCTCCCTAATTATTCTAGGCCTCCACTTGCTTAGAGTGAGCTTAGGGAGAGGCTCTACTTGCCACTTTAGAGTAGTTTACTTAATTGGAAGTGTAAACACTTTTCCCGCCATAATTTCGCATGTTGCCTTAGTTCAACAACAAAAAAAATTACATATTAAAAAATATTAAAAAGAAAGTTGAGATTGTATTCCAAGCAAGAGAATCATTATTGCAATTTTTGCCTCCTTGGACGACCCTAGATACTCCCCTATCTAGGATATAAATTTTAAAAGCGAAAGCGGGTTCGCGTGTTACAACGACGTTAAAAAACTGCTTTTACAAATCACGCGTATTTCACTATCAACGGCATGCTTGTTGCGAAATATATAAGTGAAAAATAGGCAACTTGAATCATGTAGAAAAGATGGCAACCAATAAGCTCATGGTGATTTCAAGCATAGAGATATATATATAAAAATGTATCTTTTATTCATTCATTCATTCAGAGAAGTGTTTACAACAGGAAATGTAGAGGAAACCTTGCACAGGAATGCTTGAAAATGTAAATCTAGCTACCAGAAAATGATCGCATACAAGAATCTACAGGGGGGATTTTACATGCATCATTGGGGGAGAATAAGAACTACACTACTAAGTAGTAAATAGAAGCAGTAAATGTAAAGGGCTAGCTACTAATCTATCAGAAAGTGAAGGCATTCGAAGGTAGGCACCGATGGCCTTGGAGTGGTTGAGAAGAGAATGAGGGGCAGCTAATGGAGCTTAGGCCAGCCCTTGGAGAGAGGTTGGAGGAGTGATCCAGCATCCTTGCATGGAGATGGTGTCTTGCATGATGGTGCCCAACTCGTGGAGGTGAAGTGGATGGAAGTGGCTAGCCTAAGTGGAGGTGGATGTGAATGGAGCCAAGCATGTATGGCCAAGAGTTGATGGCTGAAAATGGCCACCCCTTAGGTCTTTTTATAGACCTAAGGGAGTTTGTCTAGAGAGGTGTGGAACTCTCTAGAGAAATCCCAAGAGTGGTCAGCCAAGAGAGGATAGAAGTGGTTCTGAGATCCACAATTTGTGGATCTAAGAATTGAGTGCCTCTTGGTTGCTAAATTTGGCAACCAAGAGTTGGCACCACTTCAAGAGGGTTCTAGAGAACTCTAGAGAAGTGTGGGTGCGTGAATGGGTGTGTGTGTGTGTGTGTGTGTGTGTGTGTGGTCGTGCCCTAGGTGTCTAAGAGGTCTAGGTTAGGTCCTAAGGGGTTTGGGTAGGTGTATACCTTGAATTAGGGTTGCATACCCTAATTGCTAAGGGGAAATTGTAATTAAACTTAACCTAAGTTTAATTGAATGAGTGTAAACCTAATTGAGAGTGAAATAATTCAATTAGGTTGGGTTTAGGTCAATTGGACTCTCACTAAGTTCAATTGAACTTGTGTGGGTTGAGATTTGAGCTCAATTGGACTCAATGAGTCCAATTGGCTTAGGTGATGGTGATTAACTTTGATCTAAGTCAATTGGGTTTGGTGAGGACCTAATTAGGTCCTTAGGTAGGTCTAGAGGTGATGTACTTGTTGGTGCTAGAGCACCACGATCATTTGTTTTGATGATAACAAAACATGTGTTATTTAACATTTGCAATTTGAGTCCTAGATTTCAGGTCAATTGCAAATGTGGACGTGTTTAGACGGAGTTCGAGCTCGCATCCAGGACGGATTGGAAGAGCTTGACGGAAAACAGAGGAGGTTCGCGTGGAGCGAAAGATTGAAGATGGAAGGAAATGAAGAATAGGATAGATTTCCTTCTTTTGTACTTGTTGTATTTTTTGTTTCTTTTGTTGCTCTTTTTTTCCTTAGATATTTCATGTTAAAGAGCCTCAAAGAACCCTAACAGTAGTACTAGGAACACCGGCACAACCCTAGGATACTTAGGTTTTCTGTAGAATACTTAGAAAACCAATATAGGGTTCAAACAGACTTTCCAGACGTCTAATTCCCAAATCAGACGTCTGATAATGTATTTTAAGACGTCTGACTGTTGTTTCAGACGTCTGATAACTGTTAGGCTGGACATAGTTAGTTATGTCTGATGAAATCAGACGTCCAGACCTTAGACCAGACGTCTTAGAAGACGTCTGATGGATTTGCCAGACGTCCAACTAGTGGACCGTTGGCTGGCTTAGCAGACACTGAAGAATATGACCGTTAGAGCCTTATCAGATGTCCATAGGACTTTCCAGACGTCTGATAAATGACCGTTTTGCCTCGGCTGACCCAAAATCTCTTCGCAGAGATTTTGTAGCCGTTGCAACGTTTGGAAATCAATTCCCACAGTAAAAGTAGGTTTCCAGATGTCCAGACTTAGTGCCAGACGTCCTGTATGTCGTCTGATGGACTTGCGTAAAAGCCCTGTTTAGATATGATTCAAGTCAGGGAGAAACCCGCATAGAATCAGATGTCTGACCTTGAACTCAGACGTCTTAAAGTGGCCTTCCAGACGTCTGATGCCATAGTTAGACGTCTGATAACCCTGTCAAATGTAATCATTGTCCTGATTTCGGCCTGATTCTCTTGGACTTTATTCCCAACGGCTATGGAAGCTTTTCTAAGCCTTCCAAAGCCTTCCTAAGGTCTCTATAAATAGAGGGGATCCTTTTCACACCAAGAGAAACACAAGAGACACACCTAGAGAGACCAAGATACACAAGAAACAAGTTGTATTACACTTTCCACTCTCTTGTGTCCTAGCTAGCTCTTGCTCTCCAAGCTCAAGCACAATTCTCTTGAGAGCATCAAGCTGTTGCGCACCCGCTCTCCCGCCGTAGTTCACGAGAGCGAAGTTGCGCCGTCGCGTGGCTCACGCACCGCGTCATCGTCGACGCACTCCTTGCAAAGGGGAGTTTCCTAAATCCTATAGAAGCTTAGGTTTATTACTTTGTTGGCTCTATAGATTTGTTGTTTATTTTACCTTTGTCTTTTGGTTGGGTATTCGCTTTGCGAATTCTCGTCTCCTTCGTGGGACAAAATCCTTCTCGTGGAGAGAAGGGGTTGAGGAACGCTACCCTCGTACTTGTAGCGTGGTTGTACTGAGGTTGAATCACCCTCGTTTTAAAGTGATTCGGTTAGTGGATTTGATCAACTAGGTTGATCGGAAAATCCTAACTCGAGAGGGTTAGGTGGTGGTTTTCACCAGGTTTGGGTTTCCACCTAAAATCTTTGTGTACTTGTGCGATTGATTTTTTTGTGAGATTGCTTTATATTTATTTCCGCATTTTTTACGTCACACTGATCTCACCCCCTCCAAGTAGGGAATTTCATTTGGTATCAGAGCAGGTTTTCCGCCGACAGGAGTAACATCCGCGGAAAGATCACATGGAGGGAAGCTGTTCCACAAGCAGGATTTCCGAAGGGCAGTCCACAACCCGTCCGCCGTTCTTCGACGGGAGCAACTACCCCTACTGGAAGTTGCGGATGAAGACGTGGATTCAAGCCACCGACTTCACAGTCTGGGCCAGGTGCGAGACCCCCTTCGACATCCCATAGAAACCCGCCGGAGGATACTCGCAGCAGCAGATCCGGGAGCTCTCTCTCAATGCGAAAATAATGAACGCGTTGTATTGCGCGCTCAACCCGGAGGAGTTCAACATAATCTCGCAATGTGCCACCGCATACGAGATCTGGCACACACTCGAGGTAACTCATGAAGGTACCTCTAAGGTAAAAACTTCTAAACTCAATTTACTTTCACAAGAATTTGAGGCTTTTTCTATGAAAACTAACGAAACTTTAAGTGAGATGAACACTAGGTTCACTCTCATAGTAAATAACTTGAAAACTTTAAGGAAGACTTTCATCAAGGGGGAGCTTCAAGGGAAGCTTCTTCGTTCCCTTGGACCGGAATGGGAACAGAAAGTCACTGCCATCGAAGAGGCGAACGAAATGGAGGAGCTCAACATGGAAGATCTCCTAGGCAATCTGATGGCCTACGAGACTAAGTTGAAACAGAAGAAGGATACACCGGAGCCTAAACTAAAGAAGACTCTCGCCTTCAGAGCCGCGTCCAATAGCGAGGTAAGTTCCGACGACGAAGACTTTAGAATTTTACTTTAAAAATTTTCCAAGTTTTGTAGGGAATTAAAGAAAGAGAAAAAGGAGAAGAAGGAAAGTCCGAGACGTTGCTACCACTGCAACGGGAAAGGGCATCTGCGACCAGAATGCCCTCTTCTCAAAAAGGAGAAGAAGAAGGAAAAGGAGAAGAAATCTAAGAAGAAGGCATTCCAAGCCACTTGGGACGATTCTAGCTCGGAGGAAGAAGAAGAAAAGATCATAGAAGAAGAAACCGCTTGCTTCGGCTTCATGGCCAGAGGAAGCGACAGCGAAAGCGAAAGCGACTCAGACAACGAGGTAAATCTCGATCTTCAAGAAGCTTTTAATGAACTTTTTGAGATTAGTAAATCACTTAGGATAGAAAATAAAAGCATTAAAAAGAACCTTAGTTTTCTTAAAAATGAAAATGATAGGTTAGAAAGACAACTTAAGGACATAGAAACTAGTCCTAAGGATAATAACCTGTTATTAGAAAATCATAACCTCATCAATGAAAATAATAAATTGATTGAGGAAAATGATAGTCTAAAGTTGGAAATCTATGATTTAAAGACTAAGATGCAAACTATAGAAAAAGAAATTGCATGTCTTAGGGAAAATTCTAACAAATTAATCAACAAAGTTGATAATTTTTATAGCCCTAAGGTTGAGAAAGGATCTCCATCAAGGAGACCTTCTAACAAATCCGGATCCAAGCCCACTTGGATACCGAAAAAAGAATTAGAATCTTGTTTTGTAGGGTTCAGGGATGACTACAACATAAAGGACTGGACCTACAAACTCAAGTCTGGTCAACTCAAGTTGGGAGAACCAAGGAGTAGACCAAGGAGGAGAACAAGAAGACCGACGAGACGGCGAACAAACGACGGACCCGCCGCACGTCGACCACCAGATTGGAGACCGGCGCCGATGCCCGGGCGTCCAAGCTACGGATGGGAGCCCCATCCGATGTGGCATCCACCACCACCATTCGGGCCATTTTATTGGCCATGGTAGGTGAGGTAAAATTCTTAACCCTATCTTTTTATAAGCATTTAGATAGGGGGAGTTAAAAATTAATGAGCTAATTGTCAATTTTTAAGGGGGAGATATAAGGTAGCTAAATTTCCTTTAGAAAGGGGGAGAAAAATAATAGCTATGTCATTGTTACAAAAAGGGGGAGGACATTACCTTTGTCAAAAGAAACTCATAGAAGAGTATGTTTTAAGGGGGAGTTATAGGAATTTTAAACCAATCAAACCTTTTTGATAATGTCAAAAAGGGGGAGGATTTTTATGTATTATTATTTACGGTTTTGTCATGATCAAAAAGGGGGAGATTGTTGGTGCTAGAGCACCACGATCATTTGTTTTGATGATAACAAAGCATGTGCTATTTAACATTTGCAATTTGAGTCCTAGATTTCAGGTCAATTGCAAATGTGGACGTGTTTAGACGGAGTTCGAGCTCGCATCCAGGATGGATTGGAAGAGCTTGACGGAAAATAGAGGAGGTTCGCGTGGAGCGAAAGATTGAAGATGGAAGGAAATGAAGAATAGGATAGATTTCCTTCTTTTGTACTTGTTGTATTTTTTGTTTCTTTTGTTGCTCTTTTTTTCCTTAGATATTTCATGTTAAAGAGCCTCAAAGAACCCTAACAGTAGTCCTAGGAACATCGGCACAACCCTAGGATACTTAGGTTTTCTGTAGAATACTTAGAAAACCAATATAGGGTTCAAACAGACTTTCCAGACGTCTAATTCCCAAATCAGACGTCTGATAATGTATTTTAAGACGTCTGACTGTTGTTTCAGACGTCTGATAACTGTTAGGCTAGACATAGTTAGTTCTGTCTGATGAAATCAGACATCCAGACCTTAGACCAGACGTCTTAGAAGACGTCTGATGGATTTGCCAGACGTCCAATTAGTGGACCGTTGGCTGGCTTAGCAGACACTCAAGAATATGACTGTTAGAGCCTTATCAGACGTCCATAGGACTTTCCAGACATCTGATAAATGACCGTTTTGCCTCGGCTGACCCAAAATCTCTTCTCAGAGATTTTGTAGCCGTTGCAACGTTTGGAAATCAATTCCCACAGTAAAACTAGGTTTCCAGACGTCCAGACTTAGTGCCAGACGTCCTGTATGTCGTCTGATGGACTTGCGTAAAAGCCCTGTTTAGATCTGATTCAAGTCAGGGAGAAACCCGCATAGAATCAGACGTCTGACCTTGAACTCAGACGTCTTAAAGTGGCCTTCCAGACGTCTGATGCCATAGTTAGACGTCTGATAACCCTGTCAAATGTAATCATTGTCCTGATTTCAGCCTGATTCTCTTGGACTTTGTTCCCAACGGCTATGGAAGCTTTTCTAAGCCTTCCAAAGCCTTCCTAAGGCCTCTATAAATAGAGGGGATCCTTTTCACACCAAGAGAAACACAAGAGACACACCTAGAGAGACCAAGATACACAAGAAACAAGTTGTATTACACTTTCCACTCTCTTGTGTCCTAGCTAGCTCTTGCTCTCCAAGCTCAAGCACCATTCTCTTGAGAGCATCAAGCTGTTGCGCACCCGCTCTCCCGCCGTAGTTCACGAGAGCGAAGTTGCGCCGTCGCGTGGCTCACGCACCGCGTCATCGTCGACGCACTCCTTGCAAAGGGGAGTTTCCTAAATCCTATAGAAGCTTAGGTTTATTACTTTGTTGGCTCTATAGGTTTGTTGTTTATTTTACCTTTGTCTTTTGGTTGGGTATTCGCTTTGCGAATTCCCGTCTCCTTCGTGGGACAAAATCCTTCTCGTGGAGAGAAGGGGTTGAGGAACGCTACCCTCGTACTTGTAGCGTGGTTGTACTGAGGTTGAATCACCCTCGTTTTAAAGTGATTCGGTTAGTGGATTTGATCAACTAGGTTGATCGGAAAATCCTAACTCGAGAGGGTTAGGTGGTGGTTTTCACCAGGTTTGGGTTTCCACCTAAAATCTTTGTGTACTTGTGCGATTGATTTTTTTGTGAGATTGCTTTATATTTATTTCCGCATTTTTTACGTCACACTGATCTCACCCCCTCCAAGTAGGGAATTTCAGTACTAGGGTTAGGACACCTTAATTTAGGTTCCTATGGGGTTGGGATTAGGTCTAGGGAGCTAGAGATCCAAGATCAAGGTTTGAATCTCAAAACAGGGACTGGAGACCAGTCCCAGACATCCAAAAACAAAATCAGATGACTTATACTCAAAAATCAGAAGTCCAAACTTCAGTTCTGGATGTCCAATCTGAGTCAGGGGGAATTCTAGATTCTGTTTTGGATATTCTACAGAAATTGGACATCTGACAAAGTGTTTGGACATCTAATTGCACTACAGAAGTGTGTTTGAGGTGTGCGAGAGATGGCTAAGGGTTCTAGACATCCTATAACTTATCTGGACATCCAGATAAGGGTTGGAACTAGGGTTTTGGGCCTTCCTAGGGTGTTGTGACCTAATTTAAGGGTGGCTAAGGCATGGGGAAGTCTCTAGGCTATCCTAGGGCTAGGATGAACCTAAGCTCTTCACATTTTACTACTTTATTTCTACTTAATAGAATAGCAAACCTTGACTCCCTTACATCATTATTCCCTATGTCTAATCTAAGCCTTCTACTCCAGTCCTGCTGCAACGCTCATTATTCCTAATCCAGCTTCAAATTCTACTCCAGATCCATCTTCTAATTAGTTTATTGCCTGCAATTGACATAATACACTTAATCAGCACATTATAACATTATTTTATGCATAGCTAAAGTAAAGCAGTGAATATGCAAATAATGCTTATGCATGAATGAATTTCCCTAACTTATGCTAAGTCCTAGCCTAATCTAGGTCAATTAAGACCTATGATTCTGCGCAAGCAATGGTCCAACCAATTGCCTCCTTATTTGTCTTAAGGGCCTTAATCAATTTCATCTCTTGGTCCTTAGTCAATTTAATACTAATAATCAAAGGGGGCATCTCTTTGGGTCCCAAAAAACTTGTACTTTCAATTATCAGGTGTAATAAGTGCTTTGCTAAGGTGAAGTTAAATATAGATGCCAAGATTGCGAAATTATGCATTTTCGAAAACACGTCTTAGCTCTTCTTGCCTTTAGCACAAATACACTTAAATTAATTACAGAACTCAAAATGGATTAGCTTGAGAGAGTCCCAGCCGATCCCACAAAGAGGCTTAGATGAACTTGGACCTTGAATGCCCTAAGTGAGTTCCTTTATTCTATTTTTGTGATTTTTATCTTTTCCATTTTTTTCTTCTTTTTTTATGAAAATGGAACAAAAAGAAACCTAAGACTAGCTAACACACCTAATTTTTTTGTGATTTTTGGCTTAATGAAAAAGCGGAAAGAAAACTAACTATGCATGCGAAACACTTTTGGGAAAGGTGATTATGGTGACTAAATAATACGCACGATGGACGTTTTGCATTAAGTGAGGGAAATGACTATGAGAGGTATTAGTGGGGGTAAGAGGAGTGACCATGACTATGCAATAGGGCATGGTGTTTTTTTCTTTTTGATAATTTTTTTTTTGGCCTTTTCTTTTACTAAGGTAAAGACAAACGACAATATATTTACAAGCGCCAACTAAACAACGATAAGATTACTTTAACAACTATGGCATTTTTTTATTTTCATTTCTTTGATTAAGGAAGAAAAAGACACAAGTTAACAACTAACTTAAACTTTTATTTCACATAAACAAACTACAACATAGAACACACATTGAAAAGAAAACAACTCACTACACTAAAGTATGGAAAGATCTACTTATACAAAGCTCTTGAAAGATAAATAACTACAAAGCACGCTTCACTCACTACAACACGTGATAGCTGGAGATAACATGATCAACATGGTGAGTGGTTTCTTGGGGTCTTTCTTGGAGGAATGGGATCCAAAATGGTGATTGGACAAAGGGTGAGGTGGTGGTAAAGATGGGGGTGATAAGGATTAGGAACAAGAACATCTAAAGTGCTCAAGCTCCCTAAGGTCGTTGAGGTGTAGTGGTTCGGCGATGTGGGTGATAATGTGCTCGTTGGTCCTAATGTTGGTGATAATGACTATGGCGAAGGCTAAGGAGGTAGAGATGAAGATCCTATATTTGGAGGTGACAAAGGTTTGTTCTAATGTGGTGTTCTCAATGGAGTCTATTTGGTGGGCTCTATGGTAGGGAGAGGGGATGGCCATGGTCCTAGGGATCTAATGGGTGTATTGGTGGTAGTAGGATTTGTTGAGACCTCTGTTTTGATGAAATAAAATTATGTTTTATTGTGAACTAATCTTTCAGGATCACATTCGCACAAATCAAGTCAATTATCCTCTACATGGATCAAAGTGAAGATTATCTTTAGTCAATATAATTCTTTTATATTTCTTGAGTCTAGAATTACTACAAGGAACCTCAGAATTAAAGACAAACCTTTCTAAATCGTAAAATAAATATATGGATAGTATTAATCAACCAAAATATTAGAATTTATCGATCAAATCAATTGATCGACCAAATTAGCCTAACGGTCAAATTTGATTTTCCCGAAATTAATCGACCAATTAAAGATTTCATCGATCAGCAATTGATTGACAAATTAAGTAAATTAATTGATCAAAATGAAAACTGATCGACCAATTTGGTTCTAATGATTTTTTATAACATTCCAAAAATGGTCCATTTTCACCTATAAATAGGGCTCCACACCCCTCATTTCAAAACACACATTGAAAAAGATTTCAAAGAGCAAAAATGCTTCTACTTCAATTCTTCCTCGTGCTTTCGTGTTCATTCTTCTACGCTCTTCAAAAGCATGTCACTCTATGCTTCTAAAAAGAAAACTTTGTTTTTTATATTTCAATTCCTTGAGGTTCCATAGGATTAATTTTTATATTCATTTTACTTCATTCATTTCATTTGTTGGGACCTTTCATGTTGGAATTCCCAACATTGTTTGTGACTTCTCTTTGTTGGCAAAAGAGAAGTGGTTTGTAACAGGTTATGCCACCCTCGTTCAAGTGGTGCAATAGTGGATTAACTAGCGTTGCCTCATCGGAAAAATCTTAAGCTGGGAGGCTTAGATAGTGGTTTTTACCCATAGAGGTTTCCATTATAAATCATTGTGAATATTATGGGATTATTTTTATTGTACCATACATTTTTACAATCGATATCACACTTGATCTTGTGCTTGTGGCCAAGTAAGATCTGCAGCACCTTCATTTGGTACCAGAGCTAGATCATGAAGGCGACGTCACACCTCACCTTCACATGGCCGCATCAAGTTTTATGGTGGGACAATCATTTTTCCAACCACCACTATTCAATGGATCAGATTATGGTTATTGGAAAAGAAGAATGCAATTTTTTTCTTCAAGCAATGGATGTTGAGATTTGGCATATCATTGAGTCCAAATATATTCCAAAGAAGAAGAGAGAAGCAGGGTTAACGAAGGAAGACAAGAAGAAAGCAACAAATAATGCTAAAGCCATGAATGCACTATTTTGTGCATTAACAATAAAGGAATTTGACAAAGTTGTATCATGCAAAAGTGCATATGAGATATGGAACCAGCTCTATGTCATGCACAAAGAAACCACTAACGAAAAAGTAACATGGGATGATTCCAACTCAAGTTTGGAATCAGATGTCGAGGAAGAAAGCCACAAAGATGGAGTTACTCATCTCTATCTCATGGCACCAACAGAATCAAGCGAAGAAGAGGTAAACTCTAACCTTACTTTAAATAAACTTTAGATGCATATCATGATTTATACAAATTGGCTAAAAAATTAAAAGAAAATAAGGAACTTAAGGATAAGTGCCCAAGTTTAGAAAATGAAAAAGATGGTTTATCTCTAGATTTAGAAAATAAAAAAGGAGAATTAGATGAAATAAGAGTTATGAATGTAGAGTTCCATGAGAAAATAGAAGATCTCAAGGAACAATATATTCACTTTGAAGACAACTTAATGACCTTAAATATTCTACTAGAACATATGTAGAAAAATATGAGGACATTCAAAAGAAAAATCAAAAGAAGAAGATTAGGCATGCATTTTTATATCAAAAGCCAAGAGAAGAGAGTCTAGTGGACCCTCTAACTTGAAAGGAATTAATAACCACAGACCTAAAAGAATATGGTATTGAAAAAATTTATGGAAAATTGTGTTGCAGGTTATGGAAAGATCAACATGGAAATCACAATTGGAGAGGCAACCTTCAACAAGCTAATAATAATCAATTTGGTTATGAAAGATGGTGGAACCAACAATGTCAATGGATGCCGGATTTTTGGTGGAGACCCCCTCCACCTGGCTACTACTTTTAGGTATAACTCCTTATACCTTAGCAGGCATGATTCCTAAAGTTAATTACTTTTTACCTGCGTAGTTATAAATAAGTTTTTAATATAAAATTAAATGAGCATTAAATTATTTAAATAAAGGGAGCAACCTAACAGGGGAAATCAACACTACATGAATATTCACTATTGTCAACAGTTAAAAATGGTCGGCAATGTGAAAATAACGATCGAGAAATAAGGTAAGGAATGACTGTCGCTATTTGGTTTTCTCGACCATTTTAGAACATTAACGTCGGGAAGAAAGTGGACACTCATTCGACATGTCATTTTTGTCATTTGTTTTAAATGGTCGTGAAAAGTTTTTCTCGACCGTTATAAATGCATCATCGATGTAAACATCTATATCGACCGCTATTTAGGCGATCGAGTAAGATCACATTCTAGATCGTTTGTTAATAACAGACGAGAATTTTACTATTATCATCCATTTTCATTTTCATCCAACATTCGAAAATACTAATATTCTTGTCCATTTTTAAACAATCGATAATGCCTTGTAATTTTGGTCGCATATTATTCTCATCTATTGGAAAATAGTCGACAATAGTTGCAATGTTTTTAATTATGTAAAAGACCTGTAGAAAACTAAAAATCCCATAAAAATATAATCAATCACACCAACTTAAAGCATTTGCATTTAATTAAAACACTAAAAATGAAAATAAAAATTTCATATATGTAACAATGTATACAAAGTTCATTACAAACGATAATGTATATAAAAAATACAATACCATGTGAAAGAGTGATCTTCATTTTCGATAAAAACTTTAACATAAAATGACGTGTCATTGTATGTAATCGCGTGGTAGAAAATTGCTTTTCAAAACATTTTAATTCTCAAAATCTAACCACAAAAATAGTTAGGTCATCTCCACGGGGAGGAATTAGCCTATTGAATTAGTGAATGGTGTCTCGTTTATTCGGGAAACTCAATGCATGTGCATACTAACTAGTGCACTTATTTTCAACATAAATTCTTGCTTTAAATAATTAATCAAGAATACAAGTGTGCATATGCAAAATCACCACTATATAATATCATATAAAATAATGATCTTGATACTGGTAAACACCGTAAATACTAATTTCTAGAATATAGCTTGTTCACCATAATATATATGACATGCATTAAATCATTCATAAGAGATATTCATCTGCAAGCAATTTTGATTAAGTAGAAGGATGGCTATGCAAATTCACCTTAATAATTTAATTCATCAAATAAGGGAATAGTGTTCCCCCGTAATGGCAAGGTTGGTAAATATTAATGGGAAGGAAAACAGAGCATTCCTTCTCTCTCCTTCATGCATGCGCGAGGAGGGATCTTCTGTCGGCCTATGAGCGATGGAGGCACATCGGAGGACGGCCATTGAGATGGCGGTGACGGGGCAGTCGATGGTGGTCGGACGTGGCTGGATGGTGGAGGAGAACGTCGGCCACGTCGACGGCAGGTGGCATTCGCGGGCATCATGGTGGGCGCACGAGGATCGGGGGCGTGAGACGAGGAGAACAGCGAGGTTGACGGTGAGTTTGGGTGCTTGTAATGGCCGTATGAAGTAAGGAGGCGGCTGCAACTTTGGGTTCCTTCACTGCATGACCAATGCGAGGAAGAAGAAGATGAACAGTTGTCCGTGGGTGCGCAAGGGCGAGGGGTTGGTGTGTGGTGTGTGAGGAGCTTGCGCGCTTGCAGCGCCTTGCTGGTGTGTATGTGCAGCTGGGCGTGGAGGTGGACAGGTGCGCGCAGTGCGTGCATGGCTAGTTGTGCACGCGTGAAGAGGGTGCGCAAGGAGGTGATGCAGTTGCGGTGAGAGGGCTGGCGGTATTTGTTGGTGGTCTGCGGCTAAGGGGGCAAGTCGCGGATGGTGGTGGGTTGCAGATGCGGTTGCGGAGGTGGTGATGCACGTTGTCACCGTGCACCACTGTGGTGATGGAGGTTGATGGTAGTGGAGAACGCTTACGCCACTATGCTCGCTGGTTCCACGGTGCTCGCCTCCTTCACGGTGGAGAAGATGGAGGAGGAGTCCCCGCTAGGGAAGAAGAGAATTTATGGCTAGAGTCCTCAAACTGCTCTTCTTATCTGCAATTTGTTGCTTCCGCCAGATGCTTCTCCAAACACCCACGAAGGATGAGAGTGGTTGGAGTGGTAGAATCTGTCAGGCAACTTCTTCATCAGACGTCTGATCAGACCTTCAGACGTCTTAAAAATGTAGATATTAGTAAGTTCCTGCTGGCGGTCCCAGGCGTCTGTCATTTTCTCCAGACGTCTTATAGATGTAGAAATGGACGTCTAAACTCATGTACCTAGCCTGCATTCATCGAATGAATTATATTATCATATCATATGTGGTTAAATGTAAAATTAACGCATAAAATTATATGCAGACTAAGGTAAATTACCATATATCTCCTAGTCAATTAACAACTAAGAGCAAATAATTAACTAGTACTTAGGCTAAATAATGATCCACGAAAGTGGACTTATCACCATGCTGCGGCACCAACATCCCAGCACCACCACCACCTAAATCGTCGTCATCATGACAACCTATAAACTGATGAAAGGATGGGTGATCGATACCTCCCTGCTAAAGTACCCTCAGGAGCTCCTTGATAGTCTAAGTCGACTCCCTGAACTGCATCGCATTATTCTTGACCTGCGTGGTCATCTCATCTATCCACTGCTCCTTCTCCTCATGGAGGCGGTGTAATAGTGCAATCTCCTTCCCTATCTCCTATATCTCAGCTGAAGAGGATGATGCCCCTTTCTTCCATACCAAGTTGAGACAGTCTCACTCCTCCCTGCGCTACAGACGTACCTGCCATGCTCAGGTGGCATGATGGTCTGGGATGTCTCCTCTACTGTTAGTGGCTGCTGAACTGTACCAAAGTTGGCATCTTCAGGAGGATGCATTAAGTTGACCATATTATCCTAAAAGAGATTGAACTACGATAAGTAATTTCATTTAATTATAATTACGAAATGAAATAAAAGTATTGTGTATTTTAACTTACGTGTCTCTGCTGGTATGTGTCATGAAGCCACTCTCTATTTCCCTCACTACTTATCTTTCTATGAGTAGCCTCATATATTCCCACATGATCAAGCTAGACACCTTCATGCATGGCAGACTACAATATTTTGAAATAGTTAATTGAAACAAATTAAAAATATTGTAAGGTTTAAAAGAAAATAATAATTAAAAATACTTATGTATATGGATTTCATTCCGCCTATGCTCCTCCTACCCAAGACATAGGTCTTCGGTGGAGCTTTAGCCCTATTTTCCTTACTCTTCTTAGCCTGCTCTTGAAATAAAGGTACAATTTATGAACTTAGAAATTAGTTAAACTCTAATATATGCAATACTTTTACTTGCATCGCTGGATCATGCCAATACTCGCACGCTTCATTCCAAGTGTGCAGCTATATTAGAAGAGGCCCATTACACAAAGTCTTATCACAATTCATGTTCTTATAATACAAAAAAATATATTTGTAATGTTAGAAATAATATTAGAATTATGGTAAAAGAAATAAACAAATACTGTTAAAATTTATCTTTTACCTTATTCGTGATCTCCAATCTCCAATCTTTGTGAATCTTGGCTGCGTGCTTAAGGATATATTTGGGGACGTTCGGATCGTCACCCCAATCGAAAATGACCAGCATTAGTAGAATAGAAATTGTTACATAATTTATAATAATATAAAGCAATGTAAATAAGTTATTAATTTTTACCAATTACCTCTAACTCTCAAATGAGCTACCTCTTCAGCTCCTTTGGCACCTCCTCCAATCAAAGTAGGATAGTGGGATGATCACCTTCGACAACGTACCCAGTTTGCTAACGAATGGAGGATACTCCACTACTTCCCCCACTAGTGTGATCCTAACTGAAATGCAGATCCCATGCGAAATTCTCTCTAGGACCCTATTCCATGTAGGACCTCTTCCCTTACGTGCACCTGTAAGACAAAATTATAACATAAAATAAAATAACAAAGAAATAAATAAATCGTAATATTTACCAAACTTTAATTTCATACCAGTACTGCAAGAGGGTGGTGCAGAACATCCCAGCTGAGAAGGATGTGGGTCAACCGACTACTCTAGCTGATTATCCAACCTAACATCCTCCTCATCAAATGAAGTACTATCCTCCAACTCGTCCTCATCGGTAGGTGCATCCTCCTCGTAGTCAGGATCCTCTGCCGAGAAATCCGTCGGAGGAGGCATCAGACTCTTCCCCTTCCCTTTTGCCCCCTCCCCAGACTCTGGAGATATCGAACCACATCTTCAGGCCTCAGAAATCGCTAGTGAGGTGCCTGGGGCTCCTCACGAGGGGGCTGACCTGGGTGTTACTGGCGGTGAGCCTGTGTAACGACCCGATTCCCGAGTCCCTACGAGACACGAGAACCAAACTGACTCGACCAATCCCAAGACCTAGTCGTCCAATGAGGAAGTAACCAAAAGAGCAGTAAAATAAACCACATTCAGCATGAATATAACTAGCAGTAACAAAATACAGTAGTAAGAAAAGGAACTACTACAATATATACCACCACAACAGTAGAACAACAATTATAACATAACAAGAAGCTACAAGTAAAAAAAAAGTACAGAGAGTAACAAGAACTACTCACTACAGTGGAACAAAAGGGGTACAAAAAGAACTGTGGTAACTCTACTGGACCCTACTCGGCCCAACGTCCTCTGCAGCCGCTGACCCCGGCTGCTCAACACCTGGTCCTGAAAAGTAACGAGTGTAACACGTCAGCAAAACGCTGAGTAGAGTGGCAATGAAAACTAAAGAAGCAGTAAAGTGTACAGTAGCTGTTTTATTTTCTTTCTTCCTTTATTTACGTCTTTCTATTGTTTCACAATTTATCTATTTCTCAGATCCTTCACTTGATCTCGAATGTTCCTCGTGGGAACGATCTTGATTGCAGTCTTTTCCGAAAAGTAGAAGTAACACGTGGTGCTCTCCTGGCCGGGAGAGTCCCCGTGGTGATCCTACTCTCAATCAACCACCTCAACGTCTCTGACAGATGTAACGGTGACTATGGCACGCACGATAAACACACGGGTAGCTACCCCGCACTGGCACACGGTCATTCGTTTCCGTTAACGGGTGTGCCCAAAGCACAGCACGGAACCAATATAGGGCAGGGCCCTCTCAGTAATAGGGGTCCAACCCCTCCACAATAACCAAACAGAGGCCTTGCCCCTCCACAGTTCGCGCACCCTTGCCTGACTACCTTGGTTTGCCAGTGGGCCTAACAAGTCGGTGTAGGAGGGCCAGCAGAACCCCGGGGCCCGTAGGGTAGCTAGTACTCTCCCTGCACTAGTAGCTCTCCTCGGTACTGTGTACACGAGGGCCAAAAGTCGGTACAAAGTGGCCAGACCTAACCCCGGGTCCCTGGGGCGGCTAGCTCCGCTCTGCACTAAGAGGTAATGTGTGCTCTCTTTGGTACCATGTACCCAAGAGACAACACACTTCCACGTTTCACTTTCTCAGTTCCATTCTATTCTATTTCCAGGAGTTCTACTCCTAATTCCCCGTATGGTTCGTATTCTTTTTGTTTGGCCCTTGTAGGTTTCACTATTCCAGTCTTACGTTCATACAACCCATATTCTCAATCATATTTATTCATTCATAACAGGCAGCTATTAATTTACAGGTAGCTATTATTTCCTTTCCACTTTTCCAAGACTGCAATATATATATATATATATATATTCCACTAGCTTTCCAGTCCTAGAATTCATGCAATACCCTAGGATCTATCATTCAATCTAGTTTCCAGTCCTAGGTTTCATGCGATACCCTAGGATATATCATTCAATTTAGTTTCTCAGTCCTAGGTTTCATGCAATGCCCTAGGATCTATCATTCAATCTAGTTTCTCAGTCCTAGGGTTCATGCAATGCCCTAGACTCTATTAATTATTCCACAATTGTAACAAATTTGATTAAGTAAATTAAAAGCCACTCTACCAGCTACAACGGGAGTACTGGGGGCGTGGTCGGAAATCCCACGTGCCTCCGCAATCCCCAAGATTGCAATGGAACGGGGTCCTAACACAAGGATCAAGCACAAGGAGTTTCTCAGAATGGTATATAATTACTGTAAACGGGTAGAGGATTTTATTCCGGAAAGAACGCAACTCGAAACGCGGAAAACGGACTCCGAACGGGCCCTAAACGGGTCGAAAACGACGAAACTGCCCAAAATCAGACGTCTGGAACCTCTTCCAGACGTCTTAAAATGTGGGTCAGAGCGTACCTTCGTTCTGTGTAGTCCCTCAGATGTCCAGAAGCCTGCAGGGCGTCTGGCTTAGTTCCCAGACGTCCGATGGTCACCTCGAACATCTGGAAGTCCTTCCCATCGTCTGGCACTGCAGCCAGACGTCCGATTCACGTGGGATGGAGAGCCCTCGCACCCTCCCGAGCAGAACCTGCACGCACCCACACCTGTTCTCAGTACGACGAGTCGCAGACAAAGGCGCGGCGGACGGCCGCATGGCCGTACATGCTAAAAAGGAAGAAGATAGAAATATCTTACCTGACAGACGTCTACACCGACGTATGGTCATAAGCCCAGACGTCTAATTCTGGAAAAATTTCCAGAATCAGAGCTCAACTCACTCTCCGCCCGTGATGTACGGCCGCACCTCGCACCGTCCACCTGCTGCTCGAGCTGCAGCACCCCTCCGCGACACTCCACGCCCGCTGCTCCCCACGTCGGTCGGCTCTAGCTGCCCCAGCAAGCTCGAGCCCTCACAGTCGAGCGCCTCCTCCCTCACGCAACACCTCCTCCCGCACACTTGCCGAGGCTGCTGCTGCCACCACTCGCTCGCGCTCTCGCACCGGCTGGGAGAAGAAGGAGAGGAACACGGAGGAGATGAGGGTGAGGGAGAGGGCGCGGGGAGAGAGAGAGTGATGCTGCGCCCTACATGAGGAGAGAGGGAAAAAGAGGGAAGAGAGCAACGGACGCAGGTCTGTGCGCGCATGCGCGCAGACACAACCCCGTACGCCGCAAAAATTAAATACCAGACGTCTGGAAAGGGTCCCAGACGTCTAGTCAGATGTCTGGGCCACTTCCCAGACGTCTTAAAATCATCTTGAGGCCGCGTTCATAACAATATAACAAACTCAAAGGAAGTTTCGTCCCTGAAACTTGCGCTAACTAGGGTGCGGGAAAGAACGACATATAAAAGCATAACAAACTCAAAGAGGACCGAAGCCGGTCCAAAAAGACGTACCCGCGAAGAGCTGCGGGTACCGCTCCCGCATTGTCGCCTCATGCTCCCAGGTAGCCTCCTCAAACCACTGGCTCCTCCACAAAACCTTCACCAGGGGTACTTGCTTTCATCTCAAACTACGGACAGCTCGGTCAAGAATCTGCACTGGCCGCTCGGGGTAGGTCAGGTCGTCGCCCACCTCGACGCTTTCATGACTCAGTACATGACTGGGATCGACTACGTACTTCCTGAGGTTGGACACGTGGAACACGTCGTGCACACCAGAAAGCTGAGGAGGGAGGGCAAGTCTGCAAGCAACGGGTCCAACCCACTCCAGGGTCTCAAAGGGCCCCACGAATCTCGGCGTGAGCTTCCCTCTCACCCCAAACCGCTGCAGGCCCTTCATGGGCGAAACACGAAGGAAGACGTGGTCCCCAACCTCAAACTGCACCTCTCTACGTCTCCGATCCGCGTAGCTCTTCTGCCTGCTCCTGACAGTGTGGAGTCGCCTGTGGATCTGCTCGACTACCTCCTGACTCTGCCAGATCAACCTGGGGCCAACCTCCCACTTGGTCCCCATCTCAACCCAACTCAAGGGTGCTGTACACCTCCGTCCGTACAGAGCCTCGTAAGGAGACATGCCGATGCTTGAGTGATAGCTGTTGTTGTATGCAAACTCCGCCAGGGGTAGGTGCTCCTCCCAAGAGACCCTCCAGTCTAGTACACAGGCACATAAAAGGTCCTCAAGTGTCTGTATCGTGCGCTCCGACTATCCTTCCGTCTGGGGGTGGTAGGATGTACTGAAACTCAACCGTGTCCCTAGGGCCTGCTGAAACTCAGCGCAAAATTGGGACGTAAAGCGGGTATCCCAGTCGGATACGATCTCCCGCGGAACTTCGTGTAGTCGTACCACGTCGCGGATATACCTATCTGCCAACTGTGCTGGTCCCAAAGTGACTCGGATCGGCAAGAATGTGCCGTCTTCGTTAGTCTATCCACAATTACCCAGACTGCGTCGTGTCCTCACTGGGTAACAGGTAAGCCCACCACCAAGTCCATGGTGATGCTCTCCCACTTCCACTCTGGCACTGGAAGTGGCTGTAGCGGCCCTGCAGGCCTCTGATGCTCGGCTTTCACCTACTGGCACACTAAGCACTGCTGCACGAATTCACCCACATCCCTCTTCATCCCCCTCCACCAAAACTCGTGCTTGCTGTATTTGGCGTACAGCCTACGTCATCTCAGTGTGTCCAGAACCATCCGCAAGTGCTGTCCGTGCTGCGTCTGATCTCGAGAATAGATGAGTACGTCATCAATAAATACCACCACGAACTGGTCCAAGTACGGTCTAAACACCCGGTTCATCAGGTCCACGAAAGCAGCGAGGGCATTGGTCAGCCCAAACAGCATGACCAAAAACTCATAGTGTCCGTACCAGGTGCGGAAAGCTGTCTTGGAGACGTCTGCCTCCCTGATCCTCAACTGGTGGTATCCAGACCTCAAGTTGATCTTGGAGAACACCGTGGCACCTCGCAACAAGTCAAACAAGTCATCGATCCTCGGCAGCAGATATCTGTTCTTAATGGTGACCCTATTCAGCTGTCGGTAGTCCACACAAAGGCGTAGGGTACCATCCTTCTTCTTCACAAACAATACCGGGGCTCCCCAGGGAGATGCACTGGGCCTCACGAAGCCCTTCTCCAAAAGATCCTGCAACTGAGACTTGAGCTCTCGTAGCTCAAGCGGTGCCATCCGGTATGGTGCAGTGGAGATGGGGTCGGTCCCTGGTACTAGTGAGATCTCAAACTCGATCTCACGCTCGGGCGGTAGTCCTGGTAACTCGTTTGGGAAGACGTCAAGGTACTCTCTGACCACCAGGATGCTCTGGAAGTCTGCCACAGGGCTGGGCTCTGCCACCACACAATCTTGGAAGCCCTCACACCCCTGGCTCAAAAGTCTCGCCGCCCGAAGTGCCGAAATGCACTTGAAGCCTTCGTCCACTAGCTGTCCGTGAAACTCGAAAGAAGGCAACTCCGGTATGGAGAAGACGATCTCCCTCTCAAAATAATCCACCAAAGCGTGGTAAGTGGATAGCCAGTCCATCCCCAGAATTACGCCAAAGTCTTCTATCCGTATCATAATCAGGTCAGCAGGAAAACTATGTCCCCCAATACTGACCTCGCAACCGTGTACACCTCCTCAGCTACAAACAACTGACCACCTAGATTTCTAATTACCACTAATTCCCTAATGGAGTGCTATCGGACTCCATATTAGCAACAACTCATGTGGCAAGACGGTACATCATACCGGAATGCAGGAATTTCATAATCCAAAAAGACCAAACCATGTAACCATACCTGTCATCGTATGGGCTGAAGCTATGATGTCTCCGTGAGTCACGACGTTACGACACTCCTCGGTACTGGGGGTGGACAAAACAGGTAAGCCCGGGGTGGAGCTAGTGACAACGGGCCGGTATCCTCCTCGTGGCGGCTGTCCTCTCTCAGGTACCTCGAACCCACGACCACCCGACTGGCCCTCAGTGCTCGAAGCGGTGAGCGTCTGCTGTGCTCCAGCCCTAGACGGGCAGTCCCTCCTGAAATGGCCCGACTGGCCACACTGGTAGTAGAGGGGAACTCGATGCCTCCTCTCGGTGGGTCCCTGCTGTCGGCTGGGCGGGGGTCCGGTGCTAGCAACTGGCCCCTGTCGAGGGCCCCCAGAGGCCACTGATGACCCTGCAAAACATGACGGCTCTCCTGCGAGCACCACGCTCCTCCATTGAGCTCTCCTAACTCGCCTAGTGTGACGGCGGAAATCTCGTTCCACGACCAACTCCCCTATCATACGCTCGGAAGGGAGATGAGGGGGCAGCAAAGTGGGTGAAAGCTGAAATTCTTCTCGAACCACCTCTCAAATCAGATGGACGAGGTTCGAAGATGGTATGCTCAGGAGAAGAGGAGGGGTAGCATGTACTCCAAGCTCGATACATCTATACCTCGGGCCTCGACCTCGGCCACGCCCGCGGCCCACCCTCCTAGTCCTACGACGAGGCATCTCCTGCAAGGAGACGCAAAACAAAATGGAAACACGTCAATATGGAACGAAATCTAATGAACAAGTCTAAGAGCTTATGCCAAAATAAACGTTGTGGTGGCTACTCTAGTTGCAGACACGTGAATTGGTTATTTCCCAGTCAGTTCATTCACTTCTCGGGACGACCTTGCTCTGATACCATCTTGTAACGACCCGATTCCCAAGTCCCTACGAGACACGAGAACCGGACCGACTCGACTAATCCCAAGACCTAGTCATCCAACGAGGAAGTAACCAAAAGAGCAGTAAAATAAACCACATTCAGCATGAATATAACTAGCAGTAACAAAATACAATAGTAAGAAAAGGAACTACTACAGTATATACCACCACAACAGTAGAACAACAATTATAACATAACATGAAGCTACAAGTAAAAAAAAAGTACAGAGAGTAACAAGAACTACTCACTACAGTGGAACAAAAGGGGTACAAAAAGAACTGCGGTAACTCTACTGGACCCTACTCGGCCCAGCGTCCTCTGCAGCCGCTGACCCTAGCTACTAAACACCTGGTCTTGAAAAGTAACGAGTGTAACACGTCAGGGAAACGCTGAGTAGAGTGGCAACGAAAACTAAAGAAGCAGTAAAGTGTACAGTAGCTGTTTTATTTTCTTTCTTCCTTTATTTACATCTTTCTATTGTTTCACAATTTATCTATTTCTCAGATCCTTCACTTGATCTCGAATGTTCCTCGTGGGAATGATCTTAATTGCAGTCTTTTCCGAAAAGTAGAAGTAACACGTGGTGCTCTCCTGGCCGGGAGAGTCCCCGTGGTGATCCTACTCTCAATCAACCACCTCAACGTCTCTGACAGATGTAACGGTGACTATGGCACGCACGATAAACACACGGGTAGCTACCCCGCACTGGCACACGGTCATTCGTTTCCGTTAACGGGTGTGCCCAAAGCACAGCACGGAACCAATATAGGGCAGGGCCCTCTCAGTAATAGGGGTCCAACCCCTCCACAATAACCAAACAGAGGCCTTGCCCCTCCACAGTTCGCGCACCCTTGCCTGACTACCTTGGTTTGCCAGTGGGCCTAACAAGTCGGTGTAGGAGGGCCAGCAGAACCCCGGGGCCCGTAGGGTAGCTAGTACTCTCCCTGCACTAGTAGCTCTCCTCGGTACTGTGTACACGAGGGCCAAAAGTCGGTACAAAGTGGCCAGACCTAACCCCGGGTCCCTGGGGCGGCTAGCTCCGCTCTGCACTAAGAGGTAATGTGTGCTCTCTTTGGTACCACGTACCCAAGAGAAACCACACTTCCACGTTTCACTTTCTCAGTTCCATTCTATTCTCTTTCCAGGAGTTCTACTCCTAATTCCCCGTAGGGTTTGTATTCTTTTTGTTTGGCCCTTGTAGGTTTCACTGTTCCAGTCTTACGTTCATACAACCCATATTCTTAATCATATTTATTCATTCATAACAGGTAGCTATTAATTTACAAGCAGCTATTATTTCCTTTCCACTTTTCCAAGACTGCAATATATATATATATATATATATTCCACTAGTTTTCCAGTCCTAGAATTCATGCAATACCCTAGGATCTATCATTCAGTCTAGTTTCCAGTCCTAGGTTTCATGCGATACCCTATGATCTATCATTCAATCTAGTTTCTCAGTCCTAGGTTTCATGCAATACCCTAGGATCTATCATTCAATCTAGTTTCTCAATCCTAGGGTTCATGCAGTGCCCTAGACTCTATTAATTATTCCACAATTGTAACAAATTTGATTAAGTAAATTAAAAGCCACTCTACCAGCTACAACGGGAGTACTGGGGGCGTGGTCGGAAATCCCACGCGCCTCCGCAATCCCCAAGACTGCAATGGAACGGGGTCCTAACACAAGGATCAAACACAAGGAGTTTCTCAGAATGGTATATAATTACTGTAAACGGGTAGAGGATTTTATTTCGGAAAAACGCAACTTGAAACGCGGAAAACGGACTCCGAACGGGCCCTAAACGGGTCGAAAATTATGAAACTACCCAAAATCAGACGTCTGGAACCTCTTCCAGACGTCTTAAAATGTGGGTCAGAGAGTACCTTCGTTCTGTGTAGTCCCTCAGACGTCCAGAAGCCTGCGGGGGCGTCTGGCTTAGTTCCCAGACGTCCGATGGTCACCCCGGACGTCTGGAAGTCCTTCCCGTCGTCTGGCACTGTGGCCAGACGTCCGATTCACGTGGGATGGCGAGCCCTCGCGCCCTCCCGAGTAGAACCTGCACGCACCCACACCTGTTCTCAGTACAACGAGTCGCGGACGAAGGCGCGGCGGACGGCCGCATGGCCGTACATGCGAAAAAGGAAGAAGATAGAAATATCTTACCTGACAGACGTCTGGATAGTCCTCCAGAAGTCTGATTCTGGAAAAATTTCCAGAATCAAAGCTCAACTCGCTCTCCGCCCGCGACGTACGGTCGCGCCTCGCCCTGTCCGCCTGCTGCTCGAGCTGCAGCAACCCCTCCGCGACACTCCACGCCCGCTGATCCCCCCGCCGGCCGGCTTTAGCTGCCCCGGCAAGCTCGAGCCCTCACGGTCGAGTGCCTCCTCCCTCGCGCAACACCTCCTCTCGCACACTTGCCGCTGCTGCCGCTGCTACCGCCGCTCGCTCGGGCTCTCGCACCGACTGGGAGAAGGAGAGGAACACGGAGGAGATGAGGGTGAGGGAGAGGGTGGGGGGCCTTTTAAGGCCGTGCGGGGAGAGAGAGAGAGACGCCGCGCCTTGCAGGAGGAGAGAGGGAAAAAGAGGGAAGAGAGCAGCAGGCGCAGGTCTGCGCGCGCATGCGCGTAGACGCAACTCCGTACGCCGCAAAAATTAAATACCAGACATCTAGGAAGGGTCCCAGACGTCTGGTTAGATGTCTGGGCCACTTCCCAGACGTCTTAAAACCATCTTGAGGCCGCGTTCGTAACAGCTGAGGCTGAGGCTACTGGTGGGGCACCTCAAGCTGTTAGGAGGTAGCATCTTCTCTGCCACTCCTATTAGCCTTCTTCTTGAATATAACCTACGTAAAAACAAAACAAATAATCATATATTTAAAAAAAAAAATCGGTAGCATTTCCCTTATATATTTTAATTTTTCAAAAATCCTGTATGAAATAAATTTTGAATAAATGAAAATAAAGAAGCATGAAAAAAAAAATAAATTCACAATCCATTTCCCCTCCCTCTTCTTCACATTCCCTTCTCCTTCGCCCCTCCATTTCAATCTCCCCTCCCTCTTCACAATCCATCTCCCCTACCTCTTCTTTACATTCCCCTTCCCACATCCATTCCCTTTCCCCTCCCTCTTCTTCACATTCCCTTCCCCTTCACCCCTCCATTCCCTCTTCTTCACATTTCTTTCCCCTTCTCCCCTCCATTTCCCTTTCCCCTCCCCCTTCTTCGCATTTCCTTCCCCTTTACCCCTTTATTCCCCTCCCTCTTCTTCACATTCCTTTCCCCTTCACCCCTCCATTTCAATCTCCCCCCCTCTTCACAATCCATCTCCCCTACCTCTTCTTTACATTCCCCTTCCCACATCCATTCCCCTTCCCCTCCCTCATTTTCACATTCCTTTCCCCTTCTCCCCTCCATTTCCCTTTCCTCTCCCTCTTCTTCACATCCCCTTCCCCTTCGCCCCTCCATTCCCCTTCCCCCTCCCCCTTCTTCACATTTGATCCCCGTCCCCCTCCATTTCCTTTTACCCTTCCTCAGATTTCTCTACCCCCCTCCATTCCCCTTCCCCTCCCACTTCTTGTTTTCCTCTTCACATTCACTTCTCCACATTGAACAACATATAAATCATTAAACATCCAATCAAGAAAAGTGGGCACACCCGACATAATAACAAAAAAAAAAGGAATTTAGCAAGAATCAAAAATAGTGGGCACACCCCACATAATCACAAAAAAATGTGGGCACACCCCACATATAAAAGGAAAAGAGCTTTAAAAAATTTTGAACAAAGTGGTAGAAGAATCTCACCATAGTGGAGAACATAGGAAAGAACCTCAAGGAATTTGAGAAACCTATATGACATGGCAATAAAATGAAACTCAGTTTGGAATAATAAATAAACATAAGCTTGGAAAAAAATGATGAATGTAAGCTTTGAACAATTAAATATAAGTTTTAAAACTCAATTTCTTTAATAATTTCATTTCTGGGATATGAATTAATACGAATACCAAATTACCCTATATATCAACATCCATTGCACCAGGGGCAACTTCTTCATTTTGTGGGTTTTCCTGATATACTTTGAATTCAACATCTTGGTCGAGATCTTTTCGCACATTGTATTGTTCATGCGGTAGAGCTCTAACAGGTATTATCCAGCCATTTCTACTATTATCAGGCACATAAAATACTTGTACACCTGATAACCTAATGTGAATGATTCTGATGACTGAAAGATGTAACGATTCTTACATAAGCTCAAGAAACAATGTTTCTTATCAACTTTGAATCCAACGCCTTCTTCGAAAGCATCAAACCAATCACACTTGAATAGAACCACCCTACGGTCAAACTTGAAACTCATTTCCACAATCTCTTCAATCTAACTGTAATGCCCATCACAACCAGTGCTTATGTCACAACTGACGACGACTCCCACCTATTGTGTGGCCTTCACATTATCAATGGACCGTACTTTGAATCTGAATCAATTAATTATGTAACCTGAATGGTAACGTCCGTATGTCAAAGGTGTATCAGCAATTACATCAAAATCCTGTACCCACCATGGATCCCCCAATTCTTTCAATTTATTTACACAATCCTTGAACCAATTAATGAACTGTAAGTCGCGTGTAGATGTCATAGAAGATTCTTTGAATTTATTGTAAAATTCATCAACTTCTGAAATTTGCTTCAGAATGTATAAGTGTGCCAATCATTAGTGCATTTCCGAGACGAGCTTGAACCCCATCTATCTGATTGACATTCTTCTGATGTCAAATATGGATAGGCCATCTTCATCATTACCATTAAATCCTCCATCATAATTCCATTCATGATGATTAAATAGATTGTCTGTGTCATTCATATACATGGCATAGAAGTTAATGCATTCCTCTACAAGATACCCTTCCACGATTGACCCTTCTCGCTTTGCCTTATTCAAGACATAATCTTTCAGCTTCTTCAAATATCATTTAATTGGATACATCCATCTGTACTGCATGGGTCTAGCAATTCTCGCTTCATTCGCAAGATAAAGCATGACATGAACCATCACGTTAAAGGATGCAAGTAGGAAAATCAACTCCATTTTACAAAGTGTGTTCACAATTTCTTTATCCCAATACTCCAGCAATTTGGGATCCAATGTCTTTGAATAGATTACTTTAAAATATCTGCTTATCTCTGTAAAAGAATCGACTACCAGATCAGGAATTACTCCACGTATCACTGGTGGGAATAAGATTTGCATGTACAAATGAGAATCATGACTTTTTAACCTAGTAATCTTCTTATGTGCTTCATTTACGCAATGTGAAAGCTACAATGAATACCCATTTGGAACCCGAATGTCTTTAAGGAATGAGAAAATCCTTTGTCCCTGCTCTCCGGTAAGACTGTATATAGCTTTTGGAAAGTGAGCCCCTCCTTCTTCAACATGCAACTTAGGACAAATACCCAAAATTTTCATATCATTCCTTGTTTTAACTATATCCTTTAGGCTATTTGTTAGGTTTAATACGTCAAGAATGTTATCCATTACATTCTTTTCGATATGCATAACATCTAAATTGTGTCGCACAGTCAAATCCTTCCAATATGGAAGCTCCATAAAAAATATGCTTTTCTTCCCAAACCTTGAATGTCGCAAGGAAGTTAAGTCATTCTTGAAAAGATGACCCAAACATATTTCGCCGAGCTGTTGCATTGTCTCCATGATTTTCATCTCCGACAACTTAACAGAACTTGTATTGAGTTTATTTTTCAAATTCCTTGATAAATACCGACATGCTTTACCATCAAATCTATCCTTGAATTGCGACGTTCACCAACTGTGCTCAATGGGAAAAAACCTGTGGTGCCCTAAGTAACAGAACTTCTTTCTTTCAAGTAATCTCAAGTGATGAGTATCATCCATATAGATTGGACATGCGAACTTCCCCTTCGTACTCAATCCTGATAAATTCGCATATGTTGGAAAGTCATTGATTGTCCATAGTAATGCTCAAGTAATTGGAAGAATTATTTCTTCTGCGCATCATATGTTTGAATGCCCCTGTATCACAAGACTTTCAGTTCACCAATCAATGGTTGGAGATAAACATCTATTGCATTTCTTGGTTGCTTGGGTCCTGGGGTAAGGAGGGTCAACATCATGAATGCAGATCACATGCATAGTCATGGGGGTAAGTTGTAAGTTAACATTACTGCCGACCATATGGAATATGATGGATATATGTTCTTGAATAAATTCAATCCATCGCTTATAAGCGTCAATCTCACATTCCGTGCCTCCTCTGTGAATAATGTGTGATTCTCGTTAAATCTATTTCATTCATCAGAATCTGCTGGATGACTTATGCATCCATATTTCGATTTATTCTCATGATGCCACATCAACAGTTTTACTATTTTACTAGAAATGAATAGGAGTTGTAGCCTAGGGATCAATGGAAAATAATGGAGAACCTTAACGATTGTTTCTTCCCAGTTGTGTTTGTTGACCTACCCACCTTATACCTCTCCCCACCACATTCAAGACAGTTAGTCAACCTTGAGTACTCATTTCTATATAGGACACAGTCATTACGATAGGTATCAATCTTCTCGCATTTCAATCCGAGCCCACGTATCTACTTCTTTGCATCATACCATGACTTAAGGTATGTAGTAGGATTATTCAGCAGCTCCCCAATGAATTCAAGAACCTCAGACATCAATTTCGGTGTGGCTCTATTCATCACTTTCATCTGAAACAATTTGACAAGGAATGACAACTTTGGCATTGACATTATTCCAGGAGCAATAGGATCCTCTATTGCCTTGACTGCATCGTAAAACTCATTCCAATCTCGTAATGTCTCATCGTCATCTACATCCCTAGGGCCTGCTGCTCTAATTTCATGTAACATTTCATCCAATTCATCTCCTTGATTATCATCACTTTCTTCAAAAGCTTCAATTCTCTCATTTTTGACTTCTCCTCTGATTTGCTCACCACGAGCTATCCAATTTATGTAATGCTGCCACCAACCGTTACATATCACATGCCCGAAAGCTATGTCTCAATCATGGAAAATCTAATTCAAACTATGTCTACATGGGCATAAATCAGCTGAAGGAATTCTGCTCGTCTAAATGTCATCCTATCATCATTAAATGCTCACTCCAGAAAAAAAATCACTCCACTCTTGTATTCGTGGTAAGTCGAATAACTCAAACTAATCCATGACTTATCAATGATAATTAACCTAAATGTCAATGACAACCACTCATAAGTTAAACTCGAATAAAGAAAAGATGTGTATTTAAAGAAGATTTTCACTTGATAGCCCATCCTTGAAGGATTAATCACAACATTACTTCTTACATGCAACTAATGTTTAGAGAAATTTCAACAACATTTCCCTGCACTTCTTCAATATACCTCCCAAGACCAACTTTAACTATATCCCCAATATCCCCTACTAAAGGGTGCTTCAGGAACGGAGCTAAGATTAATTAGTGTACCAGAGAAGAGCGAGAAAATGCAACTGAAATTTCTCTAAATACTAGCCACATACAAGAAATAACCCTAAGTTGTGATCAAATCTTCAAGGAACCCCCTCAGTTCAAGACTCTCTGAACTATGGACAATGACACTTAATGCATGTTATAAAGACAATGCATCATGCATGTAAGTAAGGTATACACACGCTCTGCATTGTCCATATAACTTGATCACAAGTCTTTGTGGACTAGTATTTTGACATAATTATATCCCTCCCACAACCTGCTACCTAGGGGTTAGAATTACTATTGTTTGTCATGAGGTGCTTCTAAATTTGTGCAAGTGTATATAACTAATTGATATAATACAAAAAAATGATAATAAAAAATGTTATTTTCAAAATATTTCTTTTATTACAAACTTCATCTATAAAAACTTAAACCTTTAACCCCTAAACACTGAACTCTAACCTAAACCTTAACCCCTAAACACTAAAGTGTAACCTGAACCCTAACCCCTAAGCATTAAACCCTAGCCTAATTTGTAACCATTAAACAAGTCCCTTAAAATCTAAATCCTACACCATAAATCAAACACCTTTATACTGAAACTCAAAACCCAACACCCTAAAACCTAAACCATAAATCTAATACCCTAAATCCTAAATCCAGAACCCAACACCCAAATAATAAATCTTTAAACTCTAAACTCAAAACCCTAAAACCCAAACCCAACACCCAACACCCAATCTTAAACTCTAAATTCAAAAGCGTAAAACCCTAAACCTAACACTTTAAACCCTAAATTAAAAACCCGTAACCTAGCACTTTAAACTTAAAATCCAATTCCATCATCAATCGAAAACCTAAACCCAACATCCTAAACCCTAAACCTAGAAAGTAAACTCAAAGACAAATAAATTTCGATAGAGTTTCACCTATAATATGCACATCCTCCAATTCCTGCATATAAAACTCATTATGTAGGCACACTCTACATTCAGATCAAATAAAAAAAGAAACTAACATGTGGGCACACCCCACATTTCATGTGCACACCATCACATAACAATAATGACAAATGGAAGAGACCATTAGGCATTGAAGCTAAATTGATGCATTTTAGCTAAACATTGATGCATTGAAGTAAAGCATTTAATTACATTCATAATTAAATCATAGAATTTAATTACATTCATAATTAAATCTATAAGTAAATACTACAGTAAAAATGAGAAATTAATGGCGGCAGAAGGAGGTGGTGGTGGTGGTGGCAAGTGGTGCTAGTGGTGGTAGTTGCGTGGTAGTAGCGGTGGTAGGGACAGGAGGAGGTGGTCATGGTGGCGGCAAGAGGTGGCTGTGGTGGTGGTGGGCCTGGAGGTGGTAGGGCCTAGCGGTAGGGGGTGGTGGTGGTGCACGCTGGTGGCGAGGGTAGCGACAAGGTGGTGGTGGTGCTGGTGCTGGCGGAGGTGGCAGTAGGGGTGCTACTGGTGGCAGTCGTGGCGGCAGGGGGTGGTGTTGCTGGTGGTGGTAGGGGTCGGCAACGAGAAGAAGGGGAAGGTGTTGGTGGTGGTGGTAGTGAGGTGTTGATGGTGGTGGCGACCGGCCAGTTATGGTGGTAGCGGAGGGATGAGGCTGGCCGACCGGTTATGGTGGTGGCAGTTGAAGGAACCGAGCGGAGGAGGAGCTGAGGGAAGAGGACGACTACCTGAGGAGGAGGGGTCCATCGACGAAGAGGAGAGGCCAAGGGTGTCATGAAGGAATGGGGTCGCAGAAGAGGAAGCTTGGAGGAGAAGAGGATTTGGGAGGAAGGGGGAGGGAGTCGGGGCTACACGATGTATTTTAGTCAACCTTTCCCGAATGTTCCATATAAACGGTCGACAATGGCATTTGAAAATTAACTTTTTCAAGGAGGCAAGTCATGAAAAGCTTATTGTCGACCATTTTCTATGAATGGTCAAAAAATACCTTATTCTAGACCGTTTATCAACAGTTCAGAATGATCTCAAATTAACTTTTCAACTTGGTGGTTCATGAAAAGCTTATCGTTGACCGTTTTATTATTAATGGTCGATACATCTCATATTCTCGACCGTTATAAATGGTCAAGAATAACCTCAACCAAAACCTCTACGCAGTACGTGGGAAACTTAATGCTTGGTGTTTTGGCAACCGTTTTACCTTACAACGGTCGAAAATATGATTATTAGCGATTGTTGTAAAATGGTCAAAAATTTACCGTCGAGAACAACACCTTTTCTACTAGTGCAAAATTGATTTATTCTATAGCTTTGTGTTATTCGACAACAAGAGGAGAAAAATAATCAACACTAAACCTTGATATGGGATCATTATTTGAGGAGAATCAAGATCACAATCTAAGTGGCATTTAGATGACATCTTTAAAATATACATTCTCTATGCATTTATTTTTAAGCAACAAGCATCATTCATATAACTCTTACTTAGCACTTACTTTTATAGACATCCTTCTAGACTATCATGAATTTGATCATCTCCTTATCATGAACTTGATAATTTTCATATGTTGAACATGATTAATTTGACATTGTGCTTATTAGAATATTACTTGAAAAAGAAAGAGAAAAATGCCAATTTCCTTCTTGGAATTTCACTTATTTAAGTATGCTTAATAACAAAGTCATTTGATATATATCATTTTGTTGATAACAAAAAGGGAGATTAAATATGCATGTTTATAGGGGGAGAAATTCTAAAATAATTATTTATTTTCTCGCATGCATAATTGTAATTTTATTATCATCAAAAAGGGGTAGAATGTTGAGATCTTTATTTTGATGAAACAAAATTATGTTTTATTGTGAACTAATCTTTCAGGATTACACTTTCTCAAATCAAGTCAGTTATCCTCTACGTGGATCAAAGTGAAGATTATCTTCAGTCATCGTAATTCGTTTATATTTCTTGAGTCTAGAATTACTATAAGGAACCTCAAGATTAAAAACAAACCTTTCTAAATCATAAAATAAACATCTAAATAATATTGAACCAACCAAAATATTAGAATTGATCAATCAAATCAATTGATTGATCAAAATAAGAATAGTGATCAATCAAATTAGCCTAACAGTCAAATCCGATTTTCCCGCAATTGATCGACCAATTAAATATTTGATCAATCAGTAATTGATCAATAAATTAAGTAAATTGATCGATCAAAATGAAAATTGATCGACCAATTAAGTAAATTGATTGATGAAAATGAAAATTAATCAACCAATTAAGAAAATTTATCGACCAATTTTGTTCAAATGATTTTTTCTAACATTTGCAAAAATGCTTCATTTTCACCTATAAATAGGGCTCCACACCCTTCATTTCAAAACACACATTGAAAAAGATTTCAAAGAGAAAAAATGCTTCTACTTCAATTCTTACTTGTGCTTTCATGCTCATTCTTCTACACCCTTCAAAAGCACGTTGCTTTGCGCTTCTAAAAAGAAAACTCGATTTGCATATTTCAATTCCTTAAAGTTCCATAGGATTAATTTTTGTATTCATTTTACTTCATTCATTTCATTTGTTGGGACCTTTCGTGTTGGAATTTCCAACGTTGTTTGTGACTTCTCTTTGTTGGTAAAGGAGAAGTGGTTTGTAAGAGGTTGTGCTACCTAAGGGTTCCTGCAGATCTTAATGGATACTAGAGGGGAGGGGTGAATAGTATCATCTTTTATAAAGTTAAATATCATAATTGCAAAGACAAATCAAACCACAAGAATTTCATACACAAAAGGCACCTGGATTTATAGTGAAAACCCTTCCCAGGTGAAAACCATTACCAAAGCCTTTCAGCTTAGGATTTTCCCAACTAGTCAAGGATAGTCAATCCACTAACATACCACTTGAAACAAGGGTGGCACAACCTCTTACAATGATCCCTTCGCTTTACCTAAAGAGAAACACAATAACAACAATAGATTTCTCCCAACATCTTGGGATCCATTAATCAAAAGCAACAAGTAATATAAAAATAGTATAAACCTATGGAACCTCAAGGAAAGTCAAACTAGATTTCAGCAGGTTTGAATCATCATGCATTGAAAGTCTTGTAAGTAGAAGTGCAGAAGCACTTAGAGGGAAGCACGTAAAGCTCTTTCTTTTAGATGGATTTCTTCTTGAAGGTATGTTTTGAAAAGGCTACGTACAACATCTATTTATACTTGCAAATCGACCAGAAAAGGAAATCAAATTAGTTGATCAATTAAGGTAGTTTGGTCGATCAAAATGAGTTTTGGTTGGTTAAACTAGTTATTTGATCAATCAATGATTGGTCGGTTAATTTACCTAGATGGTCGATCAAAAGTGAATTTATCAACACCCTAAAATAGGCTAATTTGATCAATTAATTAAGATGGTCGATCAGTGAATTTGGTCAATCAATTTTATTATTTGGTCGATCAATAATCCTAAAAACTTATTTTTTATGGGAAGTGCGAAAATCCATTTGAAACTTATTTTGAGGTTTCTTACATTATAATCTATAGTCAAAAAAGATAAAAAGACACTAAGACAAAGTCAGCAATCTTCTAACTTTAATCCAAGAGAGAGTCCTGAAAGATTAGTTTCGCAGATAGTATAATTTTGGTGCATCAAAACAGGGGTACTTACACTATCCCCCTTTTGACAACAAAATTATGATTATTAGAGAGATAGAAATATAAAGAGTTATGCATAATATCTCCCCCTCTTTGTTGCAACAAAAAGTAAACATACAACTATTAACCAAAATTATCTCCCCCTTAAATACGTAATTGAAGTAGTTAATATTTAACTTGTAACTTAATTTTGAAATAGAAGTAAACATGCATTTTATATAAAAGAAGATAACCATGTATAAGAAAATATAAACATGCATCTGATATTTATATAGAGATGAAAAGGCAGGATAAAACAATCCATGTGATATAAATAGTACTACAGGCCATAGTGCTAAAATGAAAAGAAGCAATAGAGATATAGTATCTGAGAAGAATAAATAATGTACTACCCTAAAGAGGCCATAAATGCCCATCATGCTCTGTAGGTCTGTATCTAACTCGAGGTCCATCGAGTCAGATCTCCCTAATCAAGCAGGGCGACAAAGATAAAGTTGTCTCTGAGCTAATGATCTGGGTGTCGACTGCCTAGATGTCCAGCGAGGAGGTGTCACCTGCTGATCTGTCTCTATTGTAGTAGGAGGAGGAGGAGTTGCTAATGAGGGAGGCACTATAGTAGATCGACAAGGACTAGGAGGCCTGTGAAACTGCTGCTAAATCCTGTGAATAGACTCTCCAAGTCTATCCAAAAACTATCCTTAAGCATTCAGATATTCGATACCTAATGCCCATGTCTCATCATCACCAAATCTATCTCTCTCTATCAATGCATCATTAAAGAAATACCGTCACTAACATCCTGGATACTGATGTAGTCCCTTCCTGTAAGCGATCTGTCAAGAAGGCCCCACTCCTGGTCATAGAAAGATGAAGTAGGTTGCACTGGAGGAGGATAGGTTACTGTGAAATGCTCATACAGTGGGAAAGGAGGAGGTACTACAAAGGAGGGTCTATCTGACTCCTGAGGCGGCTGCTGCTGCTGGTCTGCATCCTCACCACAAGCTCCCTGAGCTTTCTCCATCTTGGTATAAGTGAGTCTACCAAAAATGGAGACTCTCATAATGAATTATTTATGGTTAATGATGTAAACATGTTTATATCACATAAACAGTCCATTTTTTTGTGTATTCTTAGACATAAAATTGCATCATATATTATAAATATTGCATAACATGCATCATCATGCATTAAGATTTGGTTGTATAAATTTTAGGTTCATTTTCTCTTTTTGTGGTCAAGAAATAGGGCAATATCTTATCATGGCCTTAGATTGAAGATCCAACCATACGGATCTGATCAGGGCGACAATCGGAGTTCAACGGCTCTTGATCACCCTGATCGGACTTCTGTAGCATCAAATGCATTCCGAGAAAGATCAGATTAGAGGTCAAGGGGCCAGGTGGTGTAAATCCATTCTTTAGATGATGAATCTGACTACACGGATGGGTTCAAATTGACGATCGCAGCTCAACGATGCAAAAATTGATCCAATCTGACATCTGTAGCACCACCTACGAGCATATGAAGATGGACGGCCAGGATGGTGCCACGTGGCATCATCCTAGCCATCTAAAAGCACCATCAGGCCACTCCTCTTCCTTGAAGGCCTCTCCATTGTACGATCTCAGTCGTTGGTTCTTGATCCAACGGTCGAGATTCACTCGAGGCCGCACCTCCTCTTCTGAAGGCAACGCTCAATGCACCTCAATCGTTGGATCTTCATCCAATGATCGAGGGTGCTTAAGCTCAAAACATAAACTCACCTCAAAACAAGACATGGTGCAGCGGTCATGCGCCCGTGGGCAACACGGAGGTCGCGGGTTCGAGACCGCATGCGCCTCAAATCGAGGGCGCGAGTGGGTGCGGGCCAATTGTGGCCGTTGGATCGAGGATGAACGACGACAGGATTAGCCACGTGGCATCACCAAATCACGTGGATCACAAACGCACCATCGGACACGCCATCCATGTGCAATCTGACGTAGGTGCACGATGAGGCACGGTGTGTTTAACTCGTTCGATCTCGCAATCGGATGACTGAGAGTGCTAGGACATGATTATGCATTGAAGCCAAGGGAGAAGAAGTGACAGGCATGGGAAAGCTTACTAAACCCACGTTCAAGGCTTTAATGACGTTTAATCCATCACTAAAGGCCCTTGCATTAATGTTTTAAATTTGAAATGACCTAATTGCCCCTTCAAGCCTCACCTATAAATAGCCCTACGGCCCCCACATATCTCTTATCCTTTCCTCTCTTCTCTCACCCCCTCCAAAGCTCTAAGAGCTTGTCCCAAACCCAAGAAGCTCCTCTAGAGTTAAAAATATAATTTTTCCACCTTCTCATCCTATTTGTGGCGCATTCTGCGGTTGTCTTCTTACCACTGTTCGGGAAGTAGATCCCGTTGCATCATCACCCTGCCCCGTCCTCTGTCATTCGTCTTCGTTCTCCTTCGTCCCACATCTTACCATGTTCTTCCAGGCGTTCCATCAATGTGGCTCATCCTCCAAGCAGCCATTGAAGAGGATAACCTCTCTCTACCTTCTCTCTTATTACTTTCTAGCATAGATTTCCTGCTTTCTAGTGTAATGAGTAGTTGTAGTGATTAGTTGTAATGAACATCACTCGATGGTTATGAAATTTATGTTGATTCTACTTCTATTTTGTCTTTATTTGTAGTATTCTCTCTCTCTTATATTCATTATTCTTTAAGTAGATAGCTAGTTTTTCAACCAGCTAATCTACTTCATGACAAACAAATCAAATGCGATTTTTAATCAAACGTCCGCCTCCTTATGGTCGACCTGAAATTCTTTTCGAGTTTCGGTAAAATTTATTTGTTGACGTTTTTCCTCGCAAATCGCTCTACAATGACGGGTTTTTCAAAACTCAACCTTTTTGCGTAGATTTTCTGCTTCAATAGTTAATATCCGGTGGAACACTAAAATGTAGGAAGTTGTGAGAGGGGAGTGTCCCAAACTGGAAGGAGATGGTGGGTTGCTTACTCATCAAATACAAAATCAACTGGTTCCAATTGAACTGCTTGTTCTTAATAAATGCATAGAGGGCAATGAGCATGATACCAGGGTAGTTCTCAAAAGAGGTAGATTTAGACATAAAATTCCATAGAAAAACTCTATTAAGAAAACATGGAAGACAACGAAAGTATGGTGACTTGCCAGGATGGCCCAATTCATAATGATTGGGAGTGAGCAAGGTCTCCCGAGTAGACTCCATCTATGTCTATTAGTGAAGCTCAAGAAAAGTAGGTCCAATAGATAGACAACCAAGAATCTTAGAGATGACATTTGCATTAACCAAAACCTCCATGTCGCAGACATTTGAGGTAAGCTCAATGTTGAACCCCTCACCTATATTCCTGAGATTGACATAAAATAGGTGACAAGCCATGGGGTCAACACCGAATATACGGCTGTTCATGGAACTCGCATAAAAGTTCTACTCAAAAAGACGTAGAATCTTGTGATATGCAAATTTCTCACGGATTATGGGAAAGATAGACTCAAAATAAGGAAAGTCAACAGGTCTACCAACGTGGGGGGAAAGCTTAACAAGAATGGAGAAACACTCACAGGCATTCTCAGTAATGAAAAATTGGTCAAAAGTGTATCACAAGAACTCGAAGAGGAGGCACGTGCATGTTTTGAAGCCATCTCAGTTCAAAAAAATCACGTTGGTTGATCAAATAAGGAATATTGGTTGATCAAAAGTAGATTGGGCAGACTTCTGAAAAATCGACTTGTGGTCAATCAACCAAGGAATTTGGTTGACCAAAAGTGAACAGACCGGACAAAATCGAGATTTCCATGAGTGATAAGCTCATAAATGCTTTCAAAATGGCATGCAAACACAAGATTCACACAAGAGTACCATAAGATCAAGTCATAACACATCTATACTTAAGAAAAATCCAAAAGAAACGGATTTAATTTAATTTGTAGAGGGCACCATGATCGATCAAAATGGTCGATCAAGAGGGAGTCAACATGGTCATCGATGATAGCAAGTACAGCCAGCAAGTGCAGACGGCGAGGGCATGTGTGAGATGTGTGGCATGATCGGAGAGGAGAGTCGACGGCGAGGACAGGGGGAGTCGTCGACAAGTGCATGTGTGTTTCGTGCAACGGCGACGGCGAGCACATGCGGTGGTGGTCAATGGCACCGAAGGATGTTAGTCAACCACGATGACCGGAGGAGGTAGGGTTGGGGGGAGGGTGGTTGTTGGTGGTGTGGGGATAAAAGATGTGGGGTAGAGGTGTTGAGTTAAAAAAATTAGGGAATGTGGTAAAGGGTTGGTATTTTATATAAAGTTAGGTAGGTAAATAAGGTAAATGCATTTAGGGTAGGTAATCAAGTAGACTAGGTTCGATTTAGATGAATAGAGGCAAGATTAGAGGCGATTTGAATCGCAAACATGAAAAGCAAGTCCACCCAGTTTTGGTAGATCAAAACTGCAACTGATCGATTAATTTAGATCATTGGTCGATCAGGATTCAAAGGCTTGGAGGGAAAATTCCCACCCAACCAGATTGGTCGATCAAATAACAAAGTCGATCGATCAAACTTCAAATTTTTGGAGGGAAAATTCCCACCAAAGATTTTGGTCGATCAATTAAGGAATATTGATCGATCAAATAGTTTGGTCGATCAATTTGAAAATTTTGATCGATCCAAGGTTGAAAACAATGCAATTAAAATTATCAAATTAGCTCTCTCAACCTAGATAATCCTAGTGCATGGCAGATAAGTTTAAATCTATCTTTTGGTAAAGGTTTCATAAATATATCAGTTAATTGATCTTCGATTTAAAAAATTCTAGGTTGATCTCACCTTTTAGGACATAATCTCTTAGGAAGTGATGCCTAACATCAATGTGTTTAGTCCTAAAATGTTGAATAGGATTTTTAGATAGATTGATGGCACTAGTGTTGTCACAAAGTATTTTGTTATATCTATAAGATAGGCCAAAATCTTCTAGAGTTTGTTTCATCCATAAGAGTTGTGAACAAGCTAAAGATGCTGCTACATATTTGGCTTCTGTTGTTGATAATGAAACAGTGTGTTCTTTTCTAAAGAACCAAGAGACTAGGGAATTTTCGAGAAATTGACATGTTCCACTAGTACTCTTTCGGTCAATAAAGCTACCTGCATAATCAGCATCACAAAAGGAATAAAGATGCAAGGTAGCTGACTCTGGATAGAAAAGTTCGAGATCTAGTGTGTGATTTGGGTATTTAAGTATTCTTTTAACTACATTTAGGTGTAATTCTTTATGGTCAACTTGAAAACGAGCACACAAGCAAGTGCTGAAAAGAATATCAGGTCTACTAGTAGTTAAATGTAATAAAGAACCTATCATGCTTCTATACAACTTCTGATCTATAGAGCTGTGTAGAAGCTGCCATAGGCATTTCTTTTCCTTTTACTTTGTCCATGGAATATTTCTTCAATATCTCCGTGGTGTACTTGGTTTGAGATATGAATATTCCGGATGATAGCTGGTCAATTTGAAGTTCGAGAAAGAATTGAAGTTCTCCCATCATACTCATCTCAAACTGATCCTGCATTACCGTTGTGAATTCTTGGCATAAAAGATATTAGTAGCACTGAAGATGATGTCGTCTACATAAATTTGTATTATTAAAAGATCATTTTTTTTCTTTTCGTAAATAGAGTTGGATCTATTTTGCCAATTTTAAAATCATTCTCAATTAGGTAAGTTTTTAATCTTTCATACCAAGCGCGTGGAGCTTATTTTAGACCATATAATGCTTTATTTAGTTTATATGTTCTGGATGGTTTGCATCTTCAAAACCTAAAGGTTGTTTAACATAGACTTCCTCCTTGATAAATCCATTCAGAAACGTGCTTTTGACGTCCATCTGAAAGAGTATAAACTCCATGTGGGTGGCAAAGGCTAACAGCATTCTAACGAATTCTAGGCGAGCTACAAGCACATATGTTTCATTAAAATCTATTCCTTCTTCTTAATTATACCCTTGGATCACAAGTCTAGCTTTATTCCTAACTACTTCTCCTGATTCATTCAATTTATTCCTAAAAATCCATTTGGTTCTTATGATGGTCTAAGAGTCAGGTTTTGGAACAAGTTCCCATACTTGATTTCTTTTAAATTGATTCAATTCATCTTCCATTGCAATAATCCAACAATTATCAAAAAAGGCATCCTTAACATTTTTAGGTTCTAACTGAGAAACAAAAGCTGTGAAAGGTAAGGTGTTGATGGAAGATTTGATCTAAACTCCTCAGAATAATTCTCCTATCACCAATTATTTTGGATGATCCTTCATATAAAACATATCTTTTGGTAATCCATACAAAATGTTTTCCTCTGGTATGTTTGAAGAATCTCCTATTTGGTCGTCATCATCATTTACAAAAGATTGAGGTTGAACTAGTGTACGTCTCATCAAATGATACGTGCATAGTTTCCTCAACGATAGAATTCTTCTTGTTGAATACTCTATAGGCTTTACTTCTAGTTGAATAACCTAAGAAGATTCCTTCTGAGCTCTTAGCATCAAACTTATTAAGATTATCCTTGGTGTTAAGAATAAGGCATCTACAACCAAATATCATGAAATAGGAAATTCTAGGTGTTCTTCCATGATAGAGTTCAAAAGATGTCTTGTTTAAGATTACTCTAATCAGGGATCTGTTTTGGATATAGCAAGCAATGTTTACAGCCTCAGCCCAAAAATATTAAGGAATCTTTGACTCGCACAGCATCGTGCGAGCACACTCTTACAAGGTCCTATTTTTCCTTTCAACTACTCCATTCTGAGGTGCGGCTCTAGGAAAAGCAAACTCATGTTTTATCCCATATTGATCACAAAAATCAAAAAAAGATTGATTCTCAAATTCTCCGTTGTGATCACTTCTAATCCTAATGACTTCCGATCCTTTCTCATTTTGCAGACATTTTATTAGTTTACTAAAAATATCAATAGTTAGATCCTTACTTTTTAAGAATACCGAGGTAAATCTCAAAAAATCATCGATTTTGATGAAACAATATCTACACTCGCTCAAGCTTTTGGATTTGGTTGGTTCGAACAAGTCTAAGTGAAGTAACTCCAAGGGTCAAGAGGTGCTAACCATCCTTTTTGGTTTAAAGGGATTTTTTATTTGTTTACTAGCTTGACAAGAATCACAGACTTTTCTTTTCTTGAATTTGATCTTTGGCAAGCCTTTTACAAGCTCATGTTTCACAAGTCTACAGATGTTCTTCATGTGAACATGACCTAGTTGTTTGTGCCAAAGTATTGCCTCTTCATCAGATGAGACATGACATTCAAAGTTGTCACATTTGTCGAAGTTGACAATATAAATATCTTTATGTCTATTTCCTTTTACAATAATTTGTTTGATTTCTTTATCTCTTATTTTAAAACCATTTGAGGTAAAAGTAATTTTATAACCTTTATCACAAATTTGACTTACACTAAGTTGATTATATTTTAATCCACTAACTTGATGCACATTATTAAAAGAAGTAGAAGACTTACCAACTTGGCCAATACCAATAATACGACCCTTCTGGTTGTTCCCAAACATGACCATACCACCTTCCTGGCGATGGAGTTGCAAAAATAGGCCTCCCTCTCCTGTCATGTGCTTGGAACACCCGTTGTCCATGATCCATCTTCTTTCTTCTCGATCCTATCATTTGTTTGCATTTGTGAGATCATGGATAGTTGGATCTATAAATTGGCTTTAGGTTTCCATTTGTTTCTCGATATGTCCACCTCCTATAGTCTACTTGACCTACAAAACAAACTTCACAAGTGCTTTTGGTACCCATTTTTGCTTGGGTCCACGGTGGTTAGCTGGTGCTACCTGTTTTGCCAAGCTACCTTTCTCTTTCCTTTGAATAGAACTAGATGCTTCATGATTATTTTTAGGTATGTATCCTAACCAAAATTTTGTGGTGATCTGGGTTTATGTTCCTAAGAGTTTATGCAAATTTTGACTATCTTTAGTGAACTTAGCTATTTCATTTAAAATAATAGAAAAATTCTCTTTCAGTTTTTCTATATCTAATTTTAGATTATATGTCTGTGATGTTAGTGAAGTAATTTCAATAAATAACTCTTTATTTTGTAAAGCAAGTGTATCTTTTAGAGTTTTCTCTTCTCCTAGGGCTTTTGCTAATCTTTTATTTTCTATTTTTAGTGCTTTATCTATGTCATGCATTTCAAAGAAAGATTCTAATCATTCATCTTGCAAAAAAGATATTACCTCATCTTTTAGGACCATAGGTCCTAGAAGAGCTTCTTCTCTGAAGGTCTCGTCTTCCTCTGAGCTTAAGTTTGACTCATCCCAGGTGACTTGAAGAGCCTTCTTCTTTCCATCCCTTCTTGGGAATTTCTTCTTCTTCACTGATTCCATCTTGAGAGGTGGACAATTTTTTTGTCGTGTCCCTTCCATTTGCAGTTGTAGTAGATGATGGTATCTACCTTGGATTCTTCTTTCTTCTTTCTCCAACTCCTCTTATTTTTTAGGAACTTCCTTGAGAGAAGAGCTATGTCTTCCTGTTCATCTTCGCTTGAAGAATCTTCAGACTGATCATTGGCTTCAAGTGCCATAGTCTTCTTCACTCCATTCTCATGCTCCTTCATGTGTTGAAGCTGGACCCTGTAAGCCATTAGACTTCCAACAATATCGTCTAGTTTCAAAGTAGACAGATCCTTTAATTCTTATATGGTTGTGGTCTTCATCACCCAGTCACTGGTGAGTGACCGAAGGATCTTCTTTACCAAGACTTCATTCTTCATGTCTTGATCCAGATTTTATACAGAGTTTACAATATCCGTAAATCTTGTAAACATCTCCTTTGTGGATTCACCCTTCTTCATCCTGAAAAGCTTGTATTTCTACATTAGTAAGTTCATATGAGTTTCTTTTACCTTTGACGTTCCCTCGTGGGTGATTTCTAGGATGCTCCAGATCTCGTTAGCCATTTTGCATGCAGATATGCAGTTTAATTCTCCCTTGGAGAGTCCACAGAAGATCACATTCATGGCTTTTCCATTGTGCGTCGCCAGTTTCTTTTGATCTGGGGTTGCTGCTACCCCATTGATCTTTGGTATTGTGTATTTGAACGCGATGACATCCCATACTTCATAGTCCATAGATTCTAAGAATATTTGCATCCGGGTCTTTCAGTAGCCATAGTTCATTCCATCAAAAAGTGGAGGCCGAACTGCTGATTGCCCCTCAAAGTATCTATCGACAGATGACTTTGACATCTTTTGGACGCTCGGGCTCTAATACCAAATGAAGGTTCTTGCGGATCTTAATGGATATGAGACGGGAGGGGTGAATAGTATCATCTTTTATAAAGTTAAATATCCTAATTGTATAAAAAAATCAAGCCACAAGAATTTCATGCACAGAAGACACCTAGATTTATAGTGGAAACCCTTCCCGGGTGAAAACCAGCACCTAAGCTTTCATCTTAAGATTTTCCCAACTAGTCAAGGCTAATCAATTCACTAATACACTACTTGAAACAAGGGTGGCACAACCTCTTACAATGATCCCTTCTCTTAACTACCTAAAGAGAAGCATAATAACAACAACGGATTTCTCCCAACAACTTAGGATCCATTAATCAAAAGCAACAAGTAATATAAAATAGTATAAACCTATGGAACCTCAAGGAAAGTCAAACCAGTTTTCAATAGAGGTTTGAATCGTCGTGCTTTGAAAGTCGTGAAAGCATAAATGCAGAAGCACTTAGAGGGAAGCACGTAAAGCTCTTTCTTTTAGATGGATTTCTTCTTGAATGTGTGTTTTGAAAAGGTTGCATACAACCTCTATTTATACTCACAAATTGATCAGAAAAGGAAATCAAATTGGTCGATCAATTAAGGTAGTTTGGTAGATTAAAATGAATTTTGGTAGGTCAAACTAGTTATTTGATCGATTAATGATTGGTCTATTAATTTACCTAAATGGTCGATCAAAAGTGAATTTATCAATTTCCTAAAATAAGCTAATTTGATCGATTAATTAAGATGATCGGTCGATCAATGAATTTAGTCGATTAATTTTATTATTTGCTCAATCAATAACCCTAAAAACTTATTCTTTATAGGAGTGTGAAAATCCATTTGAAACCTATTTTGAGATTCCTTACATAATAATCTAGACTCAAAAAAGATAAAGAGAGACAAAGTCAGCAATCCTCTAGCTTTAATCCATGAGAGAGTCCTAAAAGATTAGTTTCGTCGATAGTATAATTTTGGTGCATCAAAACAAAGGTACTTACACCACCCTCATTCAAGTGGTGCGATAGTGGATTGACTAGCGTTGTCTAGTCTGAAAAATCCTAAGCTGGGAAGCTTAAGTAGTGGTTTTTACTCATAGGGGTTTCCACTATAAATCATTATGTATATTGCGGGATTATTTTTATTGTGACATAATTTTTTATAATCGATAGCACACTTGATCTTGTATTTGTGGCCAAGTAAGATTCGCAACACCTTCAGGATTAGGAGTTGGTCTTGTAGGTGGTGGTAATGGGACTGTATGTGTGTGAGGGAGTGAACTAGAGTGCTTGTGAGGGTGTGAAGTGGTGGCATGTGTGATGGAAGTGAAGTGTGTGCTTGGGCGTGTAGAAGGGTGATGGTGGTGGTGGTGTGTGAGTGAGTGTAAGTGATGGTGTGAGTGGTGGCATGGGAGTGCAAGTGAGAGTGTGTGTGCAACTTGAAAAGGAAATAAAGTAAAGCAAAAAGAAGTACTAAAATGCTTAAAAATGAAATCTACTCTACTGGCAAGGAAATTAAAAAGCAAGAAATATAAAGATCAACTAACTACGATGCAGGTAAAGCAAATATCAAGTAAGAAAAATATTAAACTAACAAAGAAAACTAAAAAGACAATGAGGAAGAAGATAGGTGTCTCTTCGAGTGGGGGCACAAGGCCTATTGGAGGAGGAAGAGGATCCTCGGCTTGAAGCCTACCTCTTCTTCACCTAGAAATCCAAAGCCAAGTGGGCACAAGCTAGCCTTTGGCCAAGGATCATGAGCTATTCATGGAGCTCACAAGGAGGAGAGTTTGCATGAGAGTGAGTTGGAGAGGAGAGTGGAGGAGGGGGGGTGTGCACTCTCTATGGGGTGTTTTTATAGAGTGTTGGGTTGGGTAAGGTGTTCCTATGGTGTAGGTTTAGGAGGGATACTTTAGGGTGCAACTTAAGAATAGAAGGTTCTATACTAAGGTACAAAAGAAAGTGAGGGTGTAGTCAAAGAGTGGCTAAGGCTTGTGGATAAGGCCTAAGTGCCGTTGGAAGTGGGTGTGGTTAGGTGGGGATTAGGTGGGCTTTAATTGGTGGTAAGGGCTAGGTAAGTAGGGTTAGGTGGGTTTAGATTAGTGAGGTGTTATGGGCTCTCTAATTGTGTCGGCTTTAGTGTGTAGTACAGTGGCCCTAGAGAAAATAAATTAAATACCATTATATAATAGCTACTACTAGGTCCACATATGTGTAAATAAAATAGGAAAATATAAATAGCTATAGTAAAAATGTGCACAAGTATTATGCATGTATAAAATTGTGTATGAGAATATGAATGAACATGCAATTTACAATTTATGCGTGTGAAGATGTGTGTGTGTGTGAGGTGTGTGGCTGAGTATGGGTTTGTGTCTGGTTGGGTTAGTTGGACGTGAAGCGGTTTGCATGGTTTTTGCATGGGTTTGCTCCTCTGCTTCTCTTGCCAGCTACTTCCTAGTCGTGACGTCATCGATGGAACATGTGAGCGGAGGTGACAGGTTGCAAAAAGACATCATGGAAGTGCAAAAAATACGTGAACATGCGTCAAGGAAGTGCGGGAACATGTCGAGACTTGTCGAGTGACCTGAAAAGAGAGAAAACATAAAAGAACATGCAAAAATAGAGAAACAGGAAGAGAGAGAAAATACGTAGAGAGAAAAGGAAAGAAAAGGTGGTGTAGAAATAGCGAAGAAAGACAGAAAGAGAAAGAGAAGGAAGAAGGAGGAAGAAGAGGAGAAGGAGAAGAAGACGAGGAGAGGGCGGTCACCAGAGATCGAAGAATGACAACCAGACATCGTGGTCGTGCGGTGAAGCCTTGGTTGCATGGCCTCGTTCACAACAAAGAGAATGAGAGAGGGACAGGGTTTCGAAGGTGCGGACAAGTGAAGAGGGAGGTGCTGGCCGTGCTCGTCAAAGTGTAGGGTGCGAAAGAGAGAGGCACAGATGTGTGTCTATGGTGCAACGCCAGGATTTGTGGTCGAGAAGAAGAAGTGCGGTCATGCAGATATGGTGGTGGTCCGTTCACATCAAGGAAGCGAGCGGCAGATACGGTGCAAGGTCGACATGGAGGAGATCGCAGACATAACGGTTGAGGGCATCAAGGTTGACTTGTCATGCGGTGCAATGTAGTGTCGAGGGAGAGAAAGAGGACATCATGGTGAGTGGGAGGGAAAATGCATGCACGGGAACGAGAAAGAGGGAAAGCAAGTGAGGGAGAGAGACAAATGTGATATCTTTATAGAGAGGAGGAGGGTACGTCGATTGAGGGGATTGCATGGGAATGGGATTTAGTAGGATAGAGTTCGATGGGGATTTTTTTTGTTGGGATGGAAAAGGTGGTGAGGGAATACGGTGGAAAGAATTGGTTGTGGGGGAATACAACGAGGAAGTAGAATTTGAGAGGGGTTGGGCGGTGAACATTGGAGAGGGGTTTTGTTGTGATGGGGATTTAAGGTAGTAACGTAGGATTTAATGGGATAGGAAATATAAAGTATTTGGGATTGGGTTTAACGTGGGTAGGAAATGTTTGGTTTAGGTGGGAAAATAGGTTCCTAAATAAGCTAAAGGTAATGGCTAAGTTGGGTTTTGGTATAAGAAATAGGTTCAACCCCATCAGAAAATCTAAGCTCAAAATAATTTCTCCTCTCTGTAAAGCTCCAATCAATTTCAAACTCGACGCATGCACACATATAAGAAAAAATATCAAGGCACCAAATGTAAGTAGCATCAAAATTATAATTAAACCCCTAAAAATGTAATAGTTATAATCTAATCTCATGCAATGTAAACTAATTTACTCTTAAACTAACAATAGTTAAGCATAAATTATGTAAATAAATATGGATAGATCACACCGCCATGCCTAGCTTTTGCTAGTCCTCGAGCAAATGAAAGAATGAAAAATATATGATTCATGCTATTTACAACTCGGCCCCCAAAGGATTGATTCTTTCTTTCTTTCTTTTTTTATCAAGGGTTTGATAAAAGATATCTTCTTGTCTTCTTTCAAAAATTTAGAGATCTAGACAACATGAAAATGTAGTGATAGTAGCCTAAGCAACAAATCCAAGTGAAAATCCAACACACTTAAAGTTCGTACTTGACACTCGGTAAAAATTTTATTAGGATAGGAAAACTTCTTCCCTTGGAGATAACATAGCAAGTAATCTGTGATTTGACCTTAACTTTTTGGCTTAGGTAGAAGATGTCTGAGTCAAATGATTTTATATTTGGTGGTTCACACTTATCTAGTGCTACATGTAGCCTAATACTACAGACTCTAGATCTCTAGACTATCAAACAAATCACCCAGAGAGGCCCAAAAACTGTGCTCCCCTTTTAGTTCCTTTGTACCCACACTCTCACTTTTTCTCTTTTCAAGCTCACAATCTCACCAGATTTTGTCAATGCACTCAATATTTAGTGGCCTCACATGACATCAACACTTTAATTAAAGTTCTGATAACCCTATAACTAAGTCAGAATTCTTCAACCCATATTCAAGCAGTCAAAAATACTGAAAAGTAGTTATGGGCCATATTTGGTGGATCAAAATGGTAGTGGATTTTGTTGCCTCAATGTAAATGACTCAAAAATGAAATAAACATAACTATGAACTGAACATTTTTTTCTTCTTTTTTTTCCAGGCTCTTTTTTTTCTTTTTTCTCTATATATATTTTTCTTTTTCTTTTCTTCTTTCTCTCTCTCTCTCTCTTTTCAATATCAACACAGTGCAACACATGCAAATTTTTATTCATGAGGCATTATTAGGGATAATGAGGTTCAAGAGGATATCCAATGGCTTATTTGGTGGAAGTGCCTATTCTCAACATCAGGAAGGGATGGATAAAACAGGTGTACTTCTGACCTTTGGCACTAATACCCTCCTTCAGCCGAGGATTCCATAAAAGATAGTTGTAACCATCCACATTAGTCATAGTTTTATTAGAACTCAATCTTTGTGTATCTACCTTATTTGGTGCTCTTAGGAATTCACACATAAAGTTCGCACGTAGGAACTGAGAGTAAAAACTATGCCTAACTCTGAGGTATCATCATCCAATTATCCAAAGCTTAAGAGTCCTTGCACTAGACTTAGACTAGTAGCAGACACTCTACTCTAGCCTCACAAATGTTTGGTGGATCTAATGAGAGATAGTTTGCCTAACTCCCAAACTAAATATCCAAGGGTTCAGGAAAAGATGCAAAGCTTCTCCTCGACAAACTAAGAATGTGTATTGGTTTTCGTAAAGTATCCATTACAAAGTCTGTGTAAGTGAAATAGATGTACTGGATTCTAAACTAAGAAACAATTCAAGAAGAAAATTTTCAATAAAACCTCCTTAATAAAAATCTTTTTGAATAAGTTCATGAATGCAATATGAATAAATGTTATGTATAAGTGGTCTCTGTTTTTTTCTTTTTTGCAAATAGGTATATATATAATGCAAATTTATATATGCAAGGCAACTCAGCAAAAATTTATCCAAACCCCCATGCCTATTTCATGCAATGTCCTCATTGTATGCTGATGAATAGGAAATAAGCATGAGAAAGGGAAAATATCTCCTAAATAGCTATGAATTATTCTCGTTTAAAACACTAGCTCCAACTTGAAAAGTTTGCTATCGTCGGAGACGACAATGGACTTTTCAATGCATCTAGACACCATTCTGGCTAGGTTCATCCCCCTAGAGCTTCGCCACCACCTATAAATAGACTCCCATACCTTTAATGATAGTTTAGCAACTCCCTACCCTCTTCCCCAACAGAGTTGTTCATAGGCTATTCTCTCCAAACTCCAGCAACCTCTTCCTCCATCCAACGATCTCTAAGGGACTCGACCGCTTATTCCTCTCCATAGTCCTCAATCACGTCTTCTGATGTGGTTGCATCGCCATTACTTCCTTCTATTGCACGTATATCTATGCCAGAGTCTTCTTCCTCTATATCTTCTTATTTCCTCCTCCGACAAACCTCAATGGAGATCTTCTACCCTTATTCTTCTAAGTAACAGTAGTGCTAGCTTCGTAGTTCAGAGTAGAGTAGATTAGAGTAGTTAGTTAGAGTAATCAGTTAGATTTATTGCATGCTCTAGTTCATTCTTCCCAACCTCCGGCAAGTCATGTCAGGCTTGTCCGAATCACTCTTTTACTTTGCTTTTACATAGATCACACTCTTTAGCTTTCCACAATTATCTCTATGTCTTTAATTTCATGATTTAGCACCTATATCGCCTAATCCCTATCACATGCACTTGACCACCTTTGCTATCCATGGCAGAGATCTTAGAGAATAGATCACCTTCAATTGGGGCCGTTCATCACTTCTACACATTATTTAGGCCTCGTTCCACTTATTAATTAGAGCTATTAACATCTATTCACTAACACATAATTTACCTTAACCTTCTGAGCATGTTGTCAATGGCAGCTTAGAAGGAGCATTTTCATTAATTCCTCTTGCATGCACCTTCGCAATCCCATCTTAAACCTTTCCCCTCACTCAATTGAGTGAGAACTATTTCCTTGAGTTCTTACAAACTCAGGTTTGATTTTTCATTGATTCCTTGATCAATTCTTGCTCTTAGTGTTTAATTAAGTTAATTGTTCTGTTCTTGAGGTTTCTTGTGACCTCAGGAAGCTTTTGAGACAAATCTTGATAAGTTTTGTGGAGATTTGATCTCCAATCTCTATCTTTAGCCTTTACTGGAGCTTCGGTGAGCTTTAGTGAACTTAAACAAGAGCCACAGCCTTTGGAATTACCTGTAGAGCGGCAGATCACTTGATGTGATCTTAGGATTAGATTCCAATATTTAGACTTGTGTCCTCCTCTTCCTGCCTCCTCCTCTTCCTCGGATAGTCGAACCTTAATCGGGTATACGGATCATGCAATATCAGGTTCAGGCTCATCGGTAGTGGGTGATGAGCAAGGAGTGATAGGCTTGGGCGGGTATGGTGAGTGGGTAAGGTGCGAGGGACCCGACCCTCGTGTACTAGGCAAAGAGGCCTATGCACAAAAACATAATAAGCATGGTCGTGCATCTCTCATCTGCCGATGTGGGACTATACTCGTCCTCCTTTCTTTGCGTGCAGCTGCTGAGGTGAGGCTTTGTGATTGGAGCAGCTGCAGAGGGCAAGGTCTTCAATTGACCACCTGGGAAAATGCCTAGAATGAAGGTGCTTGTCCTAGAGGTGGCACCTAGGGCTTACGTGGCCTAGAACATGAAGAATGAAGGTGGTGGCAATGGTGGCATCGGTGCTCTGGCCACGAACCTAAAATCCAAGAATATGGGCGCTAAGCCCCAATTAGAAAGCTCAGGAGCTTCGCCTGGACATGGCGAAGGTGGTGGAGGCAGTCTCGTGGTCACTGGAGGTGTGTAGCAGAGTAGCTAAGTTGGGAAGTGCGTATGAAGATGGGTTTGTTCAGCAAAGAGTGTGGGTGGCCAATAGGACTAGAAAGGTTAGGACTTTTGGTCATGGGCACACAGTGGAGGTTGTGAGGGTGTTGGCAAGGTGGTTGGATGTATGTGGTGAGCGGAAAACCTCGCCGAAGGTGTGGCCAAAGAGAAGGAAGATGGAGGTGAACGACAGTGTTGGGGGTTTGTTTTTGGGTTTTGAATATAAGGAATTAACCTAAAGATCTAAGGGAACCTAACTAACCAAAATCTAACGGATGAAAGGGAGAGATTCCCACGCTGGTGGTATGCCAAATGTGAGGAAGATGAAAACTCCAGTGGTAGAAGCGGCGACAACGAGGTAGATGGCGTCTGCTGGTATTGCGAGGCGTGGACGAATGTGGGGAAGAATGATCCACCCGCTATTGTCTGTGAGGGTGGATGAAGAAGGTGATCGGAGGACTCACCGGAGTTGGCCGAGAAGGAGGTCAGGGAGAACGGAAGAGAGGGTATCTAGCCTCCAAACCAAGCTAAGAAAGTGAGGAAATGCATGAGGGATCTTTTTATAGGCCTTAGGGGGTGTTTCAAGCTTGGAAAGAAGCTTGAGAGCTTGAGAGCTTTGCATAAAAAATGATACCCGAATCTTTCATGTGTTCACATGAGAGATTGGGAAAGACTTGGGGTCCAAGGCCAGATTCATTTGGAAGAGAATTCCTCAAGGAATCTCTAGTTGAAATTTAGGATTGATTGATTGAGAATCGAGCGAGAAATCCTTGCTCAAATCTCAACGGTGGAGCTTCAATTCACACCTAATGGTGGCAGGGGCCTCTTTGTGAACATGATGACAAATTATGGGGGTTATTTGCAAAGAATTCGAATGTTAGGGGCATGTGTGTGAGAGAAAAGAGTTAGACTAGACCAAAATGCAAACTAGATCAAGATGATCTCTGATTGGGCCCAAATTTTGTTAAAGATCTAATTTGGACACAAAGAATCTGATGGTGGGGTCAAATTTTTGTTTTGACAAAGTTTGATTTGGTAATTTGTGTAAAAACCCAAATTAGGGCAACTATTTGTTTGAGACTCTATTTTAGGTCAAAATAGGTTTCAATGGTCAAATCAAAGGTACCAAACCTTCGAGAATATTTCTCAATAATTTTTAGAAGGTTTAGGTGAATTTTATCCTAACTAGAACCTTAGTTAATTAAGAAGGCCTATTTTTAGGATTTTAGATGTCCATTAATTCTCAAAATGCGCGAAAATATGTTTCTATCTGCATGAACCCACTTATTAGACATTTATGATCATTTGACCTTCATTTAACCCCTAGGACACCCCATGATTGTTCTACATTTAGGATATTTTGTTAAAACTGTAAATTTACCCCTATTTTACTGTTTATTTCTCATAATAGATATGCAGTGAATTACAATCTTTTGGTGGTTATGTAGGAGCATTTATCAATGAATTCTAACTAATTAAAGCTAGATATGGCTAATGATGACATTATCATTAGGTGAGCTAGAGTTGGTCTTCCCGAAGACTTCCTAGCTAGCTAGCTTGTGTTAGGTAGCTAAACTCAATTGAGTTGAGCTAGGTTAAGTCTTCAGGAGCTGGAATTGAGCTAACCTGAGCTGGTTGAGGACTCTTCAGCTAACTAAGCTTAGATAATTAATGAGTAGTAACTAGGCTTGATCAAGTAGAGCTACCATGCTATGTGGAGTTGGAATGAGTTGGATCCAGCCACATTGAACTGGGTTGAGTAAAACCCAACTAAAGTGAGCTGAATTAAGCTAAAATCTAGCTAGAAGGAGTTCAATCTTCATCTTCTTGCCTAATCTACCTTTCACATTGCCAGGGTTTAAGTGATTCTTATTGCGTAATCATCCCTGACAATGACATGAAGTGTATGAGAGCAAAATATACGAAACTAATGCAATGCATGCCTAAACTAAGAAATGCCTAAATGCAATTCCCAAACAATATTGTAGTATGCAAAACCTAAGAGCTAGGTGTGTTTTTAGGCATAATAGTGCTGATAAACTGGTGTTTATCATGGCCTCCTTGATCGAGTTCTTGTAAGACAGCAAATCATAGAAAAGAGAGGTTAGAAAAATGCGTAAGGTGGGAAATGCAGAAGAATCAAAATCCATTCCCTCCCTGCAATGACGCCAAAATGATAGTCGAGAAAATTCATGCAAAGAAATCAATTTTAGTGTTTCAAGAGAGAAATCCAAGTCATCATATTTTCACAAGAAAGTTCGACTTATCAAATAATTTTAACTGAGACTAGATGAGTCTTGAGTCGAACATAGGGAGGCGAAATTTGATTATAAAAATCCATGCTTTGTTTTATTTGTTTTGGTGCTTTTATCTTTTGTGATTTTTTTAATATTTTAAATAAGGCAGAAGATCAAGTCAAGAAAAGAAATCTGACTACTCTTTTATACTTGCAAAACATGAGAGAGAGAGAAAATCACTTCTAGATAAAAACTTCAACATTTAATTGCAAAGAAAATAAAATTATACTAGAAAGTAGTAAAAGATAGAAAGAGAGCGAGAAATCCCCCTCGATGGCTGATTGGGGGACGAGTTGGTCGAATGATGCCTGGAAGAGAGAGAAGGAGATGGAGGAAGGAGGACGAACAGATGACAAGGTAGGGCATCGACGTCATGAGATCCACTTCCAGAAAGAAGGTGAGAGGACGGCCATTGGTGCTCCATGAATGAGGGTGAGAAGGTGGAAAATTATTTTGATTTTTCTCTAGTGGTCCATCCTTGGGCATGGGACACCAGCTCAAGAGGGTTCTTGAGCTCTAGAGAGGGTAAGAAAGAGCTAGGAAGGGATGAAGAGGAAGGGAGGGGATGGTAGAGGTATTTATAGGTGGGAAAAATAGTGAAAAGAGGTCATGGTCGTAGGTGGCAAATGATTTCACCACGCACAACATGGCCCTCGCGCAACGCCCACACATGCCCCCATGCAGCGCACGTGGCACGTGCACACGTAGCTATATGTGAGAAACTAGCAAGGCACGTAGCTTCCTCAACCGTTGGATGTCCATCACAGACTCACGATCAACCCTCATGTGTGCCTTCAAATTGCTCATCCGCGTGTCAGATTGCACGTTCAATTTGGCATCAAATTACGCTTCCTCACTATGCGCAACATGGCTTGATCTCGACCCTCCTCTCACCATCGAACGTCCTCAATTGAAATCAGGCGCGCTAGGAAGCACTCACTTAACAAGGCTCAAACAGGAGCCACTCAGTTGCGAGGGGCATCCCTCAACTGCTATGCTAAGGGTGTGTCTTCGCCGTTGGATGAAGATCTGAGGGTCGCGAGTGGAGGCTTCTCTCAACCATTGGATGAGGATCCAACAGCTGAGGATGCACGGCATTAATGAAGAGGGAGGGTTATGGTGGCCTTGGCTGCTTTGGACAGTCTAGATGGCACCACATGGCGCCATCTAGGTCTTCCATCTTCTTTCCTTCATAGGTGATGCTACGAATGTCAAATCGAGTTAATTTTTGCATCGTTGGGCTGCGATCGTCGACCCAAATCCATCCATATAGTTGGATTTGTCATTTAAAGGTTGGATTCACATCACCCTGTACCCTAGCCATAAAAATGGGAGAATTAGTATACAATTTATACAATCTACTCTAAATGCATGATGATGCTATTATGCATTATTTACACTACCAGATATAGCTAACTAGCCTAGGAACATGCATAAATAGGCATTTTATCACAAAATATTATAGACTTATCACAAACTACTTGGTAACTAGACGAATCCCTTCTGATTGGTCCAAATCCAAAAAGGATAAGTTCTTTACCAACATTAAATATTATTTTTGGGAGGAGCCCAATCTGTTCTGCATCTATGCTAATCAGGTCATCAGACGGTGTGTTCCTAACTCAGAATTCCATAATATTCTAACACACTGTCATGCGATGGATTGCAACAGATACTTTTAGACTAAGAAAACTGTAGCCAAAATTTTAAATTCTGGATTCTTTTGGCCAAGCATACACAAAGATGCTCAAAATTTCATTCGATCCTATGTGTGTTGCTAGAGCATCGGCAACATGACCCATAAAGATATGATGGCCCTTAACCCGACTTTAGAAGTCAAAATTTTTGGCGTTTGGAGCATCGACTGCATGGAACTGTTCATCAACTCTTGTGGGTACCTACACATTTTAGTTGCTATCAACTATATTTTTAAATGGATTGAAGCAGTACCCACCCGCACCAACGATCATAGAGTTGTCATAGATTTCATCAAAAAGCGTATCTTTCCAAGATTTAATGTTCCAAAGGCCATCATTAGCGACAAAGGATCTCACTTTACTCACTCTCATTTCCATTAGCTTCTCTCTAAATATTGGGTTAACCACAAAATGTCTACTCCTTACCACCCCCAAACTAATGGCCAGGCAGAAGTTTCAAACTGGGAAATAAAACATTCTTTAAAAATGGTTTATCCCGATCGCAAAGACTGGTCCAGCAAGTTTGATGATGCTTTATGGGCTTATCAAATAGCTTTCAAAACTCCAATTAGCATGTCTCCTTTTCACCTCATTTATGACAAGGCATGTGATAAACACCATCTTACCATCACTATTATGCCTGAAAACACATCTAGCTCTTAAATTTTTCACAGTACAAACTGGTATAGGGTTGGATTTAGGCATTTCTTAGTTTAGGCATGCATTGCATCATTTTCCCTTATTTTTGGCTTTCATACACTTCATCTCATTGTCAGGAATGATCACATAGTAAGAATCACTTAAACCTTGGTAATGTAAAAGGCAAATTAATCAAGAAGATGAAGATTGAGCTCATTCTAGCTAGATCTCCACTCAATCCAGCTCACCTCAGTTGGATTCCAGATCATTCGAGCTCTACTCAACTCCTTCCAGATCAGAACTAGATCCCCTCAGCTCCAGAATAGTTGATATTAGCTCAACCTACTCAACCTAGTAGCTAGCAAAGAACTATCTAGCTAAGCTGAGTAGCTGAGCTCCTAGAAGACCTTCTGCAGCAACATATCAACTCCATGCAAACTTAGAGTAGCTCCTCCAACAAAACCCTAACTCCTCCTCTACTCATCTACTATCTAAGCTATAGCTTAGCTAGCTTAGCTGAGCTAACCCTAGCTCCTCTACTCCATGACCATCCACCTTCCTACCTAGCTCCACCAAAAATACCACCTACTCCTTCCTTGTTTTCATGCCAACCCTTATAACCACCACCACCACCTTGACACCCCTTCAAGGTGGCGCCAAAATGAGCATCTCTTCACCCCTTAACCACCACCTTTAAAGGTGGCGCCAATGCTCTCCTTAAATCCCAACCCTACACATCACCACAACCACCGTCCACACCCTTCAAGTTGGCACCAAGAGAACACCTTCTAGAAGCCCTCAAGTTGGTGCCATCTTGATGGCAATCTTCCACCAAAACCACCCACTTTTACATCCCTTAAGATGGCACCAACCATTCCTATCCATTAATCCCATAACCACCTACCCAAAGCCATCCTAACCCTCCATCTATCCACGCAACCCCCTCCTTCCCATCTATAGATACCCCCTTCCTACCACCAAAAAAAACTAACCCTTGGCTATACATTAATTCCTACATCATACTCTACCTACTCGACCAAAGAAGAAGAGAAGAGAAGAAGATTGAGGCAAACCCTTGCCTCCTTGGTGCCTTCTTCTTCCTTCTTCCTTGGAGCATGCCAAGGGGCAAGCACAATTGGAGGACAGCCAGGCAAGGAGCAACAAAGGATGGAGGACGTCCACCCTGAGGAGGACGAGGAAAGCATCATCTCAAGGAGGAGGAGCCCTTTTTAAGTCCAAGAGCGGCTGGACTTGGAGTAAGGAATTCTTCACCTTCAGGATATCGGGAGATTTCTCTAGTCTTTCCTTTTGTATCAAGTTTGTTGTAGAAGCATTCCTCTCTACAACCAAGTTGTATGATGAAGATTTCTTACGATTAATATAGTTGCCTTTCACTATTGTTGCTTCACTTTGATTTCAAGTAGTTCTTTACTTTAGTGCCCTTTTTCTTCTTCCTTCATAACTACTCTATGTCACACGTACCTAGAGTGAGTCTAGGAAGGTTGAAATTCTTTCATGATCAATTTCGCATTTTGGTTTCAATTCAATCACTTTTTCTATCCCAATTATTTCCAAAAACCTAAAAATTAAAAACCCAAAAGCACAAAAAAAGATTGAGAATCTGAAAGAGCGAGAGAGAGAACAAGCTAATTGACAAAGAGTTTAGCCTCTTTGGACGACTCTAGCTATCCCACTATCTAGGTTTTACAAATTTAAAATACGAACGAGATTTACACATTACAACAATAAAAACCCACTTTTATAAATCGCGTATTTCTTGCATCATTTTTTGGCACCATTACCAGGGATTAATCGACAACGGTGCCAAAAAGTGATACGAAAATACGCAGTTTTATAATTGATGTAAATTAGTGTCGTTACAATGTGTAAAATTGACCAACTTTTAAATTTATATTCCTCGATAGTGAGGTATCTAGGGTCATCCAAGGAGACAATTTTAATTAATAAATCAATTCTCTCTCTCTCTCTCTCTCTCTCTCTCAAATCTTCAATCTTTTTGTATTTTTGTTTTGTTGTTTTTAGGGTTTTCAAATAATCGAGGCAATGAGATCAAACTACACCTAAGTGCTGCAATTAAAGTAAACCTACCTTTCCAAGCTCACCCTAGGCAAGTAAGCCTAGGGTAATTGGAGAGATAGGGTGGGTGCTCAACAATTCTAAAAAGGAATTTGAAAGCACATAAAATGATACAACACAAAATGAAGAAAGGCACTTAATTGATGATGAAGTTAAGTATTCAACTACTTGGGGAGCTCACTTATGTGGATGGGAACCACACAAGTAATCCTCAAGTAGCGGAATGATTACTACAGTGAATGGTTACAACATAAAGAAAATGAAGAAGATAGAAGAATCTCCACGTAGATGGAAGTGGACTTCGCTCCAAGCTCAATGATGAGCCCATATTTGTGGGCTAATTAGCTACTTAAATGCCTAGACTTTAGATTAATAATAACATAGACATAGCATGCATTAAGATGTAAATAATGTAGTTTATATATATTTGCTTGTATGCATTATATTCATATATAAATTATTTAGCATGCATTAGAATTTAAGTAGGCAAGTTATTATTTAGTTTGCATGTATATATTACATGCATTGTTTAAAAAGAAATAAGATTTAAACATTCTTTTGGGCTTTGTATATAAATAAGCCAATCTTTTCTTTAATTTATTTATTCCTTTTTTCTATGTAGGGAAATTCTTACGATCGACACCACACCACCAACTGCGAGCATTCATCCTCCGTGAAAAGTGGATTTGGAGCCTTTAATGCTCACGCTCCATTTCAAATCCAAGCAGCTGCAGCTACAAAGGGGAGCGGGAGTCTACCATGCTCAAGAGGCCTCCACCCTGACCCAATGCCGTGCTTCACCTCCATCACCACTGGCCTCAATTGTGGCAGCACAACTCCACCACCATGGGCGTGTGGTGTGACAGCCCACACCGCCAATCGAAGTCCCTACATCATCGAGCTTCATCTGGAACAACACCATCACCATCACCTTTCCAATTCATCTTCTTCCTCGTGCTTCACCTGCAACATCAAAAATAAACCCAACATCCACAAACCAATAGCCACACTTCCTCTTGCCTCCTCATGCCCACTTTCCTCACTGTACACGTGCCACCCCAGCGCACCACCCTACCCGCACCTAGCAAGCACTCTCCTCCGTGCTTCCCCTCCCATGAGCGGCCAGCAGTGCACCCGTGCGCACCTCTAGCAACTAGCAGTGCACCCCCACGTGAGGTTAGCAGCTCCCCTCGGTGCACCTCCACCCACGGGCACATGCGTCTTCGTTCGCGCACAGCATCAACAACGACCGTGCGTGCTTCTCTTCAGTAGTCCGCGTGTGGAGTAGCTCCAATAGTAGTAGCAGCCTCCACTGGAACCCACAACCTCCGTCACTCTATCCAACCACCAGCAGTCGCTATTCGCTGTGCCACTGACTCTATCGCGAAGCCCTCGCTCCACTCCAGCTTTGGTGAGCTCCTCACGGTCGACGGCTCCCTCTTGTGCGCCCAGTAGCATGCCAATGGAAGTGCTCTATTTTGGGTTTCATTTCTTATTACATTCAATGACATTGCCACATTTTGATTTTTGATTTATTAATTAAATATTATGGTTAGTTTATGCAAAGAACCTTCCTCTTTCTCATAAATGTGATTTTAGCATTAGCACTTATTGTTTGCTTAATCTAAAAGTGGATTTGATTCGACTTCTTGACGAAATTAATCATGAACATTTATTTTTGACCCGTGCGAGTTTTAATAGGTTAGTGCCTCCCTATGAACACGACCCTCTCTTATCTCGAGTGGTTTAATTTTAATTCAATACTTTGATTAGTCGATTTTCCACCACTTAGAAATACAAACGACAAATTATTTTAATTATCATCTTGTTATGTGAAAGTCATCTTTTCACTCAACAGCTTCTGAACTTGAAGAAGAGTCCTTCCTCCTCCTTGAAAGCTTATCCCTAAACTCCTCCAAGGGTGGACATCCTCCACCCTATGCTCCTCCTTTGCTTGGTCATCCCCAATGGTGAAATACTCCTTGGCGTGGTCCAAGGAAGAAGGAAGAAGAAGAAGGCACGAAGGAGGCAAGGGTTTGCCTCCTTAATCTTTTACTCTCCTCTCTTTCTTTGGATGTCTAGAGTTGATGTATAGTGTAGGAAGTTTAATGTAGCTACGGATGGTTGATATGTGGTGGTTAGTGGTCTTTTTATAAAGTGGAATGGGAGGGTTGGCATGGAGTTAGATGAAGTGCTAGGATGGGTTTATGGAAGGTGGTTAAGGGATCTATGGCCATGGTGGTTTGGTGCCAACCTAAAGGATGTGGAGGGGGGTGGTTAAGGGTTGGAAGCCACCCTTGGTGGCCGTCCATGGTGGAAGAGATACCACCAAGTTTGTGCCAAGAATGGCTTCTAGAAGGAAGTCTTTTTGGAGGGAAATTGTAGGGTAGAGATAGGATTTGGGTTGAGGAGTAAGGTGAAGATTTAAGGGGAAGTTGGTGCCACTTTTAGGGGTTTCTAGAATGGGGGTTTTGGCACTACTTTTAGGTGGCTTTTGGTGGTGGTGATGGGGTTAAAGGGTGCTTAGGTTTGGAGCCAAAAGGGAAGAGTAGTGGAGGTCGTTTAGGTTAAGTAATGGTGGAGCTGAGTAGAGAGGGTGGTCAGCCATGGAGTGGGGGAGCTAGTGTTAGCTTAGCTAGTAATAAAGGAGGAGTTAGGGTTCTGCTGGAGGAGCTGCTCTGAGTCTACGTGGAGTTGGTATGTTGCTACAGTAACTCTTCTATGTGTAGGTTGAGCTAAGTTGAGCTGGTATCAACTATTCTGGAGCTAAGGGAAGCTGGTCCCGATTTTCTTGAAGACTCCCTAGATAGCTAAGGTAGCTAGTTTAGGTCCAATAGACAATCTCAACTAAGTTGAGCTAGGGTGAGTTTTCATGAGCTAATGTTGAGCTGCCCTGAGCTGATTGTGGACTCTTTAGTTGACGTAGCTTAACTAGTTGAGGACTAGTAGCTAAGCTAAGTTGACCGGAGCTGCCATGAGCTGAGTAGAGCTTGAATGAGTTAGGTTGAGCTAGAATCCAGCTAAGGTGAGCTGGATTGAACTAAGATCCAACTGGAATGAGCTCAATCTTCATCTTCCTGAAAGTTTACCTTTCACATTTCCAGGGTTTAGGTAATCTTCACTGTGTGATCATCCCTGACAATGACATGAAGTGTGTGAAAGCCAAAAATAAGGAAAAACAATGCAATGCATGCCTAAACTATGAAATGCCTAAATGCAATCCCAAAACATATTGCACTGTGCAAAACCTAAGAGCTAGGTGTGTTTTTAGACATGGGAATGATGATAAACTGGTGTTTATCAGTGTTGGTTCGAGCATTTATAATACATTTATAATATTGTTTGATATAGGCATTTTTTGATTGGGGTGATGATGAAAGTCGCCAGGTATATCCTTCACCATGTCGCGAGGCAACGTCGTGATTGGAGAATGATAATGAACAATCAGGTAAAGTATGTAATATTACCAATCTTTTCCTTATATACTTAATGAAGTTCTTCTAACATTTTCTTTGTATAATTTAGTTTTATAAGAAAATATCATCACATGAGGAGGCATTGACGAATGTGCCTCCAACGATATCAGCAAATATTTAGAGATAATGTTGTGAGACTGGAAGAAGCCTAAAACGGAGGTAAATAATTACTTTGTTTATATTTTCTAATAAACGATTGAATTGTTTTCTCATTACAATATCTAATTCATATAGGATTAGGCAAAGAAGAATAAGGCCAATAAGGTCAAAGCTCCACCATAGACCCACTATTTGGGTCGAACAAGTATAAATACAATGAAGACAAGATATGTAAGCAAATTCATATTATTTATATTATTTTAATTGAAAATTAACCTAAGTTCTAGTTATTATAAGTTACAATTTTAAGCATATTTATAAGTGCATTCGCATAAGGTGGCCAACTTCATCAAATTAGTGTCAATGAGATAAATCATAGCAAGGTTACCACCGACGATGGGTGAACATGATACATAAGACGTACTAGATAAAGCCTGTAAGCTACATTTAATTTATTTGCTTTAAATTTTCTACTTATTTTTATATGATAATATATTGTTAAACATAACTTAAATTATAATTTGTAGGAAGAAATGATGAACGTAATTAATCCCTCTCCTTCGGACGACAACTCTAGGACTCAACAGTAACCTCCTATAACACCTCAGGAGGCTTTAGGACTGTCATGCCTCTGGAGCACAAAGGCTTCATTCATAGCAGGGGGAGAAGTCAGACGATCTCCAGTTGGTATGGATGAAAGGGGTTGTCGTCGTCGTCAGTCATTGTCGAGAAGTTGCAGACACATGTTCTAACACTATAGCATGAAAATCAACAAACACAGTAGCAACTTTGAAACGTCACCTCATAGTTGCGGCAACAAGCTCAAGCCTAGCAAGATGCAAAACAATTCTTGGAGCAACAGAGGTTGGCAATGGAGTAGCAGAAAGCTGAGATGCAGGAGATGATGGCATTTCTACGAGGCAGCGGGCAAGATCACACTTCCTATCGCTTCCCGCCGCATAGAGATGAAGACAACTTTGGTGGTGGTGGAGCGAGTCATGAGGTAGGAGCAGAGGCTTAGTTTCTTGTTATGTTTATCATTACTTGTATTTTGGAATTTTCTTTAGGTTTATATTTCTTTACTTTATTATTAGTTACATGTACATTCTAACATTATGACATAACTTTTATGATTAATGACATTCTATTTTATGTTCTAAATTATTGCAAGGTGTCAAATAGTTTTTATGAACATATGTAAGTATTATAAATAAACATATCTATGATTCCTATACATATATCATTTAAAAATAAAATAAAACATAATTTGCAACATTTTTAAATTAAAATCGTTGCCTATACAACTATAACGACGATTTCTGATGAGTGAGATTTCATGCAAGGAAAATAATTAAGATTTCAAGAAAGAGAAACTCGCATCATGAGTCCCAGGTTGAACATAGGGAGGCAACTTTTGATTTTAGAAATTCGCATTTCATTTATTTATTTTTGGTATTTTATATAGCAGAAGATCAAGTCAAAATTTATCTAAATTAATCTACTCAGGAAATAAATAGAAAGAGAGAAAGGGTAAGAGAGAGAAAGAGAGATAACAAATCTATATATCAAGAGCGAAATAATGTATGTTACAAGATAAATATTGCGAATAAGTAAATATACACTACAAAAGTAGTAAAAAGAGATAGAGAGAGAGAATCCCCCTTGACGGCTGCTTAGGGGATGAGTAGAGCTCAGATGAAGGAGGACAAGGATGGAGGGAGGACGAGGCTGGAAGGAGATGGGAGGCAAGGTGACGACAAATTGATCCGCTTCCTCGAATAGGAATGAGAAGACTGGTGACGAGAGCTTGATAGTAACACCATCATGGGCCCTAACTAGCCATAATTAGTCAGGTTTGAATGATAAAAGCTCCTACCTAATCATCTGAGGGTCACAACCTCGCAACATTCTGATTTGAGAAGAAAATAGGAAATAGGATTAATTCTGCAATTTTAACATCACATCACAAATACAGAATAACCACGAGATCACTCAGGGGTGAATTAGAGGTCAATTAAACATAAAAGTCTAAAACGTGGGTCCACATTGGCTAAAATAGGGTTTCACGCATTTCAAGGGAGAAAATAATACCAAAACCCTAATTATCAACCCTACTTTAATTAAAGAGGTTCTGATCATGATAAATTTTATCTAAACCTCCTAAAATTCATAAAAAAATATTCCAAGAGGTTTAGTACCCTTGGTTTAATAATCTAAACCCATTTTGACTAAGAACAGAGTGTCAAACGAGAATTTGCCCTAATTTGGGATTCTATGCAATCTACTTAGTCAAACATGGTCAAAACTCAAATTCAAGTTTACCATTAGATTTCTTGGGTCCAATTTAGGTGAACACCAAAATTTGGGCCCAATCAAAGTCCATCTTGATCTAGTTTGCATTTTAGCCCTCGAAACTCTATTTCTCTCATTTAAACCCCTAGGTTTAAATTTTATTGCAGATGGCCCCCTAACTTTTCCTTCTTCCTTACATTTGGGTCCCTGCCACCATTGATGGTGTGAAATCACCTGCAGTGAGATTCGAGGGAGTATTTCTCCCTCAAATCAGATCCAAATCCCTTCAAAATTTGAGGGATTGATCTAGAGATGATTCCCAATCAATTGAACTGACTCAAAGACCCTAAGATGATCTTTAGAGCTCAGGCGAGCTTGAGATTTCAAGGGATCATTTTCCATGAAATTGCATGCAATTCAAGCTTCTTTCCTTACTTTAGAGCTCGATTTTGAGCTCTACAAAGAGCCCTCAAGTACACAGCATCCTCCTCAACCAAGTTTCGACCGTAATCACCTCCTCTTTTCCTCTCCAACCACCATGACTTTGGCTCCAACAATCTCCTCCGACCTCCTCCTCCAACCGACCAACGGTTAAATTGATTGGCTCATCTTCTTCCTCGCCTCTTCGCGATCGTGGTCAGTCAAAGCCCTGCTATCCCCGACCTCTCCTTCCTCGGCATCGTCTCACTGTACCTCTCGTCTTGTCCACATCTGGCCGACCATAAATCGGACGCAGTTGTCCTCCTCTCACCCTCTAAGTCCCCTCCTCTTCTTCTCCTCCTTCTCTAGGATCACTTCTAGGCCTTTAATACTCAATTCCCACCGCTGACCACCGTACTCCCCCTCCATCTTCCCCAGCTCTAGCCACGCCTTCAGCAAGGCCGCGAGACCACATCCAACCACCAAACACTTTGCCAACACTCCCACAAGCTTTCACTCACCTCAACCTTCAAAATACCTCAACTAATTTCCCCTCACCACCATCCAATATCCCCACTGAACACCATGCCCTCCGCACACCTTCTCCGACTTCGACAGACCACCACACTGCACCAAACTCCACAAAACCACCTCCATAAGACTCACCATCCTCCGGAAACCCTACTGAGCTTTCCAATTAGGGCAATAAGCCTGTATTCTTGCATTTCAAGTTTGACTGGAGCACTGTTGTCGCCTCCATCTTCTCCGACTATGTCTGCCTGAGTCTAGTCATCATCCGCCCTACTGCTACTCTCCATTGAAGCAGACCCAACTCCTGAATTCTCCTAGGCCCTAAATTGAAGTAGCAGGCAACAACCACTACCTCAATTCGACGACACTTGGCTCATTGTAACATGTGAAGGAAGGCACTGGGATTAGTCCCACATCATGGGTTTCAGACTCCACAACAACACATAAAGGCAATTCATGCCATCTGCTCTTTGCCTCAGTGAGCATGGGGTGAGGTCCCTTCTCTCTCCACGTGCCACGCACGCTCTCACCTGCTACACCATGTCGACGGGTCTAGGCTTGGATCCATATACCCATTTACTGTTCACCTGGGTCTAAGAGAGAGAAAGGAAAGAGATCTAAGGAGGAGGAAGGGGGCTTTTGCACTATAGCACATTGGGATTTGTGTCCTCCCTCTCCTCGCTCAACACTTAACCATTCTTGAGCTCTCTACTACTTGCCTTGTGATGTGCTTGTGCCTCTGTGCTTGTGAGGCCTTTAGGAAGATAAGGCGTTTGAGGCCTTGTGCTGGTTCTATTCTGAGGTTACTGTGGACGCTAATGTGGAAATTTTCCATTTATGGTTAAGGATTATTGTTCAAATATTTGAGTTTGATTAGAGCTTAAATTTTAGGGTTAATTTTGTGGTATCAACCACCATTTTTATCTCTTTTCTTTTTATATCTAATACCTATCATTCATACATTTTGCTACATATTGAATACATTTCTAATTATTGATTTCACTTACACCATTATTCTTGATACTTGTGATTAGTGAATTAATTTGCTATAATTGCTCCCTGCAAACGACCTCGGACTCACATCTGTTTTTAAGCTTATAAATTTAAATGTTGTATCAATTTTTGTCACTATACTACGACGCGATATTTTCCTAAATATGATGATTTTCAATGCAACAGAGCTCCATGAATAGGGGTGAGGGGAGGGAGAAAGATTATTTTTATTTCTCAAGTGTAACTTCCCACAAGCTTGAGACACTAGAAGTGAGCTCAAAAGAGGCTCTTGTGCGCCAGAGGCTGGTAGGAGAAGCTAGGAAGGGATGAGGATCAAGGAAAAAGGGTGTAGGCCTTATATAGTGGTGAAGGGAGGTGACAATTGTGGACTCTATGTGAATTCAAGTCGTTAATTTGTTGTCGTAGTTTGAAAACTCACGTAAAGTCAAAAATCAAAATAAATGTATAACGAGACCACAAATCAAATTTTAAAATCGATTTTGGTTCAGTGAGTCCCAATCAAATCCTCAGGGAGGCAAAATTTGGCTCTTTTCACTTGAAATCCGCTTAACAATTATTGTATTTTTTGTCTTTTAACTTTTGTAATTTTTTTTGTGTGGTCTTTTTGTTTGATTACGAAAACGAAACTAAGACTTACTAACCCCTTTCTTTTTGTCTTTTATTAATTTTCTCTCTTTTGAATCTTTTGTTAATAAGGAAATAACGCAATAAGAACAACAAAATGGAAATCAATCTTTATTGCTTGCAAATGTAAAACAACACTACATGAAGTGACAACATTGGAATTGAAATATTTATTATAACTAAATGTTGACTAAGCCACTTATACATAACTTAAAAAAAATATAAACCATAAAATGGGACATGGGGTATTGGATATGGTTGAGTTTAGTTGGGCTTAAGGCAAGGTTTAGAAGATGCAGGTCGTGGGGTGTTTGTAATGAGCGCGTGCCCCAGACGTCTTTTAAGACGTCTGGGAGGTGGGCCAGACGTCTGGGATCGTTTCCAGACGTCTGGAAATCAGTTATTCTGGCACGAGTCTTCGTCTGCGCGCCTCAGCGCGTAGGCCCGCGAATATCCAATATTCTCTGCGGCTGCAGACGCTCTGCCACGTCTCTCCCTCCTCCTCGCGTGGCCTTAAAAGGGCACGCCTCCCCTCACTCCGTCACCACCGTCTTCTTTCCCTTCTCCTTCAGCCAGAGCGTGAGCGCGAGCGCGAGGGCGGCAGCGGCGGCCGCAGTGAGCTCGGAGGAGGTGCGGCGTGCGAGAGCAGAGCTCTGCCGTGAGGGCGAGCTCGCCGGAGCGGCTTGGCCGGCCGGCGGAGGGCGCAGGGGGCGTGGAACGACGCGGAGAGGGACCTGCTGCAGTCTGAGCAGCAGGCGCGCGAGGTGCGACGCGGGTGGCGTCGCGAGCGGAGGCCGAGTAGCGCCCTGATTCTGGAAAAATTTTCAGAATCAGACGTCTGGGTTGATAGGCAGACGGCGAGGACGACGTCTGGTAGCCCATACAGACGTCTGAAAGGTGAGTATTCTGCCTTCTTCTTCCTTCCTGTCAACTGACCGTACTGAGGGAGGCAGTTGGTTGTGCGCAGGTTCGCTGATTCGCCATCCTTTGCGAATCAGACGTCTGGAAGTTGTACCAGATGGCGGGAGTGACCTCCAGACATCCTGGGTGACCATCGGACGTCTGGGAGCTAGGACAGACGTCCCCGCAGACTTTTGGACGTCTGGGAAACCACGCTAGACAGGTAATTCTCTGATCCACTGTTTAAGACTTCTGGAAGAAGTTCCAGACGTCTGATATTACACAGTATCGTCTTTTTCGACCTGTTTAGGGCCCGTTCGGGTTCTGTTTTCCGTGATTCGAGTTGCGTTCCTTTCAGAATTAATTCCTCTACCCGTCTACAGTAGCTATACACTGTTTTGAGACACTCCTTGTGTTTGATCCTTGTGATAGGACCTCGTTCAGTTGCAGTCTTGAGAGTCGCGGAGGCACGCGGGATTCCCGATCACGCCCCCATTACTCCCGTTGTACCTGGTAGAGTGGCTTAAGTTTATTATTAAAATCTGTTAAAGTATGGAACCATAACTAGAATCTAGGACATTGCATGAATCCTAGGAATGAGAAATGTATGGAATGATAGCTCCTAGGTGATGCATGAATCCTAGGGCTGGAAAACTAGTTGTATGCTAGATCCTAGGATGTGACATGAACCCTAGGATGGAATAACTAGTGGAATGTATAATACTGCAGTCTTGGAAAAATGGAAAGGAATATAAAGCTGCCTGTAAATTGAATTAACAGCTGCCTGTTATGAATAAAGAAACATGATTGAGATCCTGGATTGTGAGAACGTGAAATTGGAAAGTGAAACATATGATGTTCTAAGATAAAGAGTTGGAACCCTACGGGGAATTAGGAGTGGAACTCCTGGAAAGAAAAAAGAATGGAACTGAGATGTAGTTTGTACTGTCTCTTGGGTACGCAGTACCAAGGGAAGTACCTGTACCTGTTTAATGCAGAGTGGGGCCAGCCACCCCAGGGACCCGGGGTTAGGATTAGCCGCTCTGTACCGACTTGTTGGCCCTCGTGTACGTAGTACCGAGGAGAGCTACTAGTGTTAGGAGAGTACTAGCTACCCCACGGGCCTCGGGGTTCTGCTAGCCTCCTTCACCGACTTGTTAGGCCCACTAGGGCAAACCAGGGTAGTCAGGCGAGGGTGCGCAGACTGTGGAGGGGCAAGGCCCCGGTTTGGTTACTGTGGAGGGGTTGGACCCCTGTTACTGAGAGGGCTCTGCCCTAGTTCCTTCTGTGCTTTGGGCGTACTCGTTAACGGAAACGACTGACCGCGTGCCAGTGCGGGCTAGCTACCTGTGCGTTTATCGCGCGTGCCGTAGTCACCGTTACGTCTGTCAGTGACCTTGGGGTGGTTGACTGAGGGTACGATCACCACGGGGGACTCTCCCGGCCAGGAGAGCACCACGTGCTACTTCTACTTTTGGAAAAGACTGCAATCAAGATCGTTCCCACGAGGACATTCGAGATCAAGTAAAGGATCTAAGAAATAAATGAAATAGTGAGAAAATTGAAAGATGTGAATAAAGGAAGTAATAAAACATAATAGCTACTGTACACTCTACTGTTGCCTTGAGTTAGTTTGCCACTCTACTCAGCGTTTTGCTGACGTGTTACACTCGTTACCTTTTTCAGGACCAAGTGTTGAGCAGCCAGGGTCGGCGGCTGCAGAGGACGCTGGGCCGAGTAGGGTCCAGTAGAGTTTACCACAGTCTTTTGTACCTCTTTTGTTTCTGTTCTAGTGAGTAGTTTTCGTTTCCGCTGTACTTTCTTTACCTGCAGTTCTTGTTATATGATAAATGTTGTTCTACTGTTGTGGTGGTACCTACTGTAGTAGTTTCTTCCCTTACTGCTGTACTTTCTTACTGTTAGTTATATTCATGCTGAATGTGGTTTATTTTACTGTCTTTTGGTTACTTCCTCGTTGGACGACTAGGTCTTGGGATTAGTCAAGTCGGTCTGGTTCTCGTGTCTCGTAGGGACTCGGGAACCGGGTCGTTACAGTGTTGGTGGCTTAGATGAGGAAATGGTACAACCATGTGGTAGAGTGGCGGTGGTGTTTATTTAGGTGATGATGGATGAGGGACAAGAAGGTAGAGGAGCTGGTTGTGGGTTATGGTGGCTGGAAGTGGTTGGATTCTCGGTAATTAGTGAGCAAGGTGGTTGAAGAGGATGTTGGATGTATGGTGCCAATGGTGGTGTGTGCTACAGTGTGTGTTAAAGGGTGAGGTGGAGGTCTACCCGCATGTGTGTATTGGTGTTTTTGATGAGAGATGGTCAAAAAAGGTGGTGGGATGCAGTGGTGTGTTACTGCAGCAAAGGGAAACACCAAAATAGAGCCCCAATAAAGGAAATGGAGGGTGTGGTGGCAACTAAAATTGGAGGTGGTAGTTGATGGAGTGAAGGTCTAGCCATGGGTTTGATGTTGTGAGGTGAAGGTGGTCGGCATGGGTGGTGTGTGTGTATGCTAAGTGCATGTGTGGATGGCTGATGGCTGCAGCTAGTGTGCATTTGGTGGAGCTGCAGCAAGTGAAACAAAAAAAAATGAAACAGGGGAAGAACAGGGGAAAGGTGGTGGTAGTGTTCGGTGGAGGTGAAGAGAAGCAAGAGAAGGAGAACGTGAGCAAGGTGATGTGGGTGGTTATAGCTAGTGTTGTTGCTGATGCGTGGGTGGCTATGGTGGAAGAGGGTAAGGTGGCCATGGTGGAAGAAGGCAAGATGGCCAAACAGTGGTGGTGGCTAAAATGGTGGCTGATGGAGGAGATGGAAGTGTGAAGCTCAGATGTGTGTGTGTGAAGTATAGCAAAAACAAACTAAAATGAGAAGAATCAGAGCAAATAAATATAAAAATGGAAATAAAACTAACTGATGATAATGACATCATCAGCCATATCTAGCTTTATTTAGTCATAATCCATTAATAAATGCTCCTACATAACCGCCAAAGAGCCTTAATTCACTGCATATCTATTCTGAGAGATAAACATGAAAATAGGGGTAAAACTACAGTTTTAATTGAATATCTTAAATACAAAACAATCATGGGGTTTCTCAGGGGTTAATTAAAGGTCAAATGGTCATAAATGCCTAATAAGTGGATTCATGCAGGCAGAAATGGGTTTTCGAACGTTTTGAGAATTAAATGACATCTAAAACCCTAAAAACAGATCGACTTAATTAAATGAGATTTTAGTCAGGATAAAATTGACCTAAACCTTCTAAAAATCATAGAAAAATATTCTATAAGGTTTGGTACCTTTGATTTTCCCATTGGAACCCATTTTGACCTAAAATAGTCTCAGACAGATAGTTGCCCTAATTTGGGTTTCTACTCAAATTACCCAATCAAACTTGGTCAAAACCAAAATCTGACTTCACCATCAGATTCCTTGGGTCTAAATTAGCTTTGTACCAAAATTTGGGCCCAATCAGAGATCATCTTGACCTAGTTTCATTTTGGTCCAGTCTAACTCTTTTTCTTAAATATGCACCCCTAGCTTTTTGAATTCCTTACACATGGGTCCCCAACTTGTCATTACCTTCACCAAATGGTCCCTGCTGCCTTCCTTCAAGATAATTCCTAAACCCACCGAGCAAATGACCTTCAATTAAGGAAAGCTCTCTGATCCTTCAATCAATCTCCCTCAAAATGAGTGTTCCTCAGATGATTCTCGATCATCTAAGCAATTTCTTAGACCTAGAATCAAAGCCAAAAGATGTCGAAAACCTTCTAAATTTTATGGATTTCTTCCCCCTAAAATTTCGAAGCTCGTCGAGCTTCCTCCCTTATTTGCAGCTGGTTCTGAGCTCTATATAAGCTTTGCCCTGACTTCCTCACCTCTTTAGCTTGTTTTTGGCCAAAGAATCTCCTTCTTCCCTCCTCTCTAGCTGAATGCTCCACGAGCTCCGGCAACCTCCTTCAACCACCTTCCTTATCTGCTCTCACAGACTATAGCGAGAGATACTTCATCCTTACCTTCTTCCGCATGTCACAATACCCGCGGCCGCCGACTATCTCCCCTCATCGTCATCGCTTCTCTTGCCGGAGGTTTCGTCTCCCCACGTCTGGCGTACAACCAGCATGGGCATTCCCCCCATTCATTCATTAGTTTAGGGTTAGATTAATTCCCATAGATTCTTAGGTTAGCTTCCCCTATTCAAAACCCAAAAACACCCCTCGACCTTCATGCAAGCCACCTTCGTTCTCTGCTCCAACCACCTCTCCGACGAGGCCCATCTCACACCACAAGCCGCCAAACTCCTCGCCACCTACTCCAAAACCTCCGTTGTCACCCCGCAATCAAAACCCCTCTTCTTATTCGCCATTCCACCCTCCCACGACCGCCACCAAACACACCCATCACCAATCTTCATTCCCAACTTCGTCCAACCACTCCACACACTCCCACACCTCACGGACACCGCCACCATCTTCCATGTTCTCTGTCGACTCTATTGAACTATTTAACGAGGCCTTTCAAGCCTGTATTTGTGTCTCAAGTTCTCACCGTTCTCCACCGCCGCCGCCATCAACGCCACCGTGTTCTTTGAGCTCCGGGTCACGTTCACCCCAAGTCACACCTCCAGGTAGTGCGGAATAGCCTCAGGGCCCTTCCCAAGTCCTTGATTGGGGATGCCAACCTCAGCAACCACGCCAATTGAAGGAACCTCCAGCTACTAATTGCACGTGGAAGAAAGATGTGGGATCAGTCCCACATCGTAAGCTAATGAAGAGGAAGCAGTGAATATATTTTTTTGTATTGGAGTTGTTCACCCAGTCACTTGAGGTGTTGGGTCCCTCTCCCTCGCACATGCCCGTTAGCCCACCTACTCACTCATCAGCTGCGACCCCATGCCCACAGCCCTGGACTCGGTTTATGCAAATCCGAATACCCGATTAAACCGGATATTAGAGAAAGAGGAGAGGAGGAGAAAGAGAGAGAGAGAGAGAGAAAGAGGGGGAGGGGAGGGTTTTGCTCTCTGAAGAACCCAAGTCCAACACTTAACTGTAAGAGCTTGAAAGAAGAGAACAAGAGGAAGATGCTGAAGCAAGGCAGAAGGCTAAAGAAGAAGAAGGAGGTCTGTGTGTAAGAAGAAGAAGAAAAGGAAAGAGAGGCCTTAAGGAAGACTTGCTGAAGAGGAAAGGTAGCAGAAGAGAAGAAGAAGAACCGAAGCTTGAAAGTACTATAGCAGGCAATAGTTAAGTCGTCTAATTCTCAAATCAAACGTCTGATCATTGTTCACTTATTTAACATGATTGAGTAATTGATATACATGTGCTTAGGCTAATAATTGGTGATCTAAATCACTATTATTTTGTTCTAGGTGTCTTTTTGTCTCTAGATACATTGATCTTCATTGAATATTTAATGTGATAGGTTATTATTCACTGAAAATCTATATTTTTCTCAATTTTTGTGCTCATTAATTAAAGATTAGCATATGACTTCTTTTTTGCTCCCTGTGTTAGACCTCGAACTTCATTGCTAGATTTTCGAGCTTATAAATATTATTTGTTGAGTGAGCTATTTAGGAGACTTTTCTACAACTAGACACTTACACTCCTAGCCAGATCCCATGCAACACTAACTAATCTACTTACAACCAAGAAAATCTAGCTACTGAAAAATAAGAAAATAAGTAGAAGAGATGAGATAATCCATGCCAATGGGGGCCTCGTGAGTCGTTGGCTATGGGGATTGGGTTAGTGATCCTTGGCCTTGAAGGCCTACACCACCTCTAAATGGAGATGATCGGTGAGGGCCATGAGGCCGCTGGCCACTAGTCAAGGAGGAGGAGAAGTAGAAAGGTGGAGAAGAGAGGAAGAAGAGAATGGAGGAGCTGCCCCTAAGTGAGTGGAGGGGAGGGGGCCAGCTATGAAGTGGAATGTTGGTGCACCTTAAGGAAAGGAGAAGGGTCTAGAAGGGGCTAGTGGGTTCTCTCCCTAAGGTAGCTTAAGAGGTTAAGTGGGTCATTAGTTGTTGCACTAGGTGGGTGATTAAGTGGGAGTTTAGGTGGTGGTATCGGGCCTCTAGAATGGGTAGGTGTTGGCTGAAAATTAGTGTATTAAATAGGTAGAGAAATAGGTGGGAGAATGGGATGTTGGGCTAATTATACAAGGTATTTAATGATGGGTTAATTGGTCCTAGAGTAGGCTCTAATTAGGTGGCAAATGAGTGCATGTGTGTGGAATAAATTAGGTGTAGATGTGTGCATTTTGTGTACATGTGCTCATGTATGTGTCAAATGCAGTGTGGGCACATGTGTGGGGATTTAATGTGTGTGAACATGGGTGTGTTTATATAATTAGAGGATGTTGGGTTAATCGAGTTAGATGCTTGATTTGTGTGGTGATGTCTGAATCTGCTCAAGCTTGTCTTGTGCTGGTCTTGAGCTGTCTTGCTCTCTTTTTTCTGAACTACGTGCATGCTCCCGTCTCCACCTCATTTGTTGTGAGAAGCAATTGATGATGACTCTATCGCGTGTCTCCTTGCATTTCCAATTCAGCATAAATCTCGCCCCTTTCTTATGGACCTATATACATGAATTGCAGTATCAATAGCAGGCCCATAAAATAGTGAAGAATAGAGTATGAATATACAAGAATGCAGATGCATGATATGCATGAGATGCGTGCTCTATTTACAGTGCAAGCTAGGTAATTAGCCTAATTTAGTCATGACAGGACCCATGATTGCTGGGCAATCATACCCACATGCCTAAATTTTGCAAGTCCTTAGCAAATGAATGCATGATTATCTAAATCCTAATTTTTTCATTTCTTTTCTAATTGTTTTTTTCTTTTTTTTCTTTTTTGCTTGACTTTATTGGAAATATCTTGAATCAAGGATCAGACTAAAAGATATTCAGATATCACCAACTCTCAGAATTAATACTTAGGATTTCATCCTCAGAGATGCAACAGTACCTCAGTGTCTATCAAAATGCAAACCCTCAAATCCTTGCCTTATTTATAATTTTCTCTTTCTTTCTCTCTTTTCTTTCATAATAATTTTGTTCTTTAGTTTTTGTTTAGGGTTTTGGGGTAACTTCTACTACCCAATCCACCCAAGATTCAAAAAACTCAAAAGCACTAAGAGTTCGATTAGTGTTTGGCTCATTAGAAGGTGGTTGTAATGGATTCTAAGTAGCCCTAAACTCTAGGCAACCCAGTGGAAAGGTGTTGCCTTTAGGTTTATCATTTCACCCACATAACTTCTCCCTACCATTTTTGCATAGGTGTGCTTATTTCAACTTCCTCTCTTTGCCTTAAGAAAGTGAGGGTTGGGCTCTGGACAAACAGCCAATGGGGCATCAAACCCACGACAACTTACCAACCATGCCTATGCATGAGTGCAGCTATGTTTACTTTTTTCTCCTTATTCATATATACTATTTTTTTCTGCTACTTTTTCTCTCTTTTTTTCACAACTATCATTTTTTTGCTCTATATTTTTTTTCATATATATCAATTTTTTGGTGTTTCTAATTTTTCTCTTAGGAGGTGGCTTCCTTAGTATGAGATGTACCTAAAGGCAATGGTCAAGGAGATAGATCTAATAGCTAGGTTCTGGACAATTGGCCAATGGGGTGTCAAATCCACAACTTGCTAGCCAGACTACTCCTGTATGCTTAATGGCCCTCTAATTCCCATTATAATCTCCTAACAATAAGTCAGAGTAATTTGTCTGTAGACGCTTGACTTTCAAGACCTTTTAAAGTAGAGGGTGGGTTGATAAGCCGTGTACTTATCATCTCAATTTATTTGTATAATCAAGTTTATTTTAAGATGGCAAGGACTCAAGAATAAATCCACATCATAGTGGACACTTAGATTAATTAAGTCACTAGACTTGAAGAGTCTAAGTGACAAAACCCTAATTGTGTTATTTCCCATGGTTCGATGACTTCTTAATACTCATTGGTCTTATCTTAACTCAATTTATTTCTTTTCGTTGTTTTTGTATCTATCATTTTTTGGTCTTTTTCAAAGATAAACTTTGTACTATGCTGAAAGAGGAAAATTTTTTCATTTTTGGTATTTTCCAAAAGTTTTTTGAAATTTCTCAAGCTTTTTGAAAGAAAAAGAAAATTTTCATATACTAGTCAAAATTAATCAATATATGCATCTACCCATCCTCCCATGCCTAAATTCGTGCATGTCCTCATTCATGAAGTAAATTGAGAAGAAAAGGGTAGAAATTACCATGAATAGCTCTAATTTATCTTTAAGTACCACCAATACCTAGAAATAAAATAAAATAAAATCTATTTACAGAAGAGTGCTAAGTTTTACACCTCCAACTAGGCATAGACTCAAAAATGGATCATTTAAAATAATATGTACAATGGCAATTAAAATTATAAGGATTTTCAGTATAGTCACTGATTGCACAGCAATCATAGGTCCTAATCTAACTTAATTAAGTTAGATCCTAGCTTAACTTAGGAATAATGCATACATAAGCATCATATTTTGCATCATAATTGATTTGTTAGCTTTATGAATATAATGCTATATTATATTCTAATTGAGAGGTAACAATAATTACAGGCAATTCAAGGTTGCGGATGGTAAATCCAACCGTACAGATCTATTCAGAAAGACTACGGGAGTCTAATACTTCCGAGATCATCTTGATCGAACTTCTGTAGCATTTTATGCAGTCCGCAGAAGAGCAAAGGCTAAGAAGTAAGGTGACACAAATCCAAACCCCAGATGCCAAATCCAATCACACGGATGGATCTCAATCAACAATCGTAGTCCAACAGCGCAAAAATCAACTCAATCGGAGCCCTACAGCACCATCTACAAAGCAAAGAAGATGGACGGCCACGATGGCACCACATGGCGCCATCTTAACCGCCTAACACCTTCGCTCCATCCATTGAAGCACACTCTACACGTTTTATGGGTCGTTGGATCATTATCCAACGGCCACAAGAGTGCCACGTCACCCACCTCTCGTGCCTAATAAAGGAGGAATCAATCTCAATCGTTGGTTCTCCATCCAACGGCTGAGGGCAGTCGAGCGGAAAAATAAACACACAACCATCCACACACATAGCAAGTTGATTAATGCACTCAAAGACGAGTGCAAGACGTAGGCTCAAATAACGCAATGCATGAAATTGAAGAGGTGGCGAGGTGCAACGAAATTGGAGCATTAGATCTTCAATCAACGACGCAGGCATGGATGCGTGGAGTGCGAAGGTGCATCTGATCAAGCTGTGGAGCGAACACAGGGATACACACACGTGTCCACTCACCGTTGTATGCTGATATGATAAGGTAGAGCGGAGTGCATTTTTAAGCTGTCCAATTATAAGATTAGACGGTTGAGGAGAATTGTGCACATGCACACACGACGAAAATGCAAAGGCGACCGAGCGCTCAATCACAGTCGTGTGACCGGGATCTGAGGGACTAGAGCATGCCATGTGTCGCAATCTAAGGCGACACACACGTATCAGGCGCTATGAAGGCTATTTTGTGGTGAAATCAAAGCCGTTGATCTTCTGATCGACAGATTTGATTAATCCAAGGTTGATACACGAGTTTGGGAGCCAAATATCTACTTTGCCCCTCAATTTAACAATAAAAAAGATCCTAGAGCCCCCATCTGAAGGCATCTCTTCCTCCATCTATCCCTTCTGACATCTCCAAGCGATCTCTTCCTCTGAGGCATCCATCAAGACCACCTTAGTGCACCGCTGCTGCTCTCCCCAACCTCTCCAAAGGTTGCCAAGGACCACCCTTGGTGCCCTTGTTCTAGTAGCCTAGATAGTTAATTTTAGTAGTTCTAGTTCAAGAAATTCATGTTCCAGTTACTTAGTTCTATTTGAAATTCCTGCCAAACATTCAACTGATTGCATGATTATTATCTAATTACAGTTGCTATCATGATTAGTGCTTAGTTCTAGTTAGTTCTAAATTAGTGTTAAAATCAAGTCATTTTCTACCTCCCTGAGTTCGACTAGGACTCACAATCTCATTATATTTTATTTGTTTCGACGTATTTTCACACTATACTATTATGTAATCAACTTAAAATGCAATTTTACACCAAATAAATTAGCGCCGTTACCGGAGAGGCACGACGATTCTTGATTTAACATTTGATTTAGTATATTTTTCTTTGATGTGCAAGTATGAAACATGAATCTGTGCATGCATTGAGTGTAAGTGAAGAAAATCAGCTGCACATCGATAGGAATTTAGATTAGAATTTGATTTCATACTAGGATAGGAGTTATTTGAAAAAAAAAATTATTAGGATTTGATTTGTTAGGTAGTTATGATTTGCTTTGTATTAAAAAACAAATTAGGATTGAAAAAAAAATGCTTATTACTATTTTTAGAAACTCAGCTAGAAATCTGATACGTATTTGAAAATTCATTTGCCATGTTTTTAGTAGTCCAAAAATTTTGAAATTCAGGTAGGTGCTAGATTTTCAAATTATCTTTCCAACACCACCATTCCCTCAAAAATATCCAATTTGTAGAATTTTTAAAAATTCATGGAGTGCACAGAGGTCAGATAAACTAAAATTTGGATTTTTCTTAACTCCAAAAATCAATTTCGAACAACACACAAATCTGAATGACCCAAAAATGATGGGGTTTGAAAGATAATCAAGTTAGCTTTCTTTGCCATATTTTTTCTGAATTTTTTAATCAAATTGGTACTATTTTAAAAAGAAAAACCTACCTGGGGACAAAATCTCATATCTAACTGGCTGTTAGCTAAAAATTCATATAAATTTATTTGAGATAGTAAAAATTTAAAAAAAAATCTCTGAAAAGCTTATTAAAAAAGAAATCTTCCTGCAAATTTTTGCCTCATTTGGATTTTAATTATAGTTCAGAGAGTAGTTTGAATCTAACTGCGATCTACTTAGTCAAATTGCATGAACCCTAGGTTTAACCTTTAGGGTAACATTTAGAGGTCTCATTGGACTAGCCTAGACTCAATCGAGTCCAATGATCTTCCTGCAAATTTTCGCATCATTTGGATTCCAATTATAGTTCAAAGAGTAGTTTGAATCTAACTGCAGTCTGCTTGGTCAAATTGCATGAACCCTAGGTTTAACCTTTAGGGTAACATTTAGAGGTCTCATTAGACTAACCTAGACTCAATCGAGTCCAGTGATTAGTCAGTGAGTCGAGTCACCTTGCGGACCACTCAGCACACATCCAAATTGAAGAACAAGTTAAAAAAAATTGTAAAGAATATCTTAATAACCTGCATTCGTCTTTTAACTATTGGATGGCTTCAACCTCTTCAGCCAAACCTGGTGTCTAAGCTGCGGGGTAGTGTCAAACGACCACGTCTAAGGGGTACAAAAGAATCGGAGGCAGAAGTCGAAGGAACAACCTTCCTCTTAGTCCCCTCATAAACAGACTGGCTGGGTTAGGTTAAGAGGCACGGATCGTTTTCAGTCAGTTTCTCAATGAATTTTCTTCAATAATTCAAACCTTAACGAAACATTTGGTCATCTGATTATAAGGACAAATTGATTGCAAGGCCTTTGCCTTGTCCTGCCACCAGTCCCTTGTAATTAGTGTAAGGTCACTTAGACCCTCCTAGTGTCTTTTGACCATCCTGATCATGGGCCCGTATTCTTTCTCATCTTACCATCATCAAGGTTCCCCTCCCAACCCAACTATGACCCCAACTTCTTATGGGTGGGAGACTGCTCCTCATTATGCTGATTACGATTCTTATACTCATGCTCCTCGGCCTTGGGATATACCTACCTCACCTTCTTGGAGATCCACACAAATGTCTCAATATCGAGGAACATCAAAACCCTTAGAGACACTCTCCATGCGAGATCAGGATCTTGTTATGATGACTTATTATCTTGACCAATCCCACCGAAGGCAAGCTCATACCCCTCACAAGAACTCCCAAATCGCTAAACTGATCCAAATAGTCCAAGAAGCAAAGGAGGTCAGCAAAAAGGAATCTGATGATTTGAGAAAAGTAATTCATAATGAGAGACAAAGAACCTAAGACATCACCTCTAGGGATGCTGAATCTAGTGGGAATGTTCCACAAGTTGATGGGAAGCCACTCAAGGTTGAGGATTTGACCGCAACCTATGACTACACTGAACCCACCCACCACCCCTATGATTTTCCAGACCAAATCTATTATAACCCTCCATCTTCCTTGAGACTCACATCTTACGCATCCGACTCACATTCTGGGGCCACATCCATACAAATCACCACTAAGGAACCGCCAATGGACTCGTAACTACTTCTCAAACTGCAGCAAATGGTAGCAAAGTGCAAGAACACAGTTGTAGGATATCTACATCAAATCCAAACCACTACTGATCAGGGGCAGAGGCAGACTTTGATTGCAACCGAAGAATCTCTAATGGCAGCCCTTAAAGAACTAGAATCCTTGGCTAAGATGACTCAACAAACTCACACGCTTCAAGACATACTCCTTTTGCAATAGCAAGTTTAGACTAGCCTAGAGGATTTTAGGGAACTTGACATAGTTGTACCAGAAACTATTTTTTGGGATTCTTTGGGTCACCCGCCTGAAGTGGATGATGATGATATGGATGATTTTGAAATGAAGAAGAGAATCTGATTATCGTCAAGGGACATAAGCTAGGAATAACCCGAATGGACTCATCTGAGAGCCCCATTCGGGAAAGAGATAGTACCCCCAACATTAATTTACAATTGTGGGAGATTCCTGATGGAATCGAGGAAGAAAATCAACCTATGGATCTTGATCTTGATGAAAGCCTTGAGATGCAAACCTTTCATTTTGAGGAATCAGTCAATCCTGAGTCGGAATATGATTCCTTTATATTCAAGGATTCCCAAGGTGAGGATTCATAGGATGATTTAGATTTGGATGTCTCAAACAATCTAGGGGAATTGAAGCAAAGATAGGTTGGATTCAATGAAAATCAGGAGATTACTGCCTTCGACACCACTGGTCAGGTGCACCTAGGTAATTCGAAGATGATTTTGCCTAGGGATTCTAATAATCACATGTACCTTGATGAATCTGAAGTCGACACAACTACTCAAAGAAATGAATCTGTTTTCACTCTGACATCTTGTGATTCGCATTTTTCTCTTCCCACCTACCAAGAAGATGAAGGAACCCAAAGTTTGCATTCTCTACTCTTGACTCAAATTTCCAATTATTGGAGGGTACTTCTAATGATTTATCAAGGGAACAGAAAGACCATCGAAAGCACAAAATGTTGAGCAACCTGACACTTATGAAGGTGAAATACTAAGCATAATGAATTGGGGACTTACTCATAATCCTAGTCAATTTAATGGATGGATTGACTCAGAGACTAAGATAGATTCTGAGGAATCTGAGATTAGTACTAACGAGGTTGAGATGATCTCTGATGAGGATTTTAGTGATCTCTATACAGAACTTCCAATTGCACATATACCTTCATACAACCCAGGGTTTGGGGAGAACATGATTTTTGATGTTAATCACCATTATGATGACCCTTATGATCCAGACTCTGAGGCTGACTAGCATTTCGATTTTCACATCAATCCACTTCCTCAACAATTGGTCATGGACTTTTGGAATGGAATTAATGAGCAGGATTGGCATCATGACCCCCATTCCAACCTTCCTCCATTCTTTGTCCCTGTTCCACACTTTACTATTGAGAGACTCTTTGAATAGGGTTGCACCATCAAATGGTTTGCATTTGTGGAGCACTGATTCTTGGAGCATACGAACACATCTTCCTTTTGATCTTGATCGGCTCTTCTACAATCATTGATCCATCTGATGAAGTTTCTCCCAGATGGAGGCGTTAAACTCAGCACTTATACAAATATAGATATCTTCTATACATAGCATATTTCATTTTTGCATACTGTTCTACATATTATGATCATCATTGTAGTGTTAGCATATGCTGAATGACGAATCAGGAGCAATTCTAGGTGATTTCTATCCACTTACTCCCTGTCTTAATTCATTTTCCTTTATTCATGAATGAGGACATGCAAAAACTTAGGCATGGGGGGTAGTACATATAAACTAAAAAAAAATTTCTACCAACATCTTAGGAAACATATTTTTATCAAGAGGGTTTATTAGGGATTTATTCCTTAGTTGATTCTTGAAATTAGAATCCAGTACAATTTCACACTTATACATAGAATTTGCAATAGATCCACTGTGAAGATCGATAGACATCTTTAGTTTGTCAAGAAGAAGCATTGCTTCTTTTCTTGAACCCTTGGACAGTAATTAGGGAGTCAAGCAAACCATCTTCTAGTAGATCCACCAAGCATTTGCAAGGTGAGAGTAGAGAATCTACTGGTGCTCCATGTCTAGTACAAGGAATCTTAATTTCTGAATAATTGGATAATGATACTTGAAATTAGTCACAATTTTCGCTCTCAGTTTCTACGTACAATTTCTTTGTGAGAATTTCTGTGAGAGCTACCAAATAAGGTAAATACACAGAGAGTGGGTTCTAATAAAATTAATACTAAGGTGGATGGTTACGACTGTCCTTTGCAAAATCCTTGGCTAAAGAAGGGTGTTAATGTAAAGGTCAAAAATACGCTATCCCATCCATTCCTTTCCTGGTACTGAGAATAGGCACTTCCACCAAATAAGCCACCCGATATCCTCTTAAACATCACCAATCCTAAATAATGCCTCATGAAGTGCATATGTCATGTTACAATGTGTTGTATTGGTAGATATATATATGAAAAAAAAAAGTTTGAAAAAAAAAATGACATTGAGTTGTAGTCATTTCATTTTATGTCAAACACATTGAGGCAACAATACCCACTACCCTCACAATCCACCAAATATAGCCTTGACCTACTTTTCCTGCATTTCTGACCGTCCGAATACTGGTTGAGGATTTCTTAGTTATATAGTTATCAGAACTTAAGTGAAGTGTTAATGTCATGAGAGATCACCAAATATATTTACAAATCTTGTGAGATTTGAGCTTAAAAAGAAAAGAAAAAAAGAGGAGAAAAGAAAATAAAAGAAAAGAAGGAAAGAAAAAAAAGAAGAAAAGAAAGAGAGAATGAGTACAAGGAACTAAAGAAAGCACAGTTTATTCGCCTCTCTCTAAGTTGATTTATTTAATAGTCTGGAAGTCTAAACTCTATAGTACTAGTCTATATATAGCACCAAAGGAGTGTGAGCCACCAAATACAAATCCACTTGACTCAGACATCTTCTACCAAAGCCAAAAGCCGGGGCTAAATTAGAGATTATTTTATATCCCTAAGAGAAGTTTACCTATCCCAATAGAGTTTTACTAAGGGTCAAGTATGAACTCTAGATGTGAATTGACTTTTCACTTAGATCCGTTGTATAAGCTATAACACTACACTGCCATGATTAGCTAGATTTCTAAATTTGGATGAAAACAAAAAGAAATAGATCTCTAGTCAAACTCTTGATAGAATGCATTTAAGTCTTACAATTGCTAGGGACTAACAAGATTTAGGCATGAGGTATAATTGTGCAGCAATTATAGGTCCTAATCTACCTAAATTAAGTTAGATCCTAGCTTAACTTAGGAATAATACATTCATAAGCATCATATTTTGCATCATAGTTGATTTATTAACTTTATGAATAGCAATGTTATGTTATATTCTAATTAAGGTAACAATAATTGTAGGTAATTTAGGGCTACAGATGGTGAATTCGACCATACGGATCTATTCAGAACGACGATAGGAGTCCAATGCTTCCGAGATCGTCTTGATCGGACTTTCGTAGAATCTTATCAATTCCACGAAAGAGAAAAGGCCAAGAAGCTAGGTGACGCAAATCCAAACCCCAGATACCAAATTCGATCTCATGGATGGATCCGGATCAACTATCGCAATCCAATGGCACAAAAATCAACTCGATCAGAGCCCTACAGCACCAACAATAGAGCAAAGAAGATGGACGACCACGATGGCCGCACATGGTGCCATCATAACCGCCCAACACCGTCGCTCCATCCATTGAAGTACACTATACGCGCTTTGTGGGCCATTGGATCATCATCCAACTGCCACAAGAGCACCACGTCACCCACCTCTCTATGCCTAATCAAGGAGGAATCAATCTTAGCCGTTGGATCTCCATCCAACGACTGAGGGCAGTCGAGCGGAAAAACAAACGCACAACCATCCGCACACGCAGCGCGTTGGTTAGCACACTCGAAGATGAATGCGAGATGCACGCTTAAATCGTGCAACGCATGAAATCGAAGAGGCAGTGAGGCTCAACGAAATTGGAGTGTCGAATCTTCAATCAACGGTGTGGGCACAAACACGTGGTGCGTGGAGGTGCGTCTGATTAAGCGATGGAGCAAATGCAAGGATGCATGCGCGTGTCAAGGCATTGTTGTACACTGATCTAATAAGGCGGTGCGAAGCACATTTTTAAGTCATCCGATTGTAAGATAGGATAGCCAATCGGACGGTTGAGGAGAATTCCACGTGTGCGCATGCAACAAAAATGCAAAGGCAGTGGAGCACGCGGTCACAATCGTGTCATCGAGATCCGAGGGACTAGAGCATGCCATGTGTCGCAATCTGAGGTGACGTGTACCTATCAGTCGCTATGAAGGCTATTTTGAGGTGAAATCAAAGTCGTTGATCTCTTGATCGACGAATCTGATTAATCTAAGGTTGATACACGAGTTTGGGAGCCAAATACCTTCTTTGTCCCTCAGTTTAACTATAAAAAGGACCCCAAAGACCCCATCTGAAGGCATCTGTTCCTCCATCTATCCCTCTAGACATCTCCAAGCGCTCTCTTCCTCTGAGGCATCCATCAAGACCACCTTAGTGCACCGCTGCTGCTCTCCCCAAACTCTCCAAAGGTCGCCAAGGACCACCCTTGGTGCCCTTGTTCTAGTAGCCTAGATAGTTAATTTTAGTAGTTCTAGTTCAAGAAATTCATGTTCGAGTTACTTAGTTCTATTTGATATTCCTGCCAAACATTCAACTAATTGCCTGATTATTATCTAATTACAGTTGCTATCATTATTAGTGCTTAGTTAGTTCTAGATCAGTGTTAAAATCAAGTCATTTTCTGCCTCCTTAAGTTCCACCGGGACTCAATCTCATTATATTTTATTCGTTTCAACGTATTTTCACGCTATACTCTTAAAATGCGATTTTACGCTGAACAGTCACTAATTGTGTAGCAATCATAGGACCTAATCTACCAAAATTAAGTTAGATACTAGTTTAACTTAGGAATAATGCATGAATGAACTACATATTTTGCATCGTAGTTGAATTGTTAGCTTTCCAAATAATAATGCTATTTTATTCTCTAATTGAGAGGCAATAATAATTGTAGATGATTCGAGGCTGTGGATGATAAATCCAACCATACGAGCTTGATCAGGATGGCGATCGAAGTCCAACGCTTTCGAAATCATCTTGATCAGACTTTCGTAGCATCATTTGCAGTCTGTGAAAGAGCAAAGACAAAGAGCAAGGTGGCACAAATCCAAACCTCAGATGCCAAATCCAACCACACAGATGGATCCAGATGAACGATTGCAGTCCAACGACATAGAATCACCTCAATCGGAGCCCTGTAGCACCATCTACGAAAGCAAGAAAATAAACAATTAGGATGGCGCCACATGGCACCATCCCAACGCCTCTCACCCGATCGCCTCAGTCGCAAAAGAAAAAACAGGATCATTGGATCGTCATCCAATGGCCATGATTGAGCCACGTCACTACTTCCCTAGCGCTTCATCAAAAAATATCTCATCTCAGCCATTGGATCGTCATCGCAACCATCCGCGCATGTAGCACGATGGTCAGCGCCTTCAACCGGCAGCGCAAGGTGAGCATTCGAGACACAAAATGCAGAAATCAAAGGTGATGCAGCACACGATCTCAACCATCAATCTTTGCGATCGAACTGTTGAGATTGAAAGCGCGCATGCGTGCACAAGGAGAGCGGTGGTGATGGATCAGGCAGCTCTGCGGGTGCCACATGGCATGATCTTGTGCATCCGCACATTGGGCACTCGATGAAGGCACGTGGAGGTGCATTTTTAATGCGATCTGAACCGTTGATAGCCAGATCAATGACTCTTGCTGCTCTAAGTTCTTTGCATGGTTTGGGGGCTCTAAAATACTTGTTTTCCCCTCACTTGGTTATAAAGAGGACCCCAGATTCCCCATTTGAAGGCAACTTCTCTGCACATTTTCCGCTCCCTTCCGCTTTGAAGAGCCCTCTTCCTTTGAGACATCCACCAAGGCCACCCTTGGTGCATGCTGCTGCTACTCCATACCTCTCTAAAGGCCACCAAGGACCACCCTTGGTGCCCTTGTTCTAGTAGAATAGATAGTTTTTTTTTAATTCTTCTAGTAGTTCTAGTTCTAGTAGCTTTTATTCTAGTTGTTCTACTTTAGTTCTAGTTATTCTTCATGTCAAGCATTCAACTAGACAGAAACTTACCTGATTATTATCTGAATGAAGTTGATTTGCTTAATATCATATATCTATCTTACTTAGTGTTTTAGTTCTTGTTAGATTAGATCAGTATTAAATCAAGTCGCTTTTCTGCCTCTTTGAGTTTGACCGGGACTTACCAATCTCGTTATATTTGTTTGTCCACGTATTTTCGCACTATACAACGATGAAAGTTTTTCAAAATCGTGATTTCCACATCTCAACAAAATGGCACCATTTCTGGGGTGGCACAGCGATTTTTTATTTGATATCTGATTCATTGTATCATTTTGGTGTGCAGGTACAAACTACGGATTCTGCGCATCAAGCATAGTTGAAGAAATTCAAGTACACACCATCACTTAAGTTAGGATTTGTTTTTGAAAAAAAAAATTGAAAAACAAAATTGTGAGAAGGCTTAGTTGGGATTGAAAATACTTGAAAAAGTCATATTACTCTTTTTAGAAATTTGGCTAGAATTTTGATACGGATTTGAAAAATGATTTTCCACATTTCTAGTGATCCAAAAATTTTGAAATTTGAGCAAGTACTATATTCTCAAATTATCTTTCCAACTGCACCATTATCTCAAAAAATTCAAGTTTTGAAATTTTAAAAAATTCACAGAGTGCATAGGGTCAAACAGACTAAATCCAGATTTTTCTAAACTTCAAAAATCAATTACGAAAAGCACATGAATCTAATTGACCAAAAAATGGTGGCATTTGAAAGGCAATCAAGTTAGCTTTCATTTCCATATTTTTCTATAATTTTTGTATCACATTTGGTACTATTTCGAAAAGAAAATCAACATGGGTCAAAATTTTATATCTGACCCCCTATTAGTTAAAAATTCATATTTATTTATTTAGAATAGTAAAAATTCTAAAAAAATATTCTCTGAGGATACTATTAAAAAGGAATCTTCTTGTCAATTTTTATATCATTTGGATTCCAATTACATCTTAGAGAGTATTTTTTATTCTGATTGTGGTCTGCCTAGTCAAATTGCATGAACCCTAGGTTTAACCTTTAGGATCACATTTAGAGACCGCATTGGACTATCCTGGACTCAATCGAGTCCAATGAATAGTTGGTGAGTAGGGTCACGTTGTGGACCACTCACCACACACCCAAATTGAAGAAAAGGTTAAGAAAAAAATCATAAAAATATATCAATTAACCTGCATTCGTCTTTTCACTACTAGGTGGTCTCAATCTCTTTCGACAAACCTAGTGCCTAGCCTACAGGGTAGTGTCAAATGACCGTGTCTAAGAGGCATTAAGGAACTAGAGGCGAAAGCCAAAGGAAGAGCCTTCCTCTTAGTCCCCTCGTAATAGACTGGCCAGGTTAGCTTAAGGCAGAGATCACTTTCAGTTGGTCTCTTAACGAGTTTTCTTCAAGAATTTAAACTTAACGAAACATCTGGTCATCTAATTTTTAAAGGACCAACTTGATTAACAAGGTCTTAGCCTTGTTTGGCTTGGCTACACCAACCTTTGTCAATGGTGTATGCAAGGAAGGAGGTCGTTTAGACTTGCATTGATGGAACCTTGGGAACCAAACCCAAGGTGGCGAAGGTGACTTTTCGCATCGCCTAGTCTTTCCTCTATACCCTCTTCTTCTCGGGTAGCTGAAATAGCTAACCCAAATTTTGATCCTGGTCATTATGACCAATACCCAATGACTCCACAAAGGACCCCATCTTATGTTCCAGGGTATGATTTTCATACGTCTACATCTCAACCATGGAACACTGGTAAACCTAATTCACCCCTTGGAAACCACAATGGACTGCTACTGCACATGTGACCACATTTCAAACTACAACAAATGGTAGCCAAGCATAAGGAGAAGGTTGCAATTTATCTATATCAAGTTCAGACAATCCCTAAGCCAGGGTAGAGGCAAGCCTTTATTCCAGCCCAAGAATCTTTAATGGTTGCCCTTCAAGAACTAGAATCCATAACTATGTTAACCAAATAGAACTGGACACTTCAAGAGATATTGCTTTTGCGATATCAAATGGAGACTAGCTTTGAGGACCTTGAAGAACCTGAAGTGGCTGCACCTGATTCTCTGAAGTAGACACTTAGAATGGATTCAAGGGGGGAGACATCTGAGGTGGTCAAAGGACACGAGCCAAGAATAACCCGAATGGACTCATCTGAGAAAGCCATTTGAGGAAGTGATGAGGAAAGGGTTGCAGTCGAAAATTGTCATAAAAATATCGCATTGTAGTATAGTGATGAAAATCAATGCAACATTTAAATTTATAATGCTCGAAAAACTATGAGCTCCGAGGTCGTTCGCAGGGAGCAAATATGGAATTCAAACATTAGTCAAGTTATGATAAATAACGAGCACAATAATTCTTAATAAAGATATGCAATGAATATAAATCAAAAATATATTCAATAATGAGTCAAATTGTATCTTAGAAATCAATGGGATAAAAGAAGAATTAAAGAACCAAAAATGGTGATTTGAATCACCAATTATTTTCCACAATTAAGCACATATCCCAATACCAACAGTAATTTCAATTTTTCAACAGTACTTCAAACCACTTGCCATGTCAGACCAATGCTTAATATCTCTGCAGTACCCTCAACCAAGGTCAGACGTTGGGCATGAACATCAGATGACTTAAACTTCATCAAGCACAGCAACACACCACTCTGAAATCTTCAAAGTATTGGGCTTGTGTACATGCATCCCAAGAATGAATAGTGCAAAAACTTCCCCCCACCCTCCTTAGAAACCTCTTCTTTTCTCCAGTCTAGACTAGGTAATCGGATGGGCGAGTAACCAAGTTATCAAGTCTATAATCATATCTAGAGCATAGTGTCCAGACCCGCACGCACGTGACTGCGGGTGAGGATTGAGGCCTAAGTTGAAGCAGGGACCTCACCCCTGCATGACTTGAGGAGATAAGCCAACATCAAGAATTCCTTTTATGTGTTGTACAGAGTTTGGTGCCCACGATGTGGGACTAAACCAAAGGGGCTTCTGTCACTCACATAGCTACTGTGAAGACTCCTCCAATTAGAGTTGCTGCTGGGGTTCACGTACACAATTGGAGGTTCAGGTACCTTCATGGATGGGTTTCGCGCGAGCTGGAGGTTCAATTGAGGCTAGAGATGATCGATGCATGGCAGATGACAATGGAGAAGGTGACAGCGGTGGCAAGATGTCCGGTGAGATACCTGCACATCAAATACATGCTTAATGCCCTGGTTAAAGCATTCAAGAGTGTCACCATAGAGTGAGGAGTGTGATGGTGGGGTTAATTTGGTGAATGGTGGCGTCTGGTGGCCGACCGAGGTCGGAAAAGACGATGGTGATATGGGTTTGTCGGCTGGAGTTTTGGGAGACCAAAGCTCCCAATAAACATGAGGCCTTTAAAGAAGCATGGTGGTTCCCTGCTCTAATTTCATCGTTCAAGCCATTTCCACCATTGCCACAGAGCATCAAGCTTTGAAGCTCAAGCTCAGCAGCAGCAGTAGCAAGGCGTCAACAGTAGCAGCGTCGGCCACCACATGCCTCAGGCGCCTGTTCCGTGCCCTTTGCGCGCGCCTGCAGGCCGCCCTCGTTACTTCTCCGCGCGCTCTGTCGCAAAGCATCTCCGCGCAAGCTAGTAGTCGGCGCAGCCTCTTCAGCGCGCGCACCAGCCGCTCCACACCGCCAGCACCCGATCGCGCGAGCCGAGCGGCACTATAGCCACTGTTCACGCGTTTCAGCGGAACACTGCGGCTACAGTGCGGTGACCGGTAAGTTTCTCACTTATCCGGTCACCCGATGCTCTCTCTCCACACCGCTACTGGCCCCAGCCCGCACCCGTGTCTCTCCCCACGCCCGGTCCAGCACCTGCGCCCGCGTCTACCAGCGCCTGCACCCGCCCGCATCTTCGCCCACTTCAGCGCATAGCGCCTTCACCCGCACCCACCTCTTCACGCAACGCGGTGCGCTGCGGTCTCTCCCCCACGCCCACTCCCTCCAACGTGCGTCTTCGCACGCCTACGAGCGTGCACATGCACTTGGCACCAAACAACGACTGCTGCGTGCAAATGACTTAAACTGCACTCCTTCACTTCAGCAGACGAGCTCTCTCTCTCTCTCTCTCACAGCACTCTCTCACTCCTGCAGACACATACACACACTTACACTGTTGCACACACACACTCTCACTTATACAGTACTATATACTTATATATATATATATATACATATATATACATATATATATATATATTTATATCTATATATATTTATATACATATATATATACATATATTAGTACTTATATAACTATGTATAAGTATATATACATACATATATATATATATATACAAATATACATACACATATACATACATATATCTATAACTATAAATACATATATATATATATATATATATATATATATATATATATATACTTATACTAATATATATATATATACAGATACACATATATATAACTATATATATTACTATATATATACATATATATATATATATATACATATCTATATCTATATACATAGTTATATATACATACATATATATACAATTATAAATATATATATATATATATACATATACATACATCTATCTATACATATATTTAAATATCTATATATACATAGACATATATATATATATATATATACATAACTACTTATACACCTATATAATTATAATTATATATATATACATATAGATATATATTTACATATATACATATATATATTTTCATATCACCTACCATACATTGTATCGCGGGAATATCTACACCAGTTGTTGATATTCCCTGATACACGCATACAGAAAGCGCTTTCGCACACATCTTCCACCATTCATCCTACACTCCACGTGGCACCTCATCCTGTTGGTTGCGTCTTCCTAGACAACGACCGACTCGACACCGTGCTACACACCATCTCCACCTCCACCCCCATCCCTTTATACATATATAATATATACATATATATATACTATATTTACTTTATTTCTGTTTCTCTTTCCTGCCAGCAAAAAGATAAAAAATATATAAAAGAGAAAAGATAATCTGACTTGCAGGTACTCAGTCTTGCGAATAGCAAGACCAGTTTTGGAACACTAATTTGGCTCAAAGCCAAGAACCTGATTTTGAAGGTGTACCTCAAGGACAAAAATTATTAGAAAAAATATTAAATAGAAAAAACACCAAAAAACATAATAAACAAACAGAAGAGATTCATTATAGGAAAGGCGTAGAAACTTCTTCACTTCTAATCCCATTTCCCTGAGTTCGACCCTGGGCCTAAAAGTGACCAAAATAAAATCAAGTAGGCCAGGTTAAAAATTTTTGTAAAGAGATGGTTAGGCTCGATTTAGTTTAACCACTATACGCATTTCAATGATAAAATCACCATATTAACACAACCTATCCGGGCCCGACCATACATCTTTTTCTGGCACCATTGCTGGGGAAGTGCGCATTCAAGTAAGTTTTTACTCTATTCCTTTAATTTTTCTCTTCTCACACCCTTCTCTTCACGGGTGTCTCTATTTTCTTTGGTGTGTAGGTGAACCAGTTGCAAGGAGAAGGCAGGCAGACGAAGTCGGAGACGTAGGCAGATCCAAGGCGGGAACGAGAGCGTGAAGATGCCGACACCGCACTGGAGCTTCACACACATTGCTGAACAAGTAGGTCTTTCTTTCTTAGCAACTTAGGTCAACTTGTCACCTTAATAAAAAAAATAAAAAAGAAAACAAAAAAAAAACTAAAAAACTAGAAAAACTTCTTGGGATCTCTTGGGGCAAGTGGAATAAAAATCACTTGTTTGATTGTTTGCCTTCACTCCCCCAACCCCGAGGTTTCCCGCCAAACTTCGCATAGTGAAGATCCTAGAATCCTGATTCTTGAATCTTTCGCCGTGTGAAGTATTCTTTGAGGCAAAAATAAAAAGATTGATTGCACCCCTCTTTGCCTCATTTATCTACAAATTGGGGATCACCTTTTTGGTGGGGAGACTTGGAATTGAGTTGATTCCAACCCCACCACGACCTTTCACGTGCCTAAGATTCGATCCCGAATACTTCAACCCCAACAATTTGATTTTCTTTACTTTATGGTTGAGTCTTGTGTGTGGAAATCATTTTGGTGATTAGGAGCACTTGAATTGAAGTGCTTTGGCTCCCTTTCACACTAATCTAAAATTGATTCATGCATCCACACATAGAAAACTCCATTTAGGGAAGCCCATTGCATTTTAGCATGCATTAACCAACTGACATTGAAGAAGGGTTTGTTGGGCTTAGAAAAAAACCTGTATTCTCACAAAACCCGGAGATTGGTTGAATTGGTAATTCAGCGAAATCCTAAAATCCATACTACTTAAGGCTGAACTCTAAAAACCATTCACCAATTAAAACTTCAATTCGGGGAGATTTCCCCGTTGCATGCTTGGTTTACACACTCTACAAAATCAATCACTTGGGCATTACCTGTAAATAACGCCCTTCACATTCCAGAAGCACTTGATCCTAAGCCTCTAACTAAAACTGGTAGCAACTTGACCCTTATTAAGAATTGGAGGTCTAACTACCTGCATGTAGCACCTACATGCTGGTGAGGGTTCCCACGTGCTATCAGGTGTCTAAGACTGGGGCAAATGGCCTTTCAATCTGGCCCGGTGGTTCTGCGGTGCTCGCATTCGGTTCCGTTGTTCGTGCTAGTAACTTAGATCTTTAGGTCTAAGGGCGCACTGTAGAGGTTAGGAATTTGATTGTATTGATTTGTCATCAAGTGTACCTTTGTGGCGTCATTTCTCTCATCTCTTTTCCCTTCGTATCCCCCCAATTCTTCCTGTGGTAGTGCATGTTTGGGAGGAGGTCACAAAACCCTGAACTGTGTGAATTGCCTGATAATTTTAGAAAAGAAGCCGCATCATCCTCCTCCTCCAAAAACATGGCTGCACGCCCACCCCCAAATCCCGAGGGAGGAAACCGCCCCCAAAACCAACCAAGTGGTGGAGCCTTGGATCCCATAACCTGCCTCCAAGCCCAAATGGAAATGTATAATGAACAAATTGAGGCCATTAGGGAAACATTGGAGGAAATGCAGAACCCTCCCGAATGAGAGGAGCCTAGTTCTCTTAGCTCCTATCAGAATCCCACTGCTACAGAGACCGTAGGACAAATTCGGGTCCCCATGGGCGGGGACGACTTTGAACTGAAACCTAACATAATTGGCCTAATAAATTTTCACTTCCATGGTCTTGCAAGTGAAGACCCTTTTCTCCACTTGGAAGACCTAACCCGATTGGCTGAAACTGTTAAACCTAGAAATATCGGGTTACCTATAGTCCTCATGAAAATGTTCCCGTTTTCATTGCAGGATAAAGTGTCGCAGTGGTTATGCACCCTTGGGAGAACCATCCACTCTTGGGAAGAGATGCGAACAGCGTTTCTCAAGAAGTTCTTCCCAATCGGGCGAACCAATGCACTTCGCCGTGCTATCACCTCCTTTACGCAACAAAACGGCAAACAATTTCATGAGGTATGAGAGAGATATAATGACCTCCTCAGGAAGTGTCCGCACCACAATCTGCCTAAGTGGCATATAGCCCAAATTTTCTACTATGGGCTAAATGAGACTTTGAAGCAGATAACAGACGCTTCCTGTGAAGGGAATTTCGTGAATAAAGACAAGAATGGAGCATTCGAATTATTTGAAAATATGAGTGAAAACTCAATGAACAATGCCTCCATTGTCGCCTTTAATCGTACCAGCCTACCCCGTACTGTCCACGAAGTTGACACGGGACCCTCCCATTCATCCACTGATCTCAACCTTATTGCATAGAAATTGGATGAAGTCTCCGTCGTGCACAAGAAGCTGGACGAGCTTCTGGCCAACCCCGCCCGTTCTATGGCAAACACCCCCACCTCACCACTTCCTCACAATCCCAATTCTTCCAACACCAGGCTTATCCCGAGAAACCCTGTAAGACCCTCCTTACCGAGTGTCGCGCAGAGTGATTTGGTAAGTCATGTGGATCTAGCTTCTGTGAGCCAGTATTTTGACACGGAGGACCAAGCCTCCATGTGCTCGAACGCATATTTACATGCGGACGCGTCTTCTGGCATAGAAGACGCTTGCGTCCTGGGGAACAATCCATTCTCTGCCACTTATAGCCTAGGGTGGCGAAATCATTCAAACTTCGCATGGTTCAGCAACCCACAGCGCCAAAACCCCACGGGTGGACCAATGCGACCGTCTGCACCCATCATCCCAAGGGCCCAGTCTAATCCTATGGCGAATCCGCCATCGGGTCCTTACGCACCACAAACAGAACATGCATCAAGCCCTCTTGACAAATTGATGCGAATGATGACGGAAATGTCAAAGCGCCATGAAGAGAACATGACTTCTCTTCAGCACCAATTGGCGCAGCAGAATGCTGAGATCAGTCAACTATGCATGGCGACTCGATCTCAGGGCACTCTTCCAGCCCAACCTGTTCCAAACCCACGAAATTTCGTACCCCGTGGTCCTCAACCACAGGTACGACCTTCTCAGGGGTAGGTTCATCAAATTCTACAGGCTCCGAGCATTCCGCCGGGATTTCAGGCTAATCCCGCTGCAGCACCTCACTCTTATGTCCCTATTGTGAACCCTCCTCCGCCTTATGATCCCACTAGACCCGCATCGTCCAATGCGATCACTACGAGGAGTGGTAAGCAGACCGTCGATCCACCTCGACCTAATAATGGCTCGTCTTCTTCATCGCCCTCTCATTCGGGATGCGCACCGCATTAGCAAGAGGACGATACACCCAAATTGGTGCCAAAATCAGTCCCATTCCCTGAGGCTCTACTGAGGGAGCCAAAAGGCAAGAAGAAGGATACGTAGGCCTTTGATAACCTACGTAATTTGTTCAGGGATGTTGAAATCAAGGTACCCCTGCTCGAGGCTATCGATCACATACCTACTGTCGCCCGATTTTTCAAAGACTACATAACACCAGGCGACAGTCAAAGAAAAGTAAGAATCCGGTGGTTCTCTCGCCTCATGCGAGTTGTGCTATACTGTCAAATTTACCAACGAAGCAGAAAGATCCAGGCACACCGCTTATTTCTTGTAGCATCCAAGGCTGCAATTTTAACCGTGCCCTGCTTGATCTAGGATCTTCCATCAATCTTATACCAACCATCATGCTCGAAAAATTTTCCTTGGGAAAACTGAAACCCACCCCTGTCACCTTACAGTTGGCAAACGTTCTGTCAAAATTCCGAAGGGTGTGGTAGAAGACGTGGTGGTTAAGGTCAAGAGTCTCTGTTTTCCTGTTGACTTTCTTTTAGATATGGAAGTTCCTAGCTCACTTTCTGATTGTCCGATCATCCTTGGTCGACCTTTCTTGGCCACAGCCCACGCCCATATCGACTGCGAGTCGAGCTGTATTGAGATTGTCGTTGGATCTGAAAAGCTCAAGCTTAACATCTTCAAGGCAGCCAAGAACTTTGATTGCGATTGTATCAAGGATGACAAGTCTGACAAGGACATGGCCGTCAGCACGTGTATCGGACTAATTGGGACTTATTCTGACTGCTGCGGACTGCCTTTAAACACTGACGATTGCCTGACCGACACATATTGTGACGTTCCCCTATCCCTCCCTATTCCCGTACCTTCTCCTGGCCAGACTTCTGATGAGGTTTTCTCTGCTTCCCATACCTCATGGTCTGAGTCATATCCGGGCTACTCACCACTGGTCCACACTCTTGAAGACTGGATTGCCCTTTCTTTCCCGCCAAATCAGGCGGATTTGCAACTCCACACTGGGACCTTGAGCCCATATACTACTCACTGGGGCTATTCCTTTTTGGATCCATCTATCCAAGAAGCTCCTCTTCTTGGCCAATCTGAGGGCCAACTTCTTCCTCTTGACTTGTTTTCTGATTAGCCTGGGACACTCTCATCCCAAGAAATGCCAGATCTTTCACCAACCACTCCCGAGTTGAAAGAGCTGCCTAGTACACTTAAGTATGTTTTCTTGGGATCAAATGAAATGATTCCTATAATCATCAGCACAAAATTGACTAGGGAGCAAGAGTGTAAACTAACGAAGGTCCTTATGGAACACAAGGCAACCATTGGGTGGTCTTTATCAGACTTATCTGGCATTAGCCCCTCCTACTGCACTCACCGTATATATACAGAGGAGGAGGCTCGACCTTCCCGCTAGATGCAGCGACGTCTCAACCTTAACATGCGGGAGGTCATTAAAAAGGAAATTATTAAGTGGCTGGATGCGGGTATAAACTACCCGATCAGCGATAGCCCCTGGGTGAGTCCGATTCACGTTGTGCCCAAAAAGGCGGGACTCACCATCCGTGTCAATGACAGGGGTGAATCCATCCCTACACGCACTCCTACATCTTGGAGAGTGTGTGTAGATTATAGGAAACTCAATGCTGCAACTAAGAAAGATCACTTTTCGCTACCTTTCATTGACCAAATCCTGGAGCGGTTAGCGGGAAATAAATTCTTCTGTTTCCTGGATGGATTCTCAGGATATAATCAGGTGGCAATTGACCCCCGTGACCAAGAGAAAACCACTTTTACCTGCCCCTTCGGTACATTTGCATTTAGAAGGATGCTATTCGAAGTTTGTAATGCGCCAGCAACATTCCAGAGATGTATGCTGGCGATATTTCATGACATGGTGGGTGACTTTCTCGAGGTCTTCATGGATGACTTTTCGATCTTTGGACCATCTTTCGATGACTGTCTTGCCAACCTGACCCGTATCCTTAGGAGATGTATTGATGTAAACCTCATGCTTTCCTGGGAAAAAAGTCATTTTATGGTACACGAGGGAATTGTTCTCGGGCATATCATCTTCGACAGGGGTATCGAGGTTGACAGAGCTAAGCTTGATGTAATTGCTAATCTACCTGTGCTTGGCTCTATCAAACAAATCCGCTCCTTCCTAGGACACGTCGGTTTCTATAGGAGATTTATCAAAGATTTCTCCAAGATTTCTCGACCTTTAACTCATCTCCTATCAACAGACGTACCCTGCGATATGGGCCCCGACTGCATACGAGCATTCACACAACTGCGTCATGCTGTCACCAAGGCCCTTGTTCTCCAGCCACCTGATTGGTCCCTCGACTTTGAACTCATGTGTGACGCTTCCGACCTTGCAATCGGAGCCATCCTGGGACAAAGACGCGATAGACACCCCTTCGTGGTGTACTATGCCAGTAAGACATTGGACGAGGCCCAGCGTAATTATACTACCACTGAAAAAGAACTACCGGCGGTCGTCTTTGGGCTGGAGAAGTTCCGCTCTTACCTTCTGGGCTTACATGTTATTGTTTTCACTGATCACGCAGCCATTCGCCATCTCATACACAAGAAGGATGCCAAGCCCAGACTGATCCGTTGGATCCTTCTGCTCCAAGAATTTGACATTGAGATCCGCGATAAGGCTGGAGCCCAGAATGTTGTGGCTGATCATCTTTTCAGAATGGACCCTGACCATATTGGACTTACTCTGTCGATTAATGAGATTTTTCCTGATGAGCACCTATTGGCAATTAATGTGGCAAGTGGATCGTGGTATGCCGACATTGCCAATTACCTTGCTTCTGAATCCCTTCCACGTGGCTGGCCTAAAAACCAGCGCGAGCGCCTCATGGCAGAAGTAAAGTATTATTTCTGGGATAATCCACTTCTTTTTCGCATAGGTGCTGATCAAATCATCCATCGCTGTATTCCTGATAGCGAATTCCCCAGTGTGCTATCTTTCTGCCATGATCAAGGCTGCGGAGGCCATTTCTCTGGGAGAAAAACTGCAGCCAAGGTGTTGCAGTGCGATTTCTTTTGGCCCTCCTTTCACCAAGATGCACACAATTATGCCAAGTAGTGCACTAGGTGCCAGTCGTTAGGGTCAATGTCACGTCGTGACATGATGCCCTTACAACCCATCCTAGCTATGAAAATCTTCGACATTTGAGGAATTGATTTCATGGGTCCCTTTCCTCCTTCCAATGGCTTTGAATTTATTCTCGTGGCTATTGATTATGTTTCGAAATGGATCGAGGCTATTCCCACGCGCCGCGCTGACCTTGTTATATCCACTCAATTTGTCAAAGACCACATTTTTGCGTGCTTTGGGATCCCTCGAGCCATTATCTCGAATAGAGGAAGCCACTTTACCCATGCTTCTTTTCGGACACTTCTGAGGAAAAATGAAGTCCACCATCGTATCGCATCTCCGTATCATTCTCAGACGAACGGCCAGGTAGAAGTGTCGAACGGCAAATCAAGCAAATTCTCTAGAAAACGGTTTGGCCTGACTGTAAGGATTGGTCCGACAAGTTGATTGATGCACTTTGGGCGTATCGGACCGCCTTCAAGGCTCCCCTTGGTATGTCTCCTTATAGAACCGTTTACGGGAAGCCTTGTCATTTGCCCGTGGAGTTGGAGCACCGCGCTTATTGGGCGGTTCGCCAATGTAACCTCGACCCAGACCTGTGTGGTCGAGAAAGGAAACTCCAACTCCAAGAGCTGGAAGAGCTCCGTCGTGAAGCCTTTGATTCTGCTTTAACTTTCAAGCAGCGCACTAAGGCTTTTCACGACAGCCGTATTCGGCGAAAAGAATTTGAGCCATCTCAGCAAGTCTGGCTCTACAATGCCCGGCTCAAATTCTTTCCTGGGAAACTGAAGTCCAAATGGACTGGTCCTTTCCTGGTCTCGAGACCATTTCCCAATAGGGCCGTCGAAATTAAAGATCCCAAATCTAGGAATAAATTTACAGTCAATGGGCAGCGTTTGAAATCCTATCTTACTCATGAACCTGCCCCCGTTGGAGAAACTGTTGACCTGCTAGAGGGTAACTAATTTGTTCCTCATTCTGAGTCCAGCTAAGGACGTTAAATTCAGCTCTCGTTAGGAGGCACCCCAACAACACTTACCATCCACCATCACTTTTCACTTCACTATCATGCTCACTTCACTTTTCACTTCACCACCCACCATACACCCACCCTACCACCCTGCTGTATACCCTACACCTCAGCTCTCATTACCCGATCTTTCATCCTTCCTCTACCCTTCCCTGCATGCATATGAGGACATAGCATCATTTGGAATGGGGGGGGTGGATAGGCATCCATAGGATCTGGGTATTTTATGGTATCATGCAGTTTCCATCTATAAAAAAAAAAAATGGTGTTTAGTAATGATCTGAAGGCTGAAACAAAAATACAATAAGTGTTTATGGATATTCAACCACTATTTTGAAGACTTTCCAGGCCACAGAAGCATGATTCGTTCAGGCTTGGCTTAATTCACTTGAGCATTGACAAAATAGATCGAAATCTCTCCTAATTAAGGACGTATTCTTGTACGTGAGACACCAGTACAGGATCCATTGGTTTGCTTCTACTTGAGAGCGTAAGTAATCTTGGTTCACACTACACATATCAAGAAAGACCAGGTGAACATAAGATCCAACCCTAGTGTTCATTAGGGAAGGTGGAGTCCTTACCTGTGTGCGCAGGTAGACTTTTTATTCCAGGCTTTAGTCTTGTGTGTAGGAGAGACTCTTTCCACCAAAAAGGAACTCTCCCACCAAAAAGAAAAGTGTGCTCCTCCAAATAATGTTGTAAGGGATATACTGACACATGTTTCAAAAAAAAAAAGATGCAAATAAGTCAGTATATCTCACAAATGTCTGTAAAATCTTCCTACAAAAAAGTTCTTCAGGGCAAATACCCTATTTTCTTTGAGCCACAAATATCAAAAAATGGGAGTTGAGTTTTCTATCATTTTTTTAAGGGTCAATCCGAAGACACAAGCTGAAACTGGGACCAACCTGTACTTAAAACTTCGTGAAACCCTGGGCTTGAGTCTTAATGTTCATCTGGTCAGTCTTGATCCTTCACTATGCACAAGCCATAATCTCTTGAGCTCTCAAGTACGGCAAAACCTCCTGGGTCCTGGAAATCGTACTTAAGGTTTAAATATCAAGAGTCTAGGTTAGTCGAGAGATGATCTATGTCATGTGAGACTTAAAGTACTGGTAGTCTTCTCTACAATTGGTTCTCACAATATCCAACAAATAAACACACCTTTGTCACCTCAGAAGAAAATCTTCAGCTTAAAGATCATTTCTAAATACAATACAAAAAAATGTTTTGCTAGGGACTAGCAAAAGATAGGCATGAGGGTATGATTGCACAGCAAAAATACACCAACAATTGTGCCATCTTGTGCTATTTCCTAGCATTACCAGTGAATAATAGGCAACCATAGTCTCATTTGTGAAAATACACACATGCATGCATTTATTTGAGAGGGGAGGAGAGTGAATAAAATGGCCTTGTAATTGACAAATTCTTCAAGTGCTGCCTCGCAAAATTTCCATCTTTATTTTTATTTTTATTTGATTTTGAATTTCTTCTTCGTGGCTGTAAAGCATAGCCTCTTCTTCCTCACGCCATTCTCTGGAGCAAGCCACTCCCTGCAGCCACACGCACAGCCATGCACAGCCAGGGCATGGCCGTGCTTGCCTTCTTCTTCTTTAAAAAGGGCTCAGCTTTCTTCTTTGTAGTGAGCCTGGTCCACACAAAAAAAACACCACAACAGCTTCTTCTCCAGGCCGTCTCCTCCCCTGTCCCCTCCATACATAGCCTCTCTTCTCCTTGAAGAGCCACACTGCGGGCAGGAGCAGCTCACAGTGGTGCACAACCACCACTGTGAGTCCCACCACCGCCCAGCTCATCAAAGAGCCGGTGGGCGTGGTGGTTCCCTGCTCTGATTTCATCGTTCAAGCCATTTCCGCCATTGCCACAGAGCTTCAAGCTTTGAAGCTCAAGCTCCGCAGCAACAGCAAGGCGTCAACAGCAGCAGCAGCACCGGCCACCACGCGCCTCAGGCGCCTGTTTCGCACCCTCTCGTGTGCCTGCAAGCCGCCCTCGTTACTTCTCCGCGCGCTCTGTCACAAAGCTTCTCCACGCAAGCCAGTAGCCGGCGCTGCCTCTTCAACGCACGCACCAGCCGCTCCACACCACCCACACTCACGGAACCGCCAGCACCCAATCGCGCGATCCAAGCGGCACTGTAGCCACTGTTCACGCATTTCAGCGGAACACTGTGGCTACAGTGTGGTGACCGGTAAGTTTCTCACTTATCCGGTCACCCGTGCTCTCTCTCCACGCCGCTACCGGCCCCAGCCTATGCCCGCATCTCTCCCCGCACCCACTCCTTCGCCTGCGCCCACGTCTACCAGCGCCCGCACCCGCCCACGTCTTCGCCCGCTTCAGTACATAGCGCCTTCACCCGCACCCGCCTCTTCACGCAGCATGGTGCACTGCGGTCTCTCCCCCACGCCCGCTCCCTCCAACGCGCGTCTTCGCGCGCCTACATGCGTGCGCGTGCGCTTGGCACCAGACGATGGCCGCTGTGTGCAGACGACTTAACCCGCACTCCTTCACTTCAGCAGACGAGCTCTCTCTCTCTCACAGTACTCTCTCACTCCTGCAGACACACACACACTCACACTCTCGCACACACACACTCTCACTTATACAATACTATATACTTATATATATATATATATATACAAATATATTTATACATATATATATACAAATATACATACACATATACATACATATATCTATAACTATAAATACACATATATATATGTATCTACATATATCTATAGATACTTATACTAATATATATATATATATACATATACACATATATATAACTATATATATTACTATATATATACATATATATATATATATATCTATATATACATATCTATATCTATATACATAGTTATATATACATACATATATATACAATTATAAATATATATATATATACATACACATACATCTATCTATACATATATTTACATATCTATATATACATATATATATATACATAATTACTTATACACCTATATAATTATAATTATATATATATATACATATAGATATATATTTACATATATACATATATATATATTTTCATATCACCTACCATACGTTGTATCGTGGGAATATCTGCACCAATTGTTGATATTCCCCGATACACGCGTACAAAAAGTATTTTCGCACACATCTTCCACCATCCATCCTACACTCCACGAGGCACCTCGTCCTGTTGGTTGCATCTTCCTAGACAACGACCGACTCGACACCATGCTACACGCCATCTCCACCTTCACCCCCACCCCTTTATACATATATAATATATACATATATATATACTATATTTACTTTATTTCTGTTTCTCTTTCCTACCAGTAAAAAGATAAAAAATATATAAAAGAGAAAAGATAATCCTTGACTTGTAGGTACTCAATCTTGCGAATAGCAAGACCACTTTTGGAACACTAATTTGGCTCAAAGCCAAGAACATGATTCTAAGGGTGTACCTCAAGGACAAAAATTATCAGAAAAAAAATATTAAATAGAGAAAACACCAAGAAACATAATAAATGAATGGAAGTGATTCGTTACAGGAAAGGCGTAGAAACTTCTTCACTTCTAATCCCACTTCCCTGAGTTCGACCCTGGGCCTAAAAGTGACCAAGATAAAATCAAGTAGGCCAAGTTAAATTTTTTTGTAAAGAGATGGTTAGGCTCGATTTAGGTTAACCACTATACTCATTTCAACGATAAAATCACCATATTAACACTACCTATCCAGGCCCGACCAGTAGGAAACCTAGTCTATTGAGTCGAAGAAGGTGGGAACCGTGCTAGCGTGGCTTGCCGGACACGGGGAAGGTGAACACCTCCGGTAGGGGTGTTTGGCAAGGACGAATGGGTAGGTAGCTTCTACGATGATCGGTGAGAAGCAAAGGAAGTCAAGGAATAGATTGGACCGCCATGTCAGGAGGAAGGAGATCGAGGAAGCTCACCAGAGCCACGACAGAGGTGGTTGGAGAAAGAAGGGAAGAGTAGATTTTGGCCGTGGACCAGCATCAAATGGGTTGCTGAACCCCAAGGAGGTTAAGTAGAGCTTGATTGGGCCTTCAATTGCCAAGATTCGCGAAGTATCTTCTTGGATTTGGCAACTCAAGGACCTTGATTTCTTCGAGTTCATTAGCAGTGTGTGTAGCAAATCATCGACCACAACCTAGTTGATTTGAATCTCTATAATGTGAACACCAAACCCACCAAATTTTGTGGGATTTGGTGTTAATTTATCATAGTTTCGAGTTGGTCAAAGTCGGTTGCTACTTGGGTTGACTCTATTCACAACTATAATGGAGGCAGGGACCAAAATAAAAGGAAGATGACAAAGTTAAGGGGCCATTTGTGAGAAACTTGAAACTTAGGGGTCTAAGTGTAAGAAATAGAGATTTTAAGGACTAATTTGCAAACTAAGTCACAATGGACTTTGATTGGGTCCAAATTTTGGTGTTAACCTAATTTTAACCCAAGGAATCTAATGGTGAACTTAGATTTGAGTTTTGACCACATTTGATTGGGTAAATTACACAGAATCCCAAATCAGAGTAAATTCCCATCTGAATCTCTGTTCTAAATCAAATAGGTTTGAATGGTCAAACAAAATGTACCAAACATTTCAGAATATTTTTCCATGAATTTTAGGAGGTTTAGATTGATTTATCCTAACCAGAACCTTTCCAATTTAAGTGGGTTGATAATTGGTTTTCTAGTCATGTTTTGGTCCTCGAAATGTGTGAAACCTTGATTTTGTTAGTGTGAGCCTCCTTCTTAGACTTTTATACTTGATTGTCCTTTAATTAACCCCTGAGTAACCCCATAGTTAATCTGCATTTGTAATGTACTGTTAAAACAGCAAAATTAACCCTATTTTCTTATTTTCTCACCAAATTAGATTGGTGCAAAATTGTGGTCCTTAGGCAATCATTTAGGAGCATTTAACTCTTGATTCCAACTAAATTAAATTAGTTATGGTGAATGATGGTGTAACCATCATACCCCCAACACAAATTTATAATCTTGGGAGACACCAGATGGAATTAAGGAGGAAAATCAACCTATGGATCTAGATCTTAATGAAAGCCTTGAGATACAGACCTTTCATTATGAAGAATTAATCAATCATGAACCTAAATATGATTTCTATGATTCTCAAGGTGAGGATTTGCAAGACGAACTAGATTTGGATGTTGCGAATAATTTGGGGGAATTTAAGCAAAGACAGGTTGGATTCAATGAAAATCATGAGATTACTACCTTGGACACCACAGGTCAGGAGCACCTAGGTAATTCAAAGATGATTTTTCCTAGGGATTTCAATAATCACATATGCTTTAATGAATTTGGAGTTGACATGACTACTAAGTTAGAATCACTTCCTCTGAGAAACAAAACTGTTTGCACTCCGACATCTTGTGATTCACATTTTTCTCTTCCCACTTATAAAGGTGACAAAGGAAACCCAGAGTTTGCATTCTCCACTCCTAATTCTGAGTTCCAATTATTGGGGGGTACTTCTAACAATTTAGCTAGGGAAATGGAAATGTCACCTAATGTTGAGGAATCTGATACTTATGAGGGTGAAATTCTAAGTACAATGAATTGGGGACTTACTCATAATCCTAGTCAATCTAATAGATGGCTTGACTTACAAACTGAGATAGATTCTGAGGAATCTGAGATTAATACCAATGAGAATGAGATTATTTTTTATGAGGATTTTAGTGATCTCTACATAGAACTTCCAGTTTCACAAATACCCTCATATAACCCAAGGCCTAGGGAAAGTATGATTTTCAATGTTAATCACCATTATGAAGACATTTATGATCCATACTTAGATGTTGACTTGCATTTCAATTTTCAAATCAATCCACTTCCTCAGAAACCTCTCATGGACTTTTGGAACATAATCAATGAGCGGGATTGGCATCATGACCTTCATGCTGATTATCCTTCATTCTTTGTCCCTATTCCACTCTTTGCTATTGAGAGACTCTTTGGAGTAGGATGCATCAACAACTGGTTCTCATTTACAAACCACTAATTCTTGGAGCAGACAAGCACATCTTTTTATTAGTCTTGATCATCTCTTCAACAATCATTGATCTTTCTGATTGAGTTTTGCTTAGTTGGAGGCGTTAAATTCAGCATTTATGTCTATACTTTTTATACATAGCATATTTTATTTTGGCATAGTGTTCTACATATTGTGATTATCATGTTTGTGTTGGCATGCTGAATGAAGAATCAGGAGCAATTCCAGGTGATTTCTGTCCAGTTACTCCTTGTCTTACTTTATTCTTCTCCTATTCATGCATGAGGACATGCAAGAACTTATGCATGGGAGGGGTAGTACACATAAACTGAAAAAATTTCTTGCCAACACCTTAGAAAATATATTTTTATCAAGAGGTTTTATTAAGGATTTATTCTTTAGTTGATTCCTGAATTTAGAATTCAGTACAATTTCACACTTGCACGTATAATTTGCAATGGATCCACTGTGAAGACCGATAGACATCTTTAGTTTGTCGAGACTAAGTATTGCTTCTTTTCCTGAACCTTTGGACAATAATTAGAGAGTCAGGCAAACCATTTTCTATTAGATCCACCAAATAACTGTGAAGTGAGAGTAGAATGTCTACTGGTGCTCTAAGTCTAGTACAAGGAATCTTAGTTTCTGGATAATTGAAGAATGATACTCGAAGTTAAGCATAGTTTTCACTCTCAATTCCTACATAAAAATTTTGTGTGAAATTTTGAGAGCCACTGATGAGAGGCTCATCATGGCTTCTAATTACCCCTAATTAACTAGTTTCCCTAGTTAATTAACTAGGAATATGCATATATAAGGGTTAATTATGTAATAAGGGCAAATCATTAAAGGACCTTAAAATAAGTTTAAAATGCTAAATTATAAGTCAATTAATATTATTAATAATTAAAGTAATAAATGGACTTGAAATACCATTAATTAGCTACCTAATTAATATCTTATTTAACTTAAGTATAACTTAAGACCTAAGTCTTAAATAACTTAAGTTAATAAGTTAATAAATATAAATAAATGGGTCAAAAATGTGAATACATGGCTTTAATATAATATTTAGCTAATTTATAATTATATATAAAAATTTGGAAAAGAATTAAATTAAAATTAACTTAAATGGCCTCTGTTAACATTTCGATCCTTGGAATTCATTAAATTTGAGTCCTTTCCTTTCACCTAGGTCCTTAGTTTTCCTTGCACATAGGTCCCTGTGAACACCATCTTCTTCATTTCTTCTTCAGCCGCTTGAATGACTGACGTTCGACGGTGATGTCACCTTCCGATGACCGCTCATCTGATGCCATTCCACCCTCGCGAAGGCTCTAAAGCTTGCGCTCACCACCTCAACTCCATCCACCGGTCCAAATTATTCATAAATCCTAATTACGTATAGGTGTTAACCTCACCAGCGTCGACGACAACGTCGGAGGTTAAGCTACACCTAGATGCAAACCCGTCCAGATTCAAGCCCCTTAGCCATCATCGAACCCTATAAATACCCCTCAAACCCTACGATTTGGGCAGTTAGCTCCCTACCCTCTTCCCCAACCGCAGCTAACTGATAGACTATTCTTCCCACTCCGACGACCATTTTTCATCTCCATCCTATTCCTCCGATCATCTCCATTCACTTTCGATCTCCGCCATCGTTCGCTGCATCCTCTGACGAAGCGCCAACATCGGACTCCACTTCCACACCACGAAACCACCCACCGGAGCACTTCCTCCAACCTTCTGATTTCATCCTCCGTTAAGAACCTTCGACAAAGACTCCTCACCTCCTTTGTCCAGGTAACAGTAGGATTAGGCTTAGGTAAGTGTAGCGTAGCTTAGTTCAGTAGATTAGGTATCTAGTTAGGTTTAAATGTTCAAATTGTTTGCCACCTTCCTTAGCTCTGGTGAGCTCTTTGAGCTCATCTGGGCCACTCTTTTGCCATTTTTACGCACTGATCACCTTCCTCTCCTTATCATGATTTCATAGCACTGCTTTTCCCTCATTTTTATCAGCTTTATCGCCTAGATCATTTCTACATTCACCGGCGACCTCCACTGTCCACGGCAGAGGCCTCCGAGCTTAGAACACACTCGCTGGAGCCCTCCATCACCTCTCCGTAATCTAAGGGTTCCGATCCTATACCTAATTAGTATAATTAACTCGTAGTAAGTAAACACCTAATTCCATTCCAACTTTCGAGCTCTCTGTCAATGGAGAGCTTGAAAGAGTTCCTCCACCTAATTAGCCCCCCAGAGAGCATCACAAGGTTCTGTTGAGCCTTCACCTTCACTCAATTGAGTGAGACGGCTGACTCTGAGTTTGTACAAACTCAGAGATTAAGTTTTCTAAATTCCCTAATGAATCCTTAATTCGATCATCAATTGGACAAATTGATGAGCTCTTGAGGTTCCTTGTGACCTCAAGAATCTCTTGAGACTTTTAATGATCTGTTTCTTAAGGTTTTGATCTCTGAAACTAATTTCTGGACTCACTGGAGCTCCGGCGAGGTCGTTTTGAGCTTCAGCCCATGAATTGACCTGAGAAGCTCCAGAGTACACTTATAAGGTTTTAGAATTAATTTTCTGTGGTTTAATTCATGTTTCAACATCTGGAGTACTTGTTTGATTTGTGTCTTCACCAACTCCGGCAGAGTTGGTGAAACTATTCTGTTAGGATTAAGACTTCGAAAATAGGTTCAAAAGCTTATGTAGAACCTATAGAAGCTATCCTTGATCTCTGATTACTTTGAGAACACTTAGGTTGTTCTGCTGGACAAACCCCATTTAGAGTTCAGGTGATGAAGCCTGAAGCCCTTGCGAATATGATCAAAACTAGGTTTTGAGGCTCTGAATCAATTTCTGAGGCAAAATAGAGTCCACCTAGGGTGTGAATTTGGTCTGAGGGAGTTCAATTCGGAAAGTCAACTTCAGAGTAATTTTGGTCAACTACAGGCCTGATTTAAGGTTTTCATGATCAATTCTTCTATTTAACAAGATGATATACTCACTGGGATGATGTAAACTCTATGAGAGTCGATGGGAAGGTGTTTTATTGAGGATTTAGGGCATGCTATGTCACTGTCCAGTATGGGTTCTTTAGAACCCATTACTGAGTTCGTTGAGTTTTTGGCGAGATTTAAATGCTAAATCCACCCATATCGAATCTTCACAACCTGCAGAGGTTGTTTAATCCTCTTTGTAAGGTTGTTAGCTCTCTGTTGAGCTGTTCAGAGCTCAAAATGGAGCTTTGAAGCTCCTGAACAAGGATCAAAAGCTCATATCTCTTTCTACAACTTCCTGAAGCTCTCCTTCTTAACCATTGATGCGGAATCACCTGCTGAAGAAGTCCAAGACCTCATCTGGAGGTCAAAAGCTCTCCCTCAGGTCCTTAAACCTGATTTCATCTTCTGCAGGCCATGATTGGCTGTGCAAACTTCCCAGCTTCGCCCTTCAAATCGAAGGGCTAGACCTAATATGAACACTAAATTGGTGTTATAATCGTATAGAGCATTCAAAGGACTTTCGATCGAGCCTTTGCTCAGCAAAAAACATCAACGAAGTTGGCCGGAATCGCAGGCTAAAGATCGACCAGAACCTGGGAAACAAAGTCCCACATCGGTAGCTCTAGAGCACTGGCACCGGTATATTATGATTTTGTACTTAAGCCTTCTCGGTCATCAGTAAAGGGTGCGAAATGAAACTAGAATTGGCGAGAGTGCATGCGATGCATGTGTCTGTGCATGTGTGTGTGTGCGTGCGCCTGCAGGCGTGAGTATGGATCCGTGAGTGGGAGTGTGTGGGCCTAGGAGGCTGGTTACTGTGCATGAGCCTAAAATGAATAAAATCCACCAATTAAAGAACTAGGCCTGAGCTCAAGTAGGATCTAGTCCCGTTCATTGGGCACTATGTATCCCCAAATGAGCTTGGGCCACCCATTAAATATTAAGTTTTATAAATTGAAGATTAAATGGGTTAAGTGTTCGTAAACTTGGCTAAGTGTGGACATAAGACACAGTGAAGAGCTAAGGAGGAAAAGATTAAAGGGAGAACAAAGAATGCTTAAGGAGAATTAAAAGAACAAGAAAAGAATTAGAAGAAAAAGAGAGTGAGGCAGGGTAAAGGAAATGATAAAGAGAGCTCGAGAGAGAGAGGGCTGAAGATTAAGAAAGAAAAAAAAAAGAAGAATGAACAAAGATAGAGAGAAGAGAAAAAGAGAAATTCTAAGGGGGCTGAAGAAAGAAGAAAAATGAAGGATAATCAGACGTCCAATCTTCTTGTCAGATGTCTAATTTGTTCTTTCATTGCTATAACATGTTTCCTCTTGTTATTTTGAGCTTAAATGATGAAAGAAGGCATTTGTACTCATTTGATTAGCTTTTTTTTGCCTTAATCTTTTGTAATTAGATGTAATGGTTGTAATAAACATGTTTACTTGGTTTTTAATGACAAATCACATGTGTAAATATGTTCTCTATTTATGGAATGTTGCATGTGCTAATTTGATTAATTCTTGTGCAATGTTCATAGGCTTAAAGTATTCTAATTTAATATTTAGTCAATTAATTAATTCTTAATTATTCCTTAACAATTAATAGTGAATTAAGATTAAGTTATGCCTCACAGTGAACGACCTGGACTCAACCAGTTAAAAAGAATTTAAAAATCTAAAATGTTAGGTTAACTTGACCTTATACTACACAACTGATATAAAATCAAGTTAACTTAAGTTACTTTCTCATGTGATTAATTAAGTCTAAATAACTTAATTAACTGTGTTGAGCATTTAAACAACCAGCCACCAAATAAGGCAAATACACAAAGAGCAGGTTCTAATAAAACTAGAACTGAGGTGGACAATTACGACCATCCTTTATGGAATCCTCGGCTAAATGAGGGTATTAATGTCAAGATCAGAAAATACGTTGTCCGATTCATTCCTTTCCCGATGTTGAAAGTAGGCACTTCTACCAAATAAGCCACCTAATATCCTCTTGAACACACCAATTCCCAATAATTTCTCATGAATAAAAGTTTTCATATGTATGTGTTATTGAGGCAACAATATCTACTACCATTATGATCCACCAAATACAGCCTTAACCTACTTTTTTGTATTTCTAACCGCCCAAATACTAGCTGAGGATTTCTGACCTAGTTATAGGTTTATCAAAACTTAATTAAAGTGTTAATGCCATGAGAGACCACCAAATATATTTATAAATCTAGTGAGATTGTGAACTAGAAAAGAAAAGAAAAAGAAAAGAAAAAGAGAAGAAAAGAGAAGAAAAAAAAGAGTGAGTATAAAGGAACTGAAGAGAGCACAATTTTCCCACCTCTCTCTGAGTTGATTTATTTGAAAGTCTGGAAATCTAGGTTCTGTAGTACTAGTCTATATGTAGCACCAGAGGAGTGTAAGTCACTAAATACAAACCCACTTGACTCAGACATCTACCTAAGCCAAAAGTCGAGGCTAAAATTACAAATTATTTTATACCCCTGAGGGAAGAAGTTTGCCTATCCCAATAGAGTTTTACTAGGGGTTAAGTATAGCTTTAGATGTGGATTGACTTTTCACTTGGATCCGTTGCATAGGCTACAACACTACACTTTCACGATTATCTAGATTTCTAAATTTTTAGATGAAAACAAAAGAAATAGATCTCTTGTTAAACTCTTAATAGAAATCAATCATTTAGGGACCACTTTGCACTTAGTCTTTCATTTGCTAGGGATTGGCAAGATTTAGGCATGGGGGTACGATTGCACAATAATCATAGGACCTAATCTACCTAAATTAAGTTAGATCCTAGCTTAACCTAGGAATAATTTATGCATGAGCAGCATATTTTTCTTCGTATTTGAATTGTTAGCTTTGCAAATAATAATGTTATTTTATGTTGTAATTGAGAGGCAATAATAATTGCAAATGAATTGGGATTGCGAATGATAAATCCAACCATACAGATCTAATCAGGAAGATGATCGGAGTCTAATGCTTCCGAAATCGTCTTGATCGGACTTCCCTAGCATGATATGCAATCTACGGAAAAGCAAAGGTCAAGGAGCAAGGTGGCACAAATCCAAACCTCAGATGCTAAATCCGACTACAAGGATAGATCCAAATCAACAATTGCAGTTCAACGACATGAGAATCACCTCGATTAGAGCCCTGTAGCACCATCTAAGAAAGCAAGAAAATGAACAGTCAGGATAGCGCCACGTGGTGCCATCCCAACGCCTTTCACCTGACCATCTCAAACGCTGAAGAAAAAGCAAGGTCGTTGGATTGTCATCCAACAGCCACAATTGAGTCACATCACCGCTTCCCCAGCACTTCATGAAAAAATGTCTCATCTCAGCCATTGGATCATCATCCAATGGCTAAGGGCGACATGCGCGAAAATCAAAAGCGCGACCATCAGTACGCGTAGCACGGTGATCAGCGCCTTCAATCGGTAGTGTGAAGCGAGCATTCGATACGTGAAACACAGAAATCAAAGGCGATGCGACACGTGATCTCAACCGTCGATCTTCACGATCGAACGATTGAGATTGAAAGCGCACACACGCGCACAAGGAGAGCAATGGAAGTCAATCAAGTAGCTCTACGGGAGCCATATGACGTGATCTTGTGCGTCCCCATGTTGGGCACTTGATGGAGGCACGTGGAGGTGTGTTTTTGACATGATCTAAGTTGTTGATCGCCAGATCGACAGCTCTTGCTGCTCCAAGTTGTTTGCACGGTTTAAGGGCTCTAAAATAACCATTTTTCCCCTTACTTTGGTTATAAAAAGGACCCCAGACCCCCCATTTGAAGGCAACTCCTCCTCCGCACATCTCTTGCTCCCTTCTACTTCGAAGAGCCCTCTTCCTTCGAGATGTCCACCAAGGCCACCCTTGGTGCACTGCTACTGCTACTCCACACCTCTCCAAAGGCCACCAAGGACCACCCTTGGTACCCTTGTTCTAGTAGAATAGATAGTTGTTTTTTGATTCTTCTAGTAGTTCTAGTTCTATTAGCTTTTATTCTAGTTGTTCTACTTTAGTTCTAGTTATTCTTCATGTCAAGCATTCGACTAGATGGAAACTTACTTGATTATTATCTGAATGGAGTTGATTTGCTTAATATCATATATCTATCTTACTTAGTATTTTAGTTATAGTTAGATTAGATCGATATTAAATCAAGTCACTTTTCTGCCTCCCTGAGTTTGACTGAGACTTGCTAATCTCGTTATATTTGTTTGTCGATGTGTTTTCGCACTATACTACAATGAAAGTATTTCAAAATTGCAACTTCCACGTCTCGATAGTCACCAACAGTGGTCCACAAATGCAGATCAACTGTCCATGGATTCCGAGCCTAAAGAGTCGAAAGAATATAATGCTGAGGCTCGAAAAAATTTGCAGCTAGATGCTATGAAAGAAAGATAAATAAATATGGGTGCCTAAGCGAAATGAAAATGGAGACAACCCGAAAAGGTGATGGAAAATATGGGTGGTTGAGGTGTGAGTGGAGTGAAATTTGTGAATAAAATCATAGGGGTCAGGGAAGTTGAGATTGGCACAGTGAACCACTTCTAGAATTATTTTGGGTTCATGTGGGCCCAAGTGAAAATCAAATGTGGAAGCAACTACAGAATCAACTCCTATGAATCCTAGTGTAGAGAATGAATTGACTAGGTACATATGATTGGAAATCAATGTGTGCAAATGTTAATTCCATTCTATTGTATTTCCTCCCACTATGAGGTTAGTGGTGGTTGCGATGGCGAGCTAATACTCTTTAGATCTTGCTCCATTATGACCAGGCTTGCTCGAGGAGGGTGGGCTGGACTCTAGGTCTACACCCAAGTGTCTCCCAAGTAGGGCTTGGTTTTCCTCCTACATGGAGGCGGCAAAGTAATCTATGGGAGTACCATCTACCTTAGTGTCTAACATCACCAAAAAGGGAAGGCTTGGATCAAAGATCCCACCTAAGTGTCTCTTGGAGTCACTAAGATAATCCATTCCAACCCCACCATCCTGTACTAGCAGGTGTGAGTAAATAGCAAGAATCACATTAGTTAAATTAGGTTGCACTTAGCTGGAGGTTTTAGGGTGAAGTGTTTCATCTACTTGCCCATGATTCATGTTCTTTTCATCCTTCCTATGTTTTAACTCCCTTGATATTCTGAGAATATCCAACCTAGGACCATCCTCGAGAATAAATATTTTAAAAAGCGGGTCCTCCATGTAAACAGAGTGTGATGGATCACTGGTTGAGGAGTCGTCAAGGTCCTCTAAGTCAAGGAATGCTTGTAGTTCTGGTTCTAAATCAAGATCATCTTGAAGTTGATATTCAGTGCGTGAAATTGCCTGAACCAAGTCATCTATGTTTAATTAGGCATCCTCAAATACAACAGAATCATACTTAGGCCCATCGGAGCTTGATACCTCAAAATAAAATAATTGATATTCTAGGCCTAAATCAAGGTATAGCTCCTCAATCAATTTTTTCTCCTCAACTTCAATAAGGTTGTTGGAAAATGTGAATTTAACTCCATGAGTATAAGGTATCGCCCAAGAGTCGAAGTTTCAGATTGTGATTTCAAATCAATCTTGGGAGTGTCAATCCTTTCTTTGTTATTTTTCAAGATAGGGTTGTCAGATAATTCAAATATTAATGTATCAAAATTAGGTTCAATTACCCCATTTGATGTCTCTTCCATAGAATTATTTTTCACAAAATTAGTCTTTGAGACATCAATATCATCCACTTTGGGTGTCTAACCCAAGGAATCTTCAATAACAACCTCAAGATTCGGAGTCTTTGGTGTTCCATAGGTGTTTTGATCGACTGAGATGCAGCCATAGCAAGTTTCCTAAGGTCATCAAGGCTAGTATGAACTTGATGTTGCAAATGAAGTATTTGTTGAAGTGTAGATTCTTGTAAGGTCTTCCTAGCTAGGGATTCTAGTTCCTGAAGGATTGCCATTAAAGAGACCTGGGTAGTGGTCAAAATCTATTTCCGCCCCATGTCAGTAACAATTTGAACTCAATGTAAATAAATCACAACCACATCTTTGTATTTTGCAATTAATTGTTGGAATTGTTGAATAGGTTGCGAGTCCGAGGACGACTCCTTAGTGTTGGTCTTTGTGCTTAGGACCCCAGATTGTGAATTAGATGTGTGAAATATGGGTCCTAGTGAAGATGTAGGCTCAATTGTGATTTGCTCTGAATAATCCAAGGGTTGGTGGGTGGGCTTGGCATGGCTATAGATCGAGGTTGAGTGAGATGTCATACTTGAGGTCAAATTGTCAATCTTGACTGGCTAACCATCAAATTGTGGCACATCCAAACTAGATTCAACGGTTGGAGATTTCTGTCACTCGTCTTGGATTCTATTATGCTCCTTTCTCACTCTATCATAATTTTTCTTGCTAGATTCTTGTATATCTTGGAGCATTTAGATTAATTAATCAATCCAAGGGTCCTTGTGACATGTAGGGGCATGAGTCCGGTTGGACCGATCAAGATAGTTGATCATTTTAGCATAGTCCAAGTCCTTCATGGAGGGTGGCTTTTGTGATTGAGATTCTTGATGTCTAATGGCTTGTGTGGAAGTGGCATTCCATTGGGATGGAATAGGCCTAGTAGAGTTTTGAGATGAATCATAGGGATTGACATGAGTCTAACCCAGGGAATAAGAGGTAGAGGCGAAATGATTGTACCTCGAGTATTGAGGAGGAATATCCCAACTAAGGATAGAATCATAGTTGGGTTAGGGGTAAATAGGAAAAAGTGGGATGGCAGCGGACGTGAGTTCATGAGAGCAATGAAGAGATGAGAATTAAAAGGGACAGAGAAATAGGTAGAAGTGTGTATGCAACCACACTGGTTAGCCCTAAATGGATGTTCTAGGATTCAAGGTTCAAAGTCACCAAATATAAGGGCTAAGTACTTAGCTTGCTTTCCCTAAATCAATCGGGCCAGGTTGAATAAGGGAGATAAGAGAGAAGGTTCTTCCTTGCATTGGTAGGGTTCCTTTGTACTCCCTTAGCGCAGCCGTTTGGCATGACCCCTCAAGCTAGACATTCGATTTAACTTGGGGACTTCACGCCAAGTAATTAATTCCTTATAAATGATAACTCGAATTTAATCCTAAGATTTGTAAAGATTGGGCCTTCATTAATCCTCTTTCAAGAAAATGGGGATGCACTTCTTAAATCAACTTGGTCAGGGGCACATGTGAAGGCAAACACGGGTGAGTTGTGTTTTCTTTTAAATTAATCGCTCCTTGTTGCTAAGTGGCCCTAGGGATGGTTGCTAGTAGGTATGCAGTGTGAATCAATTTTAATTGAATAGGCAAGGTGGCCCAATCACACAAGGGTGGCTTCACAAACCCGTGCCTATCAGAAATATTTCAACCAAGGGCTCAAGCACAAGTAATGTAGGGTCTCTAAAAAAATGAAAACCTATGTTGGAGCAACGTAGTGTTCTGTTGCTTCTAACAAATTGATTCTTCTTTTTATTCGACTAGATAGGAGCAGTATCAAATTAATTCCCAGTGATGGGTGCTGTTCCGTCTCTAAATCAGGATCTCGGAAAATTTTTTGTTTGGATTTTTAAAGGGGTTTTGAAATTTTAAATGGATTTTATAATGCATGGTGGTCAAATCAGGCAATGTGTACCCCTTCAGAGAAAACTGACAGGAAATGGTAGATTGAAAGGGCTTTCGAATGCCACCAATTTCAATGAAATTGGTTTTGTTTAGTGGTAGCAGCAAATTCACAAAGCCAGGTGAAACCTGACTCTATTTCAGCGCTGGTACCCTCGCACTATAGGAATTTTTAAAAATTCCCCGGGGTGAGTTTTGGACTGAATTCAGTGGCCAATGAAAGACAATTTAAATGTTCAGTTCCAGGTAGAATTTCAGATTTTTTTATAGTTCGTACGAACGGGGATGAATTTTTTAATACTGTGCTTCGGTTCTGCCCGGGCTTCAATCTAGATTTTAGAATGATCTCTTTTTTTCAGTTTGGACAGGTCAATGGCAGCAGCATATACTACTGAACATTCAACCAAACAGTCATGTTACACACTTCTAAAAATTCTCAAAAAATTACTAGGGATAGACAATTACACAAGCTTCCAACCGAAACTTGTTTCATGCAATTCGGAGGTGTGTGGAGGTACCAGCAAAATCTCTAACCCGACTGAAAATCGGTTCTGGACAGAACAGATACACCTTCACTCGGTCAATTTTAAAAATTCTTACAATACGAATTTTTGCATGAAATTTGTGCCAGTTGAAAACTCGTTTAAACGCCTACCTCCAGACCAAATTTGATAATTTTTCGAGGTCAGGACAAACCGTGGTGAATTTTCGAACCCGGTCTTTCAGTTCTGCCTGAACTTTCAGAAGTCAAAATGTGAATGGTTCTTTCAATGTAGATCAAGTAATCAATCAAACCAAGCCAATTTTGGTTCAAATTTTTTTGGATTTTATGTTTCTCAATTTTTTCTTATATTTTGTAAATATTTAGGATTTTTTTATATTTTATGGAAAGCAAGGGGAAGAAATGTACCTTTGGTCTTCACCCACGCTCGTTGCGTGCAAAGCGCCTCAGCATGATTCACCTGCAACACGAAACGAAGCTGAATGAGACTAAGGCAATGTCAAGCGGGTTTTTCTTAGGAAAAGAGACCCGTTGCCTCCTTGGCAACGGCACCAATTGACGATTGCGGACTCTACACGAATTCAAGTCGTTAATTCGTCGTCGTAGTTTGAAAACTTTCATAAAGTCGAAAATCAAAATAAATTTATAACGAAACCACGAATCGGATTTTAAAATTGATATTGGTACAGTAAGTCCCGGTCGAATCCTCAGGGAGGTGAAATTTGGCTCTTTTCGCATGAAATCCGCTTAACAATTATTGTATTTTTGGTCTTTTAACTTTTGTAAATTTTTTTTGTGGTCTTTTTGTCTGATTACGAAAATGAAACTAAGACTAACTATACTAACCCCTTTCTTTTTTTCTTTCCTTAATTTTCTCTTTTTTTTAGTCTTTTGTTAATAAGGAAGGAAATAGCGCAATAAGAATAACAAAATGGAAATCAATCTTTACTGCTTGTAAATGTAAAACTGCACCACATGAAGTGACAACATAGGAATTTAAATATTTATTATAACAACTAAATGTGGGCTAAGCCACTTATACAGAACTTAAACAAAACATAAACCATAAAATGGGACATGGGGTATTGGATATGGTTGGGTTTAGTTGAGCTTAAGGCAAGGTTTAGAAGATGCAGGCCCTGGGGAGTTGGTGGTTTAGATGAGGAAATGGTACAGCCATGTGGTAGAGTGGTGGTGGTGTTTATTTAGGTGATGATGGATGAGGGACAAGAAGGTAGAGGAGCTGGCCGTGGGTTATGGATGGCTGGAAGTGGTTGGCTTGTCGGTGATTAGTGGGCAAGGTGGCTGAAGTGGATGTTGGATGTATGGTGCCAATGGTGGTGTGTGCTGCAGTGTGTGTTAGAGGGTGAGGTGGAGGTCTGCCCGTGTGTGTGTGTTGGTGTTTCTGATGGGAGATGGTCGGTAGAAGTGGTGGGATTCAGTGGCGTGTTGCTGCAGCGAAGGGAAAACATAAAAACAGAGGCCCAACAGGGGGCATGGAGGGCGTGGTGGCAGCTGAAATTGGAGGTGGTCGTTGATGGAGTGAAGGTCTGGCCATTGGGTTTGATGTTGTCAGGTGAAGGTGGTCGGCATGGGTGGTGTGTGTGTGTGCTGAATGCGTGTGTAGGTGGTTGATGGCTGCAGCTGGTGTGCGTTTGGTGGGGCTGCAGCAAGTGAAACAAAAGAAAAATATGAAACAGGGCAAGTACAGGGGAAAGGTGGTGGTAGTGTTCGGTGGAGGTGAAGAGAAGCAAGAGAAGGAGAGCGTGAGGGAGGTGATGTGCATGGCTGCAGCTGGTGTTGTTGCTGATGCGTGGGTGGCTATGGTGGAAGAGGGTAAGATGGCTGGACAGTGGTGTTGGCTGAAGTGGTGGCCGGTGGAGGAGATGGAAGTGTGCAGCTCGTGTGTGTGTGTGTGTGAAGTGCAGCAAAAACAAACAAAAACGAGAAGAATCAGAGCAAATAAAAATGGAAATGGAAATAAAACTAACTAATCTACTTGCAACCAAGAAAATTTAGCTACTGAAAAATAAGAAATGAAGAAGAAGAAGAGAAGAGATAATCTATGCCAATGGAGGCCTCGTGAGCCGTTGGCTGTGGGGATTGGGTTAGTGATCCTTGGCCTTGAAGGCCTACACCACCTTTATATGGAGATGACCGGTGAGGGCCATAAGGCCGCCAGCCACTAGTCAGGGAGGAGAACTAGAGAGGTGGAGAAGAGGAAGAAGAGAATGGAGGAGCCACCTCTAAGAGAGTTGAGGGGGAGGGTCTCGGCTGTGAAGTGGAATGTTGGTGCACCCTCCCCTTGTGAGACATCAACCTCACTTATCTCCCCAAACACCCCTATTTATCTCATGATTTGACCCATACCTCTCCCAAACACCAAAATCAATTTATCCTGGGTTTATCTCTCAATTCCACCACCTACAAAATTTATCCTATGAAACAAATAGACCCGTAGGGGTCTAGAAGGGGCTAGTGGGTTATCTCCCTTAAGGGGTTAAGTGGGCCATTAGTTGGTTGCACTAGTTGGGTGATTAAGTGGGAGTTTAGGTGGTGGTACTGGGCTCCTAAAATGGTAGGTGTTGAGCTGAAAATTATTGTACTAAATAAGAGAAATAGGTGGGAGAGTGGGGTGTTGGGCTAATTATACATGGTATTTAATGATGGGTTAATTGGTCCTAGCGTAGGCTCTAATTAGGTGCCAAGTGAGTGGAATAAATTAGGTGTAGATGTGTGCATTTTGTGTACATGTGCTCATGTATGTGTCAAATGCAGTGTGGGCACAGGTGTGGGGATTTAATGTGTGTGCATATCGGTGTGTTTGTGTAATTAGAGGGTGTTGGGTTGATCGGGTTAGGTGCATGATTTGCATGGTGATGTTTGAATCTGCTCGGGCTTGTCTTGGGCTGGTCTTGAGCTGTCATGCTTTCTTTCTTGATCTAAACTACGTGCATGCTCCCGTCTCCACCTCATTTGTTGCAGGAAGCAATTGATGATGACTTTATCGCGTGTCTCCTCGCATTTCCAATTCAGCATAAATCTCGCTCCTCTCCTATGGACCTATATACATGAATTGACAATATCAATAACAGGCCCATAAAATAGAGAAGAATAGATTAAGAATATACAAGAATGCGAATGCGTGATATGCATGAGATGCGTGCTCTATTTACAGTGTAAGCTAGGTAATTGGCCTAATTTAGTCATTTTAAGACCCATGATTGTTGCGCAATCAGGAGGCCAAAACAAGGGTGTATCCATGCATGGCACTTAAGTGTAGCACATGGGACACACGTCGCACGCAGCGCGTGTGCAGCTATGTTCCTTGCACTGGCAATGTGTAAGCACTGGGGCACTCATTGAGGGCCATTCATCTAAGATTGGAGGGCTAAGATGGCACCTCCCCTCGCTTCACAAATCACACTCCATGCGCGTATGATCACATGTATCGCGCATGCATCATCGGTGCCACCACATGTCGCTATGTGCACCGCTTGATCTCGATCTAGCGGTCGCAACCACGCTCCTCACACACCTTGAGGATATGAAGGAAGGGCACATGCTGGTGAGGAATGATCCACATCGTTCATCTTTGATCAAGCGAATGAATTTGATCCACGCTCGCATTGAGGGGATGCGGATGGGGATTCGATCCCAAGCCCCCTTGTTGAGAGGGCAAGGTCACTCCCACTGCGCTAATGTCAGTGCTTAGCTAATCATGGTCGTTGGATGGAAATCCAACGATCACGATTTAATCTTAATAAGGGCTGGGTGACATAGCACACATACGGTCGTTGGATGAGGATCTAACAGCCCAGATCGTGCGTGGGGGCATGCCTTTGAGAGTGTGAGGTGGCCTTGGGCGATTAGGATGGCCCCATGTGGCGCCATCTAGGTCATCCAACTTCTTTTCCTCGTAGGTGATGCTACAGATGTTCGATCGGGTCGATTTTTGCAATGTTGGGCTAAGATTGTTGAGCTGAATCCATCCGTACAGTTGGATTTGTCGTTTGATGATCGAATTTTCTTCACCTTGTTCCTTGGCCGTTGATCTTCTTTAGCTTGTAGAGGATGCTACAGAGGTCTAATCAGGGCGATTTAGGAGGCATTGAACTCCAATCGTTGCCTTGATCACATCTATACAACTAGATTCTCCATCTAAAGCCCAAAAATTTGTCACCCTGTTCCCTGGCCATTAAAAGAAGTAAATTAATATACAATTTACACAAATTGTTCTACATGCATGATGATGGATGTTATGCAATATTTATAATGCTCGATGTGTCTAACTAGCCTAAGAACATGCATAAATAGGCATTTTATCCTAAATAAATGTGTATCTATCAGCTTCCAAACCGCTGCAAATACCAAAATCGCCTCTTCTAATTTCCACGTAACATCATAGACGATGGTTGTTTTGACCAACATCTATACTCTTAAACGATGATTTATAATAAATCTGTCGATTACATAATATAAGCAATGATTGTCAAATTCGTCGCCTATTCATAGATATACGCAACAATTTTAAAGAAGAACCATCACATAAACCATATCACAGCACACTTTTGCAACACCACCTACAATGGTTAAATGCCTTTTAGCAATGATTTTCAACCATCGTGAATAACAGAATTTCTTATAGTTCTCCCTAGATTTTGAAATTAATTCTCGCAAAAAATTCTTCTAAAATCATTTCGCTTAGAATTTGCTCCACTAGAGATTCTCCTAATATCAATTTTCTAGAGATTCCTTCAATATCTATTTCACAAGAGATATTTCTCATAGAATTTATTTTGCTTTCCTATAGAATGACTTTTATTCAAATTGCCAGAAGCTTAGAATCTCAAAATTATCTCTAGAACTGAATCACCAAGGCTTCTCTCATTAGAATTAGAATTTCAATGCTAGAAATAGAGCTTAGAGCTCAAAGGAGGGGTAGAGCTTTGCTGTCAAGCCATACATATTAGTGTATTGTATGTTGGAATGGCTCTCAACTTCTTTCATTTATAAGTGAATTCGTCCTTGTAAAATGTCTAAGTGCTACCCCTTTAACAACTAAAAATTATGCATAAAGTAGTCATCTTCTAAAATTTATCATATGTATAAAAATGTCTTCAAATGTTGATTTACATAAATCAAATTTGAATCTCACAAAATATCTTCTCTAGTGGCCAAATTAGCAAAATTGATTGGACAAACTCTTTTGCGATTACTAGGTCTCACCATGTTTATCTATAATGGCCATCTAATTTAAATTCAAGTTGTTTATGAATTCCTAATTAGGTAATTTGTTCTTTAAATACTTATAAGCCAATTAACTTTAATATTTTGCTCTACATAGGCTTGATTCATTCCTAAGTAAGTTGACTCAAGCCTAATTGATCAATCAACCTAATTAGTGCTTATATAATGATATATTTGATTAAAATTTAAAAAACCTACTAAGAAAAACATGCAAATCTAAAATTGAACCTTTATTTAATGCAATCTTCTCCTCTAATTGCATCTTTCAACTTGTATGCTTCAAATCCTCCATGTGATGAATGTAATTATCCAATCTTCAATCTTGTTTACATGTAATTGAGTACAAATCCTTTGCACATTTGCTTGTATACATATGCAATTTGCATAAAATCTTTTGCATACAAATAATCATAAATAGTTTCAAGCATTAGTGCATCAATCAATCAATATTGCAAAAATTGCATTTTTTCCCTTATACTTTTTGCAAAATTATTTGTAATGCTTTAATCAACTCCAAATATTTTGTTAATATCAAAATTACTAAAGCCATAATATTTTGACATTAATTCTAATGTCTCAATAGTTTCATGCCAAATTGCCCCTTTTCCTTCAACCCTCTTGTCGTATCTCCTCTGTTGCATGCTTTTGTAGTATTGAGGAAAGTGTACCCTTCTAATTATGGGTTTCTTCCTCCTACTTTGACATGTCCAACATTCTTGGCTTCTCCGTGGTCATGTGTTGTCTCCTCTAGCACTTGGGATGTCGAGGAGGTGGTGCCCATGGGACGAAGCCCCTATGGAGGCCATGGGAGAGCTATATACAAGTTGAACACTTTGGGACCTTCCTTCAATGTCCAACCACATACGGAATGGACTTTGGCATACTCCTTATCACCAAATTAGCACCTATTCAAAGTTAGATTAAACCCATGGACCTATGGGAAAAGTTCTAACTCCCCTTTGAGCATGTTGACCATGTGAGTGTTCAGGCATTCAAGTGTTTGAATGTTGGAGGGGGGAGTTGACCAAACACCAATACAATGGGCAGCAAAGAAGACAAGGCATAACCAAAGTCAAGGAGACTCTCTTTGCTTGCTAGAAGATATTTGCACAAAGTAGCTAATCCCTGGCAAGACGTGACTTGACACTCATAATGGTGGCTTTAACAACTCCATCTCAAAGGACCAACCACTATGACGACTTTAGAAGTAATCCCAGGCTAATACTCCATTGTAAATAGTTGGCGATCAAGCATATATGGACAACCAAGCTCTAAGGGGTCAATTTTAGAACATTCAATCAAATTGAAGCTGCATTCAATTCACCCAAGAGCATTTAATTTACTCCTAACATTGCATTCAATCCTTCCAAAACCTTACAAAGCTAGTTAATCAAGAGATACACATCTCTCTTGAGACGTAGCAATTGTTGTCAAGTCATGAACTTAGTAATCAATTCTTGTGTTCCTTCATGTGATTGATTATTCTCTTATTTTGTTTGGATCTTAATCTAAATTGGATTAGGATTCACATTTTTGTGGCCAACTATGAGTTGAATTATGCGAGAGGTTATAACCTTAAAGTCCCCATCAGATCTTCTTTTGGTGAAGTAAAGCAGATGCATCTAGTCTTCAATCTCATTTTAGATGTAGGAACAAGTGGTAGAATGTCTATTTTTCTCTTTGGAAAGTTTAAATATTTTATGCATCTTGTATGGTAATCGATTCTTTATTTAATTTTCTAACAATCTTTTTGTTAGTTAAGTTTAAGATGCAAGTTCATTTAATGTTGTGGATAGGTTTGAAATAGTGGAAGAGATGTAAAATTGAGGTGAAAGATTTGTCAAGATCATTTCATTCTTTCAGTGTAGGAAAGAGATTCTTGGTAAGAGATGTTTATCCTAGGGGTGTACATGGATTGAATCAATTTGCAATCTAATCCATTCCAATCCAATTAGACTAGATTAGAATAAACTTTTTACCATTATCAATTGGATTAGATTAGAAAATTTTCAATCCATTTTAATTGGATTGGATTTAGGTTGAGATCTTTACCAAACCAATCAATCCGTGATTTATAAAATTTATAATATATGTAATCTAAATCAAGTTAATCTATAATATGTAAAAAAATAACATTTCTACGTATGCACACATATAATAAGAAGAAATAAATCCTTACTACTCAAGGGCATATAATATAAATGTTTAACCTTTTCTTTGTGTCATTGTGTTAATAGACTAATAGGAAAAAAAATAAACCTTAAATTCAAAATTTCACATTACCTAATAGGAAACAAAGTACAAACAACAAAATCATGTCTAATTTAAAAGAAAACAAAAAAAAAATCTTCTAATCCTATCCGAACCAAAATTTTACAAATTATATTATATTGGATTACACTTTGAAATGGATTTGATTGGATCGTAAAAATCTTGATATGAAAAAAGCATATTAGATTATGGATTTACTAAAGTTTGATCTAATCTAATTCGTATGTACCCCTAGCTTGTCCTATGTTGCCATTGAGATTTGCTTTTAGTTTTGATTCTCTCTCTTTTTTTATGTGCTATTACAATGTAGGTTGTGCGCCTCCTAAGTGCATGCAAACATCCTTTCACTTCAACTATTGGAGTTTCAATGTGGATTTTAACCTTGTTTGCCTTGTAACCATGGAGTTAGGTGACATCCTCTCCTTATTTGAAGTGTACATGTCCTTTTGACATTGTTATTGTACTTTATTTTATGCTTTTGTTAATAAAAAATGGATCTTTATATAAATGCATTGAGAACTTTCAAATTTACTTAAATATCATAAGAAAATCCATATTACATAAATGTTATAAAAAAGTTCTTTCCATTTATAAACATGCCAATTTCAATGTCAATCTCTATATCAAACCATTCATTCACACTTTTCATATTCATATTGTTGTGGGATTTACACGGTCTAGATTTTATCTAAATTGACATGAGGATTGATATGAAAATTGGTAGTTTTGTAAACAAAGTGAATTTATTATGGCAATTATGTAAATATAGATTTTCTTATCGCATTTAAGTAATGTTCAAAGCTTTTGATAGAATTTATATAAAACCCTTAAAAGTTATTCTTTCAATTTTTATTTTCCTATTTTTATATGTTTCTTTTGTATTTCACTTATTTTCATTTTTTCTACCTTTTTATGCCTTTTTAATTGATTTCTATTTTTATTTTTTATCATTTTTTATTTGTGAAAATTATTTGTATACTTTCATGAATATTTCATATTTTTGTTGTTACTTTTTAAAATTTTTCTTTCAGTTATAATTTATGCCTTTAAATTTTGTGTATTAGCTAAAGTAGTTAGTTTTGACTCAATTATGAGCACCCTATCCAATGGGTGCCCATTTGAATAGATTGCGTCAACCCATAACCCAACCAATAAGGGTTGGGTAGGATTATGTGCAAATGGATCAAGTACCTATCTCATAAGCAACCTTACCTACGCTTGCCTCAAAATTGAGATCAATTAGCCTATCTAAGTTTGATCTTTAGCTCGAGCCTGACTAAGCTCAAATAAACTAGCACAAGCTTGGCCTATTTTGCTTGAGCTTTGCTTGTAAGCCATGCAATCTCACCTATTTACCTATTCTCATCATTTAAATGTGTCCTATTTGAATAATAATTTGCAAAAAATAACTAACTAAAATACTGACATGCAAAAATAGTTAAGCCATGAAATCAACTATAAAAATAACATGCAAAAAATTATAAAATTAAGTTATTTGCATTGATGGGACTCTATTACATTTAACAACAAATATCATACCATAATGTGATCAAACCTAGAAGAAAATTAGTGGGGAATTTGGGGACTTAGGATGGAACTCTATGGTCAAGTTCATTAATTTTATGTTTAACTCACTTTTTTTTTTGAAGAAGAAAGGATGACTATTGGTAACAATAATAATTTGATAATTTCATATTTATTTACATTAATTAATGCCTAACTAAAGTTAGTTTGAGAGCAATTTGGGTTTGATTGCATCTATAGAGGCTAGATTAGTCATTTTAGGGCATTTTATAAATAATGCATAGGTTTGGATTTTTATGAAATTTTTCACTTAGCTATATCCGGTAACTTGATGCGTCTATTCATATGTGTGTAGGTGCCAGATTCCAGACTGATTGGACCTTGGATGAAGGGAGTTATGGAAATGAGCTCACTAGGATGAAGGCTAAATCAAGTTGGTGAACCTATTTGAATACCCAATTAACCTTAGAACCCTAGCCTATTTAGGAGCCTAATTTGCCTAGACCTATACCCTATAATTTATCACAAATAGCCAACCCAATTGGGTGGCCATGAACGTTGACTTTTATATCTAAGTGGCCAAACAAGATAGGAGCTAACCTAATTAGGAAAATCCTAAAACCTAGACCTAACTTAATCCTACTCCTCCAACCTAACTTAGCCACCAAGGAACCCCTTAGGGCCGACCTTAGATAACCCTAAAAACCTTGCCAAAACCTAGTCCTAAATCCTATTATGGCAAGCCAATAGGACACCCAATTCTATCACCTTAAATCCCCAACAAAACCTAGCTAAAACTAGATCTTATCCTCCCCAACAAACCTACTTAGCTGCCACCTCTAAACCTAAACCCTAACACCATTTAGCCGCCACCTAAGAGCCTTCTTATGGTCAGCCATGAATTTTAGAACAAATCCCTTAGGGCTGACCACCTTAGGTAGAAAAGAACCCAATAACCTATGCCTTATCTCCATCCTCCATTCCTAATATAATGGCCCTTATTCACCTCCATCTTAGTCGTCCCCCTTGATTAAATCCTAGCCCTACACCTCACCAATCCTTGGCTCTACAATTCAACCAATAGAAAGCCTCCCTAACTCCTATAAAATGCCTACGCACACCCTCCCTTAGGATCATTCCTTTCCTACTTGCAAGTAGTACCACCAACTAGAACTAGTCCTCCACTTCTTCTTCTTCCTCCCCTTGGAGTTCTTAGATGCACCTTCACATTCGTTACTACGCCATCACTCCGGACTTCACCTTCAAAGCCATTAGTCCTTGTCCTTTTACTTTAGTTCTAGTTGTACTTAGATTCATTTTCAATCATTCTTCTAGTTGTAATCCGTAGTTCTACTTGTTTTCAAACTCTTATTTTGCAATCAAGTTTCCCTTACTTTCATCAACTTGCCTTCAAGTTACTTGTTTCCTTCTAGTTCTTATTCTAGTTCTACTATTATAGTTAGTATTTGCATGCTATTACTTCTAGTTAGTTTTACTTTCATTCTAGTTGGTAGTAATTTTGCATCTAAATCTTCTTATCTATTTCTTAGACCATAGGAAAATGAATTAGTCATACTACCTCCCTGCAAAGAACTCAGACTCCAATTTCGAAACTGCGATTTCCTCATTCTCAAGTTCAATTTGAAATAAATTTTAAGAGTTTCTACGCGCACTTGCTACAATGAGCGTGTATTTTTTTTATCATATCTGTGCTTAGAACATGATCCAAACATTATATTATTCACTGCTAGAAAAGGTGATACGCCATCAGTTTGGGAAGAGACGGCAAAAATATTTTTGCCATCGCTTCTTGATATAAGCGACGATGAGTACCACACTAAATTGAGCGCCTAAACCTTGTCCAAAAAGTAATATGTAATTAATACTTTCTATCAATTATTATAAAAAGCAATGACAAATGTCGAGTCAAAATTTCACCCAAATTTTGAGTGTGAGATTTGGGATAAAATTAAATATTTGCCGTTTATTATTATAAAAAGCAACAGCAAATGTCGAGTTAAAATTTCACCCCAAATTTCAGGTGCGAAATTTGGGATTAAATTAGACATTTGATGTCTCTTATTAATTAAACCGACAGCAAAGATCAGACCAAATATACCCTTGCAGAGTCCTTTCCTCCCCCACACTGCCACAACTCCCCCGTAGAGCTCCTCCTCCTCATCATCAGTTAAGTCCTCGTCACCCTCCTCCTCCTCCTCCTCGTCATCTTCCTCCTCCTCCTACTGCGCCAACCCCTCCTCGCCGCCAACTCCTCGTCCTCGTCTGGCCCCTCATCTCCTCCTCCTCGTCTTCCTCCTCCTCCTCATCTCCCTCCTCCTCAGCCCTCTAGTCCTCCTACTCCTCCTTTTCCTCATCGCCCCACCCCCTCCTCCTCCTCCTGTTGATGATAACATCATCATGAGCCATAACAAATTTTAATTAATCAAAATCAATTGACAAATGCTCCTACATAATTTCCAGAGAGCATAACTCATTGAACATCCATTCTGAGAGTAATACATTAAATCAGGGTTAATTCTACAATTTTAACAGCATATCATGAATGCAAAATAATCACATGGTTTCCCAAGGGTCAATCTAAGGTCTAATGAGCATTAAAATCTAATAAGAGGGTCTACACAAATAGAATCGGGTTTTCATGCACTTCAACATAATCTCCTGAGAGCCATACCTCATTGAACATCCATTCTAAGAGTAACACACTAAATCAGGGTTAATTCTACAGTTTTAACAGCATATTATGAATGCAGAATAATCACAAGGTTTCCCAGGGATTAATCTAAGGTCTAATGAATATTAAAGTCTAATAAGAGGGTCCACACAGATAGAAATGGATTTTCACGCACTTCGAGAACCAATACAGCACCCGAAACACTAATTTCAAACCTACTTAAATAATAGAGGTTTTGGTCAGGATAAAATTCATCTAAACCTTCTAAAATTAATAAAAAAATATTCCATGAGGTTTGATATCCTTGATTTGACCATTAAAACATATTTTGACGTAGAACAGTTACAGACACAATTCTACCTAATTTGGGTCTGTACGCAAATTGCCCAGTCAAACTTGATCAAAACTGAAATCCAACTTCACCATCAGATTTCTTTGGTCCAAATTAGATTTGTACCAAATTTTGGGCACAATCAGAGATCATCTTGACCTAGTTTGCATTTTAGTCGAGTCAGACTCTTTCTCTCTCAAATAGCCCCTCAGCTTTCAAAATCCTTGCAAAAAGCCCCCTAGGTTTGTCATCTTCTTCATAAGTAGGTCCCTGTTGCCCTCCAGGTAGTGTTTAATCACTCCTAATCCTACTTGAATCCCTAGCAAATCCTACCAAATTTGGTGAGATTGATATTCACACCATGGAGAATTTATTGGGACCAGTTTTGGATCCAAAATCGCACCTGATTGGTTGTGCGAACCCACGAGATCAATGGGTGTTTCTTGATTCTTAAGCAAGCCAATTAGGCTTGTTTTCTGATCTATAGCTCTCCCCGAAGCTCTATAATGCTCCCTCGTGCACAACCGCTCTTCCTTAGCTTGGTTTGGCCGTACTTCTTTGCCAAAAACCTCTCCCTTCGACCTCCTCCGACTAGCTTCGACGACATCCTCCTCCTCGACTTCCTCACCCACTCCACATACCATAGGCAGCGGGATTGCCTTCCTCACCTTCCTCTGCTTCTCGCGACACCAGCAGAAGCCCTTAGACTCTTTCTTTCCTCGCCGCCCTCTCACCGAAGGTATTCTCTTCCACGGTGCCAACCAATCACAACCGGCACCCTCCTGCACCTTTCAACTGGTAAATTAGGTCTCCCTCTCTCCCTCTCTTCCTCTAGTTTAGAGTTAGCCCCTTAAATTCTTGGTTCAACTGCCGTTCACCTCTCTTCTCCTTCGTCTTCCTCCGCTCCAATGAAGCTCCGACGACGCCCCCCCGATGCCACGAGCCACCAAACACCCCACTACCACCTTCAGAAGCTCTGCCACACCTCACCAACCAAAACCCCTCACTCAATTCCACGTTTCCTCCATCAAAAACCCACCGAACACACTCACCTCTGCTCACCTCCTCTGAGTTCGCCCGACCACCACACGTTTCCACTCACCACATAAACACCACCACCAGACTCCACGTCCTTCAGCGATGCTAAGGAACCATCTAATTGAGGCTTTTGAGCCCATATTGTGATTGTCAACTATTGACCGGAGACAGACGTCGCCTTCGTCATCTCCAACGTTGTTCGCCTCTGTCTGACCACCATTCTTCTAGACTCCACCTCCAGGTGTCGCGGATGACTCCCAAGTCCTCCTCCAGGCACTCACTTGCAACCACCAACCACGCCATCGACATCAATTGAAGACGCTACCTCTTGCTACTGTTGTGCGAAGGAGAGGGACAAAGATAGTCCCAACTTGTGAAATGAAAGGCGTGCGACTTTGATAAGTCCACTTTTGTGGACCATTATTTATCCAAAGTACTATTTAATTATTTGCTCTTAGTTGTTAATTGACTAAGAGATATATGGTAATTCACCTTGGCCTGCATTTAATTTTATGCTCTAATTTTACATTTAATAACATATGTTAAGATAATATAATTTATTTTATGAATGCAGGCTAGGTACAAGAGTTCACATGACATTTCTACATTTATAAGACACATGGAGCTAAGGATAGACATCTGGGAATTGCTAGGACAAGTGCCTTGACTTTACATTTTTTTAAGACATCTGATGATGAAGTCAGACGTCTGATAAAGATCGGCTAATACTTATCCATCGGTTTCAACCACTTGCAATGTTCGCAAGTGGTTGGAGAAGTCAGCAACAAGCGGAACAAACTGGGGGACTTTTAAAAAGAGAGAAGACCTACGCACAGGCCATCCTTCCCTTCCCCCTGGCGGGGATCTCCTCCCTCTCGACCACTATGGAACCTGCGTACACCGTGAAACAAGCCCGCACCGTGTACTTCGCATACTCTGTTGTGCCCCCAACGCTGCCAATCATGTGTGCATTGTGACAGGGTGCACACGCACACCACCACCATCACCATAAGACCGACCACACGCACTTGCGCTCCAGCCTACTCACGCGCTCAGCCACATAGCAGTAGCATGCCCTTGCTCACGCACAACCAGACTCGCGCGCGTGCTGTGTGCATGCCACCACATAAGCCGCACCACCCACATGCCTTCCACTCCCTCTTCATTTTCTTCTTTGTCTTTTTCCTCTTCTTCTTCAACCTACCTGCAGCTCCATCGCACGCAGCAACTCCTCTGAGCCTCCTTCAAACCACCAAACTCGACGTCGAGCACCGCCAAGCATCTCGCCAACCACAGAGGCTATGAACGGCTACGCATAGGCACTCACGTAGCACCACCACCTCGACGTCGCCAGTGTCCTCCTCCTCCATCCAGCCACCTCTGGTCGTCTTTCCTACATCAGCATAGCGCCCTCGTCGAGATGCATCTCTACATGTGACACCAGCCCCAGCCATCCTCCCTCGCGAGCGCAAGGAAGAAAGAGGAGAAAACCTCAGTTTCTCCTCCAATTAGAAATTACAACATATGCCATTGCAGGTTTCACTAATTCTTTATTTAATGAATTAATATATTGACAAGAATTTGCATGAATATCCCTCTGATTTGTTTGAATTACATATAGTTGCATTTATCTCATAAATGATAGCGTAGGGGATATTGGTTATGGGGAACAAGTTTAGTTTTGATTAAGATTGACGATGCTTGTCAGTATTAAGATCATGATTCACATGTTCCCATTGTAGTGATTTTGCATGTGCACCCTTACATTATTGATTAATTTTTAAAATGAGAACTTATGTTGAAAATAAGTTGCATTAGTTAGCATGCACACACGTTGAGTTTCCCGAATAATTGAGGCACCACTCATTAGTATAATAGGTTAATTCCTCCCTGTGGAGACGACCTAACTATTTTCGTGGTTAGATTTTAAATATTAAATGTTTTGAAAAGCGATTTTGTACCACGCGACATATTACAATGGCGGAACATTTTATGTTACAAATTTTATCAAAAACGAAGATCGCTCTTTCAGACTGCACATATAAGGAGTTCGTCCTCTGGGCTCTTTGCCTCAGAACACAAGGTGAGGTCCCCTTCACCTGCTCATGCACTCCTCAGTCACCACCCACGCTCGGTGATCCTGGTCAGACCTAATTACTTGCATACCCGTAACCGGATTCGAATAGCCCTGGGTTGAGAGAAAGAGAAGATTTGTGAGAGAGAGGGGGAGGGTTTTGCTACGTGCTCCTCTATCTTGTGCTGAAGAAGAAGAGATCCCTGTGAGACACTTAGTTGCTAAAGGATGTTGGTTCCCTTGTGATTGTGAAGGAGAAGAAAGCCTCTGAGGAAGACAAGAAGGAAGGAGAGGCTTGTGAAGAAGAAAGAAGTTGAAGAAGAAAAGAAGGAGAAGGCTTCTGAAGAGCCTTGTGCCTGTGCTCACATAAGTCGTCTGATCTGGCACTGTTGAATGATTTAAGTACTATAGTTTACATTGAATTCTGATTTGAATAATTTGAGTAATTGAATGCATGCTTAATTAAAGAGAATAAGCGGTGATTCAAGTTACCATTATTTTGATTCTCTTTTCTTTTTGATTCCATGATATGTTGCGCTTCATTGAATAGCAATTTGACCATATTTATTCATTGAATATCTATTTTGTGATCAATTGATTGTGCTCATTTGTTTTAAATGAAGATTATTGTGTAAGTTCCATATTTGCTCCCTGTGTTCGACCTTGGACTCTTTTGCAATTCTGAGTTATAAATTTAATTATTTTTGAGCAATTGAGGCTTTGCTATGACGATTACTCCTTAAAACTCCTCGATAGCCCGTTTAACACCTATTGTGCCAACACCTCCTCACCGCCAACTCCTCCTCCTCGTCTCCTATTGCCCTCCTCCTCACCAACAATGTTCCTTAAGCTAAATGTATTATCACACTTTGTATTATTTTGAATTTGATATCTGAAGCTTTACCTCTTTATTTGTATTTTATTTTAGTGGCTTTAACTAGTACAACAAATTTAGCTTTAGGAATTACAAAGCTATATGCATGTAGTCTTCATATCACGAGAGCATCTATCCAAATTGATTAGAAAATTTCCATGGTTAAAGTTGATTCAAGGTCCATGTCTCCACTGATACCTTTTGTGATATTATTGCTGATACTTGGTCTTTGTAAATTCCAAGATCAAAGGGAAAACTAAAGTTACAAACTTAAGCAAGAATAGGTTTGGGTTTCTGAATAATCTCTTGCACTTTCTCCAACAAAAATCATGCCAAATGATGTAATGTGCTCTCTCTTCTCCAATTTTTGTTGTTGTTGGATGGTCACAAGATAGACATCTTTAAATTATATGTACAGATTATGCAAAATTAATCAATGATTATACAATCTGTCTTCGTATGGCCATAATCAAGCGTGTTGAATACATATGTTAGATAATCAAGGTTTGGCAACCACTTTTGTGATGTTCCTGGAGGCTCCATGTCTTGTAGATATGGCCCTTGGATGGATACCAATCTAGTCATCCCACTTGGACCCCACTGATGTCAAGTAATATTTGACTATTTTCTCAAGCCTTCTCTAATGGTAATGCAACTATCATACTTGCCTTGCTGAATATGATGATCAGATATCATGCAGCATGGTTCAAACTACTAGATGATATGCATAGCTTTATGATATGATCTCTCTGGTGATGTTGTAGGGGGATGGTGACTTCATTGTAAGAAGTTTGAAGGAGAGCACATGGGTACAGGTAGATTTCAATTTTTTTTACCAAACTTTAAAAAGGTCATATTTCTTAGCAGAATATATAATCATGTATGAATGTTGCTCGTTACATAAAAAAATGCTAGGTTTCTATAGCCAAAATAGAAAAAGGATTGAAGTACTTCAGATCCATTAGATTTCACCACCAACCATCTCACCCTATTTTAAGTTTATACCATTGAAATCTATTTACATAAAAGACCTTAAGCATAAGCTCATATCTCAATATGATCCCCAAACTATAGGATGTCTCAACATTGTTCCTAATCTCTCTAATTCCATCAAGGTCATCCCTTTGATGTTATAATAGTAACATTTGAAGTTGATATAGACAGCACAACACATTTTGAAGTTGGTATTAACCCAAATTTAGACTACAAATTCAGACTTTTTTAGTCATTCTTCGTCATACCTATGCATTATTATCATCTTATTATTATACTTCTCTCTTAACTAATTATTTACATTCTCATCAACCAGTTTAGAATGAGGGCACAATGCATGACAAACAAATATCCAACAAGGCATGCATCGGCTTATTTTTCTTGAGAATCTGATCATATTGTGGATTGTTCCGATGCTATTGTTTGGCCTTCAGAATATAAATAAGGAACTTATTGAATTCACATTTTGCATCAGAGTACCTTTACAAAATCACAAACACAAATAGTTGAAATTAATTAACCCTTGTGAAAACCCAGAAAAAATCTTTTACGTAGACGATTCTTTGTATGCATTGTACATATGTAATGTGAGCTTCTTGTATGCTAATCATGTAGAAGGTTCAATGCAAGAGTATCTATGTAACGACCCGATTCCCAAGTCCCTACGAGACACGAGAACCGGACCGACTCGACTAATCCCAAGACCTAGTCGTCCAACGAGGAAGTAACCAAAAGACAGTAAAATAAACCACATTCAGCATGAATATAACTAACAGTAAGAAAGTACAGCAGTAAGGAAAGAAACTACTACAGTAGGTACCACCACAACAGTAGAACAACATTTATCATGTAACAAGAACTGCAAGTAAGGAAAGTACAGCGGAAACAAAACTACTCACTAGAACAGAAAAAAAGAGGTGCAAAAGACTGTGGTAAACTCTACTGGACCCTACTCGGCCCAGCGTCCTCTGCAGCCGCCGACCCTGGCTGCTCAACACCTGGTCCTGAAAAAGGTAACGAGTGTAACACGTCAGCAAAACGCTGAGTAGAGTGGCAAACTAACTAAAGGCAACAGTAGAGTGTACAGTAGCTATTATGTTCTATTACTTCCTTTATTCACATCTTTCAATTTTTCTCACTATTTCATTTATTTCTCAGATCCTTTACTTGATCTCGAATGTCCTCGTGGGAACGATCTTGATTGCAGTCTTTTCCAAAAGTAGAAGTAGCACGTGGTGCTCTCCTGGCCGGGAGAGTCCCCCGTGGTGATCCTACCCTCAGTCAACCACCCCAAGGTCACTGACAGACGTAACGGTGACTACGGCACGCGCGATAAACACACAGGTAGCTAGCCCGCACTGGCACGCGGTCAGTCGTTTCCGTTAACGGGTGCGCCCAAAGCACAGCACGGAACTAGGGCAGAGCCCTCTCAGTAACAGGGTTTCAACCCCTCCACAGTAACCAAACCGGGGCCTTGCCCCTTCACAGTCCGCGCACCCTTGCCTGACTACCCTGGTTTGCCCTAGTGGGCCTAACAAGTCGGTGAAGGAGGCTAGCAGAACCCCGGGGCCCGTGGGGTAGCTAGTACTCTCCTAACACTACTAGCTCTCCTCGGTACTACCTACACGAGGGCCAACAAGTCGGTACAGAGCGGCCAATCCTAACCCCGGGTCCCTGGGGCGGCTGGCCCCACTCTACACTAAACAGGTACAGTTACTTCCCTTGGTACTACGTACCCAAGAGACAGTACAAACTACATCTCAGTTTCCATTCCTTTTTCTTTCCAGGAGTTCCACTCCTAATTCCCCGTAGGGTTCCAGCTCTTTATCTCAGAACATCATATGTTTCACTTTCCAGATTCACGTTCTCAAAATCCATGATCTCAATCATGTTTCTTTATTCATAACAGACAGCTGTTAATTCAAATTACAGGCAGCTTTATATTCCTTTCCATTTTTCCAAGACTGCAGTATTATACATTCCACTAGTTCTTCCATCCTAGGGTTCATGTCACATCCTAGGATCTAGCATACAACTAGTTTTCCAGCCCTAGGATTCATGCATCACCTAGGAGCTATCATTCCATACATTTCTCATTCCTAGGATTCATGCAATGTCCTAGCTTCTAGTTATGGTTCCATACTTTAACAGATTTTATTAATAAACTTAAGCCACTCTACCAGGTACAACGGGAGTAATGGGGGCGTGATCGGGAATCCCGCGTGCCTCCGCGACTCTCAAGACTGCAACTGAACGAGGTCCTATCACAAGGATCAAACACAAGAAGTGTCTCAAAACAGTGTATAGCTACTGTAGACGGGTAGAGGAATTAATTCTGAAAAGAACGCAACTCGATTCGCGGAAAACGGAGCCCGAACGGGCCCTAAACGGGTCGAAAAAGACGATACTGTGCAAAATCAGACGTCTGGAACTCCTTCCAGACGTCTTAAACGGTGGATCAGAGAATTACCTGTTCAGCGTGGTTTCCCAGACGTCCAGAAGTCTGCGGGGACGTCTGGCCTAGATCCCAGACGTCCGATGGTCCCTCCGGACGTCTGGAGGTCACTCCCGCCGTCTGGTACAACTTCCAGACGTCTGATTCGCAAAGGATGGCGAATCAGCGAACCTGCGCACAGCCAACCCCCTCCCTCAGTACGGTCAGTCGACAAGAAGGAAGAAGAAGGCGGAAAACTCACCTTTCAGACGTCTGTATGATCTTACAGACGTCGACCTTGCCGTCTGGCTATCAACCCAGACGTCTGATTCTGGAAATTTTTCCATAATCAGGACCCTGCTCGGCCTCCACTCGCGACGCCGCCTGCGTCGCACCTCGCGCGTCTGCTGCTCAGCCCGCAGCAGGTCCCTCTCCGCGTCGCTCTGCGCCCCCTGCGCCCTCCGCCGGCCGGCCAAGCCGCTCCGGCGAGCTCGCCCTCACGGCAGAGCTCCGCCCTCGCACGCCGCACCTCCGCGCTCACTGCGGCCGCCGCTGCCGCCCTCGCGTCCGCTCGCTCTCGCGCACAGGAAGGAGAAGAAGGAGGAGACGGTGGAGACGAGAGGGGAGGCGTGGCCCTTTTAAGGCCGCGCGAGGAGGATAGAGGAGGTGGCAGGCCGCCTGCAGCCGTAGAGAGAAAAAGAGGGAATATGCGGTCTGCGCGCTCAGGCGCGCAGGCGACTCGCGTGTGTCGAAAATAACGGATTTCTAGACGTCTGGAAATGATCCCAGACGTCTTATCAGACGTCTGGTTGTGATCCCAGACGTCTGGTCCAACGTCTGGGCCACCTCCCAGACGTCTTAAAAGACGTCTGGGGCACACATTCGTTACAACATAACAAACTCAAGGGAAGTTTCGTCCCCGAAACTTGCGCCAACTAGGGTGCGGGAAAAAGATGTCCAATAAGCCATAACAAACTCAAAGAGGACCGAAGCCGGTCCAAAAAGACGTACCCGCGAAAAGCTCCGGGTACCGCTCCCGCATTGCCGCCTCAGGCTCCCAGGTAGCCTCCTCGTACCGCTGGCTCCTCCACAAAACCTTTACCAAGGGTACTTGCTTTCGTCTCAACCTGCGGACGACTCGGTCTAGGATCTGTACTGGCCGCTCGGGGTAGGTCAAGTCGTCGCTCACCTCGACGCTCTCGTGACTCAGTACGTGACTGGAATCGGCTACGTACTTCCTGAGGTTGGACACGTGGAACACGTCGTGCACACCAGAAAGCTGCGGGGGAAGGGCAAGTCTGTAAGCAACGGGTCCAACCTGCTCCAGGACCTCAAAGGGCCCCACGAACCTCGGCGCGAGCTTCCCTCTCACCCCAAACCGCTGTAAGCCCTTCATGGGCGAAACACGAAGGAAGACGTGGTCCCCAACCTCGAACTGCACCTCTCTGCATCTGCGATCTGCATAGCTCTTCTGTCTGCTCCTGACAGTGCAGAGTCGTCTGTGGATCTGCTCCACTACCTCCTGACTCTGCCGGATCAACCTGGGGCCAACCTCCCACTTGGTCCCCACCTCAACCCAACTCAAGGGTGCCGTACACTTCCGTCCGTACAGAGCCTTGTAGGGAGCCATGCCGATGCTCGAGTGATAACTGTTGTTATATGCAAACTCCGCCAGGGGCAGGTGCTCCTCCCAAGAGCCCCTCTAGTCCAGTACACAGGCACGCAAAAGGTCCTCAAGTGTCTGTATCGTGCGCTCAGACTGTCCGTCCGTCTGAGGGTGGTAAGCCGTGCTAAACCTCAGCCTCGTCCCCAAGGCCTGCTGAAACTCAGCCCAAAACTAGGACGTAAAGCGGGTATCCCGGTCGGATACGATCTCCCGCGGAACTCCGTGTAGTCGCACCACATCACGGATATACCTCTCTGCCAACTGTGCTGGTCCCAAAGTGACTCGGATCGGCAAGAATCGCGCCGTCTTCGTCAATCTATCCACTATTACCCAGACTGCGTCGTGTCCCCGCTGGGTAACAGGTAAGCCCACCACCAAGTCCATGGTGATGCTCTCCCACTTCCACTCTGGCACTGGAAGCGGCTGGAGCGGCCCTGCAGGCCTCTGATGCTCGGCTTTCACCTGCTGGCACACTAAGCACTGATGCACGAACTCACCCACATCCCGCTTCATCCCTCTCCACCAAAACTCGCGTCTCAAGTCATGGTACATTTTCGTGTTTCCGGGATGTATGGTGATTCTGGAACCGTGTGCCTCAGTCAGGAGCTCTCTCAACAGCTCCTCGTCTCTGGGAACGCACAACCGTCCCCTCAAGCGTAACACCTGGTCTGTGAAAGAGAAGTCCCCTAGGTCCCTTGATAGTACTCTGTCGCGCAAAGACTGCAAGTACGGATCAGCCATCTGCCCTGTGATGATACGGTCTATCAGCTCTGGCCTAGTCTGCCGTGTCACCGTCACTGCCCCACAGTATCCTCGTAACTCTAGAGTTCGCCAACTGCCCACCTCCTCCAAAAGGCTCCAACTCTGTAACTGTAGACTGGCCAAGCGTGCGGGCGCCTTACGGCTCAAGGCGTCAGCCACCACATTGGCCTTTCCCGGGTGGTAGGAGATGCTGCAATCGTAGTCCTTCAGGAGCTCCAACCAACGTCTCTGTCTCATGTTGAGCTCCTTCTGGTCAAAAAGATATCTGAGGCTCTTGTGATCTGTAAAAATCTCGAAGGTCTCACCATACAAGTAGTGCCTCCAGGTCTTCAGCGCGAAGACAACAGCTACCAACTCTAGGTCATGGGTAGGGTAGGTATGCTCATGGGACTTCAGTTGCCGCGAAGCGTAAGCGACAACATGACCCCTCTGCATGAGCATACCTCCTAACCCCTGTAAGGAAGCGTCTGTGTACACAACGAACCCGCCACTACTGTCAGGGATGGTGAGCACGGGAGCCGAGGTCAACCTCTCCTTCAGCTCCAGAAAACACGCCTCACAGGCGTCTGTCCAAGCGAAAGGCACGTCCTTCCGGGTCAACTGTGTCATAGGACGTGCAATATGTGAAAATCCCCTGATGAACCGTCAGTAGTAACCTGCCAGTCCCAGGAAACTACGAATCTCAGTGACTGAATGCGGTCTCTCCCACCTGAGCACTGCCTCGACCTTGGCGGGGTCCACCGCCAGGCCGTCACCAGAGATCACATGACCCAAGAAGGTCACCTCCCTCAACCAGAACTCGCACTTGCTATATTTGGCGTACAGCCTGCGTCGTCTCAGAGTGTCCAGAACCATCCGCAAGTGCTATCCGTGCTGCGTCCGATCTCTGGAATAGATGAGTACATCATCTATGAAAACCACCACAAACTGGTCCAAGTACGGTCTAAACACCCGGTTCATCAGGTCCATGAAAGTAACGGGGGCATTGGTCAGCCCAAACGGCATGACCAAAAACTCGTAGTGTCCGTACCGGGTGCGGAAAGCTGTCTTGGAGACGTCGGTCTCCCTGATCCTCAACTGGTGGTATCCAGACCTCAAGTCTATCTTGGAAAACAACGTGGCACCCCGCAACTGGTCAAACAAATCGTCGATCCTCGGCAGCGGATATCTGTTCTTGATAGTGACCCTATCTAGCTGTCGGTAGTCCACACAAAGGCGTAGGGTCCCATCCTTCTTCTTCACAAACAGTATCGGGGCTCCCCAGGGAGACGCACTGGGCCTCACGAAACCTTTCTCCAAAAGGTCCTGCAACTGGGACTTGAGCTCTTGCAGCTCAAGCGGTGCCATCCTGTATGGCACGGTGGAGATGGGGCTGGTCCCTGGTACTAGTGAGATCTCAAACTCGATCTCATGCTCGGGCGGTAGTCCTGGTAACTCGTCTGGGAACACGTCGGAGAACTCTCTGACCACCGGGATGCTCTGGAAGTCTGCCACAGGGCTGGGCTCTGCCACCACACAGGCTAGGAAGCCCTCACACCCCTGGCTCAAAAGTCTCACCGCCCGAAGTGCCGAAATGCACCTGAAACCTCCGTCCACTGGCTGCCCATGAAACTCGAAAGAAGGCAACTCTGGAATGGAGAAGACAATCTTCCTCTCAAAACAGTCTACCAAGGCGTGGTAAGCGGACAGCCAATCCATCCCCAGAATAACTCCAAAGTCCTCCATCTGTATCATAATCAGGTCAGCTGGCAGGCTATGTCCCCCGATGCTGACCTCGCAACCCGTATACACCTCCTCAGCTATAAACAGCTGACCACTCGGACCTCTGATTACGAACGGATTCTCTAACAGTGTATAAACCTGGTCCAAACTAACTGCGAAACTGGCTGCGACAAACGATTGTGTAGCGCCGGAATCGAAAAGCGTGTAAACGAGTCTGCCAGAAACTGAAACCATACCTGCTACCACGGATCCCGATGCTCTGGCGTCCCTGTGTGTTAGGGCGTTGATACGCCCCTCAGCTCTAGGTGCGGACGAAGCAGCCACACTCTGCGTCGGACGGGTAGGTGCTGGCCGGTACCCTCCTCGCGACTGCTGTCCTCCTCCTCGTGCCTGGGAACCGCGGCCTCCTGCGTGCCCTCCAGTGCTCTGCACGGGAAGTATCTGCTGACCTCCTGCCCTAGATGGGCAGTCCCTCCTAACGTGGCCCGGCTGGCCACACTGGTAGCAGAGGGAAACCCGACTCCCGCCCTCAGTGAGTCCCTACTGTCGGCTAGGCGGGGGTCCGGTGCTGGCGACTGGCCCCTGTCGAGGGCCCCCAAAGGCCACTGATGGCCCTGCACAACGTGACGGCTCTCCTGCGGACGCCACACGTCTCCGTTCTCGCCGGCCTTGTGAGAAGTCTGGCTGAAAGGGCCTCTTCCGCCCGCCGTCGGTCTCTCGCGCGGACGGGTTGGTCTCCTCGTAAGTCATAGCTGCCTCTACCACCCTCGAAAACGTCGGCAGCTTCAGGGGTTTGACATACCCCCGGATCGCAGGCCGGAGCCCCTCGGTGAACCTCCAAAGGCGCTCCTCCTCAGTGGCTACCGCTGTCGCTGCAAAGCGGGACAGCTCCAAGAAACGCGTGCGGTACGCGCTCACGGTCATCATCCCACGTCGGCTCGTCCCTCTCCTGTCCCCGGACCGCCCTCCACCACCGGTGTGCTGCACTCTCCAGCTGGTACCTGGCAAAGGCCACGCGGCACTCCACCGGGGGGCGAAGGGTGTCGAAGATCTTCTCCAGCTGCTCAAGCCAGTCCTCTGCCTCGGTCGGGTCCTCATCCCCCTTGAAGGAGGGGGGCTTCAGCTTCCGGAACTGTCCGAAAAGCTCGAAGTGGCGCTGTAGGGGAGGTGCTGGTGCACCTCCAGGCGAAGGTGCCTCGTGTACAGAAGTGTCGGAGGAAGGTGGGGGTGGCAGGGGCCCATCCCCTCCCTCGTGTCCAGCGCCGTGTCCGTCGCGTGGTCCCACAGAGGACTCCCCCTCTGCAACCCCAGGAGGAGGTGCTCGGGGCGGTGGGTGGAGCTCCTCTCGTACAATATCCCGTATCAGTCTGGCGAGGTCCTGGGCCTGGATGCTAGGGAGTGGTGGCTGGTCCACCGAGACGTCAACGACAGCATGTCCACCTCGCCGACCTCGCCCTCGGCCGCGCCCGCGGCCAGTCTCGCCAGTCCCGCGACGAGGCATCTCCTGCCAGGAGACGCGAAACAAAACGGAAACGTCAAAACAGACGGTACCTAACAAAACCTCTAAGAGCTCATGTCAAGAGATATGTTGTGGTGGCTACTCTAGCTATAAACATGTGAATTGGTTATTTTCCAGTCAGTTGATTCACTTCTCGGGACGACCTTGCTCTGATACCATCTTGTAACGACCCGGTTCCCGAGTCCCTACGAGACACGAGAACCGGACCGACTCGACTAATCCCAAGACCTAGTCATCCAACGAGGAAGTAACCAAAAGACAGTAAAATAAACCACATTCAGCATGAATATAACTAACAGTAAGAAAGTACAGCAGTAAGGAAAGAAACAACTACAGTAGGTACCACCACAACAGTAGAACAACATTTATCATATAACAAGAACTGCAGGTAAGGAAAGTACAACGGAAACAAAACTACTCACTAGAACAGAAAAAAAGAGGTGCAAAAGACTGTAGTAAACTCTACTGGACCCTACTCGACCCAGCGTCCTCTGTAGCCGCCGACCCTAGCTGCTCAACACCTGGTCCTGAAAAAGGTAACGAGTGTAACACGTCAGCAAAACGCTGAGTAGAGTGGCAAACTAACTAAAGGCAACAGTAGAGTGTACAGTAGCTGTTATGTTCTATTACTTCCTTTATTCACATCTTTCAATTTTTCTCACTATTTCATTTATTTCTCAGATCCTTTACTTGATCTCGAATGTCCTCGTGGGAACGATCTTGATTGCAGTCTTTTCCAAAAGTAGAAGTAGCACGTGGTGCTCTCTTGGCCGGGAGAGTCCCCCGTGGTGATCCTACCCTCAGTCAACCACCCCAAGGTCACTGACAGACGTAACGGTGACTACGGCACGCGCGATAAACGCACAGGTAGCTAGCCCGCACTGGCACGCGATCAGTCATTTCCGTTAACGGGTGCGCCCAAAGCACAGCACGGAACCAAGGCAGAGCCCTCTCAGTAACAGGGCTTCAACCCCTCCACAGTAACCAAACCGGGGCCTTGCCCCTCCACAGTCCGCGCACCCTCGCCTGACTATCCTGGTTTGCCCTAGTGGGCCTAACAAGTCGGTGAAGGAGGCTAGCAAAACCCCGGGGCCCGTGGGGTAGCTAGTACTCTCCTAACACTACTAGCTCTCCTCGGTACTACCTACACGAGGGCCAACAAGTCGGTACAGAGCGGCCAATCCTAACCCCGGGTCCCTGGGGCGGCTGGCCCCACTCTGCACTAAACAGGTACAGGTACTTCCCTTGGTACTGCGTACCCAAGAGACAGTACAAACTACATCTCAGTTTCCATTCCTTTTTCTTTCCAGGAGTTCCACTCCTAATTCCCCGTAGGGTTCCAGCTCTTTATCTCAGAACATCATATGTTTCACTTTCCAGATTCACGTTCTCAAAATCCATGATCTCAATCATGTTTCTTTATTCATAACAGACAGCTGTTAATTCAAATTACAGGCAGCTTTATATTCCTTTCCATTTTTCCAAGACTGCAGTATTATACATTCCACTAGTTCTTCCATCCTAGGGTTCATGTCACATCCTAGGATCTAGCATACAACTAGTTTTCCAGCCCTAGGATTCATGCATCACCTAGGAGATATCATTCCATACATTTCTCATTCCTAGGATTCATGCAATGTCCTAGCTTCTAGTTATGGTTCCATACTTTAACAGATTTTATTAATAAACTTAAGCCACTCTACCAGGTACAACGGGAGTAATGGGGGCGTGATCGGGAATCCCGCGTGCCTCCGCGACTCTCAAGACTGCAACTGAACGAGGTCCTATCACAAGGATCAAACACAAGGAGTGTCTCAAAAAAGTGTATAGCTACTGTAGACGGGTAGAGGAATTAATTCTGAAAAGAACGTAACTCGATTCGCGGAAAACGGAGCCCGAACGGGCCCTAAACGGGTCGAAAAAGACGATACTGTGCAAAATCAGACGTCTGGAACTCCTTCCAGACGTCTTAAACGGTGGATCAGAGAATTACCTGTTCAGCGTGGTTTCCCAGATGTCCAGAAGTCTGCGGGGACGTCTGGCCTAGATCCCAGACGTCCGATGGTCCCTCCGGACGTCTGGAGGTCACTCCCGCCGTCTGGTACAACTTCCAGACGTCTGATTCGCAAAGGATGGCGAATCAGCGAACCTGCGCACAGCCAACCCCCTCCCTCAGTACGGTCAGTCGACAAGAAGGAAGAAGAAGGCGGAAAACTCACCTTTCAGACGTCTGTATGATCTTACAGACGTCAACCTTGCCGTCTGGCTATCAACCCAGACGTCTGATTCTGGAAATTTTTCCAGAATCAGGACCCTGCTCGGCCTCCACTCGCGACGCCGCCTGCGTCGCACCTCGCGCGTCTGCTACTCAGCCCGCAGCAGGTCCCTCTCCGCGTCGCTCCGCGCCCCCTGCGCCCTCCGCCGGCAGGCCAAGCCGCTCCGGCGAGCTCGCCCTCACGGCAGAGCTCCGCCCTCGCACGCCGCACCTCCGCGCTCACTGCGGCCGCCGCTGCCGCCCTCGCGTCCGCTCGCTCTCGCGCACAGGAAGGAGAAGAAGGAGGAGACGGTGGAGACGGGAGGGGAGGCGTGGCCCTTTTAAGGCCGCGCGAGGAGGAGAGAGGAGGTGGCAGGCCGCCTGCAGCCGCAGAGAGAAAAAGAGGGAATATGCGGTCTGCGCGCTCAGGCGCGCAGGCGACTCGCGTGTGTCGAAAATAACGGATTTCCAGACGTCTGGAAACGATCCCAGACGTCTTATCAGACGTCTGGTTGTGATCCCAGACGTCTGGTCCGACGTCTGGGCCACCTCCCAGACGTCTTAAAAGACGTTTGGGGCACACATTCGTTACAATCTAGCAACATTGAAAGGTCCTACTTCAAATGGTTCTTCTTTGAGGTACATGTTTTGTTAGTGTAAACTAAGGCCCCTAAAGCTGTTCTTGTAGGTAAATCGCTATTGCATTTTTTTGGTAATGTTTCCTCACAAACATGGAACGTGTTGAATGAAATGAATCTTTATCAAGAATATTAAATATGTGAGTTGATTTCTTTTCTTAACAGTTTATTTCCACTTAGTGATATGGAATATTCTTGTAATTATCATGGGCCTTGGAGATGGTGCATACGAGACCCAAATGCATGTGTTAGGGTGACTTAAGAGCATCAATTTTTTTGCTTCGTGTGTTTGGAATGTGGGGTATACTGATCATCGATAACTGATTTGCAATAAAAAGGTGTTTTAAAGTGCCATTGTTGTAGTATAGATGTCACAAATGCAAGCCAATGATGCGTCAATTTTAGTTATTTATAATTTTTACTCATTTGTTTTCAAGTCATTCACTGGGAGGTAATTATTGATATACATCACTCTCTAAGTCCAATAATGTTCTTTTATTCCAAAAATGTAGATTTTATTTACAAAATGAATGAATCAATCAAATAATGAAAGAATTGGTTAATTATTTACAAAAAGAATCAATTAATATGCCTTACAATGCTTGAAACATGATGAGAACCTCATCATGAGCCATAACTAGCTCATTTTGACCTAATACAAAGGATAAAAGCTCCTACATATCTCAAGGAAAGGCTTAACTCAGAGAATTCTGAGTTTGAGAAGAAAACAAGTCATAAGGGGTAAAAATGTAATTTTACCAGTATAATCTGCATACAGGGTAATTCAGGGCCCAAACATAGGTCAAAGCAGCTTAATAAGAATAAAAGTGGGATGAGATGATCTAGCAACGGCTACAGCACTTCCAAGAAACTAAATGATAATCTGTAACCCTAAAACAACCCACTTCAATTCACGAGGTTCGAGGTAAAGTAAAAATAGAATAAACCCTCTAAAATTCATAGAAAAATAATCTCTAGGGTTTAGAACCTTCAATTTGGCCTTCAGAACCCATTTTGACCTACATTGAGAACCATGCCCAATTAATAACTTAATTTGGGTTTTTGCATAAATTGACTGGTCAAACAAGGTTTAATATAGAAATGAAATTCACCATCAAATTCCTTAGGTCCTAATTAATCATGTATAAAAACTTGAGCCTAAGAAGAAACCTCCTTGACCGACTTTACACTTTGGTCCTCATATATTTACTTTTTGGCCCTCAACTTTTGAACCATCGCATTTTGGCCCCTAACTCTCCTTCGTTCTTCGCATTCAGGTCCCCCCTGCAAAACCTGCCAGCAACATGCTCCAGCGACCTTGCGCGGAGCATGGCGCCGCGCAGGGTGAGGGGGGAAGCCTGGCAAGTAAACCGGGGGTGCCCTGCGTCGTCAGCCGTCGCAGGGACACCCCCCTGGTCGCTGTAGCCCACCATACCGGCCGTGCGAACGCACGGACGGTATGGGTTTTCGTTTCCGGCCATCCTCCGGCGAGGGAGACACGTCGTCTCCCTCCGCCTTCCTCCCTGTTTTGATCCCTATAAATACCCCCCGTTGCTCCACCGACCGGGGCAGCTCGGATCTGACGGAGAAAACCCCCAACTTTCCTCTCTTCTCTCTCCGGCAGACGCTCACCAGCTCCGGCGGTTCCTCCCCTCCTCCTCTTCGCTCTGCCGCAATACCAGCAGCAGAGACTTCCTCCCCTGCTCTTCCCGCGCCACGCCACACCCAGCTGGCGCCTCTCCGGCTCTCTGCTCGCCGCCGCCCCTTTCCCTGAGCATCTTCTTCTCCGGCGACAGTCGATACGACTGTCGCCCTGCTGCTCCCCCTTCGTCCCTGCAAGTAAGCTAGAACTACTTCCCTTCTTCTCCTCTTTCTTTCCCCGCTTTCAATTTGTTCAATTAAGCCCTCGACCGACCCTGACCATCGTCACCCCCTTCGTCTCCGGCCACCCTCCGGCGAGATGCTCCCATCGCTCCACAGCCTCACACACCTCGCCGACCCTCACCGAACCTCCGCCTCATCACACTGAGCACCCCCCACCCCTCCACTGCCACTCCACACCTCCGTAACGCTCCCCCGAACAAACCCATTCCTCCGGTTGCAGTCCAACCTAGGGCTGCCGCCAGACACCACCTTGCGGCTTGCCGCGCAGCTCCACACCTTCGCCGTGCCACGGCGAAGGTTCCCCAGTGGTTTGATCAGGCCGAGAGGCCATATTCGTGTCCGACAGGTTTTGAGGTTCGACCGCCATTAACGCACATTGAAGCAGCTTCTCCCGCGCTCCAGGCTTGAGGACTCCAGGTCTCCAGCTGCTGCGGATTACGGGGAGTCTTGCGAAGGCAGCCAGCCAGCAACCGACGCAATTCGAAGCCGCAGCTGCAGAAGCTAGGCCGCGGTCTCCCAGCAGGTGCACGCGAGGAGAGGCCTCCGTTTAGTCCCACATCGGTAAGCCTCACAACCTCTTCACCGTTTAAATTGATTTTGTGCATTAGCCTTACTGCCTCAGCACACGGGGTGAGGTCCCCTTCACCCGCCCGGTTACCCGGTCTCGTCCGCGCTCACGCCCCGCGGACCTGACCCGACCCGACTTAAGACTGACCTGCACTCCTCGCCCACCACGCACGCCGGTGGGCCTGGACCCGGACCTGACCCGTACCCGACTACCCGGCAGCTCTGGGAGAGCTTTCCCAAGAGTGGTTTCAGAGAGAGAGAGACGCGGGGGGGAGGGTAGAGTAGGTTTTGTCCTCTGACGTAAGCTCTGAAGTGTGCAGGCACAGGTGAAGAAGAAGGACCGCGGAAGAAGGAAGCTGAGGGAGACACTGTAGCAACAGGCAGTTTAAGTCGTCTGATTTGGAAATCAGACGACGTCCTGAAGGGAAAAGAAGAAAGAAGGAGGGGCGACGTCCTGACTGGAAAAAGAAAAGAAGAAAGAAGGAGATCTGAAGAACAACAGAAGAAGGCGAGGCAGAGGAGAACACAAAAGAACAAGGGAAGAACTGAAAGAAGAAGAACAAAGAAGAAAGAAGAAGATCTGAAGAAAGACAGAAGAAAAAGCAGGAACAGCTGGAAGAAGAAGAAGAGTATCACCACTGCAGAAGAAGAAGATCACCTCTGCAGACAAAGAAGAAGAAGATCTGAGACGAGGAGAAACAAAGAGAAAACAACAAATCCTTTCTCTCTCTTTCTTTATTTTTGTAAAAGAAACATGTATATCTCTTGAATACAACTTGCTCCCTGAGTTCGACCTCGGGAACTCTTTTCCGAGTAAAAAATTTTATATATTTGAAATGATGGCAACAACTGGCTATACTACGACGCTATAACAATAAAACCCGGTTGTCAACTCAAACGAGGAGCCACCATTTTTTTGGCGCCGTTGCCGGGGAGCAACGGCTATTCTAGAGGTAAACATTCCTGTTTCTTTTTAATTTCTGATAATCTCCTCTCTTTTGTGCAGAAAACTACAGGAAATCAAGAAGACAAGCAACCGCACAACAACCACTCCGAGGACAGGTAAATTTTTCCTCTCGCTATTAACCCCTAAACTCTAAAGAGGAAAAAAAGAAAAGAACAAGCAATATAGGGCTAACCTGTCTTCCATACTTAGTAACCATAAAAGTTGCGTGTTTTCAACTCATTACTCCTGCACACTATTAAGGGTATTTAAGGGCTAACACATTCTTGCTTGAGCCCTAATTACCCAACAGAGAACTAACTGGACCAAGTAGAGCCAACATAAGATTCAACATTAGGGTTTTAGAGACACACTACTTAAATCAAGAATGGAGAAAATCCAAAAGAAGTGTGCCTAAACCATTGATTGAAAATACCTATTCAAAAGAAAACCTAAAACAATTGGCTCTCTAAACACCTGAACCCTAAAAGACAAGACCTAAAAGCTCTCAAAGAAAACAAGAGGTAAAGTTGACCCCTTGGGTCAACCAACCTTAAATTAGGTCACTCTTTGCACTTAAAAGACTAAAGTTCAAGTGAAACCTTAAGCACCCTGATCTTAAAATTGGTAGACTTAAGAGGTCAAGATCCCCATTCTGGTCTACCTGGAACCGCAGTGACAAGAGAGGTCGGGTGGGGGAAACCCTGTAACCCGTGGGGACGCTCTACCGTGTAGGGGTCTTCGCGGGACTCTCCCTCTCTGGCTGCCCAGGTAATTCTCAGGTGGACGATCTTTCTGATCAAGGGGTCCATCTGCCCCGCACCTCTATAGTCACCCAACACATTTTTGGGTGCCTTGATTGGGTCCAGCACCTTCTAAACTTACCTCTTCCAATAGTGCATGTACGGAAGGAGGTCCCTAAGACCACCCTTAAGACCTCCTTTAGAAATTCGCTCTCGTCAAGGCCAAGCCTCGACGCCCGTGTTTGTGCAGAAACACCCTCACATTATTCTCTCTTCTGATTCAGAACCAAGTTCTTCTTCTTCCCCCATCATGGCTCAGCCAGTTGAGGAAGAAAATAATCTGGAACACCAGCTCCAGCGACTCAATGACCTCTTCCAAAACTTCGTGCACCCACCACAGCGTCCTATGATGCGGGACCACTACAATCCTGCTGCGGTGGCCATTGAGCCTCGAGTCAGAATCCCGACTGGAGGACCTGATTCCGAATTAAAGCCCAACATGATTCATGCTATACCTAAATTCCATGGGCTTAATTCTGAAGATCCCTTCCAGCACATCAAACAGCTAAAGCATCTGGCCCACACTTTTGGATCAGATGCGCAAAATCGGGATATTCTTCTCATGAAGATGTTCTCCTTTTCTCTTATGGACAAGGCCGCCCATTGGTATCAAACTCAGACCCGGCCGATCAACACTTGGGAAGAACTTCAATCCGAGTTTTTGAAAAAGTTTTTTCCCGTTGGTCGGACCAACGCCTTGCGCCATCAGATTACACACTTCACTCAACAATCAGGAGAACCTCTTCATGAGGCATGGGATCGTTTTCAGGATCTCATGAGGAAGTGCCCCCATCACGGAGTTCCTAAATGGGAACAAGTCCAATCTTTTTACCAGGGACTCCGTGAGGACATCTGCCTTTTCGTCAATGCAACTTGCGGAGGAAACATCATGGGTCAACATGAAGACACCGTATGGGAGATTCTCGAAAACATGTGCGAGAACTCCATCAACAATGACTCCATGGGATTATTCGACAGGACGAATACCCGCGCAGCGACGAATCTTAAGGGAGCACATGAGACGCAGGGCCTGTCCGCATCAGTCGACCTGGAATTAATGGCCAGTCGATTGGACAAGGTCTCAATCATTGAAAAGAAGGTGGATGAGCTGACTCAGCACTTGCAGCGAGCCACCTCCGCGCGTAACTCCTTTGCACAACCTCCTTCCACACAGGAGACTGTGCAAAACATCCTCCACCGATCTTCCCCTGGGATGGATCCATATCCCTCCCCATCTGATTCTTGGATCGGAGGATCATCCGATCCTTTCTACACCAGCCGGGGGAACTCCATTCCCCCTTTCCCTGATTCTCAGGAGGTTCCTCAGACCTGCGAGGACCTCAACGCCATCCAGAACGACCCATTCTCCAACACTTACAACCCTGGATGGCGAAACCATCCCAATTTTCAGTGGGCGGGAAATTCCCAAACCCAAAGACCACCTTTTCAGTCCCGCCCACAGCCCTCTCATCACTACCAGCCGCCTCAGCCTCGGCCCAACCCTACTTATCCATCAGGGCCAAATCAAGATCAAATGTCCTTAATCCTTCAGACTCTGGCTGACATTCAAAAAACGAATGCGGCTCTTCAGAAACAGCACAAGGACGAGCTTACAGAAGTTAAAACTCAACTGGCCCAGTTGGCAAATTCTCGCCAACCAGGCACACTCCCTTCCCAACCTCTTCCTAACCCAAATAACGTGCCAACCCAGAAGCGCGTTATGAATCCAAATTTAGGCCACGCCCAATGGATTTATCAGGCTCCTACTGCTCCATCTCCAGACGAGATGGAAGCCTCAACTTCTTATGCGGGATTTCAGCAGCAGCCACCCCTCCTACCAAACCCAAACCAAAATCAGGCCGGATTAAATTCTGTAACAACACATAGTGGTAAAACAACTCAAGACCCGCATTATCCAAACCACTCCAAGCCTGATAACCATGACCCTAGGATAGTTATCCAAGGTACCGCTGTTCCAGATCCACAACCTGGACCTATCCTAGAAGAACCAACCAAGATCCCGTTTCCCGAGGCCCTGACCAAGGGAAAGAAGACCACCAAACCCGTGGCCCCTGAGGAGGACCTGGTCAAGCTCTTTGAGCAGGTCCACATAAACATCCCCTTGATGGATGCAATCCGCCACGTACCAGCTTACGCACGATTTCTAAAGAATATATGTACACCCCAGCGTAAGCCGCGAACCAAGGGAGGGAGCCCAATTGTTCTGTCAGAGCAAGCCAGCTCTGTAATCCTTAGTAGACTCCCACCCAAGGCAAAAGATCCTGGAACTCCCCTGATTTCCTGTAAGATAGGTGGTACCCAATTTGATAGAGCATTGTTAGACTTGGGTGCATCCATAAACCTGATACCCACATCCTTACTTGACCATCTAGAAGAATCTGAGCTGAAACCAACCGAGGTGACATTACAATTAGCAGATCGATCTATAAAGTCACCAAAAGGGATTCTCGAGGATGTTATCGTGAGAGTGCGGGATTTCTATTTTCCAGTGGACTTTATAGTCTTAGATATGGATGCACCTGAGAACCCTAAGGATACACCAATCATTCTAGGGAGACCTTTCTTGGCTACTGCTAGAGCCAACATCAGCTGTGAGGAGGGCCAAATAGAGCTTAAGTTTGGAGATCAAACACTAAAAATTGATATATTTAAGGCCCAACAAGGAATTAATTGCGGCGTCATCGAACAAATTTGTGACATCAAGACTTTGGTTGATGAATCACACCTCCAGAATGACGCGATTATGCCTCATCAACCACAGAAGAATCTTGACCCGCAAACAGAGGAGTCGAATCCAGATATGAACAACCCAGTAACTCCCACCCTTGAACCTCACATCTATACTGAACCACCCGCTGCTGCTGAAAACCCCATCCTCGAACTGAAACCCCTTCCTGCTCACTTGAAATACGTCTTTTTGGGTTCTAATCAGACCCTTCCTGTGATTATCAATTCCAACCTCAGTCCTGAACAGGAATCCCGTCTGATTGTTGTCCTCCAGCAACATCGCAGAGCCATCGGATGGACTCTCGATGATTTGACTGGAATAAGTCCCTCTTATTGTACTCATCATATCTATTCAGAAGAGGGCACATGACCTTCTCGTGAAATGCAGAGACGCTTAAACCCCAATCTGCAGGAGGTCGTGAAAAAGGAGATCATCAAATGGTTAGATGCCGGAATCATCTACCCGATCTCCGATAGTCGTTGGGTGAGCCCAATTCAGGTCGTGCCCAAGAAGGCAGGACTCACCACTATAACGACTGAGACCGGAGAAATCATTCCTACCCGATTAGCCAACTCGTGGAGAGTCTGTATAGATTACCGTCGACTCAATTCCTCCACGAAGAAGGATCATTTCCCACTACCCTTCATTGATCAAATTCTCGAAAAACTAGCGGGAAATAGGTTCTTCTGCTTTCTTGACGGGTACTCCGGTTATAACCAGGTGGCAATCCATCCTGAGGACCAAGAAAAGACCACGTTCACCTGCCCCTTCGGAACATACGCTTTCCGAAGGATGCCTTTCGGTCTTTGCAATGCACCCGCTACTTTTCAGCGATGCATGCTTGCCATATTCTCAGATATGGTAGGTGATTATCTGGAAGTCTTCATGGATGACTTTTCAGTTTTCGGAGCATCGTTCGACGATTGCCTCCAACACTTGGTCCAGATACTCAGGCGATACATCGATGTGAATTTGGTTCTTTCCTGGGAAAAGAGCCATTTCATGGTGCCTGAGGGAATTGTCCTGGGACACTCAATTTCGGAGAAAGGTATCCAAGTGGATCGAGCTAAGGTTAATCTGATTTCTCACCTTCCTATGCCTAGCTCGATCAGGGACATCCGATCCTTTTTAGGGCATGTCGGTTTTTATCGACGATTTATCCCTGATTTTTCAAAAATCGCACGTCCCCTGACCACTCTTCTCTCCAAGGATGTTCCCTTCGAAATTTCCAAGGAATGCACTCAAGCATTTGAAATCCTGCGTGACCGAGTCACCCAAGCCCCGATCCTACAGTCCCCTGATTGGTCTCAACCCTTTGAGATCATGTGTGATGCATCCGACTTCGCTGTAGGAGCGGTTTTGGGACAGAAAATTGACAAGAAACCTGTGGTCATTTACTACGCCAGCAAAACACTCGATGAGGCTCAGCGTAACTATACGGTTACTGAGAAAGAGCTGCTAGCTGTAGTATTTGCCCTAGAAAAGTTCAGATCGTACCTTCTGGGTTCCCGTGTCATCATATACTCGGATCACACAGCTGTGAGGCATCTCCTTGCAAAGAAGGACGCGAAACCTCGATTAATCCGATGGATCTTGCTGTTGCAAGAATTTGACCTTGAGATTCGCGACAAAGCGGGAAAGCAAAACGTGGTAGCTGATCACTTGTCCCGTCTTCCTTCTGAAATAATTGACCCTTCCGGACCCATCACTGAGCATTTTCCCGATGAGCACCTGCTGACTATTGGTACTAGCCTTCCATGGTTTGCTAATATAGTAAATTACTTGGCATCTCATCAGATCCCGTCCGATTAGCCGAAGGCCAAGAAAGACAAATTACGCTCCGATGCCAAGTATTACATTTGGGAAGACCCGTACCTCTTCCGCATAGGTGCCGATCAGATCATCCGGAGATGTGTCCCGGAAGGGGAATTCAACAATATCCTCTCTTTCTGCCATGACCAGGCATGCGGTGGCCATTTTGCCGGGCATAAAACCGCATCAAAAGTCCTCCAGTGCGGCTTTTACTGGCCCACACTGTTCAAAGACGCATACAATCACTGCAAGGCATGCAGTCGTTGCCAGACTTTGGGCAACATGAGCCATCGCGACATGATGCCTATGCAACCGATTCTAGTATGCGAAATCTTTGATGTTTGGGGGATTGATTTTATGGGCCCCTTTCCTGTTTCGGATGGTTTCGAATACATTCTGTTGGCTGTGGACTACGTGTCCAAATGGATCGAAGCCATACCGACCCGAACCTGTGATCACAAAATCGTTCTCAAATTCATTCATCAACACATTTTCTCAAGGTTCGGGATTCCTCGTGCAATAATCTCTGATGGGGGCACCCATTTCACAAATGCTCAGTTTAGGTCACTGATGACCAAATACGGGGTGTCTCACCGAATCTCTACTCCTTACCACCCCCAAACTAATGGTCTAGCTGAGCTGTCTAATCGGGAGATCAAGAAAATCCTGCAAGTCACTGTTCGACCTGACAGGAAGGACTGGTCGTCCCGACTTCCGGAAGCATTGTGGGCCTATAGGACCGCCCACAAGACCCAATTGGGCATGTCTCCCTTTAGACTGGTGTACGGAAAGGCATGCCACCTTCCCGTAGAACTGGAGCATAAAGCCTATTGGGCAGTACGGAACTGTAATCTAGATCTTTCCAAGGCTGGGACCCACAGAAAACTCCAAATCAGCGAGATCGATGAATTACGCCTAGACGCGTACGAGAACTCGCAAATCTACAAGGAGCGGGTTAAAGCCTTCCACGACAAACACATCTCGAGAAAGATCTTTCATCCTGGTCAAAGGGTCCTACTCTTTGATGCCCGACTAAAACTCTTCCCAGGAAAACTGAGATCCAAGTGGGTCGGACCATATTTGGTCCGACAGGTTTTTGGAAATGGAGCAATCGAAATCAGTCCACTCAGCCACGATTCTGAACCTTCCATCGTGAACGGTCAGAGACTCAAGCCGTTCATCGATGTAACTTCTACTGATTTGGCTGAGGCATCTTATATCCTCCTTTCCCCTTGAGCTTATTGCGCCCAGCCGATGGCGTAAAACTCAGCGCTTAACGGGAGGCAGCCCGTCATTCTCTTTGAAAACCTGAAACTTGTTCTGACACCTTTTAGCACTCGAAGTTCACCCTTGTAGACAGCCGACCCCAACTCAGATGCTTGCATCTGGGATTTGAAATCGTCCGCAAAAATTCAACCCGACCCATCCACTCATCCAAATTTATGTCTTAAGGAATGAACTAAGACCCCCTAGGTTACAATGAGGACATTGCAAATCTTAGGCATGGGGGGGTATGAAAGTGCAAAACTTGTAAGAAAAGGTTTCAAACAAAAAAATTCACATATGCCAAAAACACCATAAAAATTAAAAAATTTTCGAAAAAGAATAAGAGGAAAAGAGGAGAAGGAAATTTTGTGAAGGAGAAAAGAAACAAAATGAAAAAGGAGCACAAAATTATGAGAAAAAGTGATAGTCATTAGTAAGGAACTAAGGAATTAACCTAAGTTCTAGACCTCATTCAAGAAAAGTGCACAAAGAGATTAGTAAAGAATGCAAACCTTAGGCATTCTTGAATAGACTCTTAGTACCCATTAAGATCTGGACACTCCTCAAGAGGTTGAGGAAAATGAAAAGCTGAAGTATTAGGTCTAAGGCTTAGGGAGTATTCGGCCTCGTTAACTAATTTTTGGTTTACGGGACTCAGTAATTTAAGCACCCTAACCTCACACACAGCCTGGTTCAGTAAGCGTAAAAATCAGAATCACGCAGAAGCGTCGCAAAATTCTGAAAAGAACACCTAGAATAGGAGCGGCCGATCAACACAAGTTGATTTGGACGAGTTCCCAGCGCGGAGAGGCGGGAAATCCCCTCGAAGATGCGTAACAAAATATCATCTCCTCGGTGCTTGTCTCTTAGGATATTTACATATCCTACTGGGGGCATGTAAGCACTCTGCTGGTTCAGATTCCATGGATGGCATTATCTCGAAGTGTCAATTGCCAGGGTCTGGATTCGGCCACGGAACACCATGGATGGGATTATCTCGAAATCTCAATAGCCAGGGTTCTGGGGGTTGCCATGGGCGGTGCTATCTCGAAGCATCGATCGCCAGGAACCCTTGAGGATTGATGATGGGAGCAAGGAATCTGATACAGACCGTGTTGAAAAGCCAATCCTAGGCTAGAACTAAAAAGAAAAAGAGAGAGAAAACTCTCCAAATAGAAAAACTTTCTATCTCTCTCTTACAAAACGCACTACGAACTGAGCCAGGGCTAAAATCATTTCAAGCACGGGTGCTTTAACCACGAAGTCCAATAAACCTTAGGTTAGTTCTTGTGGACCTTAAAAACCTTTGCTAAAAGACTGAGGCTAAGGCTAGACAGATTTGGATCTTGATTGGTACTAGAGTACCTTTTAGGCCTATGGTCAGCATTCTAACCTAATCTATGCTCAAATAAAAAAGGGCACTTATCTAAAACTATTAAAAACTTCATGGTCTAGAACAAGGGTTGAAACCTTAAGTTTTTGCTAAGGGACTAGCAAAAGCTAGGCATGGGGGTATGATGAGAACCTCATCATGAGCCATAACTAGCTCATTTTGACCTAATACAAAGGATAAAAGCTCCTACATATCTCAAGGAAAGGCTTAACTCAGAGAATTCTGAGTTTGAGAAGAAAACAAGTCATAAGGGGTAAAAATGCAATTTTACCAGTATAATCTGCATACAGGGTAATTCAGGGCCCAAACATAGGTCAAAGCAGCTTAATAAGAATAAAAGTGGGATGAGATGATCTAGCAAGGGCTACAGCACTTCCAAGAAACTAAATGATAATCTGTAACCCTAAAACAACCCACTTCAATTCACGAGGTTGGAGGCAAAGTAAAAATAGAATAAACCCTCTAAAATTCATAGAAAAATAATCTCTAGGGTTTAGAACCTTCAATTTGGCCTTCAGAACCCATTTTGACCTACATTGAGAACCATGCCCAATTAATAACTTAATTTGGATTTTTGCATAAATTGACCGGTCAAACAAGGTTTAATATAGAAATGAAATTCACCATCAGATTCCTTAGGTCCTAATTAATCATGTATAAAAACTTGAGCCTAAGAAGAAACCTCCTTGACCGACTTTACACTTTGGTCCTCATATATTTACTTTTTGGCCCTCAACTTTTGAACCATCGCATTTTGGCCCCTAACTCTCCTTCGTTCTTCGCATTCAGGTCCCCCCTGCAAAACCTGCCAGCACCATGCTCCGGCGACCTTGCGCGGAGCATGGCGCCACGCAGGGTGAGGGGGGAAGCCTGGCAAGTAAACCGGGGGTGCCCTGCGTCGTCAACCGTCGCAGGGACACCCCCCTGGTCGCTGTAGCCCACCATACCGGCCGTGCGAACGCACGGACGGTATGGGTTTTCATTTCCGGCCATCCTCCGGCGAGGGAGACACGTCGTCTCCCTCCGCCTTCCTCCCTGTTTTGATCCCTATAAATACCCCCCGTTGCTCCAACGACCGGGGCAGCTCGGATCTGACGGAGAAAACCCCCAACTTTCCTCTCTTCTCTCTCCGGCAGACGCTCACCAGCTCCGGCGGTTCCTCCCCCTCCTCCTCTTCGCTCTGCCGCAATACCAGCAGCAGAGACTTCCTCCCCTGCTCTTCCCGCGCCACGCCGCACCCAGCTGGCGCCTCTCCGGCTCTCTGCTCGCCGCCGCCCCTTTCCCTGAGCATCTGCTGCTCCCCCTTCGTCCCTGCAAGTAAGCTAGAACTACTTCCCTTCTTCTCCTCTTTCTTTCCCCGCTTTCAATTTGTTCAATTAAGCCCTCGACCGACCTTGACCATCGTCACCCCCTTCGTCTCCGGCCACCCTCCGGCGAGATGCTCCCATCGCTCCACAGCCTCACACACCTCGCCGACCCTCACCGAACCTCCGCCTCATCACACTGAGCACCCCCCACCCCTCCACTGCCACTCCACACCTCCGTAACGCTACCCCGAACAAACCCATTCCTCCGGTTGCAGTCCAACCTAGGGCTGCCGCCAGACACCACCTTGCTGCTTGCCGCGCAGCTCCACACCTTCGCCGTGCCACGGTGAAGGTTCCCCAGTGGTTTGATCAGGCCGAGAGGCCATATTCGTGTCCGACAGGTTTTGAGGTTCGACCGCCATTAACGCACATTGAAGCAGCTTCTCCCGCGCTCCAGGCTTGAGGACTCCAGGTCTCCAGCTGCTGCGGATTACGGGGAGTCTTGCGAAGGCAGCCAGCCAGCAACCGACGCAATTCGAAGCCGCAGCTGCAGAAGCTAGGCCGCGGTCTCCCAGCAGGTGCACGCGAGGAGAGGCCTCCGTTTAGTCCCACATCGGTAAGCCTCACAACCTCTTCACCGTTTAAATTGATTTTGTGCATTAGCCTTACTGCCTCAGCACACGGGGTGAGGTCCCCTTCACCCGCCCGGTTACCCGGTCTCGTCCGCGCTCACGCCCCGCGGACCTGACCCGACCCGACTTAAGACTGACCTGCACTCCTCGCCCACCACGCACGCCGGTGGGCCTGGACCCGGACCTGACCCGTACCCGACTACCCGGCAGCTCTGGGAGAGCTTTCCCAAGAGTGGTTTCAGAGAGAGAGAGATGCGGGGGGGAGGGTAGAGTAGGTTTTGTCCTCTGACGTAAGCTCTGAAGTGTGCAGGCATAGGTGAAGAAGAAGGACCGCGGAAGAAGAAGGAAGCTGAGGGAGACACTGTAGCAACAGGCAGTTTAAGTCGTCTGATTTGGAAATCAGACGACGTCCTGAAGGGAAAAGAAGAAAGAAGGAGGGGTGACGTCCTGACTGGAAAAAGAAAAGAAGAAAGAAGGAGATCTGAAGAACAACAGAAGAAGGCGAGGCAGAGGAGAACACAAAAGAACAAGGGAAGAACTGAAAGAAGAAGAACAAAGAAGAAAGAAGAAGATCTGAAGAAAGACAGAAGAAAAAGCAGGAACAGCTGGAAGAAGAAGAAGAGCATCACCACTGCAGAAGAAGAAGATCACCTCTGCAGACAAAGAAGAAGAAGATCTGAGACGAGGAGAAACAAAGAGAAAACAACAAATCCTTTCTCTCTCTTTCTTTATTTTTGTAAAAGAAACATGTATATCTCTAGAATACAACTTGCTCCCTGAGTTCGACTTCGGGAACTCTTTTCCGAGTAAAAAATTTTATATATTTGAAATGATGGCAACAACTGGCTATACTACGACGCTATAACAATAAAACCCGGTTGTCAACTCAAACGAGGAGCCACCAAAACATATATACAAAATCAGGCATCAAAAACTGTCTATTACTACACTATGTTAATTTTATACAACTACTACAAATAATACTTAAGTATAGGTATAAAAATAACTAATAATATCTACTATACTAAATCATAATAATATACTAATATCTATAGTAACATATATTACATATACGGTAAATAAACGTCGCTAAAGCCTTAGTAAAATATATACATAGCATAAGACAAAATAACTATCTATACTGACATATAAGTATATTTACAGTAACATATATATACATTACTAAAACCTTAGTAACATAATTTAAGGTAAAAATTGCTACTTACACTAATGTATATACAATTGTACAATGACATATATATCTATCATTAAAGCTCTAGTTAATTATATACATAAGAGCTCAAACAAGTACCTATTCTACTTATACTACTATATACATATATATATTACAGTATACGTTATTTTTTTATATACTTATTTACATTATTTATATACATATACTTTACTATACATATATACACACGCATACAGTACAACACACAAGCAAACACTCACACCAAGTTACAACACTTAGTCGCTCATGACTAACATCTCTTGTTCAACACTTAGGTCTTCTTCTCTTTCGAACCGATTCAACTACTCAACCAAAATTTTGGGTTTTTTAAGTTGGCGAACTGGCCTTTCGTGGGATACACAGCACCCTTACGGGTGGGATCAGATCACTACTAAACTCGATTCTTGTTCATTTATTGTGCACTTTATCCGATTTCAGGCCCAATATTGGGCCCACATAGGCCCAGCATAGTGCATGGCCCTGGCCCAGCATAGTGCGTGGCCCTGGCCCACCACCGTATCAAATATGCTCATATATCATGCTCATTCGGATCATGTAATGGGTATGGGTATGGTATGTATAGGGGCACCTGGTGCCTAACAACTGAGGAGGCAGTGGCATGAAATCATCTTATACCGCTACACCAGTTCTAAAGGCCATGATGTGGTGCTTTGTTTCAGTGCAATTGAGCGCTACTGCTGCTTTGAATAGAGTGCTGATTTGCGATCTTTGGCCCTCGATTTGAGGGCCATAAGTTATTTTAAATTAAAAATAAATTATAGGGTTACAAAGCACTCATATAGGGCTACCTAATTGTACAATTATTTTACATAAATAAGTTATTTAATTATATAATAAAATTAGCTAAAGTTGACTGCATTTACATGTTAATTTAAAAGTTAATTACTTAATTAAAGTATAAATTAGTTAAGTAATAGTACAATTGACCTTATACAAGGTTTATATACATAATAAATTATTTATTACACATTTTTATTATATTTTATAAACTTTTTTTAATTTGTATACAATTAAATATTGGTTTAAGTTAGTTTTACGTAAAAATAATTTATAAATACTATAATACATTATAAATACAATATCAATAAGTTGAAAATACTTAATATAATATAATACAAGTGTACATTATAACTTACTTCAGTATTAGATTAAATTAATAATTTATTTTATTTTAAGTTAATAAATTACCTAGTTAACCTAATAACTTAATTATTTATTGTAATTACATAATTAAATCAATTTACAGGTATTGTATAGTACATAATACATATATAAATACATATGTACAGTCTTAGATATAATTATGTACATTTAAATAGGTTTATATAGTTACTTAGTTTATTATACATTTAAGTTATATAAATTAATAGATAATAATACAATAAAGTTATATATATAATACATCATTTTAAATACTTAATTTAATACATAGAATACAGATATAAGTTATATATACTTATTATATACATATTATACAATATATACATATAGCTTAGATTTAAATTATATATACAAGTATATACATAGTATATAGGGTATTTTTGAGTATTTTTAGGGTTTTCTAATTTTTATGATATTTATATATAGAATAGAGGTAGGAGATGAGAGAGAAAGAGTGAGATGAGAGAGAGAGATTTTCTTTTTGTGATTTTTGAGTTTTGGTTTTTATTAAGTTCCAAGATATATTGAACCGTCAGCTGATATGTTCTACTAAACCAGGAGTTCAGATTACCTTGAAACTTGGCACACACCTAGAAATATTCTAATCCTGCTCAAGACACCTTTATTTTATTTTTTTTAGAATTTTTTATGATTTTTATTTATTTACAAAATAACCCATTTTAGGCAGCCTAAGGCACTAAAATTAGTTTTATGAGCTGGTATTTCAAATAAGTAGTTCAGCTATGTTCAGCATAACATATGAAAGGTTTTGAGATATTTATACCTGATTCTTCAATCAATTTCATTCAAATTTACATATGTGGCAATTAAACTCAATACATTAGCTGACAAAGAATTCCTAAAGATAATTACAAGCAATTCAATTTAAATTTCAATCCATTTCAGGTACATGAATGCTTGAAACATGAAGTTCTAACAATGTAAACATGTCAACTACATTAGATCTTTTAAGTCCCAGAACACATCCTCTTATTCGAACCAACTCAAGAGCCCTCAAAACAGGGCTGTTGCTGTCTAAACAGCAGTTGCTACAACTGTTCCTATTGCTGTTATTAAATGCAATAGTTCCTTGGTGAAAGAACAAGCCATCACAGTCTATTCAAAACTCTAAAAAAAATCATCCTCAAATTTAGTTTCCCAGATCTAAGGAACATTCAATCTTAGAAAATCAGTGCATCCAAAATCCACTTGAAAATCCTCAACAAAGCTACTACAATTAGCTCATGCCCATCTTAATTAATCTAATCGAGTAAATACAAACTCAATAAGATCGATTAAAACTAATACAATTCAAAGTTCTCATTAAATTCACAAATCAGCCCATGAAATCAAATCAGATTTGAACGATCAAGTTGAGTCGAATTCAGCTCAAAGGTGGGTGATTGTGGACTAATGACATGAATGAGATCACCCTCAAATGGAGTTTGTGCACCATTAGATCTGAAAGATATCAAGCCTCAGATCTACTGATTGCCTGAAGGATGGGTGACTTGTGAAGTAAATCATGAGGAAAAGGAAGAAAGCGATCGTGAAATGGTGTGGAAGAAGAATGAACAAGCGAGCAAGCATGAATTCATCTTCTCCGATCAGAATTGACTAGAGAAGGTGGGGTGATGCAACCTCTATGGCTGTTTTTGTGTCTTTATGTTTATTATAGTACAGTCGTTATAGTATGAGACAAAACAGCTACGGTTATCATTACAAAAGATTTTTTTTTACTCGGAAGTTGTATTCCCGAGGTCGAACTCAGGGAGCTACTGGAATTCTAGAATTACAAGGGTTCTCTAATTAGATTACAAAATAAGAGAGAGACAGAGAGAGATCTTTTCTTCTTCTTCTTTCTCCTTCCTCTTCTTCTTTACTCTTTTCCTTCTTCTTCTCTTTTCTTCTTCTGTTCTTTCTTTCTTTTGCTTGCTCTTCTTTCTTCTTCTCTTCCGCAGAGTTCTTCTTCTTCTTCTTCTTCTTCCTTTTTCTTGCTCTTCTGTCTTCTTCTGGCCACTGCTCAACCGTCGTCTGATGCAGTGGTCCGACGACTTAACTGTGGTTTGCTACAGTGCTCCTTCTTTTCTTTCTTCTGTTTCTCTCCTTCTCTTCTCCTTCCTGTCTTCTTCTTCTTCTGCCTCTTCTCTACCTTGCCTTTTCCTCTGCTCGGCCTCTCTTCAGAGCTTCTTCCTTCTCCTTCCTGCGGCTAAGTGCTGAGCCTTTTCTTCTTCGGCACTCTGTTCCTGCACACAAGGCAGCAAAACCTATCCCTTCCCTCTACCCGCGCATCTCTCTCTCTCTCTGCAAACTGCTCACAGGAAGCTCTCCCAGAGCCGGGTTAACGGGTCGGTTTGTGTACCCAGGGACCAGGTGCACCGGCGTGTTATGGTGTGCGAGGTGTGCTCAATCGTGTCAGGTCGAATCCCGCCAGGCCCGCGTGGTGAATCTGCGGACGAGGCGGGGGTGGGGCGCGGGACCTCACCCCAGGTGTGTTGGAGGCGAAGAGACTAATTCACAAAAATAATTTAAACCAGTGTGGCGCTTTGTGAACTCACGATGTGGGACTAACTGGCGCCTCTCCTCGTGCGCGCCCGCAGGAAAACCTCTTCGCAATCTCCTCAGCTGCAACCTCGATTCTCATCGGTTGCTGGCTGGCTGCCTTCGCAGGAGTCTCCCCAATCCGCAGCAGCTGAAAGCCTGGAGCTCGGAAGAAGCTGCTTCAAGGTGGCTTTAATGGCGGTCAAGCCTCAGAACCTATCAGACACGAATACGGCCTCTCGGCCTATCAAACTACTGGGGAACCTTCGCCGTGGCACGGCGAAGGTGTTGAGCTATGCGGCAGGTCGCAGGGTGGCCTAGGCGTGCGTGCCTATGTCGTCCTGTGGCCGGAAAAATGGGTGTGTTCGGTGGCATGTTGAGTGAGTGCAGAGGGACTGTGGAGGGGCGGAGGGCGTTCAGTGTGATGAGGCGGAGCTTCTGGGATGGTCGGCAAGTTGTGTGGAGCTGTGGATCGACGGGGGCAACTCGCCGGAGGGTGGCCGGAGACGGGGAAGGTGATAGTGGTCAGGGACAGTCGAGGGTCGGTTTGAATGAAATAATGTGGGGAAAAGAAAGAGGGGAAGATGGGGAGTAATTATAACCTACTTGCAGGGACGAAGGGGGCTAGAGAAGAAACACCCAGAGGGAGAGAGCGGCGATGAGGAAGTGGGCAGGGAAGCGTGCTCTTGGTACGGCGTGACGCAGGAAGACTAGACGAAGCAAACTCTGCTGCTGGTATGGCAGCAGAGCGACGAGAAGGAAGAGGAGTGGCCGCCGGAGCTTGCGGGTTTCTTGTCGGAGGAGGAAGAGAGGAAATGTTGAGAGATTCTCCGCCAAGACAAGCTTGCTTCAAGTGGCTGGTCCTGGGGTTTCTTTTATAGGCACAAGCAGAGGGTCAGATGCACGGAGGGTGAGCAAAGCTCTCACCGAAGGTCGCCGTAGGTACAACACCCATACCTTTTGAGCATTCGCACGAGAGGTATGGTGCGAATCAGGGCATGGGGAGCTACTCAGGTGGTAGGGGACTTCTGTAGGAAACCCCCTTTCAAATCTGAGAGCAGCTCCCTGGGGAAAAGAGGAGAAATCCTCCTCGAAACTTCGCCGGAGTATGGGTTTTCTGCTGCATTGGCAGAGGGACCAGAATGTAGAAAGTAACAACAAAAGTTGGGGGGGTTTTCGCAAGGGTTTTCAAAAGTTAGGGGCCAGAATGTAATTGGGTGGACTATTTTGCAAAGAAGGTCAAGATGACCTTCCCTCAAGTCTAAATTTTGGTACAAACCTAATTTGGACCTAAGGAATCCAATGGTGAAGTTGGATTTTAGGTTTGACCATGTTTGACTGGACATTTTGCGTAAAAACCCAATTTAGGTCAATTGATGAGCTAGGACCCTAATCTAGGTCAAACTAGGTTCCAAAGGCCAATTTGAATGTTTTAAATCCTAGGGGATATTTTTCCATGATTTTTAGAGGGTTTACTGATTTTTATCCTGACTATAACCTTGCTGAATTAAGCGGGTCTGTTTTAGGGTTACCAAATGTCATTTAATTCCTAGATTGCACATGAACTCATTTCTGATTGATTCAACCCACTTTTTATCTTATTTAGACCATTGGACCTGTGCTCTGTCTCTGAGAAATTTCGTGTATGTACTGCAATGGTAAAATTAAAGTTTTGACCTTTATTTCATGTTTTCTTCTCAGAATACTTATTCCTCTAATTAAGCCCTCTTCTAAGTCATGTAGGAGCTTTTATTCTCTTTATTAGGTAAAAATGAGCTAGTTATGGCTCATGATGAGGTTCTCATCATGGGGGATCATTATACTAATCTACTCCTGATTAATCTAACAATTCCAAAGTGAATTCTCTAATTACTTCTACTCCTAGAAAGTACTAAAGCGGTAAATCTATCTACTTAGAAGAATGAAGTCCCTGGATCCATAGCAGGTTGCTGTGGCGACGAATAGGGATGCGAGGATCTCCAACGAAGAATGAGGTCCTTAGGCTATAGCTAATCACTACAACGACAAAATTGAGGAGGAGATGCCATCCCTGTCACCAATGACCGATGGAGGAAGAGGAACTAGAGACGTGGATGAAAGGATTGGCTCAGAGTGGAGGGAGTTGATAGCCGTGTGCGTGAGCTCTGGAGCTTCTTAAGTAGGCTAATCAGTGAATTAAGACACCGCCGGGTGAGATTAAGTAGGTAGGGTTTCAACGGTGAGATGGAGAGGAAAGAGGCACGTAAAGCTCAAATCCAAATCATGGCCGTAAGATTAGATCTAGCTTAGGTGGTGATGCCATTTGCGGATGCGTGAGAAGTTTCCATCAGGTCTAGCCGTTGGATCAGGGATGCAAGGGAACGATGGTTGAGATCGGTCGTGTTCTTGCATCGCTACAGTGGTCCGCAGGTGCAAGTTTAAAGGGAATTTTGCACAGAAGTCCAAATGGGTGAAAGGGTAGAGAATTCAGGAAGAAACCCATAAGTGATGAAAAACACTTGCAGTGCGGTCCCTAAGGTTTTCAAAGAGGTCTCTGATAGCTTTCAAAATGGTCCTTGAGAAGTTTAATGTGAATAAAATGTTACGACCTGAAGACCTAGATGTAAAATTTTAAATGCAAGATCCTAATGATGTCCAAATGCAACCAAGTTTTTATTGAAGCTTAATTGAACATTTAGGAAGTTAATTTCACTTTCAATTTGATCTTTTGGACCCAAAAATATGTTCAATTTGCAATTGGATATCAATTTGTATAATGAATAAAATATCTCATTTTATAACCTAATTTTGCGCTTTTAGCACAAATTTGTTGTTTTAGGTCATTTCCGCTATTTCCCACCCTTAACCCATTTCTTATGTTAATTATGTAGTATTTAACCTAGTTTCTAGCTTAACTTAGGCATTTTAGCTATGATGAGCCACACCTCATCATGTGCCCACTAATTGTTGTGGTATAAATGCACAGGTCTTCATTTCAGGTACAGGATTTTGGATAAATTGAGAAAATAGGGGAAACTTTGCCAGATTTTTAGCAGGTTTCGGCCCCTTAGTTTTATACGTTTTCCCTCTTGTACCCTTAGTTTCTCTGATGTAGGATAACTAGCCATCAATCTTATTTGCAATGGCAGGTGGAGTGGTGCTGAGCCTTGGAAAGCTGAAAGCCTTGGAGTGGCTTGTGTTTTTTGGGGTCCCGCGAGGAATGCTAAAAGCTTATTATGATTATAAAACTATTCATTCTAGCAAGTTTGGGGAGCATGGCATTTGTTAAGAATGGGAACAACATTTTGATGGGCTAACCAGCCAATTGGTTATAGATTGTTCATTCTTGTTGCCAGATGCAACCTTTCTTAGTGTTAAGTTGTTTGTCACCCCTTGGAATGTGAAGAGAAACTAACCAGCTAGCCTATAAGTAAAACCAATCTTTCATCCATGTTAAGTAAAGTAGAGTGCATGCACTCTTTTCCTTCATCTTATATCTACTGGGGGGCCATAGTTGGACTAGCTCGGAATGCCCTAAGTTCCAAATAATTACAAATTGAATAAAATAATTTCTTATGTAGTCCTTATTACTTTCATGTGAAAGGACAATGTGGATCTTACTTTGGTAAAGGAAGTATGCCCTGAATATAATGATTTGTTGAGAATATTGATGTTGGGGCCAACTCTAGAGAATGAAAGCATCATTTGTTGTTAACGATCATTTACAATGTTTTAAAGTGACATCTTCACTATGTTAAATTTATAAAAAGGGGACATTGCCTCCTTGCAATAAAGGTTTAAATGGTTACTTTCGACTAATCACCTTTCTTTTTTTTTTGAGAAGGTAAATATGGTGGATATGAGATTTGATCCCATGACTTCTTAGATATTAATGAGGCTCTCTACCACTAAGCCATCCCTTGGTGGCAACTAGTTATCCCTTTTGTTCTTTATAAAATGTGTTGCATTTGAATTACGTGAATATCAGCTCATAATTTACACCTTGTTATTTTTTCTTGTATCATTGACAAATACATTTTGATTGCTTTTGGCAAGAAAATGGTCTCCTTCATGTCCCCAAAGGGTAGGGCTAGAATCCCCAGGCAGAAATGTTTTCTGATCCAAACATGGCTATGGATATGATGAAGAATAATCTATCAATGGTCATACCACAGGCTCGTAAATTGCTTTACTAAGTCAATTTTTATCCTTTTCTAAATGTGATTATTTATCATACTTGGTTTTTCCCCCAAACACTTACTTTTACTTGGGTAAGCTTTTTCTTTTCAGGCTTCGTGGCAGGCAAGTAGCAATCTTGTTTCTTCTTCTTCTTCTTCTTCTTTGTTTTTCATTTCTTTTCATTTCTTATCTTTTTTATAAAGAAAAGCTTCATCTTACAAGCTTCTACATATCCATTTATATTCTCAGAATATATGTACGTAGGAGTTGAGATGTGTAACATTGTTCTGACAGTTAAATATAGCAGAGTCATCCAAGTTTATTTCATTTCCAATGTTCTAATTATCTCATCTTTTTGTGAAAATTGGCATACAACCTACCCACCTATTAGGGTTTGACTTTTCAAAAGAAAGGAGGGTTTGACAAGTTGCATCTTTTGAACCTTGGGATGTCTGACTTGAAAGAAGTAGTATCTCTCTCTGGATGTCCAACCTAAGGGAGAAATTGTTATGTAGAGTTCATTCTTCTTCTAGTTGTGGATGGGCACCTTGTAATGTTTTCATTGTCTAGTTTAAATAAATTAGGATAGGTGCAAAGAATCTTGCATCAAATCAGCTTTTTTTAAAAAAAATACCCCCCTTTGCCGTCGATTTTTGAAATAACAGATGGCATTAAAAGGTAATTTTTTTAACAATGGTGACTATTTGACGTCGCTTATTACAGAAGCGACGATAAAAATATTAATGTTGTTGCTTATAAAGCAACGACAAATCATAATAAACGACGATGTTTAAGTTTTTATTATTTAAAAAATTACAATTTACCGTCACTTATTTCATAAAGCGACGGCAAAAAATCTTTCTACTGTCACTCTTTGAAGGGACTGAAGGACGTAAAAGCGGCAACCGGGTTTGTTATAACGTTGTAGTAAAGCCGGTTGTTACCAACGTTTCATATAAAAATTTTTTTACTCGGAAAAATGAAAGAGTTCCCGAGGTCGAACTCAGGGAGCAAGTTGTATTCTAGAGATATACAAGTTCTATTACAAAAAATAAAGAGAGAGAGAGAGAGAGAGATGAAAATTTGGCTTCTTCTTCTTCTCTTCTTTCTTCCTCTTTGTCTTATCTCCTCTTTGGCTTTTGTTCTTCCTGTTCTTCTTCTTCTTCTTCTTCTTCTGCTTTCTTCAGATCTTCCCCTCGTGCTCTTCTTCTTCTGTCTTCTGTTCTTCCTTGTTTTCTTTCTTTCTTTTTCTTCAGATCTTCTTCTTCTTTTCTTGCTTCTTGCTTCTCTTCATTTCTTCTTCTTCTTTGTCTTCACACCCGCGGATGCTACAGTGCCGCTTCGGTTCTTCTTCTTCCGCAGTCCTTCACCTGTGCCTGCACACTCAAGAGTTCAGCATCAGAGGGCAAAAACCTACTCTACCCCCCTCCCCCGCGTATCTCTCTCTCTCTGAAATCACTCTTCGGAAGCTCTCCCAGAGCGCTACCGGGTAATCGGGTTCGGGTCAGGCCCGGGTCCAGGCCCACCGGCGTGCGTGGTGGGCGAGGAGTGCAGGTCAGTCTAATCGGGTCGGGCCAGGTCCGCGGAGCGTGGTCACGGACGAGGCTGGGTCGAGTCGGGTGAGAGGGACCTCACCCCGTGGTCAGGAGGCAGACAGCATAAGGCACTTTTTGCCTTTATGCGTCCGCGCGCCTCCGAGAGGTTCCGAGGTGGGACTAAATGTCCCACCCCAATTGAGCGCGCGTCGCGGATGGAGCAGTGGGCGATCGTGGCTTTCCGCGCGGCTTTCGCCCCGTTTGTGAACCAGGGACGTTTCGCGGAGAGTCCCTGCGCAACCTGGGAGTCACTCCTGGGCGAAGGCGTGCCTGCACCTGCAGGTGAAGCAGCTCTGCCTGCGCAGTAATGGCGACGGCGGGCGAGTCACCTGGTCACAGAAGAACGGCCTCTCGGCCAAATCAGACAGGCGGGAGACCTTCGCCGCGGCACGGCGAAGGTGGTCAGGGGGTCTGCAGGGGGCGAGATGGAGCTAACAGGTCGTCCTAGGTCAAACTGTGAGCGAGGAAGTGGGTGTGTTCGGTGGATCTGCAGAGGGTGTTTGGTGGGAAGTGGAGGGGCGGAAGAGGATCAGGGTGAGGAGGCGGAGGTTCTGCGGTGGTCGGCGAGCCGTGTGGGTCGCTGAGGTGATGGGAGCGGCTCGCCGGAGGGTGGTCGGAGGCGGAGAGGATGAGGGTGAACAGGAGCGGTCGAGGGTTTAATTGACTAAATTGAAAGCGGGGAAAGAAAGAGGAGAAGAAGGGGAGTAGGTCTAACTTACTTGCAGGGACGAAGGGGGAGGAACAGGGCGACAGTCGTATCACTGTCGCCGGAGAAGACGATGCTCAGGGAGAGGGGCGGCGGCGAGCAGAGGGCTGGAGAGGCGCCAGCTGGGTGCGGCGTGGCGCGGGAAGAACAGGGGAGGAAGTCTCTGCTGCTGGTATTGCGGCAGAGCGAAGAAGTGGAGGGGGAGGAAGTCGCCGGAGCTGGTGAGCGTCTGCCGGAGGAAGAAGAGAAGAAAGCTGGGGGTTTTCTCCGTCAGATCCAGGCTGCCCTCGTCGGTGGAGCGGCGGGGGGTATTTATAGGGATGAAGCAGGGAGGAAGGCGGAGGGAGACGACGTGTCTCCCTCGCCGGAGAATGGTCGGAACATGAACCCATACCGTCTGTGCGTTCGCACGGCCGGTATGGGGGGCTACAATGACCATGGGGGTGCTCCTGCGACGGCTGACGACGCAGGGCACCCCCGGTATACTTGCCAGGTCCCCCACCTCACCCTGCGCGGCGCCATGCTCCGCGCAAGGTCGCCGGAGCATGGTGCTGGCAGGGTTTTGCAGGAGGGACCTGATTGCAAAGAACGAAGGAGAGTTAGGGGCCAAAATGCGAGGGTTCAAAAGTTGAGGGCCAAAGAGTAAATATATGAGGACCAAAGTGTAAAGTCGGTCAAGGAGGTTTCTTCTTAGGCTCAAGTTTTTATACATGACTAATTAGGACCTAAGGAATCTGATGGTGAATTTTATTTTCATCTTAAACCTTGTTTGACCGGTCAATTTGCGAAAAACCCAAATTAAGTTATTAATTGGGCATGGTTCTCAATGTAGGTCAAAATGGGTTCTAAAGGCCAAATTGAAGGTTCTAAACCCTAGAGATTATTTTTCTATGAGTTTTAGAGGGTTTATTCTATTTTTACTTTGCCTCGAACCTTGTGAATTGAAGTGGGTTGTTTTAGGGTTACAGATTATCATTTGGTTCCTTGGAAGTGCTGTAGCCCTTGCTAGATCATCTCATCCCACTTTTATTCTTATTAAGCTGTTTTGACCTGTGTTTGGTCCCTGAATTACCCTGTATGCAGTTTATACTGGTAAAATTGCACTTTTACCCCTTATGACTGGTTTTCTTCTCAAACTCAGAATTCTCTGAGTTAAGCTTTTCCTTGAGATATGTAGGAGCTTTTATCCTTTGTATTGGGTCAAAATGAGCTAGTTATGGCTCATGATGAGGTTCTCATCATACCCCCATGCCTAGCTTTTGCTAGTCCCTTAGCAAAAACTTAAGGTTTCAACCCTTGTTCTAGACCATGAAGTTTTCAATAGTTTTAGATAAGTGCCTTCATAGATTAGGTTAGAATGCTGATCATAGGCCTAAAAGGTACTCCAGTACCAGTCAAGATCCAAATCTGTCTAGCCTTAGCCTCAGTCTTTTAGCAAAGGTTTTTAAGGCCCACAAGAACTAACCTAAGGTTTATTGGACTTCGTGGTTAAAGCACCCGTGCTTGAAATGATTTTAGCCCTGGCTCAGTTCGCAGTGCGTTTTGTAAGAGAGAGATAGAAAGTTTTTCTGTTTGGAGAGTTTTCTCTCTCTTTTTCTTTTTAGTTCTAGCCTAGGATTGGCTTTTCAACACGGTCTGTATCAGATTCCTTGCTCCCATCATCAATCCTCAAGGGTTCCTGGCGATCGATGCTTCGAGATAGCACCGCCCATGGCAACCCCCGGAACCCTGGCTATTGAGATTTCGAGATAATCCCATCCATGGTATTCCGTGGCCGAATCCAGACCCTGGCAATTGACATTTCGAGATAATGCCATCCATGGAATCTGAACCAGCAGAGTGCTTACATGCCCCCCGTAGGATATGTAAATATCCTAAGAGACAAGCACCGAGGAGATGATATTTTGTTACGCATCTTCGAGGGGATTTCCCGCCTCTCCGCGCTGGGAACTCGTCCAAATCAACTTGTGTTGATCGGCCGCTCCTATTCTAGATGTTCTTTTCAGATTTTTGCGACGCTTCTGCGTGATTCTGATTTTTACGCTTACTGAACCAGGCTGTGTGTGAGATTAGGGTGCTTAGGTTACTGAGTCCCGTAAACCAAAAATTAGTTAACGAGGCCGAATACTCCCTAAGCCTTAGACCTAATACTTCAGCTTTTCATTTTCCTCAACCTCTTGAGGAGTGTCCAGATCTTAATGGGTACTAAGAGTCTATTCAAGAATGCCTAAGGTTTGCATTCTTACTAATCTCATTGTGCACTTTTCAGTTATTTTCTCGAATGAGGTCTAGAACTTAGGTTAATTCCTTAGTTCCTTACTAATGACTATCACTTTTTCTCATAATTTTGTGCTCCTTTTTCATTTTGTTTCTTTTCTCCTTCACAAAATTTTCCTTCTCCTCTTTTCCTCTTATTCTTTTTCGAAAAATTTTTTAATTTTTATGGTATTTTTGGCATATGTGAATTTTTTGTTTGAAACCTTTTCTTACAAGTTTTTGCACTTTCCTACCGTAGGTCTAACTTACTTGCAGGGACGAAGGGGGAGGAACAGGGCGACAGTCGTATCACTGTCGCCGGAGAAGACGATGCTCAGGGAGAGGGGCGGCGGCGAGCAGAGGGCTGGAGAGGCGCCAGCTGGGTGCGGCGTGGCGCGGGAAGAACAGGGGAGGAAGTCTCTGCTGCTGGTATTGCGGCAGAGCGAAGAAGTGGAGGGGGAGGAAGTCGCCGGAGCTGGTGAGCGTCTGCCGGAGGAAGAAGAGAAGAAAGCTGGGGGTTTTCTCCGTCAGATCCAGGCTGCCCTCGTCGGTGGAGCGGCGGGGGGTATTTATAGGGATGAAGCAGGGAGGAAGGCGGAGGGAGACGACGTGTCTCCCTCGCCGGAGAATGGTCGGAACATGAACCCATACCGTCCGTGCGTTCGCACGGCCGGTATGGGGGGCTACAATGACCATGGGGGTGCTCCTGCGACGGCTGACGACGCAGGGCACCCCCGGTATACTTGCCAGGTCCCCCACCTCACCCTGCGCGGCGCCATGCTCCGCGCAAGGTCGCCGGAGCATGGTGCTGGCAGGGTTTTGCAGGAGGGACCTGATTGCAAAGAACGAAGGAGAGTTAGGGGCCAAAATGCGAGGGTTCAAAAGTTGAGGGCCAAAGAGTAAATATATGAGGACCAAAGTGTAAAGTCGGTCAAGGAGGTTTCTTCTTAGGCTCAAGTTTTTATACATGACTAATTAGGACCTAAGGAATCTGATGGTGAATTTTATTTTCATCTTAAACCTTGTTTGACCGGTCAATTTGCGCAAAAACCCAAATTAAGTTATTAATTGGGCATGGTTCTCAATGTAGGTCAAAATGGGTTCTAAAGGCCAAATTGAAGGTTCTAAACCCTAGAGATTATTTTTCTATGAGTTTTAGAGGGTTTATTCTATTTTTACTTTGCCTCGAACCTTGTGAATTGAAGTGGGTTGTTTTAGGGTTACAGATTATCATTTGGTTCCTTGGAAGTGCTGTAGCCCTTGCTAGATCATCTCATCCCACTTTTATTCTTATTAAGCTGTTTTGACCTGTGTTTGGTCCCTGAATTACCCTGTATGCAGTTTATACTGGTAAAATTGCACTTTTACCCCTTATGACTGGTTTTCTTCTCAAACTCAGAATTCTCTGAGTTAAGCTTTTCCTTGAGATATGTAGGAGCTTTTATCCTTTGTATTGGGTCAAAATGAGCTAGTTATGGCTCATGATGAGGTTCTCATCAGGGACGGTGTTGTCATTTAAAAGATAGCAAAATTCAAAAGACTATGCATTAACATGGGAAAAGAGACATACAAATCACGTCGCTTAATTTATAAATGACGGTAAATACAATTGCCGTCAGTTTTAAATCGACAGCAAAAGATCTAATCCATCTACTAGGCGAACGATATTTCGATGTCAAATGTTCCTTGTAACCGACGGCAAAAAGAAATAGTGATGCTACTTACGCCGTCGCTTTTTGGTGTCATTTAAAAGGTCATTGCCATCAGTTGAAGTGGAAATTGTTGTAGTGTATTACTAGAAGGAAAGGTGTAGCTTAGGTTAAAAAACATATCCACAGATTGGACAAAAAAGAGGCCTCCCCCAACAACTTTCTCAACCTAAGCCTGACCCCTCTGGAAAGAAAACATCATTCCTGGCCTACCAAACACACCATCGAAGGGCTACCATGCGAGTTTGCTGTTGTTTCATGTTTCCCAACCTCTTCGACAACTCATTCCATGATGGCGAAGACTCCCAAAAAACCTTATCCCACACCTCTTTTGTGAAGGGGCAACCACAAAAGAGGTGCTGAGTATCATCTTCATTATCCGGACATAACGGACATTACTAAAGAGGGGTGCCCATCGACCTACGACAAAGGCTCCCAATAACCAACCCACCCCATCTAGCCAACCTCAAGATCTTGACTTTGAGTGGAATTCGAAGTTCCCACAACTTCACACAATCCCCATCAAGCTTCATATTGCAGGATCGAGAGGAACCTCTTGTAAGCCTTCCTAAGCAAGTAAGGCCCATACTTCAATCTGAATTCATCCAGGTTGTTTGAGGGATGAAAACCATGTATAACTAGAAGCAGCCGACCCCTCTCCTCTGTAGAACGCCCACTTATCGACCCCTCCAAAAGGGGAAGGCCCCTAGAAGAGTCAGCTCCATTCTAATAATCAGTCACCTTAATATACTTTTCATGAGAAAGACTGTAGCAACTGTGGAAGCAGGAGGCCAAGGAACCCAACCCGATCCAATCATCCAGCCAAAAGCAAAAATTTTCACCATTTCCAAGGGATGGAACAAACTGTTCCCAATGCTCCCTGAACACCACAATAATAAAGTGCCAGAAAGGAGACGTCTTGCTCGGCAACTACTAACCCACCACAGGCCCACCACAGGAGTCAAGCAAGAGGTCCTACCACAACCCCTCTCACCCCATGAAGCATTCTACCCACTTCAGCAACAGAGAGTCACCAAACTCAACCAATCTACGTAACCCCAGTCCCACCCCCCCACCCCCGACTTCTTAAGCTAACAAATAAGATCCCAATAGGTAGGCTACATGAATGAATCGCCCCTAGGATTGAGGCCCCTTCTAGAAAAATCGCTTCCGCATCAACTCCTGCCTCTTAACAACTATCTTGGTTAGTCTGAACATAGAAAGAAAGAAGACAAGAATGGCAGAAAGCACAGAGTTCAAAAGGACCAATCTACCTTTTTTGGATAGCAACGTCTCGCTCCAACCAAAAAGTTGAATATTGAGCTTCTCAAGGAGCTACACCCAATCAGAACTCTTCATCTTCTTAGCTTGGAGAGGAAGACCCAAGTATCAAATCGGAAGCTCCACAAGCGGCATTTCCAAAGTTCAAGACAAAGCCTCCTAAACCATAGTATCAAAGCCAAAACAGACCAAGGAGGATTTAGCACCATTGACCCAAACACCAGAGATCTTACCGAACATGTGCACCAAATGACACGCCATCTCAACCTAAGGCACACCACCCTCCACAAAGAAGATCGTATCATCCGCAAATTGCAAAATAGGAGCCAGAGATCTCTGACCAAAATGCAAGGTGTACCCATACATCAGCCCACCATTTGAAGCCTTGAAAGCCAACCGTGCAAAGGTGCCAACCACTAGAATAAAAGGAAGGGGAGCTCCCATGCAGCCTTGCCTAACACCCTTCTGCGGCTATATCCAGTGGCCCGTCAGATGACCATCCACCAAAGGAGAGAAAGAAGACGTCATTATGCACCTTTTCATCCATTGGACCCATTTCTTCGAGAACCCTCTTCTCCTTAAAATCTCCCACAAGTAAGACCATGAGAGAGAATCATAGGACTTAGAGAAGTCCACCTTCAACATGAAGGCCTTTCTCTTGGCACAAGTCGACCCTGACACCATCTCCTGAGCAAGAACAAAAGACTCCTAGAGCAATCTCCCCTTCAAAAATGCTGACTACACCAGGCCGATAAGTTCGAGAAGGACCTCCCTCAACCTATTTTCCATAATCTTGCCCACAATCAAATAAAAGGAATTGAAGAGAGCAATGAAATTTAATCTACATTGGGCTAACTCACATATTATATATATATATATATATATTACATACAGAGTAAATTAGAGGACTTGAATTATTGAGTTGAGCTCAACTTGGCTCAAGCTCAACTTTCTAAGGTAAATTAGCTAGAAATTAGACTCAAGCTTGAGTCAAATATCCAATGAGTCGATCTCGTAAAGCCTTATTGAGCCAAGTGGTCAGTTGGATGCCCAACTCTGTTCGTGTTTGTTTTTTTTATTTAAGTGAACACATCATTCTTTTTTGTTGAGAATGTAAATGTATGGGCCATAGAATTTGATCACATGACTTCTTGGATTCCAATGGGAGGCTTTATTGTTCAGCCTAATGGGAAATTTCAAGTCCCCTTGGGGAACTCCACTCGACAATAGAGGGGCTAGGAATCGAATGATTCAATCCTCAGTTTCCCATGGCATCGCGGAAGTGTGAAAAACTATGTCAAAAAAACGTATTCGTCAAAATATTTGGAAGAAAAAGGGATATTTGGCTGCGGTGAAAGCTTTTTCTTTAGCTAAATCCATTTCGACGGGAAATTCCAAAAATTTTTTGCCTAGTGTGGCAGAGAAACCAATCAAAAAACCTTGGAAGAGTCTGAATATGCCTAGACAAAAAAAAAATGGATAAAAAAAATCAAGAATAAGCGTTGAAATTTTCTCCAAGTTAAATACTCAGGTCAATGCCTGTAAAAACCCAAACTACAGAAATGAGAAACAAGAAGCCTACATAACCAGAACCACATGGAGAGATCTAGTATCTCTCCATTCTGAGATCACCACAAGTAAGAACTTTATACCTGTGGATAGCGTAAAACAACACCCTATATATTGTGTCTCCTCAAATAAGTCCCACCTAAGGGGCTCCCTTCACCTTGGCAGGCGAATGAGACCCTTTGTGTCGAGGATGATTGATTATGATGTGTGGAACACAAATAACTCACATCTCATGAACTCCATGAGCGGGGAGGTGACCCTCACCTCCAAATCCACCAAGAAAGGGCCAAGAGGATCAAATCCACATGGTCACGTAGTAGAAAGTTGATGTAGACACATCTATTTCACATAAACTGTCTATTTATGCATGTTCCTAGTTTCATAATTGCATTTAGCATTATAAATATTGCATAGCATGCATCATTTTGCATGTAGAATAGATAGTACAAATTATAGCTTAATTCTCTCTTTTTATGGTGAAGGGTTAAGGCAATATATTTTGGGACATTGGATTGAAGATCCAACCGTGTGATCTGATCAGGATGACGATCAAAGTCCAACGTCGCCAAGATCATTCCGATCAGACCTCCATAACACCAGATGTAGTCCGAGGAAGATCAGAGGCCAAGGAGCAAGGTGGTGAAAATTTAGACTCTAGACAAATCCAACCACACAGATGGGTTTGGATCGTTGATCATAGCCCAACAGTGCAAAAATTGGTTCAATCAGGCATATATGGCACCACCTGCGAGCAAAAGAAGATGGATGGTTCAGATGGTGTCACGTGGCACCCTCCTATCCCTCCAAATGATCTCAGCATTACCATCCCTTCTCAAAGGCGAGTTCTACTTGAAATCTCAGTCGTTGCATTTCAATCCAATGACTGAGATCATCCTCAAGCCACACCTCTAAAGAAGCAGCTCAAGATTCAATTTGGACCATTGGATCTTTATCCAACAGTTCAAATTTCTCCATGTCGCTCCTCCCTACTGCTGCTCATTCTCTGAAGGCAAAAGGTCACACAATCTCAACCGTTGGATAGATATCCAACAGTCATGAGTGTGTGACCCTTAAAACAAAAACTCGACACTTGAGAGGGTGTGGCGCAGTGGTTCAGCGCCTTGTGCGGAGAGCGAAGCACTCATTCGAGCCTCACCACGTGGATATAATCTGTTGAAGGCACATGCAATTGAAATTCAGCCATCAAATGCCCGATGAGCAGCTGAGATGATGCAATGTGGTAGTAATGAGTGGATCCACTTTTTATCGGACACTTTCGATTTGAAAATCTATTAGATCTATATGTTCAATTTTGACCTATTTCACTTTCTACCTATTTGTCTTTCTTTCTTATAATTATTCAAATCAACCCTACTACTTCTGGTCTTGCGGTTTCCACATCTGAAAAAAAAAACCTACTGCAAATCGTTACTACCCAATTATTGGCCCAGCACACACGCGTGATGACGCACGATCTGATGTAGGGAGGGTGATTCTCGGCCCTCCAATCTTCACCCAACGGCGTAGAAAGGGTCTATGTCGCCTCTTAACAATTGAAGATGAAGCGGTGGAGGAGCAATCTCAGCCCCCCAATCTTGATTGGACGGCTATGATCTGCCTACGCCTCAAACAGTTGAAGGTGAAGAGCTTACAGACGTGGCCTCTCGTGGAGCATCGGATCAGAGATCGACGACCCTTGTTACACATGCAATTTAGCAATGTGCAGCCTATAGCGATGTGCACAAGCGTCACTAAAGGCCCTACATTTTTTTTAAAGGCCTTAAAAAGACCCTTTTGCCCCTATGACTACACCTATAAAAAGCCATCTCCCCTTGACTTTTTCTTGATCCATTCCTTTCTCTCCTCTCCGCTCCAAAGCTACAAAAGCTAGTCCCAAACCCAGGATGCTCCTCTATAGTAAAAGAAAAAAAGAAATTTTGTCCATCTTCTCATCCCCTTTGTGAAGTGCCTATGGTTGTCTTCTCACCACCCTTCAGGAATCGAATCCCATGCTGGCAACATCCCGCATCTCATCCCTGTGTTCCGACTCCATCCACCTTCTTCCAGCATCCCATCTCCGTTGACCGAGAGCCAACAACATAGCTCGTCCTCCAAGCAGCCGTCGAGGAGGATTTTTCTCATCTCTATCTTTTTACAGCTTTCTAGTGTAGTTCTAATTCTGCAATTAGTATAATGAACATTGCTCTATGGAATATTTGTTCGCTCTCTCTCTCTTTCTTTGTATTATTCTATCTCTTTCTTCTATTATTTATTCTTTAAGTAGAGCAGTTTGTGTAGATTGATTTCAATCGGTTAATCTGCTTTTTGAAAATAAACGCGGATTTTAATCAAACGTTTGCCTCTCTGTGTTCGACCCAGGACTCACTAGAGTTTTGGTTAAATTTATTTGATAGCGGATTTTTACGCATTGCAATGACGAGTTTTTAACTAAATCTTCTTGCGTATAAAATCTCGTTAATCACAAGTTAACCTATTTCCTTGCTTAGTTGACTTTCTGTAACATGAGATCAAGATGAGGAGTAAACCTCAGCCCCAAGGATCAAAACTCACAATTCCAGTAATAGCAAGTTGACTTGCTCCTCTCCAAGAAGACTTGCTCCATTGTAGCAAGTTGACTTGCTCACCTGCAAGAAGACTCACTACAACTTGTTCTTCACAAGACAAGGAGGAGAGGGAGAGTGCCATGGAGAGAGTTGACCCCTTCCCTGGGGCCTTCGAACTAAGGTGTAGCAAGTTGGCTTGCTTGCCTCCAAGAAGACTGCTTACTACTTGATGACAAAAGAAGAAGAATAATCAAAAGGAATTGAAGCCAACCATGTTGCTAGTGACTCTTCTTCTTTTAAAATTGCCTTATGCTTGGAGATTAAGGCACACAATTGATGATTCGATTGGAATCAAATTAGGGTTTCCTCATTAAGCTTGAGAGATATTTGTAGGGCTTCAAACTAATCCTAATTTGGTATGAACCGTTAGATCTTCATCTAAGGGTTGGGATTAAATCCCACTTAAAATTTGCATGATTGGCTCATAATAATTTATGGATTATTTAGACCAAGTATCTAAACTTTAATTAATTGCAATTCAACTCTTGAATTTTATACCTAATCAAATTATGTATAATTAATTGCTAAATTGAATGCAATTTAACTCCGTAAATTGATCCAATCAATCTAATCAAATTAAAACACACCAAAATGATTATTGATTTCATCATGCTAATAATCACGCATTTAGAAGCAAAGAAATTTTGGTGCTATGGCTCCCTTAGGAATTCTAAATACTCGTGAATCCTTTACACTGGAAGACATATGTAACCATTGAATTTAAATCCCAGATTTATTGTCCATCCCATCACGGGTTATATACTTTTCACACTCTTTGTAGTATTATGATGAGAATGAAGACTAAATCCTTTCCTAAAGGACTATCTTCTTCTCTTCATGTATAGGTCTGATCAGGACACGTACAACCATGCATGTGTTAGTGCAAAGCACTCATTAACCAAATTTTGGTGTTAACAAAATAGGATATATTTGTCTAACTTTATATTTTAGAGATATATTAAATATGGGAGATGCATGAATTAAAGATTAAGATGAAGATGCTTGAAGACTAAGCTACATATGTTGATGACTAAGCAAAAGAATTATGTCATGCAATTCAAGGCTTCATCAAATTCAAAGTAGCTTCAAGTACTTATTTTTATATTTATAAAAGCTTTGAAATAGAGCCAATGCACTCCACTTAAACACTTGGCACTTATTTAGAAAAATCCTTAGAAATTATATTAAATTCAAAAATATTCAAAATTAATTGATTAGAGACATTTTGGCCACATTTGGTTGGGTGAATAATTAGAAGGGATAAAAAAGGGGGTGTAAAGGAGGAGGAATTAAGGGTTTTTTTCTACCTAAGTGTTTGGCTGTGGATGTTGTCACATCGAGGAATTATGGGGGGTTAATTCCATGTAAGGTGTTTGGTTGGAGGAATAAAGAGATGAATTAATGGAGAAAGTTGAAAAAGTGGTACATGGACAATTTTTGTTAATACTCTTGTTTTGATATAACAAAATTATGTTTTTATTGAGGATTAACCGTTATAGGTTAAGTCAAATTATAGCATGGATGTGTCCTCATCAACATTTCTCAAATGCATCATGGACAAAGAGGACTTGAAGACTTTTTAATTTTATTGAGTCCAGAATTATGTATAGAACTTCAATAAGATAACAAACGTAAGCTTTTCTTTTTTGCAAAAATCATTCTCTTTTGAACCTATGTTAATTCTACTGTTGATCGACCAAAATTCCTTTTTGATTGACCAGACCTTGATTGACCAACTCCTTATTTTAATCGATCAAAGACGTCTAACGATCATATTCCCTTTTGATCGATCAACCCATTTGATTTAATCGATCAACAGTATTCCAACGGTCGAATTTCGTTTGAAATCATAAAGTCGATCAATATACCATTTTAATTAATCAACATTGAATCGATTAATACTTTGTTTTAATCGACCAAATATTGATCGACCAAACCTTTATTTTGATTAATCAAAGCCGTGTTTCCAAAATCTCCAAAACATTTCGAAAACACCTATAAATATGACCTTCGACCCCCCTCTTAAAAGCACAACTCAAAGAGCTTTCAAAGAGAAAAACATGCATATTTTCTCTAGTGCTTTTGCGCCTCTGCACCTACAACTTCTACACTTTAAACCATACTCCCTTGCAATTCAAAGAAAGCTCGGTTTGTTTTATTATTGTTGAGGTTCCAAAGGAAATATTATTATACTCTTTTATTCTGTTGTTCTTAATCTAGGAATCCAAGTTGTATTGGAAGTATCGTTATTCTTCTCTTAGTCAGGTGTAAGAGAAGTCATTGTAAGAGATTGTGCGACCCTCATTCAAGTGGTGCATGATAGTGGATTTGACTAGTGTTAACTAGTCGAGAAAATCCTAAGCTGGGAGGCTTAGGTAGTGGTTTTCACCCGAAAAGGTTTCCACTCTAAATCATGCATTATTTTTCTGGTTCGTGCTTATTCATTTTTTATTTGTGGTGAATGATTTTTTAAGTTATATTTTAAATAGATATTACACTATTCACCCCCCTCTAGTGTATACTTTGTAGGATCTAAAAGCTATGCGCACAAACACACTAGAAGCGGATATTAGCAATAAAAAATATTTGTACAATCAAATCACAAAGATGAACACAAGATATATAGTGATTCACCTCACTTGGGTACTCCACTACCTAAGTCTCTCGACTTAGGATTTTTAATCCGATTCCCTCAACCTAGAAGGAATCAATTTACTAAAATACGAGGTAATTAACGGGTTACCTCAACCCAATTACAAGAACAAATGAGAACAAAAAAATTACAGGTGTAAGCAAGAAATTTAAAAGCTTACAACTAGAATCCTAAGTCTCCAACAAGAATATAATTAGCAATGTTATAATAAAAACTAGTGTGAAAATCAATGCGCAAAGAAAATTGTAGAGAACCAAAGTTTGCTCTAAAACAATTATTGCAATATCAGAGAAATTCTAGGAAGCTCTAACCAACAAGTAATAGCTCCTTGCAACAAAAATAGAGAAAGAATGAGATCTGGAAGCAAAGTGGTATATAATTCTTGTGCGTTATGAAAATGGCTCACAAGGGTCTTTTATAGACCACCAAATAACCCTACTACGCTCCTTAGCCGTTGGGGGAGAATAACGGTGTTAAAATTAAGATTAAACACAAAATAGACGTTCAGATCTGGCACAACGGATAGTTGGTATCGGTACCAAAGTTGTAGTACTAGTACTAGCTGCTCACAATTACTTAGCAACCAACACAAAAGAGTCTGGGTACGCGTACTCAGTGCTTCCATTTGAGTACCAACCAAGTCATCAGTTACTGATACTCATGATGAGTACCAGTACTTGTGACTCACAGGTTCAAGACATACTATGCACTGTGACCTTCATGTACTGATACTCTTCATGGGTACCGATACTTGTGAGGTCCAAGCACAAACTGATTCCACAAACTATGACATCAAATACCGGTACTCATGATGAGTATTGGTACTTGTTCACAGTATTGGTACTCAGTACTTGTTCACAGTATTGGTACTTGTTCACATGATGAGTACATGTGCCCTGCAAGTACCGGTACTTGCTACAAGTACCTTGAATTAGCAACTTAGATCAAATTTTATCACTTTTCAAATCCAATTAATCTTATAATATGACAAAGAAACGTTTCTAGATTTTCAAACAAGCGATTGTTCGTGAGTTTGATACCTAATCATCTCTAATTTGATTTTACTTCCTATATCCATTTTTCTTATTTAGGAGATATACAAACTTCTAAGATACAACAATAAATAACAAAAAAATTGTCATCCACTTTATCTTCTTTCTTGTCAACATCTAAGCTTCCTATTTTCCTATGATTATCCCTGTAAATATCACTTCAACAGCTCATTAGATTTAATAAAATTTTGTTTACACAAAAACATAGAAGAAAGGTGGAAGCAGGTTCCAACAATCTCCCCTTTTTTGGTGTTGACAAAACAAAAGAAATACACAGTTTAAAGATAGAAACTAAATAAGAGAAGGAATACAAAAACTCCAATAGGAGTGAAACCTCCCCCTCAAATGAGCTTCCTCTTTTAAATATGCGTATTCACCTTTTATCCCCTAATAATTGTTTGAACAAACCCAAACCTGTAACTCACATGTACCGGTACTTGTGGGTTAACAAGTATCTTTTTAAACATGGATACAATTTGATTATTAGTCTACTTTTGCAAAAACTTTAAACAAAATGATCTTTTGAACATACATTCTTTGAAAGAAATCGAATGATCATAATGTTTTATCCTAATTATCTCTATATGATTTTTACAATCTAATTCTTGTTTCTTTGTTGAGAGGCATACATTCTAATAATAAAACAAAAGCTTAATCTAATTGACAACACAAAATCCTATCTGAAGATGGTCTTCTATCATCGTCATCATGGACTCCTCATCATCTTGCTCTATTTGCCTCGATCTCCATCATAATCTGAAATATCACTCAATTGCAAACATTAATCTAAAATAATTTTGTTAACACCAAAACAAGATGTGGAACATGATTTCAACATACTTGATCCCTTAGTCTCCGTACGCACTCACAATTTTGCCCTTTGAGGTTAATGGAATGTTTTTTTGTTTTACTTGATTTTTTTAAAAAAAAAGAAATTTACTTGATATTTTAAATGAAGAAGTTGGTTGTATGCCTTGTGACTATAGGATTAAATTAAACATATCTTTAACAATTATCACATGGAAGCAGGTTGTTTGACATAATTTTTTAAGGGCTACTTTTTAATTGATAAAATGACAATGATGAATTTGTAATTCAACAACATGTGAGCCACTTCCTACAAACTCTGAAGTTAGGTATTTTTTTGATATGAAATTTATTTTTACATAATTTTCTCAAGTGTATTATTGTTTGCTTAAATTGGAATGATGATTTTCTACATTGTTCGGTAGTGGCCTCCATAAATGGTAGTAAGTTACACCAACACAAGCCTGTAAAGTGAAAAAAGCAAGATAGAGAAACTATTAAATGGAGTTTTGGTAAAAGGGAAAATTTCATTGAATTGATGAATTGTGGTTTTACAATGCTTGGCTAAACAAGATCAACTCAATCATGTACACCACACTAAATTTTAATTACATAACTTGGTAGGTTACATATGCAGACTTAGCAATATAAGTTGTATACATGTCAATTTTTATTCCTAAGTACGATGGTTTGGTTTTGATAGCCAGAGAAGTCTTCCATGTTGGTGCTAGAGCACCGCGATCGTTTATTTTGATGATAACAAAACACGTGTCATTTAACATTTGCACTTGAAGTCTTAGATTTCAGGTTAATTGCAAATGGAGACGTTGTTAGACGGAGTTCGAGCTCGCATCCATGGTGGATTGGAGGAGCTTGACGGAGAATAGAGGAGCTTCGAGAGGAGCGATGGCTTTATGAAGGAAGGAAATGAAGAATAGGATAGAATTCTGTTTATCTCTTTCTATGTACTTTTGTCTTTATTTCCTTACTCTTTTTGTTTCTTAGAATATCATGTTAAAGAGCCTCAAAGAACCCTAACAATAGTCCTAGGAACACTTGCATAACCCTAGTATACTTAGGTTTTATGTAAAGAACTTAGAAAACCAAACTAGGGTTTAAACAGCCTTTTCAGACATCTAATCTGAAAATCAGACGTCTGATAATGACTTTTAAGACGTCTGACTGTTGACTCAGACGTCTGATTATATTTAGGCTGGACTTAGTTAGTTCTGTCTGATAAAATCAAACATCTAGACCTTAGTCCAGACATCTTAGAAGACGTCTGATGCCTTTGCCAGACGTCCAATTAGTGGACCATTGGCTGCCTTAGTAAACACTGAAGGAAATGACTGTTAACCTCATATCAGACGTCTGTAGAAGACCCTAGACATCTGATACATGACCGTTTTGCCTCGATTGACCCAAAATCTCTCCTCAAAGATTTTATAGCCATTGTACTCTCTTGGAAATCCATTTCCGCGGAAAAGTAGGTTTCCAGACATCCTGTATGTCGTCTGATGACATTTCACTAGAACCCTGTTTAGATTTGATCAAGTCAGGAAGGAAACCTGCCTAAAATCAAACGTCTGACTTTTTTCCTAGATGTCTTAAACTGGTTTTCCAGAAATCTGATGCCATGACCAGATGTCTGATAATCCTGTCAATGTAATGATTAATCCTGATTTCGGCCTAATTTTCTTAGAGCTTGCACCCAACGGCTATGGAAGCCTTCCAAGGCCTTCCAAAGCCTTCCTAGGACCTCTATAAATAGAGGAGAACCTTTGACACTCAAACACACACCAAGACACACTAAGCAAACCACTTTCCACGTCTTTTGTGTCCAAGTGAAGTAGTTGAAGCTCTAGCTCTCCAAGCTTAAGTTCTACATCTAGGGAGCATCGATCATTTGTGCACCCGCTCTGCCGCCATAGTTCACGAGAGCATCGTTGCGCCGTTGCATAGTTCACGCATCCATGTCGTCGATGCACTTCCAGCAAAGGGAAGCATCCTAACTCCAATGGAAGCTTAGTTTAAGAATTACTTTGTTGGCCCTATAAGATTATTGTTGTATTTTACTTTGTTATTTGGTTGGGTATTCACGTTGCGAATTCCCGTCTCCATTGAGGGACAAAATCCTTCTCGTGAAGAGAAGGGGTTGAGGAACGCTACCCTCGCACTTGTAGCATGGTTGTAATTGAGGTTGAATCACCCTCGTTTAAGTGATTCGTTTAGTGGATTTGATCAACTTGGTTGATCGGAAAATCCTAACTCGAGAGGGTTAAGTGGTGGTTTTCACCCGATTTGGGTTTCCACCTAAAAATCATTGTGTACATTGTGTGATTGTATATTTGTGAGATTGTTATATTTTATTCCGCACTTTATTCTGTCACCCCCTCCTACCAGGGAAACTACATTCCAAACTTGTCCAATTGGCCGTTGTTCATCGCAAACATCCAAGGCACTAATTCCGGTCAAAAGATTGGTTAAAATCATGGTGAAGTCATCAGAAATAGGAGTGAGGTCATAGATGTATGAGAACCTACAATGGAATAACGAGGACCAAATTAATTAGCAAGTCATTGAAAGTATGTGTAAGTGTAGAAAGTTCTCAGTACTTACCTATCGAGAAGTTCAATAAGATGAACATATTTAAATATCTATGTGTCCTATAAGGGCGAATGATGAACAACTTAAGTATAAATTTTTAAGCATTTGCTCAGTAGTGCTTGTCAGTACAAGATGTGTATTAACATGAGCTTTCATCATTGCAAATTTTCCTACACAAAAATGTTAGGATACATTCTTCATAGTATAAACCTAGCAAATTAAGATTTACTTGAGGGAGATAATTCATTTCAATAGCAACAAACATAAAATAGCAGTTGAGAACTCATTTCAAGGCCTGCCAATAGCAACAGATAGAAAATGCAACCAACCTGTCCAACAGGAACCAACCAAATGGGAAGCAGCGTAGCAACCTAGTAACCTTCTTCAAAAAGAGAACCAAAGCATCCCAGCAGCAAAAGCATGAGCCAACCCAACAGGAATCCACACAAGACAACCTAGTAGGAACCCACCCAACATGAAGGAATCAAGGTAGCAACCTAGCAGTTGTCTTCCAAAAATTGAAAACCAAACCATCCCAGCAGCGAAAGCACAAGGCAACCAAATAGGAATCCACGCAAGACAACCCAACAAGAACCAACCCAAGAGGAAGCAAGGTAGCAACCCAATAGTTGTCTTCAAACAATAGAAAACCAAACCATCTGATAAGTCCACTTCCATGGACCATTATTTGGCCTAATTACTCTTTAATTAGTTGTTCGTAATTGTTAATTGATTAGAAGTTAAATGAGAATTCACCTTTGTTTGCATATAATTTCATGCACCAATTTCATATTTAATAACATATGACATGATATGATAATCATTTGGTGGATGCAGGCTAGGTGCAAGACACCTGAAGGCATCGGTCAGACGTCCAAAGTCACATTTTAAGACATCTGGAGCCTAGTCTACATGTCTAAGAACCTCCATCGTGGACTCATTACTACCCATACATTTTAAGACGTTTGGAGTGTTGATCAAACGTCTGATGGGAACTGCCAATGCTTATTCATCTGTTCCAACCACTCGCGATCTTCGCCGAGTGGTTGGAGAAGTTGGCGGCTGAAGAGAAACAGACGGGAGGTTTTAAAAGAGGCCGCTCCATCGGAATCCAAATTATCTTCTTCCTCGTGCGCTCCACCATGAAGCAGAGCCTGCACCGTGGACCCAGCGTGCACCATGCACTGAGGCATGCTCCATCCCTGCTCTTTCTTCCTCTTATCGGTCGCATGGTGACAGCGTGCAGCCACCACTGCAACCACCCATCACCTTCAACCATCACCACCGCCAACTTCCCGCACAGCCACACCCGACCCTACACAAGCAAGCAGCACTGCCTCCATTTCCCCTTCCCGTCTTCTTCTTCATCCTCTCCTTCCAACCGTTCCCACCCCCTGCAACTTCTCGAAGGAACCCAAACCACCCACCATCACCAACAGCCTCAATAGCCACCGACAACGCCTAGCCACCTCCAAACCGTTCCCTCAACCACCTACCATCATCGTGAAACCACCCAAGGTGTGTGCCATCCTCACGAGCTCTCTCCTCGCGCACCACCAGCACCTGCTACCGGCCACCACAACCACATCGCTGGCCTCCACCAACCATCTCCCACCTCACCGCCATCGTCATCGACCTCCCAATGCGCCAGCCGACCATCCCCCAGAGCATCTCCAGTCACCGTGCATCTTCCCATGCGCGAGGAACAAAGAGACTCAATCCTCTATTTTGAAGTCAATTAGAATTTACATCCACTGCCATTGCAAACTCTTATTTTTCCCATTTAATATTTATTTACTACGTGAATTACAACTAGCCCCTTGAGTTCTTGCTATTTTATTTTATTTTATTTCTCTGCAATCTATTAGCCTCCCATACATTTCATGATATGCTATAATTATGGGCAAATATCTGACCATAATGTTTGAATAAGGAAATCATAAATTTGCAAGTTAATTTGGCATGTTCCTCCCTGTAGATACGACCTAATCCACTGTGGTTAGATTGGATTTTTATATTCTTTATTGAGAGATTTTCTAGCACATAAAATACTACAACGATAAATCATTTTACTACGACTATCTTAATTAAGAGAATTTCTCTCTATCAAATGGCATAGTTGCTGGGGAGGCAACGGGCCTAGTAAACTCGTACGTATTTCCTATGATTTCTAATTGAGACTATATATTCATTAATCTATTTCTTTTTTTTGTGTGAGGTACATTCTTGAGGAGGAGGAGCACGCAGTGGAGACGATACATTTGATGGACCTTGATGCCACCTGGAGGCTAGCAACCGGTGCTTGTGGGCCTTGATCCCACGCAAATGAAGGTGCACGGAGGAGCCTTTCCTAATTTAGTCATTAGATCTTAGTTTAGATTTAGGCTGATAGACTTAGTATTAGTTATCTGTTTTCTCGCCCAGGTAATCTGGGGGCAGTTTTTGGAGGAGTGTCTGCTGTAAACATGTTTACACTACTTAAGATGTCTATTTATGCATGTTCTTAAGCATAGAATTGCATTGCAAACTATAAATATTGCATAACATGCATCATCTTGCATTTAGATTAGTTTGAATAAAATGGAGGTTAATTGTCTCCTTTTATGTTCATGGATAGGGCAAACTTTTTATCAGGGCCTTGGATCGAAAGTCCAACCATACAGATGTGATCAGGGCGACGATTGGAGTTCAACGACTCTAAGATCGCCCTAATCAGACATCTGTAGCATCAGATAGAGACTGGGGAACCCTAGAAGATCAAGGGCCAAGATGGTGTGAATCCGCACCTCAAACGACAAATCCAACCACACGGATGGATTTGGATTGACGATCGCTGCCTAACGACGCGAAAATTGACTCAATCCAACAACCATGGCACCATCTGCATCATCTAGAAGATGGACGGCCAAGATGGCGCCACGTGGCACCATCTCAACTGCCCAAACCGGCCCAGCTGATCTTGAAGACCACCGCGTGTTAGATCTGGACTGCACGATTGCGATCTAATAGCCATGGACAATCGCTCCTCAACTCATCCGCGCAACCATTTCCCCTTCGTAGCGCAGCGGGTGGAGGCCTTATCGTAAGCGGGTGACGTGCATTCAAATCGCAAAGAGCAAGCGAGCAGTGCGGGCGAGCAGGCGTGATTGACTGCTCGATCGCAATCGAGCGGTTGCACACGTGCAATTGCACTCACACCGTATTGCACACCGCACCTCACGTGAGATCAGACGTGGGCAGGCGCGTAGAGGAGGCAGGCGGAGGCACAAGATAAGTCGTTCGATCTCACGATCGGACAGCTGAGATCAGCTGAACGTGAACGCGCATTACACACGGGAGTAGGCGAGCGGACGCACGCGCTCCGCCACACGTCACCCACGATGGGGCTTTAGCGACGGTTTTATCCATCACTAAAAACCCCTTATTTAATGTTTTGAGATTTGAAAGACCAATTTGCCCTCATTCCTTGCAACTATAAAAGGAGACCTCCTCCACACGAAATTCTCATCCCTTCCTTCTATTCCCTCCCTCTCCAAAGCTCAAGAGAAGCTTGTCCCACACCCGGGATGCTTCTCGCGAGATAAAGTCAATTTTTCATCCCCCATTCGGAAGCGGATCCCGCGACGACGATGACGTGCTGCCCCGTTCCTGTTCTTCCCGCTTCATTCTCCTTCGTCCTGCTCCATCCTCCTTCGTCCAGGCGTCGTCCCGTCTGACTTGTCCTCCAAGCAACCATCGAGGAGGATATCTCTCTCCCCATTCTTTTTAATGCTTTCTTGAGTAGATTTACTGCTTTCTAGTGTAATCATTTTCCCGCTTTCTAGTCGTAATGTTTAGTGTAATGAACAATCCTTCTGATAATGAATTCCATGTTCATTCGACACCTTTTTTTGGTTTTTGTTTGTAATATTCTCTCTCTCTTCTATTTAGTGTAAATAGATAGATAGTTTCCAATCAATTATTTCACTTCATGACAAATAAAACAAACGCGTGTTTTTAAATCAAACATCCGCCTCCCTAAGTTCGACCCAGGATTTCTTTTCCGGTATAAATTTTATTTGTTGAACACGAGTTCTTCGCTTTCATACTACGATGATAGGTTTTTCAAAACCAAACACGTTACCGTAGCAACTCATAGCGTTCAACATTTTGGCGCCGTTGCCTGGGAGGCGACGTTCTTTGATTTTTCTTCACGTTTTTACAACTTACGAATCATTTACCTCACTTCTCTCCTTTGTTATTGTGATTGCAGGTACTCTTTTGAGATGAGCAAATGCGGTAGATGATTGCACCGCAAATATACACCTGCAATTGTGTCTTGTGCTATTTCCTAGCATTACCAATGCATATTAGGTCTCCATAGTCGCATTGTAAAAATACACGCATGCATGCATTTAATTAAGAGGGGAGGAGAGTGAAATAAGTGGCCTTACAATTAACATTTTTTCCTCAAGTGCATCTTTGCAAAATTCCCATCTTCATTTTCATTTTTTGACTTTCTTCATGCGGCTGCAATACATGGCATCCACTTCTTCTTCACGCCATATCCTACTCAGCCATTCCCTGCTCACAGCTCTCCCTGTCAGCCGCAGCAGCCACTCCCTGCAACCGCATGCAAGCCATGTGCAGCCATCCCTTCTTCCTCTATAAAACAAGGCGTCCTCTTCTTCTTCAAACAGCCTGGTCCCCCATAGAGAAAAACCAACGCAGCACCACCTTCTTCTCTAGGCCACCACCATCTCCTCCCTCTCCCCCCATACGCAAGACCTCCTCCTCAGAGGAGACACCCGGTGGACAGGAGCAACTCACGGTGGTGCACAACCACCACCGTGAGTCCACCACCGCCCAGCTCACCAAAGAGCCGGTGGGCGTGGTGGCTCTTTCCTTGTTTTTTCCGTTTGAAGCCCTTCAGCCATTGGAGCAAAGCTTCAGCTGTGAAGCTCAACCGGCCACCACACGCACTGCAGCAGCCGGCCGAGCCCTACAGCAGCAGTAGCAAGGTGGCAGCAGCGCATGCAAGCCTTCCGCACGCGCCTGCAGGCGCCCTCGCTTCCAGCTTCTTCGCGCAAGAGCCCTGTCGCGCTCTCTCTTCCGCAACCGGCCACCGCGCGCCACTGCAGCGGCCAGCCAAGCTTCACCGCATGCCAGCAGCACCCGCAAGCCTCCGTGCAAGCAGCAAGTCACCCTAACCCTCCACCGCGCATGCCAGCAGCCCTCTCCGCACTCTCTGTCGCGACATCCCGCCCGCAAGCCACAAGCTGGAGCCACTCCACCGCGCGCGCTGAGCCGTCCGCACACACAGCACCGGGCATACCCGGTCGCACGACGCGGCCATACACTGTAGCCACTGTTCATTCCAATCTGCGGAACACTGTGTTTACAGTGGGGTGATCGGTGAGCATCTCACTTATCCGGTCACCCAGCGCGCCGCAACTGGCTAGCGGCCGCGCATGCGTTCAGCCCCGCGTCCGCTCCAGCGCCCGCCCACACGTCTGTGTGCATCTGCGTTGCCCGCACCAGCCCACTCCAGCGCCCGCATCTGCAACCTGCACCCGACTCTTCACGCAACGTGGTGTGCTGCGGCTTCCTTCCTCTCCGTGCCCATCACCCACCAGCGTGCGTCTCTTTGTGTGCCTATGCGCCTACACGCACGCGTACGCTTTCAAACGTCGCCCCGCTGCTGCAGACGACTTAAAAAATGCCTTTTCACTCCAGCAGCACCCTCTCTCTCTCTCTCTCATAGCACTCTCTCACTCTCTTTACCGACACTTACACACCTACACTCACACTTTCATACACACACACACACCCATACACTATTATATACACATATATATATATACACGTATACATATATACATATACTTATACACACACACACACACATATATATATATATACATATATCTATACATATATTACTACTTATATTAGTCTATATATATATATATCTATATACTTATATATATATATATATATACACATATATACTTACATATATACATATATTTGTATACATACATACATATATATATATATATATATATATACACACCTTCTTATACATATATATATATATATACATACATACATATATACATATATATCTATATAACTATATATACATATATATACATATCTAGCTACATATATCTATATATACATATATTACTATATATACATACATGCATATATATATACATCTATATAGTTATATATACATACATATACATATACCTATCTATACATATATTTACGTACCCATATATATACATATATATATATACATATACACTTATATATATACATATATAACTACATATATATATACCTATATATTTATAACCATATATATATACATATAGATATATTTACATATATACATATATATATTTTCACATTACTTACCATACGTGGTATCGCAGGAATATCTGCACCAGTTGCTGATATTCCCTGATACACGCGTACAAAAAGCGTGGTCGCACACATCTTCCACCATCCACCTTACACTCCACGCGGCACCTCGTCCTGTCGGTTCGTCTTTCTAGACGACGACCAACTCTACACCGTGCTACACTCCATCTCCACCTCCACCTCCACCCCTTTATACATATGTAGTATATACATATATATGTATACTATATTTACTTTATTTCTATTTCTCTTGCATACCAATAAAAAGATAAAAAAATATATAAAAGAGAAAAGATAATCCTTGACTTGCAGGTACTCCGTCTTGCGAATAGCAAGAACCATTTTGGAACCCTGATTTGGTTCAAAGCCAAGAATCCAATTTTGAGGGTGTGCCTCAAGGACAAGAATTACCAGAAAAAAATCTAAATAGAAAAACACCAAAAACACAATAAACGAACGGAAGAGATTCGTTGTAGGAAAGGTGTAGAAACTTGACTTGTAACCCCACTTCCCTGAGTTTGACCCTGGGCCTAACAGTGACCAAGATAAAATCAAATAGGCCAGGTTAAAAATTTTGTAAAGAGATGGTTAGGTCCGATTTAGGTTAACCACTATACACACTTCAACGATAAAATCACCATATTAACAACCTAACCAGGTTCGACACCATACCTTTTCTGGCATCGTTGCCGGGGAAGTGCGCCTTCAAGTAAGTTTCTATTCCATTCCTTTTTCTCTTTTCTCTTCACGAGTGTTTTTTGTTTATTGCTGTGCAGGTGAACCTGTTGCAAGGAGAAGGCAGGCAAACGAAGTCGAAGACGTAAGCAGATCCAAGGCGGGAACGAGAGTATGAAGATGCCGACACCGCATTGGAGCTTCGCACACGTTGCCGAACAAGTAGGTCTTCTTTTCTTAGCAACTTAGGTTAACTTGTCACCTTAATAAAAAAAAAAACTAAAAACTAAAAAAAAACTAGAAAAACTTCTTAGGATCTCTTGGGGCAAGTGGATTAAAATTCACTTGTTTGATTGATTGCCTTTACTCCCACCACCCCGAGATTTCTTACCCTACTTCGCATAGCAAAAATCCAAGAATCTTGATTGTTGAATTTTTCGCTGTGTGAAGTATTCTTTGAGGCAAATAAAAAGATTGATCGCCACCCCTCTTTGCCTCATTTACCTGCAATTCAGGATCACCTTTCTGGTGGGGAGACTTGGAATTGAGTTTATTCCAACCCCACCACGACTTTTCAACTTGCCTAAGATTCGATCCCGAATACTTCAACCCCAATAAATTGATTTTCTTTATCTTTTGGTTGAGCCTTGTGTGGACATCTTTCTGGTGATTGGGAGCACTTGAAATGAAGTGCTTTGGCTCCCTTTCACACTAATATAAAACTGATTCATGCATCCACACATAAAAATTTCCATTTAAGGAAGCCCAGTGCATTTTAGCATGCATTAACCAATTAACATTGAAGAAGGGTTTGTTGGGCTTAGAAGAAAAGAAAAAAACTTGTATTCTCTCAAAACACGGAGATTGGTTGCATTGGTATTTCAACGAAATCCTAAAATTCATACTACTTAAGGCTGAACTCTAAAAACCATTCACCAATTAAAAACTTCAATTCGGGGAGATTTCCCCATTGCATGCTTGTTTTACACACTTGAAAAATCAATCACTTGGGCATTACCCGTAAACAACGCCCTTCACATTCCAGAAGCACTTGATCCTAAGCCTCTAACTAAAAATGGCAGTAACTTGACCCTTTTTAAGGATTGGAGGTCTAACTACCCACGTGTAGCACCTACGTGCTGGTGAGGGTTCCCACGTGCTATCGGGTGTCTAAGACTGGGGCAAACGGCCTTTCAATCTGGCCCGATGGTTCCGCGGTGCTCACATTCGGTTCCGTAGTCCGTGATAGTAGGTAACTTAGATCTTTAGGTCTAAGGGCACACTGTAGAGGTTAGGAATTTGATTGAATTGATTTATCATCAAGTGTACCTTTGTGGCGTCATTTCTCTCATCTCTTTTCCCTTCTTATATCCCCAATTCTTCCTGCGGTAGTGCATGTTTGGGAGGGGTCACAAAACCCTGAACTGTTTGAATTGTCTGATAAATCTAGAAGAGAAGCTGAATTGTCATCCTCCTCCACAAACATGGTTGCACGCCCACCCCCAAATCCCAAGGGAGGAAACAGCCCTAAGAACCCACCAAGTGGTGGAGCCTTAGATCCCATAACCTGCCTCCAAGCCCAAATGGAAATGTATAATGAACAAATTGAAGCCATTCGGGAAACATTGGAGGAAATGTAGAACCCTCCTGAACCGGAGGAGCCTAGGTCTCTTAGCTCTTATCAGAATCCCATTGCTACAGAGACCATAGGACAAATTCAGGTCCCCATGGGTGGGGACGACTTTGAACTGAAACCTAACATTATTGGCCTAATAAATTTTCACTTCCATGGTCTTGCAAGTGAAGATCTTTTTCTCCACTTGGAAGACCTAACCCGATTGGCTGAAACGGTTAAACCAAGAAATGTCGGGTTACCTATAGTCCTCGTGAAAATGTTCCCGTTTTCATTGCGGGACAAAGCTTCGCAGTGGTTACGCACCCTTGGGAGAAACATCCACTCTTGGGAAGAGATGCGAACAGCATTTCTCAAGAAGTTCTTCCCAATCGAGCGAACCAATGCGCTTTGCCGTGCTATCACTTCTTTTACGCAACAAAACGGTGAACAATTTCATGAGGCGTGGGAGAGGTATAATGACCTCCTCAGGAGGTGTCCGCACCACTGTCTGCCTAAGTGGCATATAGCCCAAATTTTCTACTACGGGATAAATGAGACTTTGAAGCAGATTACAGACTCTTCCTGCGGAGGGAACTTTATGAATAAAGACTAGAATGGAGCATTTGAATTGTTTGAAAATATGAGTGAAAACTCGATGAACAATGCTTCCATTATCGCCTTTAATTGTACCAGCCAGCCCCGAAATGTCCACGAAGTTGACACGGGACCCTCCCATTCATCCACTGATATAAGACATATTGCACAAAAACTGGATGAAGTCTCCGTCATGCACAAGAAGTTGGACGAGCTTCTGGCCAACCCCGCCCGTTCTTTGGCAAACACCCCCACTTCACCACTTCATCAAAATCCAAATTCTTCCAACACCAGGCTTATCCCGAGAAACCCTGTAAGACCTTCCTTATCGAGTGTCGCGCCTAGCGACTCGATAAGTCATGTGGAACTGGCATCTGCGAGCCAGTATTTTGACATGGAGGACCAAGCCTCCGTGTGCTCGGACGCATATTTACATGCGGACGCGTCTTCTGGCATAGAAGATGCTTGCACCCTGGGGAACAACCCATTCTCTGCCACTTATAACCTAGGGTGGCGTAATCATCCAAATTTCGCATGGTCCAACAACCCGCAGTGCCAAAACCCCGCGGGTGGACCAATGCGACCGTCCGCACCTGTCATCCCAAGGGCCCAGTCTAATCTTATGGCAAATCCACCATCAGGCCCTTGCATACCACAAACCGAAAATGCATCAAGTCCTCTTGACAAATTGATGCACATGATGATAGAAATGTCAAAGTGCCATGAGGAGAACATGACCTCTCTTCAGCACCAATTGGTGCAGCAGAATGCTGAGATCAGTCAACTACGCATGGCGACTCGATCTCAGGGCACTCTTCCCACCCAACCTATTCCAAACCCGCGAAACTTCGTACCCCGTGGTCCTCAACCACGGGTACGACCTTCTCAGGGGAAGGTTAATCAAATTCTGCAAGCTCCGAGCATTCCATCGGGATTTCAGGCTAATCCCACTGCAACACTGCACTCTTATGTCCCTATTGCGAGCCCTCCTCCGCCATATGATCCCACTGGACCCGCATCGTCCAATGCTATCACTACGAGGAGCGGTAAGCAGACCGTCGATCCTCCTCGACCTGATCCTGGCCCATCTTCTTCATTGCCCTCTCATTCGGGATGCGCACCGCATTCGCGAGAGGACGATACACCCAAATTGGTGCCAGAATTAGTTCCATTCCCTAAGGCTCTACTGAGGGAGCCAAAAAGGCAAGAAGAAAGACACAGGTCTTTGATAACCTGCGTAATTTGTTCAGGGATGTAGAAATCAAGGTACCCCTGCTCGAGGCTATCGACCACATACCTACTGTCGCCCGATATTTCAAAGACTACACAACACCCAAGCGACAGTCAAAGAAAACCAAGAATCCGGTGGTTCTCTCGCCTCATGAGAGTTGTGCTATACTGTCAAACCTACCACTGAAGTAGAAAGATCCGTGCACACCACTAATTTCTTGTAGCATCCAAGGCTGCAGTTTTAACCGTGCCCTGCTTGATCTAGGATCTTTCATCAATCTTATACCGACCATCATGCTCGAAAAATTTTCTTTGGGAAATCTGAAACCCACCCCTGTCACGTTACAATTGGCAGATCGTTTTGTCAAAATCCCAAAGGGTGTGGTGGAAGACGTGGTGGTTAGGGTCAACAATCTCTATTTTCCTGTTGACTTTCTTGTTTTAGATATGGAAGTTCCTAGCTCACTTTCTGATTGTCCGATCATCCTTGGTCGAGCTTTCTTGGCCACAGCCCGCACCCATATCGACTACGAGTTGGGCTATATTGAGATTGTCGTTGGATCTTAAAAGCTCAAGCTTAACATCTTCAAGGCCGCCAAGAACTTTGATTGCGATTGCATCGAGGATGACACGTCTGATGAGGACATGGCCGTCAACACGTGTATCAGACTAATTGGGACCTATTCGGACTGCTGTGGATTACCTATAAACACTAACGACTACCTGACCAACACATATTATGACGTTCCCCCATCCCTCCCTTGTCTCGTACCTTCTCCTGACCAAACTTGTGACGAGGTTTTCTCCGCTTCCCATACCTCGTGGTCTGAGTCATATTCGAGCTACTCACCGCCGGTCCACACTCCTGAAGATCGGATTGCCCTTTCTTTCCCACCAAATCAGGCGGAGTTGCATCTCCACACTAGGACCTTGAGTCCATATACTTCTCACTGGGGCTATTCCTTTTTGGATCCATCTATCCAAGAAGCCCCTCTTCTTGGCCAATCTGAGGGCCAATTTCTTCTTCCTGACTTGTTCTCCAACCCGCCTGGGACACTCTCGTCCCAAGAAATGCCAAACCTTTCACCATCCACTCCCGAGCTGAAAGAGCTGCCTAATACACTTAAGTATGTTTTCCTAGGATCAAATGAAACGCTCCCTGTAATCATCAGTTCAAAATTGACCAGGGAGCAAGAGTGCAAACTAAGTAAGGTCCTCATAGAACACAAGGTAGCTATTGGATGGTCCTTATCAGACTTATCTGGCATTAGCCCCTCCTGCTGCACTCACCGTATATATACAGAGGAGGCTCGACCTTCCCGCGAGATGCAGCGACATCTCAACCCTAACATGCGGGAGGTCGTTAGGAAAGAAATCATTAAGTGGCTGGATGCGGGTATAATCTACTCGATCAGCGATAGCCCCTAGGTGAGTCCGATTCACGCTGTGCCCAAGAAGGAAGGACTCACCATCCGTGTCAATGACAGGGGCGAATCCATCCCTACACACACTCCTACATCTTGGAGAGTGTGTGTGGATTATAGGAAACTCAATGCTGCAACTAAGAAAGATCATTTTCCGCTACCATTCATTGACCAAATCTTGGAGCGGTAAGCGGGAAATAAATTTTTCTATTTCCTGGATGGATTCTCAGGATATAATCAGGTGGCAATTGACCCCTGAGACCAAGAGAAAACCACTTTTACCTGCCCCTTCGGCACCTTTGCATTTAGAAGGATGCTGTTTGGACTTTGCAATGCGCCAGCAACTTTCCAGAGATGTATGCTGGTGATATTCCATGACATGGTAGGTGACTTTCTCGAGGTCTTCATGGATGACTTTTCGATCTTTGGACCATCTTTCGACGAATGTCTTTCCAACCTGACTCGTATCCTTAGGAGATGTATTGATGTAAACCTCATGCTTTCCTGGGAAAAAAGTCATTTTATGGTTCACGAGGGAATTGTTCTCGGACATATCATCTCCGATAGGGGTATCGAGGTTGACAGAGCTAAGCTCGATGTCATTGCTGATTTACCTGTGCCTGGCTTTGTCAAACAAATCCACTCCTTCCTGGGACAAGTAGATTTCTATAGGAGATTCATCAAAAACTTCTCCAAAATTTCTTGACCCTTAACTCATCCCCTATCAACCGACATACCCTTTGATATGGGCCCCAACTGTATACAAGCATTCACGCAGCTACATAATGCTGTCACCAAGGCCCCTGTTCTCCAACCGCCTGATTGGTCCCTCGACTTTGAACTCATGTGTGACTCTTTCGACCTTGCAATCGGAGCCATCCTGGGACAAAGACGCGATAGACACCCCTTCGTGGTGTACTATGCCAGTAAGACATTGGATGAGGCCCAGCGTAATTATACTACCACTGAAAAAGAACTACCTGCGGTCGTCCTTGGGTTGGAGAAATTCCGCTCTTACCTTCTGGGCTCTCACGTTATTGTTTTCACTGATCACGTGGCCATTCGCCATCTCATGCACAAGAAGGATGCCAAGCCTAGACTGATTCGTTGGATCCTTCTGCTCCAGGAATTTGACATTGAGATTCGCGATAAGGTCGGAGCCCAGAATGTTGTGTCTGATCACCTTTCCAGACTAGACCCTGACCATATTGGACTTACTCTGCCGATCAATGAAATTTTTCCTGATGAGCACCTATTGGCAATAAATGTGGCGAGTGGACTGTGGTAAGCCGACATTGCCAATTACCTTGCTTCTGAATCCCTTCCACGTGGCTAGCCTAAAAACCAGCACAAGCATCTCATGGCAGAAGCAACGTATTATTTCTGGGATAATCCATTTTTTTTTCGGATAGGTGCTGATCAAATCATCCGTCGCTGTATTCCTGACAGCGAGTTCCCCAGTGTTATCCTTCTGTCACGATCAGGCCTGCGGAGGCCATTTCTCTGGGAGGAAAATTGCAGCCAAGGTGTTGCAGTGCAGTTTCTTTTGGCCCTCCCTTCACTAGGATGCACACAATTATGCCAAGCATTGCACTAGGTGCCAGTCATTAGGGTCAAGGTCACGTCGTGACATGATGTCCTTACAACCCATCCTAGCTGCAGAAATCTTCAACATCTGGGGAATTGATTTCATGGGTCCCTTTCCTCCTTCCAACGACTTCAAATTCATCCTTGTCACCGTTGACTATGTTTCGAAATGGATTGAGGCTATTCCCGCGCACCGTGCTGATCATGTTATATCCACTCGCTTTGTTAAAGACCACATCTTTGTGTGCTTTGGGATCCCTCAAGCCATTATCTCGGATGGAGGAAGCCACTTTACCCATGCTTCTTTTTAGGCACTTCTGAGGAAATACGGAGTCCACCATCGTATCGCATCCCCATATCATCCTCAGACGAACGGCCAGGCAGAGGTGTCAAACCGACAAATCAAGCAGATTCTCCAGAAAACGGTTCGGCCTGACCGTAAGGATTGGTCCGACAAGCTAATTGACGCACTTTGGGTATATCAGACTGTCTTCAAGGCTCCCCTTGGTATGTCTCCATATAGAATCATTTACGGGAAGCCTTGTCATTTGCCCGTGGAGTTGGAGCACCATGCTTATTGGGCGGTTCACCAATGTAACCTCGACCCAGACCTGTGTGGTCGAGAAAGGAAACTCCAACTCCAAGAGCTGGAAGAGCTCCGTCATGAAGCCTATGATTCTACTTTAACTTTCAAGCAACACACTAAGGCTTTTCACGACAGCCGTATTCGGCAGAAAGAATTTGAGCCATCTCAACAAGCTTGGCTCTATAATGCCCGACTCAAATTCTTTCCTGGGAAATTGAAGTCCAAATGGACTGGTCCTTTCCTGGTCTCAAGACCATTCCCCAACGGGCCGTCGAGATCGAAGATCCCAAATCTGGGCGTAAATTTACCGTCAACGGGCAGCGTTTGAAACCCTATCTGACTCATGAACCTGCCCCCGTTGGAGAAACCGTTGCCCTGCTGGAGGGTAACTAATTCTTTGCCTCATTCTGAGTCCAGCTGGGGACGTTAAATTCAGCGCTCGTTGGGAGGCACCCCAACAACACTCACCATCCACCATCACTTTTCACTTCACTGTCATGATCACTTTACTTTTCACTTCACCACCCACCATCCACCCACCCTACCACCCTGCTGTATACCCTACACTTCAGCTCTCGTTACCCGATCTTTTGTCCTTTCTCTACCCTTCCCTGCATGCATATGAGGGCATAGCATCGTTTGGCATGGGGGGGTGGATAGGCATCCTTAGGATATGGGTATTTTATGGTATCATGCAGTTTCTATATATATATATATATAGGGAGAAAAGAAGAAAAATGAAAAAGGGTGTTTAGTAATGATCTGAAGGCTGAAACAAAAATACAATAAGTGTTTATGGATATTCAACCATTGTTTTGAAGACTTTCCAGGCCACAGAAGCTTGATTCGCTCAGGCTCGGCTTAATTCACTTGAACATTGACAAAATAGAACGGAATCTCTCCTAACTAAGGATGTATTCTTGTACCTGAGACACTAGTACAGGATCCATTTGTTTGCTTCTGCTTTAGAGCTTAAGTAAGCTTGGCTCACACTACACATATAAAGAAAGACCAGGTGAACATAAGATCCAACCCTAGTGTTCATTAGGGAAGGTGGAGTCCTTACCTGTGTGTGCAAGTAGACTTTTTATCCCAGGCTTTAGTCTTGTGTTTAGGAGCGACTCTTTCCACCAAGAAAGAACTCTCCCACCAAAAAGAAAAAGTGTGCTCCTCCAAATAATGTTGTAAGAAGATATACTAACACGTGTTTCAAAAAAAAAAAAAGATGCAAATAAGTTAGTATATCTCACAAATATCTGTCAAATCTTCGCCTTGCAAAAAGTTCTTCAGGGCAGGTTACAAATACCTTGTTTTCTTTGAGCCACAAATGTCAGAAAATGGAAGTTGAGTTTTCCGTCATCTTTTTAAGAGTCAATTCGAAGACGCGAGCTGAAACTGGGACCAACCTGTACTTAAAAATTCGTGAAACCCTAGGCTTGAGTCTTAATGTTCATCTGGTCAGTCTTGACCCTTCACTAAGCACAAGCCATAACCTCTTGAGCTCTCAAGTACGGCAAAAACCTCCTGGGTCCTGGAAATCGTACTTAAGGTTTAAATATCAAGAGTCCTGGTTAGTCGAGAGATGATCTTTGTCATGTGAGACTTAAAGTACTGGTAGTCTTCTCTGCAATAGGTTCTCACAATATCCAACAATAAACACACCTATATCGCCTCAGAAGAAAATCTTCAGCTTAAGATCATTTCTAAATACTGTTTTGCTAGGGACTAGCAAAAGATAGGCATGGGGGTATGATTGCACCGCAAAAATACACCTGCAATTGTGCCGTCTTGTGCTATTTCCTAGCATTACCAATGCATATTAGGTCTCCATAGTCGCATTGTAAAAATACACGCATGCATGCATTTAATTAAGAGGGGAGGAGAGTGAAATAAGTGGCCTTGCAATTAACATTTTTTCCTCAAGTGCATCTTTGCAAAATTCCCATCTTCATTTTGATTTTTTGACTTTCTTTCCGCGGCTGCAATACATGGCATCATCTTCTTCGTGCCATATCTTGCTCAGCCATTCCCTGCTCACAGCTCTCCCTGTCAGCCGCAGAGCCACTCCCTGCAGCCGCATGCAAGCCATGTGCAGCCATGCCTTCTTCCTCTATAAAACAGGGCATCTTCTTCTTCAAACAGCCTGGTCCCCCACAGTGAAAACCCAACGTAGCACCACCTTCTTCTCTAGGCCACCACCATCTCCTCCCTCTCCCTCCATACGTAGGACCTCCTCCTCAGAGGAGACACCCGACGGACAGGAGCAACTCATGGTGGTGCACAACCACCACCGTGAATCCACCACCGCCCAGCTCACCAAAGAGCCGGTGGGTGTGGTGGCTCTTTCCTTGCTTTTTCCATTTGAAGCCCTTCAGCCATTGGAGCAATGCTTCAGCTGTGGAGCTCAACCGGCCACCGTACGCACTGCAGCAGCCGGTCGAGCCCCACAGCAGCAGCAGCAAGGCGGCAGCAGCGCACGCAGGCCTTCCGCGTGCGCCTGCAAGCGCCCTCGCTTCCAGCTTCTTCGCGTAAGCGCCCTGTCGCTCTCTCTCTTCCGCAGCCGGCCACCGCGCGCCACAGCAGCGGCCGACCAAGCTTCAACGCACGCCAGCAGCACCCGCAAGCCTCCATGCAAGCAGCAGGTCACCCTCGCCCTCCACCGCGCACGCCAGCAGCCCTCTCCGCGTGCTCTGTCGCGACATCCCGCTCGCAAGCCACCAGCCGGAGCCACTCCACCGCACACGCCGAGCCATCTGCACTTACAGCACCGGGCGTACCCGGTCGTGCGGCGCAGCCATACACAGTAGCCACTGTTCACGCCAGTCTGCGGAACACTGTGGCTACAGTGGGGTGACCAGTGAGCTTCTCACTTATCCGGTCACCCGGCGCGCCGCAACCGGCCAGCGCCCATGCACGCGTTCAGCCCCACGCTTGCTCGCACCCGCCCGCGCGTCTACGTGCGTCCGCGTCACCCGCACCGGCCCGCTCCAGCGCCCGCGTCTGCCAACCTGCACCTGACTCTTCATGCAGCACGGTGCACTGCGGCTTCCTTCCTCTCCACGCCCATCGCCCTCCAGCGCACGTCTCTTTGAGTGCCTACACCCCTGCGCGCGCGCGTGCGCTTTCAGACGTCGCCCTGCTGCTGCAGACGACTTAAAAAGCGCCTTTTCACTCCAGCAGCGCCCTCTCTCTCGCCCTCTCTCTCTCCCTCTCTCTCTCACAGCACTCTCTCACTCTCTTTACAGACACTTACACACCTACACTCACACTTTCATACACACACACACACCCATACACTTTATATACATATATACATATACGTATACATATATATATTTACATATATACAAATACTTATACACACACACACACACACATATATATATATATATACATATATCTATACATATATTAGTACTTATATTAGTCTATATATATATATATATATCTATATACTTATATATATATATACACATATATACTTACATATATACATATATTTGTATACATATATATATATATATATATACATATATCTATATATATATTATCACCTATATAACTAAGTATAAGTATAGATACATATATATATATATATATACATATATACACACCTACTTATACATATATATACATATATATATATATATATATATATATATATATATATATATATATATATATATATATATATATATATATACATACATATATACATATATATCTATATAACTATATATACATATATATACATATCTAGCTACATATATCTATATATACATATATTACTATATATATATACATACATATATATATACATCTATATAGTTATATATACATACATATACATATACCTATCTATACATATATTTACGTACCCATATATATACATATATATATATATACATATACACTTATATATATACATATATAACTACATATATATATACCTATATATTTATAACCATATATATATATATATATACATATAGATATATTTACATATATACATATATATATTTTCACATTACTTACATACGTGGTATCGCGGGAATATCTGCACCAATTGCTGATATTCCCCGATACACGCGTACAAAAAGCGTGGTCGCACACATCTTCCGCCATCCACCTTACACTCCATGCGGCACCTCGTCCTGTCGGTTGCATCTTTCTAGATGACTACAGACTCGACACCGTGCTACACTCCATCTCCGCCTCCACCCCCACCCCTTTATACATATATAGTATATACATATATATGTATACTATATTTACTTTATTTCTATTTCTCTTGCATACCAGTAAAAAGATAAAAATATATATAAAAGAGAAAAGATAATCCTTGACTTGCAGGTACTCCGTCATCGAATAGCAAGAACCATTTTGGAACCTTGATTTGGCTCAAAGCCAAGAATCTAATTTTGAGGGTGTGCCTCAAGGACAAGAATTACCAGCAAAAAATCTAAATAGAAAAACACCAAAAACACAATAAACGAACGGAAGAGATTCATTGTAGGAAAGGCGTAGAAACTTGACTTGTAACCCCACTTCCCTAAGTTCGACCCTAGGCCTAAAAGTGACCAAGATAAAATCAAATAGGCCAGGTTAAAAATTTTGTAAAGAGATGGTTAGGTCCGATTTAGGTTAACCACTATACACACTTCAACGATAAAATTACCATATTAACAACCTAACCGAGTCCGACACCAGTAGATCGGAGAAAAGTGCTGTTAAAGGTTCTGTGAGTTATCTCCCACCCATTAGATTTCATTTCACCACATAATAACACAAACATCAATCAACCTAGGTGTTCTTATAAACTCTAAGGTTAGATTGTTTGTTGTTTGACACCTACACCCGCCCCAACCTCCACATTAAAAAAAAGAAAAATAAAAAAAATCTCACAGAGGTACACAACCTCTTCTGATTTTCAAACTCAACCAGTAAACCGATCTTTGGAATCGGTACACACATCCAAACACATAATTGAGTAGAAATCAGATTAGGTAATCTCTTGTGTGCCTAATAAAGTGGTGCAACAGGCCAATTGTTTGAGTTGATTGGGTCGCACCACTTTAATTAAAATCAACTCATCAAGTAGTTGTCACATAGGTTCAACTCTTAGGGATTTACTAGGCACTCCACATTTTTTTAAGCTTCAAAGGAAAACATCTTCACCTGTGCTTTCAAAACCTGGTGTACCAACAAAACTTGTTTGAAAATACCTAAAGTTTAATCCTAAAAGTTACTAAGCAAGATTTGAACCCTAAAATTCACCACATCAAAAATAATCTTACTTGAAAACCACTGGTTGTGCACGCACACACACATCAATCAATCATTAAGGGCACAACCCAGATAAAGGGCCCATCACATTCCAAAGCACATTCAAACCTAGCCCTAAATAAAACAGAGTAGACATTGGCCTCAAGGATTCAACTCGCTCTTCAGAGCCCAGAACAAGATTCTTTTCGATTAGTCTGTTTCTACTGTTCAATCTCATGTCAAGCTAGGGGAGCAGAATCAAACGATCGCGGCTGGGGGGTACACTAGGAACCGGAGGCGCATGCCGAAGGAAGAACCTTCTCCCTAGTCCCTCCTTCTAACTGGTCGGATTGAACAAACAGAAGTAGATCAAATCATTCCTTTATCACAAGACGGGTTTTGGGAGTCTGTAAGTCTTTAGATAGCCCACTTAAGGACGAGTTTGATTGTTTGTGTTGCAAGGCACCTTTCTTCCTCCCATCTGTCATGAATCCTTCCACATATTACACACATTCCCACTCTTTCCCTCCTGTTTTGAATTATCCTCAACATGACGATTATCCTGACTTGTACTGTAATCAACCATCAGTTAGTTGGGATAACTCGGATTGGGGATACAATTTCGGACCTCCGTGTTTAGGGTCAACCTGGAACTGGAGAGAATTCTTAGAAAATCCAACCAAGAAAGAAGAAAAATGGCAAAAGAAGGACCTGAAGAAGATATTAGGGTTGGTGAAAATCAGAGAACCTCGAGAGACTATTTCCTCCTTACAACCCACCAAGCCCTACCTATCCAATGACCTGGAGTGGATAATCCTTATGAAATCAAGAGCAGCACCATATCTTTACTCCCCTCTTTTTATGGTACTGCTAGGCAGGATCCCTACAGGCATCTTGAGGAATTCACCGAGGTCTATTCCATGGTGAAGCTCCAGGGCTTTACTGATGAAGCCCTGATGAGGACTTTATTTCCTTTCTCCCTTAAGGATAAGGCCAAGCACTGGTATCATACCCTCGATGCAAGGGGAAATGATTGGGCCACCCTTAATAGAGAATTTTTGAAAAAGAACTTTCCTATGAGTAAGACCAACCATTACAGAAGAAAGATTATGGGTTTTACTCAACAGGAAGGGGATCAATTTCACGAGACTTGGGAGTGCTTTAATGACCTCTTTAGGTTATGCCCCCACCATCAGGTGCCAAGATGGCAATTAGTCGAAAGGTTCTGTAACGGATTATCTGAAAGGCACAGGCAAACCATTGATGTAGCCTGTGTAGGAACCTTCATGACCAAAACTGAGGATGAAGCCTGGGCATTATTTGAAACATTAAGTGATAATTCCATACATATGTCCTCTGCCTATCAGGAAAGAAAACCATCAATCTTGCAAAGGAAGATAGAGGCCCATGAAGCTAGGGCTACTCAGGATTTGGCTTATTAGATTCAATTATTGAACAAAAATTTTGATAGGCTTTTAGCAAACCCTGGCACGAACTCACAAGCAACCTCTATCTTTCAGGCTTCAAGTGAATGCTCCATTTTCCAAAGCACGATGCATGCCACTGCGAAGTGCCACTAGGAAAATCAATTCCTTGAGTTGATTCAGACTGACCTGAACGTGGCCCAAGGTTTCCACCCACCTCCTCGTAATAACCCTTATTTCAATACCTATGATCCGGGGTGGTGGAACCATCCAAACTTTTTATGGAAGCAAGGTGATGCTTCTAACTTAGGGAATGCAAGACCCCAACCTCCCCAACCCATATACCAACCATCCTATGCAAACCCTCCTCAGAATAAGCCTATTGAGATGGATGAACTAAAAGCAATGATGAAAGCGATGCAAAAGCATCAGAATATGGTCATCCAATCTCAGAATAAGATGATCACTGATATGTAATCCCAAATTGGCCATCTTACTGAGGTAGTTAGGCAACAGGATCCGAGGAAACTGCTTAGCTCTTCTAAGGAGAACCCAAAGGGTAAGGGGGTCATATTCAGGGAGCACGCCCAAGCTGTGACCGTGCTGAGGAGTGGAAAGAAAATCAACAAGCCTAATAGCACTCCTACGATCACCTCTCAGGATTCCCCTCCTACACCACACTCGACTTCCATCTCCACCAAGGAAGAGCCACACTGCTCTCCCTCGCTTAAAATCACTCACCTTGAGGATGTCGTCATTCCACCCCCCCCCTTTCCCACCATGACAACCCCTCTATCTAGAAGCCAATGGTGCCCTATCCTAAGCACCTATCCACTCCTAGGGAATCTTCTGTTGGTTCATCTGGAGCCAAGGATAGGACGAATGAGATTATGGACACTTTCAAGCAAGTCCACATCAACTTGCCTTTATTGGATGCTATTAAACAGGTCCCATCCCATGCCAAGTTTCTGAAAGACCTGTGCACCCAGAAGCATTGATCTAAGAGATAGGTCCAAGATAAGGTCATCCTATCTAACCATGTTAGCTCATTGCTCCAACATGGAACACCCCCCAAAATGAAAGACCTAGGGGCCCCATATATTTCAGTTGTTATAGGTAACCAACACATTGATGAGGCTCTGCTCGATTTGGGCACGGGGGTGAACATTTTACTGAGCTTTGTCTACAACCTTTTGGGAGGAGGTGATTTAAAGCCTAGTCAGTCATCCTCCAAGTCATAGACAGATCATTTAAGACACCGTGAGGATTGCTGGAAGATGTCCTGGTGAGAGTGGAGGACTTCTTCCCCATTGATTTTCTCGTACTTGACAATGACCCATCCAATAAGCCCACCAAGCTGTCCATTATCCTAGGACGCCCCTTCTTGGACACAGCCAATGCCTCTATCAATTGTAGGTCAGTGGCACTTAAAATAGGATTTGGGAATAAGAAGATCCAGTTGAATGTTTTTCATACCTACAAGCAATCTGGATTTGAAGACTATTCCCAGATTGAGATAGTTGCTGAAATCATTAAGGAGACTACTCCAGCACTCTTATGTAGAGATCCCCTTCAAAAGGTCATATCTAAAGACCATCCTCTGACTATTAAAGAAACTGAAGAGGATATGCCTGAATTAGAAGAGTTGCTGGAAGTACACAAAGTCTCTATCCCCACCCTAGACCCTGAAGGTGGATCCACTACCTAAGGCAGGGACATCTCAACTTAAACCCTCAATCCAAAAGGCTCCTGAGTTGGAGCTTAAACCCCTCTTGAGCATATTGAATATGCTTTCCTTGGCCCTAACAACACGCTCTCCGTCATTATCTCATCTGCATTAACTGAATCGTAGGAGGGAGCTTTGCTCAAGTGTTTACAAAGGCACAAGGAAGCTATTGCTTGGTCAATAGCTGACATTAAGGGTGTTGAACCCTCCCTCTGCATGCATCATATATACATGGACGAGTTCGTGAAGCCCTTTCAAGACATGTAGAGAAGGCTCAACCCCAATATGTGGGAGGTTGTCAAAAAGGAGATTCTAAAATGGTTAGATGCAGGAATTATCTATCCCATTTCAGATAGTAAATGGGTCAATCCTATACATGTTATTAAGACCCGTGCTGTTAGAGCCCTTTAAGGCATCTGGGACTTGGGTCAGACGTCTGGTCAGACATTTGGATACCTTCCCAGACGTCTGAAAATCAAATTTTTCGTGTACGTCATCGCATCTGCGTGCATGCTGCACGCAGACAGTATGCAACCTCATTTTCTTCTCTCCTTCTCTCTCCTCTCATCGATGCAACCCTAACCCAATGCCTACTTAAACCCCCCCTCCTCTCCCTCGTTCACCTCACCTTCAGCCACCCTTCTTCTTCCTCCAGCGAGAGCGGTGAGCGGTGAGCGACGAGTAGCGAGGAGCGGGCGTGAGCGGTGTGGGAGGAAAGGAGGAGCAGCGAGGGGAAGGGAGGAGAGCACATGCACGAGTCATGTGGGAGCTCGCCGGAGAGCTCACAGCCGATCGGTGCATGCGCGAGGTGGAGAGGTGCATCGGGGAGGTCCTCCCTGACATTGCTGCAGCCGGAGCAGTAGGCAAGCGGGCGCGACGCGGCCGCGCATGGTACAAGAAGGCTAAGGCAGTTCTGGTTCTGGGATTTTCCCAGAATCAGACGTTTGGATCGACATCTAGATGATGCAGACGACGTCTGGAGGAGGTTCCAGGCGACTAAGAGGTAAATCCCACAACGTACACCTTCCTTGCGGATACGGCCATGCAGGCCGTTCCACTGAGGTACTGTTCCATGCCATATTGAGGAGATTTGCGTCGCTGCATGCAGGATTCACTTTGGGAAGGCGTGGGACACGCCCTCCCACGCAGTTCAAACATCTGGAAGAGGCACCAGACGGCGGGAAGTGTTTCCAGAGGTCCGGAGAGGTTGTCAAACATCTGGAACTGGATCTAGACGGTCTAGCAGAGTTCCTGGACATCTGAGGAGTGGCGCAGGAGTTGAGGTATGGTTTTGGACTCTTTTAAGACGTCTGGAAGGTGTTCTAGACATCTGATATGAATCAGAATTACTATTTTTGACCCGTTTAGGGTCCGTTTGAGGCCCGATTTCCACAATTAAGATTTCGTTGTTCTCCGTATAAGTTCCTCTACTTGTTGGAATAATTTTATTCTATTCTGAGTGGTCTCTTGTGATTGATCCTTGTGATAGGACCTCATTCCGTTGCGGATTTGGGGTTTGCTGCGTGATGAGAACCTCATCATGAGCCATAACTAGCTCATTTTGACCTAATACAAAGGATAAAAGCTCCTACATATCTCAAGGAAAGGCTTAACTCAGAGAATTCTGAGTTTAAGAAGAAAACAAGTCATAACGGGTAAAAATGTAATTTTACCAGTATAATCTGCATACAGGGTAATTCAGGGCCCAAACATAGGTCAAAGCAACTTAACAAGAATAAAAGTGGGATGAGATGATCTAGCAAGGGCTACAGCAATTCCAAGAAACTAAATGATAATCTGTAACCCTAAAACAACCCACTTCAATTCACGAGGTTCGAGGCAAAGTAAAAATAGAATAAACCCTCTAAAATTCATAGAAAAATAATCTCTAGGGTTTAGAACCTTCAATTTGGCCTTCAGAACCCATTTTGACCTACATTGAGAACCATGCCCAATTAATAACTTAATTTGGGTTTTTGCATAAATTGACCGGTCAAACAAGGTTTAATATAGAAATGAAATTCACCATTAGATTCCTTAGGTCCTAATTAATCATGTATAAAAACTTGAGCCTAAGAAGAAACCTCCTTGACCGACCTTACACTTTGGTCCTCATATATTTACTTTTTGGCCCTCAACTTTTGAACCGTCGCATTTTGGCCCCTAACTCTCCTTCGTTCTTTGCATTCAGGTCCCCCCTGCAAAACCTGCCAGCACCATGCTCCGGCGACCTTGCGCGGAGCATGGCGCCGCGCAGGGTGAGGGGGAAAGCCTGGCAAGTAAACCGGGGGTGCCCTGCGTCGTCAGCCGTCGCAGGGACACCCCCCTGGTCGCTGTAGCCCACCATACCGGCCGTGCGAACGCACGGACGGTATGGGTTTTCGTCTCCGGCCATCCTCCGGCGAGGGAGACACGTCGTCTCCCTCCGCCTTCCTCCCTGTTTTGATCCCTATAAATACCCCCCGTTGCTCCACCGACCGGGGCAGCTCGGATCTGACGGAGAAAACCCCCAACTTTCCTCTCTTCTCACTCCGGCAGACGCTCACCAGCTCCGGCGGTTCCTCCCCCTCCTCCTCTTCGCTCTGCCGCAATACCAGCAGCAGAGACTTCCTCCCCTGCTCCTCCCGCGCCACGCCGCACCCAGCTGGCGTCCCTCCGGCTCTCTGCTCGCCGCCGCCCCTTTCCCTGAGCATCTTCTTCTCCGGCGACAGTCGATACGACTGTCGCCCTGCTGCTCCCCCTTCGTCCCTGCAAGTAAGCTAGAACTACTTCCCTTCCTCTCCTCTTTCTTTCCCCGATTTCAATTTGTCCAATTAAGCCCTCGACCGACCCTGACCATCGTCACCCCCTTCGTCTCCGGCCACCCTCCGGCGAGATGCCCCCATCGCTCCACAGCCTCACACGCCTCGCCGACCCTCACCGAACCTCCGCCTCATCACACTGAGCACCCCCCACCCCTCCACTGCCACTCCAAACCTCCGTAACGCTCCCCCAAACAAACCCACTTCTCCGGTTGCAGTCCAACCTAGGGCTGCCGCCAGACACCACCTTGCGGCTTGCCTCACAGCGCCGCACCTTCGCCGTGCCACGGCGAAGGTTCCCCAGTAGTTTGATCAGGCCGAGAGGCCGTATTCGTGTCCGACAGGTTCTGAGGCTCGACCGCCATTAACGCACATTGAAGTAGCTTCTCCCGCGCTCCAGGCTTGAGGACTCCAGGTCTCCAGCTGCTGCGGATTACGGGGAGTCCTGCGAGGGCAGCCAGCCAGCAACCGACGCAAATCGAAGCCGCAGCTGCAGAAGCAAGGCCGCGGTCTTCCAGCAGGCGCACGCGAGGAGAGGCCTCCGTTTAGTCCCACATCGGCACAGGTGAAGAAGAAGGACCGCGGAAGAAGAAGGAAGCTGAGGGAGACACTGTAGCAACAGGCAGTTTAAGTCGTCTGATTTGGAAATCAGACGACGTCCTGAAGAGAAAAGAAGAAAGAAGGAGGGGCGGCGTCCTGCCTGGAAAAAGAAAAAAAGGAGATCTGAAGAACAACAGAAGAAGGCGAGGCAGAGGAGAACACAAAAGAACAAGGGAAGAACTGAAAGAAGAAGAACAAAGAAGAAAGAAGAAGATCTGAAGAAAGACAGAAGAAAAAGCAGGAACAGCTGGAAGAAGAAGAAGAGCATCACCACTGCAGAAGAAGAAGATCACCTCTGCAGACAAAGAAGAAGAAGATCTGAGACGAGGAGAAACAAAGAGAAAACAACAAATCCTTTCTCTCTCTTTCTTTATTTTTGTAAAAGAAACATGTATATCTCTTGAATACAACTTGCTCCCTGAGTTCGACCTCGGGAACTCTTTTCCGAGTAAAAAATTTATATATTTGAAATGATGGCAACAACTGGCTATACTACGACGCTATAACAATAAAACCCGGTTGTCACTAAAAACGAACCATCATTTTTTGGCGCCGTTGCCGGGGAGCAACGGCTATTCTAGAGGTAAACATTCCTGTTTCTTTTTAATTTCTGATAATCTCCTCTCTTTTGTGCAGAAAACTACAGGAAATCAAGAAGACAAGCAACCGCACAACAACCACTCCGAGGACAGGTAAATTTTTCCTCTCGCTATTAACCCCTAAACTCTAAAGAGGAAGAAAAGAAAAGAACAAGCAATATAGGGCTAACCTGTCTTCCATACTTAGTAACCATAAAAGTTGCATGTTTTCAACTCATTAGTCCTGCACACTATTAAGGGTATTTAAGGGCTAACACATTCTTGCTTGAGCCCTAATTACCCAACAAAGAACTAACTGGACCATGTAGAGCCAACATAAGATTCAACATTAGGGTTTTAGAGACACACTACTTAAATCAAGAATGGAGAAAATCCAAAAGAAGTGTGCCTAAACCATTGATTGAAAATACCTGTTCAAAAGAAAACCTAAAACAATTGGCTCTCTAAACACTTGAACCCTAAAAGACAAGACCTAAAAGCTCTCAAAGAAAACAAGAGGTAAAGTTGACCCCTTGGGTCAACCAACCTTAAATTAGGTCACCCTTTGCACTTAAAAGACTAAAGTTCAAGTGAAACCTTAAGCACCCTGATCTTAAAATTGGTAGACTTAAGAGGTCAAGATCCCCATTCTGGTCTACCTGGAGCCGCAGTGACAAGAGAGGTCGGGTGGGGGAAACCCTGTAACCCGTGGGGACGCTCTACCGTGTAGGGGTCTTCGCGGGACTCTCCCTCTCTGGCTGCCCAGGTAATTCTCAGGTGGACGATCTTTCTGATCAAGGGGTCCATCTGCCCCGCACCTCTATAGTCACCCAACACATTTTTGGGTGCCTTGATTGGGTCCAGCACCTTCTAAACTTACCTCTTCCAACAGTGCATGTACGGAAGGAGGTCCCTAAGACCACCCTTAAGACCTCCTTTAGAAATTCGCTCTCGTCAAGGCCAAGCCTCGACGCCCGTGTTTGTGCAGCAACACCCTCACATTATTCTCTCTTCTGATTCAGAACCAAGTTCTTCTTCTCCCCCCATCATGGCTCAGCCAGTTGAGGAAGAAAATAATCTGGAACACCAGCTCCAGCGACTCAATGACCTCTTCCAAAACTTCGTGCACCCACCACAGCGTCCTATGATGCGGGACCACTACAATCCTGCTGCGGTGGCCATTGAGCCTCGAGTCAGAATCCCGACTGGAGGACCTGATTCCGAATTAAAGCCCAACATGATTCATGCTATACCTAAATTCCATGGGCTTAATTCTGAAGATCCCTTCCAGCACATCAAACAGCTAAAGCATCTGGCCCACACTTTTGGATCAGATGCGCAAAATCGGGATATTCTTCTCATGAAGATGTTCTCCTTTTCTCTTATGGACAAGGCCGCCCATTGGTATCAAACTCAGACCCGGCCGATCAACACTTGGGAAGAACTTCAATCCGAGTTTTTGAAAAAGTTTTTTCCCGTTGGTCGGACCAACGCCTTGCGCCATCAGATTACACACTTCACTCAACAATTAGGAGAACCTCTCCATGAGGCATGGGATCGTTTTCAGGATCTCATGAGGAAGTGCCCCCATCACGGAGTTCCTAAATGGGAACAAGTCCAATCTTTTTACCAGGGACTCCGTGAGGACATCCGCCTTTTCGTCAATGCAACTTGCGGAGGAAACATCATGGGTCAACATGAAGACACCGTATGGGAGATTCTCGAAAACATGTGCGAGAACTCCATCAACAATGACTCCATGGGATTATTCGACAGGACGAATACCCGCGCAGCGACGAATCTTAAGGGAGCACATGAGACGCAGGGCCTGTCCGCATCAGTCGACCTGGAATTAATGGCCAGTCGATTGGACAAGGTCTCAATCATTGAAAAGAAGGTGGATGAGCTGACTTAGCACTTACAGCGAGCCACCTCCGCGCGTAACTCCTTTGCACAACCTCCTTCCACACAGGAGACTGTGCAAAACATCCTCCACCGATCTTCCCCTGGGATGGATCCATATCCATCCCCATCTGATTCTTGGATCAGAGGATCATCCGATCCATTCTACACCAGCCGGGGGAACTCCATTCCTCCTTTCCCTGATTCTCAGGAGGTTCCTCAGACCTGCGAGGACCTCAACGCCATCCAGAACGACCCATTCTCCAACACTTACAACCCTGGATGGAGAAACCATCCCAATTTTCAGTGGGTGGGAAATTCCCAAACCCAAAGACCACCTTTTCAGTCCCGCCCACAGCCCTCTCGTCATTACCAGCCGCCTCAGCCTCGGCCCAACCCTACTTATCCATCAGGGCCAAATCAGGATCAAATGTCCCTAATCCTTCAGACTCTGGCTGACATTCAAAAAACGAATGCGGCTATTCAAAAACAGCACAAGGACGAGCTTACAGAAGTTAAAACTCAACTGGCCCAGTTGGCAAATTCTCGCCAACCAGGCACACTCCCTTCCCAACCTCTTCCTAACCCAAATAACGTGCCAACCCAGAAGCGCGTTATGAATCCAAATTTAGGCCACGCCCAATGGATTTATCAGGCTCCTACTGCTCCATCTCCAGACGAGATGGAAGCCTCAACTTCTTATGCGGGATTTCAGCAGCAGCCACCCCTCCTACCAAACCCAAACCAAAATCAGGCCGGATTAAATTCTGTAACAACACGTAGTGGTAAAACAACTCAAGACCCGCATTATCCAAACCACTCCAAGCCTGATAACCATGACCCTAGGATAGTTATCCAAGGTACCGCTGTTCCAGACCCACAACCTGGACCTATCCTAGAAGAACCAACCAAGATCCCGTTTCCCGAGGCCCTGACCAAGGGAAAAAAGACCACCAAACCCGTGGCCCATGAGGAGGACCTGGTCAAGCTCTTTGAGCAGGTCCACATAAACATCCCCTTGATGGATGCAATCCGCCACGTACCAGCTTACGCACGATTTCTAAAGAATATATGTACACCCCAGCGTAAGCCGCGAACCAAGGGAGGGAGCCCAATTGTTCTGTCAGAGCAAGCCAGCTCTGTAATCCTTAGTAGACTCCCACCCAAGGCAAAAGATCCTGGAACTCCCCTGATTTCCTGTAAGATAGGTGGTACCCAATTTGATAGAGCATTGTTAGACTTGGGTGCATCCATAAACCTGATACCCACATCCTTACTTGACCATCTAGAAGAATCTGAGCTGAAACCAACCGAGGTGACATTACAATTAGCAGATCGATCTATAAAGTCACCAAAAGGGATTCTCGAGGATGTTATCGTAAGAGTGCGGGATTTCTATTTTCCAGTGGACTTTATAGTCTTAGATATGGATGCACCTGAGAACCCTAGGGATACACCAATCATTCTAGGGAGACCTTTCTTGGCTACTGCTAGAGCCAACATCAGCTGTGAGGAGGGCCAAATAGAGCTTAAGTTTGGAGATCAAACACTAAAAATTGATATATTTAAGGCCTAACAAGGAATTAATTACGGCGTCATCGAACAAATTTGTGACATCAAGACTTTGGTTGATGAATCACACCTCCAGAATGACTCGATTATGCCTCATCAACCACAGAAGGATCTTGACCCGCAAACAGAGGAGTCAAATCCAGATATGAACAACCTAGTAACTCCCACCCTTGAACCTCACATCTATACTGAACCACCCGCTGCTGCTGAAAACCCCATCCTCGAACTGAAACCCCTTCCTGCTCACCTGAAATATGTCTTTTTGGGTTCTAATCAGACCCTTCCTGTGATTATCAATTCCAACCTCAGTCCTGAACAGGAATCCCGTCTGATTATTGTCCTCCAGCAACATCGCAAAGCCATCGGATGGACTCTCGATGATTTGACTGGAATAAGTCCCTCTTATTGTACTCATCATATCTATTCAGAAGAGGGCACACGACCTTCTCGTGAAATGCAGAGACGCTTAAACCCCAATCTGCAGGAGGTCGTGAAAAAGGAGATCATCAAATGGTTAGATGCCGGAATCATCTACCCGATCTCCGATAGTCGTTGGGTGAGCCCAATTCAGGTCGTGCCCAAGAAGGCAGGACTCACCACTATAACGACTGAGACCGGAGAAATCATTCCTACCCGATTAGCCAACTCGTGGAGAGTCTATATAGATTACCGTCGACTCAATTCCTCCACGAAGAAGGATCATTTCCCACTACCCTTCATTGATCAAATTCTCGAAAAACTAGCGGGAAATAGGTTCTTCTGCTTTCTTGACGGGTACTCCGGTTATAACCAGGTGGCAATCCATCCTGAGGACCAAGAAAAGACCACGTTCACCTGCCCCTTCGGAACATACGCTTTCCGAAGGATGCCTTTCGGTCTTTGCAATGCACCCGCTACTTTTCAGCGATGCATGCTTGCCATATTCTCAGATATGGTAGGTGATTATCTGGAAGTCTTCATGGATGACTTTTCAGCTTTCGGAGCATCATTCGACGATTGCCTCCAACACTTGGTCCAGATACTCAGGCGGTGCATCGATGTGAATTTGGTTCTTTCCTGGGAAAAGAGCCATTTCATGGTGCCTGAGGGAATTGTCCTGGGACACTCAATTTCAGAGAAAGGTATCCAAGTGGATCGAGCTAAGGTTAATCTGATTTCTCACCTTCCTATGCCTAGCTCGATCAGGGACATCCGATCCTTTTTAGGGCATGTCGGTTTTTATCGACGATTTATCCCTGATTTTTCAAAAATCGCACGCCCCCTGACCACTCTTCTCTCCAAGGATGTTCCCTTCGAAATTTCCAAGGAATGCACTCAAGCATTTGAAATCCTGCGTGACCGAGTTACCCAAGCCCCGATCCTACAGTCCCCTGATTGGTCTCAACCCTTTGAGATCATGTGTGATGCATCCGACTTCGCTGTAGGAGCGGTTTTGGGACAGAAAATTGACAAGAAACCTGTGGTCATTTACTACGCCAGCAAAACACTCGATGAGGCTCAGTGTAACTATACGGTTACTGAGAAAGAGCTGCTAGCTGTAGTATTTGCCCTAGAAAAGTTCAGATCGTACCTTCTGGGTTCCCGTGTCATCATATACTCGGATCACACAGCTGTGAGGCATCTCCTTGCAAAGAAGGACGCGAAACCTCGATTAATCCGATGGATCTTGCTGTTGCAAGAATTTGACCTTGAGATTCGCGACAAAGCGGGAAAGCAAAACGTGGTAGCTGATCACTTGTCCCGTCTTCCTTCTGAAATAATTAACCCTTCTGGACCCATCACTGAGCATTTTCCCGATGAGCACATGCTGACTATTGGTACTAGCCTTCCATGGTTTGCTAATATAGTAAATTACTTGGCATCTCATCAGACCCCGTCCGATTGGCCGAAGGCCAAGAAAGACAAATTACACTCCGATGCCAAGTATTACATTTGGGAAGACCCATACCTCTTCCGCATAGGTGCCGATCAGATCATCCGGAGATGTGTCCCAGAAGGGGAATTCAACAATATCCTCTCTTTCTGCCATGACCAGGCATGCGGTGGCCATTTTGCCGGGCATAAAACCGCATCAAAAGTCCTCCAGTGCGGCTTTTACTGGCCCACACTGTTCAAAGACGCATACAATCACTGCAAGGCATGCAGTCGCTGCCAGACTTTGGGCAACATGAGCCATCGCGACATGATGCCTATGCAATCGATTCTAGTATGCGAAATCTTTGATGTTTGGGGGATTGATTTTATGGGGCCCTTTCCTGTTTCGGATGGTTTCGAATACATTCTGTTGGCTGTGGACTACGTGTCCAAATGGATCGAAGCCATACCGACCCAAACCTGTGATCACAAAATCGTTCTCAAATTCATTCATCAACACATTTTCTCAAGGCTCGGGATTCCTCGTGCAATAATCTCTGATGGGGGGACCCATTTCACAAATGCTCAGTTTAGGTCACTGATGACCAAATACGGGGTGTCTCACCGAATCTCTACTCCTTACCACCCCCAAACTAATGGTCTAGCTGAGCTGTCCAATCGGGAGATCAAGAAAATCCTGCAAGTCACTGTTCGACCTGACAGGAAGGACTGGTCGTCCCGACTTCCGGAAGCATTGTGGGCCTATAGGACCGCCCACAAAACCCAATTGGGCATGTATCCCTTTAGACTGGTGTACGGAAAGGCATGCCACCTTCCCGTCGAACTGGAGCATAAAGCCTATTGGGCAGTACGGAACTGTAATCTAGATCTTTCCAAGGCTGGGACCCACAGAAAACTCCAAATCAGCGAGATCGATGAATTACGCCTAGACGCGTACGAGAACTCACAAATCTACAAGGAGCGGGTTAAAGCCTTCCACGACAAACACATCTCGAGAAAGATCTTTCATCCTGGTCAAAAGGTCCTACTCTTTGATACCCGACTCAAACTCTTCCCAGGAAAACTGAGATCTAAGTGGGTCGGACCATATTTGGTCCGACAGGTTTTTGGAAATGGAGCAATCGAAATCAGTCCACTCAGCCACGATTCTGAACCTTTCATCGTGAACGGTCAGAGACTCAAGCCGTTCATTGATGTAACTTCTACTGATTTGGCTGAGGCATCTTATATCCTCCTTTCCCCTTGAGCTTATTGCGCCCAGCCGATGGCGTAAAACTCAGCGCTTAACGGGAGGCAGCCCGTCATTCTCTTTGAAAACCTGAAACTTGTTCCGACACCTTTTTGCACTCAAAGTTCACCCTTGTAGACAGCCGACCCCACCTCAGATGCTTGCATCTGAGATTAGAAATCGTCCGCAAAAATTCAACCCAACCCATCCACTCATCCAAATTTCTGTCTTAAGGAATGAACTAAGTTAAATAAAAACCCCCTAGGTTACAATGAGGACATTGCAAATCTTAGGCATGGGGGGGTATGAAAGTGCAAAACTTGTAAGAAAAGGTTTCAAACAAAAAAATTCACATATGCCAAAAACACCATAAAAATTAAAAAATTTTCGAAAAAGAATAAGAGGAAAAGAGGAGAAGGAAATTTTGTGAAGGAGAAAAGAAACAAAATGAAAAAGGAGCACAAAATTATGAGAAAAAGTGATAGTCATTAGTAAGGAACTAAGGAATTAACCTAAGTTCTAGACCTCATTCAAGAAAAGTGCACAATGAGATTAGTAAAGAATGCAAACCTTAGGCATTCTTGAATAGACTCTTAGCACCCATTAAGATCTGGACACTCCTCAAGAGGTTGAGGAAAATGAAAAGCTGAAGTATTAGGTCTAAGGCTTAGGGAGTATTCGGCCTCGTTAACTAATTTTTGGTTTACGGGACTCAGTAACCTAAGCACCCTAACCTCACACACAGCCTGGTTCAGTAAGCGTAAAAATCAGAATCACGCAGAAGCGTCGCAAAATTCTGAAAAGAACACTTAGAATAGGAGCGGTCGATCAACACAAGTTGATTTGGACGAGTTCCCAGCGCGGAGAGGCGGGAAATCCCCTCGAAGATGCGTAACAAAATATCATCTCCTCGGTGCTTGTCTCTTAGGATATTTACATATCCTACTGGGGGCATGTAAGCACTCTACTGGTTCAGATTCCATGGATGGCATTATCTCGAAGTGTCAATTGCCAGGGTCTGGATTCGGCCACGGAACACCATGGATGGGATTATCTCGAAATCTCAATAGCCAGGGTTCCGGGGGTTGCCATGGGCGGTGCTATCTCGAAGCATCGATCGCCAGGAACCCTTGAGGATTGATGATGGGAGCAAGGAATCTGATACAGACCGTGTTGAAAAGCCAATCCTAGGCTAGAACTAAAAAGAAAAAGAGAGAGAAAACTCTCCAAACAGAAAAACTTTCTATCTCTCTCTTACAAAACGCACTGCGAACTGAGCCAGGGCTAAAATCATTTCAAGCACGGGTGCTTTAACCACGAAGTCCAATAAACCTTAGGTTAGTTCTTGTGGACCTTAAAAACCTTTGCTAAAGACTGAGGCTAAGGCTAGACAGATTTGGATCTTGATTGGTACTAGAGTACCTTTTAGGCCTATGGTCAGCATTCTAACCTAATCTATGCTCAAATAAAAAAGGCACTTATCTAAAACTATTAAAAACTTCATGGTCTAGAACAAGGGTTGAAACCTTAAGTTTTTGCTAAGGGACTAGCAAAAGCTAGGCATGGGGGTATGATGAGAACCTCATCATGAGCCATAACTAGCTCATTTTGACCTAATACAAAGGATAAAAGCTCCTACATATCTCAAGGAAAGGCTTAACTCAGAGAATTCTGAGTTTAAGAAGAAAATAAGTCATAAGGGGTAAAAATGCAATTTTACCAGTATAATCTGCATACAGGGTAATTCAGGGCCCAAACATAGGTCAAAGCAACTTAACAAGAATAAAAGTGGGATGAGATGATCTAGCAAGGGCTACAGCAATTCCAAGAAACTAAATGATAATCTGTAACCCTAAAACAACCCACTTCAATTCACGAGGTTTGAGGCAAAGTAAAAATAGAATAAACCCTCTAAAATTCATAGAAAAATAATCTCTAGGGTTTAGAACCTTCAATTTGGCCTTCAGAACCCATTTTGACCTACATTGAGAACCATGCCCAATTAATAACTTAATTTGGGTTTTTGCATAAATTGACCGGTCAAACAAGGTTTAATATAGAAATGAAATTCACCATCAGATTCCTTAGGTCCTAATTAATCATGTATAAAAACTTGAGCCTAAGAAGAAACCTCCTTGACCGACTTTACACTTTGGTCCTCATATATTTACTTTTTGGCCCTCAACTTTTGAACCGTCGCATTTTGGCCCCTAACTCTCCTTCGTTCTTTGCATTCAGGTTCCCCCTGCAAAACCTGCCAGCACCATGCTCCGGCGACCTTGCGCGGAGCATGGCGCCGCGCAGGGTGAGGGGGAAAGCCTGGCAAGTAAACCGGGGGTGCCCTGCGTCGTCAGCCGTCGCAGGGACACCCCCCTGGTCGCTGTAGCCCACCATACCGGCCGTGCGAACGCACGGACGGTATGGGTTTTCGTCTCCGGCCATCCTCCAGCGAGGGAGACACGTCGTCTCCCTCTGCCTTCCTCCCTGTTTTGATCCCTATAAATACCCCCCGTTGCTCCACCGACCGGGGCAGCTCGGATCTGACGGAGAAAACCCCCAACTTTCCTCTCTTCTCACTCCGGCAGACGCTCACCAGCTCCGGCGGTTCCTCCCCCTCCTCCTCTTCGCTCTGCCGCAATACCAGCAGCAGAGACTTCCTCCCCTGCTCCTCCCGCGCCACGCCGCACCCAGCTGGCGTCCCTCCGGCTCTCTGCTCGCCGCCGCCCCTTTCCCTGAGCATCTTCTTCTCCGGCGACAGTCGATACGACTGTCACCCTGCTGCTCCCCCTTCGTCCCTGCAAGTAAGCTAGAACTACTTCCCTTCCTCTCCTCTTTCTTTCCCCGGTTTCAATTTGTCCAATTAAGCCCTCGACCGACCCTGACCATCGTCACCCCCTTCGTCTCCGGCCACCCTCCGGCGAGATGCCCCCATCGCTCCACAGCCTCACACGCCTCGCCGACCCTCACCGAACCTCCGCCTCATCACACTGAGCACCCCCCACCCCTCCACTGCCACTCCAAACCTCCGTAACGCTCCCCCAAACAAACCCACTTCTCCGGTTGCAGTCCAACCTAGGGCTGCCGCCAGACACCACCTTGCGGCTTGCCGCACAGCGCCGCACCTTCGCCGTGCCACGGCGAAGGTTCCCCAGTAGTTTGATCAGGCCGAGAGGCCGTATTCGTGTCCGACAGGTTCTGAGGCTCGACCGCCATTAACGCACATTGAAGCAGCTTCTCCCGCGCTCCAGGCTTGAGGACTCCAGGTCTCCAGCTGCTGCGGATTACGGGGAGTCCTGCGAGGGCAGCCAGCCAGCAACCGACGCAAATCGAAGCCGCAGCTGCAGAAGCAAGGCCGCGGTCTTCCAGCAGGCGCACGCGAGGAGAGGCCTCCGTTTAGTCCCACATCGGCACAGGTGAAGAAGAAGGACCGCGGAAGAAGAAGGAAGCTGAGGGAGACACTGTAGCAACAGGCAGTTTAAGTCGTCTGATTTGGAAATCAGACGACGTCCTGAAGAGAAAAGAAGAAAGAAGGAGGGGCGGCGTCCTGCCTGGAAAAAGAAAAAAAGGAGATCTGAAGAACAACAGAAGAAGGCGAGGCAGAGGAGAACACAAAAGAACAAGGGAAGAACTGAAAGAAGAAGAACAAAGAAGAAAGAAGAAGATCTGAAGAAAGACAGAAGAAAAAGGAAGAACAGGAACAGCTGGAAGAAGAAGAAGAGCATCACCACTGCAGAAGAAGAACATCACCTCTGCAGACAAAGAAGAAGAAGATCTGAGACGAGGAGAAAAAAAGAGAAAACAACAAATCCTTTCTCTCTCTTTCTTTATTTTTGTAAAAGAAACATGTATATCTCTAGAATACAACTTGCTCCCTGAGTTCGACCTCGGGAACTCTTTTCCGAGTAAAAAATTTATATATTTGAAATGATGGCAACAACTGGCTATACTACGACGCTATAACAATAAAACCCGGTTGTCACTAAAAATGAACCATCACTGCGGCACGTGGACCTGCCGATCAAGCTCCCATTACTCTTGGGTTTACTGTAGAGTGGTTTCCCCTAGTTTAATTACAAACATGAATGCATATGTGGAATGAATGTTAGATCCTAGGGTATGGCATGAATCCTAGGGCTAGAAATACTGAAATATTTGTATTAAACGTATGGATTGCAGTCTGGATGAGTAGATAGGAAAATAACAATTGCCTGTAAGTGAATAACAGCTGCCTGTGAAATGTAAAGTACTTGTGTTAGCAAACTGTTGCATGTAAATTCCTGTTGTTTACGTTAAATGTCATAATATGAGCTGCATGTATATGAACTATAAATGAAAGATTGAATGTTGGAAACACAAGCTACCTACGAATAAACCTGGAATGTGAACAATAAAGCTACATGTTACATGTGTAGGACCTGAGAAATGAAACTAGAAATGATGAAACCTAGTATGGCATGGCCTGAGAAACATGAGCATGAACCCTACGGGGAATTAGGAGTAGAGCTCCTTGAGATAAATGGAATGGAACTGGAAATATGAATGGGGAAGTGAGCTGGCCCTTGAGTACGTAGTACCAAGGAGAGCGACTGTCCCCTTGTTTAGTGCAGAGCGGAGCTAGCTACCCTAGGGTTGGGACTCGAGGTTAGGATTGGCCACTTTGTATCGACTTGTTGGCCCTCGTGTACACAGTACCGGGGAGAGCTACTAGTGTAGGGAGAGAGCTAGCCACCCCACGGGGCCCGGGGTTCAGCTAGCCGCTCTACACCGACTTGTTAGGCCCACTGGGCAAACCAGGGTAGTCAGGTGAGGGTGCGCAGACTGTGTAGGGGCGAGACCCCAGTTTGGTTCTTAGGGGCTAGACCCCTGTTACTGAGAGGGCTATGCCCTATACTGGTTCGATGCTGTGCTTTGGGTGCACCCGTTAACGGAAACGACTAACCGTGTGCCAGTGCGGGGTAGCTACTCGTGTGTTTATCGCACGTGCCGTAGTCACCGTTACATCTGTCAGTGACCTTGGGTTAGTTGACTGAGTGTAGTACCACCACAAGGGACTCTCCCGGCCAGGAGAGCACCACGTGCTACTTCTACTCTTCGGAAAAGGCTGCAATCAAGATTGTTTCCACGAGGAACATTCGAGATCAAGAAAGAGACCTGATAAATAAACCAAGTGATGAAAGAAAGAATAATTAGTTAAAGAAAAAAAAGAAATTGAAAAACAACAGCTACCTGCCCACTTTTACTGTTTTAGTTAACTGGTTGCCACTCTACTCAGCGTTCGCTGATTTCGTGTACTCATAACCTTTTTCAGGTCCAGGTGTAGAGCAGCCAGAGCCTACAGCTGCAGAGGGTGCTGGACCCAGTAGAGCCCAGTAGTTATAGCTTTTTGTTGTACTCCATTTCCTATTGTAGTGAGTAGTTGTTACACTTCTGTACTCTTTTATTGTGAACTTTATATTCCTGTACCTGTTTAATTTTCTACTGTTGTGGTGGTGTGTACTGTAGTAGTTTACTTCTTTACTGCTATACTTTTGTTACTGTTAGTTGCTTGCATGGTAAATGTGATTTATTTTACTGCTTGTTTGTTACTTTCTTGTTGGACGACTAGGTCTTGAGATCAGTCGTGTTGGTCCAGTCTCGTGTCCTGTAGGGATTCGAGAACTGGGTCGTAACACATGTGGTGCACAAAAAGGCAAGAATCATTGTGGAAGAAAACGACCAAGGAGAGTTGGTAACCACTAGACCCTCAACTAGTTGAAGGGTGTGCATTGATTACCGCCGTTTAAACATGGCTACCTAGAAAGACCATTTTCCCATACCATTTATTGATCAGATTTTGGAACAACTGGCGACGAATAAGTACTTCTATTTCCTTGATGGGTACTCTGGGTCTAATCAGATAGCCATCTTTCCTGACGATCAGGAGCATACCACTTTCATGAGTCCATATGGCACATTTGCATTCTGCCGAACACCATTTGGGTTATGTAATGCTCCTGCCACTTTCCAACATTGTGTGATGGCTAACTTTTCTGATATGATAGACGAGTTTGTAGAAATTTTCATGGATGATTTCTCTATTTATGGCTCATCATTTGACCTATGCCTTTCGCACCTTGATAAAGTCTTAACCCGTTGCAAAGAGGCAAAGCTGGTGCCTAGTTGGGAGAAAAGCCACTTTATGATCCAGCAGGGCATTATTTTGGGGCTTGTAGTTTCCAAGAGAGGATTAGAGGTAGATACTGCCAAAATTGATTCCATCTCTAAGCTTCCATCTCCCACTAATGTTCGTCAAGTTAGATCTTTTCTTGGCCATGCTAGATTCTATAGGCACTTCATTAGAGATTTCAGTAAAATCTCTAAGCCACTCTGCCATTTGTTAGCGAAGGATATTTCCTTCGATTTTGATGACAGATGTGGTGAGTCTTTCCAAGTCTTGATGAAAGCCCTTGTTACTGCGTCGATTCTCCAAGCACCAGATTGGACCCTCCCGTTTGAACTAATGTGCGATGCTTCTGATTTCGTAGTGGGAGCGGTCTTAGGTCAAACGATTGATGGAAAACCTCATGTTTTGCATTATGCCAATAAGACCCTTACAGATCCTCAGCAAAACTACACAGTCACTAAAAAGGAACTTCTTGTTGTAGTGTTTTCTTTGAAAAAATTTTGGACTTATTTGTTGGGATCTAAGGTTGTGGTGTTCACTGATCATTCTGCTTTAAAGCATCTTCTTTCTAAAAAGAACACCAAACCTTATTTGATTTGTTGGATTCTGCTACTCCAGGAGTTTGACCTGGAAATAAAAGATAAGAAAGGAGTTAAGCATGTGGTAGCAGATCAACTATCCAGGATCCCTATTGAGACATCAACCCCTGCTGACGATATCCAAGAGACTTTTCCTTATGAGTCTCTGATGGCCATGGAGGCCAAAACTCCTTAGTTCGCTAAGATAGTGAACTATCTGGTCACGGGCATAGCCCCCAACACTTGGGACAAGTAGAAGCGAGACAGGTTTCTTGCCAACGCTAAATTTTATCACTTGGAGGAACCTAAGCTTTTTAGAATAGCCCCTGACCAGTTATTCCACCGTTGCGTCCCTGATAAAGAATAAAGGAGTGTTATGAGTTTCTACCATGACCTTCACTGTGAAGGGCATTTTAATGGAAAAAAGAGTGCCCAAAAGGTTCTTCAGTCTAGTTTTTGGTGGCCCACATTATTTCGAGATGCACATACATATGTAGGTGCATGTCTACGTTGCCAACAGATGGAAACCATTAGAAAAAGGGATGAGATGCCCCAGCAACCTATTCTCCCTGTTGAGATCTTTGATATTTGGGGGATCGATTTCATGGGTCCCTTTCCTGTGTCCTTCAGATATGAGTACATCCTTACGGCCGTGGACTATGTATCAAAATGGATAGAAGCCATACTCACGTAGACCAATGACCATTCTGTGGTCTTGGATTTTGTTATGGCTAATATCATTTCTCGATATGGGTGCCCAAGGATGATCATAAGTGATGGAGGACCTCACTTAAAGAATGTACACTTCACAAGACTACTCCAAAATTTAGGAGTCAACCACATGATAGCCACACCTTACCATCCCCAAACAAGTGGACAAGTTGAATTGTCTAATAGGGAGATTAAACGGATTTTGGAAAAAACTGTTAGGCCGGACCGTAAGGATTGGTCGAAAAAATTGAATGATACTCTTTGGGCCTACAAAACAGCTTATAAGACTCCCTTGGGCATGCTTCCTTTCCGTCTTGTCTACGGAAAGGCATGCCACCTTCCCGTTGAAATTCAACACAAAGCTTGTTGGGCTATTAAAAATGTTAACTTAAATCTGGATAAAGCGGGAAATGCACGCATGTTGGAGTTAAGTGAGCTTAAGGAGCTTTGTAATGAAGACTACGAAACATCTCAAGCTTACAAACAACGTACAAAGGTCTTCCATGATAAGCACATCGTTAAAAAGATCTTTAAGCCCAACCAGTGGGTCTGGCTTTTCAATTTCAGACTTAAATTATTTCCAGGAAAGCTCAAGTCTCGCAGGGATGGACAGTACATTATTATCAATGCCTTCCCTCATGGAGCAGTAGAAATTTGGAACCCTGCTTCTGTGCAAGCTTTAAGGTAAATGGCCAATGACTTAAACCTTATACTACTCTTTCAGATGGCCAAGTTTTGGATGCACTTCGGCTTGAGGAGCCTTAGCTCCTCCCACTCTCCTCCTCAGGTTATATTCTTCTACGTATTTTTTTTCCAATGAGGACATTATCAATCTTAGGCATGAGGGGGTATAATCTGAGGATGTTTATAGCATTTATAAATATTTGCATGCATTTAGGATACGTGCATTAGTTTGAAAAAAAAAAATCTCTTTTGTTTTCTTGAACTGAATTGGTTAGTCCCTAGCAGAAGTTTTTATTAAGGAGGTTTCATTAAAGATTTTCTTCTTAAATTATTTCTAAGTTTAGAATCTAGTACAGTTCACTTGCACATAGACTGGGTAATGGATCTTTGTAGAAAATCAATAAGTATATTTGGTCTGCTGAATCCTTAGGCAGTTTGAAGGGAATTAGGAAAACTATCTTCTATTAGATCCACCTAATATTTGTGAGGAGAAAGTAGAGAGACTACTGGTGCACTAAGTCTAGTGCAAGGACTCTTAAGTTTTGGATAATTAGATGATAATACCTTAGAGTTAGGCATAGCTTTCGCTTTCTGTTCCAACATGCGAACATTGTGTGAATTCCTGAGAGTCACCAAATAAGGCAGATACACAGAGATTGAGTCCTAATAAAACTATGACTATAGTGGATGGTTACGACCATCCTTCATAGAGTCCTCAGCTGAAGGAGGGTAATAGTTTCAAAGGTTAAAAGTACACTTGTCCTATCCATCCTTTCCCGATGTCGAGAGTAGGCACTTTCACCAAATAAGCCACACAATATCCTCTTGACCAGCATCATCCCTAATAATGCCTCATAAATAAAAGTATGCATCATTTTCTGTTAGTAGAAAAAATATATAAATAAATAAATAAAAACAACAAAAGAAAAAAAACACACACACAGAGAGAAAAAGAAAAAGAAAAGAGTTCAAGTTTATGTCTTATCTTCATGTCATTTTTATATGTCGATGTTTTTGAGGCAACAATAAAAATACTCATTGCAATCCACCAAATATGACCCATACCTACTTTTTAGTATTTCTGATCGCCCGAATACTGGCTGAGGACTTCTAACTTAGTTGTAGGGTTATTAGGACTTAAGTTGAAGTGTGAATGCATGTGAGGCCACCAAACATTGAGTACATTTACAAAATCTAGTAAGATATGTAATCTTAGAAAAGAAAGAAGAAAAAGGAAAAGAAAAGAGAGAGTAAGTGCAAAGGAACATTAAGAGAGCATAGTTTTGTTTAGCCTCTCTCTGGGTGACTTGTTTGATAGTCTAGAGATTTAGAGTCTGCAGTACTAGACTACATGTAGCACCAGATGAGTATGAGCCACCAAATATAAATCCATTCAACCCAGTATCTCCTAACTAAGACAAAAAGTTGGGGTCAAATTATAGATCATTTTCTACTTTATCCCCGAGGGAAGTAGTTGCCCATCCCGATAGAATTTTATCAACGGTGAAGTACGAACTTCAAATGTAAGTTGGCTCTTCACTTGGATCCGTTACCTAGGCTACTATCACTTCACATTTGTCTGGATCTCTAAATTTTTGGAATAAGAAAAGAAAAATATTTTTATTACTTCTATTATTTTTCACTTTTGCTCAGGACTAGTAAAACTTAGGCATGGGGGCATTTGATAAGTCCACTTTCGTGAACCATTATTTGGCCTAAGTACTATTTAATTAGTTGTTCATAATTGTTAATTGATTAGGAGTTAAATGAGAATTTATCTTTGTCTGCATATAATCTCATGCACCACTTTTATATTTAATAACATATGACATGACATGATATGATAATCATTTGGTGGATGCAGGCTAGGTGCAAGACACCTGAAGGCATCAGTCAGACGTCCAAAGTCACATTTTAAGACGTCGGGAGCTTAGTCTGGACGTCTGAGAACCTCCATTGTGGACTCACTGCTATCCATACATTTTAAGACGTCTGGAGTGTTGATCAGACTTCTGATGGGAACTGCCAGTGCTTATCCTTCTGTTCCAACCACTCGCGATCTTCCCCGAGTGGTTGGAAAAGTTGGCGGCTGAAGAGAAACAAACGGGAGGTTTTAAAAGAGGCCGCTCCACCAAAATCCAAATTATCTTCTTCCTCGTGCACTCCACCGTGAAGCAAAGCCTACACCATGGACCCAACACGCACCATGGCCTGAGGCGTTCTCCATCCCTACTCCTTCTTCCTCTCGTCGATCGCATGGTGACAGCGTGTGGCCACCACTGCAACCACCCATCACCTTCAACCATCACCACCACCAACTTCCCGCACAGCAACGCCTGACCCTACACATGCAAGCAGCACTGCCTCCACTTCCCCTTCCCGTATTCTTCTTCATCCTCTCCTTCCAACCGTTCCCACCCCCTGCAACTTTTGGAAGGAACCCAAACCACCCACCATCACCAACAGCCTCAACAGCCACCGACAATGCCTACCCACCTCCAAACCGTTCCCTCGACCACCTACCATCATCGTGAAACAGCCAAAGGCGTGCGCCATCCTCACGAGCTCTCTCCTCGCGCACCACCAGCACCCGCTGTCGGCCACCTCAACCACGTCGCCGGCTGCCACTGACCATCTCCCACCTCACCACCATCGTCATTGAACTCCCCACGCACCAGCTGACCATCCCCCAGAGCATCTTCGACCGCCGTGCTTCTTCCCATGGGCGATGAGGAGAAAGACTCAATCCTCTGTTTTGAAGTCAATTAGAATTTACATCCACTGCCATTGCAAACTCTTATTTTTCCCATTTAATATTTATTTATTGCATGAATTATAGCCAGCCCCTTGAGTTCTTGCTATATTATCTGATATAATTTCTCTACAATCTATTAGCGTCCCATACATTGCATGATATACTATAATTATGGGCAAATATCTAACCATAATGTTTGAATAAGGAAATCATAAATTTGTGAGTTAATTTGGCACGTTCCTCCCTGTGAATGACCTAATCCGCTATGGTTAGATTAAATTTTTATATTTTTTATTAAGAGATTTTCCACCACATAAAATACTACAACGATAAATCATTTTATTACGACTATCTTAATTAAGTGAATTTCTCTCTATCACCATCCTAATAGAGAAAGCACGAGCCAACCCAATAGGAATCCACGCAAGACAAACCAGCATGAACCAAATGAAGCAAGCTAACAACATTGCTGCCTTATTCCAAAAATAGAGAACCAACCCAACAATAATATGGCTTCAAACCAAGAGGAAGCAAGGCAAACAAAGAGGAAGTAAGCCAATAGTAATCCACCAAGAAACTCAGCATATTTCTTGAAAATAAAAGGAAGAAACCCATCAATGATAGCAAACGACAACATTTCATAGATGCCAACCCAATAGCAATCAAGGCAAAACCAACATAGACAGTAACGAACAATTAAACAAATGAAAGAAATAACTTTTTGGAAGCAACAAGTTAGGACAATATCTACAATGGTAATGTCAAGCCTGCCTCTGAGAAGTAGCAAATGTGTTCAACACAGAAAATTGGAAATGAACATGTGTTTGTGCAGTAATAAACTGCATTTAGCATATTTTATGAGAACCTAGATATCAATGAATATTAACGAATTCCAAAAATGTACATACCGTAGACATGATGAATAATGACATTGCATTTGGTAGGGAAATTTTAAGATGTATTGAACGAGGATTGATTCAACTGACATAGCTTAGATAGCTATGCATGCTATTGCAATACATATATCATTGGGTTCAAACCTGCTTACTTTGATGGTATAAAAAACCTACCCTCAAACTGATGTTGCATGGGGTTGCTATTGTTGAGCCGTCTAACCATCCGAACACGAAAGTTGAGGTTGGCTAGTTTTTACACTAGCCATCCGAACCAGCATCATCCATGAGTGTGGTACAATTTTCTTATAGCTTTCATCATAGCCATCAAATGTAACCTGCAATCATTTTGTTGGTACCGCAATAATATGATATCATATATAAAGCTACGAATGAAAAATACATAAATGTAAAGAAAGGATGCATAAATTAAGTACACACACTACAATCAGTCCACAACAACATAATGTTTGAAATACTATTTACTACACACCCAGTACCCCATAAGTTTGTTTTCCCCCTAACCGCCACCCTAAGTCCAAAGATGCTTCAAATCCACAATTACATAAATCCATCAAACACATTATAGTCCAACAAGAACATATACTTTAAGACGTGTGTAGATCCTCAATCATGCAGTACTGCTGGAATGGCCGATCCTTCATGTGAAGCACCTCCACGTCACCCACCTAAGAAATGGAGATGTTTCTTTAATAACCTCCTATATGGACATTTTAAGTTTAATGGATATTGAATTTGCTACTCCTACCAGATCCCATGCCTCTAGTGTAGGAGGAACAAGTATAAAGCAGGCATCGCAGAAGGTCCATCCATCGTTCAGCAACACTCTGTTGATGACAAGAAATTGTCGCTTAAGGATTTTCCATCTACGACCACATCCGCAATCAATAGGTCAACTTCATAGTTCGAGTTGAAAGAACATGCCACATCTTTCCATCCTAGTCTTGGTATACCTCCAAACCAATCTCCCCTCAACTTTGCCTGGTATAGTCTCACGAGTATGATATCGGCATCCTCAGACCAAGAGAAATATCATCGTGGCATCCTATATTGTAGACATTGACATTCCCAGGGAAGTTGACAATGAAGAAAAGCTAAAGCAAATAACTATTATACCCTTAAATAGTAGTACTCTAACAAGGAACTTTAACAACCACAATAACAAATAACAAGTTCAAAACCTTGATTGCGCAGCAATCATAGGACCTAATTAACCTGAATTAAGTTAGATCTTAGCATAATTGTAGAATAACCCATGCATTAGTTGCATACTTTACATCTTTACTTCTTTACCTACATATTTCTGCAATAATGTCAATTTTCTATACTGATTAGTGTATTATTGGTTTTCAAGTAATAAGAAGCTTACGAGATAGCCTAAAGCTAGATAAAGGCCAAAGCTACAGTAGAGCTAGAGCGAAAGCCCAAAATAATGTTGCAAATAAGCTGAAGACAAAAAGTATGGGAGAGGTATACTATACTACTTGTAGGGATTTAACGTTAGAATTAAAGTATGAAGAACATAGGAACCTCTGCACCTATCCCTAGCCTTAGGATAGCCCTATCCACCTTCCCATACCTAGGCCACCCTTCCATTAGGTCAAAATAGCTTAGAAAACCCTAAATACACTTTCTAGCATAGTTCTGGACGTCCAATCTCTGTAGAAACACCTATCAGAACCCAACTCAAGCACTGACACAAAATTGGATGTCCAACTTACTGCCTGAACGTCCAACTTTGAAGTATAAGTCGTCTGACCAAACTTCCAAACGTCCGGAGTTGCTCTCCAGTTACTGTTTTTGAGATCAGACGCATGAATTCAATCCTTTTGATCTAGCAACACCACCAACACCCTAGGAAGCCTAATTAGAGACCTCCTAAGCCTATTCCACTACTCTTGGCACCAACCTAACTAGGTTAGACCATTACCCCCAAACCCAAGAGCCTAATTAGGGAGTCCCTAACCCAAGTGCACACATATACACCTAATTAGGTTAGGACTCAACCTAATAGGCTAAACCAACCCACCTAGGACCTAACCCAACACACCCACACCACCACCACTTGGCCACCCACTCTAGAGTTTTCTAGAGTAGTCTTCCAAGAGGTGTGCACACACAAGGTGGTGCCAACTCTTGATACTAAAAATAGTAGCCATCTTAAGTCCATTCTTAAATCCATGAATTGTGGATCTAAGAAGACCCACTCTTGGCTATGTTTGGATAGCCATCTAAGGGCCTTCTAGACCCTTCCCCCCAATGCCCACTTAGCCCTCTCAAGTCTATAAAAGACCACCACTTTGGCTGCCCATGGGAGGCATGTTCATGTTCTTGGATGCCACCATCTCCACCTCCATCTCCATTGGCGAGCTCCCCCTCCATAGCTTCATCTCTAAGGACAAGAGCACCTCCAACATCTCTAAGGACAACCAACTTTGGCTGGCCAACACACCTTGGCAATCCCTCCTTTCTCGTCCTCCACCTTGATCCACGACCACCAAAAGCCACCTTTGGTGCCCCAGTTTCTTGTTGCTTAGTTGTTCTTCATACTTTAGTTCATGCATTAATTTCCTACTTAGTAGTGTAGTATCATCTCCCTCTAGAGTGCACGCCTAAGTTCTCCCTGGTCTCCAGCCGTGCATCTCACTTCTGTTAGATTAGTTTTAAGTTCCTTGTACAAGCTTTCCTCGAAATGTGATTGTAAATACCTGGTTCAATGGAATGAAAATCTCTTTATTATTACTTGGATCATATTTCTCTTTTGCGAATGAAAATGTTAGTTGAGAGAGTAGAGAGAGAACGAGAAATGAAAATTGAAGTCGCAGCACTACACCTCCCTGAGATTGACCGGGACTCATATAGACTCGTTAAAATTTGTTGTTAAGAATGGATTTCGCAACTATACTACAACCTTAATCAAATCAAATCCACGATTTCATGTTTCCAACAAACCTTAAAATGTCCAACGTAACAACAACATATGGAAGGACCCCAACATGGTCGAGAATTGAACAAAATAACATAGCAAAAAACAACCCATTAGATATCACGTAAGAAATTTTTGGACAACATGGGGCAGCAAACGATCAACAAAACATGTTGTGCATGAACTACATGGATCTATCCTTAAGATTGTAGTTCTCGTACTCATCATTTATGGAACCACTACTAGAATCAGACTTGTGTCCCTTCAGCTTCCTTATCTCCATGCATTGCTTCTCGATCTTATCAAGCATATCAAAGACCCATTGACGATAGTGAGCTAGTTCTTGTCAGGCATCAATGTATTTACCCTCGAAGTCATCTTACTTGTGGGATACGAATTCATACTCAGCTCCAATTACTTGGAGAGTAGGTCGTAAATTGATGGAATATTCCATGTAATCACATCCCTACATGTGTCATTTTCCACATATTCAATTGTGTTATATATTGTAAATAAGGTAAGCCATGAAAAGAATTCAAGGTTTACCTGTGTGCCTCTAGGACAAGTGTAGAAGACCCTCCACTTGGAAAGCAGTCTCAGTTGTCCTTGTTCTTGTATGTTTAAAGTGCATGAGAGACCACAAGTGCACCGGCGACCATGCTCAAATATAGGTGGTCCGCTGGCCATGGAAGCAAATTAGGCAATCCATTCAGGTAAATCAGCAATTATAAACATGTCTATCTAAAGTTATGGTGGTACTCGTTACAGAGTACAACACTCCATAGATGAAATAAGGTTGTAACAACCATCAAACTACATATTCCCCATTCTAAACTACATTTAATAGAAATAGAGATTGTTGGTAAGAGAAATCACCTATCAGTCATAGCTATTATCTAACAAATAACATCAATCAAGTACTGATACATAGCACATCAACTCATAATGAAGGACACAATCGAAGTGCAACATTGATGTTAAAGTTTTCATGCATTTATAAAAAATTGTCGTTGTGTTGTAGTATAGAGAGCAAGAGAACTAACATATTTTATAAATTTATATTGGATTGAGTCGAGGTCATTCACTCCCTGGGAGGCTTAGTGAACTTAATTCATCATTTATTCTCTTGAATAATTTTTGTGTTTTCTTAATTAAGTTATTTAAACTTAGATTTCTACTTAATAAGTTATGCTTACTTCTTAACATATAATATATATAAGTTATATACCTAAGTTATAATGTACAGTATGTACTATTAACTTACTAAACTAGTTTAATTATTACTAACTCTAAATTACTACTTAACTTATTAACTTAACTAATATTAAATTATATTACAATATTACTTATAAATAGTTACTACTTAACTTAACTACTTTAACATAGACCTAACTTAGATAATAAACATATAACTTAATACACTACTTAACTTTTGTAACGTAACTTGACTCTCTATGGATAGAAATACTTAACTTAGGCTATGTTTAATTAGTTGACTTAGATTACAATAAACTAATTATGTTATATAATCTACTTAGACTAATTATAATACTTAAGTTATTACTAGGTTAATTACTTAAGTATTCATTAAGCACATGAATCAACTACATAAAATTAATCACTAAACATGGCAATTAATTCCAAATGAATGCAATACATGAAAAATTAGAAATTACATCTCAATTGCAAAAAATGTTTGTTTATACTAACAAGGTTGATCCTTTGATTATTACCAATCACAAGCCCTTCATAGCACAAATATCATTTATTTCTTCTCACAGGTAAGTGTTAACCATCACAAAGCACACAAACCTCCTCAATTATAAAAAAATTTGGCTAACACGGGCCAAATCTACAGCCTGAATTACTGAATCGACAACCAAGTGTCAGCACCACATTTAATCTCCTGCAGGCCACCCCTCTCTAGGCGAATGAATCAAATGGTCTATAGTATGCTCAAGAGATCAGGAAATATGCATGCTCTAAGGGAGCCCACCCCCGATTAGGCGAACAACCTTTAGGTGCAATTTCTTATATACCGCATCAAATAATTTACGCTCGCTGATGTGGAACTAATAGTCCTTGCTCTCTTCTTGAGCACAGCAACAGCAATGATAACTTCTTCAATTTGCAATTCAGGCAAGACCTTCTATTGGTCTCCAATTCAGCATCACGACTCAAAAGAAGCTCAAAACAACTTCATGGACTTCATCAATGATGATTACAGAAGCTATACACGAATTTTATCTCGTTAATTCATCGTCGTAGTTTGAAAACTCACGTAAAGTTGTAAATCAAAATAAACTTATAACGAGACCACGAATCAGATTTTTAATTGGGTTTTGGTTTCGTGAGTCCTGATCGAATCCTCAGGGAGGCAAAATTTTCACTTGAAATCCGCTTAACGATTATTTTATTTTTGGTCTTCGTAGCATTTGTAATTTTTTGTGTGGTCTTTTTGTTTGATTACAAAAATGAAACTAACACTAGCTATACTAACAGTTTTTTTCCCTTTTCTTAATTTGCTCTTATTTTTTAGTCTTTTGTTAATAAGGAAAGAAATAGCACAATAAGAACAAAAAAATGGAAATCAATCTTTATTGCTTGCAAATGTCAAACTGCACTACATGAAGTGACAACATTGGAATTGAAATATTTATTACAAAAGCATGTGGTCTAAGCCACTTATACAAAGATTAAAAATAAAGAAAGCATGGAAGGATGGGGGATGGTGTGTGTGTATTTGTGTGAGTTGTGTTACTAGTGGTGAGTGGCCATGTGTCTATGGGAGTGCAATGGTGGCTATGAACGTGTGGGGGAGGATGGATGAAGGTCTAGGCGTGTGTGTTTTGGCATTGGGAGAAGGAGATGGTCAATGGCTGGATGTTGATGAAGTCTTGGGTAGTGGATGCCATGTAAAAAGAAAAAAGAAAAAAATGAAACAGAGGAGAAATAGGGGAACGATGGTGAATGGTTGTGGTGAAGAAAGGAGGGAAGAGAGGGAGAGCATGATGGGGGTGGTGTAGATGTTGCAGCTAGTGGTCGGTTCAGGTGGTTGTGGTGGGGTGTGTTGTAGCTGGTCAGTGCCAAGTGGTGGAGTGAAGGTAGTGACCGACGCTGGTGATGGGTTGCTAGTGCTGTGACCGTATGTTGAGACAATAAGGAGGAGAGGGTGGCTAATGAAGGGTGGTGGTTAAAAGGTGTTCGTGGTTGACGACTGTGGTGATGGCTGGCAGTGAGGTGTGCATTTGGTGGAACTACAGCAAGTGAAACAAAAGAAAAAACTGAAACAGGGGAGGAACAGGGGAAGGGTGGCGATAGTGTTCTGTGGAGGCGAAGAGAAGCAAGAGAAGGAGAGAATGAGGGAGGTGGTGTGTGGGTAGTTGATGGTTGCAACTGGTGGTCACGGAAGGAGAGGGGTGGAAAGGTGGTGGTCATGTAGTGTGTTCATGGTTGATGCTAGTGAGGTGGTATTGTTTGCTGAGTGTGTGTGTACGCAACCAACAAGGTAAGAACAAAAGAACAGGAAGAACAATATAAACACTAGAAGAAAATGGAAAGAAAATGGAATTAGCTTACAATGAAAAGTAAACAAACTAACTAGATTACAATGAAATTAAAATCTACACTACAGGAACAAGAAAAAGAAGATGAAGAGAAATCCCCATGCCAAGGGTGCTTAGCAATCGTTGGCCATGTGGGGCTGCTGGTGTGCCTTGGCCTTGAAAGCCTTGCACCACCTCAAGGTGGTGACTGGTTGGGGCACTCTTGGCCACCGACCACCTAAAGAGGATGGAGGAGGAGAGGATGTAGGATCTGAGAACACAAGCACACTAGAAGGGGGTTGAATAGTGTGATAAAAAAATTTAAATAAAATAATTCAAACCACAAATTGACACCAAATATATCATGGTTCCTCTTACTTGAGTATTCCACTACCTAAGTCTCCCAACTTAAGATTTTTAACCTGATTTCCTCAACTCAAAGGGAATCAAATCACTATAACAAGAGGTAATTAATGGGTTACCTAAATCCAATTACAAGATAATAGGGACAAAAAAAAGTATAGCTGTAAGCAAAAGTACATGGCTTACAACTTGAATCCTAAGTCTCTGAACAATATATAACTTTAAAAATATTACCAATGAAAACTAAGGAACAAATCGACACATGAGAAAATAGTAAGAATGAAAACTAAACGCCTGAAGACTTGTTGCAACCTCAGAATATTTCCTTGCAGTTACTAGGCCACAAGTCCAGCACCTTGCTTAGAAGAATAGTATAAATTAGAATTTTGAAGCAAGGAAGAGAGGAGTGATGTTGTGTCTTGAGAAAAGGACCCAAAGGGGTCATTTTATAGGCTAGAATACACCCCCTTTGTTGGGGTTGTAGATAGCGTATTTTATTTAAATAGCATCGTAGTATAGTTGTAAAATACGACTCAACAAAAATTAAGTTAATGAGATGTGAGTCCCGATTGATCTTAGGGAGGCATTTAGAAAAGCAAACTTGATTTTGATTTCCTTACTTGCTTAAAACTGTACCCCAATCTCTACGGTGTGAGTTAAAGATGCGTCAGTCGCTTTACTTACGTAGAAAATGTGTGTGTGCATCAAATAGATCATGAATGTAAAGATGTGAGTTGGTGTGTGCACGACTTTGACAATACGATGATGGCTAGCGAAAAACATATCGATCGCTAATTCGTTTATATCTTCGAGGACAGACATTTTAGTTGCAATATGATAGGAATATAAAGCAAGCAACTAATAGAGAAACAAATATCATGAAAGTATTGATTTTATTTTCTCAAGAATGGTCATCATTACAATTGGTTCTAGAGACATGCTTGTACATGAAAGATTAAATCAGGAGTTCTAGCTAACAGAATATGGATGCATGCATCTTGCAGGCAGGAGATTACTACACTACTAAGTAGTAAATTAATGTAGAATTAAACTAGGAAGAACAACTTATCTACTAAGAGAAACTAGGGCATTGGAGGTGGTCTCCAATGGCCTGTGTGGCTTGAGGTGGTAAGAGGGAAGAGAGGGACGGCCAATGGTGTGTAGGTTGGCCTCTTGAGAGGTGGTGGAGAGCTTCTCTAGCCTTGGACATGAGGTGGAAATGGTGGAGGTGATGGAACTCATGGAGATGGAGGTGCACATGGGATGGAGCTAAGGCTAGATGGGGGGCTTGTGGCCATCCAAGGGGTCTTTAATAGACCCTTGGCTTGGCTCTCTAGAGAACTATGGAGTTCTCTAGAAGAACCTCCATCTTGATGTCAAGATGGGAGAGGAGGTGGTCTTCTTAGATCCACATTTTGTGGATCTAAGAGTGGACTCCCTTGGTTGCCATTTTTGGCAACCAAAGGTGGTGCAATCTAGAAAAGACTCTAGATGGTGTGTGAAAGTGTGTGTGTGGGTGTGTGTGTGTGTGTGCATGAATGTGTGGCTAAGTGTAGCTGTGGGTAGGTGGTCAAGTGGACCACTTGATCCACTTCTAAGTAGGTCTAGGTTGGTCCTATGTAGGTGTCTAAAAATAGGTTTAACTGTAACCTATTACTAGATGGTTGATCGATTAAACTTGGCCAAGTTTAATTGGGTTTAGTGAGAACCTAATTAGGTTCTTAGGAAGGTCTTGGGTTAGCCAATTGGACTAAGTAGATCCAATTGGACTTGCTTGGGTTGATTTGAATCAATCAAATTCAGGTCCAACCCTAATTAGGTTCTCCTGAGCCTAATTAGACTTGAATAGGTACAGATGGATCAATTGGATCCTGGGTAGGCCCAATTAGATTTAGATGCACCTAATCAAGTAGGAATGCAACCAATTGGATGTAGGCTAGGTAATTCAGTTTGGGGCTGAGTCTAATTAGACTAGTCTGAGCCTAATTAGATTGGGGTTAGCCTAATCAGTTACATCTTGACCTAATTAGAACAAGGCTGACCCAATTACCTCTGCTTGAGCTAATTGGGATATCAAGGGATCTAAATGGGATTCTAAGGTGGGAATTGGGTTAGGGATAAAAGGGTTGGGTATAGGGATAGTGGTTAGTGGGAATCTAGATAGTGTTATCCAAGTTTTGGCTGAAGTGGAGAAATTGAGGTTTAGGGATAAGGGTATCCCGGAAGGAGGATAAGAGTTGGGATAATATGGATAAGGGCATGGATAACACTATCCATGTTTTGGTTTTTCAACTAAATTAGCCTAATAGGGAGGTGGCTTAGGGATAGGGACATGGATAGGGTTATTCTAGACACTAAGGATAGGGATAGGGTTGTTCTAATGCTACGGATAAGTGCAGGGATGTCCTAATGTTCTTTATAATTTAATCTAAGCATTAAAATTCCACTTAGTAATGCAATATACCTTTTCTACACTTCTTATCTACAACTTTATTCCAAACTTCCACTCCAGCTCTGTTGTAGCTCTGGCTTCTTCCCAACTTCAGATCCAGCTGCAAGCCTTCTTATGAGCTTCTCATTGCCTACAATCCAAATAATGCATTAATTAGTACATTATAACATTATTTGATGCATGTTTAAATAAAACAGGAAGATGCAATGCATGTTGTTTATGCATGGATTACACTACAATTATGCTAAGTTCTAACTTAATTCAAGTCATTTAAATCCTATGATTGCTGCGCAATCACCCCTATGCTCCATAGCCATTAGGTTCTAATTAAGTGTGTTCTAAATCACTTTTAAAACAAATCAGTCATTCAAATATGGCTTAACAGGTAGTTGGTACGGTAATAAAGTTATAGTACCGGTACTAGCTGCTCACAGTCTAGTAGCAACCAATACAAAAGAGACTGGGTACTGATACTCATCATAGGTACCGGTACTCCAAGCTCTCAGTTGAGCACCAACTAGGCAACCGGTACTGGTACTCATCTTAAGTACCAGTACTTGTTACTCATATGTTTCAAATAAAGTGGTCACTGTAACCTACATGTACCAGTACTCATGATGGGTACCGGTACTTGTAAGGTTCAGGCTAGAATATAAGCCACAAACTGTAAGTACCATGTACTAGTACTCATGATGGGTACCGGTGCTTGTTCACAGTTTGAGTTTAGAACTCAAACCTGTGCCTTGCATGTACCAGTACTTATGAACAGTCCCTAGCAGTCATACCCCCATACCTAAATTTTGCTAGTCCCTAGCAAATGAATGCATGATTATCTAAATCCTAATTTTTTTCTTTTCTTTTCTAATTTCTTTTTCTTTTCTTTTTCGTTTGACTTTATTGGAAATATCTTGAATCAAGGATCGAACTTCCAGATATTCAGATATCACCATCCCAGGGAATTAATACTTAGGATTTCATCCTCAGAGACTCAACAGTACCTAGGTGTCTACCAAAATGTAGACCCTCAAATCCTTGCCTTATTTATAATTCTTCTCTCTTTCTCTCTTTTCTCTCATACTAATTTTTTTCATTGGTTTTTGTTTAGGGTTTCGAGGTAACTTTCCTTTGGCTACCAAATCCACCCAAGATTCAAAAGACTCAAAAGTACTAAGAATCCGATTAGTGTACGTGTGACTCATTGGAAGGTGATTGTAATGGATTCTAAATAGCCCTAAACTCTAGGTGACCCAGTGGAAAGGTGCTGCCTTTAGGTTTATCTTTTCGACCAAGTAGCTTCTCCCTACAACTTTTGCATAGGTGTGCTTTTTCTACTTTACCATATTTTTACAAAATGACATTAGGGAAAAACTAATTTCTTTATTTTTAAGGAAAACACTTTTGCTGGACTTTGGTTGATTTTGAAAAGTAAGGAAGGTGCGGGATTTGCTTAAGATAAAACATCATGATTTATCCTTGGATCCAAAGGTTGGCATAAAATGGGATCTTCCCAAGAATTTGACAAATTCACCCTATTAGATTCCAATTATCCCATCTACTATTTTCATAGTAAAAAGCTCCCTGACCTAAGAAATCGATCCAAAATTTGCGTGACAATGAAAAATTAAGTGTCGGTGTTGTGAATCACATCCAAAATTATTGTCACCCCCATGCTTAGCCTCAGATTAAACTTAACAGAATTGTGTTGAAATCCTTATCCTCATTACCGATCCTCGAGGAGGCTCTTGCCCCGATGCTATAAAAGCACCATCCAAGACACCTCCAGGAGCCCTACAACCCAACACCTTATGGCACCATGAGAGGAACTCCTAGGAAATCTAGGCTCTCGCTTAAATACTTTGGGATAGAACCATCTGAGACACCTAAACAGCATGGTGTACTTATCTGCATCGTATATAGATGCGGAATACAGATATGGAGCAAGCACCGAGGGGATAACATGTTGGCATCACTTCCTCAAAGGAGGGTTTTATCCTCCAAGGTAGGGACTTGATGGGAACACCATCATGAGCCCTAACTAGCTCATTTTGACGTAAAAAAGATAACAAAAGCTCCTACATAACCAAGTGAAGGGCCTAACTCAAGGAATAATTAGTTTGAAAGAAAAGCAAGAAACAAAGGGTAAAACTGTAATTTTACCATTACAGTACAACAACAGGATTTCTCAGGGGTTAAAAATAGGTCAATTGGTCTTAACAAGATAAAAAGTGGGTTGGTTCAATCAGAAAAGGGTTAATGTGAAGTCTGGGAATTAAATGACTTCTTGTAACCCTAAAACAGACCCACTTAATTCAACAAGGTTCTGGCCAGGATAAAATTCAACTAAACCATCTAAAATTCATGGAAAAATATCCTCTAGGGTTTAAAACCTTCAATTTGTCCTTTAGAACCTATTTTGACCTAAATAGGGGTCCTAGTCAAACATTTACCCTAAATTGGGTTTTTTGTGAAAAATGTCCAGTCAAACATGGTCAAACCTAAAATCTAACTTCACCATTGGATTCCTTGGGTTCAAATTATGTTTGTACCAAAATTTGGACCTAAGGGGAGTTCACCTTGACCTACTTTGCAAAACAGTCCAACATAATTACTTTTAGACCCCTAGCTTTTGAAAACCTTGCAGACACCCCCCTATCTTCCTCGTCATTCTTTGAAATTAGGTCCCTCTGCCATTACAGCGGAGGAGTCCTACTCCGGCAAGGATTCGAGGAGGATATCTCCTTGATTCCTCAAAGAATCCCTTTCAAATTTGAAAGGGAGATTCTCTAAGGAATTCCCGACCATGTGAATCCAATTAGGCACCCTGATTCCTACCCAATCTCTCATGCGAATGCATGAGAGATTTGGGTATCTCTCACCTTCCATGTCCGGCGAGGATGCCCATGCTTGGAAGCTTGCCTTCCAAGCACAAGGCCCTCTACCTGCGACTATAAAAGACATCCCAAGTTCTCCCATCCATCCTCTGCTTGGTTTGGCCAGAGACAACCCTCCAATTTCTTCCCTCCTCCGGCCAAACACCCAGCGAGCTCTGGCGACCTATTCCTCCTCTTCTCTTCTCTCTGCCACAATACCAGTGGCCGAGTCATCTCTGCCTCCTTCGTCCACATCGCACTATACCTGCGTATGCGCCTACATCCTCTTCGTCGTCGTCGTCACCCTCCTACTGGATCTTCGTCTCCGGTGGCGGTAGGTACGAGCCGACCGCCATCCTCTCTCCCTTCATCCTTAAACTAGGTTAGATATCTTCCCCTCTACTCTTTATTCTCCCCCTCTTTATTTCCCAAAGCACCCCTCAACAACCACAAACCACCACCATCGTCTCCACCTCCGGCAAACCACCGGCAAGGTGCCCTCCATCACTCCACGCACCCATCCACCTCGCCAAACCCCTCAAAAGCTCCGCCACTTTCCACTGATCATTCTCCCCCTCTCCATCGACCGCCACACGTTCCACATTCTTCCCCCGATCAAAACCATCACCACGACCACAGGGCGACCTAGGCACGCACGCCCAAGCCGCCTCGCACCACGCCACCCACCAAGACACCTTCCCCATGCCACGGTGAAGCCCCCTGTGTGATTTAATGAGGCCATAAGGCCGTTTGACTTGAGTACAGGTTTGGACCGCAGCCACCATTGGAGCAAGCTTGAAGCAGCTCGCAACCCTCACTCCAGGAAGCCTCGCTCCAGGCCCCAGGTCCCAAGCGACGCGGATTGGTATCATGCACACATTCAGCCAGTTATTGGCTTTAAGAGGGCACTGCAGTCGCTGCAATCAAGCAAGACACTTGCGAGTGTGCGCGAGAAGCAGGTGGGACTTTTAGTCCCACCTCAGCCATTTTGGAGCGGGCTGCGTAGAATAAATTGTAACTATGTCAGGGGCTTATCGCCTCCTAACACGGGGTGAGGTCCCTCTCACCTACTCTCGCCTTGTCCGTGCCTACACTACACAGACCTAGCAACCTGACCCGATTACCGTGCACTCCTCGTGCATCACCCACTCCAGTGTGCCTAGTCTTGGGTGCGCTAACCCGACCCGTATACCCGAGAAAGGCTCTGGGAGAGCAAGCCTAAGAGAGAAAAGAGAGAGAGTTCGCGGGGGAGAGTAGGGGTAGGTTTTGCACTTTCCTGCAGGGAAAGGAAGAAGAAAGAGGAAGTTGAAGAAGGAAGAGGGCCCTGAAGGAGAAGCTAAGGAAAGCTAAAGGCTGAAGAAGCTGAAGAGAAGGAGCCGCAGAGGAATATAAGGAAAAAGGCTAAGGAAGGAGAAGGCACTGTTGCGAAGAAGGCAGGAGAAGTCAGAGAAAGAAGAGTAAAGAAGAAAGAAAGAAGACATCAGAGGAAAGAAAGAAGAAGAAGAAAGCTCAAGCAAAGGAAGGAGAAGGCTCGGCTGAAGTCAGAGAAAGAGGAAGGAGAAGTCAGAGAAAGAAGGAAGGAAGAAGAGAGCTCAAGCAAAGCCAAAGAAGAGAAAGAAGCCAACATCAGAAGCAGAGGAAGCAAAAGAAGAAGAAGAGAAATCCCAAAGCTAGAAGCATCTGATTTTTACATCTCTATTCATATTTTTGAGCTTCTATATACATTGAAACGATTTCTATTGCTTCATAATTTGATTAAACATCACATTTTATCAAATTGAAGTTGTGCTCTTAGGTTTTAAAATCCCAATTTGCTCCTTGTGTTCGACCTCAGATTCATAGTTTTTCGAGTAATTAAATTTCATTTGTTTTTCGAAGAGATTTCAACTATACTGCAATGCAATATTTACAAACCCGATTTCGCTCCCTGGACTCATCCAATCAAAACTACTTTAGGTTTCACTCTATGTTGAACATGGGAAATTATTTATTTATGTGTTTTTGGGTCTTTTGCTTTTTGTTGGCTTGTGTGTGTGAAATTTTGACTCTTGAGTTTCAAAAGAAATTCAAATTTCTGGATCGAGAACAAAGTCAAGTACTATTCCAACCACTAAACAAAATCAAGGACGATCGGTTCAAGGGGTGAGGAGGAATTTTTTAGGAGATACGCTGATCAAATCTAAGTTTTTAGACCTAAAAAGTCTAATCAAAGGATCCTTGGATTCATCCTTAAGTTTTGTTAAAGATTAAATTCCATGTGTACCTTGTTTGAAAAATCACAACCCTGGTCCCATGTTTTTGAAATTCATCAAAAAGTTTTTTTGAATATATGTGATATTTATGAAAAATGCAAACAAAAAGGAAGAAATTTTGAATTTTTTGGGTTCTGAAAATCCTAAGAAGACCGACAAAAATTAAAACAACCCCCCCATGCTAAAGATATGCAATGTCCTCATGCATAAGGAAGGTAAAAAGGTATCACCTGAGTGAGAAGGGGTCAAAGTCAGGACAGTCAAAACCTAAGAAAGAAATGAAAAAGGAAAGTTGGAAAGACGATGTGTTACCTCCCATCCAATGTTGTCTTTTATGCCTTTTATCCAAACATGAAGCTCATCAATGATCATTGTTGGGTGAGTCATGTAAATCAATAGAATCAGAAGGTTGATTTGGAGAATTATCAAGATAGGGCTTTCCTCTTTGATGGTTGACTTGTAAGGGAATATTTATTTTTGGATCAAAAATATCAACGACTCCATACAAATAAGTTTTAAGGACAATGGAAGGACTGATCCATTTAGATTTTAACTTTCCTGGAAAAATTTGCAATCTAGCATCAAAAAGTCAAACACGCTGATTTGGTTCAAAAGCTTTTTGAACAATATATTTACCATGAAAGAGTTTAGTTCAATCTTTGTAAATATGTGCATTTCCATAAGCAAAATTATGAATTTCTTCCAGTTCAGATAATTGCAATTTATGGTGTTTGCCAACTTCAGTTAAATCTAAATTAAATTGTGTAATCTCCTAAAAAGCCCTATGTTCAAGTTTGACCAGCAGATGACATGCCTTGCCATAGATGAGACAAAAAGGTGACATGTCAATTGGAGTTTTGAAAGCGGTTTGATAGGCCCATAAAGCATCATCCAGCTTGTTGGATCAATCTTTCCTATTGGGACAAATCATTTTTTGAAGAATGTTTTTAATTTCTCGGTTCGATACTTCAGCTTAAGCATTAGTTTGGGGGTAGTAAGGAGTAGAGACTTTATGAATAACCCTGTATTTGGATAAGAGTTGATAGAAATGAGAGTGAGTGAAGTGAGATCCTCCGTGTTAAGCTTGAAACGTGAAAAATGTTCGTCGTAGTATAGGTGCGAAATCAGACCTAAACAAAAATAATAACGAGACTTGTGGTGAGCCCCAGTCGATCTGAGGGAGGCGAAAATAGCGAAATGATTCTAATTTTCTTTTGCTTGCAAATCTACCTAAAATTGCAGTCCAATTTCCAAATTACGCAAAATCATCTCACCGATAGTGTTGTTAATGTGAATGTGTGCATGCATGAGGAAGATGATGAATGTGAATGTGTGTATGTTCGTAAGCAATATCTCCACAATATGAATAGTACCAATCACGTTTACATCAAGTGCTAAATCATTTATGTGTTCTGGTACTGCCATGATTTTTTCTTAAATAGAGACAAAATGACCCAAAACACGATATCAGCTTTTCATTTCACAAATCACTCATGTTTATTGAAATGAAGCTAGAGGAATGCTTTTACATAGGAAGGAAATCTAATCTAACTACTGCTAAACTACCAGAAAACCATCCCGTCGGGAATGTTGAGGGAGCCGTCAACATTAGAGGATGGTGGTAGCTAGACCATGGGCATGGAGACTCGTCTAGACCACATAGAGAGGACCACACCTATAGCCCAAGGAGAGCCTAGGCATGCCACAAAGATGGAGAATATACTAGCTGCTTGTAAGCAATAAAATGCAAAATATAAAGCAATAGAACAACTACTATAGCTATCAGAATCATGGGTACAAGGGTGGTCCTTGGTAGCTGTTTGGCTTGGAGATGGAGGGAGGTGTTGGAATCGTAAGTCGCAAATTTGATTTAAATACTTCCTAGTATAGACGTAAAATCCATTTCAACAACAAAATTATTTCTAACAAGACGGTGAGTCCCAATCGATCTCAGGGAGGCGTAGTTTTGCAACTTTGATTTTGATTTCTTTGTCTCTCTCTACTTGCTCAAAATTGCAGTCTGGTATTTAATGTATAAATATAGGACTTGCCGATCGCATTATTTACGTGTAAAACACATGCATTAGTCAAGAGTATAAACCTAAAAGTATGCATCTCATTACGCACAACTTTAACTACTCAATGGTGACCAACAGAAAATTCATTTATCGTTAAGTCCTCAATATCATCCAGAACTGACATTTTATTCACATAAACGAAATACTATGATCCAATAAACATAATAGAGTTTTATTTCATAGAATCATGTCATTACAATTACCTCTAGAGGAATGCTTGCACAATGAAATCAAAAACAACGAAATCTAATCTAATAGAAGAGAGATGAATGATAAATGTTAGTTTATCATCACTCTTATGTCCTAAAACAGATCTAGCTCTAAAGTTTTTAACTCTGCAAATGAGTTTTCAGGTTGCATTTAGACATAACTTAGGTTAGACATGCATTTCATTCTTTTTTATTTTTTTAACATGTTTACTAGAGTGTTTAGGATAAGCAAATGATCAAACCTCTAAAACCTTAGCACTCAAGAAGGCAGAAAGTGAAGGAGAAGATCAAATCAACTGAACTTTAGTTGGATCTAGCTCATCTCAGTTGGATGTCAGCTCACATGGGATAGGTTTAGCTATCGCCAGCTCCATTCAGCTCATCTTAGCTGGATGTTAGCTCAAGGTAGCTCAACTTAGCTCAACTCACCTCAACTCAGCTTAGATCCAACTCAACTTGGTTGAGTCTAGCTTAGCATAGCTTCAAGCAGTTCACTAAAAGCTCTAGCTAGCTCAACTTAGTTGACAAGAGTTCATTCTAGCTCCAGCTCAGCTCATCTCAGCTCATCCTAGCTCTACTCAGCCCACAGGAGCTCCAGTCAACTTGGCTTAGCTACTAGCCTTCATCTAGCTAAGCTAAGTTAGCAAAGAAGTCCACAGCAAGCTTCCCCCAGCTCCAAAATAGTTGATACCAGCTTAACTCAGCTCAACCTATTCAACTTAGCAGCTAGCAAAGAACTAGCTAGGTAAAGTTGAGTAGCTAAGCTCCCAAGAAGACTTCTTCAACAACCGTCAGCTCCTACAAGCTTCAAAGTAGCTCAAGGCTACCTCCTCTCAGCTAAACCCTAGCTCCTCCACTATTACCCTACTAGCTAAGCTAGCTTAGCTTAGCTCCACCTAAGCTCCCCACTCATGGTCATCCACCTAACCCTAAACTCCACCCTAAAGTAGATCCACCTTAACTCCAACCTAAGCTACCACTTAGTCCTAGCCTTTTGGCATCAACCCTAATGCACCCTTTCACCCCACTAACCACCAAAAGCCACCTATTAACTACCCTTTTTTTTGTGCCAAAACAAAAAGACACCACCACCATACACCCTTTCATTTTGGCACCAAAAATGCACCTCATTCTAACCCTACACATCACCCCCCAAGCCATCATAACCCTACACCTAACCCCCTTCTAGAAACCCTTAGTTGGCACAAAAATAGCCTACTCACACCCCTCCATATTGGCACCAACTCTACCTTATATCTCCACCCTACACGCCACCATGCAACCAATCCTCACCCTCCATATGTTGGCACCAAACAATCAACCCCACAACCACCTATAAACCCATGCTAACCACCCTTAACTCCACCTCCATATGCCCTTTAACTTGGCACCAAACCTCCATGTCCCTCCATCATATAACCACCATCATCAAAACACATCCTAACCCTACAACATATCACACAAACCTTAACCCCAGCACCCATCTAGAGTTGGCGTCAAATCCATAGGTGCATCTCCATTTTGGTGCCACTAAAAATTAACCCTAAGATCCCATAACCACCCTCTATAGGCCATCCTAGCCATCCATCCTTTAACCATACCTATCCCCCTACCCATCCTATAAAAAGCCATTAACTACCCATTTCAAACCATCCTTGGCGACACATATTCACATTCTTCCACCTTCATTCCACCATCCCAACGACCAAGGAGAAGAGGAGAAGAATAAGAAGATTAAGGGGACACTCTGTCTCCTTAGTGCCTTCAACTTCTTCCCTTCTTCTACCTTGTGTCTTCACCAAGCAAAGGAGGAAGGCTAGGCAAGAAGGACGTCCAGAGAAGGAGCAATAAGGGTGGTCCACATCCACCCTAAGTAGGAGTTCAAGATTGGAAGCCTTCCACTCCGGGAGGATCTAGGCATGCCCCATCAGGGTTTGCCAAAAAGGAGAGCCAAGAGCAAGCTTCCTTCAATTCAGGGCAACCTGAATTGGAGCAGGAGCTCGGCAGCATCATCACCTTTTTTATAAGCTTTCTTCGACCTTTTTGTGTTTTGTTTGCATGGTAGTGTAATATTCGATTTGTGTTGAAGATTACAAGTAAGAATCCCTCTCACTTGTGAGTCCTTCAACTCCTTTGTAAAAATAATTTTCACTTTAAGAAGCATTCCACTACCATTCTTTTAATTAACTTGTGCTGCTCTTTTGTTGTGTGTTGTTCCTCCATTACTCTAAGCCTCTCGTGCTTGGAGTGAGTTGGAGAAACAAAGCACTTGTTGCATTACTTCTAGTAGCATTAATTCCTGCCTTCTCCATAATCGTTTTGCCCTTACTCAAGAGCCCTAAAAAAATTTACATATTTCAAAACTTAAAAAAGAAAGTTGATTTCCGATTTTTAAGCGAGAGATTACAAATTGCATTTCTACCTCCCTTGAGATGACCCAAATACTCAATGAGTACTCGATCTTTACAAATTCAAAAGCGATCAAAATTACATGTTACAGCAACTTAATTCTTAATTTTTACAAATCATGCTTTTTCCCGATCACTTTTTGGCATCGTTGCCGAGGAGGCATAGCTTTGCATTATCTTATCTCTCTTTCTTGATACGTGGGTCTCATCCCCTTCTCTCTCTTTCTCTCATGTGTGCAGGCACTATAGAAAGAGGGCAGGATTTTTGGAAGCAAAAGCTTAAAGTCCTTGTCTTCCCACGGATTAGAGGTTAATGTCTTCTTACTTGTCACATTAAACGTAAAAACTATCAAAAAAATACTAAATCAAGCTTTCAGGATCAAAAACATCTAAATTTGGTAAAGTGGTGATTCATAAAAGTCATTGTTTGCTTATTGGAATTATTTAACACCACTTTACTCTAAGAGTTGGTGTTCTGATTTTCGGATCCAAACTTCTGTTCAAATTTCAAAAATCAATTCCTAACACCACAAGTCTCCTAAAATCTTGAAAGATTTCAAATCAAATCAAGAACATCTGTTTCAAATTTCAAACCATTTGAAGTTCCATAGAATTTTTAAAAATCCGCAGACCACAGGGAGGTCATCTCCTTTGATGTCATTATTTTGTTATTGTCAGGGAATTTTAGGAATTTTTCTACTTGCCTAATTTATGTAAAATTTAACTTTCCGAAATCCTTGTGAAATTCTACACAACATATAAAATCACAAAAACTTTTGGTGACTGGTGGTGTTACTGAAAAGCCTGAAATACCCATGAGTATCATTTCTGAACTTTGACACCAGAACATAGAAAAATCTCAAAAAAATATCAAACGAATTCCTAAAATCATAATAAAATATTTTTTGGAATCCTTGTTTGATTTTCCTTCCAGTAGTGGTGTTGTTTGCTTTGTTTGGACCACTACTTAATAAGAAAAGCCTAAAAAGATTCACCAATAGTAACATTTCTGCTTAAGGATTCAAATCAATTAGGATTTGTTTTCATTTTTATAATTCCACATTCAAAAGAAAATTGACCTTTACCAATACAACTTGATTTCTCTTTGATTGTGAAACTCAAACTTATTTGAAATCATAAAAAGAAAATCCTAAAAGACATTAACCAAAATCAAACCCTAAAAGTAGGAAAACAAAAAATTTTGTGTGACAAACATCTTAATTTGGCATTGGACACTTCGTCCAATTGCACACACTAAAAAATTGAAATAACAAGGTAGTACTCTAATCAACGCCCTCCACATTCCTGTGCACAATCAGATACCCAAGCCTAAATTAAAATAAGTAGTCATTTGACCACTTAAGAACTTCACCAAAACTAGGCTTAATATCTGGCATCTAAGAATCATTACGCGCTCCTAATTCTTTTTGAAAATGCGGTGACAGACTCGAAAAGAAGTCAAACGACGGGTGTAGGTTTTCCCAAGACATACTTGGGCCCAAACCGCCTCTTTAGTCTAGTCGGTGATCCTTAGGAAGTGGGTTCACTTATTGATTTCTTATTTATCAGGTTCCTAAGTCTTAGGTTTCTCTAAGGAGTCAACCTTTAAGGCAGATTATGCTTGATTGTTTGTTTTGCACACTTTCTCTTATCTATCTCTTCTCCTCCCCTCCCATCTTCCATTTAGTGCATGCACGACCGACGATCCCAAAACTCGCACTTAGAGGGACCAACTGATTTTTCAACCCGCTGCACCGCCTGTACTCGTTTGTTTGATTTTTCCTCCAAAAATCAAGAAAAAATGAAAAAAACCCAAAAATCATATAAAAACTACTAACAATCCATCATCTTCTAACCATCAAAATGGGAACACTCATTTTCAACAACCTGAAGTTGAAGTTCTCAAACCACAATTTGAAATGCCGCCTTAACAAAATCAAACGGAAAATTTGAATCTCGAGAATTCCAACCCGTTGTTCATGGTAGTAACCCAACTCCAACAACTCCAAGCGAATCAACAACAATTGACTAGGACCGTCACAAACCTAGCCAATAATAGACCACCAATGCTGAACCCACTGTTCGATTGAGGGATTTCTATGATCCCTCAAATTATGAAGAAAGACCAGGGGTGGTCATACCTGATGGAGAGTTTGAAATCAAACCTGCAGTCTTAAATCTTATTAAGCATTTTCATGGCCTTCCTCGAGAAGACCTGTTTAGCCATTTAGAGGAGCTCACAGTCTTCACCCAAACCACCAAATCCCAAAATGTTTCAAAAGATTTATGGCTAATGCGGCTCTTCCCATTATCCCTTAAAGACAAGGCCGCTTATTGATTTAGGACAGTGGGAAAACTCATTACTACCTGAACACAATTAAAGAGCGCATTTCTAAAAAAATATTTTCCTATTGGTCGAACTAATGCTTTACACCGTGCAATAACCACCTTCCAAGAAAAATCCGGCAAGCCTATTCATGAGGCATGGGAAAGATTTCAGGATTTATTAAGAAGCTACCCCCACCATGAGATGTCACTTTGGCAACTCGTGCAAATATTCTACCATGGTCTTAATGACCAACTGCGTCGCTTTGTTGACATCTCATGTGTGGGCAATTTTATAAATAAGGATGCCGAAAGCAACTATGAACCTTTTGACGAAATCAGTGAAAACTCTTTCAACCATTTGTCCATCGACACCTTTGGCAGAAATGCCAATCCACGTGTAGGTGTCCATGAAGTAGGTAGACAACATCAATCTCTCCCAGTCACACAAGACGATTTGCAACTATTTACACAAAGGCTCGACCAAATGCAAATCAATCAAAAGAAATGGAAGAAAAATTCAATGCACGACCACAAAACTCTGTTTCTACCAACCCTAACTCTCGCTTTTCCAACTCCAAACCTAACCCAACCCTCCTCCGTTAGGAAAATTTGCAACAAATCGACACAAGCAGAATTCAAAACACTAACCTTATAGCTGATTTTACTGAGACTTTGGACAATTCCACCATATTTGTCCCAGTTAATGAGAATATTTCTGCTCTCCAGGATAATTTCAAAAATAATTCCTCCAACTTCTATAATCCCACTTGGAGGAATAACCCTAATTTTTCCAAGAAAAATACCAATCAAGTTTCGCAATTTCATAATCAAATGGGGAATTCTGGCCTAAACCAACATTTGCAGGCTGATATTAACAATCAATTAATGAAAACCCTGTAAGGAATGCAGCAACAAATGAATGACATTACCCATGCTATCTCTAATTTACAAAATCAAATCACGGTAACGCCCAATCAAAGGCCAATGAGAAATTTGCCCTCCCAACCTATCCTAATCCTAGAAATCAACGAAACTAATTTCAAAATGGAAATAATTAGGGTCAATAGAATCAACAACCAATAAATCCCGCACCTCAATTCCCACCCGATTTTCAAAACCCACAGCAAAATCAACATTTTCCACACCAAAATAATCATACTGCCAATGCAGTAACATTAAGAAGTGGAAAAACTACACACAATGCGAAACCCTCACGGGAAAACAAACTAGATCAAGAGCAATTTTTTTCCACCTCTGTTCACTCTCAGGAAAAAGAAGATAGCACAAACACGACACCCTTCACACAGGCATTAAACTCCAAGAAAAAGAAAGCTAGAAAAACTGAGCCAACTAAAGAACAATTACATGAGTTATTTAGCCAAGTCGAAATCAGCATTCCTCTCCTAGATGTGATTAAATACATTCCTGCCTATGCAAAATTTTTAAAAGAAATTTGTACACCAAAAAGGCAACCTAAACATCTGGGGAAAGTTGTCCTTTCTGAGACAGTTAGCTCTGTTGTCCAGAGTAAGCTACCTCACAAAAGAAAGGATCCGGGCGCTCCACTAACATCAATTGTCATAAATGACACTACTTTTGTCCACACTCTCAGACCCAGGTCCATCAATAAACCTTATCCCTACCATCCTTTTTGATGAATTCTAATTCGGTGAACTTAAACCGGTGAAAGTCACCCTTCAACTTACTGACCGATCTGTTATTCACCCAAAAAGGATTGTAGAGGATGTAATTGTTTGGGTGCAGAATTGCCTCTTCACGATGGACTTTTTGGTCTTCAACATTAATGTACCCAAAGCAAAGAATGCACCTATCATTCTTGGAAGACCCTTACTCGCCACTGCTAAAGCTAATATAAATTGCAATTCTGGTAAAATGGACATCACTTGCGATGGCGAGACACTCACATTAGATAATTTTAGGGCTTCCAAAAGATTCCATGAGTCGGATTTCTTCGATGACTTGGATTCTGAAACCTCAAATCTTGTTGAGGAAATGCTTTCGGTAGACACATGTTTTGCAATCAATTCTTCTCCTGAGTTGCAACAATCATCTAACCCACCCTCACCCACACACCTAATTTCACACTAACCACTAACCCCATTTCAGAACTCAGCTTGCAATTAGATTTGAAACCTTTGTCGGATTCTTTAAAATATGTGTTTTTGGGCCCACATCATACAAAACCCCTTATCATTAATGCACATCTTTCGAGGGTACAAGAGGAAAAACTACTCCAAGTTCTAAACAAATATCAACAAGCAATTGGTTGGACTCTAAACCACTTAAAAGGAATTGATGTGTCCTATTGCACTCATCGCATTTATCTTGAGGACGACTCTATACCTTCCCACCAATCGCAACGTCGCTTAAACCCTAATATGCAGGAGGTCATAAAATGAGAAATCATTAAATGGCATGATGCGAGAATTATTTACCCTATCTCCAATAGCCAGTAGGTTAGCCCTACACAAGTTGTACCCAAGAAAGCTAGCCTCATAGTTGTTACAAATGATAAGGGTGAAGAAATCGCCACTCGGACTGCTTCTTCGTGGTATGTTTGTATTGATTACCAAAAATTAAACACTGCTACAAAGAAGGATCATTTTCCGCTCTCCTTTATTGATCAAATTTTGAAGCGGCTAGCCGAACAAGAATATTATTGCTTTATTGATGGATATTCTAGCTACAATCAAGTCGCAGTCCACCCTGAGGACCAAGAAAAGACCACTTTCACCTGACCCTTCGAAACCTTTTCTTTCCGAAGAATGCATATAGATTGTGTAATACACCCGTGACTTTTCAATAGTGCATGTTAGCAATCTTCTCTAATTTAGTAGGTGATTGCCTGGAGGTCTTTATGGATGATTCTTCTATTTTTGGAGATTCTTTTGATCATTGTCTTTGGAATTTAGAAAGAACTATCCAAAAATGTATTAAGGTTAACCTGGTTCTTAGTTGGGAAAGAGCCATTTCATGGTTCAAGAGGGCATTATCCTGGGCAATGTTATTTCTGGAAAAGGAATCTTGGTAAATAAAGCCAAAGTTGATATAATCTCAAAACTTCCCCTACCCAATTTGGTGAAACAAATATGATCTTTTCTGGGCCATGTGGGATTCTACCGACGATTCACTAAGGATTTCTCCAGAATCTCCCGACCATTAAGCCACCTTTTGGCTAAGGACCAACCATTTGACTTTGATAAAAATTGCTTCGAGAGTTTTAACATTTTAAAACAAGCGATTACTGAGGCACTCATTTTGTAAGCACTCGACTGAGCTCATGATATGAGAAAAGCGTGATTTGAAATTAGGGTTTTTATCATTGTAATGTGCACTTTTGATCGCTTTTAAAATTTATAAAAATCAAGTTCTTGGGAAAGTATTCAGATCATCCCAAGGGAGGCAGAAATGTACTTTTAAACATTCTTGCTAAAAATAGGGAAATCAACTTTCTTTTTGTGATTTTTAAATATAAGATATTTTTTTGAAGTTTTGAAATAAAAGAGCAATTGAATATAAAGGAAGACTACACTAGAATTGCTAAAACCTAAGTGATAGAAAGATCCTCTTCCTAAGCTCACCCTAGGTACGTGAAGACCAAAGGTAATTAAAGAGAGGGTGTGAGTGCACTAGAGTAAAAAGCAACTAATTAAATGAAAACAAAAATTGTAGAAGAGGCAACTTTATATATGGAGAAAAAATGTTTTACAAGATCGCTAGTAGAGGAATGCTTCTACTACTAGAAATAAAAATACAGAAAATGAAAACACAAATCCTCCTAATGATGTTGGTGAAGAGGAGAAGGTCCTTGCTCCAAGCTCAGCTACTCCTAGGCCTGAAAAGGATTTCTACTAATCCCTTGAAGTGCTCCTCCAAGGTGTGTCCTCCTTAGCAAGCGCTAAATGGGTGTGCCCTTGCTCCTCCAAGGGTGGAAGGATTCCACCCAAAAGACCTCCTCCTAGGGTGGGCGTGGACCACCCTAAAGATCTCCTCCTAGACATCCTCCTACTTAGCTTGTCCTCTGGCTGGCATGGGAAAACGAGAGAAGGGAAGAGGGGAAGGCACCAAGGGGATAGAGCATCCCCTTAATCTTCTTCTTCTCCTTCTCTTGGTCGGCTATGGTAGGTGGAGTATGGTGGAAAGAAAATGGTGGAATAATGAAGCTAAAGGTACCTCTTTTTGGTGGTAGGGTAGGTCTTTTTATAGGAGTGGTAGGGGGTAGGTATGGTTAAGGGAAGGATGGCTAGGATTGATTGTAGAGGGTCGTTATGGGATCCTAGGGTTAATGATAGGTGGCGCCAAAATGAAGGGGCACCTACAGATTTGGCGCCAACTCTAGGTGGATGTTAGGGTTAAGGTTAGTGTGATATGTTGTAGGGTTGAGATGAAGCTGTAGGGTGGAAGTTATGGGATACAGGGCTAGGGTTTATTGGCGCCAAAGGAAAGGGTGTATGGAGGTTTGGTTAAGGAGGCTTGGCACCAACTTAGGTGGGTTTAGGTGGGTTAGTTGGCATGGGAAATAGGAAGGGTTAAGATGGTTCCATATGGTGGTGATTAAGGGATAAGAGGCTAGATTTAGTTGGTGCCATATGGGGGGGTGTGTAGGTGTCTTGGCACCAACTTAAGGGGGTAGTTAAGTGGTGGTCAATGGGTGGAAAGGTGCTTCAAGTTGGCGCCATGTGTGGGTATTCTAGAAGGTGCTAGGTTGGCACCAACTTGAATGGTTGGATGGAGGGTTGTAGGGTGGATGAAGGGTGAAGATGGAGGCTATGGGGTGGCGCCAAAAATAGGTGGAAGTTAAGGTGGTTTTGGCACCACCTTTAGGTGGCTTTTGATGGTGGTAGTGGGGTTAAGGGATGCCTCAATTTAGCACTAATTTGAAGGGGTGCATGGAGGTATGTTTTGCACGAACTTGAGTGGGTTAGGGTTAGGTTAAGTTGGGGTTGAGGAGGATGGACGGCCATGGAGTGGAGAGTTTAGGTGAAGCTAAGCTAAGCTAGCTTAGCTAGCTTAACTAGTAGGGTAGTAGCGGAGGGAGCTAAGATTTAGAGAAGAGGAGCTGAGTTAGAACTGCCTGGAGCTGCACTGGAGCTAGTGGCTGCTGAAGAGAATAGCAAGGAGCTACCTTAGCTGGCTTAACTTACTAGTTCTTTGCCAGCTGCTAACCTAAGCTAAAGTGAGCTAGCTTCTACTGAATTGAGCTAAGGTGAGCTGGGTCTGATCTTCCTGGAGATAACCTAGCTAGCTGGAGTAGCTAGCTTAGGTTAAATAGCTCAGCTCAACTAGGTTGAGCTGAGTGAAGTCTCCGGGAGCTGGACTTGAGTTGGCCTGAGCTAGTTGAGGTCATCTTCAACTGACTTGAGTTGAGTGGAGCTAGAAGTAGCTGGACCTAAGCTAAAGTGGACTCCTATCAACTTAGTTGAGCTAGCTAGAGCTCCCAATCAACTGAATGGAGCTAAGATGAGCTAAACTCAACTAAGTTGAGATGGATCTAAGCTAACTTGAGCTAAGTTGAGCTACCCTAAGCTACCATCCAACTAGGATGAGCTGAATGGAGCTTAAGAGAGCTAACCCTAACCCAAGTAAGCTAGTATCCAGCTATGATGAGTTGGATTTAGCTATGGTTCAACTAAATTGAGCTTCCACTTCACCTGTTGCCTTCTTGAATGCTAAGGTTTTAGAGATCTAACTATCTGTTCATCCTTAACACTCAAATAAATGTGTCAAAAATAACAAAATTATGCAATGCATGATTAACGTAAATGATGCCTAAATACAGCCCAGAAACCTGTTTGCGAAGTTAAAATCCTTAGAGCTAGGTTTGTTTTAGAGCATAAGAATGATAATAAACTGGAGTTTATCAGCTCATCCTTTTGAGCTTATGATAGATACCTCAGATTATGCAGTAGGAGCCGTCCTAGGGCAACGCATCGACAAAAAACCCGTTGTGATTTATTACGCCAGTAAAACACTTGATGAAACACAATGGAATTATACTGATACCGAAAAGAACTTCTTGCGATCATTTTTTCCCTTGAAAAATTCCGTTCATATCTGTTAGGGTCACACATCACCATCTTCACTGAACACTTGATCTTGAAATATTTGCTCAACAAGAAAAATGCGAAACCTCGCTTAATTCAATGGATTTTATTATTACAAGAATTTGATTTGAAAATCAAAATAAAGCGGGTTCGCAAAATGTCGTGGCCGATCACCTTTCAAAACTTGAGACCGGTGATGTATTGACCCAAACAACCATTTTTCCATATGAAACACTTCTAACACTGAAATCCTTCCCTTGGTATGCTGATTGTACAAATTATCTCGCCACTAGATGATTCCCTTCTGACTGGCCTAAACAAAAAAGGGATAAGTTCTTTGCCGAGATCAAATTTTACTTCTGGGAGGACACTGATCTGTTCTGCATCTGTGTCGACCAGGTCATTAGACGGTGCATTCCTGATTCAGAAACACATGATATTTTGAACCACTGTCATTCAATAGCTTGCGGCGAACATTTTACGGGGAAGAAAATGGTGGACAAGGTTTTAACTGCCAGATTTTATTGGCCTAGCATACATAAAGATGCTCGTGAATTTTTTCGATCCTGTGTGCAATGTCAAAGCATTGGCAACATGAACTCTAAGGATATGATGCCCCTCAACCCTATTTTGGAAGTTGAAATCATTGATGTGTGGGGCATCAATTTCATGGGACCATTTATCACTTCTTTTGGGTACCAGTTCATTTTAGTGTCAGTCAACTATGTTTCAAAATTGATTGAAGCGATACCCACACGCACTAATGACCATCGAGTTGTCATGGATTTTATCAAGAAAAATATTTTTTCGCATTTTGGTGTTCCTAGGACCATTATTAGTGATGGAGGATCCTATTTTACATGCTCCCAATTTCGTCAACTACTCGCTAAATATGGGGTGAACCATAAAATCTCTACACCAAATCACCCTCAAACAAACAGCCAAGCTGAAGTCTCCAACTGGGAAATCAAAAACATTTTCCAAAAGATGGTAAAGCACGACCAGAAAGACTAGTTACTCAAACTTGACGATGCATTATGGGCTTACCGTATTGCTTTTAAAACTCCGATTGGCATGTCACCTTTTCGCCTTATTTTTGGCAAGGCATGTCACCTCCCGGTTGAACTAGAACATAGGGTGTATTGGGCGATAAAAGAATTTAATTACAATTTGGATGCAGCCGATAAACACAGGAAGTTACAATTAAATGAACTTGAAGAACTTCACAATATGCTTATGAAAACGCACACATTTACAAAGACCGAACCAAGAAAGTTCATGATAAATTCATCATTTAGAAATCTTTTGAACCTAAACAATGTGTGTGGCTTTTTGATGCAAGGTTACGAATATTTCCTAGTAAACTAAAATCTAAAAGGACCGGTCCTTACATTGTGATTCAAACCTATCCCCACGACGCCGTTGAAATTTTGGATCCAAACACCAACAACACTTTCAAAGTCAATGACCAACGACTGAAGCCCTAACTTGATAACACCCTTAATGTGAAATCTGACTCTCAAGACCTCCACAACATACCCGATAATTAATCACTTCACGCCGATAGAATGGTGTAAAAGATAACACTGGATGGGAGGTAACCCATCATTTTTCCTACTTTTCATTTTTATTTTCTTCAGAGGTTTTAACTATCCTAATTCCGACCACCTTCACCAAGGTGATCTCTTTTCCCTTCCTACTACATGAGGACATGCCAAGTCTTAAGCGTGGGGGGTGTTTTTAAGTTTTGACGATCAAATCAAGATTTTCAAAACCTACAAACATTCAAAATTTTTGTTTCATTTTCTGCATGTATAACTAAAAAAATAAAAATATTGAAAACTTGTTGAGAAATTTTTGAAATTGGGACTAAGGTTGAGAAATCAATGGGATTTAATCTTTAACAAACTATGGATTAAGATGCAGATCTAACTATTAGAATTTCTTAGTCTACTTTTAGACTAGATCAAGTATCCTTCTCTAAATTCCACTCTAACCCGTGATGATTCGGGTGACTTGATCTTCTTTTGCCATCTGGAAACTATTTGGCTTAGTTTCCGACTGAAAAACCTTCATCCCTGGCGAAATTCTTGTGTCAAATTTCACATATAGGCAACACTTAAAAATAAATTAGAAAAAAATTAGAAAAGCCTCATGTTAAGTCTCAGTGAAATCTGAAGCAGATGATTGGTTTGAGTTTCCACCGTCGAGAAGGAGGAAAATGCCTCCTTAGAGGACATGATGTCAACATGTTACCACCTCGGTGCTGCTCTATATCTATATTTCATATCTTTAGATGGAGCATTACGCACATTTTACGGCTCAAGTGTCTTGGACGATGCTCTACTTATAGCGTCAGAGCAAGAGATTGAGTTCACCTAGAGCCCTTACATCGCATTGTGTTTTGCGGTTGTGAGCTCCTGGGTAGCATCTTGAACAGTACTATCTCAAAGTGCTGGCGTCAGAGCTCCCTTGAGGATTGGTACCAGGAATGATGACCCTGACACATCTGTTGTAGGATTAAGCTATAAGCATAGGGGAGACAAAAAAAAATCAAAATAAAAACACAACCTTATAAATGTTGGCATTCAGAAGCACTGACATGGGGTTCTAAAACATTATGCAAGTTGTGAGTCGGATTCAAGAGCCAAAGAAATCCTAACGGCAAAAAAATTTCGGGTCATTTGAATTATCAAGGAGTTAACTTGTGAATTTGTAAAGGATACATTGATCCCGATTCATCTAGTTTTTTGATCCAAAAATAAATCCCTATGTTTATCTTTAACAAATCCCGTGCCTTCATGATTTAATCAACCAAAGTCCCGCAATCTCCTTTTTCTCAAAAGTCAAAAAAAAAGTCTCCCAAAATCTGTTTTGTGAAATTAAGTTTTGCTAAGAGACTAGAAAACGATAAGCATGGGGGCGTGATAAATGCCAATTTATTATCATTCTTATGTCCTAAAATAAATCTAACTCTTATGGTTTTAACTCCGCAAATGGGTTTCGAGTTGCATTTAGGCGTAACTTAGGTTAAGCATGCATTTCATTCTTTTTGTGTTTTTTTAACATGTTTACTCGAGTGTTAAAGATAAGAAAATGATCAAACCCCTAAAACCCTAGCACTCAAGAAGGCAGAAAGTGAAGAACAAGATCAAATCAGCCGAACTTTAGTTGGATCTAGCTCATCTCAACTAGATGTCAACTCACATGGGCTAGGTTTAGCTATCTCCAGCTCCATTCTACTCATCCTAGCTGGATTTTAGTTCAAGGTAGCTCAACTTAGCTCAGCTCACCTCAACTCAAGTCAAATCCAGCTCAACTTGGTTGAGTCTAGCTCAGCATAGTTCCAATCAGTTCACTAAAAGCTTTAGGTAGCTCAGCTTAGTTGACAGGAGTTCATTCCAGCTCCAACTTAGCTCATCCAAGCTCTACTCAGCATATAGGAGCTCCAATCAACTTGGCTTAGCTACTAGTCTTCAACTAGCCAAGCTAAGTCAGCAAAGAAGTCCACAACCAGCTTTCCCCAGTTCCAGAATAGTTGAGACCAGCTCAACCTATTCAATTTAGCAACTAGCAAAGAACTAGCTAGGTAAAGTTAAGTAGCTAAGCTCCCAAGAAGACTTCTTTAGCAACCGTCAACTCTCGTAAGCTTCAAAGCAGCTCAAGGATGCCTCCTCTCAGCAAAATCCTAGATCCTCCACTATTACCCTACTATCTAAGCTAGCTCCACCTAAGCTCCCCACTCATGGCCGTCCACCTAACCCTAAACTCCACCCTAAAGTAGCTCCACCTTAACTCCAACCTAAGCTACCACTTAGTCCTAGCCTTTTGGCGTCAACCCTAATGCACCCTTTCACCCCACTAGCCACCAAAAGCCACCTATTTTTCCCTCCAAAACCACCTATTAACTACAATTTTTTTGGCGCCAAAACAAAACGACACCACCGCCATACACCCTTTCATTTTGGAGCCAAAAATGCACCTCATCCTAACCCTACACATCACCACCCAAGCCATCATAACCCTACACCTAACCCACCTTCTAGAAATCCTTAGTTGGCGCCAAAATAGCCTACCCACACCCTTCCATATTGGTGCCAACTTGATAAAGCGATTCTCATTTTCGATAAAAATTTTAACATAAAATATTACTTCATTGTAGCATGTCGCGTGGTTGAAAATCATTTTTCAAAACATTTAATAACTTAAAATCTAACCACGAAAATAGTTAGGTCATCTCCATAGGGAAAAATAAGCCTATTAAACTAGTGAATGGTGCCTCGCTTATTCGGGAAACTCAACGGGTGTGCATATTAATTAAAGCAACTCCTTTTCTCACATAAACTTTCATTATAAACAATTGATCAAGAATGTAGGTGTTTATATGCAAAATCACCATACAATAATATTCTGTTAAGAAGTGAATAATGATCTTGGAATATAGCAATCAATATACATATCAATCTGTAAGCGAATAAACTTTGTTCTCTACAATACTATCTCATGCTATTTATTCTTAATGAGAGTAATTTAACTAAAGAAGAGGTATGTCTATGCAATTTACTCTTAATAAATTAAGTCATTAAATAAATGAACAGTAAATCTCACAATGGCATAAGGCGTAAATAAAAATACGAGAGGAAACAAAGGATTCTCCTCTTTCTTCCTCGCATATGGTGTGAGGCGCAGGTGGTCCTGTGGTGATCGATGGAGGGCAACCGAGGTGCAGGTTTCACGATGACGGTGTCAAGGCATCGAGAGGCGGCTACAGTTGGCCGGCCGGCGAAGAGGTAGGCCAGTGGCGGTGGAGTTGCTGGCAGAAGAAGGAACTATTGTGGGCTCACGTGAGGCGTCGACTAGAGCTTACTGTCGACGAGGATTCTCGAGCGATGCTTGGACACACCGGAGTGAATTGTGGCTGAGGTTGGCAGTTTGAGGATGCTCAATGGAGGGTGCTGCCACTGCTGCACTTTGGGTTCTTTTTTATGTAACAGTGATGGTGAAGAAGAGAAGAACGAAGAAGAGGGGGCCAGTTGTGTGCGCATGAGCGTGCACATGCGTGAAGGAGCGCACACTGGCGCGGTGGCTGGGAGGCGTAAGTGCACTGTTGGCCGCTGGTGGGAGCACGAAGAGGTGCACGCGCGGTGGCTACTGCTACTGCGCACGCGCGCTGGTGTGGTGATGGCGGTGGGCGGTGCGAGGAAGATGAAGATGGAGGAAGAAGAAGATGAAGGGAAGAATGGAGGAGTTGATAGTGCACGCTGTCACCATACATAGGAGATTGAGGGTGATAACAAGGTTGACGGTGGAGAGATCTCAGACCACGGTGTGCGCCATGTCCATGGTGCGCACCTCCTTCACAGTTGATAGGATGGGAGAATATGGAAGATGCCGCCCCAAAGCACGGTCGCGGCAATTTTCTTATAGAAGTTCCTACGGTCTATTTCAACAGCTCAAAATCTCCAACAACTGGACGAAGATACCGAGCGGTTGAGATGGATGCGGTGAGGCTCGGTTGACTTGATTTTGTGGTGGAGAGGTGGTACGTTGAGTCAGGAAAGCATTGCACATTCTGCAGGAAGGAAGAGAACAAAGAAACAAATTGGGTTATTTATACAATTTATCTAAAATAATGCATGAAATGCATGTCACTATAATGGAATGTATAAATATGCATGCAAGCCCTTATTTATAAACTAATATATTTATATATTAAAGTATGCTACGTACATGCAAATATTAATTTAGTAATTAGGCATTTAAGCATTTACTTAGCCCACAATTGTGGTCTCATCAAACACTCGCATGCCTAGTTTTTGCTAGTCCCTAGCAAAAGTAAAAAGTGATGGAAGTGAGAAAGATTTCTTATTTTCTTATTCCAAACATTTAGAGATCCAGACAAGTGTGAAGTGACAATAGCTTAGGTAACTGATCCAAGTGAAAAGCCAACTTACATTTGCAGTTCGCACTTAACCCTTGATGAAATTCTATCGGGATAGGCAACTACTTCCCTCGGGGATAAAGTAGCAAATGATCTATAATTTGACCCCAAATTTTTGGCTTACGTAGGAGATACTGAGTTGAATGGATTTATAATTTGTGGCTCACACTCATCAGGTGCTCCATGTAGTCTAGTACTGCAGACTCTAGATCTCTAGACTATCAAATGAGTCAACCCAGAGAAAGGCTAAAAACTGTGTTCTCTTAACGTTTCTTTGTGCTCACTCGCACTCTCTTTTCTTTTTCCTTTTCTTCTTTCTTTTCTAAGATCACATATCTTACCAGATTTTGTATATGTACACAATGATTGGTGGCTTCACCTGGCATTCACACTTTAATTAAAGTTCTAATAACCCTACAACTAAGTTAGAAGTCCTCAACCAATATTCGGACGATCAGAAATACTGAAAAAAAGGTATGGGTCATATTTGGTGGATCGCAATGGATATTTTTATTGCATCAATGAAATAGACACCTGATAGAATTGACACCTAAGACAGTTATAACTAGAACACATTTTTTTTCTTTATATATATATATATAATTTCTTTCCTTTCTTTTTTTCTCTTTTTTTTACATATTTCTTTTCTTCTCTTTCTCTCTTTTCCTTTCCTTTTTTCTTTTTCTTTTTTTCTTTTTCTTTCTCTTTTTCATAACTCAACACAACACGACGTAGACTTTTATTCATGAGGCATTATTAGGGATGATGATGGTCAAGAGGATATTGTGTGGCTTATTTGGTGAAAGTGCCTACTCTCGGCACCAGGAAAGAATGCATAGGACAAGCATATTTCTGACCTTTAACACCACTACCCTCCTTCAGCCGAGGATTCTATGAAGGATGGTCGTAACCATCCACCATAGTCATAGTTTTTATTAGGACTCAATCTCTGTGCATCTACCTTATTTGGTGACTCAAGAATTCACACACTATTCGCACATAAGAACAAAGAACGAAAACTATGCCTAACTCTGAGATATCATCCTTTAATTATCCAGAACTTAAGAGTCCTTGCACTAGACTTAGCACACTAGTAGTCTCTCTACTTCCTCACAAATATTAGGTGGATTTAATAGAAGATAGTTTGCTTAACTCACTATTAATTGTCCAAGGGTTCAGTAGACTAAAAATGTTTATTGATTTTCTTAAAAAGATCCATTATCCTGTCATGTGCAAGTAAAGTAAATGTACTGGATTCCAAACTTAAGAAATAATTTAAGAAGAAAATCTTCAATGACACCTCCTTGATAAAAATTTTCTACTAGGGACTAATCAATTCAGCTCAAGAAAATAAGAGATTTTTTTTTCTAAATGCACCTATGATAAATGCATGCAAATATTTATAAATGCTATAAACATCCTCAGGTTATACCCCCCATGCCTAAGACTAACAATGTCCTCATTGGAAAAATAAAGGCATAGAAGAATATCACCTAAGGAGGAGAGTGGGAGTAGCTAAGGCTCCTTAAGACGATGTGCATCCAAAACCTCACCATCTGAAAGAGTAACATAAGATTTAAGTCGTTGGCCATTTACCTTAAAGCTCGCACCAAAAGTAGGATTCCAAATTTCTACAACTCCATGAGGGAAGGTATTGATAACAACGTATGACCCATCCTAACGGGACTTGAGCTTTCCTGGGAATAATTTAAGTCTAAAATTGAAAAGCCAAACCCACTGGTTGGGCTCAAAGGTCTTTCTAATGATATACTTATCATGGAAGACCTTTGTACGTTACTTGTAAGCTTGAGAAATTTCATAGGCTTCATTATGAAGCTCCTCAAGTCACTTAACTCCAGCATTCATGCCTTTCTCGCTTAATCCAGATTTAAGTTAACCTTTTTAATTACCCAATAGGCTTTGTGTTGGATTTCAACAGGAAGGTGACACGCCTTTCCATAGACAAGATGGAAAGGAGACATGCCCAAGAGACTCTTATACACTGTTCTGTAGGCCCAAAGAGCATCATTTAATTTTTTATACCAATCCTTACAGTCGAGCCTGACAATTTTTTCTAAAATTCGTTTAATCTCCCTATTAGACACTTCAACTTGCCCACTTGTCTGGGGATGGTAAGGTATTGCTATCATGTGGTTGACTCCCAAACTTTGGAGTAGTCTTGTGAAGTGTACATTCTTGAAGTGAGGTCCTCTATCACTTATGATTGTCCTTGGACACCCGTACCAAGAAATGATATTAGCTTTAATAAAATCCAAGACCACGGAATGGTCATTGATCCACGTAGGTATGGCTTCTATCCATTTTGATACAAAGTCCACAGCCACAAGGATATATTCAAATCCGAAGGACACAGAAAAGTGACCCATGAAGTCGATGCCCCAAATGTCAAAGATCTCAACAGGAAAAATAGGTTGCTGGGGCATCTCGTCTCTTTTTCTAATGGTTCCCATCTGCTGGCAGTGTAAACATGCACCCACATATGTATGTGCATCTCAGAATAATGTCGACCACCAAAACCCAAACTAAAGAACCTTATGGACAGTCTTTTCTCCACTAAAATGTCATCCACAGTGGAGGTGATGAGAGCCTCATCATGAGCCATAACTAGCTCATTTTGACCCAATAAAGAAGATAAAAGCTCCTACATAACCTAGAAGAAGGTCTAAATGAAGGAATAAAGGTTAAAACTGAAATTTTACCATTGCAGTACATAAACAGGATTTCTCAGAGGAAAAACATAGGTCAAATGGTCTAAATGAGATAAAAAGTGGGTTGATTCAATCAGAAATGGGTTCATGTGCAATCTAGGAATTAAATGACATTTAGTAACCCTAAAACAAACCCGCTTAAATTAACAAGGTTCCGGTCAGGATAAAAATCAAGTAAACCCTCTAAAAATCATGGAAAAATATTCTCTAGGATTTAGAACACTTAATTTGGCCTTTGGAACCCAGTTTGACCTAGATTAGGGTCCAAGCTCTTCAACTAACCTAATTTGGGTTTTTACGCAAAATGTCCAGCCAAACGTAGTCAAACCTAAAATCCAACTTCACCATTGGATTCCTTAAGTCCAAATTAGGTTTGTAACAAAATTTTGACCTAAGGGGAGGTCATCTTGACCTACTTTGCAATTTAGTACCCCCAAATCATAATTTGGTCCCTATCTTTTGAAATCATCGCAAAGAGCCCCCTAACTTCCTCGCCACCTTTGCAATCAGGTCCTTCCACCATTATTGGGGCAGAATCCTTCTCTGGCGAGGATTAGAGAGGTAATACTCTCTAATTCCTCAGAGATCCCCTCCCAGAAATGGAAGGGAGATTCTCTGAGGAATTCCCTTCCATCTAAGGCCAATCACGATCTCTGGTGTGAACCCAATCTCTCGTGCGAACGCACGAGGGATTTGGGTATCCACCCTCTTTCCTTCTCCGGCGAGCCAGCGGAGGTAATGGTGTGCCCTCCACGCTCTAAAAGCACGGCCCAGTGCCTATAAAAGAACCCCCAAACCCGGCCGCTCATTTTCAGCTTGACTTGGCTGGACTTCCACCTCAAATTCTTCTCTTTCTTCTCCGGCCAAGGGTACAGCGAGCTCCGGCAAGCCCCCCTCCCCTCCCTCTTCGCTCTGCCACAAAACCAATGGCAGAGTCATCTTCCAGATCCTCCTCCGCGTCGCGCAATACCCGCGCACGCCGCCTCAACCCCGTCGTCGCCGCCGTCTTCCTCCACTGAGCAGCTTCTTCTCCGGCGACAGCAGGTACAGCTGTCCGCCTCTCCGTCCCCCTTCGTCCCTGTAAGTAGGTTAGAATTGTTCCACAACCTCCCCTCTTTCTTTTCCCGATTTTATTTCAATTGATTGCCCCTCGACCGTCTCTGACCATCGCCATCTTCCTCGCCTCCGACCAACCTCCAGCGAGTCGCCCCCATCATTCCGCCCCTCCACATGCCTAGCCAACCGTCTCATAAGCTCCGCCTCACCACAAGGAACACTCTCTACCCATCCACCATCCCTCTACGCCTCCACCACAGCCCTCCGAACACCCCCACACTTCCGGTCACAGGACGACCTAGGCACGCACGCCTAGGTCGTCCCACGACCTGCTTCACCATGCACGACCTTCGCCGTGCCACAGCGAAGGTCCCCAGCTGGTCTGATTAAGCCGAGAGGCTTGTTTTGTGTTTGACATTATTTCAACCCCTGCCGTCATTGACGGTTGAAGCAGCTTCGGAGCAGCTCCAGGCTTCAGGACCTCCAGCCTTCAGGTGTAGCGGACTCGGGTGAGCAGTGCGAAGACATCTGGTCCAGCAAGGAACGCAACTGAGGCCGCAGCTGTGGCGATTGCACGAAGGTCTTCTGCGGGCGCGTGCGAGAGCAAGGCGGGACTAATAGTCCCACATCGTGAAGTTACAAGCGGCTGAAGAGGTATAAATTGATTTTGTGTTATTAGCTCTTCGCCTCCGAACGCACAGGGGTGAGGTCCCTCACCCAACGCACGCTCGCCTCGTCCGCGGCTTCATCTCGCGGATCTGGCGGGCTCCGACCCGACCCTATCTGAGCACACCTCACGCATCACCCACTCGCCGGTGCGCCTGGTCCCGGGCGCGAAATCCGACCCGATTACCCGCGACTCTGGGAGAGCGTCCTTTGAGTGAATTGCAGAGAGAGAGAGAGACGTGCGGGTAGAGGGAAACGGGTAGGTTTTTCTCTCTACGCAGGCAGGCCGGGCGTTGAAGAGAAGAAACTTAGCCAAAGAAGCAAAGGTAGAGAAGAAGCCTTCGCAGAAGAGAGAAGACAAGGAAGGAGAGACTGTTGAGAAGAAGAAGACAGAAGAGAAAAGAAGCAAAGGCATGAAGAAGAGAGATTGCAGAGAAGAGAAGAAAGAAGAGAGGCCAAGACAGAAACCAAAGAAGACCAAGGAAGAAGAAGCCTTCGCAGAGAGAGAAGAGAAAGAAGAAGAAAGACCAAGACAAAAGGAAGACAGAAGAGAAAGATGCAAAGTGAAGACTGTAGAAGAAAGAAAGCAAGATCAGAAGAAGAAGAATATTCAAAGAAGGGAAACTTTTAAGACGTCTGATCTTGTGATCAGACGTCCAATTTTACTCTTTTGTCATAATTACTTTTTAACCGCATACATTCATATTTGAATTCAAGTTTTGAGTAAATTAGAGTGTTCAATTACATTTGAGATTAGTAGTAAATTCCGATTGCTCCCTGTGTTCGACCTCGGATACTCTGGTTTTTGAGTAATAAAAACTTTTATTTGTTGACGACGCTTGATCACCTATACTACGACGCAATAACTGTTAAAACATGATCGAGCCAGTGTCGCCCTCAACAGGAGGTCATGGTAGAAACTCAAAACACTCCTTTGTTCTTCGTCAGGGACACAACGGCGGAAAAGATAGTCAGGGCCTATTTTAAAAAGCTCGGGTTCCTCCCAGTGATAAAATTTAGCTTTAGCAATAACCTATCTCACTTCTGCTTATCCCAAGTACTAGAAGTAATGACCGTGACCAGATAGTTCACTATGTCAGCGAACCAAGGAGTTTTGTCCTCCACGGCCATCAGAGACTCATCAAGAAAAGTCTCTTGGATATCGCTAGCAAAGGTTGATGCCTCAATAGGGATCCTAGACAGATGATCTGCTACCACATTCTCAATTCCTTTCTTATCTTTAATTTCCAGGTCAAACTCTTGGAGTAGCATAACTACCCCCTACCATAACTTGTGATTTAAATGCCAACGGCATGCTGCCGGCATGCCGTCGGTAAGGGAGTTTTCAGAGAGAGGGCATATCGACACAAAGATAGTGTCGGTTTGCAGGGAAACCGTCAGCATGCCGATGATTTCTCCGGCATGCCGATAGTTGCCGACGAAACGGCGGCATGCCGACCGTCTGGTTGAGCGGGGCGGGAATTTGAATTGGCTGAGCGGCGGGAATTTGACAGGGGAATCGGGAATTTTGAACTAAGGGGAGGAAATCGGCTGAACACACACGCACACAGGGGGAATCCGCTAGCTCACACACACACACGTTGATTTTTTGTCATATAAGCTCAAATAACCAGCAAATATGCTTCTAACACACACGTTGATTTTTGTCATATTCTAACATTCACACACACACGTTGATTTTTTGTCACATAGGCTCAAACAACCTGTAAATATGTTTCTAACATTTTGATTTAGTTGTCTTTCAAATTTTAATCATTTCTGTCAGCATGCATCGGCATGCCCTCGACGTGCCTCGAAATGTCATTTTTTTGGACCGTCGAAATCTACCATCGAAAAATGGGCATTTTCATGGCATGCCTTCGGCATGCCCACAAAATGCATACCTACAATTTCATCAGCGCGGCATCGAAATAGGCATTTCGAACCTAGACCATAACTACCCCCCTACCGATCCTATAAAAAGGCCATTAACTACACATTTCAAATCATCCTTGGCCACACATATTCACATTCTTCCACCTTCATTCCACCATCCCAACGACCAAGGAGAAGAAGATTAAGGGGACACTCTATCTCCTTGGTGCCTTCAACTTCTTCCCTTCTTCTACCTTGTGTGTTCACCAAGCCAAGGAGGAAGGCCAGGCAAGAAGGACGTCCAGAGAAGGAGCAAGAAGGGTGGTTCACGTCCACCCTAAGGAGGAGTTTAAGAGTGGAAGCCTTCCACTGTAGGAGCCAGGCACGCCCCACTTGCCAAAAAGGAGTGTCGGAGCAAGCTTTCTTCAATTCAAGGTCAACCTAAATTGGAGTAGTTTTGCAACATCATCACCTTCTTCATAAGCTTTCTTCTACCTTTTTGTGTTTTGTTTGCATGGTAGTGTAATATTTGATTTGTGTTGAAGATTACAAGTGAGAATCCCTCTCGCTTGTGAGTTCTTCAACTCCTTTGTAAAAATAATTTTCATTTTAAGAAGCATTCCTCTACCATTCTTTTAATTAGCTTGTGTTGCTCTTTTGTTGTGTGTTGTTCTTTCATTACTCCAAGCCTTCCATACTTAGAGTGAGTTGGAGAAACAAAGCACTTGTTGCATTACTTCTAGTAGCATTAATTCCTACTTTCTCCACAATCATTTTGCCCTTATTCAAAAACCCTAAAAAAATTTATATATTTCAAAACTTAAAAAAGAAAGTTGATTTCCAATTTTCAAGCGAGAGATTTCAAATTGATTCCTATCTCCCTTGGGACGACCCGAATACTCATTGAGTACTCGATCTTTACAAATTCAAAAGCAATCAAAATTACATGTTGCAACGAGTTAATTCTTGATTTTTACAAATCACACTTTTTCCAAATCAATGCATGCATGGAACCCACGGAGAGTTTATGCGTGCACTCTAGAGAGATATGACTACGCTCCTAAGCAGGACAAAATGCGATAAATTAAAATACGAAAAATGATTATCACTACGGGAAAACCGGGCACTAGAGGTGGTCTCTGGTGGCCGTATGGCTTGAGGCGGTAGGAGAGGAGGGACGGCCAAGGTGGGTGGCCAGCCTCTTGAGAGGTGGTGGAGGTTCTTGCTCTTAGATGTGGAAGTGGTGGTGCTTGTGGAGGAAGAAGTTCCTGAATGGAGTGAGTGGAGATGGAGGTGGCATCCAAGATCAAGGGCTATGGGCAGCCAGTATGATGGCTCTTTTATAGATGTGAAGGGCCTTCAAGTGGCCATCCATAGAAGAGTCTAGATTGGTTCTTAAGTGGAGGCTAATTTGGGAAAGGAGTGAGTCTTCTTAGATCCACAATTTGTGGACCTAAGTATACTTGCTATATTTAGGCTTTTAGGATTCCAAGTGGTGCCACCTATGTATGGACGCCAACTCTAAGTGTGGATGTGTGTGCATGCCACTTAAGTGGTTGAGTGGACCACTTAGGTGGTGACTAGGTGGTCTAGGTTGAGTCCTATAGGTCTAGGTAATTGGGCCTAGGTAAGCATCTAAAAATAGGTTCATACATCCTATTACTAAGGTAGAGGATCTAATTAAACTTATCACAAGTTTAATTGGATTAATGTGTATGTAATTGGGAGAGGGAATTCCCAATTAGGTTGAGTGTGAGTTAATTGGACTCAATGAGAACCTAATTAGGTTCTTAGTAAGGGCTAGTGATGGTGGACTAGGCTTAAGGTACCTCCAATTAGGTTTCCTAGGGTGTAGGGTAAGTTTCCTAGGTCTTAAGAAGCAAAATATAGCTTCAACCCCAAAATCAGCAATTGGAGAAGACCTCCAGACACTTACACTTCAAAATTGGAAGTTTGATGGATTGGTCTGGACGTCCAATACTGGATCAGTATGGGCATCAAGCTCTATTCGCGAGTGCCGTAGAAATTGGACATCCATCACATTATCTAAACATCCAGAGGTGGACTGGAAAGATTGTTTCAGGGTGTTCTAGGCTAAATTGACCTAATGGAGGGGTGGCTAAGGTATGGGAAGGTGGATAGGGCTATCTAAGGCTAGGAATAAGTGCAGGGATTGTCCTATGCTCTTCATACTTTAATTCTAATATTAAATCCCTACAAGTAGTATAGTATACATGTCCCATATTCTCTGTCTTCAGCTTATTTGCAGCTTTATTGCAAGCTTCTGCTCTAGCTCTGCTGCAACTCTAACCTCTATCCAACTTTAGGCTATCTCCTAGGCTTCTTATTACCTGCAAACCAAATATTACACTAATCAATACAGCATAATGGCATTATTTCATGAATTTCTATGTAAAGCAGTAAAGATGCAAAATATGCAAGTAATGCATGAATTACTCCTATGTTAAGCTAAGATCTAACTCAATTCAGGTCAATTAAGTCCTCAGATTGCTGCGCAATCATACCCCCATCCCTAAATCTTATTAATCCTAGCAAATGCAAGACTAAATGCAAGTATATGACTAAGTTATCTACAATTTAGTCCCTACAGGACTACTTATTCTTTTTATCAAGGGCTTGACTAAAGATTTTTTTGTTTTCATCCAAAAATCTAGAAATCCAGACAATCGTGAAAGTGTAGTGACAGTAGCTTAAACGGATCCAAGTGAAAAGTCAATCCATATCTGAAGTTCGTACTTGACCCCTAGTAAAAATTCTATCAAGATAGGCAAACTTCTTTCCTCAAGGATACGTAATAAATAATCTGTAATTTTACCCTGACTTTTTAGCTTAGGCAGAAGATGTTTGAGTCAAGTGGTTTTGTATTTGGTGACTCACACTCATCTAATGCTACATATAATCTAGTACTACAGACTCTAAATTTTCAGACTATCAAACAAATCAACTCAGAAAGAGGCTCAAAAATTATACTCTCTTTAGTTCCTTTATAGTCACTCTCTTTCTTTTTCTCTTTTTCTTTTTCTTTTTAATCTCACCAGATTTTGTAAATGTACTCATTATTTAGTGACCTCATATGGCATTAACACTTCAATTAAAGTTCTGATAACCTTATAACTAGGTCAGAATTCCTCAACCAGTATTCGAGCGGTCAGAAATACAAAAAAAGTAGGTCAATGCCATGTTTAGTAGATCGTAATAATAGTAGGTATTGTTGCTTCAATGTAATTAACTCCAAATGAAATAAACACAACTTTGACTCCAACATTTTTTTTCAGATTTTTTCTCTTCTATTATTTTTTCTTCTTTCTCTTCTTTTTTTCTATAAATATTTTTTCTTTTTCTTTTTTCTTTTTTTTTCTCATATCTATCAACACAACGCAATACATGTAAATTTTTATTCACGAGGCATTATTGAGGATTAGTGATGTTCAAGAGGATATCGGGTGATTTATTTGATAGAAGTGCCTACTCTCATCACTGGGCAAGGAATGGATAGAACGTATTTTCTGACCTTTGACACTAATACCCTCTTTCAGCCGAGGATTCTGTAAAGGACGATCGTAACCATCCACCTTATTCCTACTTTTATTAGAACTCGATCTCTAGGTATTCACCTTATTTGGTGGCTCTCAAAAATTTACGCACAGACAATTCTCACGCAGGAACCGAAAGTGAAAAACTATGCTTAACTCCGAGTATCCTTATTTAATTATCCAAAAACTAAGAGTCATTGCACTAAACTTAGAGCACCAGTACACACTTTACTCTCACCTCGCAAATATTTGGTGGATCTAATAGAAGATGGTTTGCCAGACTCCCTAACCACTGTCCAAGGGTTTAAGAAAAGAAGCAATACTTCTTCTCGAAAAATGAAACATGTCTATTGGTCTTCATAATGGATCCATTGCAAAATCTATGTGCAAGTATAAAAGTTGTACTGGATTCTAAATTCAAAATCAACTCAAGAATAAAATCCCTAATAAAACCTCTCGATAAAAATCTTTTATATATGGATGCAATATTTATAAATGCTATGTACAAGTAACCTCTCATGGTTGCACTTCAAAATTTTCCCTTATTTGGGTTACATTTAGCTTGATCCTAAATTTAGAACAAATAGGTGAGCGGATGAGTTGGAAGTGACTTTGCGAATGATTTCTAGCTCCAATGAGAACATTGGAAGTGGAGTCAGTTCTTAAATTAAGGGCCTTAAAGTGCAATTAACATGCTATTCAAAGGTTTTTTTAAGTGTCGGCAAAAATTTTTCAGATTACGTATATTAACCCCCCATGCCTACTTTCTTGCATGTCCTCATGCATGAATATAAGGAAAATAAATATGAGACAAGGGATAAAAAGGATAGAAATTACCTAAAATCACTCATGAATTTTTCATTCGACATAAGCCAACATCATGACAGAAAACACAATATGCAAGAAAATATGCTAAAATAAAATATGCTATGTATAAAAGAGGTATTTGCATATGTATAAGTGCTAAGTTTAACATCTCTAGCTGAGCAAAAACTTAACTACACATTCTCAATAAAATTGATGATTTCATGAGCAGGAGGAGGTTCATGGGTGATAAATGTCTTGAGGTGCTGGTCATTTACCATAAAAACATGCCTAGATTTTAGGCTCATAATTTAGATTGCCCCATTAGAATAGGGGTGAATCATAAGGAACGGGCCAATCCACTTGGAGTTGAGCTTACCCGCAAAGAATCTGAGTTGAGAATCAAATAACTAGACTTACTGGTTAGGCGTGAAAGTCCTTCTCCGGATGTGGTGGTCATGAAAGGCCTTAGTCTTATCCTTGTACATCTTCACATTCTAGTAGGCCTCCCACTGAATCTCTTTTAATTCGTTGAGCTAGAGCTTTCTTTCATAATCTCCCGCATCGAGGTTAAGATTACACTTTTGCATTGCCTAAAAGGCACGGTGCTCTAGCTCGACGGGAAGGTGACAGGCCTTTCCATATATCATGCGGTATGGCAACATTCCAAGTGGAGCCTTGTACACGATCCAATATGCCCATAGTGCATCAATCAAACGATCGAACCAATCCTTCCTATCCATTCTAACCGTCTTCTGGAGAATGAGCTTAATCTGATGGTTAGATACTTCGGCCTACCCAATGGTCTGCGGATGATATAGGGTGGCAATGCAGTGATGTACCCCATCTTTATTTAATAATGACCTAAAATGGGCATGGATAAAGCGACTTTCCCCATTACTAATCAGAGCACAGGGGACACCAAATCTTGTAAATCCTGAACAAAGGAGATAACGATCTTATGATCAGCCCACCTTTCCTGGATGGCCTTAACCCACTTCGAGACATAGTCAACTACGAGAAGTATGTATTCAAAGCCATGCAAGTTTGGGAAAGGGCCAATAAAATCGATTCCCCAGATGTCGAACACTTCTATGACCAGGATGGGTTGGAGAAGCATCATGTCTCTTTGGGTCATAGAACTGACCGACTGGCACCGCTTGCAGCACTTGGCAAACTTATGTGTATCTCGAAAGATGGTTGGCCAGAAAAAACACAACTATAAAATCTTCGAAGGGGTTTTTCGACCAAAAAAATGACCACCACCAGCATAGCTATGGCAAAAAGATAACACACTAGCAATCTCAAAGTCGGGGTTGCACCTCCTGATTATCTGATTAGGCCCAATGCAGAAGAGCAAGGGGTCATCCCAAAAATAAAATTTAGCTTCTAATATAAATTTTGAGTTTCTGGTCCTTGGATAATCCTGCGAGAATCTTACTTGCGACAAGATAATTCGCGATATCCACGTACTAGGGAAACTCCAAAGAATTTGTAGCCAAAATAGATTCGTCCAAAAATTGACCTGATATTGACAAGGAAATCTTACTTACGACAAGATAATCCACGATATCCGCATACTAGGGAAACTCTAAAGAATTTGTAGCCAAAATATATTCATCCAAAAATTGACCTGATATTGACGAGTAAGGAATGTGGGTTGGATCTAGTCGAGAAGTGATTCGCCACTATATTATAAGCTCCAACCTTATCGTGAATCTCGACATCAAACTCCTACAATAGAATGATCCATTTGATAAGATGGGGTTTGGCATCCTTATTTGCCAACAAATGCCAGAGGGCGGAATGATCTATGAATATAATCACTTTCGACCAGAGCAAATAAGATCGAAACTTCTCCAACCCATATACTACAACTAGCAGTTCCTTTTCAGTAACCGTATAATTACTCTGAGCCTCATTCAACGTCTTGCTAGAGTAGTATATGACGAACGAGTGGCTCTCATGACACTGGCCTAGAACGGCTCCAACTATGAAATCGGAATCATCACACATCATCTCGAAATCGAGACCAGTTGGGTGGTTGGAGAATCGGGGAATCAAATATAGCACTTTGTAAGGTCTCGAACCGCTGAGACACAAGGAATTGAAATTAAATGGAGCGTTGGCTACCAAAAGATTTGTTAAATGATGTGTGATTTTCAAGAAATCGTGAATGAACCTCAATAAAATCCCACATGACCCAGTAGTTAAATAACAATGGTAGGTTAATTAAGATTTTCTTTACGAATTTTAACCTTTTCATCAAGTTGATGTGGTGTTGGGTGAGTGATCAACCAATTGACTCAACTCACTGACTAATCAATGGACTCGATTGAGTCCAACCTAGTTAATGTGGTCGCTACAAACAAAAAAAACCCTAAATATTGGACCTAGGCTTTATGCAATGACTAAGAAATTCAGGCAACAGACCAAATGACAAATCAAAAATACTCTCTATGATGCAAATGGTATCCAAATAGAATGAAATTCGGCAGGTAGATTCCTTTTCAAATGAGCTTTCCAGAGAATATTTTTATGAAATTTTTATTGTCCCAAGAGAATAAATATGAATTTTTAACTAACAGGGGGTCCAATAAGGCAAATAGACCCCTTGTTGGTTTTCTCCTTGAAACAGTCTCAAACCAAATCCAAAAATTTAGGAAAAATATGTGAATTAAAGATTACTTGATCAGTTTTCAAACCCCACCTATTTTAGGTCAATCAGATCTGTGCCATTCAAAATAGATTTTTAAAAATCAGAAAATTTTGAATTTCAGTCTATTTGACCCTTGTGCAATTCGCGAATAAAAATTTCATAATGCAAAATTTTAAAAATTTCATAATGTAATTTTTTTCAAACGAATGGTGGAGTTGGAAAGATAATTTGAAATCTATGATCAACCCAAATTTCAAGATTTTTGAGTCATCAAAAACTTGGCAAATGATTTTTAAATTCGTTGAAAAACTCTAGCTAAATTTCAAAAAGTGGAAAAAAAGCTTTTCTAAGTGATTTTGAAAGCAAAGAAGCCTTTTACCAAAAGAGTTTTTTTTTCAAGTTTTGCAATTTTTTTTCCTTTTTTGCATTTTTTTTATTTTTGTTTTTAAAACAAATATCTAACCTAAGAGTCAAACCAAATCCTAAACCTAAGAAATCAGTGTGTACCTGAAACCTTCAATTGCGCCTAATGTGTGCACAGAATCCGCTTTTGTGTAACTACACACCAAAAACAAGTAGAGGCAAATATGTCATAAATAAGCTCGGAAATCAGAAATAAAAAAATTGCATTACCTCCCCGACGACGGCACCATTTGTTGGAATTCTAAATCGTGAATTTGATTTAAATGTCATACTATAAATGCAAAATCTATTTCAACAAAAAAAATATTTCTAATGAGACGGTGAATCCCAGTCGATCTCAGAGAGGCATAGTTTTACAACTTTGATTTTGATTTCTTTATCTCTCTACTCTCTCAGAATTGCAATCCGATATTTAATGTACAGATATAGGACTCGTCGGTCGCATTGTTTACGCGTAAAACATGCGCATGAGTCAAGAAGAGTATGAACGTTAAAGTATGTGTCTCGATGCACGCGACTTTAACTACTCAATGGCAACCAACAGAAAATTCATTTATCATTGAGTCCTCAATATCCTCCAGAACTGACATTTTATTCACATAAAAGAAAGACTATGATCTAATAAAGATAACAAAATTTTATTTCATAGAATCATGTCATTACAATCAACTGTAAAGAAATGCTTGTACAATGAAATCAAAAACAGCGAAATCTAATCTAACAGAAGAGAGATGCACACATGGAACCCATGAAGAGTTTATGCGTGCACTCTAAAGAGATATGACTACACTACTAAGCAGGATAAAATGTGAGAAATTAAAATACAAAGAACGATTATCACTACGGGAAAACGAGACACCAAAGGTGGTCTCTAGTGGCCGTGTGACTTGAGGTGATAAGAGAGGAGGGACAACCAAGGTGGGTGGCCGACCTCTTGAGAGGTGGTGGAGGTTCTTGCTCTTAGACATAGAAGTGGTGGTGCTTGTGGAGGAAGGAGCTCGTGAATGGAGTGAATGGAGATGGAGGTGGCATCCAAGATCAAGGGCTATGGATAACCACTATGATGGCGCTTTTATAAACATGGAGGGCCTTCAAGTGGCCATCCATAGAAGAGTCTAGAATGGCTCTTAGGTGGCGGCTAATTTGGGAAAGGAGTGAGTCTTCTTAGATCCACAATTTGTGGACCTAAGTAGACTTGCTATATTTAGCATTTTAGGGTTCTAAGTGGCACCACCTATGTGTGGATGCCAACTCTAAGTGTGGATGTGTGTGGGTGCCACTTAAGTGGTTGAGTGGACCACTTAGGTGGCAGCTAGGTGATCTAGGTTGAGTCCTATAGGTCTAGGTAATTAGGTCTAGGTAAGTGTCTAAAAATAGGTTCATACATCCTATTACTAAGGTAGAGAAACTAATTAAACTTATCACAAGCTTAATTGAATTAATGTGTATGTAATTAGGAGAGAGAATTCCCAATTAGGTTGGCTGTGAGTCAATTGGACTCAGTGAGAACCTAATTAGGTTCTTAGGAAGGGATAGTGATGGTGTACCAGGCTTAGGGTACCTCCAATTAGATTTCCTAGGGTGTAGGCTAGGTTTCCTAAGTCTTAAGAAGCAAGATATAGCTTTAACTCCAAAATTAGCAATTGGAGAAGACCTCCAGACGTCTGATCAACTGATCAGATGACTTATACTTCAGAATTGGAAGTTTAATGGATAGGTCTAGACGTCCAATACTGGATCAGTATGGGCATCAGGTTCTATTCATGGGTTCTGCAAAAATTAGACGTCCAGCACATTGTCTTGACATCCAAAGGTGGGTTAGAATGATGGTTTCAGGGCGTTCTAAGTTAAATTGACCTAATGGAAGGGTGGCTAAGGTATGGGAAGGTGGATAGGGCTATCCTAAGGCTAAGAATAAGTGCAGGGATTGTCCTATGTTCTTCATACTTTAATTTTAAAATTAAATCGCTACAAGTAGTATAGTATACCTATCCCATACTCTCTGTCTTCAGCTTATTTGTAGCTTTATTCCAGGCTTCTGCTCCAGCTCTTCTACAGCTCTAGCCTCTGTCCAGCTTTAGACTATCTCCTGAGCTTCTTATTACCTACAAACCAAATATTACACTAATCAGTACTGCATTATAGTATTATTTCATGAATATCTATGTAAAGCAGTAAAGATGCAAATTATGCAATTAATGCATGAATTACTCCTAAGTTAAGAAAAGATCTATAACTCAATTCAAGCCAATTAGGTCCTATGATTGCTGTGCAATCAGGAGGGAGGAGGAATGCCACAAGGTGGTGGTGGCTAGCCTCTCGGAGGTGGTGGAGTGCTTGGATTGGAGGAGGAGGGAAGGCTATGGAGGGTGGAAGATGATGAAGGTGGGCTGCCAAAATGGGGAGGGTTTTTATAAGGAGATGGGGGCCCTGGGGGTTGGCATTGGAAGGCTCTAGAAGGGGGGCCTTATGCGTCAACATCAGGAGGCATGAAGTGGTCTTCTTAGATCCACTTTTTGGTGAAGAAGTTGGGGGTGTGTGTGGACTAAGTGGGATGCTATTTTCGATGGAGAGAGGTGGTGGGTTGCATTGGGTTTAGTCCTAAGTGGGTTGGGTTAGCTGTTGTTCGTTCGAAATCAGGTTTTAAATCATTACGCTGCAGTATAGTTGAAATCTCAAGAAAAATAGATAAAATTTATACTCGAAAAAGTTCGAGGTCATTTGCTGGGAGCAAGTAAGAATTCAATTCTCAAAATTACAACTTAAACAATAGAGATAAGAAATTATAATCAAAAATTGATTTAGAATAATATAGCAATAAGATCAATGTGTCAGACTGCAAAAAGAATGGAATAAAATGGTGATTTGAATCACCAATTGCCCCCTACAATAATATCAAATAAAACTCAATAGTCATGAATGAAAGAAACTTCAAGTCAACCGCCTGATTATTCAATCATATGTCTTTAAACATCTGACGAACAGTGTTTTTCTTTGCTTCTTTCTCTGATCTCTTCTTCTTTACTTCTCTTGCTTTCCTTCTTTCTTCTTCCTCTTTCTCTGTTCTTGTGCGGTTCTTCTTTTCCTCTTCTTTCTTTCTCTACTCTTCTTCTTCCCTTCTTTTCAAGCACAGGGGAAGGGTTCTTAGATTTGGCTAAGTGTTAGCCAACTTCTCAGAGAGCAAAACCCTCTCCTACCCTGTGCAGACTCTCCTCTCTTTCTCTCCTTAGGTCACGCTCTCCCAGAGCCTCCAACAATACCAGGTTATCAGGTATTCGAACCTAGAGTGCACCCGAGTCCAGGGCTGCAGGCGTGAGTCGCAGCCGAGGAGTGTACAGGGCTTAGGCGAGTAGTCGAAGTAGACTAGATCCACAGGGTCAATGTCGTAGATGAGGCCGAGTGAGGGGTGTGAGGGACCTCACCCCTTGTGTACAAGGCGATAAGCCCGTAGCACAAATTCAATTTATGCGGGCACAGCTGTTTGTAAACTTCTAATGTGGGACTATCCGTCCCCCTTTTTCTTCGCGCAACACACGCAGCAGAAGGTGGAGAGGTCTTCGTCTAATTCCGTTTGCAGCCCCAGTCAAAGGGCCGAATTGGTCCCTAGGTTGTATTCCTGGAGGGATTCCGTGCTGCCTAGGACAAGTGCCTGGGGCTGCAAGCAAGGAACGAACCTTGAAGCTTATTTCGAAGGAGGTCCGCTAATGGCGCTTGGGGCCGACACCTGAAAAGACAAATACAGCCTAATGGCTTAGTCAAAACAGCTCAAAGGCTTCACTGGACTACAACGAACTTGATGAGGGGGTCGACGTGGTGCAAGAGTGATCTGTGGGTGCTGGCGAAGTCAAAGCGGTGCTGTGACAGTGGGTGCGTTCAGGGGAGCTATAAGGGGATCAATAGCTCTCAGTGAGTGAGGGCTTTTGATCGCCATGATGAGACGGAGGTGTGAAGCGTGGAAGCGGCAGCATAGGTGGTCTGTGGTGGCCACTAGCGCTCGCCAGAGGTCTGCCAGCGAGATGGAAGGCGGAGTCACGGACGATTATGCAGGGGTCGAAGCGGTGTGTTGGATATGCTGGTGTGATGAGAAGTTGAGGAATCGGTTGAGAGCGATAGCGGACGAAGGGGAGAGGAGATGGTGCCGGTTGTGGTATGGCCGACGCCAGAGAAGGAAGCTACTCCGGTGGATAGGAAACAGCGAGGAAGGCAACGAAGGTGGCGTCGACTGGTACAACTCGACGTGGAGGAAGATGAGGGAGATAGCACCACCGCTGGTATTGCAAACGGAGGAAGAACGGAGGCAGGGGAGGTCGCTGGACATCAAGGAGCGATTCGACCAAGAAAGAGGAGATGAATTTGAGGTATTCAAGGTCGAATTCGAGCGTAAGGAGAATGGTTTGATCTGGAGGTCTTTTTATAGGCCTTTAGAAGTGGTTTTAAGCTTGGGAAGCTTCACCAGAGTTAGAATTTTTAAGATACCCTAATCTCTCATGCGTTCTCATAAGAGATTAGAGAGGTTTTAGAGCATGGAAATTGACTTAAAAGGAAGGGAATTCCTTAACGAACTTTCCTTTCAAATCTGAGAGGGATTTGTCAAGGAATCAAGGAGATCTTGCCAATTTTAGGGTGCCAAAATTTGTATGAATAGGATTAATGGCGGTAGGGACCTATTCATGAAAATAATGACAAAGCTAGGGACCTTTTTGTAAAAATTTTGAAAGTTAACGACATAAATGTGATCAGACAGGACTAAGTTGCAAATTAGGTCAAGACAATCTCAGATTGGGTCCAAATTTTGGTACAAAACTAATTTGGACCTAAGGAATCCAATGGTGAAATTGGATTTAGATTTTAACTAAGTTTAACTGGGTAATTTATGTAAAAACCCAAATTAGGGCAAATGTCTGTCTGAGACTCCGTTTTGGGTCAAGACGGGTTCTGATGGTCAAATTGAAGGTACCAAATCCTAGAGAATATTTCTCTATGAATTTTAGAAGGTTTAGATAAATTTTATCCTAACCAAAACCTTAGTTAATTAAGCGAATCTGTTTTTAGGGTTTCAAAAGTAATTTAATTCTCAAAATACGCAAAAACTCTTTTCTATCTGTTCTAACCCACTTGTTAGCCTTGTAGGATCATTTGACCCTTAATTATCCCCTGAGAAAATTCGTGGTTATTCTACATTCATGATATGATGGTAAAATTATAGCTTTAACCCTGGTTTCTTGTCTTTCCCTCAGAATGATTATGCAATGAATTACAGTTCTTTAGCGGTTATGTAGGAGCATTTACTAACTTAATCAGATCAAATTAAGCTAATTATGGCTCATGATGATGTTCCCATCATACCCCCATGCCTAACTTTTGCTAGTCCCTTAGAAGAATCTCAAGGAATTTAACTCAAATTCTAGACCACATGTCTTTTTATGCTAAGAACTCTGATGTGTGCTTTCTTTTGTAGATTAGGTCAGAATGCCGATAGTAGCCTAGAGATGCTCAAGTACCAACCAAGATCCAAACCTAACCAGCTCTAGCCTCAGTCCGCCGCGAAGGTTTCTAAGGCCCACAGGAACTAACCTAAGGTTCGTTGAACTCCGCGGTTAAAGCACCTGTGCTTGTAACATGTTTTAGCCCAGGTTCAATTCACAGTGCATTTTTGTAAGAGAGAAACAAAGGAATTTTTTTCTTTATTTTTGGAGAGTTTTCTCTCTTTTCTTTTTATTTCTAGCTTCGGATTAACTTTACAACATGATCTGTATCGGATTTCTAGTTCCCACCATCAATCCTCGTAGGGTCCATGGCAATCGATGCTTCGAGATAGCACTGCCCATGGCAACCCCCAGAACCTTTGTTTTCAAGATTTTGAGATAATCCCACCCATGACATTCTGTAGCTAAATCCAGACCCTAGCAATCGACATTTCGTGATAATGCCACCCATGGCATCTGAACCAGCACAAGGTGCTTACATGCCCCCGGTAGGATATTTCAATATCCTAGGAGACAAGCACCGAGACGATATGTTATTGCACATCTTCGAGGGAAATTTCCCACCTCTCCACACCAGGAACTCTTCCAACCGCTCCTAATCTAGGTAACTTTTTCATAACATATTTAACGTCTTTACGTGATTTTGATAATTAAGCGCACTGAACCAGACTGTGTGTGGATTGAGGTGCTTAGGTTACCGAGTCCCACAAACCAGAGGTCAATTAACGAGGCAGAATAATCCCTAAGCCTTAGATGTAATACTTAAGCTTCGCATTTTCCCCAACCTCTTGAGGACTATCTAGATCTTAGCGGATACTTGAATTTTTAAGCCTAAAATCGCAACCCAAGAGGCCTAAGATCAGTGTTCATATTGGACGTCTGAACAATAGGTTTGATGTCCAATTCTGTATCAGTATTGGAGTTAGGTTCTAGCTAGAGTTTCTACAGAGATTAGACATCCAGACACACTGTCTGGACATTCAAAAGTGTGCTGGAAAGTGAGTTTAGGGTTTAGGATGGAGATATCCCAAGTAGGGCATGTGAGTAGGGATAGTTTGGGTAGGCTCATGGATAACACTATCCATGTTTTGGATTTTTAGGCTAAATTAGCCTAATAGGAGATTGGCTTTGGGAATGGGTTATCCTAAGTTCTTCTTTACTTCAATTTCTACTATTATTCTTACAAGTAACCTAGTCTACCTCCTTCTTACTCTCTGTCTTCATTTCTTCTTTATTCCATGCTTCCACTCTAGCGCTACTACAGTTCCATCTTCTATCTAGCTTTTATTCAGCTTCAGGACATCTCCTAAGCTCTTTATTATCTGTAAATACAATTATTCACTAATTAGTAAGGTAAAATAGCATTATCCTATGAATAGCTAAGTAAAGCAATTATGATGCACAATATGCAGCTTATGCAAGTATTATTCCTAAGTTAAGCTAGGATCTAACTCAATTCAGGTTGACTAAGTCCTATGATTGCCGCATAATCACTCTGTCATTGATTATGGCCTTGAGAACTCCAAATCTTGAGAAAATATTCTTTTTGATAAAGTCCATGACAACCCGATGATCATTAGTGTGGGTGGATACTACTTCAATCCATTTTGAAACATAGTCGACAGCGACTAAAATATACAAGTACCTACAAGAGTTGATGAACAGTCCCATGAAATCAATACCCCACACATCAAAAATTTCAATTTCTAAAAGAGGGTTTAAAGGCATCATATCCTTCCAAGTCATGTGGATGATGCTCTGGCAATGCACACAAGATCGAACAAAGTCTTGAGCAACTTTGTGTATGCTGGGCCACTAGAATCGAGAATTAAGAATTTTGGTTACAATTTTCTTGCTCGAGAAGTGTCTGCCACAGGCCATCGTATGACAATGTGTCAGAATATTATGAAATTTTGAATCAGGAACGCACCGTCGGATGACCTGATCAACATAGATGTGGAACAGATCGGGCTCCTCCCATAAATAATATTTAATGTTGGCGAAAAACTTATCCTGTTTGGATTTGGGCTAGTCAAGAGGAATTTGTTCTGTTACCAGATAGTTTGATATAGGAGCAAACAATGGGAGGTTAGTAATAGCCAAGAGGGATTTGTCTAGAAAGATATCAAGCGGGGTAAGCATGTCATTCATCATGAGATGAGGAGGATGATCAGCCACTACATTTTGGAAGCTTACCTTATCCTTAATTTCCAAGTCAAATTCTTGAAGTAGAATGATCCATCGAATAAGGCGGGGCTTCGCATCTTTCTTGTTCAGCAAATATTTCAATGCTAAGTGGTCTGTGTAAAAGTATGACGTGACCCCAAAAGATATGTTTTGAATTTCTCTAAGGCAAACACAATGGCAAGAAGTTTTTTCCCAATAACAGTGTACTTCTATTGTGTATCATCTAAAGTTTTTCTTGCATAGTAGATCACAATGATCTTTTTGTCAATATGTTGCCCTAGAACAATCCCAATAGCAAAATCTGAGGCATCAGTCATTGATTCAAAGGGATGATTCCAATCATATCCCTGTAAAATCTGTGCCTCAGTGACTTCTTTCTTCAACTTCTAAAAGCTCTCCAAGCATTGGTCATTGAAATCAAAAGGTTGATCTTTAGTAAGAAACTAACTTAAGGGTTTTGAGATTTTGGAGAAATCCTTGATGAATTTGCAATAGAATCTCACATGCCCCAAAAATGGTCGAATTTGTTTAACAGAGTTAGGCAAAGGAAGTCTAGAAATGGCATCAATCTTGGCTCGGTCTACCGCAATTCCATCTTTAGACATGATATGGCCCAAGACAACATCTTTCTTGACCATGAAGTGGCTTTTTTCCCAGCTGAGGACTAAGTTGACTTTTATACATTTTTGGAGAGTCCTATCAAGATTCTTAAGACATAAATCAAAAGAATCTCCAAAAGTGGAGAAGTCATCCATAAAAACCTCTAGGCAGTTACCTACCAGATCAAAAAATATTGCAAGCATAAATCTTTGAAAAGTCATAGGTGCGTTGCCAAGACCAAAGGGCATCCTTCGAAAGTAAAGGTTCCGAAGGGGCAAGTGAATGTAGTATTTTCTTGGTCCTCAGGGTAGACTGCTACTTGATTACAGTCGGAATATCTATCAAGGAAACAGTAAAACTCATGTCTGGCTAAGTGCTCCAAGATTTAATTGATGAATGGGAGTGGAAATAGCCATTCTTGGTGGTGGTGTTTAGTTTTCGGTAACCAATGCACACCCGCCAAGAAGAAGCAGTCCTAGTGACACTATTTTCTCCTTTCTCATTTGTGACGACGGTTAGTCTCACTTTTTTAGGAACAACTTGAATAGGACTAACCCAGTTGTTATCTAAGTTAGGGTAGATAATGCCAGCATCTAACCACTTAATGATCTCCTATTTAACCATCTCCTACATATTAGGATTCAATCTCCTTTGAGGCTAGCGGGAAGGGCGAGAGTTGTCCTCAAGATAAATTCTATGAGCGCACTAGGACAGATTAACTCCTTTAGGATCTTTTAAGGTCCAACCAATGACTTTGTGATTCTTACTCAACACTTGGAGAAGTTTTTCCTCTTCATCCCCAGTAAGATTGGAATTGATAATCAAAGGCATATATAGTTTGTTTTGTTCCAAGGAAAACATACTTCAGAGAGTCGGGCAAAAATTTTAACTCCAATTGCGGGCCTAACTCAGAAATAGATTCAGAATTAAGGTCCAAGGGGGAAGAGAGAGAGGGACAGTTAAGGGAAGAGTCAAATGTGGAAGGTGAAGCTAGGGTGGGAGGATGAGGTGATTTAGGAATGGATTCAAGAATGGATTCAACTGCAAAGCAAGCGCCCATGTGTGAAATTGCATGGTTCCACTAAATTATCTATTTCAGAATCCGAGTCATCAAAGAAGTCTGGTTCTTGGAATCTCCTTGAGGCTTGAAAAATATCCAAAGTAATTGATTCACCACCGCAAGTGATTTTCATCTTTCCATAATCACAATCAAGATTCTCCTTTGCGGTGGCTAGAAAGAGTCTTCCAAGAATAATTAGGACATTATTTAATGCTTCTGGTACCTCGATATCTAGGACTAGAAAGTCTACAGCGAATAAATAATTCTGGACCCGAACAATTACATCCTCAACAATCCCCTTTAGTTTAATCGTAGATTGGTCGGCTAATTGTAATGTAACCTGGACAAGTTTTAATTCATCGAATCTATATTTCTCAAAGACAACTGTGAGGATAAGATTTATGAAGGCACCAAGATCCAGAAGGGTGCAATCAAAAGAGGTGTCATTAATGACAACCTGAATCAGAGGAGCACCCAGATCTTTCTTTTTCAGAGGTAGTTTGTTATGCACAACTGAGCTAACTATCTTTGAGAGGATTACCTTTCCTCGATTTCTAGACTTCCTTTTTGGAGTGCATAAATCTTTTAAAAACTTCACATAGATAGGGATGCATGTATTTAATTGCATCCAGGGAAGGGATGTTTATTTCTACTTGCCCAAGAAGTTCTATTAATTCTTTATCAAAGGGCACAGATCTCTTTTCCTTTTTGGTGGAATGAAGTGCTTGTGGAAATGGTATGGGACTTTGTTCTTTTGTAGTTGAAGGTTCGTAAATCGGAGTGGAGGGAGAGTTAACTTGCTTTTCTCTGAAGTGGGTTTCTTGTGTGGAAGTGAAGGCCCAGGATCTTGAGTTGTCTTCCCACTCCACAAGGTGGCTACATTAGCAATATGATTATTTCTAGAAGGAGGTCAAGGGGCTTGATTTTGATGGAAACCAAGGGGATGCTGAGGGGCTGGGTGGATGGGATGATTGGAATTCTCACCCTGATATTGGTTCCTTTGGTTATTAGGATTAGGCATGGGTTGAGAAGGTACATTTCTTGTAGGTCTTTGGTTAGGAGTGACCCTGATTTGATTTTGTAAGGTAGTAACCATGCTGGTCACTTTAAACATCTAGTTCTGCATGCCTTGCAAGGTTTTTGTAACCTAAATATCGATATCATCTTAAGATGGCTCAGGTTGGTACTGATTCTACCCATAAACCCCAGTTTGATATTGTCCTTGGAAACGAACAAGATTAGGGACCTTCCAAGAATGATTCGGGTTATTCCTCCAATTTTGATTATAAGAGTTGGAAGAATTTCTAAATTGTTCTTGGAGGGGCAAGATATTCTCAGTGGTAGGGCCAAAGGAATTTTGATTCAGAAAATCATACATCCCAGTCATATCTTGTATAACCTCAGGGAAATAGTTTTGCTCAGCTAGGACAGCACCAATGTTGTGCAAGTTCTCTCTCTTAAGGATGTTAGGTGGAGTTAGATGTGAAGCTTATTTTTTAGTAAATTTTTCTTCCAATTTCTTCTAGTGAATTTACATCTGATCCAGTCTTTGTGCTATCAATTATATATCATCTTGGGTAACTGGAATAGATGTAAAGTTGGAGGATTTCATTGACTCCGAGTCTTGGGTTTGTATTCCTACCAAAAGTATCCACTGAAGCAAGATTGAATGAGTTTTCACTCATTTCCTCAAATAGTTGGTAGGCACTCTTAGCATCTTTGTTTAAAAAGTTGCCACCACATGAGACATCCACAAACTATCTCAATTGATTTTCTAATCCATGATAGAAAATTTGCACCAGCTGCCATAGTGGAATCTCACAATGTAGACAACTCCTTAGTAATTCTTGAAACATCTCCTAAGACTTGTGAAGAGATTCACCATGTTTTTGTTGAAAGGTTGTAATGGATTTTCTCAATGCATTCGTACGACCGATAGGGAAGAATTTTTTTAGGAAGGCACTCTTGAGTTGCTTATGATACGTCGGCCAACTATTCTGAACCAATAGGCAGCCTTGTCCTTGAGGCTAAAAGGAAAAGGTCTCATAAGCCATAAGTTTTCCCGCACATTGCAAGAACGAGTAGTTTGAGAAATGATGGTTAGTTCCTCCAGATGACTAAAAGGATCCACTCTTAGAAGGCCATGAAAATGCTTAACCAGGTTCAAAATAGTTGGCTTGATCTCAAAATCCCCTTCTGGGATTACCACTCCAGGTCTTTCCTCATAATTGGAAGGATCATAGAAATCCTTGAGAGGAATGATAAGCTCCACGGGTGGTACATTACCTCTTTGATTGGCTAGGTTCGTGATACTCCTAGCCAAATGTTGATAAATTTGGGGTCAAGCTAGTTGCTCAACCACCATGACCAGAGATTGAGTGGGGCATTCTAATTCTAATTTTGCAGCTCAAGGTTTTGAGGTAGCTCCAAGCTGGGGAAGTTAGGGATGGGCATGTCAGAATGTAAGTTAGCTTGTGGATTTGGAATGGGTCAGGTTGTGAGTGGGAAACGGAAGCAGAATTGGACCTGTTTTGTATATTTTTCATTTTTTATGCAAAAAGGAAGAAAAAAAATAAGAGGAAGAAATCTAATGTTTTATGCAAGAGGCGAAATCAATTGATCCCTCCAAGTGTGGGTTCAGAAAACATCGCCCATGCATACACTTATGGATGAATAGGAGGAGAGCAAAATTCTAAGCCTATCCTAAGGATGACTTCTTAGAAAAACCTAAGACTTGGTTATATGTTTACCAAGTTATCAACAATTGACCACCCTTCCTATAATTAAACTAGTTAAGTTGCAAGGAGGAGATTGGGCCCAAGCATGTCCCAAGAATATCACTATGGGCTTGTATAAACCTACACCCAATCATTTGACACTTCTCCTTAGCCTAAAACCAAGTTAAGAAATTAAGGTTAATTGGAAATGCTTAGTCAACAAATTACAAGCCTAAGTTTGATCAATTCTTTAAGGGTCAAGTTGCTATGAGTTTTACTTAAGGCTTAAGATACTTTAAGTGCACGATTTATGAAGGGCGTTAAGGAGCTAGTTGCCCAGATTATTTCCTTTTCTTGTGAGTTTTACTCAAGGCTTAGGATACTTTAAGTGCATATTTATGAAGGGCGTTAAGGAGCTAGTTGCCCAAAATCCTTTTTTTGGGTGAGAGAGTGATGCCCAAAGTTAAAACAAAAAGGGTTTGCAAGCAAGGATTTAATGAAAGGATTTTAGGATTTGATATAAATTTTGTAGATTTTAAAGTTCTCTCATCTTCTGATTTCAAACAAGTTTTGAGTGCTACACGCAAATAACAAACAAGTTGTTGATGGAAATCAATTCCTTTAGTTTTGGTGTGGGACTAAAGAGAAAATCAAAACCCTAAATTTGAATCCTATGCAGGCAACTCCTAAGAAATGGATCTCTTTATCAATTATCTTTTTATATGGTGGTCCAAACAAGGCAAACAACACCACCACTAAAAAGGGATGCGAAAAATACATGATTTGTTAAAGATGCAAATTAAGTCGTTGAGACACGTATAAATCATTCGACTTTTAAATTTCTAAAATCTAGATAGAGTGAATATCTAGAGTCGTCCATGGAAGCAACTTTCGTTAATAAATTGATTCTCTCTTACACCAACTCAAATTCTCTATTTGTATTTTTGGGTTTTGTTGTTTTTAGGTTTTTGGAAATTAGGGTAACGGAATTAGAATTACGCCTAAGTGAACAAGAATTAATCCTCCTATCTAAGCTCACCCAAGTACACCTACAGTAATTGAAGTGCACTAAGTAAAGAATAAAAACTTGAAATGGAAACAAAAAATAGAAAGGCAACTTGCTTTTTGTATTGCTAGAATTTATAGTCATAAGTAGAAGAATGCTTGATAATACAAAATAAACGCTAGCTAATACCAAAGAAGACAAAGTAGTGATCCTCCAAATGATGCTCAAAAAGGACCTCTCCAAGCACAACAGCTTCCGCACTTGAAGAAGAACCTCCCTTGCCCTTCTCCCCTAGATAATGATGATGCTCCTCTTAACAATGCTCCCAAGGGTGGACGCCATATCAAAATTGATGCTTGCAATTGATATCAAATATGTACTAAGTCGTTGAATCGTGGTGGCAAATGATACGAAATCAAAAATAAAAACAGAGAACCACACAGTGGGGGTATTTATCATATCCACAGAGAAGCTAAAAATGCACATCAAGATCTCATTTATTTTGCAATCAACTACTAAGAGGGAACAATGTTCACATCAAAATGTTCTCAACAATTAAACACCACAATCAATCAAAAGAAACTAAGTTGCACGAGATGCGGGAACTCCCCTCGCACACGGGGAGCGCGGGTTATGGCGAAGCATGATGGTGAAGAGCAGAAGGATGTAGTGGAGGTAGAGCGGTGAGTGCGGAACTCCACAGATGGAGGTACGATCTATCACCCCACATGCCCGCGGTGATGGAGTTCTCGCTGCAATTGAAAGACGCAGTAACTTGCAGGATCCACAGTGAATGCTTGAACCACGGAGGTGGAGGATCGGAGATCAAAGGTGGAACCACCACCCACACACCCCACACTGTTACCGCGAAGGGGGTTGTTGAGGTGGTGTCGAAACACGGTCGTGGTTGCAGTGGCAACTACTTCGTTGGCTGAAGACGGGCACGGTCGGTGACTGTGGTGGTGCAGTGGTAAAGGAAGCACAGGAGACGAGGGGAGAAGAGGAGCTGCTAGGCCTCCCTCCCTAGGTCAGGGATGATGGGAATAGGTCGTGAATGGAGCACGCCCTTCCTTAGGGCCTACACTAGGAGTGGTTTTCACCCCTCAAGTTGCGAGAGGGAAGAATGAGAGAGAGAGAGAGAGAGTCCACGATGTTTGCATGGTTTGGTTATCGGGTGTGTTCGTGAGTGGTGAGATTGGGTAGGGAGAGGATCAGGAGGTTGTGTGTGTGCATTGGAGTATAAGGTAGCGTGGGGTATGGAGAGGAGAGGGAGTCGTAGATAGGAGAGATGGGAATGGTCTTGCGCTAGTTTTTGGGAGGGGTAGTGTGCTCTCGTTGGGATGGATGGGAATGGGAGGACCATGGATTAGTTGGTAGAGAGAGAGAGAGAGAGAGAAAGAGTGGTCCCCTCCTAAGTGATTTTGTAATAAAAACCAAGGCCTTTAGGAATTAATTTAGGATGTAGGGATAATTAAGATAGGTGATGTGGTAACTTAGGTTTCATAAAATATAAATGAGATGTCCTCTTCAATTCCCCATTTAATCCTGCAATCATAACCACACAATTATTTATGTACATAACACTTTAAAATGCAAGAGAACGTATGTATATCTAAATCCTAATGCATGCATTTATTTTATTACCAAACATGAAGTATTAATACATCTAAAATGTATATACTAACAAACTTAGGTTCAATACTAGTCCACCAAAATGGATCAAATGGCCCTATACCTAAGTTTTGCTAATCCCAAGCAAAACACTACGATCATGAGAATAACCCTCTAGGCTAGGATGGATAATTCGAGGAGCCTTTGTCTCCTGACCTTTAAGGAATCAATTCTGAATCTCAAACATTAGACTCAAAGGTACTAATGTACTAACCAAAATATGAACCTCTTTGCCCCTTTGGACTCCAATTAACCTCAACCTTGAGTCTCTAGTAGAGGTTTCTTAGACTCTCAGGCCCTCCTAGGGTTTGTTAATCCTGGAGTTTCAAGTGTCCGTCATAAATGTATGACTTTATTAATGGGCACCTACAATTGTTCTTCCTGTACATTCCCAAACCGAACTTACCCCTAACTTCTTTAGACTCACCTCAGCTTAGGCTTACTCAGATTTAACAGCTTTCTCCTCACCTTTTTTTATCTTGAGGTCAATCTTAAAGGTATATCTCCCTAGCTAGGCCTTTTGGCCTCTTATTTAATTTCCTCGGTTGTTTCCACTCAGCTCCAAATCATTTTTCTTTTCTTTATCCCATCTTCTAATTCCTCACTCTTTCACGTCTCCAACCCCCTACAGTGCATATTTTATTGTCTTTTTTATTTTGTATTTTTTTTTCTTTGACACCAAAATGTAACAAAGTGTTTTTCTTGCACCCATATGTAGCGAGGTACCTTTTTATTCTCCATAGCACCCATGTGTAGCAGGGTACTCAAAACCTCCTACTCATTTTATTCAAACACTCCAACTCTTTTTTTGGTAAGTGGCTCTCCTTCCACTTTTCAAGAGCCTCCCCTAAGCAAGACCTAGAAAGACTTGGGGCACAAGGCTAAGCTCTGGACACCCTACATATGGGGGGTTACCCAAACCAACGTGCCAACCATACCCTGCTGATGTAAACACATTTACACTACTTAAAATGTCTATTTATGCATGTTCTTAAGCATAAGATTGCATTTCATGATATAAATAGTGCATTACATGCATCATCTTGCATTTAGAGTAGTTTGAATAAAATGGAGGTTAATTGTCTCCTTTTATGTGCTTGGACAGGGCAAATATTTTATCGGGGCCTCGGATCAAAGATCCAACCGTATGGATATGATCAGGGCGACGATTGGAGTTCAACGACTCCAAGATCGCCCTAATCAGGCATCCGTAGCATCAGATAGAGACCGGGGAACCCTAGAAGATCAAGGGCCAGGATGGTGTAAATCCGCACTTCAGATGGAAAATCCGACCACACGGATGAATTCGGATCGACGATCGCAGCCGAACGACACAAAAATCAAGTCAATCCGACATCCGTGGCACCATCTACAACTTCCAGAAGATGGACGGCCAAGATAGCGCCACGTGGCGCCATCCCAGCCGCCCAATCGGCCGCAGGAGTCCTGTGAAGACCACGCAACGTCTCCTCTCCGCCGTTGGATCTCGATCCAACGGCTGCGGTCGCGCGCGTTTAAAAACGTCCGCGCGACCATTTCGCCGCGTAGCGCAGCGGCTACGCAGCCGCGGGCGAAGCGGAGGTCGCGGGTTCGAGCCGCGGAGAGGGGGGCGAAGGCGCGGGCGAGCGGGCGCGCACGAGCGTCGGATGAAGATCCAACGGCCGCGCGCGCCCGATAGCGCCGACGCGCAATTGGACGCCCTGGTGGGCGCGCGATCGCACGCGGGCGCCGCGCTACGCAGCGGGCGCGGGCGCGATCTAAGCCGTCCGATCTCGCGATCGGACGGCTGAGACGACGCGGACGTGCGTCTGCGTTACGCGCGCAGGCCAGCCGAGCGGGCGCGCGTGGCGCGGCGGCGACGGCGACGGCGGGGCTTTAGCGACGGTTTTATCCGTCACTAAAGACCCCTTATTTATTATTTTGAAGATGTAATGTCCATTTTGCCCCCACTCCTTGCAACTATAAAAGGAGACCCCCTCCATACGAAATTTTCATCCCTTCCTTCTCCTCTCTACCTCTCCAAAGCTCAAGAGAAGCTTGTCCCACACCCGGGATGCTTCTCGCGAGATAAAGTCCAAATTTTCGTCCCCCTTCGGAAGTGGATCCCGCGACGACGACGGCGTGCTGCTTCGTTCCCGTTCTTCTGCTTCGTCCTCCTTCGTCCCGCTTCGTTCTCCTTCGTCCAGGCGTCGTCCCGTCCGGCTCGTCCTCCAAGCGACCGTCGAGGAGGATTTCTCTCTCCCTATTCTTTTTACTGCTTTCTAGTATAGATTTACTGCTTTCTAGAGTAGTCTATTCGTCCTCCGAGCGATCGTCGAGGAGGAAATTTCTCCCTCCATTCTTTTAATGCTTTCTAGAGTAATTGTTTTATGTTTTCTAGTTGTAATGAAAGAACTCTTTTATGATAAATTCCTTGTCTATTCTACATCTCATTTTGATTTCCATGTATAGTATTCCTTCGCTCTCTCTCTCTCTTTTATTTGTTGTAGATACTTAGATAGTTTAAATTGAATTTCTTTGTGACAAAATAAAAAGAAACGCGGAGTTTTTAAATCAAACGTTCGCCTCCCTGTGTTCGACCCGGAATTTTAATTTCGGTATAAATTTTATTTGTTGAACACGAATCCTTCGCTTTCGAACTACAACGACGGGTTTTTCCAAAAACCAAACACGTTAGCGTAGATTCTCGCGCTCAACATTTTGGCGCCGTTGCCGGGGAGGCAACGATCTTTGATTTCTCTTCACGTTTTGTAACTTACAAATCATTTACCTCACTTTTCTCCTTTCTTATTGTAATTGCAGGTACTCTTTTGAGACAGGCAAAAGCGGTAGATCGGAGTAAAGTGCTGTGGAAGGTTTTGTAAGTTACCCCCCACCTCCCACCCATTAGATTTCATTTCATCACATAATAATTCAAACATCAATCAACCTAGGTGTTCTTATAAACTCTAAGGTTAGATTGTTTGTTGTTTGACATCCATACTCACTCCAACCCCCACATTAAAAAAAAAAAAAAAAAAAAAAAAAAAAAAAATCTCACAGAGGTACACAACCTCATCTGATTTTCTAACTCAACCGGTAAACCAATCTTAGGAGCCGGTACACACATCCAAACACATAATTGAGTAGAAATCAGATTGGGTAATCATTTGTGTGCCTAATTAGGTGGTGCATCAGGCCAGTTGTTTGAGTTGTTTGGGCCGCACCACTTCAAATAAAATCAACTCATCAAGTAGCTGCCAATTAGGTTCAACTCTTAGGGATCTACCAGGCACTCCACATTCTTTTTAAACTTTAAAGGAAAATATCTTCATCTGTGCTTGCAAAACCTGGTGTGCCAATGAAACTTGATTGAAAACACCTAAAGTTGAATCCTAAAAGCTACTAAGCAAGATTTGAACCTTAAAATTCACCACATCAAAAATAATCTTGCTTGAAAACCACTGGTTGTGCACGCACACACAAAGCAATCAATCATTAAGGGCACAACCCATTTAAAGGGCCCATCACATTCCAAAGCACATTCAAACCTAGCCCTAAATAAAACAGAGTAGACGTTGGCCTTAAGGATTGGACTCGCTCTTCAGAACTCAGAACGAGATTATTTTCGATTAGTCTGTTTCTACTGTTCAATCTGATGTCTAGCTAGGGGAGCAGAGTCAAACGATCGCGGCTGGGGGGTACACTAGGAACCGGAGGCGCAAGCCGAAGGAAGAACCTTCTCCCCAGTCCCTCCTTCTAACTGGTTGGATTGAACAGACAGAAGTAGATCAAATCGTTCCTTTATCTCAAGACGGGTTTTGGGAGTCTGTAGGTCTGTAGGCTAACCCATTTAAGGACAGGTTTGATTGTTTGTATTGCAGGGCACCTTTCTTCCTCCCGTGTCTCATGAATCCTTCCACATATTCCATGCATTCCCGCTCTTTCCCTCCTGTTGTAAATTATCCTCAACATGACGATTATCCCAACTCTTATTGTAATCGACCATCAGTTAGTTGGGATAATTCAGATTGGGGATACAATTCCGGACCCCCGTGTTTAGGGTCTAACCCTGAACACTTTGATTCTCAATTCTATCCTTCTCAGAGTTGCATCGATTATAGATCGTCCTCCTTTCATGAACAACCTAATGCGATCTACAATCAAGAAGGATACACTGATCCTTACCCATCCTCTGATTTCACTGCCTTTAGGTCATCTCCATCTTTTGAACAATCTGAAATGACCTACTATCAGGATGGGTATAACGAATCTCAATTCGTTAATTCCTCTACATTGATGTCAAACCCGCCCAACCCTGAACCAACTCATTTGGTTCAGGTTAATCAGGTTCAAGATAAGGTTCTGGCTAACTTGAGGAATATCATTCAATCTTTAGAAGTTCAGCCAATACCTTGCATTGAGAGATTGGAGCCCCTGATTGAAATGATTGATGATTTAAACAAGTCTTTGTTGGATTGGCTCCAGGATGTTAAGGATAAGAACCCGGGTGAGTTTCTACTTGGGAAATTAGCGAAATTGAGGATGAGATTCGTGGTTGCTTTGATTCAATCTTGGAATAATTCCCAGGATGAACTCTCTTCAGGAAAGCCAATGACAGAACCCGCTCAGGCACCTGTTGGGGGGGACACGTGTTACGAAGCTGACCAGATTGAATTAAAGCAACCAATTAAGGATGATCTGATTTCTTCACCTGAGATCCCTGAGCCGGGTTACGAGAAAACGTATGTCTCCTTGGAACGCAAAGTGACAAATGATTTTGGGACATACATTGATACGGATCCTAATGGTGAAGATTCAAGTTGCGAAGTCTCACACGAGTTTTCAGATCACGATTTTTGTGAGACGATTGGGCCTGAGGAATCTGATAGATCATTTGATAGCCCAATAACTGAGGAAACTGATCTTATTAGGGCACACGATACGGATCCAGAATCGCATTTTCTGGAGGAATTAATTCAATGCCCTGATTATCAGTTACACCCTGTTGAGCTTATTGATGATTCTAATTCTGAGATAATTAGACCCAAGTCAATTTTGATTTTCCCACATCATCTAGACTTGGAGATTTCAGACAGGGTGATGAATATACAAGAGGTCATGGAATTTGATATGCCGAATGAGGAGGATAGGAGCTGGGAAATTCTGATTTGGGAAGTCAATTTTGGAGGAAATGGAAGATTGAGTCGAAGGGTTCCTTTTAAACTGAAACCATCAAATCAGAACCCTTACGACATTTGTTTCGAGGATGTCAAACTCAAGCACACATTTAACGATTATCCTTTTGAGCTTCAATTCTCTGTAACCCGACATTTTGGCCTTGGGTTGCATCCTCACAAATCGCAGGCCCGACCCCGCTTGCATTCTGATTTTAGGTTTTGGGTAATTTTTATCCAGAACCTAAGGTATTCTCGATTATGGGGTGTGGGTCTGCACCACAATCTGGTCCACATCTGTGGACCTCTGCTGACAGGTCAGAGGATTCTTCTGTTTATTCTAATTCTGACCTGCACATGTGAATTCTTCATTTCTTTTCTTTGTATAGTGTGCCTAGCTGAAGGCACTAAACTCAGCACATATACAGTCTTTTTCATTTTCATCTCGGAGCGGACCCGATATCCACGCAATTCAGGTGCTTTCTACGCTTTTCCACTCTGTTTTATGTCTTTTTAATACAATGAGGACATTGCATTAGATAGGCATGGGGGGGTGGATATTTATCTTTGAATTCATTCGTCAGCTCCGTAGATTTGTTTTATTTAAAAAACAAAAAAAAAAATCAAAATTAGGAAAGAGAATTTGGGTTTCAGAAAATTTTCGATCTTAAGAAATACTATATTATGTTCTGAACACAAAGACCCTTCAGGTCTTTGGACTTAATCAGCCTATGTATCCACTAAAATGTGGATTTGTTTTTCGAGTCCTCGCCAACCTGAATTTTATTATAATTGGAGTAAATAAGTTTGGGTGATAAGTACACGACTTATCAACCCGCCCTCTGATGTGAGGGAATTTTGAGTCTTAAGCATCTACACACTTTCTTTGCACTAACTCGTTGTTTGGCGATTTTAACGGAAATTGGGTAGCTAATGAACCTTCTAGGGTGATATGGCTGGCAAGTTATCGTGGGTAACAGCCCATAGGTAGGTTGTCCAGAGCCCAGTCACTGGACCTTTCTCTTTTTGCTGCCTTTAGGTAAATCTTAGATCAGGGAAGCCACCTACTTAAAAAAAAAAAAAAAAAAAAAAAAAAAAAAGGAGAAAAGAACAAAAAGAAATAAGCCACACTTCGCCGCACGAGTATGGCTGGCAAGTTGTCGGTGGTAACAGCTCATCGACCGGTTGTCCAGAACCCAGCTCAGAAAATGCACTAAAAATTCCCAAAACACTTAGGAAGAAGCGGAGGAGTAGAATAAACCGGGGAGATATACACTGGATTCACCCTTGTGTTGACCCCGTTAAAAAATAAAAGTAGGGAGAAAGCTACCGGTTGTAAAGATACACCTTTAGGCAGAATTCTTTTTGAGGTCACCTAGAGGCGTAGAAATCCGAAGTCCGTTTTAATTGCCGGTCAACGAGTCTATCACATCACAATAAGATGCTTAAAACTTAGGGTTCTCATCAAATCTTGGGTGAGTTGAATGGCCGTAGAAAGCCACTCTTAAACCCTAAAATTTGAAAATCTAAAAAAAAAAAAAAAAAAGAGTAAAAACAGAAAAAGAAATTTTTCTTTGAATAAGGCGAGGCTTGAGGCGGTCTGCATTTTGGCTGATACCCGGGCACTGTTGTGTCTTTGAAAGTTCAGTTCTTAAGTAGACAATTTCTTAATGATTGAAAATAACTCAGGTCCAAATAATCTAACCTAATTCTTTTATAAATAGCATATAGTTTTTGCTAGGGACTAGCAAAAGATAGGCATGGGGGTATGATGTAAACACATTTACACTACTTAAAATGTCTATTTATGCATGTTCTTAAGCATAAGATTGCATTTCATGATATAAATAGTGCATTACATGCATCATCTTGCATTTAGAGTAGTTTGAATAAAATGGAGGTTAATTGTCTCCTTTTATGTGCTTGGACAGGGCAAATATTTTATCGGGGCCTCGGATCAAAGATCCAACCGTATGGATATGATCAGGGCGACGATTGGAGTTCAACGACTCCAAGATCGCCCTAATCAGGCATCCGTAGCATCAGATAGAGACCGGGGAACCCTAGAAGATCAAGGGCCAGGATGGTGTAAATCCGCACTTCAGATGGAAAATCCGACCACACGGATGAATTCGGATCGACGATCGCAGCCGAACGACACAAAAATCAAGTCAATCCGACATCCGTGGCACCATCTACAACTTCCAGAAGATGGACGGCCAAGATAGCGCCACGTGGCGCCATCCCAGCCGCCCAATCGGCCGCAGGAGTCCTGTGAAGACCACGCAACGTCTCCTCTCCGCCGTTGGATCTCGATCCAACGGCTGCGGTCGCGCGCGTTTAAAAACGTCCGCGCGACCATTTCGCCGCGTAGCGCAGCGGCTACGCAGCCGCGGGCGAAGCGGAGGTCGCGGGTTCGAGCCGCGGAGAGGGGGGCGAAGGCGCGGGCGAGCGGGCGCGCACGAGCGTCGGATGAAGATCCAACGGCCGCGCGCGCCCGATAGCGCCGACGCGCAATTGGACGCCCTGGTGGGCGCGCGATCGCACGCGGGCGCCGCGCTACGCAGCGGGCGCGGGCGCGATCTAAGCCGTCCGATCTCGCGATCGGACGGCTGAGACGACGCGGACGTGCGTCTGCGTTACGCGCGCAGGCCAGCCGAGCGGGCGCGCGTGGCGCGGCGGCGACGGCGACGGCGGGGCTTTAGCGACGGTTTTATCCGTCACTAAAGACCCCTTATTTATTATTTTGAAGATGTAATGTCCATTTTGCCCCCACTCCTTGCAACTATAAAAGGAGACCCCCTCCATACGAAATTTTCATCCCTTCCTTCTCCTCTCTACCTCTCCAAAGCTCAAGAGAAGCTTGTCCCACACCCGGGATGCTTCTCGCGAGATAAAGTCCAAATTTTCGTCCCCCTTCGGAAGTGGATCCCGCGACGACGACGGCGTGCTGCTTCGTTCCCGTTCTTCTGCTTCGTCCTCCTTCGTCCCGCTTCGTTCTCCTTCGTCCAGGCGTCGTCCCGTCCGGCTCGTCCTCCAAGCGACCGTCGAGGAGGATTTCTCTCTCCCTATTCTTTTTACTGCTTTCTAGTATAGATTTACTGCTTTCTAGAGTAGTCTATTCGTCCTCCGAGCGATCGTCGAGGAGGAAATTTCTCCCTCCATTCTTTTAATGCTTTCTAGAGTAATTGTTTTATGTTTTCTAGTTGTAATGAAAGAACTCTTTTATGATAAATTCCTTGTCTATTCTACATCTCATTTTGATTTCCATGTATAGTATTCCTTCGCTCTCTCTCTCTCTTTTATTTGTTGTAGATACTTAGATAGTTTAAATTGAATTTCTTTGTGACAAAATAAAAAGAAACGCGGAGTTTTTAAATCAAACGTTCGCCTCCCTGTGTTCGACCCGGAATTTTAATTTCGGTATAAATTTTATTTGTTGAACACGAATCCTTCGCTTTCGAACTACAACGACGGGTTTTTCCAAAAACCAAACACGTTAGCGTAGATTCTCGCGTTCAACACCTGCAGAGATCTCTATTAGATTTAGATATAATTAAGGTGCATTACATAGAGTTTCCAACCCCAACCCTGACAGAACCCACAGTAAGCCCATTCTAGTTGCGCAACTGTGCAAGTTTGTGTGTGTGCAAGGGGACACTTAGGTTATAGGGATCCCTAAACCACGGGGTGGGAAAGAGAGTCAAATACTTCCTATGCTATTGACTTAATACCTTGGCTTTTTAGTTTCCTCAAGAACTCAGAAACATCTATATCTTAAGTAAGTACATGAGTTTTTAAGCCCCTTATAGGCCCAAATGGTCTAAACTCAAAACTCTTCTTCAATCCCTTAAAGGTGGTTGACAACTTGGCCTACCTAATTTTATCTATCTTAACTCAGATTGTGTCCTCAAGCACACAATGTTAATTACTTTATTTTTTTGTTTTTTATTTTTATTTTTTTGATACTTTCCTTTTTTCTATTTTTTTCATTATTCAAATGAAGCAAGAAAATGCATGGCACCAGATGTAGTCACCCCCATACCTAAATCTTACAATGTCCTCATTATAAAGCGAAGATAAAAGGAAAAGGGAAAAGAGTACACCTGGGGCTTTGGTGGGATTATTCTTGGTTGGGTTGTCTCCCAAAGAGCGCTGCATTTTCTGTCAGTAGCCAGACTTACAGGGAACCTGTAAGTTTGGTTCCAAACAAAAGAACTAGGCCATAAAAATGTGCATAAAAGCGCGGGCCTAGAAAACAAGTAACCACAAATGTTAGCGAGCTGATGATGAAGAGTTATCCCAAATGTTCGCCAAAACGTGGAAGTGTCAGGGATCTCGTGGGCTACCTGGAGAGGCTTAGGAAAAAGAGGAGCATGAGAAAGGACCTCTTGAAATAGAAGGAATGTAGGATAACAAGGGTCCTCCAAAGCAAGAAGGGTTTTAAAAGATGTATACACAATTATTTCAAACTCTTGAATGACGAGACTAAAAGTACAAGGATCAATCCAAACTCGCCATTCCTCCTAAAGATGTACTTGCCTGATATTCTCCCCAAAAAGAAGAAATAAGAGCAGAGGCCTGAGCCAAGGATTAGGTAAGGAGTCTAAAGTTTGCTTGAGTGATTGGGTGGTAATGAGTAAGTCCAATAAGGGCTTAGTCTATTCAGATTCCATTCCCAACAAGCATTCTTCTTTTCCATCCACATCCTTAAATAATTTCATTTTTTCATCAAACTCCAACTACTCCTCTACAATAGATGAGTCATGCACAGGATTCATTATCTCATTATCATAAGTAGACTCGTGATCAAAATGCTTTGATGGTAGCTGGGTCTCTTAGGAAGCAACGAAATCATAATTATCGTTGAGTACATCCCCAGGTTCTTTCTCATCAATTACATCCTTTCTAAGGGCTCTATGTGATTTATCATTGAACACAGCCGCTACTTCATTATCATTTATATCTTTAAGAGGAGGATCATTCTCAATGCTAGAAGTGTAGAGGAATCCTCAAGGCATAGATCCTCAAATGATACGTATCAATCATAAAAGTCACTCCAAATCTTAATTCCAGATTCCTCTACCATATGCTTGTCCTCCTCAAAATTGGACTCCCCCACATGGGATTGTGAATCCTCAAGAAATTCATTTCTCATCCCTAACTCCCTAGGGAAATCTATCTAGGGTGATAGATGCAGGTCTGGTGTGGGTTCCCTAAAGGTGGGTTCGGGATTGGGCACACTAAAGGTAGGACAAAGTTCCACCTATTGATCATTAGGGGAAGTAGGAATGACAAATTGAGTACGACCCTACTCATAAATAGTGAAACAAATACTGTCATTAGGGTCGAGCTCTTCCAAGGGTACCATCTTCCCCTTCATTGACTCCAATATAATTCAGGTGGATAGTCAATCGCATCATCCTCATCCTCAAGTGGCTGCATCTCTTGGGTGGAATTGAAAGGATAGCTACTCCTCGAGAAAGAATCCCTACATGGATTTGTTTCCTCAAAATTAGTTTGGAAGTTACGAGTATAAAGGGAGGGATTGGGGTCACTTGTAAGAGGACAACTAATTTGGCAAAATTTCTCATTCAATGTTTTACTATTCATCAAGAGCTCTCCCATTGATTCCATCATTTATTTTTGTTGTTTTTGCATTTCTAACATAAATGATGAGAGGCCACTGTTAAATCGGGGAGGATAGTCAATTTCTGGCTCATGTTGCGTAGGGGTATCGGTCCAACCTCGATAAGAAAAACCATGAAGGTTGGGAGGGTTGGGTGTTTACATACTGGTAGGGACTCCAAGAATGAAAAATCCCACTCTTAGTCTCTACTCATAATAATTGAAAGTTATTAGGCCGGTACTCCCCATATGGGAATAGGATTGATCCCATGAATTGTCATTGTACCCCTCAAAGTAGGGATATGCTCGGGACATGGGATCAGGGTTCAAAAATGAAAAGTATTGGTTTTGAAAACTTGAATGATAGGAGCAAAGGAGATCCATTGCTTTTGAATGAATGGTTTAACTCTCTCAAGAGGCAGTCAAATTCAGATTAAAAGTAGACCTTCCTAGAGAGCTCTACCACGCACACAACACTGCCAATACAAACAAAAATACAAAAGGATTCTATTTTTAGTAGATTGCAAGTCTCCTCAATCCTATTCCACAGATTAGTCAAAGAAGTCAAGTCAGTGCTCCTTCGTTCCCACTTTAATGGTATAAGAGGTCAGGTGCACCTTGAGATCCCTAACCAAACCTGCCTGAAGGAGGTTGGGGTCAATAGAGTTAGAATAGGTGACCAAACAAGTTTTACAAGAATTATGCTTCCTAAGCCAACCTTGGTTGGTGCCTACAGCCTACTCGCAAGGGATGGAAGCCTCAAATCAAGCCCACGCATGAGGAATTGAAGTAACTTGGTAGATAGGCTTATTGATTTCTAGCTAACTTCCCTTGTGGTGCAAAGAGGAAAGGTAGAAAGTTCCTAGTGACCTTATGTGTGATGTGCACAATGTCTCAGATGTGCAACACACGTGCACGTTTTATATTTCAAAATCTTACAAACAAGTCCTTTCGCACGAAATTTAAAGTCACTAATTTTAAGATCCAACCTCTATTAACCGTTCCAATTTTTATGGCGACTACTTAATTACTTTGATTCACACAATTAGGTGGTCTTGGAAATAAATCCATATATGCAATGCAGGGCACATGATGGATGCTAAAGATAGAGGCATACCTCACTCCTGCTTTCTCCGTGTAAATGCAATATAGTTCAAAAAGATCTAGAGGCGACTGAAATACTTCCCAAGATGCGCACCCTGCTCATGATACTTCTATGCAGTTAGCTTGCAAAAAAAATTGTCATTTTTGTTTTTGTTATTTTTTTTAATGTGACAACCAAACAAACTACTCTAATTAGGTTAGCTAACTAACACAGTCCACAAAATTAGAAAAACCATAGTCTAAAGAAATGGGAATATGCTCCCAAGAAATATTGCCCTCACATACAAGGGCATTAAACAATTAAATCAAATGGGGAACACGCTTCCAAAAATTCCCAACATAGGTCCAATAAAACCAAGTTAAAAATTGAAGTGTCTAATATAATCTTAAACTACACTACTCAAAATCCTGAGGGTTTCCCTTCATCTCTCCTCCTTTCGTTAAAACAAAGGATTAATGATCAAAACCAAATCAATTAACTTAAAATTCATCCAAATTCTTGCAAACATGTTCCTTATCAAATATAAATCACTCAAGAATTTTTGTGAGATTTAATAGGGTCTCTAAATAGTAAAACAAAAATCTTTCTAAAAGCAAGTATTCAAACTGCCCATAGAGATCACTTCCGTAAATTTAAGCACAATGTCATATATCCAAATCACATCCAAACATCTTGAAATTTTATGTACTGAACATAGAAAATTGTAGCGCGTGCTCCAATCAAATCAAAGCAATATGCACTTAAGGACACTTCAAGCAAGCTTGGAAATCAGACTCTAAAAATCAGAATGACCAACTATCATGTAAATCTGTAAATGTTACTCAAATTGGCCTCCAAAATTTTCAAGGATTTTTCCGTAGAAACAATGTTTATCAAGAAAACCTTGAAAAACCAATTCATAGTGATCGAAGCTTTGTAGAGAATATGGAAATTCATGCAATTTGTTGCATAGTAGCAACCATTCAGTTTGACACCCCTGCACTAATTCATCTGTATCTCGCAACACACTAGGAGTTAGAAAACGCAACATATACTGTTTGAAAGCTCGTTTAGAGATCTATCATCTAGCAAAATTTCAGAATTTTTCGTGTGCAAATCAGTGGTCAAATTTAATCTGGAAAATTCTGTCGGTATAAGCCGCAGAATCTAAAAAATGCGAAACACCACCACTTCCAGATTTTTATCTCTGCACATATATGGTGTTTGGCTACGAAATTCGTAGCGTGATAGGCCACAACAATACCAACATTCAGTAGCCATTTCAGAATTTTTGGCACTCAAATCAATGTCCAAAAAAAATTCAAGAAGATCCAAGTCAGAACAACCGTCAAAACAGAGTTTGAAACCTTAAGTCTAAAATCTAATTAAACACAACCACTAAAACACATGCAATCAACCTAAATGTCATGTGGGCGACCAAATGAGATCAAGATGTGGGCCTAACCTCCCCGACAATGGTGTCATCTGATCGAACCATTTCGCCATATCAAAATTGATGTTTGCAATATCAAATACGTACTAAGTCCTTGAATCATGGCGGCGAACAATATATAATCAGAAATAAAAATAAAGACCCACGTATAGCGGGGGGTATTTATCGTATCCACAGAGAAGCTAAAAACGCACATCAAGATCTCATTTATTTTGCAATCAACAACTACTAAAAGGGAACAATGTTCACATCAAAATGTTCTCAACAATCAAACACCACAATCAATTAAAAGAAACTATGTTGCACGAGATGCAAGAACTCCCCTCGCGTACAAGGAGCACGGGTGATGGCGAAGCATGGTGGTAAAGAGCAAGAGGATGCGGTGGAAGTAGAGCGGTGGGTGTGGAACTCCACAGATGGCGGTGTAGTCTAGCACCCCGCACGCCCACGATGGAGTTCTCGTCGCGATTGGAAGACACAGTAGCTTGCAGGATCCACTGTGAATACTTGAACCACAGAGGTGGAGAATCAGAGATCGGAGGCGGAACCACCACCCACACACCCCCTGTGCTGTCACCGCAAGGGGGGTTGTCGAGGTGGTGCCGAAGAAGCGCAGTCGTGGTCGTAGTGACGATTGCTTCATTGACGTGAAGATGAGCACGGTCGGTGATGGTGGTGGAACGATGGTGAAGGAGGCATGGGAGACAAAGGGAGAAGAGGAGCCACCAGGGCCTCCCTCCCTAGGTCAAGGATGATGGGAATAGATCGGGAATGGGGCACGCCCCTCCTTAGGGCCTGTGTTAGAAGTGGTTTTCGCCCCTTGGAACGCAAGAGGGAGTGGGTCCTTTATATCACAAGAAGGAAGAACGAGAGAGATAGAGAGAGAGAAAGTCCACGATGTTTGCATGAGTTGGTTATCAGGTGTGTTCGTGAGTGGTGAGATCAGGCAAGCAAGGATCGAGTAGTTGTATGTGTACATTGGAGTGAGGTAGCCTAGGGTATGGAGAGGAGAGGGAGCTGTAGATGGGAGAGATGGGAATGGTCTTGCGCTAGTTTTTGGGAGGGGTAGTGTGCGCTCGTTGGGATGGATAGGAATGAGAGGACCATGGATTAGTTGGTAGAGAGAGAGAGAGAGAGAGAGAGAGAGTGTGTGTGTGTGTGTGTGTGTGTGTGTGGTCCCCTCCTAAGTGATTTTGCAATAAGAACCAAGGCCTTGAGGAATTAATTTAGGATGTAGGGATAATTAAGATAGGTGAGGTGGTAACTTAGGTGGCATAAAATATAAATGAGATGTCCTCTACAATTCCCTATTTAATCTTGCAATCATAACCACACATAATTAGTTATGTACGTAAGACTAGAAAATGCAAGAGAATGTATGTATATCCGAATCCTAATGCATGCATTTATTTTATAACTAAACACAAAATATTAATACATCTAAAATGTATATACCAATAAACCTAGGCTCAATACTAGTCCACTGAAATGGGCTCATCATGGACGTCCACCACCCTTTCTCCTCTCCTGCATGGCCATCCCCAAGTGGTAGTTGCTCCTTGGCCTTGGACCAAGGAAGGGGGAAAAGGAATGTAGTCACCAAGGGAGCAAGATAGCTCCCTTAATCTCCTCCAAAATCCTCCTTCCTTGGTCAGCTATGTAGATGAATATAGGTGGAAGAATGTGTAGCCAAGGATGCCAAAAATGGTAGTGCAGGAGGTTGTATTTATAGGATGAAGAGGGGTAGGTTGGTGTGAAATGAATGGAGGGTTAGGATGGGTTTTAGGATGGTGGTTAAGGGACCTAGGGCTAGGAATGGTTTGGTGCCACCTTAAAGGATGTGGATGGTGGTGGTTATAGGTGAAGGACACCCTTTCGTGGTCGGCCATGGGTGGAAGGGCACCTAGGTTTTGCACCAAAAGGGGACTTCTAGAAGGGAGTTTTTTGTGGGGGAAATGGAGAGTGGAGATGGTGTTTGGTGGTGGATGTAGGGTGGTGATTTAAGAGGGTTTTGGAGGGATAGTTGGCGCCACATAGGGTGGTGGTTGTGGTGTCAAAGGGTGCCTATTTGGCACCAAAAGGAGGAGGTGTGAATGGTGTTGGTGGTTGTTCATGTTGGCTCCAAGAATAAGGAAGAAGGGTGGTGGTTTTGGATAGGGTTTAGGAAGGAGGGTGGCCGGCCATGGTGAGTGGACGTGAAGTGGAGTAGCTGACTAAGTAGGGAGCTAGCTAGTAGTAGAGGTAGGAGCTAGGGATGAGTAGGAGGATCTATTCTGAACTTCATAGAGCTGAACTATAGCTAAAATAGACCTTCCATGAGCTCAACTACTAGCTTAGCTAACTAATTCTTTGCTAGTAGCTAGGCTGAGCAGGATGAGCTGAGTTGAGTTGGACTCAACTAATCTGGAGCTGAGGAGAGTTAGAGTTGGTCTGCCTGAAGACTTCTTAGCTAGCTAAGCTAGCTAGCTCAAGTCCAGTAGCTAAGCTCAACTAGGTTGAGCTAAGTTGAGTCTTCATGAGTCAAAGATGAGCTGACTTGACCTGGTTGGTGACTCTTCAACTAACTTAGCTTAGCTAGTTGAGGATTAGTAGCTAAGCTAAGTAGAATCGAGCTGCCATGAGCTGGGTGGATCTAGCTGAAATGAGCTAGGTTGAGCCAGAATCCAACTAAGGTGAGATGGATTGAGCTGTGATCCAACTGGAATGAAGCGTTACTTTCTTCTTCTTGCTATCTGGCTTTCACATTGTCAGGGTTTAAGTGGTTTTCATAATGCAATTAGCTCTAACAATGAAATGAAGTGTATTAAAACATAAAATATGAAGAAAATAATGTAACGCATGCCTAAACCCTAAATGCATCCCAATACCAAAATGTAATGTGGGAAACCTAGGAACTAGATGTGATTTTAGACTTAAGCGTGATGATAAACTAGTGTTTATCACTTATTTAGGGTAAGAGCGTGAGGGTTGGGCTCTAGACAAACGACCAATGGAGCGTCAACTCACGACAACTTGCTAGCCATGATTGTCCGCAAGTGTGACTATGTTTACTCTTTTCTCCTTATTCATATATACTATTTTTTCTACTACTTTTTCTTTTCTCTTTTTTTCATAACTATCATTTTTTTCTTTCTATTTTTTTCACATATATCATTTTTTTGTGTTTCTAATTTTTCTCTTAGTAGGTGACTTCTCGAGTCTGACATGTACCTAAAGGCAATGATCAAAGAGATTAGATCTAGTAGCTGGACTCTAAACAACCATCAATGGGGGGTTATCACTGATACATGCCAGTTATACTACTCCTGTATGTTTAATGGCTTTTTAGTTCCCATTATAATTTCCTAACAATGAGCCAGTGCAATTTGTGTGTAGATGCTTAGGCTTTCAAGATCTTTTAAAGCAGAGGGTGGGTTAATAAGCCGTATACTTATCATCCTATGTAATTAATATTTTCAGGTTTATTTTAAGATGGCAAGAACTCAAGAACAAATCCACATAGTAGTGGACACCTAGATCAATTAAGTCGCTAAACCTGAAGAGTCTAAGTGACAAAATCCTAATTATGTTATTTCCCAAGGTCGGTGACTTGTTAATACCCATTGGTCTTATCTTAACTCAATTTATTTCTTTTTGTTATTTTTGTGTATATGCATTTTTTTGTCTTTTTCAATGATAAACTTTGTACAATGCTGAAAGAGGAAATTTTTTTCATTTTTGGTATTTTCCAATTTGTTTTTGAAATTTCTCAGGCTTTTCGAAAGAAAAAGAAAAATTCTAGATACCAGTCAAAATTAATCAGTACATGCATCTACCCATCCTCCCATGCCTAAATTCATACATGTCCTCATGCATGAAGTAAACTGAAAAGAAAAGGGTAGAGATCACCTAGAATAGCTTTGATTTATCTTTAAGTACTACTAGTACCTAGAAATAAAATAAAAAAATCTATTTATAGAAGAGTGCTGAGTTTTACGCCTCCAGTTGGGCATAGACTCATTCTAATGAATTAATCATGATAGTGGAAATAGCAATCAGCATCGTCGTTGTGAGTTTATGGAGTGATACCAACAAATATCCACAAATGCAAACCTATTGGTGACGTAACCCAATGCTGAATGGTCGTACAGAATCATATTTTGTTTTGGGAAAGGTTACCGGGATAATGCGGATACAAGGTCCATAGGGTCGGAATGGGGAATAAGTTCCGACAGAGAAGAGAAAGGGAAAGGGGGGCAAAGATAGACTCCTCAAGATCCAAATTCATAATTGGGAACGGGTCCATAAGGGCCAGGATAAGGAGAGAAGAATGTGGTGAAAGAGAGACCAAACCCTTAGGCTCCAACCATTTAGCCCAGGACGTGGGTTCCTTAAGATCTAGTTGAAGGGGAAGAGAAGGTTGAGGATCGAATGGTGTAGAGGTAGATACAGATTCGACTTTTCTAAGAAGTGTCTCAGAATAATCATTGGAGTCAAATTCAAGTGTGGAGAATGAATTGACCAGGTACATTGATCGGCAATCAATGTGTGCAAATGTGAATCCCATTCTATTGAACTTCTTCCCACTATGAGGTCAGTGGTGGCTGCGATGGTGAGTTGATGCTCTTCATATCTTGCTCTATTATGACCAGGCTCACTCAAGGAAGGTGGGCTGGACTCTAGGTCTACACCCAAGTGTCTCCCAAGCAGGGCTTGGTCTTCCTCCTGCACAAAGGTGGCAAAGTAATCTATGGGAGTACCATCTCCCTTAGCGTCTAGCATCACCAACAAGGGAAGGCTTGGATCAGAGATCCCACCTAAATGTCTCTTGGGGTCGCTAAGACAATCCATTCCAACCCTACCATCCTACACTAGCAAGGGTGAGTCAATAGAAAGAATCTCATTAGTTAAATCAAGTTGCACCTGGTTGGAGGTTTCAAGGTGAAGTGTTTCATCTAATTTCCCATGATTCGTGCTCTTGTCATCCTTCCTATGTTTTAAGTCCCTTGATATTTTGAGAATATCCATCTCAAGACCATCCTTGGGAATAAAGATTTCAAAAATCGAGTCCTCCATGGAAACAAAGTGTGCTGGATCATTAGTCAAGGAGTTGCCAAGGCCTTCTAAGTCAATGAATACCTGTAGTTCTGGTTCTAAATCAAGATCATCAGTGCATGAAATTACCTAAACCAGGTCATCTATGTTTAATTTGGCATCCTCGAATACAACAGAATCATACTCAGGCCCATCAAAGCTTGGTTCCTCAAAATAAAATGATTGATATTTCGGGCCTAAATCAAGGTCTAGCTCCTCAATCAAATTTTCCTCCTCAACTTCAATAAGGTTGTTGGACAATGTGAATTTAACTCCATGAATATAAGGTATCTCCCAAGAGTCGAGGTCTTCAGATTGTGATTTCAATTCAATCTTGGAAGTACCAATCCTTTCTTTGTCATTTTCAAAGATGGGGTTGTCAGATAATTCAAATATAAATGTATCAAAATCAGGTTCAATTACCACATCTAATGTTTCCTCCATAAAATTATTCTTCACAAAATCAATCTTTGAGGCATCAATATCATCCACTTTGGGTGTCTAACCCAAGGAATCTTCAATAACAACCCCAGGATCCAAAGTCTTTGGTGTCTCCTTAAGTGTTTCGATCAACTAGGATGCAGCCATAGCAGCTTACCTAAGTTCATCAAGGCTAGTCTACACTTGATGTTGCAAATGAAGTATTTCTTGGAGTGCAAATTCTTGTGAGGTCTTCCTAGCCAGGGATTCTAGTTCCTAAAGGACTGTCATTAAAGAGACCTGATTAGTGGTCAAAATTTGTTTCCTTCCCCGGTCAATAATGGTTTAAACTCGATGTAAATCAATCACAACCACATCTTTGTATTTTGCAATCAATTGTTGGAATTGTTAAATGGGTTGCGAGTCCAAGGGCGGCTCCTCAGTGTTGGTCTTTGTGCCTAGGACCCCAAATTGTGAGTCAAATGTGTGAAATACGTGTCCTGGTGAAGATGTAGGTCTAGTTGTGATTTGGTCTAGATAATCCAAGGGTTGGTGGGTAGGCTTGGTATGGTTATAGGTCAAGGTTGAGTGAAATGTTATACTTGAGGTCAAATTGTCAACCTTGAGTGGCTCACCACCAAATTCTGGCACACCCAAAGTAGATTCACAGGTTGGAGATTTCTGTCGCTCGTCCTGGATTCTATTAAGATCCTTTCTCATTCTATCATAATTTTTCTTGCTAGATTCTTGTATGTCTTGGAATTAATTAATTGATCCAGGGGTCCTTGACACATGGAGGGGCCTGGTTGGACTGATCAAGATAGTTGATCATTTTAGCATAGTCCAGATCCTTCATGGAGGGTGACTTTTGTGATTGAGCTTCTTGATATCCAAAGGCCTATGTGGAACTAGCATTCCATAGGGATGGAATAGGCCTAGTAGAGTTTTGAGATGAATCATAAGGATTGACATAAGACTGACCCGAGGAATAAGAGGTAGAGGCAAAATGATTATACCCCAGGTATTGAGGAGGAATATCCCAACCAATAGAAGAGGTCGGAATCACAGTTGGGTTAGAGGAGTAAAAGAAAAAGTGGGATGACAGAGGACGTGAGTCCATGAGAGCAATGAGAATTAAAAGGGGCAGAAAAATAGGTGGGAGAAGTGTGTATGCAACCACACAAATTAGCCCTAAATGGATGTTATAGGATCTAAGGTTCTAAGTCACCAAATATAAGGGCTAAATACTTAGCTTGCTTTCCCTAAATCAATCGGGCCAAGTTGAATAAGGGGGGATAAGAGAGAAGGTTCTTCCCCGCACCGGCAGGATTCCTTTGTACTCCCTTACCACGGTTGTTTGGCACGACCCCTCAGCCTAGACACCCGATTTAACTTAGGGACTTCATGCCAAGTAACTGATTCCTTGTAGATGGGAACTCAAATTTAATCCCAAGATTTTTAAAGTATGCACCTTCATTAATCCTCTTTCAAAAAAATGGGGTTGCACTTCTTAAATCAATTTAGTCAAGAGCACAAGTGAAGGCAAACATGGGTGAGTTGTGTTTTCTTTTAAATTAATCTCTCCTTGTTGCTATGTGGCCCTCAGGATGGTTACTAGTAGGTATGCGGTGTGAATCAATTTTAATTGAATAGGCAAGGCGACCCAATCACACAAGGGTCGCTTCGCAAACCCATGCCTATCAGAAATATTTCAACCAAGGGCTCAAGCACAAGTAATGTAGGGTCCCTAAAAAAATGAAAACCTATGTTGGAGCACCCCAGTGTTCTGCTGCTTGTAACAAATTGATTCTTCTTTTGATTGAAATAGATAGGAGCAGTATCAGATTAATTCCCAGTGATGGGTACTGTTCTGTCTCTAAATCAAGATCTCAGAAAAATTTTTGTTTGAACTTTTAAAGGGGTTTTAAAATTTTAAATGGATTTTATAATGCATGGTGGTCAAATCAGGCAATGTGTACCCCTTCAGAGAAAACATACAGAACAAGATAGCAGCACTTCCCAAAAATATTTACCAAAATCCCTGGAAATAGTAAATTAAAAGGGCTTTCAAACGCCACCAATTTCAATGAAATTAGTTTTGTGTAGTGGTAGCAGCAAATTCACAAAGCCAGGTGAAATCCGGCTCTTTTTCAGCGTTGATACCCTCAAACTGTAGGAATTTTTAAAAATTCCTCAGTTTTGGACTGACTTCAGTGGCCAAGGAAAGACAATTTAAATGTTCAGTTCCAGGTAGAATTTCATTTTTTTTTATGGTTCGGACAGACGGGGATGAATTTTTTAAAACCGTGCTTCAGTTCTTCCCGGGCTTCAATTCATATTCTAGAATGATCTCTTTTTTTTTCAGTTTGGACAGGTCGTTGGCAGCAGCATACACTACTGAACATTCAACAAAACAGTCATCTTACACACTTCTAAAAATTCTTGAAAAATTACCAGGGATAGACAATTACACAAGCTTCCAACTGAAACTTGTTTCATGCAATGCGGACATGTGTGGAGGTACCAGCAAAATCACAAACCCGACTGAAACTCGGTTATGGACAGAACTGATACTCCTTCACTCAGTCAATTTTAAAAATTCTCACAGTTTGAATTTTTGCATGAAATTCATGGCAGTTGAAAGCTAGTTAAATACCTACCTCCTGACCAAATTTGAGAATTTTTCTAGCCCGGGACAGACAGTGGTGAATTTTCGAATCCGGTCTTTCAGTTCTGCTTGAACTTTGAGAAGTCAAAATGTGAGTGATTCTTTCAATGTGAATCAAGTAATCAGTCAAATCACGTCAATTTTGGTTCAATTTTTTTATATATTTTGTGAATATTTTAGATTTTTTTAGATTTTTATGGAAAGCAAGGGAAAGATATGCACCTTGGGTCTTCACTTGGGCTCGTCATGTGTGAAGCACTTCGGCTTGATTCACCTGTGACACAGCACGAAACCAAATGAGACTAAGGCAATGTCAAGCAGGTTTTTCTCGCAAAAAGAGGCCCATTGCCTCCTTGGCAACAGTGCCAATTGACGATTGCAGAAACTATATGTGAATTTTATCTTGTTAATTCGTCGTTGTAGTTTGAAAACTCACATAAAGTCACAAAACAAAATAAATTTATAACATGACCACGAATCAGATTTTTAATTGTGTTTTGGTTCGGTGAGTCCTGATCGAATCCTCAGGAGGCAAAATTTGGCTCTTTTTGCTTGAAATCCACTTAACGATTATTTTATTTTTGGTCATTTTAGCTTTTGTAATTATTTGTGTGGTCTTTTTGTTTGATTACAAAAATGAAACCAAGAGTAACTATACTAACACTTTTTTTGCCCTTTTCTTAATTTGCTCTTTGTTTTTAGTATTTTGTTAATAAGGAAGGAAATAGCGCAATAAGAACAAAATGGAAATTGATCTTTATTGCTTGCAAATGTAAAACTACACTACACGAAGTGGCAACATTGGAATTGAAATATTTATTACAAAAGCATGTGGACTAAGCCACTTATATAAAGCTTAAAAATAAAGAAAGCATGGAAGGATGGGGGATGGTGTGTGTGTATTTGTGAGAGTTGCGTTACTGGTGGTGAGTGGCCATGTGTCTTAGGGAGTGCAATGGTGGCTGTAAACGTGTGGGGGAGGATGGATGAAGGACTGGGCATGTGTGTTTTGGCGTTGGGAGTGGGAGATGGTCAATGGCAGGAAGCTGGTGACGTCTGGGTTGGTCGACGCCAGGTGATGGGTGGTGGACGGTTGTGGTGAAGAAGAGAGGGAAGAGAGGGAGAACGTGAGGGGGGTGGTGTAGATGTTGCAGTTGGTGGTCGGTTGAGGTGGTTGTGGTGGGGGGTGTTGCAGCTGGTCGGCGCCAGGTGGTGGAGTGAAGGTGGTGACCGGCATTTGTGATGGGTTGCTAGTGCTGTGGCCGTGTGTGGAGAAAATATGGAGGAGGAGAGCGTGGCTGATGAAGGGTGGCGGTCAATAGGTGTTCGTGGTTGACGGCTGTGGTGGTGGCTGGCAGTGAGGTGTGCGTTTGGTGGAGCTGCAGCGAGTAAACAAAAGCAAAAACTGAAACAGGGGAGGAACACGGGAAGGGTGGTGGAAGTGTTCGGTGGAGGTGAAGAGCAAGAGAAGGAGAGCGTGAGGGAGGTGGTGTGTGGGTTGTCGATGGCTGCAGCTGGTGGTCGTGGAAGGAGAGGGGTGGAAGGAGAGGGTGGAAGGGTGGTGGCCGTGTCGTGTGTTCATGGTTGACGCCGGCGAGGTGGTGTTCTATGCTTGAGTGTGTGTGCGCGTGAGAAACAAGGCAAGAACAAAAGAACAGGAAGAACAATATAAACACTAGAAGCAAATGGAAAGAAAATGGAATTAGCTTGCAATGAAAAGTAAACAAACTAACTAGATTGCAATGAAATTAAAATCTACAATGCAAGAACAAGAAAAAGAAGATGATGAGAAACCCCATGCCAAGGGAGATTAGCAGCCGATGGCCTTGTGGGGACGGTGGTGTGCCTTGGCCTTGAAGGCCTTGCACCACCTCAAGGTGGTGATCGGTGGGGGCACTCTTGGTCGCTGGCCACCAAGAGAGGATGGAGGAGGAGAGGAGCCATGACAGGTTGGCAAAAATGGGAGGGGCAGGGGAGAAGAATCTAGAGAGTCCCAGAGGGTCCTCTCCTAATTGTGGGATTAAGGGTGGCTGTTAGGTGGGAATGAGGGTTAGGTTGGGAGTTTAGGTGGTGGTATTAGGCCTCTAAAATAGTTAGGTGTTGGGCTAAAATTGGGTGTGTTATTGTATAATAAAATAAAAAGATGTCGTGTTGGCCTAGTGTGTAAGGGATTTAATGGTGTGTTAGTTGGTACGTTAGGTGTGTACATATGTGTATGTATATATACATTGCAAAGTGGACACGTGTTTGGAATTCAACTTGAATGCACATGAGGGTGTTTGTGTAATTAGAGGGTGTTGGGTTGAGTGGATTAGGCTCGGGTGAGGTGCATGATTTGCATGGTGATGTCCAAATCTTCTCGAGCTTATCTTGGGCTGGTCTTGGGTTGTTTTCCTCTGTTTCTTGATTTGATCTGCGTGCATGCTCTCATCTCCACCTCATTTGTTGCAGCAAGCAATTGATGATGACTGTGTTGCGTGTCTCCTTGCATTTCCAATTCAGCATAAATCTCTCCTATGGACTTATATACATGAATTGACAATATTAATAACAGGCCCATAAAATAGAGAAGAATATATTAAGACTATACAATAATGCAGATGTGTGATATGCATGAGATGCATGCTCTATTTACAGTGTAAGCGAGGTAATCAGCCTAATTTAGTCATTTTAGGACCCATGTTTGCTGTGCCATCAATCAACATCAAGTTCTTTCATCTTGGATTAATCAATGGCTTTAATTCAATTGCTACTCACACCATGCTTCTCTTATGCAAAGGCATCATAAAAATCCTTATTGCAAACCTTAAGCAAGCTCTAACACTCCTTCACAGTGCCTATCTAAAATTCTAAAGCCACTCGCCACGCCTAACTAAGAACCTAAACTACTTACAAACTTAGAGGAATGAACTTGGAAGCTCAAGTACAACTTTGGAGTTATTTCACATACAACACTAACAGAGGAGAACAAACTACACTTAAATCAAGGTAAATCTTGATTTAAAGCATCTAAATCATGTTCTAGTGTTTACAGAAGATTTAATTGCCTTTCTTCAAGCAATAGCTAGCTTAGAACTCATTTGGAACTCAAAGGATCCTTCTTGTAGTTCAATGTAAACCCAACACACTCAGAGGAACTGGACAGACTCCAAATGACTTTCAAACACCTTACAAATTGATTCTAACTCCTAACAACCTAACAAACACACGACAAGTCATGAGACCAAGCTCAAGAGCTCTAATCTATTATGGCGACCTCGAGTTGACCAGAAATAGGAGAAAAGTTGACTTTAAATTCTAGAGCTTCTCAAATCAAATTTAATATCCAAATCAAATTGAAATGATCTAAGCAACTTGCTAGGATCAAAAAGATGATGAATTAATCATTCTAACAGGCTTCTCAAATCTGTCACATGAGATTAAAAAGTGCTTGGGTCAACTGAGCTATCTGGCCATCTAGCACACCATCTGAAGATTGTTATGAACTCAACAGATCCTAGTGATGCTTATAGATCTAATTCCAGACTCAAAAGGATGAAGGATTGCTCTGGCTCTACCTTGCCGGTGCCAGAGAAGAAAGATGAGGCCAAAGGTGTGCAAGCAATGAAAATCAAATATAAATGATTGAAATCAATCTCTAGAAGCTTCAAAAGTGAATTGAAGACCTTGGTGTTATTCGCTCGAAATCAGGTTTTAAGTTGTTACGTTGCAATATAGTTAAAATCTCACGAAAAAATAGATAAAATTTATACTCGAAAAAGTCTGAGGTCATTCGCTAGGAGCAAATATGAATTCAATTCTCAAAATTGCAATTTAAAACAATAGAGATAAGAAATTATGATCAGAAATTGATTAAAAATAATGTAGCAATAAGATCAAGTGTCAAACTGCAAAAAGAATGGAGTAAAATGTGATTTGAATCACCAATTACTCCCTACAATAATATCAAATGAAACTCAATAGTTATGAATGAAATAAACTCAAGTCAGTCGTCCGATTATTCAATCATACGTCTTAAACATTTGATGAACAGTGCTTTTCTTTGCTTCTTCTTTTCTCTGATTTCTTCTTCTTTTCTTCTCTTGTTTTCCTTCTCCTTCACAGACTCTTCTTCTACTGTGGTTCTTCTTCTCTTCCTCTTCTTTTGCTGCTTTCTCTTCCTTCTCTTTCTTTCTTTGCTCTTCTTCTTCACGTAGAGGGGGAAAGGTCTTCAGATTTTGGCTAAGTGTTAGCCAACTTCCCAGAGAGCAAAACACTCCCCTATCCCGCGTAGACTCTCCTCTCTTTCTCTCCTTAGGTCACGCTCTCCCAGAACCTCTAACAGTACCTGGTTATCAGGTATTTGGACCTAGAGCGCACCCGGGTCTAGGGTTGTGGGCGTGGGTCGCAACCAAGGAGTGTACAGGGTTTAGTCAAGTAGTCAGACCAGACCAGATCTGTGGGGTCAATGTCGCGGATGAGGCCGAGTAAGGGTGCGGGGGACCTCACCCCCTAAGTGATTCGAGGCGATAAGCCTCTACCACTTTTTCCTCTTATGCGGCTTCAACTGCTCCAAATCTTCCAAGGTGGGACTATCCGTCCCCCGTTCTTCACACAGCAGCTGGAGATGAAGTCATCATCCAATTCGCACAATGGGGGCGGTCAATGCCCCAATTGACTGGTAGCAAGTGTTCCTGGGTTGATTCCATGCTGCCTGGGACAAATGCCTGGGGCTGCAGTTGCTGGAGAGAGCTTCAAGCAAGCTCGAAGCTTACATGTTAATGGAGGTGGGGGTCGGTACCTGAAATCACCAAAAAGACCTTTCGACCACGTCAAAACATTCAGGAATGATCACCGAAGCACGACGAACTTGCTAAAAGGGTCGTCGTGGTGTGGGCGTGAGTGATCAAGTCTGACGGAGGTGAACTGTGCGTGTGAAGGTGGTAGTATTCGGGGGCGAATTTAGACAAGTAATCCCCTCAATTTCTTGAGGGGTTTTACTCACGTGGATACGACAGAGGTGTGGGAGGTGGTAGCAACTCGTTTGGCGATGTGTGGTGGCTACTAGGGCTCACTGGAGGTCTACCGGAGAGGTGGAAGATGGAGTCGTAGAGGGCGTTGGCGAGGTCGAAGCAATGTGTTGGATGTGCTGGTGTGATGAGGAGAAGTTGAGGAGTCAGTTGAGAGTGGTAGCAGACGAAAGGGAAAGGAGATGGTGCCAGTTGTGGTATGGCCAGCACCAGAGAAGGAGGCTGCTCAGGTGGATAGGAAACGGCGAGGAAGATGGTGAAGGGGGCGTCGGTTGGTACGGATCGACGCGAAAGAAGATAGGGGAGATAGCTCCACCGCCAGTATTGCAAATGGAGGAAGAATGGAGGCAAGGAGGGTCGCCCGACGTCAAGGAGCAATCAGCCAAGAAAGAGGAGAGGAATTTGAGGTGTTCGAGGCTGAATTCAAGCATAGAGAGAACGGTTTGATCTGAAGGTCTTTTTATAGGCCATTAGAGGGAGTTTTGAGCTTAGGGAGCAAGCTTCCGAAGCTTGGAATGCTTCGCCGGAGATGGGATTTTTTTTGATACCAGAATCTCTCATGCATTCGCATGAGAGATTGGGAAGGTTTGGAGCATGGGAATTTGCTCAAAAGGAAGGAAATTCCTTGACGAACTTCCCTTTCAAATTTGAAAGGGATTCGTCAAGGAATCAAGGAGATCTTGCCAATTTTAGGTCGCTGGAGATTGTAGGAATAGGATTAATGGTGGTAGGGACCTATTTGTGAAAATGATGACAAAGTTAGGGACCTTTTTATAAATATTTTGAAAGTTAAGGGCATAAATGTGATCAGATAATACCAAGTTGCAAACTAGGTCAAGACAATCTCAGATTAGGTCCAAATTTTGGTACAAACCTAATTTGGACTAAGGAATCCAATGGTGAAGTTAGATTTAGGTTTTGATCAAGTTTGACTAGGTAATTTATGCAAAAACCTAAATTAGGGCAAATGTTTGTCTGATACTTTTTTTTGGGTCAAGACGGGTTCTGATGGTCAAATTGAAGGTTCTAAACCCTAGATAATATTTTTTTATGATTTTTAGAGGATTTAGGTGAATTTTATCCTGACCAAAACCTCAGTTAATTAAGCGAATCTATTTTTAGGATTTCAAAAGTCATTTAATTCTCAAAACACGCGAAAACCCTTTTCTGTCTGTTCTAACCCACTTGTTAGCCTTTTAGGACCATTTGACCCTAATTATCCCCTGAGAATGCCCATGGTTATTCTGCATTCATGATATGATGGTAAAACTTTAGTTTTAACCTTGATTTCTTGTCTTTCCCTCAGAATGATTATGCAATGAATTATAGTTCTCTGGTGGTTATGTAAAAGCATTTACTAACTTAATCAGATAAAATTGAGCTAGTTATGGCTCATGATGGTATTCCCATCACTTGGGAACTGATTCAAACAATTAAGCTCGGAGTTGATGTCATCAAAGCTCTAATGAGCTCCAATGACAGACTGAGTTGATGGTCAAAACTCATAACACCATAAAACATCATCAAACTAAGTGCCAAAGCTTTCTAAGGTCTTTAGTAACCTCAAGAACATAATAATTTGATAAAAGAAGGCTTAGATTAGCTTTGTGAAGTCAATTTGATCTAAAAGAAAGTTTGAGTTTGATAAATTGCAAGAATTGAGGTCTTGATCAATTGATCGAGGCAAATTGTTTTAGGTTGTGTGGTGAAAGTGTAGAGATGATCAATTTAATGGTAGAACTCCTCCAGAGCTCCACCATAAACAGTGAAGGTCCGAAGGTTGAGGTGAATTGGGCGTTTAATGGATATAAGCTAATTGGAGTCGAGAGAAAGTGAGGATGAATCATGGAGAGTTGAGAAGAGTGATTAGGTATCTGATGTGTTGTAAGAAGGCCAGGCAATGTCGGATTGACGTCGTTGAAGACAAAGAAGGAGATGTGAAAATCAGAGCTAAATGTAAGCTACTCCTACAAATTGAAAGCTGGAACCTACTCTAAACAACTAAGAAGTTAGATCTACTTACCTTGACGAAATGGTGAAAAGGGCTTTAGCGATCACTTGTCAAAGCTGAGAAGAAATCAAACAAGTTGGGGAGAGAATTCCGGCAAGGAACAAAATCGGAGAGAGGGGGTCTTTGATGCAACTCTATTGTGCGCCGGTCAAAGTTGAGGAAGAAGGGATGAGAGAGACAACGCAGTCGTTTACCGACGTCTGAGTAATGAGAACGAAGTCACCGGAGTCTAGTGAAGCATAGCCTATGACCGACTACGATGAAGGAAGGAGGGGAGTTGATCCTCTTTATCAGAGGATGGAAGGGAGTATTTATAGGTGTGGTGAAACTCAAGGTTCTTTTATCTAGACAGGAAAAAGGCCAAGTTCACTGGAACTGCTCATCATCATCTCTGATGACGACAAGCTTGAACACGTCTCAAGGCCATTTACAACTTATCCAAGCTATTAGATGGATGGAGGTTGTTGAGAAGTAACCTGTCAACCAAGGAGTTGACAAATAGCCATCGAATAAAGCATCATCGAATGAGAAGAGTAACAACGATCATCGGTCATCAAAAAGGAAGAAGAGAAGATGAATGGAGCACCCCTTTGTAAATAATAAAGGACCTAAATGCAATCATTTATAAGGACTAAAATGTAAATCATTAAATTAAATATGTAAATTAATTTATTTATTGTTCAATTTTTTATTATATGTTAAATATGTATTAAGGAAAATTATTATGGGTAGAAATTATATTTTTGTCCCTTTTTTCTTTATTTAATTTAATACTTAATATTAATTTGAATATTATTAACTTAGGCTATATAATATGTATAAGCTTAATTTGCCTTACTTATAAATAGCTATATTTATAGAATTAAGTCCTTAATATTAAATAAACATAGAGGAATGATTATTATACAATAATTAAGTTATTTTAAAGTATAATTAAGGTCCTTATTCAATATTGACTTATTTAATAGTTAACCATGTTTTAATGCTATTACTAATTAATTAACTTGGCAAACTAGCTTATTTAGGTGAATTAAGAGTCATGATGAGTCCCTCATCAAACATTACCATCGACCAACTAATGTTGTCTACAATGACAACTATTGTAATCACTCTACAAACTCCTAGCTATCTCATCTCGTACAACCTCTCCTGCCCTGACATCTGAGCCATGTACTTTCCCATCAGGGTTGTCATCGTCGTCATAGTCTTCTTCCTCTTAGAAGGACTAATTGAAGAACTCCTCGTCGTGATCAAAACGTTGAAGGAAGTTGTGTATGATACACACATCCACAACCATCCGTTGTCACATCTTCAAATTGTAAAAGGGTCTATGGTCAAGCATCTTAAATCAGGCTCTAAGAGCACCGAAAGTCCGTTCAACTACATTGCAAAGTTGAGCATGACGATGGTTGTCGATCTCCTTCTCATTTTGATACACTTTCCCTCTATATTCATTCAAATGGTACGAATGGAGCAATGAATTTGTCCATGTTGGCAAAACCCAAATCCAACAAATACCTTTTTCCTTGTGGCACATGTAGCTTACCCATGTCCAGTGCTTAGTTCAGTATGCACATATCTACTGTAGATTGATGTTAAGCTACCTTGCATTTATAAGAATTATCATTTTGTTGTAGTATAAAGAGCAAGATAACCAGCATATTTTAAAAATTTATATTTAGATTGAGTCCAGGTCATTCACTGGGAGGCTTAATTAGAAAAATTCACCAATTATTCTTAATTACCCTTTATTCTCTTAATTAAGTTAATAATAAGAATTTATTATTTAATAAGTTATACTAATTACTTAACTTACTTTATATACATAAGCTTAAGCATTTAAGTTATACTTTACAATATATATAATATGAATGACTTACATTTAATCACTTAACTTATTAACTAATACTTAATTAACTTGTAACTTACTACTTAACTTAGATAATAAACATATAACTTAATAAAATATTTTACATACTTAATTTACTAACTACTTAAATTATTTAACTTAGTAGCTATTAACTTAAGTACTTAACTAACCACTAATACATAACTTAATTAAAATTAACTATACTTAACTAAACTACTTAAATTACATTGATCTAATTACATAATATAATTACCAAGCTTAATTAGATTATTTGAGTTATCACTAAGTTAATTACTTAATTAATTATATAAATTCAATACTTTAGGCACATGAATTAATTGCAAAAATTAAACAATATACATGCCAATCAATTCCATTTGAATAACAATAAACAATGTATAAACTAAAAAAAATGTTGTTTAACAACTAACTAAACCTTTAATTCTCAATTGAGCTCAAGCACAAATAAAGCTCTTCTCATGTTAAGTGTTTAAGTACAACACTTAATCTTTTCTCAACTCAAACACAAGCACAACACTTCCTTTACTTAAAAAAAAAAAAGGTTTTGTATGACACACACTCTGAACTAAATCAACAACTCATATGAGACAGACCACAGTTGCATCAGTGTGTGCCATGTGTCAGCATCACAGCTCATCACTGATCGTCTTTTTACGTAGTTTATAAAATGTGATTTTTATAAGTCGTTGCAACATGCAAAAATCGATTCGCTTTTAAATCTGTAAGACTTAAATAGTGGAGTATCTAGGGTCGTCCAAGGAGACCAAATTGTTAATCACATGAGTGGTTCTCTCTCTCGCCTCTCAAATCCGCACTTTCCTTTTGTGATTTTGATTTTTTGTTGGTTTTAGGGTTTTTAGAAACAACTGGATTTGAGATATGTGAAGAAGAAATTACGCTACAACTAACTCTAGGTGACAAGAATGAAGTCCTCCCTTCTAAGCTCAACCTAGGCAAGTGCGCCTAAGGTAATTAGAAGAGGAGACTGTGTGCACTACAACTACAAGAACAACATGGAACGCACACTAACTACAACATGAAAATTAGAAGGCAAAATAAATTTTTGTATTGCTAGAAGAGTAACATACAGGTAGAGGAATGCTTCTACAAGAGTAATAAACTACTAGCTAACACAAAAGGTAGAGTAGAAGATAAAGAAGAAGGGTTGATTCTGATAGAAGATCTGGGTGGCCCTTGCTCCAAGTGTGGTTGCCCCACACTTGAAAAGGGTTGTCCTTCTCTTCCTTCTTCAATCGACCTCCCTTCAAGCTCTCCTCCAAGGTGGGCGTCAACCACCCTGTTGGCTCCTTCTTTGCCTGGCCATCCCCTCTAGGTGAAGATGATCTCCTCCTTGGTGTGGCTAAGGGAGAAGAAAGAGAGGAAGAAGACACCAAGGGGACAGGTAGGTTGCCCCCTTGATCTTATGCTCTCCTTCTTCTTCCTTGTCATGGAGATGGGGTGGAAGAATGGTGAACCTAACTAATGGAAGATATGAGTTTTTGGTGGTGATTGTGGTGGGTATATATAGAGGTGGAGAGGGGGGCTAGTTGGTGTGAACATGTGGAGGTCTAGGATTAGGTTTAGTAGGTGGTTAGTGGTGGTTGTGGGGATCCTAAGGTTAAGACTAGTTGGCGCCATCTTTAAGGGTGTGAAGGGGGTAGTTATGGAGGTGGAGAGGTGCATGGAGTTGGCGCCAACCATGGAGGGATGCCATGGTTTGGTGCCACCTAAGGGGGGCTCTAGAAGGTGGGTAGGTGGATGGCTAGGATGGGTTGTAGGGATTTGTGTAGGGTTAGGATGTGGGGGTTTTTGGTGCAAAAGGAGAGGGGTAGTTAGGGTGGTTTTTGGAACCAAAGGAGAGGGGCCTTTTGGTGGTGGAGTGGAGTGGAGGGTTGCCTATGGTTGGTGCCAAAAGTAGGGTGGACTAGATAACTTGGGTGGACTTAGGGTTAGGGTTATTTGGTGGAGCTATTTAGGTAGGGTTTTAGGGTTAGGTGTTGGTGCCAAGGAGGCGACTAGCTAAGCTAAGCTAGCTTAGCTAGCTTAGCTAGTAGGGAGTAGGGTTGGAGGCATTTGGAGCTAGGGTTTTGAGGGAGAAGAGCTGGAGGCAGTCATCTTGAGCTGCATTGGAGCTGGTGGCTGCTGAAGAGAGCTACAAGGAGCTACCTTAGCTGGCTTAGCTTGCTAGTTCTTTGCTAGCTACTAAACCAAGCTAAGATGAGTTGGCTTCTGCTAATGTGAGTTGAGGTGAGTTGGGTCTAATATTCCCGGGGAGGACCTAGCTAGCTGGAGTGGCTAAGGTAGCTTAGCTCAACCAAGTTGAGCTAAGTGGAGTCCCCAGGAGCTAGCCTGAGCTGGTTAAGGTCATCTTCAGCTGACCAAGTCTAGCTAGTTGATGTCAGTAGCTAGTCAGGTTAAACTTCCAGTGAACTCTTCTGAGCTAGAAGAGCTGGAATGGAGCTGGGATCAATTGTCTTTAGCTAGTTTGAGCTGTCATCCAGCTGAGGTGAGCTGAATGGAGCTAAGGTGAACTAGCTAGAGCTACCATTCAGCTGAGATGAGCTGAATGAAGCTAAGGATGAGTTGATCCAGCTAGAAGGAGCTGGGATTCAGCTAGGATGAGCTGGATCTAGTTGGGATTTAGCTAAAATGAGCTAGATCAAGATGGGATCCAGCTGATAGGAGCTTCTTCTTCATCTTCTGCCTTCCTGAGTGCCAAGATGTGTAGGATCTGACATTCTACCTAATCCTGACACTCAGATAAATGTATCAAAAATACATTAAAATGCAATGCATGCCTATCCTAGGTAAATTCCTAAATGCAACCCAAAAACTTGTTTGCGGAGTTAAAACCCTAAGAGCTAGGTTAGTTTTGGGACATAAGAATGATGATAAACTGGTGTATATCAATCACACCTGCAGGCTGCCCTTCATTAGCCATAGGATCAAATCATGGTCAATATGCTCATTACGTGCGCACTCCTTCACCGGCCCAAAGGCTCACGGGAGGGCAATGGCCACAATTCTTAATATACCACTGCACGCAGTCTAATTCTACTGAGGTGGGACTATCTCATCCCTTCTCTCTTCAGTGCGCAACAAATCCCAACAGGTCTTCGATTCTCCTCCAATTCTTCTTCAAATTAAATCAATTCTTCTTTGATTGAGCTCGAAAGCGACTCCAGTAGCTCTAACTTGACTCCAATCATCTACTAAATCCTTCAATTGATCAATTGAACCCCATAGATATGCTTGAAATAGCAGCTCGCCATAGCTGTTCAGTGACAACTACCTCATAAGCACAACACCTGCAGGTCTTGTGTTCTAACTCCTTAATCTCTCTCTCTCTCTCTCTCTCTCTCATTCCTATTGACTTCATCTCAATGCCTATAACAGTTCCAGACACTTATGAAGCTTAAAAGAAGGCTTCTAAGCTCTTAAACCACCTAGGAATACACCCTAGATTCAGACCAACAAAGGAATGAAATTAGCAGTTCAATTCAATCAACTACTAGTCCTAAACTTCCAGACGTATCCCCAACTCTTTCAAGAAGTTGAAATACTCTCTTTTGATCTATCTAAGAATTGGAATTCCACCTGGAGCTCAATAGAGTTCTTCTACTGCATTGTTTTTTAACCCAACATACTCAGATACACTAACATACTCAAAACAACTTAAAATCAATCTAAAAATGGTTCAAATGAATTCCTATTGATCCTAAGAACATAATACAACCCTTAGAAGAAAGCTCAAGAGCTCTGAGATCTAATGGCTTCGCGGGTTGACCAAACTTAAGCTAGATTTTGATTTTAAGCTTCAGAGTAATTTTGCTTGAATTAACAACCCAGATCGACTTAAAGTGACATAAGAAATTCATTAAACTCTTCAAACCAAGGAATTGATCCATCTAACAATAAGCTCTAGGTCTTCCTCTTGAGGTCTAAAGTTTTTGTTTGTCATAGAAATCCAAACCTCTAGCGACCTAATTACAAGATGTTTTGTATCCAAAACACTCTACTGATGCTTCTTGACCTATTCCCAGACTTAAAAGATGAAGGAATAGCTCTATGGAGTTCTGTCAAAACTGGAAAGAAGACCAGAGAGAATTCCTCAATGAAAATCAAGTTAAATACTTGGAAATCAATCACAAAAGTCTGTAAAAGTGATTCATGAACAATGTAAGTAGATTCAAGCTCTCTCTCTAAGGATCAGAGTCATCAAAACTCATCAGAGCTCTAGTGAGTCACAATGATGGTAGTCAGAACAGAGAACTTGATGAAACAAGAAATTGAGCTCAAAGGCTTCCTAAGAATCTAGTAAAGCATAAAACATATCAATTGGATCACTAGAAGTGTAAATGAATACAACAAACTCAAATCGATCTAAAATAAACCTCATGTTCGTTGTTTGACTGCAAGATGCGTTAAAAATTAGTTTTGTCGTTGTAGTTCCAAATCACGATGAAACAAATAACATTTATAGTTTTTTCGATGAGTACCAAGTCATTCGCAGGGAGGCAAAACACGATTTTTATGCAAAAGCTTTTCAGAAAGTCGTTCTAAACAAATATTTATATATTTATATATGTATATATTGACATCAGATATCCAGAAAATAAGAATTATATTGCTATTTGGAAACAATTTTCAAACTAGAAATCACTATGCTAAATAGTAGATAGAGAGAGAGATAGAGATAGAGAAAGATAGCAGCTGACGATGCCTTGTCGGATGCTTGTGTGAAGTGCGGCAGCACTTCAGATCCAGAGCGCCGATATGAATGCTGGAGAGGAGTTGTAGACACAGAGAGAGACTAGAAATCTATCTAGTGGAAGTTGCCTCTCAACTAGGGGGCCCTAGGGCACTTTTTATAGCTTTATTAAGGGAAAAGTGGGCATTTAGGCCCCCAAAATCGTGCAACTTAGGTTTGATCAAATTCGTCGATCAAGAGATCAATGGCTCTGATTGCACCTCTATCCAACCTCTAACACGCCTTATATGCACGGAGCACACCTGTAGCCGACACGTGGCAAGCTCTGCACCGCCGGATCCTGATCGTGTTTCTCGCTCGCTTCTCCTCACATGCCTAAATTCAAAGCCCGCACACTTTGATTTCAGCCATCTAATCTCGTGATCGAACGACTCAAATCATGGTGACACTGCCTTAAGGATAACGCATGCAACCATGCGTTTGCGGTGGCATCAGATCGCACATACACATCGAAGGCCCCTCGTTGCACCATGCATTCGCCTTCATACCCGCCGATCGTCATCCGACGGTTCAATTCCTTTGAGTGCCACCACCTTCCCAAATTCGTGCATAGCGCGGCTCAATCCCGTGTCACCCGTTCACGAACCAGCACGCTAACCAATGTGCTACAAGCGCGGATGGTTGCATTTCCATTTCTTTGCGCGGCCGCCATCAGCTGTTGGATCTTTATCCAACGACTGAGATTGATCCCTACTAATGAGGGCGTGGGGTAGGCGTCGACATGGCATGCTTGTGGCCGTTGGATGACGATCCAACGGCCCACAATGAGTGAGAAGAGATCTTCATAGATTGGGGGCACGGCGAGGGGCAGCTATGATGGCACCACGTGACGCCATCACAGTCACTTGGCACCATCGTGGTCGTCCATCTTCCTTCCTTCGTAGATGGTGCTGTAGACCTCCGATTGAGATGATTTTTGCGTCGTTAGCCAGCGATCGTTGATCTAGATCCATCCGTGCGGTCGGATTTGTCATCTGAGGTTTGAATTTCTACCCTCTTACTACTTGGCTTCTGATCTTCTATAGATTGTACGTGATGCTACGGATGTCTGATCAAGACAATTCTAGAAGCGTTGGACTGCTATCGTCGTTCTGAACAAATCCGTACGGTCTGATCTATCATTTGCGGCCTCCAATCATCTGCAATCAATATCATCTCTCTTTTAGAGCATAAAATGGTAATATTATCTCTAAGGCTACTAAACTAACTATTATGCAAATTATAATGCTTATGCATCCATTGTTCCTAAGTTATGCTAGAATCTAACTTAATTCAGGTAGATTAGGTCATATGATTGCTGTGCAATCACACCCCTATGCCTAAATCTTGCTAATCCCTAGCAAATGCAAGACTAAATGCAAAGTGGTCCTACATGACTGATTTTTATCACGAGTTCGATTAGTGATTTATTTCTTTTGTTTTAATCCAAAACTTTAGAAATCTAGACAGTCTTGAAAGTGTATTGTTGTAGCCTATGCAACGGATCCAAGTGAAAAGTCAATCCACATCTAAAGTTCATACTTGACCCTTAGTAAAATTCTTTTGGGATAGGCAGATTTCTTCCCTTAGGGTGATAAAATAATATGTAAATTTAGCCCCAGCTTTTTAGCTTAGGTAGAAGATATTTTGAGTCAAGTGGATTTGTATTTGGTGGCTCACATTCATATGGTGCAATACATAGACTAGTACTATGAACCTAGATTTCCAGACTATTAAATAAATCAACTCAAAGAGAGGTGGAGTGACTATGCTCTTTTTAGTTCCTTTGTACTCATTCCCTCTCTTTCTTCTTTTTTTCTTTTTTTTCTTCTCTCTTTTTTTTTGCTTTCTTTTTCTTTTTTTCCTTCTTTTTTTTTCTTTTCGAGCTCACAACTCACTAGATTTGTCAATATATTTGGTGGCCTCTCATGGCATTAACATTTTGATTAAGTTCCGATAACCCTATGACTAAGTCAGAATTCCTCAATCCATATTCAGGTGGTCAAAAATACAGAAAAGTAGGTCAAGGTTGTGTTTGTTGCACTAAATCAAGTTTAAGAGTATCGCGTTATAATATAGCCGAAAAAGCGTTCAAAACAAATGCAATTTTATTACTCAAATTTGAACTCCGAGGTCGAACACAAGGAGCAAATTGGTGTTTAGAAATCAAGATCACAATTCAGAATTTAAAGCAATATGCAATAATATCGGTCTCAAAATGCAAAAATATGGGAGTAAATGTAGAGCACAAAATATTAAAGAACTCAATGTATATGAATTAAACTCAAATCGGACGTCTGATTTATAAATCAGATGACTTAAAATGATGCTACAGTGCTCCTTTTGCCTTCAGCTTCTGCAGTTCTTCTTCTTCCTTCTTCTGCTTCTAGTCCTTTTCTTTTTCTTTGTCTTTCTCTTCCGGTGGCCTCTTCTCTTTCTCTTTGTCTTTGTCTTCTCTTTCCTCTGGCTTTTGCCTTTTACTTAGCTTCTCCTTCTTCCTTCTCTGCCTTGGCTCTTCCCTTAGCTTCTCCTTCTTCTTCTTCAGCTTCGCTTCTCTGCCTTGGCTCTTCCCTTAGCTTCTCCTTCTTCTTCTTTAGCTTCGCTTCTCCTCCTCTTCAGCCTGAAGCAAAACCTACCCCTTGTTAGAGAGTGCTTGATCAAGTTTTTTAAAAAGGTCGCATTGCAGTACAGTTGAAAAAGCGTTAAAAAACATATACAATTTATTACTCGAATTTTAAAGTCCGAGGTCAAACACATGGAGCAAATTAGGGTTTAGAAATCAAAATCACAACTTTAGAATTTAAAAGAATATGCAATATGATCAATGTATGGTGCAAAAAGATAGGAATAAATATAAGTACAAAATATTAAAGGAACCAATATATGTGAATAAAGCACAAAATCGGACGTCTGATTTGTGAATCAGATGCCTTAAAATGTTGATGCTACAGTACTTCGCCTTTGTCTTCAATCTTCTTCTGGCGTCTCCTTCCTCCTTTTGATTTTAGCTTCAGCCTCTTTCTTCAACTTTGCTTACCTTATCTCCTTCTGCCTTCTTCTTCCTTTGGCTTTCTTCTCTTTCTCTTGCCAGCAGCCTTTGCCTTCTGCTTCTTCCTTCTCTTTTCTTTCTCTTCTGACTTCAGCCTTTTTCCTTCAGCTCCTTTTGCCTTTGCCTTCTCTGCTTCCTTGCCTTCTCCTTCTTCTTCTCTTCGTCCTGCAGAGCAAAACCTACCCCCTACCCACACGAGCTCTCTTCTCTCTTTTCTCTCTTAGGTTCGCTCTCCCAAAGCCATAGCTTCTCGGGTAATCGAGTCGGGTACACTGGTTGTGCGTGTTTCGCATGTTAGAGATCGAGGTTACAAGTAACCTGTCGTCGTAATTGCAAAACATGTCGATCAAATAAAATTTATACTGAAACTCCAAGGGAGTCCCAGGTCGAACACAGGGAGGCGACGTTTACTTTATTGAAATTCGCACTTTGATTCATTTCTTTTTGGTATTTTAGGGTTTTGTTATTTTTATTTGTGTTTTTGAAATAAAAGACAAACAAATGAAGCACAAGATAGAGATGAGGAATGAAAATGGTATATATATAAATCCAATGTTTATGACAATCTACTATGAAAGCACAAAAAGAGGGAGGTGAGAGGAAATCTCCCGAATCGGCTGTTCGGTGAGACGACAACGCCTAGCGGAAGCTCGGACGAAGGAGGTGAGGAGCGAGACGACGGAGGTGAGATGCTAGAGGATGTCGGGTTGAGGAAAGCTTCGACGTAGCTTCGGAATGGAGGTGAGAAGACGGTGTTGATCTGCTATCGGAATGGAGGTGGGAGGACGGCTCCAAGGCAACCTATGAAGGGAGATGGGAAGTTGGAGGAATATTTGGTGGGGCAGAGGTACGCTACACTAATAAGCTCCTTGGGAGCTTGAGAACAATCTCTAATGGAGCGTTGGTAGGCTTGCTAGAGCTTGGGAGTAGGTGGGAGTAGAGTAGGTAGAGATGACTTGGAAGGAATGGGGTGTAGGTCCTTTTATAGTGGAGGAGAGGCAAAAATCGTATTTGGGTCTTTACTGACGTCCACAAACGTTGCTGCAGCTGTCGCTAAAGATTTGCCTTGCAAATCCTCTTGCTGGCATGCACAGACCATTAGTGACAGCTGCAAGCGTCACTAAAGGTGCATCGCTGAAGATTCGCACCCGCCCCACTCGCACCCGCCCCGCTGGCGCTGCGCGCTTCAGTGCCCTTGCTCCCCGCGCCTTGCGCACGCGCGCGACATGCGCTATGTTGCTACCGCGCGGGGTGAGCTACGTGTGGCCGCGGCTGTGCACGTGCGCTGCGTGTAACTGCGGCTGTGCGCGTGTGCTGCTGCTGGCTGGCTTTGGGCGGACTGGATGGCACCACGTGGCAGCACCTGGGCCGTCCATTCTTCTTTCTTTTGTATAGGGTGCCACGGTGCTCAGATCGGGATGATTCCCGCGATGCCGGACTGCGATCGTCGCTCTAGATCCATCCGTACGATCAGATTCTCCATCCGAAACTCGTATGGATGTCACATTGCCCCCTGGCCGTTGATCTTCTTCGAGCTTCATGTGATGTTATGGGACTCCGATCTGGACGATTTCAGAGGCTTTAGACTCTAATCGTCGTATTAATCAGATCCGTATGGTCTGATCGTCCATCCGAGGCCCTGAAATAAATCCTCTCCTCTCCTGACCTTAAAAAGAACCTAATTAACCTAAAATATAAATAACTACTCTAAATGCAGAATGATGCATGCTATGCAATATTTATATCATGATATGCAGTGCTAAGCCTAGGAACTATCACAAATAAGAATTTTACGATGAATTTATACGTGTTTATCATACGCGCCCAGGACCAGGCCCACCGACGTGCGGTGGTGAGCGAGGTGTGCTGGTCGGGTTGGGTCACCAGGTCTGCGGGGCGTGGTCGCAGACGAGGTGTCAGGTCAAGTGAGAGGGACCTCACCCCGTGAGTAGGATGCGAATAGCCTTATGCAGAAAGTCCTTTTATGTGGGTGTGGCGCTCCACAACTTTCCGAGGTGGGACTAACTTCCCACCCTCTTTCACGTGCACCTGCAGCAGAGTGTCTTCATTCGATTGCAGCTGCTGTGATGGCTCTTAGCTTCAATTGGTCACCTGGAGATGTTTGCGAGAGTGCCCCACGTAGCCTGGGACTGTGACTTGGAGTGGGCACGGCCTGGAGAAGCTTGTAAGAAAGCTTCAGGCGGTGCGTTAATGGCGGTGAACCCTTGGACCTGAAATCACACACACAGCCTCGTGGCCACATTAAAAGCTCAGGGTGCTTCGCCAAGGTGCGGCGAATGTGCAGAGGTGGTCGGCGTGGAGTGGGAACGCCTGTGGGCGCGTGCCTAGGGCACACTGCGGTCGTGTGTGTGGGTGTGTTCGGGGGTGCATTTGGGTGAGTGGGGGGTTAGGATCAGTGAGTCAGGGCGATGCTTACGGATCGGTCGGCGAGGAGGGAGGTGGTTTGTGGAGGTGGAGCGAACTCACCGAAGTGGTGGCCAGAGTTGAAGGGGATGATGGTGGTGGAGTGCGGCAGTGGTTGTTTGAAGGAAATAAAGAGGGAAAAGAATGTAGAGAGTGAGAGAGTCTTATCTGGGAGTGAAGAGACAAAAGGGGAGGCAGGGATGGCATCTATCTCGTATCGCCGACGTTGGAGACGAAGGTTGTAAAGACCCGTTCTATTCTGAGCCTTTTAAGACGTCTGGACTGTCGGTCAGACGTCCGGTCAGATGTCTGGACCCCTTCCCAGATGTCTGAAAATTGAAAATTTTGTATGTAACTTCGCATCTGCGCGCGGGCTACGCGCAGACAGTACCGCTCTTTTCTCCCTCCCTCTTCTCTCCTCCACTCGAACCCTAGCCACTCCCTTATAAAACCCCTCTCCCCCTTCCTCTCTTACCCACTTCACCACAGCCACCTTCCTTCCTTCCTCTCCACTGCAGCGAGAAGGGCAAGTGTAAGAGAAGGGCGCAGGAGCGAGCGACGAGGAGGAGAGGTGGCATGAGGAGAGGAGGAAGAGCTTGAGCTCACGAGCTCGTGGGAGCTCACTGGAGGATGCAAAGCCGGAGCGGCGCGTGTGGGAGGAGGAGCGCGTCGGGGGAGATGACCCCAACACTTTGCTGTAGCCAGAGCTGCAGGCGAGGAGGAGAGGCCGCAGCTGCGCGCGGAGAGGAGGAGCAAAAGGTCGTTCTGATTCTGGGATTTTCCCAGAATCAAACGTCTGGCCTGCCGTCCAGACGACGGGTTGGACGTCTGGTGACAACACCGGACGTTTAAAAGCAGAACTTTGTGAAGGTATGTTCCTCTTGCGGATACGGCCATGCAGGCCGCACTGCAGCTTCAATCTGCATGGCTAAATATATGTGATATGGTCTGTCATGTGCAGAGATAGCTTCGGAAAGGCGCGGGGCATGCCCTCCCACGCATTTCGGATGTCTGGACAGCTTACCAGACGACCGAAGGCACTCCCAGACGACTGGAGGAGAGGTCGGACGTCTGGAGCTGGGTCCAGACAGTCAAGAAGGGATTCTGGACATCTGAAGTCAACGCAAGACCCTAAGGTGAGACTTTAGATACTTTTAAGATGTCTGGACCTTGTGCCAGACGTCTGATTTAGGTCTGCAGTCCTATTTTTGACCCGTTTAGGGTCCATTTTACGCAAACAAGATATCGGTGTTTTTCTTATGAGTTCCTCTACATGTTAGAAATCTTTATATACTATTCTGAACATTCCATTGTAGTATGTTCTGTGGTATAGGACTTCAATCTGTTGCGGGTTTGGGGCTTGCTGAGGCACGTGAGCCTGCCGTTCGAGCCCCCAGTACTCCCAAATTGTCTGGTAGAGTGGTTCCCTTGTTTTAATTATAAATCATAACTACATATGTGAAATTGGATAACTAGAAACCTAAGATGTGGCATGAATCCTAGGACGAGAATTACTTGCACCTTTTGTATGCATGTTGAGATTGCAGTCTGAAATGAATGAATAGAAATGTAGACAACTACCTGTTAATAAATAAGAGTTTCCTGTGAAATATGAAATGCCCGTGCTAGTTAAATAGATACCTGTGACATTACTTATTGTATGTGCAAATTATGAAAATACGAGCTGCATGTGTAGAATTTGAGAATGGAATTGTGAATGACGAAACCTAGTATGGAATAAGCTTGAACCCAACAGGGAGTTAGGAGGAGAGCTCCTGTGAATAAATGGAATGGATCTAGAAATGTGAGTGGGAAGTGTGCTGGCCCTTGAGTACATTGTACCAAGGAGAGCTATTATCCCCTATTTAGTGTAGAGTGGAGCTAGCCGCCCTTGGGTTGGGACCCGAGGTTAGGATTGGCCACTCTACACCGACTTCTTTGGCCCTCGCGTACACTGTGCCGGGGAGAGCTACTAGTGTAGGGAGAGAGCCAGCCACCCCATGGGGCCCGAGGTTTCAGCTAGCCACCCTACACCAACTTGTGAGGCTCGCTGGGCAAATCGAGGTAGTCAGACGAGGGTGTGCGGACTATGGAGGGGCGAGACCCCTGTTTCATTCTGAGGGGCTAGACCCCTATTACTGAGAGGGATAAGCCCTATACTGTTCCATGCTCTACTTTGGGCATACCCGCTAGAGGAAACGACTGACCGTGTGCTAGTGCGGGGTAGCTACCCGTGCACTTATCGTGCATGCCGTAGTCACCGCTACGTCTATCCGTGACCTTGGGGTGGTTGATTGGGTGTAGGATCACCACGGGGGACTCTCTTGGCCAGGAGAGCACCACGTGTGCCTTCTACTCTTCGGAAAAGACTGCAATCAAGATCGTTCCCACGAGGAACATTCGAGATCAAGAAAGAGATCTGAAAAGTAAACCAATGGGTGAAAAGGAATAACTTGTAAAATAAAATAATTGGAAAAGATAAATTACCTGTTAGCTTTTACTACTTTAGTTAGTTGGTTACCACTGTACTCAGCGTTCGCTGACTCCGTTTACTCATAACCCTTTTTAGGTCCAGGTGTTGAGCAGCCCGAGTCACCGGCTGCAAAGGGTGCTGGGCCCAGTCGCACCCAGCAATAGTCTTCCTATTGTTGTACTTTCTTTTGTTGTGAGTTCAGACTCTTGTTACCATTGTGTTTCTGTACTTTGTTTCCACTTTACTGTTGTGGTGGTGATATGTATTGTTAGCAGCTTTTACTTCCTTTACTGTTGTACTCTTTTACTGTTAGTTACTTAGCATAGTGAATGTGGTTTACTTTCCTGCTTTTCGGTTATTTCTTGTTGGATGACTGGGTCTTGGGATTAGTTGAGTCGAGCTGGTCTCGTGTCCTGTAGGGATTCGGGAACTGGGTCGTAACAAAGGTGCTCAGTGAGGGTGGTCGGCGAGGATGAAGGGGAGGTAGGAGCATCGGCGGGTGCTACGCAACGCGGACAAGCGTGAGGAAGAGGAACCTGCCACCATTATTGTGGCTAGGCGATGGGGAAGAGTAGGAGAGGTCGCCGGATCTTGATGAGCAAGTCGGCCGGAGGAGGAGAGACGAAATTGAGGGGGTTCTCCAGCTGATTTCAAGCTTAGGAAATGCAGGGCGAATTGGGGTGTCTTAAATAGGCCCTAGAGGTCGATTTTGTACTTGGAAGCTTGGCAAGGTCACTGACAATGGAAACTTGAGAGAGACCCAAATCTCTCATGCATTCGTATGAGAGATTGGGTGCCAAATAGGGCTTCTAATAGGGTTCACATTGAAGGGAATTTCTCAGAGAATCTTCCTTTCAATTTTGAAGGGGGTTCTCTAAGAGATCAGGGAGAAATCGCCCTTTCAAGCTCGCCAGAGTAGGATTCCCTCTGCTATATTGGTGGAGGGACCTAATTGCAAAGAATGAAGAAGAAGCTAGGGGGTCAAATGTAAGGGTTTTTGAAAGATAGGGGTAGAAATGTAATTGGGCTGGACTTATTTGCAAAGTGGGTTAAGATGAATTCCCCTTAGGTCCAAATTTTGGTACAAACCTAATTTGGACCTAAGGAATCCAATGGTGAGGTTGGATTTTGGGTTTAACCACGTTTGACTAGGTAATTTACGTAAAAACCCAATTTAGGGCAAATATATGTCTGAGACCCCATTTTATGTCAAAATAGGTTCCAATGGCCAAATTGAAGGTTCTAAACCATAAAGAATATTTTTATATGATTTTTATAGGGTTTAGATGAATTTTATACTAACCAAAACCTTATTTAATCAAGTGGGTCTATTTTAGGGTTACAAGAAGTCATTTAATTCCTCGAATTCACACGAACCCTTTTCTGTCTGATTCAACCCACTTATTATCTTGTTAGGACCATTTGACCTGTGTTTAGCCCTTGAGAAAATCCGTTGTTATACTGCAATGGTAAAATTACAATTTTACCCCTTGTTTCTTATTTTTCTCTCAGAATGGTTATTCATTGAATTAGAACCTCCAATTGGTTATGTAGGAGCTTTTGTTCTCTTTTATGGGTAAAAATGAGCTACTTAGGGCTCATGATGGTGTTCCCGTCACCCCCTACCCGTGTACACTCTCCTCTCTTTCTCTCTTAGATTCCACTCTCCTAGAGCCACATGTATTTGGGTAATCGGGTCAGGTACGTACCCAGGACCAGGCCCACCTGCGTGCGGTGGTGGGTGAGGAGTATAAATCGGATCGAGTCAACCAGGTCCATGGGGCATGGTCGTGGACGAGGCTGGTTCAGTTTGGGTGAGAGGGACCTCACCCCATGATTTGGAGGCGAACAACTACTGATAGGAATTCAACTTATGCGGCTTCACTCGCTTCGCAACCGCCAATGTGGGACTAAACTCGTGCCCTTCTTCTCGCGCGCGTGCAGTAAAGGTGTTCCTCCAATTGCCTCAACTGCCACGGCCTTCGATTGGAATTGAGAGTCTAGACTCGTGCGCGAGAGTGTTCCGCACAGCTTGGGACAGGGACCTGGAGCTGGCAAGGCCTAGAGCTTGGTTCAAGCTCTGCACCAATGGCGAATGACGTCTACTACCTGAAATCACCAAGACCGCCTCACGGCCACGTTAAATTGCTCAGGAAGCTTCGCCGAGGCACGGCGAATGTGCTGTGGTGGTCGGCGTGTCGTGAGGACACCAATGCGAGCGTGCCTAGAGCACACTGTGTGCGTATGTGTGGGTGTGTTCGATGAGGTGTGTGACTGAGTGGAGTGGTGTGTGAAGTGGGGGGAAATGTTCAGTGGAGTTAGGGGATGCTTATGGACTTGTCGGCGAGGGGTGGGATGGTCTATGGTGGTGGAGCAATCTCGCCGGAGTTGGTGGCTGGAGATGAAGGAGATGAGGGTGGTGGAGTGCGGTAGTGGTCGATTTAGGGAAATAGAGAGTGGAGAAAAAATTAAAGAGGGAAGGGAACTTATCTGGGATGTTATTGGACGAAGGGGAGATGAAGATGGCGTCAGGTGCATACTGCCAACACCAGAGACGAAGGCACTCAGAGAGAGACGGTCGGCGAGGATGAAGAGGAGACAAAGGCGTCGGCAGGTGCTGTGCAACGTGGATGAACGTAAGGAGGAAGAGTCTGCCACTGGTATTGTGGTCAGACGACAAGGGAGAGTAGGGAAGGTCGCCGAAGCTTGACGAGCGGATCTACTGAAGGAGGAGATGTTACGAACGCGGCCTCAAGACGATTTTTAAGACGTCTGGGAAGTGTCCCAGACGTCTGACCAGATGTCTGGGACCCTTTACAGACGTCTGGTATTTAATTTTTGCAATGTATGGGGTTGCGTCTGCGCGCATGCGCACGCAGACCTGCGCCCGCCGCTCTCTTCCCTCTTTTTCCCTCTCTCCTCTTGCAGGGCGCGGCATCTCTCTCTCTCCCCGCGCGGCCTTAAAAAGGCCCCTCGCCCTCTCCCTCACCCTCATCTCCTTCGTGTTCCTCTCCTTCTTCTCCCAGCCGGTGCGAGAGCGCGAGCGAGCGGCGGCAGCAGCGGCTGCGGCAAGTGTGCGGGAGGAGGTGTTATGCAAGGGAGGAGACGCTCTACCGTGAGGGCTCGAGCTTGCCAGGGCAGCTAGAGCCGGCCGGCAGGAGAGCAGCGGGCATGGAGTGTCGTGGAGGGGCTGCTGCAGCTCGAACAGCAGGCGGACGGAGCGCGGCGCGGCCGTGCGTCGCGAGCGAAGGGCAAGTTGAGCTCTGGTTCTGGAAATTTTTCCAGAATCAGACGTCTGGGCTTACAACCAGACGACGGTGAAGACGTCTGGAGGACTGCCCAGACGTCTGTCAGGTAAGATATTTCTATCTTCTCCCTTTTTCGCGTGTACGGCCATGCGGCCGTCCGCCGCGCCTTCGTCTGCGACTCCTCGTACTGAGAACAGGTGTGGGTGCGTTTAGGTTCTGCTCGAGAGGGTGCGAGGGCACGCCATCCCACGTGAATCGGATGTCTGGCCGCAGTGCTAGACGATGGGAAGGACTTCCAGACGTCTGGGGTGACCATCGGACGTCTAGGAACTAAGCCAGACGCCCCTGCAGGCTTCTGGACGTCTGAGGGACTACATAGAACGAAGGTACGCTTTGACCCACATTTTAAGACGTCTGGAAGAGGTTCCAGACGTCTGATTTTGGGCAGTTTCGTCGTTTTCAACCCGTTTAGGGCCCGTTCGGAGTCCATTTTCCGCATTTCGAGTTGCGTCCTTTCCGGAATAAAATCCTCTACCCGTTTGCAGTAATTATATGCCGTTCTGAGAAACTCCTTGTGTTTGATCCTTGTGTTAGGACCCCGTTCCATTGCAGTCTTGGGGATTACGGAGGCACACAGGATTTCCGACCACGCCCCCAGTACTCCCGTTGTAGCTGGTAGAGTGGCTTTTAATTTACTTAATCAAATTTGTTACAATTGTGGAATAGTTAATAGAGTCTAGGGCACTGCATGAACCCTAGGACTGAGAAACTAGATTGAATGATAGATCCTAGGGTATTGCATGAAACATAGGACTGGAAACTAGATTGAATGATAGATCCTAGGGTACGGCATGAATCCTAGGATAGGGAAACTAGTGATATGTATATAAATATTGCAGTCTTGGAAAGGTGGAAAGGAAATAATAGCTGCCTGTAAATTGATTTAACCGCTGCCTGTTATAAAAGAATAAATATGGTTGAGAACATGGGTTTTATGAACGTAAAACTGGAACGGTGAAACCTAAATGTGCTGAGTTAAAAGAGCTGGAACCCTACGGGGAATTAGGAGTAGAACTCCTGGAAAGAGAATGGATGGAACTGAGAAAGAAAGACGTGGAAGTGTGTTGTCTCTGGGGTACGTGGTACCAACGAGAGCACACATTACCTCTTAGTGTAGAGGGGAGCTTACCGCCCTCAGGTTGAGACCGGGGTGGGTTTGGTCACTGCACACCGACTTGCTGGCCCTCGCGTACGCAGTACCGAGGAGAGCTACTAGTGTAGGGAGAGCACTAGCTACCCCACGGGCCCCGGGGTTCTACTAGCCTCCTACACCGACTTGTTAGGCCCACTGGGCAAACTAGGGTAGTCAGGCGAGGGTGCGCTGACTGTGGAGGGGTTGGACCCCTGTTACTGAGAGGGCTCTGCCCTATACTGCTTCCGTACTGTGCTTTGGGTGCACCCGTTAACGGAAACAACTGACCGCGTGCCAGTGCGGGGTAGCTACCCGTGCGCTTATCACGTGTGCCGTAGTCACCGTTACATTTGTCAGCGACCCTGGGGTGGTTGACTGAGGGTAGGATCACCACGGGGACTCTCTCAACTAGGAGAGCACAACGTGTTACTTCTGCTTTTCGGAAAAGAATGCAATCAAGATCTTTCCCACGAGGAACATTCGAGATCAAGTGAAGGATCTGAGAAATAGATCAATTGTGAAATAATAAAAAGACGTAAATAAAGGAAGAAAGAAAATATAACAGCTACTGTACACTCTATTGCTTCTTTAGTTTTAGCTGCCACTCTACAAAGAGTTTCGCTGACGTGTTACACTCGTTACTTTTCAGGACCAGGTGTTGAACAGCCAGGGTTAGCGGCTGCAGAGGACGCTGGGCCGAGTAGGATCCAGTAGAGTTACCGCAGTTCTTTGTACCCCTTTTGTTCCACTGTAGTGAGTAGTTCTTGTTACTCTCTGTACTTCTTTACTTGTAGCTTCATGTTATGTTATAATTGTTGTTCTACTGTTGTGGTGGTATATACTGTAGTAGTTCCTTTTCTTACTGCTGTATTTTGTTACTGCTAGTTATATTCATGCTGAATGTGGTTTATTTTACTGCTCTTTTGGTTACTTCCTCGTTGGACGACTAGGTCTTGGGATTAGTTGAGTCGGTCCGGTTCTCGTGTCTCGTAGGGACTTGAGAATCGGGTTGTTACAAGATGGTATCAGAGCAAGGTTGTCCCGAGAAGTGAATCAACTGATTGGAAAATAACCAATTCACATTTCTGTAACTAGAGTAGCCACCACAACATATCTTTTGACATGAGCTCTTAGACGTTTTCGTTAGATCTCGTTCCATATTGACGTGTTTCCGTTTGGTTTCGCGTCTCCTTGTAGGAGATGCCTCGTCGCGGGACTGGCGAGGCAGGCCGCGGGCGTGGCCGAGGACGAGGCTGGCGAGGTGGGCGTGTCATTGTCGATGCCTCCGTGGACCATCCACTGCTCCCAGGCGTCCAGGCCCAGGACCTCGCCCAGCTGATACGGGACATTGTGCGAGAGGAGCTCCACCCACCGCCCCGAGCGCCTCACCCTGGGGCTGCGGAGGGGGAGTCCTCTGTGGGACCACACGACGGATGCGGCGCTGGACTCGGGGGAGGGGATGGGCCGCCACCACCTCCACCTTCCTCCGACACTTCTGTGCACGAGGCACCTTTGCCTGGATGTGCACCAGCATCTCCACTGCAGCGCCACTTCGAGCTCTTCGGGCAGTTTCGAAAGCTGAAGCCCCCCTCCTTCAAGGGGGATGAGGACCCAACCGAGGTAGAGGACTGGCTCGAGCAGCTCGAGAAGATTTTCGACACCCTTCGCCCCCCGATGGAGTGCCGCGTGGCCTTTTCCATGTACCAGCTGGAGAGTGCGGCACACAGGTGGTGGAAGGCGGTCAGGGGACAGGAGAGGGATGAGCCGACCTGGGATCGATTCGTCACCCTCTTCTGTGAGCAGTACTTTCTCCAGACGTGGCAAGACCATAGGAGGCGGGAATTCCACACTCTCCGCCAGGGGACGATGACCGTGAGCGCGCACCGCACGCGTTTTCTGGAGCTGTCCCGCTTTGCAGCGATAGCGGTAGCCACTGAGGAGGAGCACCTTTGGAGGTTCAACGAGGGGCTCCGGCCTGCAATTCGGGGGTATGTTAAACCCCTGAAGCTGCCTACATTTTCGAGGGTGGTGGAGGCAGCTATGACCTACTAGGAGACCAACCCGTCCGCGCGAGACACTGACGGTGGGCGGAAGAGGCCCTTCCAGCCAGACTTTTCACAGGGCCGGTGAGAGAGGAGGCACATGGCTCCGCGGGAGATCCATCACATTTTGCAGGGCCATCAGTGGCCTTTGGGGGTCCTCGACAGGGGCCAGTCGCCAGCACCGGACCCTCGCCCAACCGACAGTAGGGACCCACTGAGGGCGGGAGTCGGGTTCCCCTCTGCTACCAGTGTGGCCAACCGGGCCACATCAGGAGGGACTACCTGTCTAGGGCAGGAGGTCAGCAGATACTTCCCGCACAGAGCACTGGAGGGCGCGCAAGAGGCTGCGGTTCCCAGGCACGAGGAGGAGGACAGCAGTCACGAGGAGGGTACCGGCCAGCACCTACCCGTCTGACGCAGAGTGTGGCTGCTTGGTCCGCACCTAGAGCGGAAGGGCATATCAACGCCCTGACACACAGGGATGCCAGAGCTTCGGGATCGGTGGTGGCAGGTATGGTTTCAGTTTCCGGCAGACTCGTTTACACACTTTTCGATTCCGGCGCTACGCACTCGTTTGTCGCAGCCAGTTTCGCAGTTAGTTTGGGCCAGGACTATACGCTGTTAGAGAATCCGTTCGTAATCAGAGGTCCGAGTGGTCAGCTGTTTGTGGCTGAGGAGGTGTACGTGGGTTGCGAGGTCAGAGTCGGGGGACATAGTTTGCCAGCTAACCTGATTATGATACAGATGGAGGACTTTGGCGTAATTCTGGGGATGGACTGGCTGTCCGCTTACCACGCTTTGGTGGACTGTTTTGAGAGGAAGATCGTCTTCTCCATACCGGAGTTGCCTTCTTTCGAGCTTCACGGACAGCTAGTGGACGGAGGCTTCAGGTGCATTTCGACACTTCGGGCGGCGAGACTTTTGAGCCAGGGGTGTGAAGGCTTCCTAGCTTGTGTGGTGGCAAAGCCCAGCCCTGTGGCAGACTTCCAGAGCATCCCAGTGGTCAGAGAGTACCCTGACATGTTCCCAGACGAGTTACCCGGACTACCGCCCGAGCATGAGATCGAGTTTGAGATCTCACTAGTACCAGGGACCAGCCCCATCTCCACCGCACCATACCGGATGGCACCGCTTGAGCTACGAGAGCTCAAGTCTCAGTTGCAGGATCTTTTGGAGAAGGGCTTCGTGAGGCCCAGTGCGTCTCCCTTGGGAGCCCCGGTACTGTTTGTGAAGAAGAAGGATGGTACCCTACGCCTTTGTGTAGACTACCGACAGTTGAATAGGGTCACCATCAACAACAGATATCCGCTGCCGAGGATCGATGACTTGTTTGACCAGTTGCGAGGTGCCACGATGTTCTCCAAGATCGACTTGAGGTCTGGATACCACCAGTTGAGGATCAGGGAGGCAAACGTCTCCAAGACAGCTTTCCGCACCTGGTACAGACACTACGAGTTTTTGGTCATGCTATTTGGGCTGACCAATGCCCCCGCTGCTTTCATGGACCTAATGAACCGGGTGTTTAGACCGTACTTGGACCAGTTCGTGGTGGTATTCATTGATGATGTACTCATCTATTCTCGAGATCAGACGCAGCACGGACAGCACTTGCGGATGGTTCTGAACACACTGAGACGACGTAGGTTGTACGCCAAATACAGCAAGTGCGAGTTCTGGTTGAGGGAGGTGACCTTCTTAGGTCATGTGATCTCTGGGGACGGCTTGGCAGTGGACCCAGCCAAGGTCGAGGCAGTGCTAAGGTGGGAGAGACTGCGTTCAGTCACCGAGATTCGCAGTTTCCTGGGACTGGCAGGCTACTACAGACGGTTTATCAAGGGTTTTTCACAGATTGTGCGTCCTATGACACAGTTGACCCGGAAGGACGTGCCCTTCACTTGGACAGATGCCTGTGAGGCATGTTTTCAGGAGCTGAAGGAGAGGTTGACTTCGACTCCCGTGCTCACCATCCCTAACAGTAGTGGCGGGTTCGTTGTGTACACGGACGCCTCCTTGCAGGGGTTAGGAGGTGTGCTCATGCAGAGGGGTCACGTTGTCGCTTACGCTTCGCAGCAACTGAAGCCCCATGAGCATACCTACCCTACCCATGACCTGGAGCTGGTAGCTGTCATCTTCGCACTGAAGACCTGGAGGCACTACTTGTACAGTGAGACCTTCGAGATTTTCACGGATCGCAAGAGCCTCAGATACCTTTTTGATCAGAAGGAGCTCAACATGAGACAAAGACGTTGGTTGGAGCTCCTGAAGGACTATGACTGCAGCATTTCCTACCACCCGGGAAAGGCCAACGTGGTGGCTGACGCCTTGAGTCGGAAGGCTCTCGCACACTTGGCCAGTTTACAGTTACAGAGTTGGAGCCTTTTGGAGGAGGTGGGCAGTTGGCGACCCCTAGAGTTACAGGGGCACTGTGGGGCAGTGACTGTGACATGACAGACTAGGCCAGAGCTGATAGACCACATCATCACAGGACAGATGGCTGATCCGTACTTGCAGTCTCTACGCGACAGAGTACTGTCAGGAGACCCAGGGGACTTCTCTTTCACAGACCAGGTACTGCGCCTGAGGGGACGGTTGTGCGTTCCCAAAGACGAGGAGTTGTTGAGAGAGCTCCTGACTGAGGCACACGGTTCCAGATTCACCATACATCCGGGAAACACGATGATGTACCACGACTTGAGGCGCGAGTTTTGGTGGAGGGGGATGAAGCGGGATGTGGGTGAATTCGTGCAGCAGTGCTTAGTGTGCCAGCAGGTGAAAGCCAATCATCAGAGGCCTGCAGAGCCGCTACAGCCGCTTCCAGTGCCAGAGTGGAAGTGGGAGAGCATCACCATGGACTTGGTGGTGGGCTTACCTGTTACCCAGCAAGGACACGACGCAGTCTGGGTAATTGTGGATAGACTGACGAAGACGGCACGATTCTTGCCGATCCGAGTCACTTTGGGACCAGCACAGTTGGTAGAGAGGTATATCCGCGATGTGGTACGACTACACGGAGTTCCGCGGGAGATCGTATCCGACCGGGATACCCGCTTTACGTCCTAGTTTTAGGCTGAGTTTCAGTGGGCCCTGGGGACGCGATTGAGATTCAGTACAGCCTACCACCCCCAGACGGACGGACAGTCGGAGCGCACGATACAGACACTTGAGGACCTTTTGCGTGCCTGTGTACTGGACTGGAGGAGCTCTTGGGAGGAGCACCTGCCCCTGGCGGAGTTTGCATACAACAACAGCTATCACTCGAGCAACGGCATGGCTCCCTACGAGGCTCTGTACGGACAGAGGTGTACGGCACCCTTGAGTTGGGTTGAGGTGGGGACCAAGTGGGAGGTTGGCCCCAGGTTGATCCGGTAGAGTCAGGAGGTAGTCGAGCAGATCCACAGGTGACTCCGCACTGTCAGGAGCAGGCAGAAGAGCTACGCGGATTGGAGACGCAAAGAGGTGCAGTTTGAGGTTGGGGCCACGTCTTCCTTCGTGTTTCGCCTATGAAGGGCCTACAGCGGTTTGGGGTGAGAGGGAAGCTCGCGCCAAGATTCGTGGGGCCCTTTGAGGTCCTGGAGCGGGTTGGACCCGTTGCTTACAGACTTGCCCTCCCTCCTCAGCTTTCTGGTGTGCACGACGTGTTCCATGTGTCCAACCTCAGGAAGTACGTTGCCGATCCCAGTCACGTCTTGAGTCACGAGAGCGTCGAGGTGGGCGACGACCTGACCTACCCCGAGCGGCCAGTGCAGATTCTTGACCGAGCCGTCCGCAGCTTGAGACGAAAGCAAGTACCCCTGGTGAAGGTTTTGTGGAGGAGCCAGCGATACGAGGAGGCTACCTGGGAGCCTGAGGCAGCAATGCGGGAGCGGTACCCGGAGCTCTTCGCAGGTACGTCTTTTCGGACCGGCTTCGGTCCTCTTTGAGTTTGTTATGTTTTTATATGTCGTTCTTTCCCGCACCCTAGCTAGCGCAAGTTTCGGGGACGAAACTTCCTTTGAGTTTGTTATATTGTTACGAACGCGGCCTCAAGACGATTTTTAAGACATCTGGGAAGTGTCCCAGACATCTGGGACCCTTTACAGATGTCTGGTATTTAATTTTTGCGGTGTACGGGGTTGTGTCTGTGCGCATGCGCACGCAGACCTGCGCCCACCGCTCTCTTCCCTCTTTTTCCCTCTCTCCTCCTGTAGGGCACGACGTCTCTCTCTCTCCCCGCGCGGCCTTAAAAAAGCCCCTCTCCCTCTCCCTCGCCCTCATCTCCTCCGTGTTCCTCTCCTTCTTCTCCCAGCCGGTGCGAGAGCGCAAGCGAGCGGCGGCAGCAACGGCTGCGGCAAGTGTGCGGGAGGAGGTGTTGCGTAAGGGAGGAGACGCTCAACCGCGAGGGATCGAGCTTGCCGGGGCAGCTAGAGCCGGCCGGCAGGGGAACAGCGGGCATGGAGTGTCGCAGAGGGGCAGCTGAAGCTCGAGCAGCAGGCGGACGGGGCGCGGCTCGGCCGTGCATCACGAGCGGAGGGCGAGTTGAGCTCTGGTTCTGGAAATTTTTCCAGAATCAGACGTCTGGGCTTACAACCAAACGACGGTGAAGACGTCTGGAGGACTGCCCAGACGTCTGTCAGGTAAGATATTTCTATCTCCCTTTTTCGCGTGTACGGCCATGCGGCCGTCCGCCGTGCCTTCATCTGCGACTCGTCGTACTGAGAACAGGTGTGGGTGCGTGCAGGTTCTGCTCGGGAGGGCGCGAGGGCTCGCCATCCCACGTGAATCGGACGTCTGGCCGCAGTGCCAGACGACGGGAAGGACTTCCAGACGTCCGGGGTGACCATCGGACGTCTGGGAACTAAGCCAGACGCCCCTGCAGGCTTCTAGACGTCTGAGGGACTACACAGAACGAAGGTACGCTCTGACCCACATTTTAAGACATCTGGAAGAGGTTCCAGACATCTGATTTTGGGCAGTTTCGTCGTTTTCAACCCGTTTAGGGCCCGTTCGGAGTCCGTTTTCCGCGTTTCGAGTGCGTCCTTTTCGGAATAAAATCCTCTACCCGTTTGCAGTAATTATATACCGTTCTGAGAAACTCCTTGTGTTTGATCCTTGTGTTAGGACCCCGTTCCATTGCAGTCTTGGGGATTGCGGAGGCGCGTGGGATTTCCGACCACGCCCCCAGTACTCCCGTTGTAGCTGGTAGAGTGGCTTTTAATTTACTTAATCAAATTTGTTACAATTGTGGAATAGTTAATAGAGTCTAGGGCACTGCATGAACCCTAGGACTGAGAAACTAGATTGAATGATAGATCCTAGGGTATTGCATGAAACCTAGGACTGGAAACTAGATTGAATGATAGATCCTAGGGTACGGCATGAATCCTAGGATAGGGAAACTAGTGATATGTATATAAATATTGCAGTCTTGGAAAGGTGGAAAGGAAATAATAGCTGCCTGTAAATTGATTTAACCACTGCCTGTTATAAAGGAATAAATATGGTTGCGAACATGGGTAGTATGAATGTAAAACTGGAACGGTGAAACCTAAATGTGCTGAGTTAAAAGAGCTGGAACCCTATGGGGAATTAGGAGTAGAACTCCTGGAAAGAGAATGGATGGAACTGAGAAAGAAAGACGTGGAAGTGTGTTGTCTCTGGGGTACGTGGTACCAACGAGAGGACACATTACCTCTTAGTGTAGAGGGGAGCTTGCCGCCCTCAGGTTGAGACCGGGGTGGGTTTGGCCACTGTACACCGACTTGCTGGCCCTCGCGTACGCAGTACCGAGGAGAGCTACTAGTGTAGGGAGAGCACTAGCTACCCCACGGGCCCCTGGGTTCTGCTAGCCTCCTACACCAACTTGTTAGGCCCACTGGGCAAACCAGGGTAGTCAGGCGAGGGTGCGCGGACTGTGGAGGGGTTGGACCCCTGTTACTGAGAGGGCTCTGCCCTATACTGGTTCCATACTATGCTTTGGGCGCACCCGTTAACGGAAACGACTGACCGCGTGCCAGTGCGGGGTAGCTACCTGTGCGCTTATCACGCGTGCCGTAGTCACTGTTACGTCTGTCAGCGACCCTGGGGTGGTTGACTGAGGGTAGGATCACCACGGGGACTCTCCCGGCCAGGAGAGCACCACGTGTTACTTCTACTTTTCGGAAAAGATTGCAATCAAGATCGTTCCCACGAGGAACATTCGAGATCAAGTGAAGGATCTGAGAAATAGATAAATTGTGAAATAATAAAAAGACGTAAATAAAGGAAGAAAGAAAATATAACAGCTACTGTACACTCTCCTGCTTCTTTAGTTTTAGCTACCACTCTACTCAGTGTTTCGCTGACGTGTTACACTCGTTACTTTTCAGGACCAGGTGTTGAGCAGCAAGGGTTAGCAACTGCAGAGGACGCTGGGCCGAGTAGGGTCCAGTAGAGTTACCACAGTTCTTTGTGCCCCTTTTGTTCCACTGTAGTGAGTAGTTCTTGTTACTCTCTGTAATTCTTTACTTGTAGCTTCATGTTATGTTATAATTGTTGTTCTACTGTTGTGGTGGTATATACTGTAGTAGTTCTTTTCTTACTGCTGTATTTTGTTACTGCTAGTTATATTCATGCTGAATGTGGTTTATTTTACTGCTCTTTTGGTTACTTCCTCGTTGGATGACTAGGTCTTGGGATTAGTCGAGTCGGTCCGGTTCTCGTGTCTCGTAGGGACTTGGGAATCGGGTCATTACAGGAGAGAAGAAATTGGGAGGGTCTCCGATCGAATTCAAGCTTGGAGGATGCGATTGGATCTAGGGCTTCTTAAATAGACCTCTTGAGGGGGAATTTTGCTTGGAAGCCAATCTTCCAAGCAAGGCATAGTCGCCGAAGATGGCAACCGTTGCTATACCCATGTCTCTCATGCGTTCGCATGAGAGATTGGGAAAGAATCTTGGATCATGGATGGGTTCAGATTGGAGGGATTTTCTCACAGAATCTCCCTTCCAATTTTGGAAGGGAATCTCTGAGTAATCAGGGAGAACCACCTTCCAAAGCTCACTGGAGTAGGATTCCTCCGCTATAATGGAAGAGGGACCTAATTGCGAAAATGACAAAGTAGCTAAGGGGCCTTTTGCAAATATTTTTGAAAGATAGGGGTATAAATGTAATTGGGCTGGACCTTTTTGCAAATTAGGTCAAGGCAAATTCATCTTGAGTCCAAACTTTGGTACAAACCTAATTTGGACCTAAGGAATTCAATGGTGAAGTTGGATTTTGGGTTTGACCACGTTTAACTAGAAAATTTATGCAAAAATCCAATTTAGGGCAAATATCTATTTGAGACCCCATTCAAGGTCAAGATGGGTTCCAATGGCCAGATTGAAAGTTCTAAACCCTAGAGAATATTTTTATATGCTTTTTAAAGGATTTAGGTGAATTTTTTCCTGATCAGAACCTTGGTTAATTAAGTGGGTCTATTTTAAGGTTTCAAAAAGTCATTTAATTCACATGACGCACAAACCCTTTTATGTTTAATCCAACCCACTTATTATCTTATTAAGATCCTTTGACATTTGTTTAGCCCTTGAGAAAATATGTTGTTGTACTACATTGGTAAAATTGCAGGTTTACCCCTTGTTTCTTATTTTTCTCTTAGAAAGGTTATTCAGTGAATTATGACCTCCAATAGATTATGTAGGAGCTTTTATTCTCTTCATTGGGTCAAAATGAGCTAGTTAGGGCTCATGATGGTGTTCCCATCAGGCTGTATTTGGTGGATTATAAAGGGAATGGGTATTGTTGACTCAATGTGCTTGACAACGTAATTAACACTCTCATTTTTTCTTGTTCTATTTTTTTATTTTTTTTGTTGTTTTTTTTCATTTTTCTATATATTAATATATATATTTCTGCTTTTCTCTTTTTTTCTCTTCCTTATATATATATATATTTCTACCAACACAATGTATTGTAGCAACTATGCACATTTTTATTCATGAGGCATTATTTAGGATGGGGTATTTAAGAGGATATCGGGTGGCTTATTTGGTGAAAGTATCTATTCTTCGCACCAGGAAAGGAATGATGGGACAGCGTATTTCTAACCTTGACATTAATACCCTCCTTCAGTCGAGGATTTCGTAAAGGATGATCATAACCATCCACCTTAGTCGTAGTTTTATTAGAACTCGCTCTCTATGTATTTACCTTATTTGGTGGCTGTCCAAAAGTTCACACAAAGAATTTTTACGCAGGAACCGAGAGTGAAAACTATGCTTAACTTCGAGTATCATTATTCAATTACCCAAAAACTAAGATTCCTTATACTAGCCTTAGAGTACCAGTAGACTCTCTACTCTCACCACGCACTTGTTTGGTGGATCTACTAGAAGATGGTTTGTCTCACTCCCTAATTATTGTCCAAGGGCCCAGGAGAAAAAGCATTGCTTCTTCTCGATAAACTAAAGATGTATATTGGTCTTCACAGAGGATCCATTGCAAATTCTACATGTAAGTATGAAATTGTACTGAATTCTAAGTTCAGGAATCAACTTAAGAATAAATCTCTAATAAAACCTTCTTAATAAAAATTCTTTATGCATGAATGCAATTTTTTTTTTGACATAAAAATAAGACATGCAATGTCTACCCCCCCATGCCTATTCATTACAATGTCCTCATTGAAATGTATGCAGGAAAATCAAAATGTAATAAGCAAGAGGAGGGGATATCACCTAACTGAACTTGTTAATCCAGGTCAGCTTGGATAGAGAAGATGTAAAACTACTTGTAAAGAATACAAGGTTGCCTCCCAACCAGCACTAAGTTTAATGTCATTTGCCAAACCCAAAAGAAATATGTAATTCAATATTGTGGGTCTAAAGGAGTAATAACTATTGCTGAGAGATTTAGGATTAGTATAAAGATATGATTGTTCGATCCAAGAATCAGTGATCCACGAATGCAGATCAACTGATGATGTAGTCCAACTCCAAAGAGTTTTCCTGATTTGAAATAGAAAATAGGGTCAGATAAATGAGGTTCATGATGCAAAGCCTGTTCATTAATCCAGTTCCATAATTCAAGAAGAGGTGGTAGGGGGTCTGGATTGAAATCATGATTGAGATTTAAATATGGTTCTGAATTAGAATCATAAGGATCCTCATAATGGTAGTTGATGTCAAAAATCAAGAATTCTCCAGGCTCTGGGTCATACGAGGACAAAGGTAGACTTGTGCTGAATTCATCAAAATCCTTATCAGAAATTACCTCTTCATCATCAGAAGTCATTTCTTCCTCAGATTCAAGCCATCCATTTGAACCAGTTGGAGTATAAGTTCTTCCCCAGTCCATCATGTTTTGAACTTCTTTTTCTGAGGTTGTTTCTTCGTTTACCTGGTTCATGTCCTAGATTGTCCAATTTCTTGAACCCCCCTCAAAGTTCAATAGTTCTTGAATTTCAAGGTGGACGTATTGAGGATTCTTTATGTTATCATCTAATTCATCATAAGATACTCCGAAGAGTTTCTCAATCTCACTAATGTCTTTTTCCATTTGATTTTCTATGGGAGGTGGTAGATCAGAATCATGCTCAAATACATCACTTTCTTGTCTTTCATGTTGATCTTGAGATTTGGCAGGATTTAGATCATCTTTAGTGTGAATTGATAAAACCTCTTTAATTGTACCTGCAACCTCGATGGAACCACAATTCACCTTATTCTTTTAGGAAGCTTTAAAGATATTGAGTTGACAAGTTTTTCTTTCAGAAGTGATTTGCATAATCCCCGTCTCACAATTGATTAGGGCCTTGGCTGTGCCCAAGAAAGGTCTTCCTAAGATTAGCGGGGTGTGGTTCAAGTTTTCTGATGCCTCCATATCTAAAACAAGAAAGTCCACAGAGTACTCAAAATCCCTCACTTTTATAATCACAGTTGTAAGAGTCCCTTTGGAGTCTTGGTTGACCTATCAACAAGCTAAAGGGTAACCTCAGTGTGTTTCAAGGAAACTAAATCCAACTCTTCATATAATTTTGTGGGGATTAGATTGATGGAGGTACCAAGGTTCAATAAGGCTCGATCCAAGATAAAACCATCTATCTCACATGAAATTAAGGGGGTCCTTGGATCTTTCTTTTTTGAAGGGAGCTTATTTAAGATGATAGCACTGGCTTGTTCAGAAACTATGACCCTTTTTTATGATTAGGCTTAGTGTTTCGTTGTGCACATTTCCTTCAGAAATTTTGCACGAGATGAGATGTTTTCAATGGCTTCAAGGAGTGGTATATTTGCCTGGACTTGCTTTAAAATTTCAAGCCACTCCTTAGATTGATTGGTTTTCTTTTCCTTGGATTTGTTCAAGGCTTCAGGAAAAGGTGCTTGAGAGAAATCATGAGTGTTCAAATCTTGAGTCTTGTTTTCTAGATTAACTTGGCCTTCTAGGTCAGATTCAGGCGCCTCAAGATCTTAGTACGATTTCGATGTAGAAGGATAAGGATCTTGGATTTATTTCCTACTTCTCAAAGTGATAGCACAAGCATAGGCATTAGGGTTAGAAGGGTAAGGTGGGTTTGGCAAGATAGGTTGAGCTTGGGTTGGGTTAGGGTTAACAAAACCAGGTGGGTGCTGGGGAGTAGGTTGAACTATATGTGCTTGTTGCTCCCGTGTGTTGTGCTGGTTAACCCTATTGAAGTTCCTTAGGTTGGGGATGGGTTGGGATGGCAATATCCTGTGTTGTCTAGCATCAACTAACTGGTCTAATCGTCCCGTCAATTCTTCCTCAATTGATTTATTTCTTCCTTATGTCTTGATTCATTTCTTGCATTTCCTTGAGGACCAAACTAAGATCAAAGGGCTGGTTTTCCTAAGTAGGTTGTGGCTGATATGTGCGCAGTTGTGTGAACCTATTGGGTTGCTCGTAAGTGTTTGGCTTGGTCAAGCTAAGACTGTGGATGGGTTTCTAACTTAACCAAGCAAAGTTAGGATGGTTATTCCATCAGGGTTGTAAGTATTTGAATAGGGATCATTTCTAGCGTAACCCTGGAGTGCATTCACATCCTTAGGATAACTAGGCATTAGGATGCCTAATTCAGAATTTGAGGGCATCATGGTCCCTCCTTGGTACCCAAAAAGAGATGGGTCCAAATAGAGTTGGCTCATAGGTGGAGCCATGATTAGGTCATTAATATTGTGCACCATTTCCTAACCTAAAGGGTTAGGGGGTTGGGTACGGGTTAACATAGGAACTCCTTGGGTGGGCATAGGATTTATTTTGGAATGTGTACCTAAGAAACTCCTGCCCTTTAGAAGGTTATCCAGTTTCTTGTCCAAACTTTCTACGTTCTTTCCCACGAGTTCCACCTTGTCCAATCGTTGTGCAATTAACTCTAAATCAACCAAGTTTGAATTATCCGTAACTTAATAAACTTCACTCCTTGGTTGATTTGCTCTGTTAAAGGCGGAAATTGAGGCATTATTGACGGAATTTTCTCTCATATTCTCAAATAATTGAAAGGTTCCCTCAGCATCTCTACTTAGGAAATTGCCCCTACATGCCACATCAACAAAATTCTTCAAATTGTCACTTAACCCATAATAGAAAATATGGACCAAGTGCTACTTCAGAATCCCATGATGAGGGCATTTCCTAGCTAAATCATTAAATCTCTCCCAAGCCTCATGTAGTTGTTCCCCAGGGTTCTACTTAAAGGTTGTAATGTCTCATCTAAGGGCATTAGTTTTTCCTATGGGAAAGATTTTTTTTAGAAATGTTCTTCTCAAATCTTCCCAACTTAAGATTGGTCTACCAATAGTCCTCAACCAATGAGCAACTTTATCTTTTAATGAGAATGGAAACATTTTCATCATTAAGGTACCTTCATTCAGGTTCCTAGGGCCAAAGGTCCTTCCTATGTGTAGAAGTTCTTCAAGGTGGTGGAAGGGGTCATTAGAATCGCGACCATCGAAGTGGGGAATCAAATTGATGATTTATGGTTTAAGTTCAAAATCATCGCCATCCTGAGGTACCCTAACAAAAGGTTCAGGTTGGGCATTAGGAGGATTATAAAAGTCACAGAGAGGCCGATCTGCTCTTCCATTTTGGAGTCGAGTAATGACCTACACTATGACCTCCATTTGTCTGTCATGATGCTGGCCCTACTTAGTGATATGCCTTTGTAAGAGAGTCATTGGATCAAGATTTTGTTCTTCCTCTTCGATCTCATCTTCCTCATGGTGACTAGCTATTGAAGAAGGTTCACATTCAGATTCTGGACAATTAGGTCTTCTCCTAGGATTTTTTTCTAAAGGTGGTAGCAAATCAGGATGTAGAGCTCTTCTACCTTGCATGCACAAGAAGAATGTCCATAGATGAGAGGGAGAAGATAGATGAGAGAATACCCCACCCTTTCAATGTAAGCAATCAAGCTATTCCTTAGAGTGTAAATCCCAAATAAACCTAATCCTGGTTCCCTAAAACACGACTAGGTTAGGTCAACCCTTGAATTACTTGGCTGGCCAGAATGGTGGGACCCCCCTCGCACTGTGAGACACCACTAAGGGTTAACATGATTACTGTACCGACCTTTCTTGTCACAGTGGGTCCAAGTAGACAAGGCTTTGACCTTAGCCCAATCTAATTTAGTCCTGCCTAGGGCACGCCTACTCAGTTTTAGGCTTAGGCTTAATGTGCTTTTGGAATATGATGGGCATTAGGGGGGTGTTTCCCTTAAAAATGATTTTCAAACGTGTGAAGTGTACAGGCAAGGAGTTCACAAGCAATTTTTTATGATGAAGTGAATTTTAAGGCTCAAATGCTTGTATTGGTCAGTTTTAGGTTCACTTGAGTAAATATCTTCAATCAAGGGTTCTGATAAGGCGCACAAGAGTTTTGTAAATCTCAATTATTTGATAAATTTCCTTTAAGTATGGAAATGCAAGTGTGCTCTATCCTAATGTGAAACCCTAAGTGCAAATAGTGCTAAATGATCCTTTTAAGTTCAAAAATCAGGGAGTGGTGTGACCCAAGCAATGCAATCAATTTATCTTATTACACGGTCACTCAGAAAATATTTTTTCAAGAATTTTAATGCATGTTTTCTATTTTTTCAGATTTAAAGTGCACTAAGGGTTCTGCAGTCTGTTTTGAACCCCAGTTAGTGATTGAGTAATCCGTGCAATCAAACATGCAGGAAAATTTTTTTTCATATTTCTCCTAAATTCTTTATTTTTACAAGAATTCAGTGCCATAAATTTCAAGTCAATCGAAGTTGTATAAAAATTGTTATGATATTTTGAACTCTGAAAAATTAAGAATAATAACCGATTTGATAACAGTTAAATTCATGAATTTTCAAAATTTTTATGTAGTCAAATCTGCGTAAAATTTGGATATGTTGTTCTTGACTTCAAAACCCATGTCCAGTAAAAATTTTAGAATTTTTCGACGTGCAGATTTTCAGGAATTAAATTTTTAATGAGAGTTTGTTATAGCCCGAAAATCACTAATAAGAGAGTTTTTTTTCAAAAAGCAAGCAAATGCTAACTAATCCTAATGTTCAAGCAAAACACCTAATTTTTTTTTGATTTTTTTTTAAAGGAAATATAACCTAATCTAAGCTACGAGTACTTACCTGAGATTCAAACCTATTTTTTCTCGTTGTTGTGCGTGTCTTCTTGCAATTTTGTGAGTCTTGCGTAACCAAAAATAGCAAGTGAGAATCTCAAATAAGCACTTTACAGGAAAAGCTGTTAAAAATTTCCGTTGCCTCCCTGGCAACGGTGCCAACTTGTTCAACTGCGAGACGTGTTAAAAATTAGTTCTGTCATTGTAGTTACGAATCACGATGAAAAAAATAACATTTATAGATTTTTCTATGAGTACCGAATCATTCGCACGGTGGCAAAACAAGATTTTTATGCAAAAGCTTTTCAAAAATTCGTTCTAGACCAATATTTATATATTTATATATATATATAGACATCAGATATCTAGAAAATCAGAATTGTATTGCTATTTGGAAACAGTTTTCAAACTAGGAATCACTATGCTAAATAGTAGATAGGGTGTGTGTGAGATAGAGATAGAGAAAGATAGCAGCTGACGACGTCGCTTGTGGGATGCATGTGCGAAGTGTGGCAGCACTTCAGATCTAGAACACTAGGATGAATGCCAGAGAGGAGTTGCAAAGAGAGAGAAAATGGAGATCTATTTAGTGGAAGTTACCTCTCAACTAGGGGGCCTTGGGGCTTTTTTCATAGCTTTATTGAGGGGCAAAGTGGGCATTTAGGCCCCCAAAATCATGCAACAACTTAGGTTTGAACAGATCCGTCGATCAACGGCTTTGATCGCACCTCAATCCAACCTCTAACGCGCCTTATACGCACGGAGCACACCTACAGCCGACACGTGGCACGCTATGCACTGTCTGATCTTGATCACATTACTCGCTTGCTTCTCCTCACGTGCCCAAATTCAAAACGCGCACTTTGATTTCAACCGCCCAATCTCACGATCGGACAGCTTAAATCGCACATGCCACTGCCTTAAGGATAACGCGTGCAACCATGTGTTTGCGACAGCATCAAATCACGCGTACGCATCGAAGGCCCCTTGTCGCGCCACGCGTTCACCCCATTCCCTCTGATTGTCATCCGACAGTTCAATTCCTTCGAGCGTCACCGCCTTCCCAAATTCGTGCGCAGCGTAGCTCGATCCCGCGTTGCCCGTTCGCGAACCAGTGCGCTAACCAATGTGCTACAAGCGCAGATGGTTGTGTTTCCATTTCTGTGTGTAACCGCCATCAGCTGTTAGATCTTCATCCAACAGTTGAGATGGACCCCCACTGATGAGGGCGCGAGGTAGGCGTCGACGTGGCACGCTTGTGGCCATTGGATGACGATCCAACTACCTACAATGCATGAGAAGAGCTCTTCAGAGAATGGGGGCGTGGCGAGGGGTGGCTGTGATGGCGCCACATGGCACCATTGTGGTTGTCCATCTTCCTTGCTTTGTAGACGGTGTTGTAGGCCTCCGATTGAGATGATCTTTGCACCGTTAGCCTGCGATTATTGATCTGGATCTTTCTGTGCGGTCAGATTTGGCATCTGAGGTCCGAAATTCTTCCCTCTTACTCCTTGGTTCTGATCTTTTATAGATTATCTGTGATGCTACGAATGTCTAATCAAGACAATTCCGGAAGCGTTGGACTCCCATCACCATTTTGATTAGATCTGTATGGCCTGATCTATCATTTGTGACCTTGAATCATCTACAATCAACATCATCTCTCTTTTAGAGCATAAAATAGTAATATTATCTCTAAGGCTACTAAACTAACTATTATGAAAATTATGATGCTTATGCATACATTGTTCCTAAGTTATGCTAGAATCGAACTTAATTCTGGTAGATTAGGTCGTATGATTGTTGTGCAATCATTCATCAAATCACAAGGGTGAATGAAACATTCAATACTTTGAGGCAAAATACTAAATGAGGTGAGTCAAGGACGTAAAAGTGATTAATTAAATAAAAAGACTCTTCCGGAGCTTTAACATGGATAGTGGTAGGGGTGTACATGGATCGAGTTGGGTTGGGTTGGGACTCAACCCAAACCCAACACATGATTTTCGGGTTGGGATTTTTTCAATCCAACCCAACCTGTTACACTACCGAACCTAACCTAGCCCATAAAAATTGGGTCAGGTCAGGTTGGGTTGAGTGGGTTGTTGAATAGTCAAAGGACTGAAAACTTGTGTCTATCTGCTGCATATTTTCTGTCTTTCATACTTAATAACAAAATATTTTAAACTCATAAATAACTTTTATCTTATAAAAAAGCAAATAAAATAGGTAAAAACAAAAAAAAAACTTGATAGTTGTATAATAGTAATTGCCTCTTTCCCGTAGAAAAATAAACATATATTACAAGATGATTAACTTATCCATGTAATTTTGTTCAAAGATGTAGGTATTCAAAAAAAAGTTTAGATGAGAACCTAAATAATAATGTCTAATTCAAGAGTCAAAGTTTAAATGTCTATGTTGAAGTTTCAAATAATTTAGGCTAAATTAAGGAAAGGCAGAGGGGGAGGAGGATGGCCGAGAGAAGGGGTGGTGGCTATTGGCTATAGTGAAGGAGAATTGTCGGTGAGGGGGTGATAGGTTGTGTGGTGGTGGTGGTGGTAGCAGCTCTGGTGATAGGTTGGGCAGAGGGGAATGTACAGAGGATGGTGCATTGCTGATGAGGGGTGTTGGCTGTGTTGTGGTGGTGGTGGAACGGTGGTAGCAGGCCAGCGGCCTTGGTGGTAGGCTCAGGCTAGGTGGAGGGAAAGGTAGAGATGACGATGGATGGCCGGTGAGGGGTTGGTGGACTGTGTAGTGATGGTGGTGGTGGTGGCGTTGGCTCTGGTGAAGGGAGGTGGTGGTTGCCATTAATGTAGAGGAGGAAGACAGAATGGAGGAAGATGCTAACCTCGAGTGGCAATGACGAGAACAACAACGACGAGAAGGGAGCTACGAGAGCGGCTGGTGGCGATGACGAGAGGGGAAGCTCAATTTAGAGCTTGCGAGCAGGAAAGGAAAATTGAAAAGAAGTGCACGATGGAGAGCACATAGGGAGAGGCAAAAGTGAAATTTAGGGAGCAACAAGACTTATTTGCGTGGTTTTTTTTCTCCTTTCAAGTTTAAATAGGGTAGCTTTTTTTCTTTGAAATTTGAATGGATGCTCTCATATATATATACATATATATATAGGGATGGATCTGCCTAAAAACCATTAAATAACGACAATGTAATGACCATTTGATGAAAATCGTACCATTCCAAGTGAAATCACTAAAAGAAACCAATCTGGTGTTGTAATACACTGATATTCATGGAAAGTAAAAGGTATATAAAAGTCATTCAAAATATAAAATTTCATAAAAAGTAGAACATTTTATAGCTAAGAAATCATACATTCTATAAATAGATAAAGAATTAATTGATAATGAGAAATGATTCTGGAAATATCTACTGGTTCAAAATAATAAGTAAACGTGTTAGAAAAATAAAAAACATTGTAACAATAAAGAATAAGCATTGTAATGAGGACTAGGTGTATTTGCAATGGATAAACTTTGTGATTATAATAAACGAGACGTATTTTGTAACGTAACAAAATACATGATATAACAACGAAAATAATTTGAAACATTATTATTAAGCAGTAGTTTATGTTATATAAAAAGAAATTATAATACAAATATTTCAAAATTTTAAGGTGCGTAGGAATTTAATAATTTTCACTATTATCATTCATTATAAATAATGCTACATATGATTTTGTAATGTAAACACACAACAAGAAAATTACCCTACACCAACCGTATACTTACACTAACATTTAATATATGTCGCTGCAGGTTGTTGTATAAGTTGCTAATGTTCGATACTTCACCACCAGTAACTTCAGGGAAAAAGCAAACATAAGGGCAAAAGTGTCTCTTTCTTTCACTTACACTTTCGTTAACCCTAGAGCAATGCCGCTTCTCCCTGACGACGCCACTCTCATCGTCGATGCCGACCTCAGAGCGATGCCACTCAACCTCTGATCTTATCCTCGATGCCAACCTCAAAGCGACTCCACCTCAGATCTTATCCTCGATGCCAGCCTCAAATCTTCTCCTCGACACCGACCTCCAAGCAATGCTAGACCTTCGAGCAATGCCACTCGACGGAGTCGATGCTTCTTCCTCCCGATCAAGTTTAGAGGGTACACCATTGTCACATTCTCGGATCTTAAAGTCACCGCCCCTGATCGAGCTCTGCATTCTCGTCAACTTAGGTTAGTTAAAGTTCTCGACCCCTCATATTCTGATATGGCCTCATTGATCAGAGATCATCAAAGGTAGAGGTCTCTTTTAGGGTTTTGGATCAATCTCTCACTCAAATCTAATCCCATGCTCAGATTTTCCCTTTTCAAATCGATCCCTCTCTTCCTCGATCTTTCTCACTGTTCTATTGATTGGTTTCTACTCGATCAGATGATCTCTCCCACCTGAATCACTTTCATGTTTACCAGATGATCAGATCGATTTCTCATTCTTTCCACCACCTCTGTCTCACCAACACCCCCACAACCAGCACCGATCAAACTCTACCCACCATAGCATTGAACATCTTCCCCTAGACTCACCGCTCATTCGTCACTTATTCGTCGTTGTCGCCCCACTAATCAGTGGATTTCTTGGATTAAGCATGGTATTGTCACTACGTCTTTCTTAATTTTGATTTTGGCAAAGCAATAGGGGGTTGGGTACAACCTCAGAGGAGTGTTAATCAAAGATGCCCATTGACTACTCCTCTGTTGATCTTGGTGGTTGATGGGTTGTCTTCCTGTACTTTGGCTATGTTTCCTGGCACTTATGGATTGGCTTTTCCTCAGAACTACATGATGGTAAACCATTCCTCCTGCTTCAGAACATGGTTTACTATCTATTCTTCTTGGAGTGTTCTATACAAGAGGCAAGGAAGTTGGGATGGCTTTTAGAGATTTTTTGTTTTTGGTGTGGTCTCTTAATTGTGCATTTTCCTTGCTAAATCTGTTTTCTTTCTATTTGAGATGTTTGCTATGGAGGTTGAAGATTCTGCTAAGCTTTGCAATGGACTTGGGCTTATTCCAAACCTAGAAAATACTAACAACAAAGTTAGCAAGTTGCATGACTAAATACTAAGTTCTAGCATGATTCTAAAGCAACATTCCAGGCCTCCTCTAATCTGATTGCAATGATTTTTACAGGGCTAAAATTGGATTACACTCCACAACAATAAAGATTACCATAGGAAGATCTACCATAGAATAGTGTAGGGACTGAGTGGAGGAGCAATCAAAGGGGAGAACAATGTAAGAAAGAAGAAACATGACATGACACCACCTGTGCAGAGAACAAAAGTCACACACAAGTTAGAAGTGAAAGGAAATCCATCCATGATCTAGTGGGAAAGTAGGATCTAAGTACATGCTAGAAAAGGAAAACAAACCTCAAAGGGATTCACTTTTTCAGTCTCTAATATCATAAGTTGACTAGGATGGGAAGACATTGGGTGAATGTACCAAATCTCAACATTTTTTTTTATAATTTTTTTAGCAATATAATTTCTCTGATAAGTTATTCCGCAATAGTGTATTTCAAAGGGAACCATTGTCAACTCAAATCATACAGATATAGAGGGCTTTGAAGTTATCTTTCAAGAGTAAATAAATTGAAAGAAAGGTTGATGGTTTAGAAACAACTTACCAGATAACCATATATGGAAAGTGAGGCACCCCTACACTCTTCCTAAATGTATGGTGTCCAGTGCAGAACTTTCTTCATTTTGATTTCTTTTCCCTGTCATCCATAGAAGCATCCCAGATCTTCTATTTGTCTAAAGTTTGTAGAGGCATGCTATCTTGTTCATATAGTACCTGAGGACCTAAAAAAAACAAGCAAGGAAGGGATATGCTTCACACTCCAGGACACAGCCAGAACAAAAATTGGAAAAAGGAATGAGAAGCAAGTACCTGTGATTCATTTACAACATTTCATATAAATTCATGCCTTCAATTCTTATCTGGCTTGAAATCAGATAATGTGCTAGGGTGCTAACTACACCCACGACCCCCAAAATAGAAACTGAAGCTATATCTGTCATTATAATTGATGGTATCTTCTCAAAAAAAAATGATGGTAGATTGAGTGGCATTGTCATCAGAAGAACTAAATCTGTTTGTTTGACATAATCCCAAATGAATTGATTAAAGAGGATATGCTTTGGCAAGGTGAGGATGAGTAGGGCATCATTTTTAATAGAGACATACAACACCTATATATATGCCCACAACAAATTAACTGGGGGCTGCATGCAAACAAAAAGCAAGCTTGTAATCACCACTACCACTAAATCTCTCTTTGCTGACTGAGCATGGGAAAAGTGAAGAGCAATGGTCAATCTGCAAGCAAGTCTAGTTAAAAGGATATTTACCCTAGAAGCAATCCATTAGATGGTGGTCTTACATTCCACCATTGCAGAGCTTCAAAAATTGTTTCCCTAAAGATCCAAGCAAATACTGCTACAACATAATATATTTCTTAGGCAGGTTTCTTATTACTTGTTGCAGGTAATCAAAGTAGAAGAGGCCATAGCTGTAGATAGATATCAGTCTGGTTATTGCATAATAAATGTTTGAAAGTTCTTGTTGAGTGTAATTTGCGTCGATTTATGAAATGTGCGTCGTAGTATAGTCGACAAAACTACTTTACAACATTTAAATTTATAAGTGTGCTCGAAATCAGGAAATGAGTCCGTGGTCGTTCATAGGAAGCAAATATGGAATTCACAACACTAATCACTATATAAATCAATGAGCACAAGATAAAGATTTGCAATAAATAATCTACTCAAAAATATATTGAATTATAAACCAATGTATCTCAAGAAATAAAGGGGTAAAAAGATAGAAGAGTACAAAACAATGGTGATTTAGATCACCACTTAAATCCCCATATTTAAGCACATGTTCAACGTAATCAAATTTCTCAAATAATCCAACAGTGTTCAGAACCAAATCTCAGCCAATAGCCATAGAGCAGATGCCTCAAGTAATTCCACAATATCAGATCAGACGTCGGGCACCCACGTCAGATGCCTTAAACATCACCAACCCTCAGCAACACAAGGCACAAGGCCTCTAGTAAGGCACAGCACCACAGAAGAGACACAAGGGTGTCACAGGCTAAATGCTGAGAGAAAGGGCACGAACCCTGAGGCAATAAAACCTACCCCTACCCTCAAACTTTCCCCTCTAAGGACCATGCCGAACCCGGGTAACTAGGTAATCGAACCTCAGCCCAGACCAACGGGCATGATCACGGGTGAGGGCACGTAGACAAGCGTGTGCGAGTGCACGTGCATTTAGGCATGTGTGGGGACCACACCCCCGTGCTCTTGAAGGCGATAAGCTTTCAGCACAATTTCCACTTATACGCTACGTGGGCATTGTTGATGCATAATGTGGGACTAATCCCACGTCCTTTCTTGTTGAAGCTCCACGTGCTGCAACTCGAAGTGTACGTCAATTAAAGTGGTTGCTACTGCTATGCTGCTTAGTCGCAGGCCTAGGAAGCTTCAAGAACTGCAACCTCTTTAATTACGTGCTGCAGCTGGTCAAATAGCGATCGGATGGAGGCAAGAGACGTCGGAGAAGACGATGGCGGCAATGGTACTCCAGTGAAGATACCTGAAACAAGAATATGGGCTATAAGCCCCAATTAATAGGTTCATGATCATCACCAGGGCACGACCAAGATGATAGGGGTGTTTTCCTGACGATTAGGGGCATGTGGAGGTGTGATAGAGCCAGAGATGAAGTTGCTATAGTGGGTTGATCGAGGAGATGGTAGGATGTTCAATAGGCTCAATAATGTTAGGGTTTTTGTTCTAGGGGCCACAACGAAGCTTTTGGGAGTGGTGGCATGGTGTTTGGTTGTGTGTGGTGATCGGACGACCATACTAGAGACGTGGCGGAGGCGGAGAAGACGGAGAGGGAGGCAAGTGTACAGTGGTCAAATTGGGGTTTGAAAGGATGGAATCAAATCTAAGGAAAGAAAGGAGGGAGAAGAGCTACTCTATTGGAAGAAAGGGGAGGAATCCACGGTGGCGTGACTTGCTAACGTCGTATACAAAGAACTCGCTAGCGATGAGAAGTGACAAAGATGAAGGTGGAGGAGACTCCTGCTTTAATCGGCAAGGAGCGAACGAACTTGAGGGAGATAGAGGACCTCCTAATTTGATCATTGAGAGGCCTAAAGAAGCTGTGCGAGAGGATTGCTGGAGTCATGGTTGGAGATGGTCGGAGGAATAGGAGGAAGAGGATTCTTGGCCTAGACCAAACTAAGAATGATGACCGAATGATCTAGAGCTTATATAGAGCTCGGCTATGCCTCAATAAGGATGAATTATCACGATTTAGGCTTAGGTTTCATCATGGAGTTCTGGAGCTTCTCCTGAGCTCCTTGCTTCATAAGGAAGGCCAAGATCGTGCCCATTAATTGGAGGATCTCTTGGTTAACAATCCTTCCAAGTTTGGAAGGATTTCATTGCAATTTGATGGAGGAATCTCTGATTGAAGATCGCTGATGTTAAGTTCAAGGGTTCTATTTAGACGAAGATGGTGAGGGCTTATTGGTGAAGAAGATGACAAAAGGTAGGGGAGTAAACGCAGTAAATCTGAAAGTTGGGGGCCTGACTCAAAGAAATAGAGATTTAAGGGACTGGAATGCAAATTAGGTCAAGATGGCCTCTAATTAGGCCCAAATTTTGGCCTTAGCATAATTTTGACCCAAGAAATCTAATGTTGAACTTGTATTTTAGTTCTGACCATGCTTGACTAGGCAATTTGCACAGAAGCCCAAATCAGGGCAAAATCCCGACTGAGACTCTGCTCAAGGTCAAAATAGGTTCAGATAGTCAAACCAAGACTACCAAACCTCTTAGAATATTTTTATATGAATTTTAGGAGGTTTAAATGAATTTTATACTGACCAGAACCTCTTCAATTTAAGCAGGTCTGAAATTGGGGTTTTGTGTTCTGATTTGGTTCTCGAAAAGCATGAAACCTTATTTCTGTCTGTGTGGACCCACTCATTGGACTTTAATGCTCATTTGACCTTCATTTAACCCCTGGTTGACCCTGTGGTTACTCTGCATTTGTGATGTGATGTTAAAACTATAGAATTAAACTTGATTTAATGTTTTCTTCTCAAAATGGGTTTGCATGAAATTATGACTCTCAGGCGATCATGTAGGAGCATTTGTCACTTGATTTCCACTAATTTAAGTTAATTATGGCTAATGATGGTGTTACCATCAGTTCCTTCAACCATTACGCCTATTGTGAATTGGATTTCCTCCCACTGCCCGTTGTCACCATGCATATTGTTCAACCACCATTACTTGAGGAGCACAATGTATGTATTTGTTTTTCCATTTTCTATTTTCTATCAGGAGATGATAATTTGAACTTTTGTTATCAAAAATAGAATAAAAGGAAAAAGAAGGAACCTGCTTGCACATAATTGTAGTAAGTGCTCTGCAATTTGAATAGATTTGTTTAATGGTGGCTTTAATTTGCTATCAATGATTTTATTAGTATCTTTGGGTGCAATTTGTTCGTAGCTTTGGAAGGAACTTCTACATCAATCATCATTTTTCTATCCAAATCCATTTAATGTGGCTATTAACTTGTTAGCATTAATTTATTCTTATGCTGCCATGGAGCTAATTAAGAACCTATGAGTAATGAGTGAGATAAATTCACTCTTGCAACAAAACCCTATGAGTCTCCAACAGAAATAATTTTGATACCTAGCACAAAACCAAATAAAGATTGGTTATATCAATGCTAAAATTTTTACTGCATCAATGTAAAATTTTTACCATTTATAAAAAATATCTCTATTGTCCAAATGCAACCTATTATTTTAGACTCAGAACTTGAGCATAGTGTTTGCAATAGTTGTCCAATCTAATTATGTTGCATAAATCAAACCCTAAGACTAAGTTGTGCTTGAATTATAATATCATATTGACTTTCTTTTGTAGGTTGTTGCTCCAAGTTTTTTGTCTAATATAGATGAACTTGCGAGTACCTTTTCTAAGGTAATTTTTTAAGTTGAATCATAAGTAGTTTGCCTTATCACAGAAGTGTTTTTAAAAGAAGTTTGCCTTATCATAGAAGTTGACTCTCATAAATCAATAGGTCCTACAAATAAAATAGAATTGCACCTTTCAGTAGAACCATATCTTTTACCTAGAATGGCTTTATTAGAATCAAGATTATTATTGTTGTTTGAAGTTGCTTCTTGTACATATGTTTGTAGGCATGGTTTATAATACCACAAATTTCCATTAGGGAGAATATTTATACCATACCTACTTAGGTCGCTTATTCCATGTTCTTTATGATGTCTGGTGTGTTATACTCCTTGGTTTTATTGCATTTCTTCCTTTAAACGCAAGGTGGCTTCATTATGTTCCCTTTTTTTCTTTATCAAATCATTGTCATTTCCTTCACATCAATCTTCTCAAGGGGGGATGGGTGGATATTAGAGGAGGATGAGTTCTTTGTCACTTGGTCTCAAATGCCACTTGCTCCCCTTACATTAATGAATTACAGTTATCCTTTTTTGTAACATAGGGGATGCCTTCCTAAGTTTTTGTAAGCTCTCTTGACCCCTTAAAGAATATGAAGGGTCTCTAGTCTTAGGTGACCCTCCTTTTACATTTGAAAAAAAAATCTGGGTTAACACCTCGAGTGAACAGGATGTTGATCCAACTAAACTAGCTACTAGCCTGCTAGTTGTTTACAAACTTTTTAATCATTGATTGCTCTGGTGAATGGAAGCCAGTTATCAAGTTTTTTACTCAAAGAGCTTGGTTAGCAGTAGCACATTATCCTATTCCAAGGGAGGAGCAGACTATTAGATCTTTATGCTGATGCTTCTCAATTAAATGCAGTAGTAGTGGTTCTTCTACTAGCTTAGGTTCTAGATCCTACAATGTGGTAATGTGATAAATGAAAGAATCAGGAGCTGGCAATGGGTTGGTTAGAAGACAACAACATACACATAATAAGATAAGTTGCTAGGTTAGTCATTTTCTTGGAATATGCTACATTGCAAGTGAACTATCTTAAAAACTTCCTATGTGTTATCTAAATCCTATAGCTACACATTTAAGTTGAAATTAATGATTCTTGTTTTGTTATCCATTGAGTGTAAGTTGTAGAAGTAGGTACAACAAGGTGTATAAAAATCTCAAGTCCACTAGTTGAAGAAATATCCATTGCAGACATTAACAAGGTACATGAGATATTTATTGAAAAAAGAAGTTGATTTTTTTTGGAAGGGAAAGAAAGAAAGGTAGAAAGGTGATTTTACACAAAGCCTTTATAATCTTTTTTTTTGTTGCATATTCGCCAATGATACTGAGTGGACCAATAGGGGTCATTAGCTTTTAGTATCCAAGGGAATAAGAATTTAGGAGGATGGAGGAGCAAGTGAGAGAGGGTGAAGGTTGGAGGTTGGAATAATGTTGAAAAGATTTCTATACACAACCTTGTATTGAGTATCATGTAGTAAGAGCACCACTTTTTGACCATATTATAACATTGTACTTCTGATAGAGAAAACTACTTTAAGTTTGCCCTCAAGATATATGCTTAAACAAATTGGTTTGGCTTTTATGACTATACTATTTTTTGCATATTTCAAGCATCTTGTACAGGTCTTATATTAAAGGAGTTTCACTTTTCAAAGAATGCTCATACTTGAAACATTACTATAAATATAGCTGATTGCCTTTCAGTATGTAAAGCTGATCATTGTCTTTTACTATAAATATAGTTGTTGTATTATTGAAACTTTTATTGTTCTTTCACAAGTCGTCAACTGCATAAAAGTTCACCTACTACACAGTAATGTGAAGAGTGGCGAGGAAAATTCTGGCATGATTTTCACAAGAAGAGTGGGAGTAGCCATGTACCTGCCTGCTGCTTGGGAACAATAATCCTCCTGCTACTTGGGCGGGAACATTAATATTATTCCTTAGGAGCACTACCTTTTTCTTAATATTATATCCAAGCCATGTACCCACTATAAAAAAAAATCCATGTGCTGCTAGGCATCAAATATTCAAGGTCTTGTTTGGGCTTAAACATCATGTTATTATAGCCATGAAATGGATTTCTGCATATTATTTGTTGGAACTCTTAATCCATAGTCTTTGAGGAAAAATGTTGACATCTGAGTTTTTTTTATTTAACTTCTGGGGATAGGATGGGGAATCTGACTACTGTCTTGTAGCTTCCTGTTTAAGATCAATCCAGGGAAATGGAGAAAAGGTATGGATATATTTGTTGTTTATTGTACTCATTGTAGATTATCGATTGTCATTTGATTATTGATTCATGTAGATTCTTGTTGAGTTGATACATTCTTGAATGCTTTCGATGCATGTACACAATCCACCATGGAGTGGAGGCCAAAATCAGTTAAGAAATCTTCCTACATTGGTAGTGGGATTAATGGCCAGGTTTTGACAGCTAGTTCAACCCATAATGACAGCACCACACAAACTAATGTTGAAGGCACTTTATCAGATAAGCTTTCAGATGTTAACATTCATGAGAATAAACATGTAATTATACCCAATCATCTTCGAGTCGTAGAGGTAGACAGGTGCATGTGACATTTAGCAGTTTGGAGTTGCATATGATTCCTCAAATGATGCTGCTACTGTGCTCACTTCTTCAAAAAATTTGGAAGATTAAGTAAATTTGTCTGATTAGCTTATGATCATTACATCTAAGATTAGTTGTTTTATTGAAACCTAATTTGAACAGAGCCCTGGTGATCCAAAATCAAGGCACTCATGAACTATCAACCAATGAATTGCATGGAACTAAAGTGATATCCATTTTTTATCGAATAATGATTGGTCATAAATTTCATTTAGGCATGGCCACGTGGGTGATGGGAAGGGACCTTTACTATGTATTTTCAGTTTTCTTTTTGTGGAAAAATGTAAGTTCTTGCTTGTTTGCATGAGCACCATGGTTTTCTATTTGCTCAGTAGCTATAACAAAATGGTTTCTCCTAGACATAATTACATATGTGATTTTTATCTCATGCTTTTCCAAAGTTCTTTTCTCTCTTCACACTTTTTTGATTGGTTGCAATATGGTGGCATCTACTCTTGAAGGATCAAATGGAGATGCTTTTGTTGAAGACAGGGTGGAATCAGTTGAAGATCAATCCATGAATTATAGATCGGAGTCTCCTACATCACCTTCTCATTCTGGGAAGTTAGCCTTGGAGAATGTTAATTCACGGACTATGGAAAATTATGGAGATATTGGATTGGTTCAAAGCCATGGTCATTCCCAGACATCTACAGAGCCACATAACATGCAAACCTCCCCTAACTTGCCAACTCTTTCAGTTAGTTAAAGTTCTTGTCTTGTAAATTGATTTTGTCTTAGTTGTCCTTACACTTCTTTGCAATTTTTGTTCTCATGAGATCAGTTGTTTTGAGCATTTGGGCTCAAAATTTGCATTGACCATTTAGTTGTCTGTGTTGGTCACTTCTAGTATGCTTCACTAATCGTATCAATTGAACCATTAGCTTAAAGGCCAAAATTAATTTTTCTTGTTTAATTTAAAGGAGGCTTATGACATCCAACAAAACTATGAGGTGCCATTTCTTAGAGAAACAATTGAAGATAACATACAAACACAAGGCTTAGGTTCTCTACCTGAGGTATGTTTATCTTTTTATTTGTCATATCAATTGTATGATCTAGTTATATGAACTGGGTATTGTTTGGTAATCAGGATAAAGTGGGGTTAGTTACAAAATTTCATGTTATTTTTATTTTATCCTTTCCTTATCAATCCCTTTAAAAAGGTTTTCTCCTTATTAATTATATGCTGCAAAAACTTGTGTAAGATCCACCTTCTATAATTGATACATGGTTTACCTTGGAAAAAAGATAAATGGTAGAAAGACACACATTCTATTTTTCCTTCATTTCTTATTGAGATAAAAAAAGATGATTCTTAAGGTCAATAAACATCCATTTCATGAAATACTAATCAACATCAATTATAACTATTGCCCTTTCATTCAATATTGAACCTTTATATCATTATTATTTCAAAATTATTAGGAATGACTTTGAGAATATTCATCTTCTAGCCACTCTTAGTTTTTGTTATTTTAAGTTTATGAAACATGAATAGCACCAGTGGTCTAGTGGCAGAATAGTACCATTCCACGGTACAAACCTGAGTTTGATTCCTGGCTGGTGCATTATTTTTGTGTCGCTTGAGAAGATGCCAAATGAATTTAACATTTTTGTATCAAATCCTGCTAGTGATGCACAGGCCATATAGGGATCCTTGAATGTGTCCTTAAGTACTGCTTGGATATGGAGAGGTATGAAACATTTGAAGATATATAGCATCACCTAAGTTGCAATAAACTTACTACTTACCATGTCTGATGTAGTTTAGTAGAAATAAATAGATTCTTCTACACACTTTTGCATTACGTGAAAGTTGGTTGCTTATGGTTGTTGGTAAGTTACATGCAGACCTAGATGTAAACTACATGTATGATTCTTCTCAAATTGATTTATAGTTCATTCTAATGCATTGTGCAACGTGTTCTTATTTATTTATAGTTCATTCTGAAGCATCATGCAACGTGTTCTTTATGATTTATAATTCATTCTGCAGAGACTACCTTTGTTGCTGTAGGGGATCAATCTATAAACTTTTGACCTGCAATTGTATTTAAAATATCATATTATACTCCTAGAAACTTTTTGGAATTTTGACCTGAATTTATATCTCCTATGACTAGATTCAATTGGCTCTTTTTAAAATGAAGAGCCAATGTAAAGGTTGTTTTCACATGTCTTTGGTGCTAGTTGATGTTGTGATAGAGCTAGATAATTTTCAATAAAGATCATAATAATGCAATTTATTTGGCCTTAACTAATATTTTTAGTTATATTTACAGATTGCAACCAAGTATTTCCTACTTGAACTGGCTGGCACACAACTTACACCAAAGCACTTTGGCCATGTCATCTATTTGAGGCATGTCATATATTGAAAGATGCAAATTTGTTTGGATGTTCTGCTATTTTGGAATAGTAATTAGTCGATATATGAATTCTTATATTTCGATGATGCTGTGAATGCTTGGGAACAAATCAGATTCCATGATATTGCTTTTTTGAAAGTTCTTTCAATTAGGATGGTGCATTTTGTATTATTGCAATCCCTCATTTTGCATTATCTATGAATGATTCATTTCTAATTTTGGCTTTAGGCTAAAGAATATTCCTATTTAATATAATGAACTTTCATGAAAATCACAAATGATGTTCTTGTTGAGATATTACTTTATTGATTTACTCATTTGGTTAAAGGCTTGCTTTTGTTTAACATTTGTTGGTGTTAACTTCACCATTGCCAATCCCAGCCCAATTGAGAAAGGAGGGGAAGCAACTAATTTGTTATATGTTTCTAATATTATTTTTATGTTCTCTATGTGATTATCATATTATAAAATTATGTGAGATTAGTTCATGCCAAGAAATCTAAACTCTAATGTATTATACTTTTATTTTGTGAAATGTTTGTATCTACGCTGATGGATATAATGACAGAATCTTATGTTGGTGTACATTTTAGAAAAACTAAGCACTAGCTTCATCTATGAATTTATTCATCAGTATGTTAAACAACTATTAGTAGATATACACGTCAAGAATGTTTTATATTAATGGACATTATTACTTTCACCTACACATAAAAACGTTGCTATTTCTACAATAATCAAAATAACTGGTCCTCTTCAAACTGACGTTGCTATACCTTGTGGTACAACACATGATTTTTACCGTCGGTGTACCCTACAATGACGCGCTTTAAGAAGTTGCCAAGTTTGACCGTTGGAATAGGTTCCAAGAGTGACGGTATTTTGGATCTACACTGACGGTTACTAATTGTTGATGCAAATAAAAACTGTTGTTTTGACATATTGTTGTATTACGAATTATTGGAGCATTGACTTGATCTTACGTGTTATGTTATATAATTGTAACACAATCTCTTTTATGCGTGATATTGGAACGCATTAAAGGTTGGATACGAATGTTGTAATACAAATTTTAGGAATAAATGCTTACTTATTATTTTATAATATATAACGAGCTTAAAATTGTAATACGAATATGTGTGGTTGAATTAAATTTGTAATACAGAATCTAACCACCAAAAGGTTGTAATGTTATAATATGTTCTTGATATCATGAACTGTAATACAAAGTCAACATATATAATAAAGTGAAAACATATCAACATAATTTTGTAATACAAAAAAGTAACGTAAGTTCATGAATGTAACGGGTGTTACAAAATGTGATATAAGTTGTTGAATATTTTCTTGACATGCAACGATATTTAATAATATTAACAAATCAATATAATGTGATTAATAAAAAATGCTATTCAAAACATATGAGACAAACTACAATTAATATTGGGAATAAAGTGAAGACAATGAAAATGATAAAAATCAAAATAACAAACAACAAAAAAAGGTGCAATGATGTTGCAAGGGTATTTCATATCTACAATTTCCATAAATATGATATTAAATGTAAACAAATAATTACTATAAATAATTAGGTGATTTTGCTCATATTACACAAAATCATTGACTAAACATGGAAGTGGTTTCATCAAGACAAATATCCACCTGACGGACATAATTTTGGGCTCTGATAGGATTTATGAGCATTGTGCTCATTAGATAGTTTTCCTATATATATATGAGGGCCTTATCCTCTAAGCACAGTATCTAAAAATTAATAATGGGCACTATGTAAGAACCATTAGACGAAGATCGCACGATCAAAACTAATACCACCTAAAGAAATGAAGATGGTTTTGTAATGCATCAATATTAATGAAAGTTGTCAAAAAAAATGCATAAATAATTTATATAATAAAATATTTCTAAAAAGTAGGATTGGGTTAGCGTCAATCCAAACATACATTCTAAAAATAGATAGTAAATTAATTAGTAATATGATGATATTGTTGGTAACACAAAAATTATACATGTTAATTATTAATTACCAAACTTAAATCTTATACATTCCAAAAACACTAAAAACATCTGAAGAATTTTTATATTCAAATATTCAAATTAATGAAAAAGTACGATAACAACAAAGAATAACCATTGTAACGTTACATAAATACAATCGTAATGCATAAGCATGTGGATTGTAATAAATGTTTGATGTTTTGTAATAAAATAGTAAACATATTATAACATCAAGCATTGAATTTAAATTATAAATAATAGCATAATGAAAACAAAAAACATAACTAAATTTGTAATGCAAATGTATTATACTTGTAACATGAATAATTACTGCTTAACAGTGAAGGCATTTAATACGAATTGTATTACTAATAGATCTTGCATTACAAATATTTATCATAACATAAGTGTAAAAACTTGTATTACAAGTAAAAATAAATCTGTATACATACAATAAACTTGTATTACATTTATTTATTTTAATGAAAATGCAAGAATTTGTATTACCAGTGGAAAATTATTCCGAACGATGAACTTATCATGAAATTTTTTGGTTCAGTCTTTGTAAATGCGTGCATTTTCATAACCCATGTTGCGAAGTTCCTCAAGTTTAGTTAATTGTAATTTCCTGTGTTTACCGGCCGCATCCAAATTGTAATTAAATTCTTTTACCGCCCAATAAGTCCTATGTTCTAGTTCAACTGGGAGGTGAGATGCCTTGCCAAAAATAAAGCGAAAGGTGACATGCCAATTGAGGTTTTGAAAGCAGTATGATAAGCCCATAATGCATCGTCAAGTTTGAGTGATTAGTGTTTCTGGTCGGGCTTTACCATTTTTTGTAGAATGTATTTGATCTCCCGGTTGGAGACTTCAGTTTGGCCATTTATTTGAGGGTGATATGGTGTAGAGATTTTATGATTCATCTCATATTTAGCAAGAACTTGACGGAATTAGGAGTGTGTAAAATGTGAGCCTCCGTCACTAATAATGGCCTTAGGAACACCAAAATGTGACAAAATGTTTTTCTTGATGAAATCCATGACAACCTGATGGTCATTAGTGAATGTGGGTACCGCTTCTATCCATTTTGAAATGTAGTCGACAACGACTAAAATATTCTGGTACGAAAAGAAGTGATAAACGATCCCATGAAATCAATGCCCCATACATCAAAGATTTCAACTTCCAAAATCGGGTTGAGAGGTGTCATATCCTTAAAGTTTATGTTGCCGATGCTCTGGCAACGCACACAAGACTGAGAAAACTCATGAGCATCTTTGTGTATGCTAGACCAATAAAATCAAGCATTTAAAACATTGGCCGCCATTTTCTTCCCTAAAAAATGGCCGCCACAAGCCATTGAGTGACAGTGGTTCAGAATATCATGTGTTTCTAAATCAGGAACACATTGTCAAATGACTTGGTCGACACAGATACGGAACAAATCGGGGCCCTCCCAAAAGTAATATTTGATCTCGGCAAAAGACTTATCCCTCTTGTGTTTAGGCCAGTCAGAAGGGAATCGTCCAGTGGCAAGAAAATTTGCATAATCAGCATACCAAGGGAAGGATTTCAATGTTAGGAGAGTTTCATTCGAAAAAACAACTATTCGGGTCAATACATCCCCAGTCTCAAGTCTTGAAAGGTGTCGACCATGACATTTTACAAACCTGCTTTATCTTTGATCTCCAAATCAAAATCTTGTAATAATAATATCCATCGAATTGAGTGGGGTTCCACATCCTTCTTTATTGAGTCTAGAACACTTTTGTAAGGAACAGCAAAATAAGTCTTAAACAAATTTTCGCGCTTCACTTTAAAATCAAGTTTCTAGGTTATTGATTGACCAAATAAGATTAATTGATCGACCAACCAACTTAGTTAATCGATCAAACCAGCCCATTTTAGGAAGGTGATTAATACACTTTTGATTGACTAATTAGGTTAATTAATCAATCAATCAGTGATCGATCAAATAACTAGATTGATCAACCAAACCTTGTTATGATCAACCAATCTACCTTAATTGATCGACCAATTTGATTTCCTTTTCAAGATAATTTTCTAGTATAAATAGAGGTCATAAGCAGCCCATTTTCACACAACTTTCAATAGAAAAATCCTCTCAAAAGAATAGAGCTTCTCCTGCTTCTACGCTTCGATTTTCACGCCTTTCAAAGCACATTGATTCAAACCTCTACTAAAATTCTGATTTGACTTTTATTGAGGTTCCATAGCTCTACATTATTCTTTTTGCTTTTTTTTTTTTTTTGAAAGAATATTCTTTTTGCATTGTTAGTTTTTATTAACGGATCCCAAGTTGTTGGAAAGATTCGTTGTTGCTGCTGCTGTGCTTCCCTTCAAGTTGTAAAGAGAAGTGGTTTGTAAAGAGGTTGTGCCACCCTCGTTCAAGTGGTATGATAGTGGATTGAGTAGTCTCCACTAGTTAGGAAAATCCTACGGTGAGAGGCTTAGATAGTGGTTTTCACCCGGTTTGGGTTTCCACCATAAATCCAGGTGTAATTTGTGCTTGATTCTATTGTGAATTTGTTTTTAATTTAAATTTATTTTAAGCGATACTATTCACCCCTCCCCTCTAGCATACTATTACAATCCACAGGCAACCCTTAGGGTTGACCCAACATTCTGGGGATTTTGTGGAGGCACAAAACATTTAACCTAGTGTTGGTGGGTTCCTTCATCGTCGGAATCAAAATCATGGTTTAATGACATTGCAAGCTCTCCCATGGCTATATCCATACCTACTATGATGTTGATGTCAGCATAGTGCGGGAATGGAACACCCTTGAGTTTTTGGAGGTTTGGAGGTAACTGGCAGAAGTTGAATTGAAAGTCAATATCCAATAACTGAAGTATGGCTATAGTACTAGTTTGAAGTTACAGGCAATACCTCATCCCAAACTACGAGGGCAGTAGCAACCAGGCACATTGTAATGTGTTTAGAAGTTGACGGTAGTTTTCGAAGTTCTTCTTCAATGTCTTCCACCTATGCAAAATCTTATTCAAATCATAACCTAGGTGGGTCTCTTGATCAAACTCCACCACGATCTTTGCCCAAGCATGCTTCGTGAATAACCTTCCCTTCCAATGACCTCACTTATAGTGGTCAATTAATATTTCCATCAGCTTGGCATCTATCTCTTGGGTCCACTTTGTGACCCTTTTCATGGTACTTGCAGGACGTTCACCTCCTTTTGGATTAGAACTTGGGTTTCTTTGGGACATGATCTACAAGTTACATAAACCCAAGAATTATATTTGAATAGAGATTGGCAATCAATTAGGTGGTTCCTAAGAGGTTAAGTCTGCCAACTTAAGAAGAAGGCAATCGAAAAGCAGGTTAAGCAACATATGCCACTTAAAACCCTAAACCATAATCATGGATGATGTTTACCACATCTACGCGAGGTAATCAATTAAATTTATATCTCTAAACTATAAGGGGTCCGAGTCAAACACAAGTAGGCAGTCGATATTGAAAACCTTTCGCAATTATTATATAGTAGGATAAAGCGACAAATAGTATATTGGTATCAATAAAGGCACAAATAATAATATCAATAGAGACAGATATCGAATGAATACTGAATTTTATTTCTACTATCAAAATGTCTCAAAAATATAATCTTAATCGGAGATTACAATAAGAATAGAAATATAAGAGAATAGAGAAAGGAAAGAGAGCGGAGCCACTTGAGGGATCCTTGTTAGAAGCTTATGATGGATCTTTAAATCCAGGGTGCTAGGAGGAAGACCGGAGGAGGTAGAAGAAGGTACAGGAATAATGGTGGTGAGCATGCACTATGTAGGGAGGCTACTAATTAACCAAAACTAATTGGTCTTCTAAGGGTTAGAGGTTAGATCTTTTTATAGCAATTTAGGTGGCTTCCTATTGGTTGATTTAGAGTGCCTAGGATCACTATTTTGGATGGCCTAGATTAGGTTCTATGGGGAGGCTAGGATTGGTTATGAAATGACCCCATGGACTATTGTGAAATTTTCAAATTCCCTAGGGTGGGCTCTATAATTTTCACACTTCAAATTGAGTACCCGAGGGTCATCTTGAAAATTTTCAGACCCCAAGGGTTTCTTAGCAATTTATGTGCATTAATTACAACGCCAAATGGCTTCGGGGAGTTTTTCCACACTCCAAGGGTTTTGCGTAATTTTCTGCACCTTAGAGAGTGTGCTGGGGACCCCATGCAAATCCCCATCTCGTGATGGGAGTTTTATGCAATTTTTCCACCCTTAGGTTCCTTAAGTTAGGACTCTTGCGAAAAACCAAAGTCTGAGGTTGTTCTTACAATTTTTCCAGCCCCACTTATCCCTAAAGAACCCTAAACCTACCCTTATAAACCCCCCCTTAAGCTCCACGCCACACACAATCCCCCACCTACCTCGTTGAAGCTTCCTCGAGCGGTGCACTCCACTGTAATGGAGAGAAGAGGGGACAAGGAATGAGGAGAGGAGAGGCACCCTCAGCGCTCTCTCTCTCTCTCTCTTTCTTTCTTGCTACCACATGTGGAACGAGAAGAAGGGCACGAGTACCCAGCCGCACATGGAAATAGAAGGGGAGGGTGCAGGGCCTACAGCGCGTGGGGAAGGTACGCAAGTGCAGGCTTCGAGATGCGTGGGAGAGAGGTGGGTGCGAGCTTCCACACGTGTGGGGAGTTGCTCACACATACCTCGAGAAGCGATAAAGCATGGGGATTTGCGTGTGCATGCTTCGCTAGGTGAGGCGATGCAGCTTGGTGGTGAGTCGGTCCACCCAAACCAGCCAGATCGAACCAGTCTAGCACCGGTTAATGCAAATCGGAGGCCATTTTTTGGCCGGTTCGGGGCCCTTTTGACCTCCGATTCGCGTAAATAAGGTATTGTTGGAAAGCCCTCGAAATTTCCCACCTTTGAGACCTTATCTATTGTGGTTTGAGTATGTTAGGCTTACTGAAAAATTGATAAACACTTTTGGTGGCATTCTTGACTCTTGTGTTCACCTAGGTAGCACACCCGAAAGTGGCCCAGCTCACGGGAGGGAGTTTGCAATGCTTATGGGAGGTACGGGTAGACCGCTCGCACCCCTTTTCTCCTTCCAGAGTGAAGGTAGACTGGCTAACCTTCCCAATATTTTACCTTCCTAGCATAAAATTGCCTAGTCCACAGCTATGACCTGGTGTGAAATTGGGTCTTTAGATTATGGACCCCATTTTAGTCTGTTGTGAATAGAATGAAACTCTTGCATATGCATGTCCACGTTCCTTTTGGAACAATTAGCAGTCAGTAGTGGCCTAGTTGAGTGATGCAAGTACTTTAAATAAAGACCTTTCATGTTATTTTTGACAAACTAATTATATAAATATACACTGATAGCCTTGTGAGGTGAAGTATTCCTTAGCTACATTTTGGATGGAGCGGCCATTGCAATTAGGTTCACCTCATTGGTGGATGTGACGGACTACAATGAGATGCGAACTTATTAGCAAACAAACTAAGAGAATTGCTTGAACCCTAGGGAAAATTTAGAAATATTGCTTGCTTATGCTGAAGGTTCCAAAGGTACGAACTCATTAGCAACAAGAGTAAGAATGGATTTGAACCCTAGGGATGAACTATTGTTAGCAACAAGTAAGATACCAGGAATATCAATATCACCCTGGTTAGAACTCCCATAAAGGATCTTCTTGAACCTTAAGGGTGAAATGGAGTTTGGGGATTAATGATGAAATGAGAATGAAAACGTGGGGGCCTAAGAGACTAGGTGTTGGTTTTGGGTGTGGAGATGAGCTAGCCCTCAGGTACATGTGTGCTTGATGAGGTGTGGCTCATCATAGCTAAAATGCCCTTGGGAGATTGTTGGAACATTTTTCCACATCTTGGTTTGGTGTTAACAAAATTATTCTAGATTAATGTTTGTCATTGAGTGCTTTTTAGATTTAGGTGAAGATCAAGGCAAATAGGAAATGATGGAGACATGATGATGAGAAAAACATCATGAAAAGGAGGAGGCAAGATGACAAGGATGATGATGGGAACACCATCATGAGTCATAACTGGCCCATTTTTATCCAATTAAGTCAGCAAATGCTCCTACATAACTGCCAGAGAGTCATATTTCACTACATAATCATTCTAAGGGAAAAATAAGAAACTAGGGTTAAAACTGTAATTTTACCAGCATATCATGAATACAGTACAACCATGGGTTTTCCTAGAGGTTAATTAAGGGTTAAAGGGTCCTAAAAGGCTAACAAGTGGGTTAGAACAATCAGAAAAGGGTTTGCACGTGTTTTGAGAATTAAATGACTTTTGAAACCCTAAAAATAGATCCGCTTAATTAACTGAGGTTCTGGTCAAGATAAAATTCACCCAAACCTTCTTAAATTCATAGAAAAATATTCTCTAGGGTTTGTAACCTTCAATTTGACCATCAGAACCCATTTTGACGCAGAATAGAGTCTCAGACAGACATTTGCCCTAATTTAGGTTTTTCCATAAATTACCCAGGCAAATGTGGTCAAAACCAAAAATCCAACTTCACCATTTGATTCCTTAGGTTCAAATTAGGTTTGTACCAAAATTTGGACCCAAGATGAGTTTGTCTTGACCTAGTTTGCAACTTGGTCCTGTCTGATTACATTTCTTCCCTTAACTTTCAAAATATTTTCAAATAGGCCCCTAACTTTCTCATCGTTCTCATAAAAATGTCCCTACTGCTATTAAACCTATTCCTACTTGCTCCGGCGACCTTAATTTGGAAAGAACTCCTTGATTTCTTAACAAATCCCTTTCAAATTTTAAAGGAAAGTTCATTAAGAAATTTTCTTCCTTTTGAACCAAATCCCACACCCTAAAACCTTCCTAATCTCTCATGCGAATGCTTAAGAGATTTGGGTATCAAGGAATTTCCCAACTTCAGCAAGCCTTCCAAGCTGGGGAAGCCTTCTTCCCAAGCTCAAAACTTCCTCCTAAGGTCTATAAAAGAACCTCCTGCTCAAACCGTCCCCCTTACGCTCGAAATCGGCCAAGATTCCCCACTAATTCCTCTCTCTCTCTCTCTTGACCGAAAGCTCCTCAACATCCGGTGAGCCCCTCCATCCATCTTCGTCCTTCGTTTGCAATACCAGCAGCAGAATCATCCTCCTCGTTTCTTCCCGCATCGAGCCATACCAGTCAGCGCCCTAATCTCCTTCCTCTCCGTCTCCCTCTCTCCAGAGTTGTTCTCTTCTCCGACACCGACAACACCACCACTGGCGCCTTCTCCTTCCCACTTCATCCGTTAGTACATTCAACTGATCCCTAAACTCTTCCTCATCACACCAACACTTTCGACATGTCATTTCGACCTCGACCACGCCTTCGCGACTTCGTCTTCCTTCGCTCCAGCCACACCTCCGGCGTGGTACATCTCGCTCCACACACCACTAAACCCCTCTCCAACTACCTCAAAACCTCTGCCACACCTCTCCTCCCATTTCCCCTCTCCTATTTCACCCTATTGCCCCCTCCAACGCTTCACCGAACAAACCCACTTCCATTCATCTCCTCCGTCACCGACTGCCCCCCACATGACCTCTCACGCCACAAGACCATCACCCACACTTTGTCGTGGTCCAACAAAGGTTCTAAGTGAGTTTAATTGGGCCGCAAGGCCGTATTTTTGCTTTCAAGTACCCACCGTCCATCGTCGCCGCTGCCTCTCTCTCCGACCACGAACGCAGTTCTCTAGCCACAATCCCCTCAATTCCACTTCCAGGACAGTGTGCATCACCCCCAGGACCCTTCCCAGGTCCTTCAATTGAAGACCCAGAAGCTGCAGCTCACCTAATTGGCGAAGCATCAGACGCTGCTATTGTGTGAAGAGAAGTCCAGCGGATAGTGCCACATTGTGAACAGATGCCCGCGTGACTACACATTAGTTGAATTTGTCAAGTGGGTTTACTGCCTCCAAACACAGGGTGAGGTTCCTCTCACCCACTCACCGCCTCGTCCGTGACCTCTGCCCGCAGACCTGGCCTGACCTGTTAACCTGCCTAAGCCTCACTCCTCGCTCACCATCCACTGTCAGTGAGCCTGGACACGGGTATGCTAGGTCTGATAACCCGATAACCCCTGTGGCTCTAAGAGAGCGGATCCTAAAGAGAGAAAGAGAGAAGGAGAGCCTGCGTGGGTAGGGGTAGGGTTTTGCTCTTGGTGAGAATCGGCTAACACTTAGCTGAATTCAAGGAGCTTCCCCTGCTGTGTGAAGAAAGCTAAAAGAAGAAGAAGGGCTAAAGGAAGAAGAAGAGTTGCAGAGGCAAGAAAGATAGAGAAGGAAAGAAGAGAAGAACAAGGGCCGTAGCTGAAAGAAGAAAGGCAGAGAAGAGAAAGAGAAAAGAAGAGGAAGAATAGAGAGGCTTAAGCAGTTTAAGCCATCTGATTAGTAAATCAGACGATGGGCTTGATTGCATTTCATTCATATATACATTGAGTTCATTAGCTATCATTGTAAGGAGTATTTGGTGATCTAAATCACCATTTTACTCCATTATTTTTGCAGTTTCACACTTGATCCTAGTTTTACTTTATTCTGAAATAGTTCTTGTTAACAATTTCATAGCTTTCTTCTCTTAAATTGCAATTCTTGAGAACTGAATACCATATTGCCACTTGTGTTCGACCTCGGAACTTTTTCGAGGAATAAATTTATTTGTTTGAATGCTATTTTGGCTATACTGCAACGCGACAATTTTAAAAACACTGATTTTGTGTCCGACCATTTTGGCACCGTTGCCAGGGAGCAACGGGCAATTTAGAACTCTTGATTGCAATTACTGATTTAGATTCTAACTTGCTATATCTCTTTTGCTGTGGTTTATTTCAGGGAAGATAAATTCCGAGAAGATCAGCCGCACATTAAACATGCCAGGGGTAGGTAATTTCTAACTACTCTTTCTCTTAAGCCCCTGATTCTGAAAAGGTTAAAAGGAAAAAAAAAAATCAATTAGGGCTACTTACATTATATTCTTAGATTAATCATCAAGTTGCCTAATTTGATACATTCTACAAACATTCAAACCCTGATCTGTGCACCCATTTGAAGCTAAGGTATCTAAGGCTATCACATTCTTGCTTGAGCACTAGGTACCACATTTTGACAAATTAAATTGAACCAAATTAGAGCCAATTAAGGATTCCAGTTTAGGATTTTTTATAGACACACTTGCTTAATCAAGAATTGATCTTTACAAACAATGTGTGCCTAAGCCTTGATTGAAGTGATTTATTCAAGTAAAACCCTAAAATCAGGCTCTTAAATTCATTTGAACACTAAAAGAGGGACCTAAATTTTTAAGGACAAACAGGTGAAGTTGACCCACCTTGTTGTGTCAACCAATTTTCAAATTAGGTCACTTTTGCACTCAACACATCTAAATTGGGATGTCCTACTCATGAAAATGTTCTCCTCTCTCATGGATAAAGTTGCTCACTTGTACCAAACCCAAACGTGTCCAATCAACACCTGGGTGGAACTTCAATCCAAGTTTTTGAGAAAGTTCTTCCCTATTGGTCGGACAAATGCTTTACAGCACCAGATCACACATTCTACAAAACAAGCAGGAGAACCACTTCACGAAGCATGGAATCGTTTTATGGATCTCATACGAAAGTGCCCCCATCACGGAGTTCCTAAATGGGAACAAGTGCAGTCTTTTTACCAGGACTCCGTGAGGATATTCGATTATTCATCAATGAGACCTGTGGAGGAAACATCATGGGTCAACACGAAGACACCGTGTGGGAGATTCTCGAGAATATGTGCGAGAACTCCATCAATAATGAAAACATGGGCATGTTCAACCAGACGAATGCCCGTACATTAACAAATCCAAAGGGAGCACATGAGACGTAGGGTCGTTCCCCTTCCGTCGACTTGGAACTGATGGCCAGTCATCTGGACAAGGTCTCTATCATTGAAAAGAAGGTGGATGAGCTAACTTGATATTTGTAGTGAGCCACCTCTGCGCAAAACCCATTCATGCAACCACCCTCTGGCAGGGAGGCTGTGCACAACATCTATTACCGACCTTCTTAGGGAATGAATCCATATCCACCCCCATCTGATTCTGGTTTCAGAGGAAACTCTAGACCCACCTACTCTAGTTGGGGGAACTCTGAACCCTCATATTCTAATTTTCCCGAGGTTCCTCGGACCTACGAGGACTTCAACGCCATTCAGAATGATCCATGCTCAAACACTTACAACCTTGGATGGGGTAATCATCCCAATTTCACATGATCAGGCAATAATCAAAATCAGAGACCTCAATATCAGCCCCGACTGCAATCTCCTCGTCCATATCAGCCGCCTCAGCCTTGGCCTAACCCAACTTATCAATCTGGGTCAACTCATACAGATCAAATGACTCTTATCCTTCAAACTCTGGCTGACATTCAGAAGACAAATGTGGCTATGCAAAAACAGCACAGAGACAAGATCACAGAGGTTCGCAATTAACTTGCCCAGATGGCAAATCCTTGCCAACCTGGTGCACTTCCTTCATAACCTCTGCCTAATCTGAATACTGTGTCAAACCAGAGGCGCATTATGAACCCAAATCCAGGCCAAGCTCACTTTGTTTATCAGGCCCCTTCTACTCCATCACCCGACGGGATGGAGGCTTCGACATCGTATACGGGTTACCAACAGCAAGCACCTCTTGTACCCACACCAAACCAAAACCAGGCAGGATTGAATTCTGTTACTACCCGCACTGGCAAAACAACACAGAACCCACCTTATCCAAGCCAAACCCAGCCTGGTAATATAAACCCTAACCCTAGGATAGTCATCTAGGACACCTGTATCCCAGATCAAGAACCTGGACCCATTCTAGAGGAACCATCTAAGGTTCCATTTCCTGAGGCCTTAACCAAAGGAAAAAGGATAACCAAAACCATGGCACCTGAGGAGGATCTGGTTAAGCTCTTTGAGCAAGTCCATATAAACATCCCCTTGATGGGTGCGATACTCCATGTACCTGCTTACGCACAATTTCTGAAAGACGTATGTACACCTAGGCGTAAGCCACGAACCAAAGACGGGAATCCGATCGTATTGTCAGAGCAAGCCAGCTCTTTCATTTTGAGCAAACTCCCTCCTAAGGCAAAAGACCCAGGCACCCCTCTGATCTCCTGTGAAATCGGTGATATACGATTTGACCGAGCTTTATTAGACTTAGGAGCCTCCATAAATTTGATACCTACATCCTTACTAGACTACTTCGAGGAATCTAAGCTTAAACCGACAGAAATGACTTTACAACTAGCCGACCGATCAATTAAGTCACCAAAAGGAATTCTTAAGGATGTCATAGTTAGGGTACATGATTTCTATTTTCTAGTGGATTTTATTGTCTTAGACATGGATGCTCCTGAAAATGTGAAGAATACACCGATCATATTAGGGAGATCCTTTCTGGCCACTGCTAAGGCCAATATCAATTGTGAGGAGGGCCAAATTGAATTAAAATTTGGAAGTAAGACACTAAGATCAACATCTTTAAGTCCCAACAAGGAATTAATTGCAGAGTCATAGAACAGATTTGCGATATTGAAGCTATGGTTGACAACTTTATCGAGGAAAAACCAACTATTTCTGATCAACCACAAGAAGATCAAAACCCGCAATTAAAGGAGCTCGAACTCAACCTAGACACAGCCATAGCTCCTTCCTTTGCTCCCAACACCCATCCTAAACTACCCACTACTGCTGACAACCCAGTTTTGGAATTAAAGCCTCTTCCTGATCATCTCAAGTACGTCTTTTTGGGTTCCAATCAGATGTTTCCTATGATTATCAACTCTCGACTCACACCTGATCAGGAAACACGTCTGATTTCTATTCTCCAGCTACATTGAAGAGCCATTGAATGGACTCTCGATGATCTCACCGGTATCAGCTCCTCATACTTCACACATCATAACTACACTGCAGAGGGCTCACGACCATCCCATGAAATGCAGAGACGCTTAAATCTAAATCTGCAGGATGTAGTGAAAAAGAAGATCATCAAGTAGTTAGATGCAGGGATCATCTACTCGATCTCCAACAATCGCTGGGTGAGCCCAATCCAAGTTGTGCCTAAAAAGGGAGGGCTCACCGTCATCACAACTGAAATCGGAGAAACCATACCAACCCGTATAGAAAACTCGTAGAGAGTCTGCATTGATTATAGAAGACTCTATTCCTCCACGAAGAAGGATCATTTCCCACTACCATTCGTTAATCATATTCTCGAGAAACTAGTGGGAAATCGATTCTTCTGCTTTTTGGATGGGTACTCCGGTTATAATCAGGTCGCAATCCATCCCAAGGACCAAGAGAAGACCACCTTCACCTACCCCTTCGGAACATACGCATTCCGAAGGATGCAATTCGGTCTCTGCAATGCACCCGCTACTTTTCAGCGGTGCATGCTTTCCATATTCTCAGATATGGTAGGTGAATACCTTGAAGTCTTCATGGATGATTTCTCGGTATTTGGTGAATCATTTGTCGATTGCCTCCTGTACTTGGTCCAAATCCTCAGGAGATGCATCGATATGAACTTGGTTCTTTCTTAGGAAAAGAGCCACTTCATGGTACCTGAGGGAATTGTCTTGGGATATCTTATCTTTGAAAAGGGCATCCAGGTTGATCAAGCCAAAGTGAATCTGATTTCTAAACTCCCTATGCCTAGCTCAGTCAAAGACATTCGATCCTTCCTGGGGCACGTCAATTTTTACCGTCGATTCATTCCTAATTTCTCAAAAATCGCGTGCCCCTAACTAATCTTCTATCTAAGGATGCCCCTTTTGAAATCACCGAGGAGTGCACTCAAGCATTTGAAGTCCTGCATGATCGAGTTACCCAAGCACATATCCTACAGTTCCCTAATTGGTCTCAACCCTTTGAGATCATGTGCGATGCATCTAATTACGCTGTAGGTACGGTACTTGGGCAGAAAATAAATGGGAAGCCCATGGTCATTTACTACACTAGCAAGACACTTGACGAGTCTCAACGCAACTACATAGTTACTAAGAAAGAGCTGCTAGTCGTAGTATTTGCCCTGGAAAAGTTTAGATCGTATCTTTTGGGTTCTCGTATTATCATTTACTCAGATCACACTGCTATAAGGCACCTCCTTGCGAAGGACGCAAAACCTCGGCTAATCCGCTGGATCTTGCTGTTGCCAGAGTTTGACCGCGAGATTCGTGACAAGGTAGGAAAATAGAATGTGGTAGCTAATCACTTATTCCGCCTTCCTTCTGACACTATCGACCCTTCTGGTCCCATTACTGAACATTTTCCTGATGAGCACCTCCCAACTATCAGATCAGGACTTCCATGGTTTGCTGATCTAGTAAACTACTTGCATCACATCAGATCCCGTCCAATTAGCCAAAAGCCAAGAAGGACAAATTACTTTCCAATGCCAAGTACTACTTTTGGGAAGACCCATATCTCTTCTGCATTGGTGCTGATCAGATCATCAGATGATGTGTTCCAAAAGCAGAAATTTAGGACATTTTATCCTTCTACCATGACCAAGCTTGCGGTGGACACTTCTCTGGTCATAAAACCGCAGCAAAATCCTCCAGTGCAGCTTCTATTGGCCTACGATTTTCAAAGATGCATACAATCACTGTAAGGCATGCACTCGTTACCATACCTTAGGCAGCATGAGCCACCGCGATATGATGCCTTTACAGCTGATTCTCGTATGCGAAATCTTCGATATCTAGGGGATTGATTTTATGGGACCCTTCCCTGTATCGAACAGCTTCGAATACATTCTTCTCGCTGTTGACTACGTGTCCAAATGGAGCGAAGCCATTCCAACCTAAACCAACAATCATAAGGTGGTTATCAAATTCATTCATCAAATCATCTTTTCTCGGTTCAGGATTCCACGTGCCATAATCTCCGATGGAGGGACCCATTTCACGAATGCACAGTTCAGATCACTAATGACCAAGTACGGGGTGTCGCATAGAATCTCGACTTCTTATCACCCCCAAACTAATGGTCTAGCTGAGTTATCAAATCGGGAGATCAAGAAAATCCTCTAGGTCACTGTTCGACCTGACAGGAAATATTGGTCATCCCGACTTCTGGAAGCCTTGTGAGCTTATAGGACCACCCACAAAACCCAATTAGCATGTCTCCCTTCAGATTGGTGTACGAGAAGGTATGTCACCTCCCCGTCGAATTGGAGCACAAAGCCTATTGGGCAGTACAGAACTGCAATCTCAATCTTTTTAAGGCAGGAACCCATAGAAAGCTTCAAATGAGAGAGATCGATGAACTACGCCATGACGCGTATGAGAACTCACAAATTTACAAAGAGCAGGTTAAGGCCTTTCACGACAAGCACATATCCAGAAAGATCTTTTTCCCTGGTTAGAAAGTCCTACTCTTTGACGCCAAGCTCAAATTGTTCCCAGGAAAACTCAGTCAAAATGGATTGGACCATACCTTGTTCGACGAATCTTTGGAAATGGAGCTGTCGAAACCAGTCAACTCAACCACGATTCAGAACCTTTTGTCGTGAACGGTCAGAGACTCAAATCATTCATTGAACTCACCGATACAAACTTGGCTGAGGTATCTTTTACCTCCATTCTCCCTAAGCTCATTGTGCCTGACTGATGGAATTAAACTCAGCGCTTAACGAAAGGCAACCCGTCATTTTGAAAAATCCAAAACCCTTCCTTACACATCTTCTGCTGAACTCATATTGCACTTTAGGGTTCATCCATTAGAACAGCCGACTCCACCGCTGGTACCCATACCCAAGCTTGAAATCGTCCGCAATAGTCACCCCAACCCATTCACCTACCCAACACCTGTTCTAATGAATGATCTAAGCTGAACTCGAACCCACCTAATTTATAATGAGGACATTACAAATCGTAGGCATGGGGGGGTATTAGAGTGCAAAACGCTGTGAAAATCACTTTACAAGAAAGGGTTTCATCAAAAAAATCACATATTCCAAAAAAACCAACAAAATAAAAAATTTTGAAAAAGAACAAAAATAGGAGAAGGGAGGAAATTTTGATGGCATATCATTTTTGAGGAGAAAAAGGAGAGGAGATAAAAATGTCAAAAAGAAGCACAATTTGAAAAGAAAGGAAAAAGAGATAGTCATTAGTAAAAGATTAAGGAATTGACTTAATTCTAGATCAAATCAAAAGAAAGAAAATGAAAGGCAACAAGTGCTAAAGAAACAAAAATACATTAGTAGGAATGTTGATCTTAGGCCTCTTGGGCCGCAATCCTAGGCTTAAAAATTCAAATATCCGCTAAGATCTAGATAATCCTCAAGAGGCTGGGGAAAATGTGAAGATTAAGTATTAGGTCTAAGGCTTAGGGATTATTCGGCCTCGTTAACTAACCTCTGGTTTGCAGGACTAGATAACCTAAGCACCCCAATCCACACACAGTCTAGTTCAGTGCGCCTAAGTATCAAAATCACGCAAATGTGTTAAATCTGTTTTGAAAAAAGTTACCTAGATTAGGATCGACTGATCAACACAAGTTGATTTGGACGAGTTCCCGACGTGGAGAGATGGGAAATTTACCTCAAAGATGTGCAATAACATATCGTCTCCTCGGTGCTTGTCTCCTAAGATATCTAAATATCCTACCGGGGGCATGTAAGCACCTTGTGCTGGTTCAGATGCCATGGGCGACATTATCACAAAATGTCGACTACCAGGGTCTGGATTTAGCTACAGAATGACATGGGTGGGATTATCTCGAAATCTCAAAAGCCAGGGTTCTGGGGTTGCCATGGGCGGTGCTATCTCGAAGCATCGATTGCCAAGGACCTTGCGAGGATTGATGGTGGGAACTAGGAATTCGATACAGACCGTGTTGTAAGGCTAATCCGAAGCTAGAAATAAAAAGAAAAGAGAGAGAGAAAACTCTCCAAAAATAAAGAAAAGTTCTTCTATCTCTCTCTTACAAAAACACACTGCAAACTGAACCTGGGCTAAAACATGTTACAAGTATGGGTTCTTTAATTGCGGAGTTCAACGAACCTTAGGTAAGTTCCTGTGGGCCTTAGAAACCTTCGCGGCGGACTGAGGCTAGAGCTGGTCAGGTCCAAATCTTGGTTGGTACTTGAGTACCTCAAGGCCTCTATCGGCATTCTAACCTAATCTACAAAAAAAAAACACACACATCAGAGTTTTAAGCATCAAAAGGGCATATGGTCTAGAATCAAAGTTGATACCTTGAAATTTTGCTAAGAAACTAGCAAAAGCTAGGCATGGGGGTATGATGGGAACACCATCATGAGCCATAACTAGCTCATTTTTATCCAATTAAGTCAGTAAATGCTCATACATAACTACTAGAGAGTCATATTTCACTACATAATCATTCTGAGGGAAAAATAAGAAACTAGGGTTAAAACTGTAATTTTACCAGCATATCATGAATGCAGTACAACCACGGGTTTTCCTAGGGTTTAATTAAGGGTTAAATGGTCTTAAAAGGCCAATAAGTGGGTTAAAACAATCAGAAAAGGGTTTACATGTGTTTTAAGAGTTAAATGACTTTTGAAACCCTAAAAATAGACCTGCTTAATTAACTGAGGTTTTGATCAATATAAAATTCACCTAAACCTTCTTAAATTCATAGAAAAACATTCTCTAGGATTTTGAACCTTCAATTTGACCATCAGAACCCGTTTTGACCCAGAATAGAATCTCAGACAGACATTTGCCCTAATTTGGATTTTTGCATAAATTACCTAGTCAAACATGGTCAAAACTAAAATCCAACTTCGCCATTGGATTCCTTAGGTCCAAATTAGATTTTTACCAAAATTTGGACCCAATATGAGTTTGTCTTGACCTAGTTTGCAACTTGGTTCTGTCTGATTACATTTTTGCCCTTAACTTTCAAAATATTTTCAAATAGGCCCCTAACTTTCTCGTAGTTCTCACAAAAAGGTCCTACCGCCATTAAACCTATTCCTACTTGCTCCGGCAACCTTAATTTGGAAAGAACTCCTTGATTTCTTGACGAATCCCTTTCAAATTTGAAAGTGAAGTTCGTTAAGAAAATCCCTTCCTTTTGAACCAAATCCCACGCCCCAAAACCTTCCTAATATCTCATGCGAACACATGAGAGATTTGGGTATCAAGGAATTTCCCAACTTCGGCAAGCCTTCCAAGCTTGGGATGCTTGCCTCCAAACCTCAAAACTTCCTCTTGAGGTCTATAAAAGAACCTATTGCTCAAACCGTCCTCCTTATGCTCGAAATTGGCCAAGATTCCCCACTAATTCCTCTCTCTCTCTTGGCCGAAAGCTCCTCGATGTCCGGCGAGCCCCTCCATCCATCTTTGTCCTTCGTTCGCAATACCAGCAGCGAAGTTATCCTCCTCGTTTCTTCCCGCGTCAAGCCATACCATCCAACGCCCTAATATCCTTCTTCCTCGCATCTCCCTCTCTCCGAAGCTGTTATCTTCTCCGGCATCGGCAACACCACAGCCGGTGCCTTCTCCTTCCCACTTCATCCTTTAGTACATTCAACTGATCCCTAAACTCTTCCTCATCACACCAACACTTTCAGCACACTGTTTCGACCTCAACCACGCCTCCGCGACTTCATCTTCCACCGCTCCGGCCACACCTCCGGCGAGGTACATCTCGCTCCACACACCACCAAACCCCTCACCGAATACCTCAAAACCTCCGCCACACCTTTCCTCTCATTTCCCCTCTCCTATTTCACCCTATTGCCCCCTCCAACGCTCCACCGAACAAACCTGCTTCCGTTCATCTCCTCCGTCACCGATTGCTCCACACACGACCTCTCACGCCACAAGACCATCACCCACACACTCTCCGTGGTTCAGCGAAGGTCCCAAGTGAGTTTAATTGGGTCGCGAGGCCATATTTTTGCTTTCAGGTACCCACCGTCCATCGCCGCCGCTACCTCTGTCTCTGACCACGAACGCAGTTCTCTAGCTGCAATCCCCTCAATTCCACTTCCAGGACTATGCTCATCAGCCTCAGAACCCTTCCCAGGTCCTTCAATCAATGACCCAGAAGCTGCAGCTCACCTAATTGGCGAAGCATCAGACGCTGCTATTGTGTGAAGAGAAGTCCAGCGGATAGTGCCACATCGTGAACAGATGCCCGTGTGACTACACATAAGTTGAATTGGTCAAGTGGGCTTACTCCTCCAAACATGGGGTGAGGTCCCTCTCACCCACACACCGCCTCGTCTGTGACCTCTTCCCGTAGACCTGGCTTGACCCGTTAACCTGCCTAAGCCTCACTCCTCGCTCACCACCCACTGCTGATGAGCCTGGACCTGGGTACGCTAGGACCGATAACTCGATTACCCCTGTGGCTCCGGGAGAGCGAATCCTAAGGAGAGGAAGAGAGAGGGAGAGCCTACGCGGGTAGGGGGAGGGTTTTGCTCTTGGTGAGAATGGGCTAACACTTAGCTGAATTCAAGGAGCTTCCCCTGCTGCGTGAAGAAAGCTAAAAGAAGAAGAAGGGCTAAAGGAAGAAGAAGAGTTGCAGAGGCAAGAAAGACAGAGAAGAACAAGGGTCGTAGCTGAAAGAAGAAAGGCAGAGAAGAGAAAGAGAAAAGAAGAAGAAGAATAGAGAGGCTTAAGCAGTTTAAGCCGTCTGATTAGTAAATCAGACGGTTGGCTTGATTGCATTTCATTCACATATACATTGAGTTCATTAGCTATCATTGTAAGGAGTATGATAGAGCCGTTTGGGGCCGCTATTGCCGTTTTATGTATATTGTAGTACAGTCGTTGTAGTATAAGGCAACACAGCCACGGTTATCAAATAAAATTTGTTACTCGGAAATAAAAGAGTTCCCGAGGTCGAACTCAGGGAGCAAGCTGTATTCTAGAAGTACAATGTTTCTTTACAAAAATAAGAGAGAGTGTGGGAAAGATAGATCTGAGTCTTGTGGTTTTTTCTTCTTCTCTTCTTTCTCTTTGCTTGTCTTCGTCTCTTCTTTCTCGGATCTTCTTCAGCTTCTCTTTTCTTTCTTCTTCTTTCTTTCTTCTTTGCGGTGCCTGCTCTTCTTTCCTTCTTCTTCGGATCTTCTCTGCAGAGCGTCGTCTGATTTTCCAATCAGACGACTTAAGTCGCCGCTGCTACAGTGCTGCTTGGTGCTCCTCCTTCTTCTTCCTTCCGTCTTTCTTCGTCGGCCTTCTTCTTCTCTGCCTCGCTTTTCTTCAAGCAGCCATAGCTCTGGCTGCTCCTTTCTTCTTTCTCTTCTCCTTCTTCTCTGCAGTCTGCCTTCTCTTCTTCTTCTTCTGTGCCTGCACACTCACAGATTGGTTAGGGCAAAAACATACTCTACCCTCCCCCGCGTCTCTCTCTCTCAGATTTCGCTCGTAGGATAGCTCTCCCAGAGCTGCCGGGTATTCGGGTACGGGTCGCGCCTGGGTCCAGGCCCACCGGCATGCGGTGGTGGGCGAGGAGTGCAGGTCGGGCCAGGTCCGCGGGGGGTGGTCGCGGACGAGGCCGGGTGATCGGGTGAGAGGGACCTCACCCCGTGTGCTGAGGCGATAAGGCTATTTCACTTTTACAATTTAAACCGGTGTGCGGCTTCAGGATCTTCCGAGGTGGGACTAAATGTCCCACCCCAATTGGGCGCCTGCAGCTGAGAGAGCTGCAGGCAATTGCCGCTGTGCGCGAGGCTCTCTCTTCAGCTGAAGGCCTGGGCAGCTGTGTGGTTGCAATCCGCGTGTCCTGGAGCGCAGGCCTGGGCGGAAGCGAAGCTGCAACTGCAGAACGAAGGAGCTTCACCTATTCGGCAATGGCGGCGAAGGATAGGTAACCTGTTCACAGAGATAAGGCCTCTCGGCCTAGTCAGAAGGTGCAAGGAGCTTTGCCGGAGTGCGGCGAAGCTCGTGTGGTTGGTGGCGAGGCGTGGGGCGGCGTGTAGGGGCTGCCCTAGGTTGGACTGTGGCTGGGGGAATGGGTTTGTTCGGGGGAGTGATGTGGAGGTGAGGAGTGGCAGTGAAGGGGTGGAAACGGTTCAGTGGGATGAGGCGGAGGTTTTGAGTCGGTCGGCGAGTCGTGTGGAGTGGCGGAATAATGGGAGCGACTCGCAGGAGGTGGGCCGGAGGCGTGGAAGGTGATGGTGGTCGGGTCGGTCGAGAGTCTAATTGAACAAATTAAAATAGGGAAAAGAAAGAGGGGAGGAAGAGAAGTAACTGTTACCTACTTATAGGGGCGAAGGAGGCCAGAGTGGGACGACAGTCGTATCGACTGTCGCCGGAGAAGAAGGTGCCCAGAGAGAGGGGGCGGCGGCGAGGAGAGAGCGGAAGAGCGCGCGCTAGGTACGACGCGACGTGGGAAGAGCGGGCGAAGGCAGCTCTGCTGCAGGTATTGCGGTAGAGCGACGAGGAGGAGGAGGAGGAAGAACCGCCGGAGTTGGAGAGCTTCTGCCGGAGTGGGAAGAGAGGAAGGAGGGGGGTGTTTCTCCGTCAGATCCGAGCTACCCAATGCGACAGACGGTGGCGATTTTTATAGAGGTGAAATTAGAGAGGAGGGCGGAGGGAGATGACATGCCTCCCTCGCCGGAGGATGGCCGGATCGCGACCCATACGTTCCGCGCGTTCGCACGGAAGGTGTGGGCGATGACAGAGATCGTGGAGGTGTCCCTGCGACTGCAGACGTCGCAGGGAACACCCCGTTGTCTTGGCAGGGGGTCGCCCTCACCCTGCGCGGCGCCATGACTCGCCGGAGCATGGCGCTGCTCAAGGTTTTGCAGGGAGGACCCAAATGCAAAAATGATGAAGAATTAGGGGCCAAAATGCGAGGGTTTCAAAAGTTGAGGGTCAAAAAGTAATGGATGAGGACCAAAATGTAAAGTCGGTCAAGAAGGTCTCTTCTTAGTCTCAAAATTTTATGCGTGACTAAATGGGACCTAAGGATTCTAATGGTGAATTTTATTTCTAGGTCATACCTTGTTTGACCAGCTAATTTACGTAAAAACCCAAATTAAATCATTAATTGGGTATGGTTCTCAATGTAGGTCAAAATGGGTTCCTAAGGCCAAATTGAAGGTTCTAAACCCTAGAGATTATTTTTCTATGAATTTTAGAGGGTTTAGTAGATTTTTTATTTGCCTCGAACCTCGTGAATTGAAGTGGGTTTGTTTTAGGGTTACAGATTGTCATTTAATTCCTTGGAGTTGCTGTAGCCCTTATCAGATCAGATCATCCCACTTTCTTTCTTATTAGGTTGGTTTGACCTATGTTTGGACCCTGAGTTACCCTGTTTGCAGATTGTGCTGGTAAAATTGCATTTTTACCCCTTATGACTTGTTTTCTTCTTAGACTCAGAATTCTCTGAGTTAAGCCTTTCCTTGAGTTATGTAGGAGCTTTTATCCTCTGTATTAGGTCAAAATGAGCTAGTTATGGCCCATGATGAGGTTCTCATCATACCCCCATGCCTAGCTTTTGCTAGTCCCTTAGCAAAAACTTAAGGTTTCAACCTTTGTTCTAGACCATGAAGTTCTTAATAGCTTCAGATAAGTGCTTTTTCATTTGAGCTTAGATTAGGTTAGAATGCTGACCCTAGGCCTAAAAGGTACACTAGTACCAATCAAGATCCAGATCTGTCTAGCCTTAGCATCAGTCCTTAGCAAAGGTTTTTAAGGCCTACAAGAACTAACCTAAGGTCTATTGGACTTTGTGGATAAAGCACCCGTGCTTGGAATAATTTTAGCCCTGGCTCAGCTCGTAGTGCGTTTTGTAAGAGAGAGAGAGATAGAAAATTTTTCTGTTTGGAGAGTTTTCTCTCTCTTTTTCTTTTTAATTCTAGCTTAGGATTGGCTTTTCAACACGGTATGTATCAGATTCCTTGCTCCCATCATCAATCCTCAAGGGTTCCTGGCAATCAATGCTTCGAGATAGCACCGCCCATGGCAACCCCCGGAACCCTGGCTATTGAGATTTCGATATAATCCCATCCATGGTGTTCCGTGGCCGAATCCAGACCCTGGCAATTGACACTTCGTGATAATGCCATCCATGGAGTCTGAACCAGCAGAGTGCTTACATGCCCCCAGTAGGATATGTAAATATCCTAAGAGACAAGCACCGAGGAGATGATATTTTGTTACGCATCTTCGAGGGGATTTCCCGCCTCTCCGCGCTGGGAACTCGTCCAAATCAACTTGTGTTGATCGGCCGCTCCTACTCTAGGTATACTTTTCAGAATTTTGCGACGCTTCTGCGTGATTTTGATTTTTATGCTTACTGAGCCAGGCTGTGTGTGAGGTTAGGGTGCTTAGGTTACTGAGTCCCGTAGATCAAAAGTTAGTTAACGAGGTCGAATACTCCCTAAGCCTTAGACCTAATACTTCAGCTTTTCATTTTCCTCAACCTCTTGAGGAGTGTCCAGATCTTAATGAGTACTAAGAGTCTATCCAAGAATGCCTAAGGTTTGCGTTCTTACTAATCCATTGTGCACTTTTCAGTTCTTTTCTTGAATGGGGTCTAGAACTTAGGTTAATTCCTTAGTTTCTTACTAATGACTACTTTTTTCTCATAATTTTGTGCTCCTTTTTCATTTTGTTTCTTTTTCTCCTCCCACAAAATTTCCTTTCTCCTCTTATTCTCTTTTTTTTTTTTTGAAAAATTTTTAATTTTTTATGGTGTTTTTGGCATATGTGAATTTTTTTGTTTAAAACCTTTTCTTACAAGTTTTGCACTTTTATACCCCCCCATGCCTAAGGTTTGCAATGTCCTCATTGTGACTTAGGGGGTTTTTTGTTTACTTAGTTCATTCCTTAAGACAGAAATTTGGATGAGTGAATGGGTTGGGATGAATTTTGCGGACGATTTCTAATCCTAGATGCAAGCATCTAAGGTGGGGTCGGCTGTCTACAAGGGTGAACGTTAAGTACAAAAAGGTGTCAGAAAAAGGTTTTGGATTTTTAGGAAAATGACGGGTTGCCTCCCGTTAAGCGCTGAGTTTTACGCCATCGATTGGGCACAATAAGCTCAAGGGAAATGGAGGATATAAGATGATTCAGCCAAATCAATAGAAGTCACATCAATGAACGGCTTGAGTCTCTGACCGTTCACGATGAAAGGTTCAGAATCGTGGCTGAGCGGACTGATTTCGATAGCTCCATTTCCAAAAACCTGTCGGACTAAATATGGTCCGACCCACTTGGATCGCAGCTTTCCCGGGAAAAGTTTGAGTCGGGCATCAAAGAGTAGGACCTTCTGACCAGGATGAAAGATTTTTCTTGAGATATGCTTGTCATGGAAGGCTTTAACCCGCTCCTTGTAGATTCACGAGTTCTCATACGAGTCTAGGCGTAATTCATCGATCTCGCTGATTTGAAGTTTTCTGTGGGTTCCAGCCTTCGAAAAATCTAGATTACAGTTCTGTACTGCCTAATAGGCTTTATGCTCCGGTTCTACGGGAAGGTGACACGCCTTCTCGTACACCAGTCTAAAGGGAGAATGCCTAATTGGGTTTTGTGGGCGATCCTATAGGCCCACAATGCTTCTGGAAGTCAGGACGACCAGTCCTTCCTGTCAGGCCGAACAGTGACTTGCAGGATTTTCTTGATCTCCCGATTTGACAGCTCAGCTAGACCATTAGTTTGGGGGTGGTAAGGAGTAGAGATTCGGTGAGACACCCCGTATCTAGTCATCAGTGACCTAAACTGAGCGTTTATGAAATGGGTCCCCCCATCAGAGATTATAGCACGAGGAATCCCGAACCTTGAGAAAATGTTTTGATGAATGAATTTGAGAACGATTTTATGATCACAGGTTCGAGTCGGTATGGCTTCGATCCATTTGGACACGTAGTCCACAGCCACCAGAATGTATTCGAAACCATCCGAAATAGGAAAGGGGCCCATAAAATCAATCCCCCAAACATCAAAGATTTCGCATACGAGAATCGGCTGCATAGGCATCATGTCGCGATGGCTCATGTTGCCCAAAGTTTGGCAACGACTGCATGCCTTGCAGTGACTGTATGCGTCTTTGAACAATGTGGGCCAGTAAAAGCCGCACTGGAGGACTTTTGATACGGTTTTATGCCCAGAGAAATGGCCACCTCATGCCTAGTCATGGCAGAAAGAGAGGATATTGTTGAATTTCTCTTCCGGGACACATCTTCGGATGATTTGATCAGCACCTATGTGGAAGAGGTACGGGTATTCCCAAATGTAATACTTGGCATCAGAGCGCAATTTGTCTTTCTTGGCTTTCGACCAATCAGACGGGATCTAATGAGATGCCAAGTAATTTACTATATTAGCAAACCATGGAAGGCTAGTACCGATAGTCAGCAGGTGCTCATCGGGAAAATGCTCAGTGATGGGTCCGGAAGGGTCAATTATTTCAGAAGGAAGACGGGACAAGTGATCAGCTACCACATTTTGCTTTCCCGCTTTGTCGCGAATCTCAAGGTCAAATTCTTGCAACAGCAAGATCCATCGGATTAATCGAGGTTTTGCGTCCTTCTTTGCAAGGAGATGCCTCACAGTTGTGTGATCCGAGTATATGATGACACGGGAACCCAGAAGGTATGATCTAAATTTTTCTAGGGCAAATACTACAGCTAGCAGCTCTTTCTCAGTAACCGTATAGTTACGCTGAGCCTCATCCAGTGTTTTGCTGGCGTAGTAAATGACCACAGGTTTCCTATCAATTTTCTGCCCCAAAACTGTTCCTACAGCGAAGTCAGATGCATCGCACATGATCTCAAAGGGTTGAGACCAATCAGGGGACTATAGGATCGGGGCTTGGGTAACTCGATCACGTAGGATCTCAAATGCTTGAGTGCATTCCTTAGAAATTTCTAAAGGTACATCCTTGGAGAGAAGAGTGGTCAGGGGGCGCGCGATTTTTGAAAAATCAGGGATAAATCGACCGTAAAAACCGACGTGCCCCAAAAAAGATTGGATGTCCTTGATCGAGCTAGGCATAGGAAGGCGAGAAATCAGATCAACCTTAGCTCGGTCCACTTGGATGCCTTTTTCCAAAATTAAGTGTCCCAGGACAATTCCCTCAAGCACCATGAAATGGCTCTTTTCCCAGGAAAGAACCAAATTCACATCGATGCACCGCCTGAGTATCTGGACCAAGTGTTGGAGGCAATCGTCGAATGATGTTCCAAAAACTGAAAAGTCATCCATGAAGACTTCCAGATAATCACCTACCATATCTGAGAATATGGCAAGCATGCACCGCTGAAAAGTAGCGGGTGCATTGCAAAGACCGAAAGGCATCCTTCGGAAAGCGTATGTTCCGAAGGGGCAGGTGAACGTGGTCTTTTCTTGGTCTTCAGGAAGGATTGCCACCTGGTTGTAACCGGAGTACCCGTCAAGAAAGCAGAAGAACCTATTTCCCGCTAGTTTCTCGAGAATCTGATCAATGAAAGGCAGTGGGAAATGATCCTTCTTTGTGGAGGAATTGAGTCGGCGGTAATCTATACAGACTCTCCACGAGTTGGCTAATCGGGTAGGAATGATTTCTCCGGTCTCAGTCGTTATGGTGGTGAGTCCTGCCTTCTTGGGCACGACCTGAATTGGGCTCACCTAACGACTATCGGAGATCGGGTAGATGATCCCAGCATCTAACCACTTGATGATCTCCTTTTTCACGACCTCCTGCAGATTGGGGTTCAAGCGTCTCTGCATTTCACGAGAAGGTCGTGCGCCCTCTTCTAAATAGATATGATGAGTACAATAAGAGGAACTTATTCCAGTCAAATCATCGAGAGTCCACCCGATGGCTCTGCGATGTTGCTGGAAGACAGCAATCAGACGAGATTCCTATTCAGGATTAAGGTTGGAATTGATAATCATAGGAAGGGTCTGATTAGAACCCAAAAAGATGTATTTCAAGTGAGCAGGAAGGGGCTTCAGTTCAAGGATGGGGTTATCAGCAGCAGCGGGTGGTTCAGTATAGACGTGAGGTTCAAGGGTAGGAGTTACTGGGTTGTTCATATCTGGATTCGACTCCTCAGTTTGAGGGTCAAGATCTTTCTGCGGTTGATGAGGTATAATCAGGTCATTCTGGAAGTGTGTTTCATCAACCAAAGCCCTAATGTCACAAATCTGTTCGATGACACCGCAATTGATTCCTTGTTGGGCCTTAAATATATCAATTTTCAAGGTTTGATTCCCAAATTTGAGCTCTATTTGGCCCTCCTCACAGCTAATGTTGGCTCTAGCAGTAGCCAAGAAAGGTCTCCCTAAAATGATTGGTGTATCCCTAGGGTTCTCAGGTGCATCCATGTCTAAGACTATAAAGTCTACAGGAAAGTAGAAATCCCGCACTCTCACAATAACATCCTCGAGAATCCCTTTTGGTGACTTTATAGATCGATCTGCTAATTGTAATGTCACCTCAGTTGGTTTCAGCTCAGATTCTTCTAGATGGTTAAGTAAGGATGTGGGTATCAGATTTATGGAAGCACCCAAGTCTAGCAATGCTCTATCAAATTGTGTATCACCTATCTTGCAGGAAATCAGGGGAGTACCAGGATCTTTAGCCTTGGGTGGGACTCCGCTTAAGATTACAGAGCTGGCTTGCTCTGACAGAACAATTGGACTCCCACTCTTGGTTCGCGGCTTACGCTGGGGTGTACACACATTCTTTAAGAATCGTGCGTAAGCCGGTACGTGGTGGATTGCATCCATCAAAGGGATGTTTATGTGGACCTGCTCAAAGAGCTTGACCAGGTCCTCCTCAGGTGCCACGGGCTTGGTTATTCTCTTTCCTTTGGTTAAGGCTTCGGGAAATGGGACCTTGGTTGGTTCTTCTAGGATAGGTCCGGGTTCTTGATCTAGGACAGTGGTATCTTGGATAACTATCCTAGGGTCTTGGTTATCAGGCTTGGAGTGGTTTGGATAATGCGGGTCTTGAGTTGTCTTACCACTACGTGTTGTTACAGAATTTAATCCAGCCTGATTTTGGTTGGGATTGGGTAAGATAGGTTGCTGCTGGTAACCTGCAAAAAAAGTGGAGGCCTCTATCCCGTCGGGTGAAGGAACAGAGGGGGCCTGATAAATCATATGGGCATGGCCCGAGTTTGGGTTCATAACGCGCCGCTGGGTTGGCACGTTATTTGGATTAGGAAGAGGTTGGGAAGGAAGTGTGCCTAGCTGACGAGAATTTGCCAACTGGGCCAGTTGAGTTCTAACCTCTGTAAGTTCGTCCTTGTGTTGTTTTTGGATAGTCGCATTCGTTCTTTGAATTTCAGCCAAAGTCTGAAGGATAAGGGACATTTGATCCTGATTTGGCCCTGATGGATAAGTAGGGTTGGGCCGAGGCTGAGGTGGCTGGTAATGACTAGGGGGCTGTGGGCAGGACTGAAAGGGTGGTCTTTGGGTTTGGGAATTTCCCGCCCACTGAAAATTGGGATGGTTTCACCATCCAGGGTTATAGGTGTTGGAGAATGGGTCGTTTTGGATGGCGTTGAGGTCCTCGCAGGTCTGAGGAACCTCTAGAGAATCATAGAAAGGGGGAATGGAATTCCCTAGGCTGGTGTAGAAAGGATCGGATGACCCTCCGATCCGAGAATCAGATGGGGATGGATATGAATCCATCCTAGGGGAAAATCGATGGAGAATGTTTTGCACAGTCTCCTGTGTGGAAGGAGGTTGTGCAAAGGAGTTACGTGCAGAGGTGGCTCGTTGCAAGTGCTGAGTCAGCTCATCCACCTTTTTCTCAATGATTGAGACCTTGTCCAATCGACTGGCCATTAACTCCAGGTCGACTGATGCGGACAGGCCCTGCGTCTTATGTGCTCCCCTAAGATTTGTCAATGTGCGGGTATTCGTCCTGTCGAATAATCCCATGGAGTCATTGTTGATGGAGTTCTCGCACATGTTTTTGAGAATCTCCCACACGATGTCTTCATGTTGACCCATGGTATTTCCTCCGCAAGTTGCATTGACGAAAAGACGGATGTCCTCACAGAGTCCCTGGTAAAAAGATTGGACCTGTTCCCATTTAGGAACTCCGTGATGGGCGCACTTCCTCATGAGATCCTGAAAACGATCCCATCCTCATGGAGAGGTTCCCCTGTTTGTTGAGTGAAGTGCGTAATCTGATGGCGCAAGGCGTTGGTCCGACCAACGGGGAAGAATTTTTTCAAAAACTCGGACTGAAGTTCTTCCCAAGTGTTGATCGGCCGAGTCTGAGTTTGATACCAATGAGCGGCCTTGTCCATAAGAGAAAAGGAGAACATCTTCATGAGAAAAATATCCCGATTTTGCACGTCTGATCCAAAAGTTTGGGCCAGATGCTTTAGCTGTTTGATGTGCTGGAAGGGATCTTCGGAATTAAGCCCATGGAATTTAGGTATAGCATGAATCATGTTGGGCTTCAATTCGGAATCAGGTCCTCCAGTCGGGATTCTGACTCGAGGCTCAATGGCCACCGCAGCAGGATTGTATGGTCCCGCATCATAGGACGCTGCGGTGGGTGCACGAAGTTTTGGAAGAGGTCATTGAGTCGCTGAAGCTGATTCTCCAGATTGTTTTCTTCCTCAACTGGCTGAGCCATGATGGGGGAAGAAGAAGAGCTTGGTTCTGAATCAGAGGAGAGAATAATGTGGTGGGGTTGCTGCACACACACGGGCATCGAGGCTTGGCCTAGACGAGAGTGAATTTCTAAAGGAGGTCTTAAGGGTGGTCTTAAGGACCTCCTACCGTACATGCACTGTTGGAATAGATGAGTTTATAAGGTGCTGGACCCAATCGAGACACCCAAAAATTGTTGGGTGACTATAGAGGTGCGGGGCAGATGGACCCCTTTATCAAAAAGATCGTCCACCTGAGAATTACCTGGGCAGCCAGAGAGGGTGAGTCCCGCAAAGACCCCTACACGGTAGAGCGTCCCCACGGGTTATAGGGTTTCCCCCACCCGACCTCTCTTGTCACTGCGGTTCCAGGTAGACCAGAATGGGGATCTTGACCTCTTAAGTCTACCAATTTTAGTTTAAGATCAGGGTGCTTAAGGTTTCACTTGAACTTTTAGGTATTTTTGAGTGAAGAAGTGACCTAATTTTAAGGTTGGTTGACCCAAGGGGTCAACTTCACCTCTTGTTCTTTTGAGAGCTTTTGGGTCCTTTCTTTTTAGGGTTCAAGTGGATTTAAGAGCCTGATTTGCTTAGGGTTACTCTTGTATAGATCTTTTCAAACAAGGTTTAGGTACACCTCTTTTTGGGAAGATCTTTTCTTTATTAATAGAAGGTGTGTCTCTAAAAACCCTAGCTTTTCAATTCCTGAGTTGGCTCTAGTTGGACCATTTTAGTTGCCTCAAAAATGTAGTATCTAGGGCTCAATCAAGAAGGTTTTAGCCCTAGTTACCTTAGCTAGGACAGTTAAAATGTGGTGAAATGAAAAATTTAGGCAACTTTGAGGAATTACTATGTATGATGCAGGTAGCCCTAAGTTGATTTTTCTTTTTGTTCCTTTTTAGATTTTTAGGGAGTTTAAGAGAGGGCTAATGAAGATTACCTGTTTGTTGTGCGGCTGCTCTTCCAATTTTTACCTACACATAAGAGAGAGAAAAAGATTAGCAATCTCTTGAAAGAAATTTAAAGCTTCTAGAATAGCCGTTGCTCCCCGGCAACGGTGCCAAAATGATAGAGCCATTTGGGGCCGCTATTGCCGTTTTATGTATATTGTAGTACAGTCGTTGTAGTATAAGGCAACACAGCCACGGTTATCAAATAAAATTTGTTACTCGGAAATAAAAGAGTTCCCGAGGTCGAACTCAGGGAGCAAGCTGTATTCTAGAAGTACAATGTTTCTTTACAAAAATGAGAGAGGGTGTGGGAAAGATAGATCTGAGTCTTGTGGCTTTTTCTTCTTCTCTTCTTTCTCTTTGCTTGTCTTCTTCTCTTCTTTCTCGGATCTTCTTCAGCTTCTCTTTTCTTTCTTCTTCTTTCTTTCTTCTTTGCGGTGCCTGCTCTTCTTTCCTTCTTCGGATCTTCTCTGCAGAGCGTCGTCTGATTTTCCAATCAGACGACTTAAGTCGTCGCTGCTACAGTGCTGCTTGGTGCTCCTCCTTCTTCTTCCTTCCATCTTTCTTCGTCGGCCTTCTTCTTCTCTGCCTCGCTTTTCTTCAAGCAGCCATAGCTCTGGCTGCTCCTTTCTTCTTTCTCTTCTCCTTCTTCCTCTGCAGTCTGCCTTCTCTTCTTCTTCTTCTGTGCCTACACACTCACAGATTGGTCAGGGCAAAAACATACTCTACCCTCCCCCGCGTCTCTCTCTCTCAGATTTCGCTCGTAGGATAGCTCTCCCAGAGCTGCCGGGATTCGGGTACAGGTCACGCCCGGGTCCAGGCCCACCGGCGTGCGGTGGTGGGCGAGGCGTGGAAGGTGATGGTGGTCGGGTCGGTCGAGGGTCTAATTGAACAAATTAAAATAGGGAAAAAAAAGAGGGGAGGAAGAGAAGTAACTGTTACCTACTTATAGGGGCGAAGGAGGCCAGAGTGGGGCGACAATCGTATCGACTGTCGCCGGAGAAGAAGGTGCCCAGAGAGAGGGGGCGGCGGCAAGGAGAGAGCGGAAGAGCGCACGCTGGGTACGGCGCGACACGGGAAGAGCGGGCGAAGGCGGCTCTGCTGCTGGTATTGCGGCAGAGCGACGAGAAGGAGGAGGAAGAACCGCTGGAGCTGGAGAGCTTCTGCCGGAGTGGGAAGAGAGGAAGGAGGGGGGTGTTTCTCCGTCAGATCCGAGCTACCCAATGCGACAGACGGTGGCGGTTTTTATAGAGGCGAAATTAGAGAGGAGGGCGAAGGGAGACGACGTGCCTCCCTCGCCGGAGGATGGCCGGATCGTGACCCATACCTTCCGCGCGTTCGCACGGAAGGCGTGGGCGATGGCAGAGATCGTGGAGGTGTCCCTGCAGCTGCAGACGTCGCAGGGAACACCCCGTTGTCTTGGCAGGGGGTCGCCCTCACCCTGCACGGCGCCATGCCTCGCCGGAGCATGGCGCTGCTCAGGGTTTTGCAGGGAGGACCCAAATGCAAAAATGATGAAGAATTAGGGGCCAAAATGCGAGGGTTTCAAAAGTTGAGGGTCAAAACGTAATGGATGAGGACCAAAATGCAAAGTCGGTCAAGAAGGTCTCTTCTTAGGCTCAAGTTTTTATGCGTGACTAAATGGGACCTAAGGATTCTAATGGTGAATTTTATTTCTAGGTCAGACCTTGTTTGACCGGCCAATTTACGTAAAAACCCAAATTAAATCATTAATTGGGTATGGTTCTCAATGTAGGTCAAAATGGGTTCCTAAGGCCAAATTGAAGGTTATAAGCCCTAGAGATTATTTTTCTATGAATTTTAGAGGGTTTAGTAGATTTTTGCTTTGCCTCGAACCTCGTGAATTGAAGTGGATTTGTTTTAGGGTTACAGATTGTCATTTAATTCCTTGGAGTTGCTGTAGCCCTTATCAGATCAGATCATCCCACTTTCCTTCTTATTAGGTTGGTTTGACCTATGTTTGGACCCTGAGTTACCCTGTTTGCAGATTGTGCTGGTAAAATTGTATTTTTATCCCTTTTGACTTGTTTTCTTCTTAGACTCAGAATTCTCTGAGTTAAGCCTTTCCTTGAGTTATGTAGGAGCTTTTATCCTCTGTATTAGGTCAAAATGAGCTAGTTATGGCCCATGATGAGGTTCTCATCAGAGTATTTGGTGATCTAAATCACCATTTTACTCAATTATTTTTGCAGTCTGACACTTGATCCTTGTACTACTTTATTCTGAAATAGTTCTTGTTTACAATTTCATATCTTTCTTGTCTTAAATTGTAATTATTGAGAACTGAATTCCATATTGCTCCCTGTGTTCAACATCGGAACTTTTCGAGTAATAAATTTATTTGTTTGGACGCTATTTGGCTATACTGCAACGCGACAATTTTAAAAACACTGATTTAACGTCCGACCAAATGAGTCGAGGAGAAGATCATCTTCGACCTTTAGTTTTTCTAGTTTAGATTTTATATTTATAGATTGTATATGCCTCTTAACAAAGAATCAAAACTTAAATCGTAAAATCAATTAGAGGTAAATTAGGATTTATATTGCGAACATCTTCAACATATGCAATTGATTAATTTACTTGAAAAAGGTACTTATAAGCAAGTACCGGCACTGTTCATCAGTACTCGTATTTGCAAGGCACAGGTTTGAGAATTTGTCTCAAACTGTGAACAACAAGTACCGGTACCAACCATGAGTACCAGTACATGTTGGCCATAGGTTGAAGCCTTAATTCTGGCCTGAACCTTACAAGTACCGATACCCATGATGAGTACCAATACAAGTAGGTTACTATGCCCAAGGAATTTCAAACCTGGGAGTCACGAGTACCGGTACCCATGATAAGTATCGGTACCAAGACTCATGTATTGGTGGCAGTGAGCTGCTAGTACCGATACAAGTACTTTAGTACCGATACCAGCTAGCCGTTAGCCCAAAACAGGATGACTAGAATATTAATTTTGTAAATGTGAACATTGGGAATTAAATCCCAACGTCTATTTGACGACTACCTAAGGTCCTAAACTCTATAAAATGAGTCTTGGACTCTTTGTTTGCACACAAGACATACAAGAGACATAAGAGAAAATTCTAAAGCATATAATTAATATTTTCCACCACATATTTAAGAGAAGAAATTGTGTTTGCTGCTTTCCAATCGTGCTACGAGTATGCAAACACATTGACGTGTTTTGTTCACGCAATTCAACACAATTCGCATCCTTCCTAGGTTCTCAAACTAGTATTATCTTATATATATATATTGTTGAGAGGCTTAGGTCTTAGTTGTAAGATCTTTTCTGACTTACACCTGTATTTCATTTGTTCTTGGGCATTTGCTCATTGGGTTGTAACAAACTCATTTTTGTACTTGGGTTGAGGTAACCCGTTAATTACCTTGGTGAGTAAATTGATTTCCTTAGGGTTAGGGGAATCGGGTTAAAAACCCTAATCTAGGAGGCTAAGGTAGTTTAGTACCCAAGTGAGTGGGGAACCACTATACATTTTGTATCCTTTTTTGTTTGAATTAATTGTGCAAATCCTTTTTGTATTACTAAATACTTTGTTTAAGTATTTGTGCACATACCCATATCCTATCTTTTTAGATCCTATCAAGAGGTATCAGAGAGACGTTGCGAGAAGACGTAACAACTCAACTCGCAATGGCATCTACATCAAGGCGCACCGAAGGACAGTCTTCTACCCATCCTGCCTATTTCAATGGGATGAACTTTGTGTATTAGAAGAGGAGGATGCAAGTCTTTCTCAAAGCAATGGATGAGGAGGCTTGGACCCTCATTCAAGAAAAATACTTAGATCCAAAGCAGCAAGAAGGAGTAGCGTGGACAACGAATTAGAAGAAAAACATCGTGAGCAACACAAGGGCGACAAACACACTGTATTGTGCATTATCAAAGGAGGAATTCAACCACATCTCAGTGTGCGAGTCAGCATTTGAAATATGGAACACTCTCGAGGTCACCTACAAAGGTACAAGTAAGGTAAAAGAAACACGTATTTCTATTTTAACAGAAAATTATGAGTGTTTCAGGATGGAAAAAGGAGAAACAATCAAGGACATGTACACAAGATTTGGAGAGATCAAGAATCAAATGAAAAATCTAGGAGTCAACCTGAAAGAGGAGCAGCTTGTAAGAAAGGTCTTGAGATCACTTACAAGCGATTGGTCTCCAAAGACCACAGTGATCCAAGAGGCAAAGGATCTATCCACTCTTCCCTTGGATGATATGATTGGAAGCCAAATGGTGTATGAAGTTCAATTGGAGAACATGAAGTAGAGCAAGGAGAAGGCGACAAGTAGGAAGAAAAGTATTGCTTTTAGAGTAATCATGGAGGACTCAGACTAAACAACATCAGAATCTAAAGATGAGGAGATGGAAATGCTTACTAGGAAATTCCAGAAATTCCTCAAGAAACAAGGTAAGCAAGTCAATAAATTTCAACTAATGTTATTTGCTATGAGTGCAAGAAAAAGGGCCACTTGCGAAAGGATTTCCCTATAAACAAGGACAATAGGAAAGAAACAAAGGAGCTCAAGAAGAAGAAAAAGAGGAAAGCATTTAAAGCGACATGGGATGATAGCGACTCCGACATGGACATCGACTCTAGCGAATTGGATGATGACGAGGTCACACATCTTTACTTGGTAGCAAACTATGGAAGACACGGATAATGAGGTAAATCCTGATTTCTCTTTTGAAGAATTATTAGAAGCATATGAAGAACTATATCATAAAGCTAGGTCATTTAAAAAAGAAAATAAGGTTTTAAAGAATAATTATCAAACATTAGAATTAGAAAAATCATGTTTAGAAATAGAATTAGAAATGTCAAAAGAAGCTAATAATCAGCTGTATGTAAAGATATTAGAACTAGAAGATATTTATGAGCACTTTGAAAGGACTTTGAATAATCTTAAAACAACTAGGCTAAATATTGAATTTTGTGATTCACTAAAATCAAAATTTCAGAGTAAAAGAATATACAAAATAAATCACATGCACCAAGACATGCATGGATGTACCAAAAGGCCAAAAATTATAAGAATTATAGATCTAACACAAGAGAGGTCTATAAATCTCAGGGTTTGAAACGTACTAACTTGAAAGGACCCACAAGAAAATGGGTACCTAAAAAAGATATTTTACATTGTTTTGCAGGAATAGATCAATGAGATCAGTGGGTGTTCACTGCACACAACGGGACACTTCAACCATTCTATAGGCTGAATGAAGACCAAGAATGATGGCCTAATGGAGTTTGGTACCCACATTCATCATTCTACTATTGGTAAATGTTATGGTATGATATTATTTACCCTTTCATTTTTTGATGGTTGACAAAAAGGGGGAGAAAAATAAAGGGCAAATAGTAATATTTTTAGGGGGAGCATATATTGAGGGGGAGGATTAAATTAAAAGTTTTTCCTTCATATAACATTGCTAAAAAAATTATAATATTTGCAAGATAGTTTCGTCAACACCAAAAAGAGAGAGATTGTTAGAACCTTGCTCCACATCTTATTTTGGTGTTAACAAAATTATTGTGAATTAATGTTTGTCATTGAGTGCTTTTCAGCTTTAGGTGAAGATCAAGGCAAACAGGAAATGATAAAGGCATGATGATGAGAAAAAGATCAAGACAAGGAGGAGGCAAGATGACAAGGATGAGTCGAGGAGAATATCATCTTCGACCGTTAGTTTTTCTAGTTTATATTTTATATTTATAGATTGTATATGCCTCTTAACAAAGAATCATAACTTAGATCGTAAAATCAATTAGAGATAAATTAGGATTTATATTGCGAACATTTTCAAAGTACGTAATTGATTAATTTACTTGAAACAGGTACTTGTAAGCAAGTATCGGTACTGTTCATCAGTACTGGTATTTGCAAGGCACAGATTTGAGAATTTGTCTCAAACTACGAACAACAAGTACCGGTACCAACCATGAGTACCGGTACATGTTGGCCATAGGTTGAAGCCTTAATTCTGGCCTAAACCTTACAAGTACCGGTACCCATGATGAGTACCGGTACAGGTAGGTTACTATGCCCAATAAATTTCAAACCTGGGAGTCACAAGTACCGGTACCTATGATGAGTATCGATACCAGGACTCATGTACTGGTGGTAGTGAGCTGCTAGTACTAGTACGGGTACTTTAGTACCGGTACCAGCTAGCCGTTGACTCAAAACAGAATGCCTGGAATATTAATTTTGTAAATGTGAATGTTGGGAATTAAATCCCAACGTCTATTTGACGACTACCTGAGGTCCTAAACTCTATAAAATGAGTCTCGAACTCTTTGTTTGCACACAAGATAAAACTCTAGAGCATATAATTCATATTTTCCACCACATATTCAAGAGAAGAAATCGTGTTTGCTGATTTCCAATCGGGCTACGAGTATGCAAACGCATTGACGTGTTTTGTTCACGCAATTCGCATCCTTCCTAGGTTCTCAAACTGGTATTATCTTATATATATTTTGTTGAGAGGCTTAGGTCATAGTTGTAAGATCTTTTTTGTCTTACACTTGTATTTCATTTGTTCTTGAGCATTTGCCCGTTGGGTTGTAACAAACCCGTTTTTATACTTGGGTTGAGGTAACCCTTTAATTACCTCAGTGAGTAAATTAATTTCCTTGGGGTTGAGGGAATCGGGTTAAAAACCCTAAGTTGGGAGGCTTAAGTAGTGGAGTACCCAAGTGAGTGGGGAACCACTATACATTTTGTGTCCTTTGTGGTTTGAATTGATTGTGCAAATATTTTTTGTATTACTAATATTTTGTTTAAGTATTTGTGCGCATAGCCATATCCTATCTTTTCAGATCCTATTAGACATGTGTATAGTGTTAGGACTTCATGAAACAAGCATTCATATATAAGAAAGGACTTTAATTTGATGTAAAATGCTTGCAATGTTTGTTTTTAAATTCTTTGTCAGCTATTCTTTAATGTATCTAACTGTCCAATATGAAGATTGAATGAAAATTGGTGTTAAATTCATAATTAATGGATCAAATACCTTTCATGTGATATGTTGTGGTGGTTAACTTTCTCAACATAATTAATTAAGTTAATTATGCTTAATTATGTGCGAAAGAAAGTAACTTAGGTCAACTTGAATTCATGTCGATTGAGTAGTATAGGGTCAACTTAACCTAACATTTTAGATTGAGTCTAGGTCGTTCGCTGGAAGGCATAACTTAATTTAAATTCACCACTAAATCCTAAGCTACTTATGAGAATTATAATTAAATTTACTTTAAAAATATGAATCTTGCTTAAGGATTTCCAATTGAAAACATGTAAAATTCTATAAAGAAAACATATTTACACATATGATTTGCTATTACAAACAAGTAAACATGTTTATTTCTTTAATTTCTTCTTATTTACAAGAGATTAAGGCAAGAAAAAGAAATTCCAATGAATATATGCCTTATTACATCGTTTATGCTCAAAAAGAAATTAGTAGAATACAAGAAATTAGACCGCTATTTATTCTTCTTTGTCTTCAGCCTCAATCCTTCTTCTCTTCTTCTCTCTCTCCCTCTTTTCTCTTTTTACCTTTCTCTTAATCTTTCTGTCTCGAGCTCTTCTTCCATTTACCTTTCCTTTGCTCTTTTGCCCGTTTATTCTATTCAACCTCAACGAGCTCTCCTCTTCTTCTCCTTTTTCTTTGCAACAAAGTTGAACCGAGCTAACTTGAACCCATCTGAACCAAAAATTTGGTTTTAAGGTTGGCGGCAAGGATCGGTCGGGGATACACAGCACCCCTCTCAGGGTGGGACCAGACCCTACTAGGTCCACGCCTAGTTTTTATTCGATTTGGTTTATTTCTGATTCAGCATAGTTTTCGATGAGTCCATTTTAATGGACTATTTTTACGCCTAAGTTAACTTTATTCTTACATTTTATGTTTGTTAATAACTACATTAGGTCATAAAATAATTACATGCGTCATTACTTAAGTTTACATTTATTCTATTGCATTCTATAACCTATTATGTAATTATTTTATGTTTCATTATTGTAGGAATAATTTTGCAAAGAAAAGGGTGGTGAAAAGAAATACCCCCCCCCCGAGGATCTCTCAACCTCCGGCCGGCCTCAACAAACCCAAAATAGCCGTCAGCCAATTTTAGTAAGGGATTTGAAAATCCCTTGACTTGCGCAGGGGAGGAAGAGCGGATGGGGGGAGGAGATAAAAGAGAAGATCTGGTAGATTCCCATCTCCACCACCGTGAAGAGAACCTGCACTATAGACCCTTTCAACCCTCTCCAACCAGTGAGCACCTCCACCACAACCTCCACGCAACAGCGCTTAAATTTTCTCCCTTGTGCTACAAGTGTGCCCATGTGCGCACAACCGCAGCCCTGCAAGCGCGCTCCATCTTCTCCCACCGCACGCCCACAGCCCTGCAAGTGCGTCTCATCTTCTCCCACTGCGCACTCTGCAAGCACCGCAAGCGCGCGCCTATCCGTCTCCTTCTTCCTCTGCTTCTCTGCAGCAGCTGCACACGCACACCGCCACAACCTCCAAGCACCAGAGCGCTCCTCCAGCCTGCCCAACCTCTTTACGTGCGGCTCACCCCCCGCGCAACCTCGTCAGCCACACTTGCTGAAACCTCACCCTTGTGCGCGCAGCAGACCACTCACAACAGACCGCACGCCTCCAGCCTACCACTCATCTCCGCTGGCATCAAGCATCCGGCTGACCGCCACTGGCCACCTCCGGCCGTGCCTCCACCGCCATCGCGATCACCTCTCTCCCATGCACCGCCACCGGGCCTTGGTCGGCCGGCCACCAAGCCTTCACGCAAGCAAAGAAGAGAGTGGAAGTCTCCTCTGTTTTGGCTCACATTAAAAATTACATTGCATGCCATTGTCACTTAAATATTGATTATTTTATTCAGGCAAAATTGCATGGGTGCACTTATAATTTCATGAATTTACTTAACTTGTGTTATGTGCATCATTTAACATTGAAATTTAATTCAGATTTGGATGCAATTCAAACTTACATGATATGCCACTACACATGCATCATATACATACTTTTGGGAGCTTGATTCCTGACGTGAAAACTACATAAATAGCCTTGAACTTTTAATGAAATTGCAAGTTCCATTTAGAGTAGCATATTCATCAAATTGAAGTCGCGAAGGTGTCTGCAAACATTATAACCCTCTACTCGTGAATTTATTGGTCATATTCCTCCCTGTGGATATGACATCCATTTCGTGGTTTAAATTGATATTTATTTTAATCTTTGATTAAGAGATTTCCACCACATAAATTACAACGGCATATCATTCTATTGCTATTTCAATTAAGCGAAACTCTCTCTCCTAGTTTCCAGCCTCTTCGGCCGATGGCCTCCCAGGCCCACATGCACACGCCCTCATGGGCCCACGCTTGCATGCCCACAAGCGCACACACACTCGGGCATGCGCTCCGCACGCACCCACACACACATATGCTCATTTGTGCACCCAGCGCTGACCACCGAACAGCCCCATGCAATTTTTAGTTTTATTCACAGGCGGGTGTTTCTCCTTCGCCGATGTGGGACTAACTTTTCCCCTTCCAGACCAAGAATCAATCAAAGGCTTCGGCCATCACAGAGCTCCAAATCGAGCAAATAAAAGCTCGTTGGAAAGCTCTAAGGTCACTCTACACGATTACAGTATCAGTTTGATACTCGTGGAAGGTTTTGCTCTTCAATTTGAAAGGCGAAAATTCTGGATCACCACGGCCATTCTGGCTTGCAGAGGAGTGTTTCAGCTCTAAGGGCCTGCAAGGTGTCTCTTTGACCTCAGACGAGGTGCTGACTAGGTTCAGAACGTATTTTCGCATCTACAGGTGAAGGAAAAGGACTCTGAGGAGCTTCAGGAAGGCGAAGAAGCTTAAGAGCTTCACTAAGGAGCTTCAGAGCATCATTTCAAGTTCTGTTTAGTCCAACAGATAGCTAGAGATCTACTTTATCAACTCAAACAACCTCTAAAGGTTGTTAAGGATCTATCTGTCCAAATTTTTCCTTTGAAATTCATCAAAAACTCACTGTCGTCAGTTTGGGTTCAAAAACAACCCAAACTGAACAGTAATCGAATTCTTCTATAAAACTGATCAGAGTTCATCCAAATTGAATTTGTTCTATTTAAATTTATCCCAGGAACAAATTGAATTTATCAATTCTTCTCACTGAATCCTAAATCTACATATCAGACTTAAGGTTGGCCATTAAACCTTGATATTTGACTTTCTAAATTAGGTCATCTCAGATGAAATTAATGCCTTAATTCACTTCTATTTCTCCTCAGGAATAGATTCAGAATCTCAGAAGGAAGTTTCAACTAGGATTTCTAGGGTTTCAAGCCTGTCACCTGAGATCCTAAGTGAGTTTGTTCGACAGAACAAACTAAGGTCTATCTAAGTGATTAATCTATTGGATTGATCTCAGGGCATCCTTCTGATGCTACTAGACCTTTAAAATGAAGCTTAATCCTAACCAACAGTCACCTCCAACTCTGCTGGAGTTGGAAAAGATAGAGATCTAGATGCATCTCCAGGTCTTAAAACCTCAAACAAAATGCTTCAAAATGATCAGTGAACCTCAAATAAGTGATCTGGAGCTTCACGCAAAGTTCAATGGGCTAAAGAGTACATTTTAATTCACCGAAGCTTGCCGGAGCTCCGATGAGTTCAGATTATGGCTAAAAGTGTATAAACGACATTAAAACATGCCATGGATGATCTGAAAAGCTTCCTAAGGTCACAAGGAACCTCAGGAACACATTAATTTCTTTAATTATTCATCATACTGAAAGTTATGCTTTGAATTCACATTGATCAGATTCTGAGTTCAATTGAGCTCAGGACATGTTTTCTCACTCAATTGAGTGGAGAAAACACGTCAGAAGGAAGTGGCGATGAAATATAAGTGGTTAATTAGCTATAGGAACTCCTCCTAAGCCGCCATTGACAGCGAGCTCGGGAGAGTAAGTGAATTTAGGTGTTTAAGTTATAGGTGATTATTATTCAAATTAAAGTGAAGATAGGGGCCCTTAAGTGATGGTTAAGTGGTGGAGGGCCCCAGTGGAGGTGGATTAGGCTCAGATACTTCCACTATGGACAGTGGAAGTAGTCCATAGCGGAAGTATCTGGTGAAGGTGGAGGTGGATTAGGCGAATAGGTGATCAAATCAGGGAATTAAGGTGTAAGAAGTGATCATGGAAGATTAAGGAAGGTGATCGATGTTTTAAAAAGACAAAAGAATGCTCCAATCAAGCTCAACGAGCTCACCAGAGCTGAGGAAGATGACTGAAAAATCTAACATTAAGTCTGTCTAATCTACCTAACTAACTATTCTAATTAAACTACTTACCTAACCTAGTGTTACCTAGACGAAGGGGGCAGAAGATATTTGTCGAAGGTCCTTAATAGAGGAGGAAATCAGAGGGGAAGGGAAAGAAGTCCGACGGGTGTAGCGGAGTGAAGCAGAGGAAATCCAGCGTCAGCGCTGCGTCAGAAGACTCAGCTGACGTCGACGGAGATCCAGAGCAAGCAAAGGTGGATGAAGGAAGACGGAGGAAGCGGAGGAAGGTCGCTGGATTTTGGAAAGAATAGCCTATTGGTTAGCTCAGTGGAAGAGGAGGGAAGGGAGCTAACTTGCTAAAATCGAGGGTGTGGAGGGGTATTTATAGGTTGCGGCGGCTGAGGAGGGTTTATCTGGATGGAGAAAGGTCAAGGAATGAAGTAACCACCGATGTCTTCTCCGACACCGATGAGGTTAACTTCAACCCTAAAATGGGATTGCAGCTTCATCCAGACCGATGGATGAAAAGAGGATGGTGAGCACAAGCTCCAGGAGCTTGGAAAGGAAGGAATGACGTCGGATTTGCAGTGATCGGTAGGCGTTTGCACCTCCTGTCGTCAACCGTCGAGGAGGCTGAAGAAAGAAAGAAGAAGAAGAAGAAGAGGTTTTCAGGGACTTACCTGTAATGAAAATTGAGGACCTAAGTGAAGAATAAGGACTTGATTGAAATAAAACATAAGGACTAAAATGTAAACTAAGGTTTTCAAGGTTTATTTTAATTTAAATCTTTTTCAACTTTTTATATATGATTATAAATAAGAAAATTATTATATTTAGCCCTTGAATTTACATTTTTGACCTTTTTAATTTAATTTATTTAATTAAGTAAGGTTACTTAAGTTATTACATACTTAGTTATAAATAATACTTAAGTTAGTTAACACATTAATTAGATAAATTACTGGTGATATTCCGAGTCCAAATATCAATTAAATTATTAATATTATTAATTGGATAATAATATAGCATTTTTAACTTATTTTAAGGTCCTTTACTATTTTATCCCTTATTTAATAATTAACTCATATATTTACATATTCCTAGCTAGTTAACTAGGAAGACTAGTTAATTAGGGGTAATTAGAGACCATGATAAGCTTCTCATCATGTTGCACATAATGAAGGTTTTAAATAGATGTTTCAGCTGTCAACTTAAAATGAGGTCTTTGGTTTCATGTTTTCAATTCATTTTAGGCCTCATTTAGGTTAGGATTGTATATAAACAAAAATGATAAAAAAATCACAAAAATAAAATAAACCCATCTTGAGTAAGATTAGGTATTTTTCTAAGTGTCTACAAAATTTCAAAGTATTCCGAACCCCCAGCTTGGTAAACATACTAGCCGACGGTTTGGTCTACTTTGAAACAAAATAAAAGGAAACACTTCAAAAACCCAAAAAGAGTTCCTCTCTCTCTCATGTCATTCTTTCTCTCTCATCTCCTACCCATATTATATATATAAAAATCATAAAAATCAGAAAACACTCAAAAATACTTAAAAATACCTTATACATTGTATTTATACTTGTAAATATAATTTAATACTAAGCTATATGTAGATATTGCAAAATATGTAAATAATGTACATAAATAACTTATAATTATATTCTATAAATTTAATTAAGTATTTTGAATGATTAACTATATAGATAACTTTGTTGTATAGTTATATATTAATTTATATTAACCTAAATGCATATAATCCTAAGTAATTATAAATACCTATGTATATATCTATAACCATATTTAATAGTGTACATACATATTTAAATAATTAATATATACTGTATTACACCTATACATTAATTTAATTATGTATTTATTATAGGTAATTGAGTTATTACGTTAATTAGGTAAGTTATTAACTTAAAATAAAATAAATTAGTACATTAAGTTATTACTAAAGTAATATATACTGTATATGCATATATAGTAATTTTAAATATCTTCAACTTATTTAGACTATATTTGTATTATATTACAGTATTTATAACTTAAATATGTATATACTTATTTAAAACATGTATGCAAATGTAAATAAATTAAAATAAAGACTCTAAAATAAATTTAAAATGTTTAATAAATACTTTAATATATAAATTAACTATTTATAAAGTCAATTTCATGATTAATTTAACAATTTGTATATTAATTACCTAATTAAACCTTAATTTAAGGTACACAATTCCCTAACTTTAACTGATGTTAATATATATTTAAATAACTTATTTTGGTAAATTAATTGTACAATTATGTAGACCTATATAAGGGCTTACAACCAATTTAATTTAATCTGAATCAAATCTTAATTTGGCCCTCAAATCGAGTCTTGAAATCACGTAATCAGAACTGAACAGAGTGTTGTGCAGCACTCAAATTGGCGCTATGACAGTGCCACATTGGTGGCATTGGAGCACGCTTTGCGACATAAAGGTTTTTGCACTAATGCCGCTTCAGTCGACAGTGCTAGGCGCATATACCATTATCCATCCCCTCTCCCGTCCTCGAGCATAATGGGTATGATTTGGAAGAGTACGGGCTGGGGACCGTGAACTGTGTTGGGCCTTGTATTGGGCCTGAAATAAAATGAATGAAAATGTACCCTAAATGAACTATGGGTCGGCTTAGTACTGGTCTGATCCCACCCTGTTGGGTGTTGTGTTTCCCACAAAAGGCTGGTCCGCTCATTAAAAAACCAGTTTTTGGTTTAAGTGAGCTGAATTGAAGTGTTTTGTGTGAGAAAGGACTCGAAAAAAATGGCTAAGTGTTGTGCAAATGAGCTAAGAGAAGAGCGTGCATCAAAAATGGCTAAGTGTTGGGAGCTTGTTGCTTGTGTGTGTGTGTACTTGTATATATGTATAATATGTATATGTATAGAGTATATGTATGCAAATACTATAAGTATATAATAAATATGTATATGTATAATAAATAAAATATGTAAGTATAATGTATACGTGTATATACATAATATATATAAGTAAAATAGATTGTATATGTATATTTGAGCCTTATATATATATATAAATTCTAAGGCTTCAGTGGCAGTTGTATCTGTCATTGTAGATTTATAATTATGTTAGTAAACATAGTCATTTGCCTTATGTTTTGCACATATTTTACTAAGACTATAGTGACATTTAAGTTATACATTACTGTATATATAATATATGTTATTAAAGTTAATAGTATATGTTAGTATATTTAGTCTAGTGTATATTAGTAGTTGTTTTTGTACCTACACTTATGTATTAATCAGGATAGTTGTACATGACTAACACAGGATAATCATCATAGTTTTTGATGCCTATTTAGTTGTAAATATGTTTAAGATATTGTAGTTAAAACTAATTGATTCTTTTGTACATAATTGACTAATTCATTCAATATTAGGTTCACTGATTTATGTTGTAAATAAAATTAACATTTTTTAAATAAAAGAACATTTTTGGAACATATAGAGTGATGTATATCAATAACTGCCTCCCAGCGAACGACCTAGAATAAATCAGTAAAAATTATGTAAATAAATAAAATGACGTGACATCTCTTTGCATTATGACGACTATACTACGACAACGACATTTAAAACATTGTTTTTAACATGCAAAGGATTTTTGCGATCAATTTTTGACGTCGTTGCTAGGGAGGAAACTCTCTATACCCCAAAATTTTTCATTTATTTTTTATTTGTAAATATTTTTTATTTCTTTGGATATAATCATTCATTCATTCATATTCTTTGTTGTATATACATTCTTTCATTCAATTTATTCTTTGATTTGTTTTTTTATATAATTGTCTAACTAATCATCTCGTGTTTTTGTAGCACTTGAGGAGGAGTAGGAGTGGTGTCGTCTTCCAGGTGGAGTTCTTCTTCCTACTGAATTCGTTGCACTTTAGACATGACTTCTAGGAGTTTTTTTTAGGAGCTAGAAATTTTCTAGTTTTTATTAGGGTAGCATAGATTAGTATAGTGGTAGTTTACACTTAGGTATATGCTTAGGATTATATTTATTAGGCATAAGTTATGAGAGCATGTTCTCACACATTTGTGTAATAACTTGGACTCTCTAGATGTAATGACCCGTTACGCTTTTAGCCTTTTAAGATGTCTGGAGTTCCAGCCAGACGTCTGCCCAAATGTCAGGACCCATTCTCGGATGTCTGAAAGTGGAATTTTTGTACTGCACTTTGCGCTCTGCACGCGGGTGGCGCGCAGAGACCGTTCCTCTCTCTCTCTCTTCCTCATCTCCCCCCGAACCCTAAACCCCACACCCTCCTATATAAACCCCTCCCTTCCCCTCTCCTCTCCTCCTCACACCCCAGCCAGCACCACCTTCTGATCTCAAGTGAGGCGAGTGGAGGGCGAGCAAGGGAAAGCAAGAGGGAGGAAGGAGGAGAGCGCGGGAGGAGGAGGCCTAAGGTCGATGGAGCTTCGGTGGAAGCTCGGCGAAGCTCCGTTGGAGGCTCGGCGAGACTTGGAGGGTCTCGGGGAGGCAGCTTTCGACCCTCTGCAGCCACGGGAGGGACTGCGGAAGCTCCTGCAGGAGAGCTCTCGAAGGAGACAACTCGCAGGAGAGGTTCTGATACTGGGATTTTTCCAGTATCAAATGTCTGTAGAGTCAACCAGATGACCATGGCGGTAGCTGGATGTCCGGGTCTCGGGCCGGACGTCTGAAAGCACACGCAGTGCTGAGGTACGTGCTTTTGCGCGGTTACGGCCATGCAGGCCTCACCGCAGAAGATTTGTACTGCCTAATTTGGACCTGCGAATTTCGTAGGCAGGTAAAGGTCCTTGGGAAGGTGCGTGGGACACTTTCCACACTTTTTTGGACGTCTAATCACATCACCAGACGTCCGGAGGTGCTTCCAGACAACCGGAGACATTGTCCGATGTTTGGACATGTCTTCAGACAATTGCAGAGAAGGTTTGGATATCTGAGGATACCGCAGGAGACACAAGGTAAGATCTGACGCCTTTTAAGACATCTAAGATTATTCCCAGATGTCTTATTTTGAACAGTAGGCACATTTTTTACCTATTTAGGGTCCGATTGGGGTCCGTTTTACACAAACTAAATACCTGCACTTTCCTCTCGAGTTCTTTTACGTACTAGAGTCTGTTATACACTATTCTGAACTCTCCTTTTGTGATGTATTCCCTAGTATAGGGTTTCAACCTGCTGTGCGTTTAGAGCTCGCAGAGACGTCTGGGCCTGCGATTCAAGCCCCCATTACTCCCGTGTTTTCTGGTAGAGTGGTTTAATTCCATTATTAATATTTAAATAAGAATGTGCCAGTGGAAATAGTCGAATGGAACCCTATGATGTGGAATGAACCCTAGGGTAGAGAAATGAATGAGCCTGTCTGTACTGTATGGTTTACTTACATGCGTGATTAAGATAAATTGCTAGCAAATACATGTATTATAATTACGAGTTGCCTGTTAAATTATGAGCTGCCTGTATTTAAGGAACAATTACCTGTGGAATCACCAGTTGCATGTTATTGAGAATTGAATTATGAAAACACGAGCTGCCTAAATATAGATGAGAAATGAATTATGAAAAATGAGATCTGGATTTGGATAAATGAGGTGAACATGAGCACAAACCCTACGGGGAGTTAGGAGTAGAACTCCTGTGGATAGATGGAAATCTGGAACGTAGACGGGAAGTGTGCTGGCCCTTGAGTACGTAGTACAAAGGAGAGCAACTATCTCCTTTTATGTAGAGTGGATCTAGCCTCCCTTGGGTTGAGACCCGGGTTTAGGATTGGCCACTCTACACCGACTCCTGTTGGCCCTCGCGTACATGGTACCGAGGCAAGCTACTAGTGTAGGGAGGGAGTTAGCCACCCCACATGGCTCGAGGTTCAGCTAGTCACCCTACACCGACTTGTTAGGTCCTCTGGGCAAACCGGGGTAGTCAGACGAGGGTGCGCGGACTGTGAAGGGGTGAGACCCCTATTCTGAGAGGGCAAGGCCCTATACTATTCCGTGTTGTACTTTGAGCATACCCACTAGCAGAAACGACTGACCACGTGTCAATGCGAGGTAGGTACCCATGCACTTATCACGTGTGTCATAGTCACCGCTACGTCTAGACAGTGACCTCGGGGTGGTTGACTGGGTGTAGGACTACCACGGGGGACTCTCTCGGCCAGGAGAGCACCACGTGTACCTCTCCTATATGGAAAAGACTACAATCAAGATTGTTCCCACGAGGAACATGCAAGATCAAGAAATATCTGGATACTTTGAGAAATGGGTGAAACAGAAACATATAAAACAGATAAATAGAAATGAGAATTAAACATGTTTTTACTGTTTTGTACTTAGATAATATAGACACCACTCTACTCAGCGTTCACTGACTCTGTCTTTTCGTAACACTATTTAAGACCAAAAGTTGAGAAGCCCGAGTTTCCGGCTGCGAAGGGTGCTAGGCCCAGTTGAGTCCAGTCGTAGTCTATCTTCAGCACTTTCTTCTTCCTCTACTGTTGTAGTAAGTAATGGACACTTAGTTATTGTTCTGCTACTTCGATTTCTTTTTCGCTTTCCGTGTTGTTGTTGTTGTTGTGGTATGTACTGAGATAGTTGTTCTAATTTCTTTACTGCTTTGTACGTTTCTTCTACTTAATTATATTGCATGTGTGAATGTGGTTTATTTTCCTGCTTTTGGTTATTTCTTGTTGGATGACTAGGTCATGGGATTAGTCGAGGCGAGCTGGTCTCGGGTCCTGTAGGGATCCAGGAACCGGGTCATAACACTAGACCCTTTCTATTCTCTCCCTCTACTCATCTCTCATCGACTCTTTTTTTCGTATCAATTTCTTTTTCATTTTGATTTTTCATGTTGCATTATTAAAAAAATCCAAAAAATTATAAAATAAAATAAAAAGACCAAAAGTATTCCATCTCTTATCTAGCAACTGCATCTTTTAAGCACCCATAGTTAGGTTGCATTCTTCCTGCTAGATTTCAATTCAATCAAATTACATTTTGAAGAATTGCTGGAGTTAGTTACACATTTTCTATCCTTCCTTAGCTCCTGCCATCTCTTGCATGTAACTTAATCTAAAAAAACCATCTTTTGCTTAAAAGAGATTAAAAAGCAAGACTAGTTGCCTGAAAGACATTTCTTAAATATCAAATCAAATTCAAAAGGAGAAATAATAACCTTGCTTGAAACCCTGATTAAGATTTTCATCGATATCTATTGCTTGATTATCGTGTACACACTACACAATCACTTAAGTACACAAACACACGGGTTTCTATCTCATTCACTTGAGCAACCATAAGGTCTAGATTCGCACGTCGGTCTTATCTAGATTCCAGGTGGATTTAAGAGGTCTGCAACTCGTTAAGTTTTCTATAGGATGCGTACAATTGTACTAAAACAGTTGTTTTACGTACTATCATTTTCGCATAGCAAACCCTAGGCAAAATTCAGATTTTCTCGCTTGACTTGATATTGATTGGTCTTTGATTGTTGAGATTGATTGAGATATTGGGATTTCTGATTTTATCTGAGATTGATTGAGTAAGATTGTTTTCTGTTGTGAGTTGTGACTGATATTTTCAAATTCGTTTTTCAAAAACTGACTCATGCACAGTAGGAGATCCCAGAACCCCGAGCTTGTACCTCCCTTGGGTGCTGATGCCCAAGCTTCTACTTCCACCTCTATGCCTTCCACATCCAATCCTATACCTCCTAGACATCAAACTCCCATTCACCACTCCATCCATCCAATGGATGACCACGATTCTGCACATTTTGAGGATTTTGAAGAACTTCCTCAACATCTTTTTGCACACCCTCCACCACCACCACCTCCAATTCATAGGTTCCGACCTCCTCTCTATCCAAACTTTCCTAACCAACCACAACTGAAGAGAGGTCCACAACCCAACCTTCAACACCTGTTTGATACACAACTATAGATGAATACATTAAGCCAACAGCTGCAACAGCTTACTCAAGCAGTTAATCTCCTAGCAAACCCTCATCCCCAGGCTCGTAGACCTCAACTACGGGATTACAATAATCCTGCAGTTGCACCACCTATGCATGCGGTACGCTATCCCGCTAGGGGTTGTGCTGCTAAACTAAAGCCAAATATCATTGCACTTATCCCTCACTTCCATGGTCTTGCTTTTGAGGACCCTTTTTAAAATTTAGAGGAGCTAAAAAATCTCGCCTAGACCTTGGGTCCTCAGGGCCATGATCAGCACACATCGTTGATGAAGATGTTCTCCTTTCCACTGAAAGGTAAGACCGTCTTCTGGTTTAGGACACTTTCTCGGACCACATCGATAGAAACATGGGCTTCCTTGGAACATGAGTTATTAAAGTACTTTCCTGTATGCTGAACTAACACTTTGAGGCGTGCTATCACCACATTCACATAGAATTCAAGAGAACAGATGCATGAGGCTTGGGATTGATTACATGAGCTTATAGGTAAATGTCCCCACCATGGTGTCCCACGCTGGCAACAAGTCCAGATCTTCTACCGTGGGCTCCATGATGACACAATGAACTTTGTAGATGCCGCATGTGGAGGCAATTTCTTGTGTCGGGATGAGGATTCAGCTTTTGAGCTCTTCGAAGGCATGGCCGAAAACTCTATTAACAACGCTTCGATGAGCATGTTTAATAGAAAGTCCTCACATTCCCATTCACATTCGGGGGTACAAGAATCCCAATCCAGCAAACGAGACTTAAAGATTGTAGCTAGTCAGCTGGATAAGGTAGGCTTAATCGAGAAGAAAGTGGATGAAGGATGGAAATTCCTATCTAAACCTTCTTCTTCTTCTTCTTAGTCACCTGCACCACGCACTTCTTTTCAGTTTTCCATAGGGAGGGAAACTGTGAACAACCTACTTGTGACACAACCACCATTACTGGACTATTCATTTCCATATCCTTCACTAGCCGAAGAAACATTTGTTCCTCCTTACACTGAAATCCCTGCACATTCCGAAGCTTCGAAGGAGCTCCATGCCATTCACAATGACCCTTATTCACAAACCTACAACCTTGGATGGCATAATCATCCAAATTTCTCATGGTCAAGAAATTCACGGAGACCCAACTTCCAATAACCTTCTGCACCACCACTACAGAACCTGATCCGAGCAGCACCTCAACCACAACACGGGTATCCACCACGTGCCTACCATCAACCCCAACCCAAGCCTGCCTAATACTCTCAATCTGGGCCAACACGAGATGATCGGTTGGGGGATATCATGAAAGCACTTGCTGACATGCAGCAACAGAATATTGCTATGCAGGAAAGACAGGAAGTGGCATTAGTTGAGATGAGAGCCCAACTTCACACTTGACGGAATCCCGTCAACCACATTCACTTTCATCTCAAATACAACCCAACTCGAGGAACATACCTGCCTAGAGGTTTGTTCAACCTAATCCTCCCCAAGGCCAAGCACATGTCATATCACAAACCTTGCACAATCCTAAACCATCTACACCTTACTCAGATCAGCAACCACCTCTTCTTCCCAACCCTAATTCATCTTCTTCATCTTGATCTGCATTTATTGATTACAGAGGTGGAAGCTATTGATCTTTCTAGACATTATGTGTACTTGGACCTTGAGCCAAGTTTTCTGATTTGATACCCACTCTTTACTTGGGCCATGTACCAAGTATCTAATTCTGATTCATATTGACTGGAGCTATTTTTCACCTTTGAGATTACCAAATTTCTATTCCAATCGCTATGATCTGTATCTTTCATTGAGCTTCATTGACTTGTCAATTCTCTACCATAATTTTTGCTCTAATATTTTGTACTTACTCTTGACACATCTTTTGGGTTTATGCCTAGCTGAAGGCATTAAACTTAGCAAACCAATCTTTTGTATATAGTCGTTTTCATCTTTCTTATTTTTCATTGCATTCTTAAGTGTCTATCCTTGCATTTTTAACATTCATTCATAGTCACACTTGTCATGCATTTCACTACTTAGCCTGACTTTCCACTCTGATCAAGTATTAGACTTGAAATCATCCACACAGAGATTTTTATCTCCTCATTCCGACTTCTTTTTATCACGCAACCTAAGTTAGTGAAATGTAGAGCATGCATTTGCATCTACCCTATTCATACAACGAGGACATCGCATCATTTAAGGATTGGATGGTGTAAATGGTGAAATCATTTTTTGAAATGCAATTATAAACACACATGTAGTGTTGATAAATGCCAGTTTATCATCATTCTTATGCATTAAAACAAACCTAGCTCTTAGGATTTTGCTCCACAAATGGGTTTTTTGGGCTGCATTGAGGCATTAATTAGGTTAGGCATGCATTGTACTTTTTATTGTCTTGTTAATGTGTTTTTGTGAGTGTTAGGGATATATAGATTTCCAGATCCCTAGAACCCTTGCACTCAGGAAGCCAATTGGTGAAGGAGAAGCTCTCACCAGCTGGAACTCAGCTTAATCCAGCTCACCATGGCTGGAATTCAGCTCACATGAACTAGAGTTAGCTCATCCTAGCGCCATTCAGCTCATCTCAGCTGAATGGAATCTCAAGAGAGCTCATCATAGCTCACACTAGCCTAGGTCAACTCAGATCCAGCTCAACTTAGCTGAGTCTAGCTCATCTTAGCTCCCATTAGTCCACGAGAGCCCTAGCTAGCTCAGCTGAGTTGACTGGAGTTCACCCCAGCTCAGGTCCAGCTACACCCAGCTCCACTCAACTCCAGCCAGCTGAAGATGACTTCATTTCAACTCAGGAAGCTCAAGTCCAACTCTCGGGGACTCAGCTTAGCTAAACTCAATTGAGCTAAGCTACCTTAGCTGCCTCAACCAGCTTGATCCTCCCCGGGAGCACTAGACCTAGCTCACCTTAACTCATTATGGTAAAAACCAGCTCACTTTAGCTTGGCTTAGCAGCTAGCAAAGAACTATCAAGCTAAGCCAGCTAGAGTAGCTCCATGCCACCCTCTTCAGCTGCTGCCAACTCCAGTTCATGCTCTAGACTTCTCCTCCTTAGCTCCTCTCTTCAAACCCTAGTTCACATTACCTACTCCTCTACTCTATTACTAGCTAAGCTAGCTTAGCTTAGCTTAGCTAGGCTCCAACTCCCTTGGCATCTACCACCTTAAAACCCCACCTAACTATCTCCACCAATCAACCCTAACCCTAAGTCCACCTAGCTAACCTAGTCCACCCCTAAGTTGGCGCCAAACCTAGCCACCTTTTCACCCCTCACCTCCTTCTAAAAGACACCTATTTTGGCGCCAACTAAGCCCTCTAGAACGCCCTCCTTTTGGCACCAAAATAACCTCCATCTACACCCTACACCTACCCCTTCCAAGCCCTATCCACCCAACACCTCACCCTCCTTCTAGAAGCCTTTAAGTTGGCGACAACCCATGGCACCCTTCCATGGTTGGTGCCACTTTTAGGTGTCCCTTGGCCAGCCCTAACTATGCCCCTTAGCACTCCTTAGGTGGGGCCAATTAACCCTAGCCCTTGGATTAACTTAACCACCCATAATCACCACCAAACTCCATCCTAGCCCTCCACCTATTCACACCAACCCTACCCCCATCCCACTCTATAAAAACCCAACACTGTTTACAAGGCAAAATCAAGTTTTAAAATAAAGCGTTGTAATATAGCCAAAAATCGCTTTAAAAACAAATGAATTTTATTACTCGAAAATGTAAATTCGAGGTCGAACACAGGGAGCAAATTGGGGTCTACAAATCAAGAACACAACATTCAAATTTGATATAATATGTAATGAAAAACTAGAGTTATAATGCAAGAAATGTAAATAGATCCACAAGATATCAATGTATATAGAAGCACAAAAAATATAGATGTCTGATGTGAAAATCAGACGTCTTAAATGTGAAATTGCTATAGTGCTTCTCTTCTTTGATTTCTGTCTGATCTCCTTCTTCTTCTTTCTTTCTTTCTTCTGTTCTCAGTCCTTGTCTTCTTCTTGGATTCTTCTTCTCCTTTCTTCTGTGATTTCTTCTTTCTTTGCTCTGGCCCTTGTCTTCTTCCTCTTCTTTCTCCTTTCCTTCTGTCTCTAACTTCATCTATTCTTCAGCCTTGCTCCTCTTCAACCGTGCTTTCTCCTTCCTTAGCTGCTCAGGCTTCCCTCCCTCCTTGGCTTTTCTAGATGCCTCTTCTTCTTTCTTGGCTCCCTCTTCTTCTTTTTTCTTTGGCTTCCTCTCTTTCACCTGAGAGCAAAACCTACCCCTACCCCCCCACGATCTCTCTTCTTCCTTCTCTCTTAGGCTCGCTCTCCCAGAGCCTTCTTGGGTTAACGGGTTGGGTATGCGTGCCCGAGACCAGGCCCACCGGCATACGTGGTGGGTGAGGAATGCACGGGTTAGTAGGGTATATGGGTCAGAGCCAAGTCCGTGTGGGGTGGGGTCGCGGACAAGGCGGTGGGCGAGTGGGACCTCACCCCGTGGTCAGGAGGTGATAAGCCCTTGACACTTTTTCACTTTATATCACAGCGCCCGCTCCTGATCTTTCGAGGTGGGACTAAATGCCCAACCTTCCTCGCAGGCGCCTGCAGCAGATGTTCACCTCAAATTGCAGCAGCTGCGTGGACGTTTGCTGCCAATAGCTGGGCTGGAGATGTGCGCGAAGGAACTCCGCACAACCTGGAACTTGGAGCCTGGGATGAAGCTCTTGAGCATGCTTCATGCTCCATCAATGGCGGCGACGACCTGAACCCTGTCAACAAGCAAACGGCCTTGCAGCCTCGTCAAAACACGCAGGGAGCTTCGCCTGAACTCGGCGAAGGTGGTACGGTGGTCGGCGTGGTGCGGGGTGGCCTGAGCGTGCGTTCCTAGGTCACCTTGTGCATGCAAATATGGGTGTGTTCGAGGGGCGTTCCATGGGTGTGTCGCGATGAATGGAATGAGGGGTTATGGTCAGCAAGGCGTGGCGATGGTCGTGAGGTAGGTGGCAAGGTGGATGGAGGCGTGGAGCGGAGGGAACACTGTTTGCACCTCAAAACACGCCTGTAATAACGCCTTCTTGTGCTATTTTCTAGCATTAACTATGTATATTATGATCCTATAGTCGCATTTATAAAGACACTTGCATTCATGCATTTTATTGAGAAGAGGAAGAGGAGTGAAATAATGGCTTGCATATTAACATTTTTCTTCAAGTGCCTCCTTGCAAAATCCACCTCTTTTTATTTTTCCTCTTGATTTCTTCTTTTCTCTTCTTCCCACGGTTCATTTCTTCCACGCCATGCTGCATGCGATGCCATACCCTGCCAACATCTCTCCCTGCGGTTGCCACTCTCCAACACCTCTCCCTGCTGCTGCCATGACTCCCCGCCACGCTCTCCTCCTCTATAAAGCCGCAGCTCTTCCTTGCGACGAAGAACAGGGGAGTTGCTGCAACGACCCCACAGCCACCTCCTTCCTCCACCATTTTCCCCTCCCATACGTCGGCCCTCCTTCAAGGAGACACCCGACGAGCAGGAGAACCCACTGTGGTGCTCACCACCACAGTGGGAACACCACCGCCCAGCTCTTCAATGAGCAGGTGGGCATGGTGTCTTCTTTTCTTTTCGTTTTCATCTCCACGCCATTGCTGCCGCTTCAAGGTCCAAAGCTTGAAGCAGTAGCAGCAGTAGCTAAACCGCGGCGACAGCAGTAGCAGCAGCACCCCCCGCCTCCTCCGCAACCTTCCCCGCAGGTGCGCAACCCTTCGCGCGCGCCTGCAGGCCCGTTCCCCGCCTCCGTCTCCGTTCTGTCCACCCCGCATTGCACCCGCAGCCGGCCGCCGCGCGCACTGCAGCGGCCGGTTACGGCCTCGCGCCGACCCCTGCCCTCCTCCGCAACCCTCTGCGACCGACTGCAGACTCCCCACCGCCTTCTCCGAGCGTGCCATCGCCCGCTCTCCGTCCTCGCACCCGGTCTGCAGGAGACGCCTCACGTCCACTGCGCGAAGGCGCGGTGCACCGCGACGGTCAGACGTCCGCCGCCTCTTGCAGACGTCTTAACTCGCGCGTCCGCGATCTCTCTCTCTGCTGATCTCTCCCGCTCTCTCTCTGTCTGGTGCTCTCTCTCTCTTTTATTTAACTCACAGCAACACACACACACACATTCACCGACGCACACACACATTCACCGACACACACACACACTTATAGTAACATATATATACATATATATATATATATATACACATACATATATCTACATATATATACTTATATACATAGTATATCTATATAGTTATGTATACATACATATAATATAATATATATATACATATACATATAATATATATATATATATACACATACTTATATACATATATATATATACATATCTATATACTTATACATATACACATATATATATATATATCTAGATACATATATACTTATATACATATATATATATACATCTATATAGTATTATATATATACTTATATACATATATACATAGCTATATACATATATACATACATATATATATATATATATATATATATATATATATATATATATATATATATATATATATATATATACATATACACCTATATATATATACATTTATATCTATATATATCTATACATATATACCTATATATTTATATATATAAATATATTTACTTATATACATACATATGTACATATATTTTCACGTTATTTACTATACGTTGTATCGTGGGAATATCTGCACCAGTTGCTGATATTCCCCGATACACGTGTACAGAAAGCATGGACACATTCATCATCCATCCACACTCCATGCGGCACCTAGTCGTGTTCGTTGCGTCTCTCTAGACGTCGACCGACTCGACATAGTGCTACACTCCATCGTCACCACCACCCCCACCCCTTTATAGATATAATACATATATATATATCTATAGATGCTATATTTACTTTCTTTTTGTTTGCTTTCTTTTTAGTAAAAAGATAAAAAAAATATATAAAAGAGAAAAGATAATCTTTGATTTGCAGGTACCCCCGTCTTGTAAGTAGCAAGACGTGTTTTGAAACTCTGTTTTGGCTAAAAGCCAAGGACACAATTTTGAGGGTATGCCTCAAGAACAAGGATTACCAGAAAAAAAACTTAAATAAGAAAAATACCAAAAACACAATAAATGAACGAAAGAGACGCGTTTTAAGGAAAACGTAGAAACTCGACTTGAACCCCACTTCCCTGAGTTCGACCCTGGGCCTAAAAGTGACAAGATAAAATCAATTAGGCCAGGTTAAAAATTTTGTAAAGAGATGGTTAGGTTTGAATTAGGTTAACCACTATACACATTTCAACCATAAAAATATCATATTAACAACCGATTTGGGCCGACCCATCAAACACCTCGTCGATGGTCTGACCGGAGGTGGAGAAGGTGGATGTGGTTTACGAGCGTCGAGGTGTAATAGTAGAAATAAATGATAGAAAAAGGATGAGAAGAGAGAGAGAACGTATCTGAGGGTGGTTAGACGAAGGGGGATGCGGAGGAGGCGGTCGGCTTGTAATGCCGTCGCCAGAGACGAAGGTCCCAGTGAGAGGAGGATGGCGACGACGAGAGGGTAGCAAGAGCGCCGGCTGGTGCGACGCGACGCGGACGAAGAGGGTAAAGGGAACTTTATCGTTGGTATTGTGGCAAAGCGACGAGAGAGAGGGAAAAGAGTCGTCGAAGCTTGCTGGGTGGTTGAATAGAGGGGAAGAGAGGAAATTGGGGGGTATCTCAGGCCAATTCAAGCTAAGGATTTGCGGAAGGATCAGGGGAGGCTTTTATAAGCCCTGGCAAGAGGTCTTGTGCTTGGAAGCCAAGCTTCCAAGCATTGGCAAGTCACTGGAGATGGAAGGTCAAAAAGACCCAAATCACTCATGCGTTCGCATAAGAAATTGGGTACAAATTAGGTTTCCAAATTAGGTTCACATGAGAGGAGATTTCTTAGAGAATCTCCCTTTCAAATTTAAAAGGGATTCTCTAAGGAATCAGGGAGTTCTTTCCCTCGAATCCTCACCGGAGTAGGATTCCCTCTGCTGTAATGGTGAAGGGACCTAATTGTAAAGAATGACGAGGAAGTAAGGGGGGCTTCTGTAAAGGTATTCAAAAGTTAGGGGTAGAAATGTAATTGGGCTGGACCTGTTTGCAAAGTAGGTCAAGGTGAATTCCCCTTAAGTCTAAATTTTGGTACAAATCTAATTTGAACCTAAGGAATCAAATGGTGAAGTTGGATTTTAGGTTTCACCACGTTTGACTGATAAATTTACACAAAAAATCTAGTTCAGGGTAAATAATTGACTGAAACCTCTATTTAGGTCAAAATAGGTTCTAAGGGCCAAATTGGAAGTTCTAAACCCTAGAGGATATTTTTCCATGAATTTTAGAGGGTTTAGGTGAATTTTATCTTGACCATAACCTTATTAAATTAAGTAGGTCTGTTTTAGGGTTACAAGAAGTCATTTAATTCTCAGATTTCACATGAACCCTTTTCTGTTTGAACCAACCCACTTTTTATCTTGTTAGGACCATTTGACCTATATTTAGCCCATGAGAAATCCCGTTGTTATACTGTAATTACAGTTTTACCCCTTGTTTCTTACTTTTCTTTCAGAAGGGTTATTCCTAGGACCTCCAGTTGGTTATGTAGGAGCTTTTGTTCTCTTTCCTGAGTCAAATTGAGCTAGTTAAAGCTCATGATGGTGTTCCCATCAATCACCTACCACCATTTTCTTCATCCTCCCATTAGAGAATTTCCACCATACTTCCACCTAAACTTACGACCAAGAAGAAGGAGTAGAGAAGAAGATTAAGGGCGCACATCACCTGCCCCCTTGGTGCCTTCTTCTCCCCATTCTTTCCCTTTGTGCCATGCCAAGAAGGAGGAGGATCTTCACCACTAGGAGGACAGCCAGCCATTGGAGGAAAAAGGGTGGTGCATGCCCACCCTTAGAGGAAAGAATTGAGGTGGAGAGCATCCACCTTGGAGGAGCATTCAAGGAAGGAGAAGAAGGAGACCTTTTCAAGCCAAGGAGCAGCTAGGCTTGGAGCAAGAGGACTCCCTTCTTCACTAGATTTTACAAGAGGATTTGTGTTTTTATTGCTTTTATATTTTCCATTTTAAGTAGAAGCATTCCTCTACAATTTTGTAAAACACAAATTCTATTAAATCAATTTTCCTTCTTTTCATTTTCTTTGCAATTGCTTTATCGTTGTTCTAGCACTTTTTCACTTCCACTTCCTGATTACTCTAGGCCTCCATGTGCCTAGAGTGAGCTTAGGAAGGGGTCATACTTATCACTTAGGTTTTAGCTTAGTGATTGTAGGTGTTAGTTGTTTTTCCGTCAACAATTCGCATTTTGCCTTCGTTATTTCAAGACATAAAAATTATAATTGAAAAAGACAAAAAAAAAAGTTGATTTCCATTTTCAAGTAAGGAATTTGATTTGCAAACAATTTGGCCTCCTTAGAAGACCCTAGATACCCCACTATCTAGGTTAGAAATCTTAAAAGCGACTTGGTTTTTGTCCATTACAACGATAAAACCCTAATTTTGCAAATCGTGCAAAACTCCGATCACTTTTTGGTGCCGTTGCTGGGGAGGCATGGCTTTGCTTAATCTTTCTCTTGCTTGAAGTGGATCTCATCCCCTTCTATCTTTTTCTTTCATGTGTGCGGGCATTGTGGGAAGAAAGCAGGATTCTGAGATGATTGCAATATCTTGTCCCGCGAATTTTCACGTTGGTTCGCTTTTCTAATCATATAATTCGCTAAAAAACTACCAACAACACACTAAACTTGGCTTTCAAGACCTTAAGCAACTTAATTAAGTGGAGTGGTGAAATTTAAAATCTATTGTTTGCTTGTATGCTTCATTAAACACCACTCCAATTCAAGTGTTGGTATTCTGCTTTTCGGGTCCAGATTTTTGTCTGGACTTGAAAATCAATTCCTGACACTAAAAGCCTTTTAAAATTTTGAAATTTCACCCAGGGATTCCAAATCAAGTAGGGAACATCTGTTCCAAATTTCAAATCAATTGACATTGTATTTAATTTTTAAAAATTCGTGGACTACAGAGGGGTCACACTATTTATTCTTCCTATTTTGTTACTATCCACGAATTTTTATATTTTTTCTACTTAGCCAATTTTATGAAGTTTAGCTTTCTAGAATCCTTGTAAAATTCCACACATGATATAAAATCACAAAAATTTTTTAAGGTTAGTGGTGGTACAAAAAGTCCAAAATACCCAAGGATATCATTTCTAAACTTTTACACCAACACAAATAAAAATTCAAAATAATTACCAAACAAATTCCTAAAATCTTAACAAAATATTTTCTGGAATCCCTGTTTGATTTTCTTCAAAGTAGTGGTGTTGTTTGACTTGTTTGGACCACTAATTAATACAAAAATCCTAAAAACAACTCATTGGTAGTAATTTTCTGCCTTAGGATCAAATTGCATTAGGGTTTTCCTTTGTATTTCTAGAAAATCACTTTTAAAGGAAATTGGCGATCACCAATACAACTTATTTTCCTTTGATTGTGGAAGTTTCAAACTTGTTTCAACATTTAAAAAGAGAAACCATAAAACACATTAAATTAAATTGAATCCTAAAAGACAGAAATACGAAAATTGTATGACAACATGTTTTTCATTTGAATCAACTTCCAATTCTTGCATACACACACAAAAAAAATGAAATAACAGCGAAATACCCAAATCAACGACCTGCACATTCCATGTGCACATTAGTATCCTAGACCTAATTAAAATTAGTAGCAATTTGACCCCTAAGGTTTCATCAACTTAGGCTTACTATCTAGGTCTTAAGTTCTCTTTAGTTGATATCAATTCTGTCATCTATATCTTTTGTTCAGGCTGAGGGGCCGTGTCAAACGACTAGGCGTGGGTTTATACAAGCACATGGGATTTTTGTGGGAAACGCTTGGGCCCAAACCTCCCCTTAAACAACTTGGCTAGATTTGTTAACAGAACGGGTATTCACTAGTGATTACTTATTTCCTAGATAGACCAAGTCTTAGGTTAATTTTCTAGGGAGTCACACCTAAGTTAGATCTAGAATTTGTTGTTTGAATTGCATACTTTCTCTCATCTCCATCTCTTCTCCTCCCCTCCAATTCTTCCAAAAAAGCGCATGCACGGGCGAAGGTCCTGAAACCACATCTTGAGGGACCATCTGATTTTGCCCCCCGCACTAGAAAATATTTGTTTTCTTCTCCTTCCTCTTCTAAAAATATGGAAAACCCGGGAAACCGACAAAAAAATTCTACTTCCGCTTCTAACCCGTCAGCCGACCCACAAGCTAACTAACCTGGACTTAAAAGACATGAAACCCCGGGATTGAGTTTTAAAGTTCACTTGGTTAGTCCTAACCTTCCATTGAGAACAACCATAATCACTTAGCTTTTAAGCTTTGTACAACCCTATTGAGTTCTGGATATCGTACTTAAGATTTAAATATCAAGAGTCCTTGTTGGCCAAGAGATGGTCTATGTCATATCAGTCTTAAGTTCTGGCTAGTCTTCCTAAACAACTGGTTCTTACAATTTCTAGACATAAACACAGGGTTTATCGAAAAAATTTTAACTTAAAGATCATCTCTAAACACTTAACAATTTGAAAAGAGAAAATAGATATCTCATCACACTTACCCAGCTAATATTGAATGCTTTGCACTTAATGAGTTATTTGCTAAGGGACTAGCAAAACCGAAGCATAAGGGTATGATGAGGTGTGGCTTATCATTAAAATGCCCAAGTTAAGCTAGAAACTAAGTCAAACACTATCAATTAACACAAGAAATGGGTTAAGTGTGAAAAATATCAGAAATGACCTAAACTAGCAAATTAAGGTTAAAAATGCATAATTAAGTCACTAAATGAGATATTCTATTAATAAATGCAAAATGATGATCCAATTGCAAAATTGAACACATGATTAACTTCAAAAGTACAAATCAAAGGTTGAATTAACTTCTTAAATGTTCAATTATACTCCAATAAAAACTTCATAGCATTTGGACATCACTAAGACCTCGTATTCATTAGGTTACATTTAGGTCCTCATGCATAACATTTTATTCTTGCATAAAACCCTCAAGGACCTGTTTGAAAAGCTTCCAGGGACCTTTTTGAAAGATTTCAAGGACCGCTCTGCATAACTTTTAACCACTTCTAGGTTTTTGCACACATTTTACACTATTTCTCCTATAAGGGCTTTCATGCAATTTACCCAACACCTCCTGATACTATTCACGCCTGTGGTCCACTATTCCCCAACGAAGAACATGGCCAATCTAAGTCATCGCTTCCTTGTGCCTTCAATTTGACGGTCGATCATCCACCTCCGCGTGCGTGTCTTTGCATGAAGGATTCTTACCTCTTCCAAATCCCATCCAGCTGTTGGTTTTTGTCCTAGACCTTCCCATCTTCCTCTCATCCACCATTAAACCTAAATCCACCTAATCTCACCTAGCAGTCACCACAATTACTCAAGAGGCTACTTAAGTAGGCTCCTAGTGCTCGCATGCAAGTATCAGCTTCCTACCACACCTCTCGAGCTAGTCGTTCACTCCCTCTAGTTTCCTCTTCACACCTTGCCTTGGCGCCATTGCTAATGCGATGGAGCTCCACTTCTTCGACTCTCCACGCCACTACGGATCACCTAACACCTGAGGGCAATTTCAAGCTTCACTAGTAGGCTTTCCTTCCGCCGAAGATCCTCCCTCATTCCGCACTGTCGCCACCAGCTGCAGTTCTTCTCACAGGTCCCATTCTTCAACTTAGTTAGGATTTACTCTTTTTCTTAGGATAGTTGTTAGTGTAGTGTAGATTAAATAGAGTAGAATTAGATATACAATTCATGGATTTGGTAATTAGATAGGAGTAGATTAGGGTAGTACTTCCTCACCTCCTTTGATCAATTCAAATCAGAGGAGACGAATTCAATTTCATCCGCGTATTCATATATCTTCCTCATCACCTAACTATCGCCAACACTCGAATTTGTCATTGTTTTAATACGTCGATCACGTACCCCATGAGAGTAGCAAGAAGGTCCAGAGATCTATAGTTCCCAGATCTCTTTGCATGCTAATCCATCAGAGGACCCTCTCATTCACTCCATTGATCACAAGGGACCTTAATTGCTTTGAATTTGCTCAATTGATGTTAATTTGGTTTTTATGCCTGATCTGAAGATCAGAGTTCAATTGGGTTTTTATTGAGCAAATGAACACTTTAAAGTACTTTTTGGGTGCATTGAGATGGCTATGAGATGTTTTCTTCACAGTCTCATAATCAGATGAGCCCGTGCCTATTTCTAACTTGATGTTCTATTTTCTGCCATTACCTGGGCAATGAGGGCCAATGAGATTCGATGCACTAAATCAAGGCCCTTGCAATGACCTAATTAGATCTTAAGCTCTATCCAAGGACCCTGATTACCAATCAAGGGTATGTAGGGAATTTAGATGACCAAGTCATCATGGCGGATCCATATTAAAAGCCCACTTGGGCAACAGTTCAATTCGACTCAAACATGTTTTAATCTGCCTTAAATAAATTCACAGTGCCTTTCAATTAGATGTTAGACCCTAAGGTCAGACGACTTAAGTCGCTAAGCCCCCAAGACACCGCTTAAGGGATAAGCCTCAGCACAAGGCACAAACACAAAGCCTCAAAAACCCTTAAGTGTTGGGCGTGTACGGGCACGAACCTTGAGACCAACAGTGAAAAACCACCCTCCACCCTCTTCAGATTCTCTTCTTTTCTTAACTGGGTAAACAGGTATAAACAATAGCGGGTAATCGGGTCAGAGCATAGTGTCTAGACCCACCGGCATGGGTCGCAGGTGAGGAGCGAAGACTAAGGTGAGCGGGGACCTCACCCCCGAGTGTCAAGACAAACATGCCTCACACTCAATTCAACTTGTACATGGAAGAGAAGTCAGCCACACCCGATGTGGGCCTAATCCCATCGCTCATCCTCGCATGAAGCTGCAGATGCAAGGTGTCTCGATTGCTACTGCTACTGGTGTTTGCTCTCCAATTGGAAGCCTGGAGGGCTTCGCAGCTTCAATCCGTAGCTATTGGTCGTGGTGCGATGGTGGTTTGATGGACGAAGAACGGCGGTCGGAGGTGCGGATGATGATGACGGCGGCGATGACCTATTAACAGAAATACGGGCTAATAGCCCTAATTAATACATTCATAAGCGTTGCTAGAGTTCGTGGACTTCAACAGTGGGGTTGATTGGGTGAATGGCGGTGTGTGGTGGCCGGAGTGTGAAGACATGACCGTGGCATGGATGGGTTCTCCGGCCACTGGTTTGGGTGAGTGAAACCCTCAATTTCTTGAGGGCTTTTGCTCCCCTAAAAGTGGGCAAGCTTATGGGAGTGGTCGCGAGTGGATGGCTCGGCTCATGCCAACCGTGGGGAAGACGATGAGGGATACGTGGGTTGTTGGTTGAATTAGGGTCTAAAGGGCCTGAACCTAAGCTAGGGAGAGAGAGGGAGAGAAAGAACTAGCTATTTGGATGAAAGGGGTAGGGAAACCGTGTCGGTGTGATAGCCAATCACGGAGACGATGAATTCTCCAACGAGAGGAGCAATGGCGAAGAAAGGGTTGAAGAAGACAGAGCTTTGGTTAGCTACCATCGGAAGGAGATGAGGAAGAAGGTGGTGTGTCCAAATTGATTGTTGGATACATAGAAGAGGAGGGTTGTTGGGACCCGGATAGGTTGTGTTAATATAGTGAATCAATCGTTGAAATGAGTATAGTGGTTAACCTAAATTGAGCCAAACCATCTTTTTACAAAATTTTTAACCTGGCCTACTTGATTTTTATCTTGGTCACTTTTAGGCCCAGGGTCGAACTCAGGGAGGCGGGATTAGAGGTGAATAAGTTTCTATGTGTTTCCTACAACGAATCTCTTCCGTTCATTTATTATGTTTTTGGTGTTTTTCTATTTAAGATTTTTTTTTGATAATTTTTGTCCTTGAGGTACACCCTCAAAATCAGGTCCTTGGCTTAGAGCCAAATTGTTCTTGGCTTTGAGCCAAATTAGGGTTCCAAAAATAGGTCTTGCTATTTGTAAAACCGAGTACCTGCAAGACAAGGATTATCTTTTCTCTTTTACTGTAACGCCCCGGTTCCCGAGTCCCTACGAGACACGAGAACCGGACCGACTCAACTAATCCCAAGACCTAGTCGTCCAACGAGGAAGTAACCAAAAGAGCAGTAAAATAAATCACATTCAGCATGAATATAACTAACAGTAAGAAGTACAGCAGTAAGGAAAGAAACTACCACAGTATGTACCACCACAACAGTAGAACAACATTCATAGTATAATTTGAACTGCAGGTAAAGAAAGTACAGCGGAAACAAGAACTACTCACTACAACGTAACAAAAAGAGGTACAAGAGACAGTGGTAACTCTACTGGACCCTACTCGGCCCAGCGTCCTCTGCAGCCGCTGACCCTGGCTGCTCAACACCTGGTTCTGAAAAAGGTAACGAGTGTAACACGTCCGCAAAACGCTGAGTAGAGTGGCAACTAAACTAAAGACAACAGTAGAGTGTACAGTAGCTGTTATGTTCGGTTACTTTCTTTATTCACATCTTTCAATTATCTCACTATTTCATTTATTCCCCAGATCTTTTTCTTGATCTCGAATGTTCCTCGTGGGAACGATCTTGATTGCAGTCTTTTCCAAAAAGTAGAAGTAGCACGTGGTGCTCTCCTGGCCATGAGAGTCCCCCGTGGTGATCCTACCCTCAGTCAACTACCCCAAGGTCACTGACAGACGTAACGGTGACTACGGCACGCGCGATAAACGCACAGGTAGCTAACCCATACTGGCACGCGGTCAGTCGTTTCTGTTAACAGGTGCGCCCAAAGCACAGCACGGAACCAGTCCAGGGCAGAGCCCTCTCAGTAACAGGGGTCCAACCCCTCCACAGTAACCAAACCAGGGCCTTGCCCCTCCACAGTCCGCGCACCCTCGCCTGACTACCCTGGTCTGCCCCAGCGGGCCTAACAAGTCGGTGTGGGAGGCTAGCAGAACCCCGGGGCCCGTGGGGTAGCTAGTACCTCCCTACACTAGTAGCTCTCCTCGGTACTACGTACGCGAGGGCTAGCAAGTCGGTACAGAGTGGCCAGTCCTAACCCCGGGTCCCTGGGGTGGCTGGCTCCGCTCTGCACTAAACAGGGGGGACAGTCGCTCTCCTTGGTACTCCGTACTCAAGGGCCAGCTCACTTCCCCAATACTATTCCATTCACTTTCCAGGAGTTCTACTCCTACTTCCCCGTAGGGTTCCATCCTTTTTACTCAAACATCCAGGTTTCACTTTCCAGTTTCACATTCTTACAATCCATGTTCTCAACCACGTTATTTATTCACAACAGGCAGCTGTTAATTCGAATTACAGGCAGCCTTATATCTCTTTCCATTTTCCAAGACTGCAGTATTATACATTCCACTAGTTTTCCCATCCTAGGATTCATGCCATATCCTAGGATCTATCATACAATCTAGTTTTTCAGCCCTAGGATTCATGCAACACCTAGGAGCTATCATTCCATCTATTTCTCATTCCTAGAATTCATGCAATGTCCAAGGTTTTATTTATGGTTCCATAATTTAACAGATTTTATTAATAACTTAAGCCACTCTACCAGGTACAACGGGAGAAATGGGGGCGTGGTCGGGAATCCCACATGCCTCCGCGACCCCCGAGACTGCAACAAAACGGGGTCCTATCACAAGGATCAAACACAAGGAGTGTCTCAAAACAGTGTATAGCTACTGTAGACGGGTAGAGGAATTAATTCTGAAAAGAACGCAACTCAAATCGCGGAAAACGGAACCCGAACGGGCCCTAAACAGGTCAAAAACGACGACACTGTGCAAAATCAGACGTCTGGAACTTCTTCCAGACGTCTTAAAAAGTGGATTAGAGAATTACCTTGTTCAGCGTGGTTTCCTAAACGTCCAGAAGTCTGCGGGGACGTCTGGCCTAGCTCCAAGATGTCCGATGGTCACCCCGGACGTCTGGAGGTCGCTTCCGCCGTCTGGTACTACTGCCAGAAGTCTGATTCGCGATGGATGGCGAATCACCGAGCCTGCGCACACCCATCTCCCTCCCTTAATACGGTCAGTCGACAGGAAGGAAGAAGGAGACAGAAAACTCACCTTTCAGACGTCTAGATGGTCTTCCAGACGTCGCCCTCGCCGTCTGGCTATCAACCCAGACGTCTGATTCTGGAAATTTTTCCAGAATCAGGGCGCCACTAGGCCTCCGCTCGCAACGCCGCCCGCGTCGCACCTTGCGCGCCTGCTGCTCAGACCGCAGCAGTCCCCCCTCCGCGTCGCTCCGCGCCCCCTGCGCCCCCTGCCGGCCGGCCCTAGCAGCCCCGGTGAGCTCGCCCTCACGGTAGAGCTCCGCTCTCGCACGCAGCACCTCCTCCGCGCTCACTGCTGCCGCCCTCACGCTCGCGCTCACGCTCACTGGCTGAAGGAGAAGAGGGAGGAGACGGTGGTGACGGAAGTGAGGGGAGGCGTGGCCTTTTAAGGCCGTGCGAGGAGGAGAGAGGACGTGGCAGGGCGTCTGCAGCCGCAGGGAATAAACGAATATGCGGGTCTGCGCGCCGGAATAAACGAATATGCGGGTCTGCGCGCCCAGGCGCGCAGACGAGCCGGGCGTGTGGAAGATAACGGATTTCTAGACGTCTGGAAACGATCCCAGACGTCTGGTCCGACGTCTAGACGTCTGGGGCACGCGTTCGTTACATTTACTATTTTTTTATCTTTTTAATAGCAGGAAAATAGAGGTTTCTTATAAAGAAATAGATATAGTATATATATATAGATATATATTATATGCATAGGGGTGGGGGTGGAGGTGGAAATGGTGTGTAGCACGGTGTCGAGTTGATTGACGTCTAGGAAGACGCAACCAACAGGACTAAGTGCCGCATGGAGTGTAGGATGGATGGATGAAAGTGTGTGTGCGGAGATACTTTCTGTACGTGGGTATTGGGGAATATCAGCAACCGGTGCAGATATTCCTGCGATATAACGCGTGGTAGGTGATATGAATGTAAGTACATATTTATATGTATATATATAGATAGGGTTATAATTATATAGGTGTATATGAAGTTATATATATATATATATAACTACATATATATGTATATATGTCTAACTATATAGATATGGATATCTCTCTCTCTCTCTCTATATATATATATAGTAATATATGTATATAGATATATAGATATATATATATGTATTTATGTATATAGATATGTATGTATATATAGATATATGTAGATAGATATATATATATATATGTGTATATATATATATATATATATATATATATCTATGTATGCATATATGTATATATGTATGTATATATATGTGTATAAATATATATATATATATAGATATATATATATTTATGTATGTATGTATGTATACTTATATATGGTTGTATAGGTACTAATATGTATATATATATATATATCTATATATATGTATATAAATATATATATATATATAAATATATATATGTATATATATATAAGTATATATAAAGGTGTGTACAAGTGAGTGTGTGTGTACACGTGAGTGTGTACAAGTGTGGTGTGTGTATGTGTGTGTCTGCGGGAGAGAGTGAGAGAGTGGCTGTGAGAGAGGGCGCTGGAGAGTTAAGTCGTCCGGAGCACGCAGGCGTCGTCTGATGGCACGGATGTGCGCAAGCGCAGTTGCGCAAGGACACGCATGCGCGTTGGAGGGAGTGGGCGTGAGGCTGCAGCGCAGCGCACTGTGTAGCGCAACACACCGCGCTGCACGCTGGAGTGAACGTAGGCGAAGAAGCGGGCATGGGTGCAGACGAGCGCGGGGGCTGGAGCAGACGCCGCGGGCACGAGCATATGCAAGAGCAGGGATGGGGACGGGCTGGAGACGGTTGCGGTGCAGAGAGAGAGTGTGCGGTGACCGGATAAGTGAGAAACCTTCCAGTCACCTCACTATACTACAGTGTTCCGCAAAAATGCGTGAACAGTAGCTACAGTGCTCACGCAACGCGGTCAACTGGCTACGGCCGGTTCTGCGTGCGCGGGCACTCTAGAGAGGGCTTGCGCGCACGAAAGGAGCTGGCGCAGGCTGCTGACTTGCATGCAGAGGCTTGCGTGCGGGCTGAGGCTGCTGGTGCTGTGCTACTGCTGCTGAGCTTCGGTGCTCGGGGCTGCGGCAATGGTGTGAAGTCTTTGAGCGGTGGAAATAGACAAATGAACCACCAAGCCCACCAGCTCTTTGAAGAGCTAGGTGGTGGTGGAGCTCGCAGTGGTGGTCGTGGGACCACTGTGAGCGCTCCTGCCCGCAATGTATCTCTTCAATAGAAGAGGTGCTGCGTATGGAGGGGAGAGGGGAGGAGATGGCCTGGAGGAAGGGGCTGCTGTGTGTATGGACCAGGCTCCCCTGAGCAAGGAAGATGGTTGGTCTTTTTAAAGGAGAGAGAAGCATGCACAGCCATGCCCTAGACTGCACATGACCAGCCATGCAGCTGGCAGAGCATGCTGTGGCAGAGAATGGCACGATGAGCAAGCCATGCCCTAAGCCGCACGGAGAAGAAGTTCAAAGACAAATAAAAAATGAAGATGGTGAATTTGCCAGGTAGCACTTGATGAAGACGTTAATTACAAGGCCAATTATTCACTTTCCTCCCCTCTCAATTAAATGCATTCATGTGTTAATTTTTACAAATGCAACTATGGCTACCTAATATGCAATGACAATGCTAGGAAATAACACAAGATGGCATTTTTATTGGTGTATTTTTGCTGTGCAATCATACCCCCATGCCTATCTTTTGCTAGTCCCTAGTAAAATATTTTGTATTGTCTTTAAAAATGATCTTAAGCTGAAGATTTTCTTCTAAGGTGACACAGGTGTGTTTATCTGTTGGATATTGTGAGAACCAATTGTAGAGAAGACTACCAGTACTTTAAGTCTTACATGACATAGACCATCTCTCAACTAACCTGGACTCTTGATATTTAAACCTTAAGAACGATTTCTAGGACTCAGGAGGTTTTTGCCGTACTCAAGAGCTCAAGAGATTATGGCATGTGCATAGTGAAGGATCAAGACTGACCAAATGAACATTAAGACTCAAGCCCAGGATTTCACGAATTTTAAGTGCAGGTTGGTCCCAGTTTCGGCTTATGTCTTCGGATTGACCCTTAAAAAGATGACGGGAAACTCAACTCCCATTTTATTACATTTGTGGCTCAAAGAATGTATGGTAGAAACAGGGTATTTGTAACTTGCCCTGAAAACTTTTGTAGGGAGAAGACTTTGCAGACATTTGTGAGATATACTGACTTATTTGCATAGTTTTTTTTTTTTTTGAAACACGTGTCAGTATATCTCTTACAACTTTATTTGGAGGAGCACACTTTTCTTTTGGTGGGAGAGTTCCTTTTTGGTGGAAAGTCTCTCCTAAACACAAGACTAAAGCCTGGAATAAAAAGTCTACCTGCGTGCACAGGTAAGGGCTCCACCTTCCCTAATGAACACTAGGGTTGGATCTTATGTTCACTGGGTCTTTCTTGATATGTGTAGTGTGAACCAAGAATACTTAGGCTCTCGAGCAGAAGCAAACCAATGGATCCTGTACTGGTGTCTCAGGTACAAGAATATGTCCTTAGTTAGGAGAGATTCTGATCTTTCTTGTCAATGCTCAAGTGAATTAAGCTGAGCCTGAGCGAATCAAGCTTCTGTGGCCTGGAAAGTCTTCAACACAATGGTTGAATATCCATAAACACTTATTGTATTTTTGTTTCAGCCTTCAGATCATTACTAAACACCATTTTTTTTTTTTTTGGCTATGTACATAGATGGATGGAAGCTGCATGATACCATATAATACCCGGATCCTATGGATGCCTATCCACCCCCCATGCCAAATGATGCTATGTCCTCATATGCATGTAGGGTAGGGTAGAGGAAGGACCAAAGATCGGGTAAGGAGAGCTAAGGTGCAAGGTATGTAGCAAGGTGGTAGGGTGGGTGGACAGTGGGTGGTGAAGTGAAAAGGTGCGAAGTGAAGTGTATGTGGTAGTGGCAGAGTGTTGCTGGGGTGCCTCCCAACGAGCGCTAAATTTAACGTCCCCAACTGGACTCAGGATGAGGCACGACATTAGTTACCCTCCAGCAGGGCAACAGCTTCTCCAACGAGGGCAAGTTCATGAGTAAGATAAGGTTTTAAACGCTGCCCATTGACCGTAAATTTATGCCCAAATTTGGGATCTTCAATTTCAACGGCCCTGTTGGGAAATGGTCTCGAGACCAGGAAAGGACCAGTCCATTTGGATTTCAATTTCCCTGGAAAGAATTTGAGCCAGGCATTGTAGAGCCAAACTTGCTGAGATGGCTCAAATTCCTTCCGCTGAATACGGCAGTCGTGAAAAGCCTCAGTACGTTGTTTGAAAGTTAAGGTAGAGTCATAGGCTTCACGACGGAGCTCTTCCAGCTCTTGGAGTTGGAGTTTCCTTTCTTGACCACACAGGTCTGGGTCGAGGTTACATTGGCGAACCGCCCAATAAGCGCGGTACTCCAACTCCACGGGCAAATGACAAGGCTTCCCGTAAACGATTCTATAAGGAGACATACCAAGGGGAGCCTTGAAGGCGGTCCGATACGCCCAAAGTGCATCAATCAGCTTGTTGGACCAATCCTTATGGTCAGGTTGAACCATTTTCTGGAGAATTTGCTTGATTTGCCGGTTGAACACCTCTACCTGGCCGTTCATCTAAGGATGATACGGAGATGCGATACGATGATGGACTCTGTATTTCCTCAGAAGTGCCCGAAAAGAAGCATGGGTAAAGTGGCTTCCTCCATCCGAGATAATGGCTCGAGGGATCCCAAAGTGCGCAAAAATGTGGTCTTTGACAAATCGAATGGATATAACATGGTCAGCATGGCACATGGGAATAGCCTCAATCTATTTCGAAACATAATCAACAGCCACGAAGATATATTCGAAGCCGTTGGAAGGAGGAAAGGGACCCATGAAATCAATTCCCCAAATGTCGAAAATTTCAGCAGCTAGGATGGGTTGCAAGGGCATCATGTCATGACATGACATTGACCCTAACGACTGGCACCTAGTGCAATGTTTGGCATAATTGTGTGCATCCTGGTGAAGGGAGGGCCAAAAGAACCTGCACTGCAACACCTTGGCTGCAGTTTTCCTCCCAGAGAAATGGCCTCCGCAGGCCTGATCGTGGCAGAAGGATAGCACACTGGGGATTCCGCTGTCAAGAATACAGCGACGGATGATCTAATCAGCACTTATTCGAAAAAGAAGTAGATTATCCCAGAAATAATACTTTGCTTCTGCCATGAGACACTCACGGTGGTTTTTAGGCCAGCCACGTGGAAGGGAACCAGAAGCAAGGTAATTGGCAATGTCGGCATATCAAGGTCCACTTGCCACATTAATTGCCAATAGGTGCTCATCGGGAAAAATCTCATTAATCGGCAAAGTAAGTCCAATATGGTCAGGGTCCAGTCTAGAAAGATGATCAGCCACAACATTCTAGGCTCCGGCCTTACCGCGGATCTCAATATCAAATTCTTGGAGCAGAAGGATCCAACGAATCAGTCGAGGCTTGGCATCCTTCTTGTGCATGAGATGGCGAATGGCCACGTGATCAGTGAAAACAATAACATGTGAGCCCAAAAGGTAAGAGCGGAATTTCTCCAGCCCAAAGACGACCACCAGTAGTTCTTTCTCAGTGGTAGTATAATTACGCTAGGCCTCGTCCAACATCTTACAGGCGTAGTACACCACGAAGGGGTGTCTATCGCGTCTTTGTCCGAGGATGGCTCCGACTGCAGGGTCGGAAGCGTCACACATTAATTCAAAGTCAAGGGACCAATCAGGAGGCTGGAGAATAGGGGCCTTGGTAACAGCATCACATAGCTACATGAATGCTCGTATGCAGTTGGGGCCCATATCGAAGGGTATGTCAGTCGATAGGAGATGAGTTAAAGGTCGAGAAATCTTGGAGAAGTCTTTGATGAATCTCCTATAGAAACCGATGTGTCCTAGGAAGGAGCGAATTTGTTTGATAGAGCCAGGCACAGGTAAATTAGCAATTTCATCAAGCTTAGCTCTGTCAACCTCGATACCCCTATCGGAGATGATATGCCCGAGAACAATTCCCTCGTGTACCATAAAATGACTTTTTTCCTAGGAAAGCACGAGGTTTACATCAATACATCTCCTAAGGATACGGGTCAGGTTAGCAAGACAGTCATCAAAAGATGGTCCAAAGACCGAAAAGTCATCCATGAAAACCTCGAGAAAGTCACCTACCATGTCATGGAATATCGCCAGCATACATCTCTGGAAAGTTGCTAGCGCGTTACAAAGTCCGAACGGCATCCTTCTAAATGCAAAGGTGCCGAAGGGGCAGGTAAAGGTGGTTTTCTCTTGGTCCTGGGGGTCGATTGCCACCTGGTTAAATCCTGAGAATCCATCCAGGAAACAAAAAATTTATTTCCCACTAAGCGCTCCAGGATTTGGTCAATGAAAGGTAGCAGAAAGTGATCTTTCTTAGTTGCAGCATTGAGTTTCCTATAATCTACACACACTCTCCAGGATGTAGGAGTGCGTGTAGGGATGGATTCGCCCCTATCATTGACACGGATGGTGAGTCCTGCCTTTTTAGGCACGACATGAATCGGACTCACCCATGGGCTATCGCTGATCGGGTAGATTATACCCACATCCAGCCACTTAATAATTCCTTTTTTAACGGCCTCCCGCATGTTAGGGTTGAGAAATCGCTGCATCTCGCGGGAAGGTCGAGCCTCCTCCCCTGTATATATATGGTGAGTGCAATAGGAGGGGCTAATGCCAGTTAAGTCTGATAAAGACCATCCAATGGCTGCCTTGTGTTCCATAAGGACCTTTGTTAGTTTGCTCTCTTGCTCCCTGGTCAATTTTGAACTGATGATTACAGGGAGCATTTCATTCTGTCCCAAGAAAACATACTTAAGCGTATCAGGAAGCTCTTTCAGCTCGAGAGTGGATGGTGAAAGATCTGGCATTTCTTGGGATGAGAGTGTCCCAAACGGATCAGAAGAAAACAATTCAGGTGGAAGAAGTTGGCCTTCAGATTGGCCAAGAAGAGGGGCCTCTTGGATAGATGGATCCAAAAAGGAATTGCCCCAGTGAGTAGAATGTGGGCTCAAGATCCCAATGTGGAGTTGCAAATCCGCCTGATGTGGTGGGACAGAAAGGGCAATCAGGTCTTCAAGAATGTGGACCGGCGGTGAGTAGCCCGAATATAACTCAGACCACGAGGTATGCGAAGCGGAGAAAACCTCATCAGAAGTCTGGTCAGGAGAAGGTACGAGAAAAGGGAGGGATGTGGGAAAGTCACAATATGTTTCGGCCAGGCAGTCATCTGTGCTTAAAGGCAACCCACAACAGTCAGAATAAGTCCCAATAAGTCTGATACACGTGCTGACGGCCATGCCCTCGTCAGACGTGTCATCCTCGATGCAATCGCAATCAAAGTTCTTGGCTGCCTTGAAGATGTTAAGTTTGAGCTTCGTAGATCCAACGGCAATCTCAATACAGCCTGACTCGCAGTCGATATGGGCGCGGGCTGTGGCCAAGAAAGGTCGACCAAGGATGATCGGACAATCAGAAAGTGAGCTAGGAACTTCCATATCTAAAACAAGAAAGTCAATAGGAAAACAGAGACTGTTGACCCTAACCACCACGTCTTCCACCACACCCTTTGGTATTTTGACAGAACGATCTGCCAACTGTAACATGACAAGGATGGGTTTCAGATTTCCCAAGGAAAATTTTTCGAGCAAGATGGTTGGTATAAGATTGATGAAAGATCCTAGATCAAGCAGGACACGATTGAAATTGCAACCTTGGATGCTACAGGAAATAAGCGGTGTGCCCAGATCTTTCTGCTTCGGTGGTAGATTTGACAGTATTGCACAACTCGCATGAGGCGAGAGAACCACTAGATTCTTAGTTTTCTTTGACTGTCGCCTGGGTGAAGTGCAGTCTTTGAAAAATTAGGCGACAGTAGGTATGTGGTCGATAGCCTCTAACAGGGGTATCTTGATTTCAACATCCCTGAATAAATTACGCAAGTTATCAAAGGCTTGCGTATCCTTTTTCTTGCCTTTTGGCTCCCTTAGTAGAGCCTCAGGGAATGGGACTGATTCTGGCACCAGTTTGGGTGTATCGTCCTCTCGCAAATGCGGTGTGCATCCTGAATGAGAAGGCGATGAAGAAGATGGGCCAAGATCAGGTCGAGGCAGAGCGACGGTCTGCTTACCGCTCCTAGTAGTGATCGCATTGGACGTCGCGGGTCCAGTGGGATCATAAGGCGGAGGAGGGTTCGCAATAGGGACATAAGAGTGAGGTGCAGTTGCTGCAGGATTAGCCTGAAATCCCGATGGAATGCTTGTAGCCTGCAGAATCTGATGAACCTGCCCCTGAGAAGGTCGTACCTGTGGCTGAGGACCACAGGGTACGAAATTTCGCAGGTTGGGAATAGGTTGGGCTGGAAGAGTGCCCTGAGATCGAGTCGCCATGCGTAGTTGACTGATCTCAGCATTCTACTGCACCAATTGGTGCTGAAGAGAGGTCATGTTCTCTTCATGGGTGGGATTGGCTAGAAGCTCGTCCAACTTCTTATGCACGACAAAGACTTCATCCAATTTCTGTGCGATGAGACTAAGGTCAGTGGATGAATGGGAGGGTCCCGTGTCAACTTCGTGAACGTTACGGGGCATGCTGGTACGATTAAAGGAGACAATGGAAGCATTGTTCATTGAGTTTTCGCTCATATTTTCAAATAATTCGAATGCTCCATTCTCGTCTTTATTCATGAAATTCCCTCCGCAGGAAGCGTCTGCAATCTGCTTCAAAGTCTCATTTAGCCCATAATAGAAAATCTGGGCTATATGCCACTTAGGCATACCGTGGTGCGGACACTTCCGGAGGAGGTCATTATACCTCTCCCAAGCCTCATGAAACTGTTCGCCATTTTGTTGCGTAAAGGAAGTTATAGCACGGCGAAGCGCATTGGTTCACCCGATTGGGAAGAATTTCTTGAGAAATGTTGTTCGCATCTCTTCCCAAGAATGGATGGTTCTCCCAAGGGTGCGTAACCACTGCGACACTTTATCCCGCAATGAAAATGGGAACATTTTCATGAGGGCTATTGGTAACCCGATGTTTCTCGGTTTGACAGTTTCAGCTAATCGGGTTAGGTCTTCCAAATGGAGAAAAGGATCTTCACTTGCAAGACCATGGAAGTGGAAGTTTATTAGGCCAATTATGTTGGGTTTTAATTCAAAGTCGTCATCGCCCATGGGGACCCGAATTTGTCCTATGGTCTCTGTAACAGCGGGATTCTGATAGGAGCTAAGAGACCTAGTCTCCTCCCGTTCGGGAGGGTTCTGCATTTCCTCCAAGGTTTCCCTAATGACTTTAATTTGCTCATTATACATTTCCATTTGGGCTTGGAGGCGGGTTATGGGGCCCATGGCTCCACCACCTGGTGAGTTTTGAGGGCGATTTCCTCCCTCGGGATTTGGGGGTGGGCGTGCAGCCATGTTTGTGGAGGAGGATGATGATTCGGCTTCTTTTCTAAAATTATCAAATAATTCAAACAATTCAGGGTTTTGTGACCTCCTCCCAAGCATGCACTACTGCAGGAAGAATTGGGGGATAAGAAGAGAAAAGGAGACGAAAGAAATGATGCCGCAAAGGTGCACTTGATGACAAATCAATATAATCAAATTCCAAACCTCTACAGTGTGCTCTTAGACCTAAAGATCTAAGTTACCTACTATCACTACCTACGGAACCAAATGCGTGCACCGCGGAACCACCGGGCCAGATTGAAAGGCCATTTGCCCCAGTCTTAGACACTCGATAGCACGTGGGAACCCTCACCAGCACGTAGGCGCTACACGCAGGTAGTTAGACCTCCAATCCTTAGTAAGGGTCAAGTTGCTACCAGTTTTAGTTAAAGGCTTGGGATCAAGTGCTTCTGGAATGTGAAGGCGTTGTTTACGGGTAATTCCCAAGTGCGTTGATTTTATAAAGTGTGTAAACCAAGCATGCAACGGGGAAATCTCCCCGAATTGAAGTTTTAATTGGTGAATGGTTTTTAGGGTAGTATGAGTTTTAGGATTTCGCTGAATTACCAATTCAACCAATCTCCGGGTTTTGAGAGAATGCAGGTTTTTTCTATGCCCAACAAACCCTTCTTCAATGTGAGTTGGTTAATACATGCTAAAAATGCAATGGGCTTCCCTAAATGGAAATTTCTATGTGTGGATGCATGAGTCAATTTTAGATTAGTGTGAAAGAGAGCCAACGCACTTCAATTCAAGTTCTCCCAATCACCAAAATGGTGTTCCACACACAAGGCTCAACCGCAAGATAAAGAAAATCAAAGTGTTGGGGTTGAAGTATTCGGGATCAAATCTTAGGCACGTGAAAGATCGTGGTGGGGTTGGAATCAACTCAATTCCAAGTCTCCCCACCAAAAATGTGATCCCAAATTGCGGATGAATGAGGCAAGGAGGGATAGCAATCAATCTATTTATTCTTGCCTCAAAGAATACTTCCCACAGCGAAAGATTCAAGAATCAAGATTCTTGGATCTTCGCTATGCGAAGTTTAGTGAGAAATCCTGGGGCGGTGGGAGTGATGACAACAATCAAGCAAGTGATTTTTAATCCACTTGCCCCAAGAGATCCCAAGAAGTTTTTTTTTATTTAGGTGACAAGTTGACCTAAATTGCAAAGAGAGAGACCCACCTTTTCTGCAATGTGGGCGAAGCTCTAGTGCGGCGCCGGTGACTTCACGCTCTCATTCTAGTCTAGGACTTGCCCACGTCTCCGACTTCCTCTCCTTGCCTCCTCTTTGCAACTGGTTCTCCTGCACACCAGCAAACAAAAACACTCGTGAAGAGAAAGGTTTGAGAAGAGAAAACTAAAGGAATGGATTAGAAACATACCTGTATGCGTACCTCCCCGGCAACGGCACCAGAAAAAGTATGGTCGAGGCCCGGATAGGTTGTGTTAATATAGCTAATTAATCGTTGAAATGAGTATAGTGGTTAACCTCAATCGAGCCTAACCATCTTTTTACAGAATTTTTAACCTGGACTACTTGATTTTTATCTTGGTCACTTTTAGGCCCAGGGTCGAACTCAGGGAGGCGGGATTAGAGGTGAATAAGTTTCTACGCTTTTCCTACAACGAATCTCTTCCATTCATTTATTATGTTTTTGGTGTTTTTCTATTTAAGATTTTTTTCTGATAATTTTTGTCCTTGAGGTACACCCTCAAAATCAGGTCCTTGGCTTAAAGCCAAATTGTTCTTGGCTTTGAGCCAAATTAGGGTTCCAAAAATAGGTCTTGCTATTCGCAAGACCGAATACCTGCAAGACAAGGATTATCTTTTCTCTTTTACTATTTTTTTTATCTTTTTAATAGCAGGAAAATAGAGGTTGCTTGTAAAGAAATAAATATAGTATATATATATATAGATATATATTATATGTATAGGGGTGGGGATGGAGGGGGAAATGGTGTGTAGCATGGTGTCGAGTTGATTGACGTCTAGGAAGACGCGACCAACAGGACTAAGTGCCGCGTGGAGTGTAGGATGGATGGGTGGAAGTGTGTGTGCGAAGACGCTTTCTGTATGCGGGTATTGGGGTATATCAGCAACTGGTGCAAATATTCCCGCGATATAACGCGTGGTAGGTGATATGAATGTAAGTATATATTTATATGTATATATATAGATAGGGTTATAATTTTATAAGTGTATATGAAGTTATATATATATATGTATGTATGTATGTATATATGTCTAACTATATAGATATGGATATATATATATATATATATATATATATATATATATATATATAGTAATATATGTATATAGATATATAGATATATATATATATATATGTATTTATGTATATGATATATTAGTATAAGTATCTATGTATATAGATATATGTAGATAGATATATATGTGTGTGTGTGTGTGTATATATATATATATATATGTATATATGTATGTACATATATGTGTATAAATATATATATAAATATATAGATATATATATATATTTATGTATGTATGTATATATACTTATATATGGTTGTATAGGTACTAATATGTATATATATATCTATATATATGTATATAAATATATACATAAATATATATATGTATATATATATAAGTATATATATATAGGTGTGTACAAGTGAGTGTGTGTGTGTACACGTGAGTGTGTACAAGTGTGGTGTGTGTATGTGTGTGTCTGCGGAAGAGAGTGAGAGAGTGGCTGTGAGAGAGGGCGCTGGAGAGTTAAGTCGTCTGGAGCACACAGGCGTCGTCTGATGGCGCGGATGCGCACAGGCGCAATCGTGCAAGGACACACGCGCGCGCTGGAGGGGGGGCGTGAGGTTGCAGCGTAGCGTAGTGCATCGCGCTGCACGCTGGAGTGAATGCGGGGAAAGAAGCGGGCGTGGGCGCAAATGGGTGCGGGCTCTGGAGAAGACACTGCAGGCGTGAGCGTACACGGGAGCAGGCGCGGGGACGGGCTGGAGATGGTTGCGGCGCGGAGAGAGAGCGCGCGGTGACCGGATAAGTGAGAAACTTTCCGGTCACCACACTGTAGCTACAGTGTTCTGCAAAAACACGTGAACAATAGCTACAGTGCTCGCGCGGTGCGGACAACCGGCTGCGGCCGGTTCTGCGTGTGCGGGCGCTCTGCAGCGGGCCTGCACGCGCGGAAGGAGCTGGCGCCGGCTGTTGGCTTGCACGTAGAGGCTTGCGCGCGGGCTGAGGTTGCTGGTGCCGTGCTACTGCTACTGCTGAGCTTCAAAGCTCAGGGTTGCGGCAATGGCGTGAAGCCTTTGAGCGGTGGAAACAGAGAAATGAACCACCACACCCACCGGCTCTTTGATGAGCTAGGCGGTGGTGGAGCTCGCAGTGGTGGTCATGGGACCATTGTGAGCTACTCCTGCCTGCAGCGTATCACTTCAATGGAAGAGGTGCTGCGTATGGAGGGGAGAGGGGAGGAGATGGCCTGGAGGAAGGGGATGCTGTGTGTATGGACCAGGCTCCCCTGATGAAGGAAGATGGTCGGTCTTTTTAAAGGAGAGAGAAGCATGCACAACCATGCCCTGGGCTGCACATGACCGGCCATGCAGCTGGCAGAGCATGCTGTGGCAGAGAATGGCACGAAGAGCTAGCCATGCCCTGAGCCGCGCAGAGAAGAAGTTCAAAGCCAAATAAAAAATGAATATGGTGAATTTGCGAGGTAGCACTTGATGAAGATGTTAATTACAATGCCAATTATTCACTTTCCTCCCCTCTCAATTAAATGCATGCATGTGTTAATTTTTACAAAAGCAACTATGGCTACCTAATATGCAATGGCAATATTAGGAAATAACACAAGATGGCATTTTTATTGGTATATTTTTGCTGTGCAATCAGAGGGCTGAGTGGGTCACCGGAGTTGAGGTTGGAGACGACCGAAGGAGGAGGGGAAGAAGGTTTGTGGCCTAAAACCTAACTAAGGAGGACGCTGGGACCTAGAGGAGCCTTTATAGAGCTGAGAATCGAGCTCTAAATCAAAAAAGAGGCCTGATTGAGCCTTGATTTTTGGAGAAAAGCTTTCCCAATTTCCTCTAGCTCACCTAAGCTCTAGGAACCGATTTGGAGTCCCTAAGGTGGGTATTTCTTTAAGATCCATCCCTCTAAATTTGGAGGGATTTGGATTTGATTTGAGGGAGAAATCCTCCCTCGAATCTCACAGTAGGTGAGTTCCCACCACCAATGCCAGTAGGGATCAAAATGAAAAGAATGATGATAAAGTTAGGGACCCAAATGCAAGAAACTTAAAACCTGGGGGCTAAGTGTAAGAAATAAAGTTTTCAAGGGATAAAATGCAAACTAGGTCAAGATGAACTTTGATTGGGCCAAAATTTTGGTGTTAACCTAATTTTGACCCAAGGAATCTAATGATGAACTTAGACTTATGTTGTGACTACATTTGACTAGGTAAATTGCATAGAAGCTCAAATCAAGGCAAATTCTCGTCGATACTCTATTCTAGATCAAAATGAGTTCATATGGTCAAACCAAGGTTACCAAACCTCTTAGAATATTTTTCTATGAATTTTAAGAGGTTTACCTTGATTTTATCCTGAATAGAATCTCTTCAATTCAAGTGGGGTTGATAATTAGGGTTTTGTATACTACTTTGGTTCTCAAAATGCGTGAAACCTTATTTCTGTCAGTGTGGACCCACTTCTTAGTCATTAACGCTTAATTGACCTTTAATTAACCCCTTGGTGACCCCATGGTTACTCTGCACTTGTGATGCGATGTAAAAACTATATAATTAACCCTATTTTAGCATCTTCTCCTTAAAACTGATCATAATGGAATTATGGTCCTCAGGCGATCATTTAGGAGCATTTATATCTTGATTCCAACTAATTTAAGTTATTTATGAGGAATGATGGAATTTCCATCAAGAGCTAATTGCCCCATTGTGTAGGGAGAGAGCTGACCTCCTCGGGTAGGGACCTAGGGTAGGTACAGCCTTCCTGTATTGAGTCCTGTTGGATCCACGGGGCCAACCAGGATAGTTGGACAAGGGTGCACAGACTAGTTGAGGGGTAAGACCCATACGTTGTTCTATGTTGTGTTGCTAGTACACACCCATTAGCAAAAATGACTGACTGCGTGCCAGTGTAGGGTAGTCACCGCTACGCCGCAACCATGACCCTAAGGTGGTAGATCAGGTGTAGGACAAACACGGGGTGCCCTCCCAACTAGGAGAGCATGATATGCACGCCCTGCATTATGGGAATACCACATCAAGATTGTCCAAAATAGGGGGAATGTGCAATAAGAGGAAAGGTGTTCCAACCTTAGGGCTATTAATGGGAGGAAACTAAATAAATTGACGTGAATAAATTAAAGAAATGGGAACCGAACGTAACACACGTTATGTTTATTTTTCTTATCTGTATTTAAATGCCTGCATGGATTAACTTTCTTTACTACCACTCTACACATCTTTTTGCTGACACCTAGTCTACTTGCACCTAAGTTAGGGAATTGAGCAGCCAGTGTGACGACCCGATTCCCGAGTCCCTACGAGACACGAGAACCGGACCGACTCGACTAATCCCAAGACCCAGTCGTCCAACGAGGAAGTAACCAAAAGACAGTAAAATAAACCACATTCAGCATGAATATAACTAACAGTAAGAAAGTACAGCAGTAAGGAAAGAAACTACTACAGTAGGTACCACCACAACAGTAAAGCAACATTTATCATATAACAAAAACTGCAGGTAAAGAAGGTACAGCGGAAACAAAACTACTCACTAGAACAGAAACAAAAAGAAGGTAAAAAGCTGTAGTAACTCTACTGGACCCTACTCGGCCCAGCGTCCTCTGCAGCCGCCGACCCTGGCTGCTCAACACCTGGTCCTGAAAAAGGTAACGAGTGTAACACGTCAGCAAAACGCTGAGTAGAGTGGCAAACTAACTAAAGGCAACAGTAGAGGGTACAGTAGCTGTTATGTTCTATTACTTCCTTTATTTACATCTTTCAATTTTTCTCACTATTTCATTTACTTCTCAGATCCTTTACTTGATCTCGGATGTCCTCGTGGGACGATCTTGATTGCAGTCTTTTCCAAAAGTAGAAGTAGCACGTGGTGCTCTCCTGGCCGGGAGAGTCCCCCGTGGTGATCCTACCCTCAGTCAACCACCCCAAGGTCACTGACAGACGTAACGGTGACTACGGCATGCGCGATAAACGCACAGGTAGCTAGCCCGTACTGGCACGCGGTCAGTCGTTTCCGTTAACGGGTGCGCCCAAAGCACAGCACGGAACCAGGGCAGAGCCCTCTCAGTAACAGGGGTCCAACCCCTCCACAGTAACCAAACCGGGGCCTTGCCCCTCCACAGTCCGCGCACCCTCGCCTGACTACCCTGGTTTGCCCTAGTGGGCCTAACAAGTCGGTGAAGGAGGCTAGCAGAACCCCGGGGCCCGTGGGGTAGCTAGTACTCTCCTAACACTACTAGCTCTCCTCGGTACTACGTACACGAGGGCCAACAAGTCGGTACAGAGCGGCCAAGCCTAACCCCGGGTCCCTGGGGCGGCTGGCCCCACTCTGCACTAAAACAGGTACAGGTACTTCCCTTGGTACTGCGTACCCAAGAGACAGTACAAACTACATCTCAGTTCCATTCCTTTTCTTTCCAGGAGTTCCACTCCTAATTCCCCGTAGGGTTCCAGCCCTTTATCTCAGAACATCATATGTTTCACTTTCCAGATTCACGTTCTCAATTTCCATGATCTCAAACATGTTTCTTTGTTCATAACAGGCAGCTGTTAATTAAATTCACAGGCAGCTTATATATTCCTTTCCATTTTTCCAAGACTACAGTAATATACATTCCACTAGTTTTTCCATCCTAGGATCTATCATACAATCTAGTTTTCCGGCCCTAGGATTCATGCAACACCTAGGAGCTATCATTCCATATATTTCTCATTCCTAGGATTCATGCAATGCCCTAGGTTCTAGTTATGGTTCCATACTTTAACAGATTTTATTAATACTTAAAACCACTCTACCAGGTACAACGGGAGTAATGGGGGCGTGGTCGGGAATCCCGCGCGCCTCCGCGACTCTCAAGACTGCAACCGAACGAGGTCCTATCACAAGGATCAAACACAAGGAGTGTCTCAAAACAGTGTATAGCTACTGTAGGCGGGTAGAGGAATAAATTCTGAAACGAACGCAACTCGAATCGCGGAAAACGGAGCCCAAACGGGCCCTAAACGGGTCGAGAAAGACGATACTGTGCAAAATCAGACGTCTGGAACTCCTTCCAGACGTCTTAAATGGTGGATCAGAGAATTACCTGTTCGGCTTGGTTCCCCGGACGTCCAGAAGTCCGTGGGGACGTCTCTCCTAGATCCCAGACGTCCGATGGTCTCTCCGGACGTCTGGAGGTCACTCCCGCCGTCTGGTACAACTTCCAGACGTCTGATTCGCAAAGGACGACGAATCCGAACACCTGCGCACAGCCAACCCTCCTCCCTCAGTACGGTCAGTCGACAAAAAGAAGGAGAAAGCGGAAACTCACCTTTCAGACGTCTGTATGATCTCACAGACGTCGACCTTGCCGTCTGGATATCAATCCAGACGTCTGATTCTGGAAATTTTTCCAGAACCAGAACCTTGCTCGGCCTCCGCTCGCGACGCCGCCCGCGTCGCACCTCGCGCGTCCGCTCGCTCTCGCGCACAGGCAGGAGAGGAGGAAGATGGTGGAGACGGGAGGGGAGGCGCGCCCCCCCCTTTTAACGCCGCGCGGAGAGGAGAGAGAGACGGTCGCAGTCGCCTGCAGCCGCAGAGAAGATGCAGGATCGCAGGTCTGCGCGCACAGGCGCGCAGACGAATATCCCGTGCGAGCATAACTGTTCGCCAGACGTCTGTAAACTATCCCGGACGTCTGGTCAGACGTCCGGATGTGATCCCAGACGTCCTTACAGACGTCTGGGCCACCTCCCAGACGTCTTAAAAGACGTCTGGGGCACGCGCTCGTTACAGCCAGCTCCACCGGCTGTAGATCGAGTTGGGCCCAGTTATGCCCAACCGTAGTTAGTTGTTTCTCTTTCTGTTGTAGTACATTTCTATCTTTAGAACTGTTCATTTTTTCTTTTGCTCTTTTCCTGTCTTGTGATGTAATGCTATGTGCGAACCCTACTCTGTTATCCTGGTACTATTGCAGGATTGGTCTATCTTACTGCTTTTCTATCGTTTAATCATTTTATTGCTATGGTGAATGTGTGGAAAATGTGCTTGTTTTGGTTTATTATTCGTTGGATACCAAGTCTTGGGATGATAAATGAGATCCGGTTTGATTCTTATGTGGAGTTGGGTTGGGTCGTAACAGGTTAGATATGGACCCTTAGATCTAAATTGTAGGGCTAGGATAGGAAGGGAATTCTTTTGTTGGCTAGGTAGTTTGGTGGAAAGGATATGATCTAGGCAGGTTGGGTTAGCCCTAGCGTAAATAGCTTGAGTCTAATCAGGTAAGCTCTAGTCTATTTAGGTATATGGGTGTCTAATTAGGTCGGTGTTAGATCTTATTAGACTCACTGAGTCTAATTAGACATGGTTTGGTTGGTCTGATCCAATTAGGTTCCAACTAAACCCAATTGAAGTTGGGTTTACCCAATCAGGTTGTACTGCACCTGATTGGATGTGGTTTGGTTTATTGGTTCTAGGTTGGGTCTGATTAGACTTAAGTGAGTCCAATCAACTTAGGGTTAGTCCAATCCAGTCCCATGGACCTCATTGACTATTGGCTAGCCCAAATGACTCAAACTAAGTCAATTATGTGTGTCATGGACCTAAATAGGTTTCTAAGTTAGGGATTGGGTATTGGAAAGATGGATTAGAGTGATGGATAGTAGGATAGGACTATGGATAGGTTAAATAGGCACATGGATAATGGTATCCATGTTTTTAGCTTTTGAGCTCAAATATCTAAAATTGAGTTGGTCCAAGGATAGGTACTAGGATAAGGTCATCCTAAGGTTTTAGGGATAAGGTAGGGTTATCCTAATTCCTCCCTTTCTCTTTTTGTTCTTGTATCTTCAATCTTTCTTTATTTGAGCTTTATTCCTCAATCAACTCCTAGCTCAATTATAGCTTCTATTCCTATCCAGCTTTATTCTTCAGTTCTTCAGATTACTTTATGACCTATTAACTACATTATTCACAAAAGACTAGAATTAGGTGATAATTATTTGTAAAATAAATACAAAGCTCAAATATGCATGCATACTCTAAATGCAATATTTATAAAACCAAATGCATGATTTTACTAGGGAGTTAGCCCTAAATTAAGCCAATTAGGATAATAAATTAAACTATTATCAATGGACAACAAATTCTTCCACTTAGTAGTGGAATATTTATTCTACACAATTTGTACATGTAGGAAATGAGGCATATATTCTATGTTTCACTTTTAAAAAGATAATCAAAAGCAAGACATGTCCTTGTTTAGATACATTTTCCCTCTCAAATCAGTAAACAATATTTTCAAGTTGTCCTCTGATTTATCCAGGAGAACATCTTTACCAGATTTGGGGTTCCTAAGGCCATCATCAGCAATGGCGGGTCTCATTTCAACAATGTGCACTTCCAATCCTTAATGAAAAAGTATGGGGTGTCGCATCGCATCTCAACTCCTTACCACTCCCAGACTAATGGACTGGTAGAATTGTCAAATCGAGAGATCAAAAAGATCCTTCAGGTCACTGTTCGGCCTGATAGGAAGGACTGGTCTACTCGCCTTCCGAAAGCTTTGTGGGCCTATAGGACCACCCACAAAATCCAATTAGGCATGTCTTCCTTTAGAATAGTGTATGGAAAGGCATGTCACCTTCCTATAGAGATGGAACATAAGGCCTATTGGGCAATACGGAAGTGCAATCTGGATCTGATGAAGGCTGGAATACACCGTCGGTTGCAATTGAGCGAGATCAAGGAACTACACAATGATGCATACTAGAACTCGCATATCTACAAAAAGTGGGTCAAGGCCTTTCATGACAGGCACATTGTGTGAAAATCTTTCCACCCTGGTCAGAAAGTCTTACTCTTTGATGCCAAACTCAAACTCTTCACAGGAAAACTCAGATCTAAGTGGATTTGACCATTCTTGGTGAGACGAATCTTTGGAAATGGAGATATCGAAATCAGTCAACCTAGCCTTGATTATGAACCTTTCATCGTGAATGGCTAGCGACTCAAGCTATTCATTGAACTCACTGATATGAACTTGGCTGAGGTATCTTTTGATCTCCATTCTCCCTGAGTTTATTACGCACGACCGATGGCATTAAATTCAGCGCTTAACGGGAGGCAACCTGTCATCTTTTGAAAAACCTGAAACCCTTTTGACACATCTCTTCACTGAACTCATATTTCACTTTAGGGTTCGTCCATTAGAATAGCCGACTCCTCCTCTGGTACTCATACCAGTGCTTGAAATTGTCCGCAACAGTCATCTCAACCTGTCCACCCACCCTTTGAACCTGTTTTAATGATGATCTAAGCTGAACTCGAACCCACCTAATTTACAATGAGGACATTGCAAATCATAGGCATGGAAGGGTATTAAAGTGCAAAACGCCGTGATAATCAATTCACAAAAAGGGTTTCATAAAAAAAAAAGGAGGTTGAGGAAAAGGAGAGCTATTTATGAGGAAAGGAGGAAAGAAAAATTGAAGAAAGAAGAAAGGGGCAAAAAGATAAAGAAAGAAATTGAGTCCCTTCAAAGTAATATGGAACTTACCTAATTTCTAGGTTGGATCGAATGATGAATTAAGACATGGAAGGCTAAAACTTAAGGGATTAGTGGCGAATACCGACCTTAACCTCTGGGATCTAATTGGATTTAAACACTCACATACTTGTCAAGATCTGGATTCGTCCTCAAGAGGTTGGGGAAAGTCAAAGCTTGTGTATTAGGTCTAAGGCTTAAGGAGTATTCGGCCTCGTTAACGACCCCTGGTTTGCGGGACTCGGTAACTTAAGCACCCTAATTCACACACAGTCTAGTTTAGTGCACTTTAAATAATAAAATCATGCTAAAGGGCATTTAATCTATTCTGAAAATGGTCCTAAGATCTAGATTAGGAGCAACTTGAAAACACAAGTTGATTTGGACAAGTTCCCGACGCGGAGAGGCGGGAAATTCCCCTCAAAGATGCACAATAACATATCGTCTCCTCTGTGCTTGTCTCTTAGGATATCTAAATATCCTACCAGGGGCATGTAAGCACCTTGTGCTAGTTCAGATGCCATGGACAACATTATCACGAAATGTTGACTTACTAGGGTCTGGATTTACCTACAGAACGTCATGGGCGGGATTATCCCAAAATCACGAAAGCCAGGGTTCTGGGGGTTGCCATGGGCAGTGCTATCTCGAAGCATCGATTGCCAGGGACCTTACGAGGATTGATGGTAGGGACAAGGAATCTGATACAAACCGTATTTAAAGCCAATCCGAAGATAGATCTAAGGAAAAATATAATGAAAAGAAAAAGAGAGAGAGAGCTCTCCACAAATAAAAATCTCCTATATCTCTCTTACAAAATGCACTGGCAAACTGAACCTGGACTAACCATGTTTCATGCACAGGTGCTTTAACCACTAGGTATAATGAACCTTAGGTTAGTTTCCGTGATCCTTAGAAACCTTCGCGGCAGACTGAGGCGAAAGCTAGTCAGGTCTGGATTTAGGCAAGTACTTGAGTACCTCTAGGCCTATTGTTGGTATTAAGATCTAATTCCTAGAGATGCGGCTTAGTATGGCATCCTAATGGTTATATCTGACCTAGATAATTGGTTCTATTCAAAGAATTTTGCTAAGGGACTAGCAAAATCTAGGCATGGGGGTATGATGAGAACACCATCATGAGTCATAACTTTCTCAATTTAATCTAATATAGTCAACAAAAGCTCCTACATATCAGTCAGAAGGTCGTTTGAGTAGATTAAATTATTTCAAGAAAAGATGAAAATAAGGTTATTTCTGCAATTTTACCATCTTATCACAAATATAGAATAACCACGGGGTATGCCAAGGGTTTATTAAATGTCATTTAGTCATGAATGTCAAATAAGTGGGTCCATGCAGATAGAAACGGGTTTTCACGCATTTCAAGAATTAAATGACATCTAAAATCCTAAAAATAGATCCGCTTAATTAGCTGAGGTTTTGGTCATGATAAAATTCATCTAAACCCTTTAAAAAACAAATAAAAATATTCTCTAGGGTTTGGCATCTTTTATTTGACCATCTGAACCCATTTTGACCTAAAAAGAGTCTCAGACAGACTATTGCCCTAATTTGGGTTGTTGCATAAATTACTCAATCAAATTAGGTCAAAACCAAAATCCAACATCACCATTAGATTCCTGAGGTCAAAATTAGGTTTGTATCAAAATTTGGGCCTAATTAGAGATTGTATTGACTTAGTTTGCAATTTAGTCCAGTCTGACTCTTTTTCTCTCACACAACCACTCAACTTTTGAAATTCCTAAAAAATACCCCCTATCTTTATCATCTTCTTCATAAAAAGGTCCCCTCCGCCTCCATGTCCTATTCCTACAACTTCGGCAACCTTCAATCAGAGTTTTCTCCCTGATTTCACGCTCAATCTCTTCCAAATTTGGAACGAAAATTCCTAAGAGATTTCTCTACAATTTGAACGTATTGGTGGGCTCTAATTCTTTTCCAATCTCTCATGTGAACACATGAGAGATGTGGGTGTCCTACTATGGCAAGCTTACCAAGCTTGAAAGCTTGGTCTCCAAGCTTGATACCCCTCCCCATGGCTTATAAAAGGATCAGGGGTAAGAACCCTTGCTCCTTAGCAAATTTTGGTCAGAGAAAAGCCCTCTTCCTCCTCCTCCGGCCATCTCCGCACTTTACTCCGACGACGTCCTTCGTTCGCCTCGTCCAACCGTCCAATAGCCAAATTGGATGGTCTATCTTCCTCCCCTCATCATCTCACACCTCTCCGGACAAAGAGAGGGTGTTTCTGTCCCTCGTTCGTCGTCGTGCTCTCCATCCCTCTCATCTTCTCTGAAGCTAATATGCCACGACCGACCTCTTCCAGCCACCTTCTCCTCTCCTAAGCCCCTCTATCCTCTTCTCTCTCTCCCCACTTCTTTTTCCCGCACTTACGACACACGCATGACCACCATTTCTCCCTCAACATCGTCATCTTCCCTTGCTTCGGCCAAGCCCCGATGTGGTTGCAAGCACACTACACACCACCAAACATGCCTGCTCCACCTCCAAAAGCACCGTCGTACTCCCTCCATCAAAAGCCCTCTCCTATTTCACTCCATCGCTTGCCCTAGCTCCCCACCGAACAAACCCGTTGCCGTCCACCTTCACCGACCTCGACACACCACCTCAAGCACTCTCACGTCACAAGACCACCACCACCGCACTACACGTGGTCCGGCGATACTCTAGAACCTTTTGATTGGGGCCTTCATGCCCATATTTGTGTTTCAGGGAATACACCTGAGCTCCGCCGCCACGCCTTATCGCCGCCTCCATTCTTCGTGTTCTAAGCCACACAAGCCCCAGGTGTTACACCCAAAAGACGTGGAGTTCTCCAGGTTTCACCACAAGTCGTCGATTGGAGGCCCTACCTTCGATTTCACCTACAATTGGAAATATCTCCTTGCTGAAGGCACATGCAAGAAGGAGGGGATTCATTAGTCCCACATCGTGAGCAACAAAACCGTTTGCGCGGTATAAGAGGAATTTCTCTCAGGGCCCCATTGCCTTAGTGAGCACAAGGTGAGGTCCCTCTCCATGTGCACACGCATGCCCTCACCCGTGGTTACGCCACGCGAGTCTGGGCTCTGATCCGATTAGCCGTATACCTGGGTTTGATTAGCATATTTCTGAGAGAAGAAAGAAAGAGGAAAGGAAGAAGAGAGAGGGGGAGGGGAGTTTTTGCCCTTGCTCCTACCCGCTCTATACTTAGCCGACTTGGGAGGCTTTCGTGCCTACGTGTTGTGCTCTGTTGTGCCTCTCCCTTAGGCATGAGAAAGAGAGGCCTTTGCCTCTGTTGTTGGTGCTGAGTGCACTATGTACTTATCATACGTGAAATTTGGTTGATTGATACTGTTGAGATATTTGCTATTATTGTAATTAGGGTAATTGGTGATTCAAATCACCATTTTACCCTAATCTTTTTGCACTATGAACATTTGCTATTATCTATACATTATTATTGCTTGAATTTCTCATTAAATATTGTTATCTTATGCTTAAATTGTGATCGTGAGATTAGTTGCAATACTTGCTCCCTGCGTTCAACCTCGGATTTCCTTCGAGCTATAAATTGTATTTGTTTTTCGCGAATTATTGGCTATACTACAGTGCATCAGTTTTAAACACCAATTCAGAGCAAACAACAGTCGGCAGCTCTTCCTTCTTCACGATGAGAGTGAAGGCTAAGTGGTCAAAAGGCAAAAATGATGAGACACAACACTGCAGAGGGCATTAACCTCCAACACCCAACCACCACCGAAGCAAAGAACCATAACCACCCTGTATATCACCCAAACCTCAATCACAAGCATTACAGAACCTTGCAAGTCCTAACCTGAAAGCCCCACTCCCCATAAAGACAAAGCACTATTCACAAGCATCATAGGACCTTCCACATCAAAACCCTAATTCAAATATCACACTGAAAAAGGCATAAATCAACCAATGGAGAAGACCACACCTAAATGGAGAAGACCATGCTCAAATCAACCCGAACAAAATAAAAGCTTGCACAATGAGGTGAGAAATCAACATGTCAGAACACATCTCTAAGATTAAGTCGAGAGAACATATCTACAACAATCGAAATCCTGTTGACGAAGGTGGCTCGAGATCGATCGTGAGTCACCACCATAGTCGTAAGGAGACTGCAAAGCGAGGACTGCAAGTGGTCATTGTAGCTCTTGCCGGGAGAATAGGGTTATGGTTGGGAGGGGCGCAACGGGGGGAAACACGAACCAAGGAATAAAGTCTAACAAGGTGAGTTTATTAGGTGGCATAAACGAATTCCACAATGGGGAATTCGTTTATGCTGGGGTTTGAAGGTTAAACCCAACGCCCACCAACGCAAGCACAAACGTCCCCAAACAAGAAACAAACCGCAATTCCCCCCTAATTCTGCATACCAAATGTGGCCTTTAGGATCATTTAGAAGGTTATTTACTAGTTTGAAAAGCACTCTCTCGAAAATACACTTGTTTCAACATTTACAACGTTCAAAACAAAAAATTAATTAACTTAGAGAAATGGTTAATAGATTAATTTTAGTTCTAGGAAGAACAACTGATTGATCCACTTTGTAAATTAATTAATTAATAGCCCAACGGAAAGCCTCTGGACCTGGTTTAATCGATTAATAAAATTGGTTAACTAATTAATTTTGAGTTTTCAATTTTAGAGTAAATTAAGACGTGCAAAAATAAATCGATCAAGTTTCTCATCATTAATCAATTAACAATAATAAATTATCCGACTAATATGGAGTGTTAATAGATTAATTTTAGAATTTATGAATTGTTTGTCATCTTTTCAAATTGACACCTTTCATTTAAAATCTAAATATTTGATTTTGAAATTAAGGTGGTTATTAAGACTCTACACACACTCTATAAATATCCTATGATGACTTAAGATCTTGCTCTTCATTTCTATTACTAATGAGATTACAAGTGATTTCAAAGCCCTTAATCGCGTATCCTCCGTCAACGAATCACTTTCTATTCTGCTTCCATTTTACTACACTTTACAATCTCAAAAAAGGGAAGTTTAAGGGAGTAATTTTCTAGTCGTATTTGCATACACTTTTTATTGCACATGATCTTGACTTTATAGGACTTGTTTCATAGTTTAATTTCAATTTTTTGTATAGTTTGGTGCCTAACTTGTAGGGTTCCTCGTCTTCTCTGTTAAAGAGGAATAAAAGACTTCTTAAGGTTGTCCAGGAAGTGGAGTTGTATTAAAGGTACACCACCCTCAAAATTGTTGGTGTGGTTTAGTGTTTTCTTGCATTTGTAAGGGAAAAATCTTAGTTAGGGTTAACTAGGTAGAAGTTTTTCCCAATTTGAGTTTCCTCTATAAATTTTGGTGTTCAATTGTGGTTTGAATTTTGTGGTCTAATTTTAATTGCATATATTTTTATTTTTAAGCATAAATCACCCCCTCTTGTGTTCATATCAACATGAAATTTCATACTTCCCAATATACATGGAGCAGGCTCAAGTCCCCCGATCCACTGCGTAGACCTACGACAGTGAATCTAGGTCATCCCTTCAAGAGATCATGTGTCTTCTGTGCTCTCATATGCACACCAACTTTCCAATTTCAATACCAAAGTAGGTGTATCCTCTATTGGTCTACCAAATGTGCATACTCAGACATAGAGACATATTTGTTTCAAGTTAAAGGATGCGCCTTGTCCATGATAACGATAAGAGAAGGATTTTCTCATCTCCATCTCGTCAAGTCAATTCCTTGACTTCAATTGTGTGACAACCTTGAATCTCTATTGCCATGCAGAGGATGTGCATTAAAGGCATCAGTTAGGCAACAACCTTTAGAGAAGTTTTCCACTCTTCTCAGACTTAAGACTATATTTAGATATCATGATGGTTCTTTATGACTTATTGAAATCCTCTATCTGAACTGTTTAGATCCTTCGATACTTATCATCCATATATCTAACATGTCACAGTACATTATCCTAATTGTACTGAGGGACCCATCTAACTATATTAGTGTATCCACACGATCTAACATTTAGATTTGCATTATCAATCTAATGATTCGACTTAAGTTAGTTCATTGATGGCACATAACTTTAACATGGAATTTGATCTCATGACTTCTTGGATTCCAATGGGAGGCGTTACATACCATTCAGCCAACCTCTTGGTGTTTAAGGACTACTTTGTTTGGTGGCTATCCATTTGAAATGAAGATAATCTAGTTTGGTTACCATGTTGGCCCAACCCTGGTTACAAGAGATTAACTTGGGATAACTTATCCTAGAGTTGAGCTCAGCTTGGTTGGAGCTCAACTTTTTAAGGTAAACTAGTTGGAAATTAGACTCAAGCTGGAGTCAAATATCCAATGAGTTGAGCTCATAATGCCTTATTGAGCCAAGTAGCTGAACTTAAGTTGGATGCCCAACTTTATTTGCGTTTTAGTTTTATTTAAGTGAACGCAATCTTTTTTTTTTTTTTTGAGAAGGTTGATAATTATACAAGAGGGGGGTGAATTGTGCAATTTAAATATTCAGACAAAAAATTGGCAATCACAAAAATTCAACCATAATTGACACCAAAATTTATAGAAGAAACCCAACCAAGGAAAACCTCTACCTAGTTGTTCCCCAACTAGGATTTTCCTCTTGCTCTCAAGTAAGAAAATCTTCTAACCTTCACTACTTAAATCGAGGGTAATGAGTCTCAATCACATAAACCCCTTCTTATACAACCCATAAGAAGGCTTTTTGTTCTTCACTCACCATAAGAACGGGAAGTCGACAACCTTGGCACCCAAATTACAATAAACAAGAGATAACAAAATTGATACAAGTCCTATTGAGGTAATGTGTAAGTGTTTAATCAAATGAAATAGAACTCAGAAAAATTCTTTTGAATTCCCTTTGAAGATAAATATAACTTTAGCGCAAGGGAAATTAAATATGATATAAAGGATATGCGTGAAGAACAAACTTTAAGAAATATTCTCTTGAAACTTTCTTTTAATGGAAAAGAAATTTTGTGCTTAGGAAGTGATTTTAGAGAATGCCTAAATCCGAGTTTCTTGAAAAATAACTTCAAAGATATAAGCATTTGATTGTAATAGCGAGAAACTCTTTTGATTAAAATGCTTCCAAGAATAATAACATGTATATATGAAGCAAGATCAAATAGACAAAAAATGCTCCCTTGTACTTCCTTAGGGCCCATTTGGATCGTGGGATAAATTATGAGGGAGTGCAAGGGATATGTCATTTATCTCGAGATAAATTGGAAAAGCTGTTTGGGAGACACATGAGTGTTGTGATGGGATAAATTTAGGTTATCCTGTGTTTGGGGGGATATGGGTGTTTGGTAATGGGGATGGAGTTTGAGGATAAGTTGGAAGTTATGTATTTAACTCGAAGGGAAAATTAGTTAAAATGATGAAAATGGACCATCTTGCTCTAATGTTTGCCTTTAAATTTGTAAGATGTATAGAAGTTAATATTTTTTTCCCAAAATAGGTAAATGACAGAAGTCCATGAAAGTAAGATAAATGAATATATTATGTATGTCTTTCTTTAATGAATTAATTGAATAAGTTTCGCTTAGTTGGACATTTATGACATGAGAAGTTGATGAAATTGAGTTTCATCGTTGGTGACGATCATTAAATGCAGTATTGTTAACTTTGGTTGCAATGTTGATGGTTGGACAAATTAAACTTGCAGATTAATAATAGTAAAATATTATTGGTTTAAGAATTTGGTTTAACTTATAATGATATGATTCGAAGGAATTATAATTTAACTCTTTTAAAAGGATGAAGAATTAATCAGCCATGTAAGTTGGGATGTAACTTTCAATGACGTAGTTAGGGGATTAGTTAGTTTCAAGATACAATTAGAGTAGGATAAGTAATGTGTAAAAGTATGTTATTTTAATGGAAGAATTTTTTCATAAGATATCCCATTAATTTTATGATATCCCTCATTTCATATTGGAACTCATGTCACAACAAATCCCATTCATCGAAGAAATTGGGATGAGTAAATATAATTCTAAACGACAAAACAAACAAAATGTCAAACAATCTCATATATTTCAAATGATACTTGAATTACAATGTACTTTGCATGAATATTACATAAACCAGTTCTCACCCATATTGTACTTATATATTTCAACACCTATAAATGATATATGATAGATAACCTTTCATAAAGAATGGTAATGGCATTATCGACATGCTCAATGTTGCAAAAGGTCAGGCCCAAGCATCCCTTCTTGTCCGAATTTCATAGAAGGAAATTAGTAGTACATTGGAAAAATAACATTGTAGCAAGGACTTATTCTTGAGCAATGATGGAGCCTCCATCAGGCCAAAGCTTGGGTGAGCTTAGCTCGTGAAAATCCACATCACAACAGAGTACCAAATGGACCGAACTGGGTCGAGCCACAGAAGAAACCAACTTCTTTACTCGAGTCAAAATCCCACTCTTGGTCATCTTAAGATTTGAAACATCAATCTGCAGGAAATCACAATCCTCATTTCTTGTTGAAATCTATAGAGAAACATCAATCTGTAGAAGAACATGTTGGTCATCTAAACTAGGGTCCTTCCACAGAAAACCGTCAATCTCCTTCAATGAAATTTATAAAATGTTCAACTGTATTTATCTACATGAGTGTCGTATCTCATTCAAGATTAAATCCAAGATATCCATATCTGTTTATTTGTAATGTACACTCAATCTACATCATAAGAGATAAAATTTGGATCATGAAATTATAAAAGCTGAAAAAATGGCTGACTACAGGTAATCTAAATACAAATATGGTGGAAAGGAAATAAGAAGTGTTTCTTAAGAAGAAAATAAGAAAGTATAAAGGCTTAGCAACTAAAATTGCAAAATGACCTGCTACTAGAAAAATAGTATAATTAAATTTCCACCTACCCATCAAAATTGAAGATCAACAATTATGTGTCATCTTCAATTCCATATTCTTTCCTGACCTGGATTAAATACACATATCTCAAAGTTATAAAACCAAGTACTTGTGAATAAACTACACCAAAGTTATCAAGTTTTAACCTTGTGAATAAACTACACAAAAAGTTCCAAAGCATCACTCCCAAAGCATCTCCCTGAAGCTAACAAGGGAAGCTATTCGAGCAATCACCCTTGGAAAGGTAAATACGAAAACAAACCACTAGAGTAAGGGTATACATCAATTATGAGGCCAAGTGTGAGGGAAGGTTTATACCATATAATAGGGAACAAGTAGAAGGGAGTTTTTGACTGGGCAGAAAGGAAGTAGTAGTTGGACGTGATAAGTGTTTGACATGTTGTATGTTAGTATTGTTTTGCTGGAAATTTAGAGTAATAATAATTTTTTATATTTGATAATAGGTTTTCTCCCTAAATCATGCCAATCATATATCCTACCAATTCATCCAGTATGCATTTAAGGATCTATCCAGCAAGCACTCTAGAAAATATTTCCATAGGTGGAATATCCAGAAAGATATGATGCTGCCACTTGAGCCTAAGGATTGATGATAGACTTGTAAGATGGCTTGTGTATGTGCATGTTTCAAATAGCAACAAAAAAAATTTCCCATTGAGTTCAGAATGATATCTTTGAGGCTAAACTTTTCACTTCCTAACTCAGCTTCATACAAAATCAGAGAGGTTTGACCAATTCTCTTCATCCATACATTATTTAGCACAAGAGATGACAGATGGAATGCCTACAGGTGCTATGTTCATTATGCAATGCAACATGAAACAAAACAATTCCAAATAATCTTTTTCTTTGAAAATACCATTCCAAATAAATTTGATTTGCCATATGTATTATGCTATGCAAACAAATGGGATAAGAGCCTATTGCCAAAGCAAATGGGATACAATCACTTAACAATGAATGAAAGAGATACCCATATTGGTATTACATAATAGTCATAGCAAAGCAAGAAAATCTACAAAACTTTCCTGAGCTCGACTAGTTCAATGAAAGCAGCTTAATTACAATGGCATGTTCAAATAATGAAAATAGATCAAGAAGCTCAGCAATCAAAACAACCTAACATACTAGGATTATCTAGAGAAATGTATTTCATAAGGTACAATTAGAAGCAACAATGATAATCATCTTCGAATACATAATTTCCAACATCTATTTTAAGCTTAGAGCAATATCATTCCTAGATGTATGTGGGTATTGTTATTTTTTCATGATCTCACTCACAACATTTCATGAGGCTCAACTCTCCTTATTGGAACACGAAAGTAAAGGAGCTAGAAAAGTAGGTACCATCTCGTTCACATAAAATCCGCAGATCTTGAAATCTCTTCATGGAATCTCTCCATATGAATATATTGAATATAGAAATAAGGATGGAGCCCAATAAAAAGCCGTTATTGATTATCCTAGTTATACTTTTAACATGCACTACAACTTAATTGCAAAAGATCACCCTTTCATACTTGATTTGAAAAAAGTAGCCTAGTGAAGTAGACGAAATTGCCAAGAAAGCCATTGACCTCTCAAGTAAATTTATCCCAAGTGCAAAATATGAAAAACAAACCACTAGAGATTCCAAGAAGATATATAGCTAACATAGAGTATTAACTCAATAGAAGCTCGACACAAAGGATGTAAAAATAAATAGATATAAACCATGAATTAGCAAAGAGAGCCCAAAACAGAAAGGTGATCCAATGGTGAAAGAAAACCATTTATAATCTAACAATTTAATACCAATTAGAGCCATACTCTTTAGCGGATAACCAACTGATACAGATAGAACCAATAAGAGAAAATTTTATTAATTCAAAATATTAATTTAACCATCACTGGATAAACGAATATGGTTCAAAAAATTGACCGTAAAATTTCACATAGTTGCTAAATCATAGGCAATTTGTGTTACGTTTTCCTTCACTGTGCCGATTCCCTCCCTTCCTGAGGGAAGAAACCTAAACATCAAATAAATTTGGGTAAGAACCTTTATGGCTGGAGATAGAAAAGATCGAAGTCAGGGTTGTGCATGGTGAAGAAAAGGCAAGTATAATAGTAAGCCAAAAAAATAAGATAGAGGACTTATTTAACGAGATAAATGTTAGTGAAAGGCCTGCAATCAATGATTGACAATGTTCATTTCCGATCCTTCAAATGACAAACAATGGAATTTGTTAACCACATATACAATGTCAGTTGATTTAGCTTGAATGGAAATATTGTTACCATATTTTTGTTATTCTTTGAAGGTTGAAATCATTGGTGATTGGATGTATGTGGGCTCAGTTAGATTTGTACAGTACAGTGAAATATAGTCATTAAGTGTAAACGTAATTGCTAGGATGGCACAACAAGGATTGGCATCGATGGTGTCAACCATAACCTTTTTTTTTTTTTTTTGAGAAAGAAACCATAACCTATTTGCATCCTAACTTGCCTACAATTCGGGGTTGCATGAATATTGTCTCACGCCATCCATCCAAAATGTGGTGTACCTATCCCTGTAAATTTTCTTTGTATAATCTTTTATCATTACCTATGGATTGTTTGGAATGTACCTGTAGAAAGAAACATAAGATAATGTAGTAATTCATGTAATTAAATGAAAAAATTTATAGATCGAAATGCTAAAGGCCCTTGATAAAGGAAAAGTTGTACCAGCTACATACGTTACCATGTAATCTGTGTAGAAATAGACGTTTCTTAATTTCTCTCTGACAATGGATTGGAAATTAAATCATCATAAAGCAATAAAGTTACTACATGAGTTTGTTCGTACTTACTTGCCGAGGATGCTATTACATCTGCAAAATTGTTATTATAAATAACATTGCCTACGCATTATGACTTACGAAGTACTACGAAAAAGATGCATTAAGTAGTCAGCAAAGTTAACTATCATAGTAATAAAACAGTCATTCTCCAAGAAGAGAAACCATAAGGAAGAGTTGCAAAAATGGTTTGCCCTTAACGTGATGACAAAACTTTGTATCGACAGTATCTGATGACTGTAGGGAAGGTGGAACGAGTATGATTTCTCCCGTTAAATATTACATAATCGGAATGCAAAAATAATGAAGATGGAGTAGAGAATAAGGAGGCAAAATCCCCAAGGATTGTAGAGAAGAAACTCAGAATCCGTAGTCACTGCCAGTATGTCTACGAAGAAAAGCCCCAAACTCTACATTGTGTGGAAGGAGATCCTTAAAAATAGTCCAATGGCCTCTGTGGATGAACAACTCCGAGAGGGTGATCACATCCTCCGCGGTGATGCTAGGGACGTGTTGCCAAAGTAGCCTTGGACATTCATTAATGTAACGACTCGGTTACCGAGACCCTACGAGACACGAGAACCGGACCGACTCAACTAATCCCAAGACCTAGTTGTCCAACGAGGAAGTAACCAAAAGAGCAGTAAAATAAACCACATTCAGCATGAATATAACTAACAGTAAGAAAGTACAGCAGTAAGGAAAGAAACAACCACAGTATGTACCACCACAACAGTAGAACAACATTCATAATATAATTTGAACTGCAGGTAAAGAAAGTACAGCGGAAACAAGAACTACTCAATACAACGTAACAAAAAGAGGTACAAGAGACAGTGGTAACTCTACTGGACCCTACTCGGCCCAGCGTCCTCTGCAGCCGCTGACCCTGGCTGCTCAACACCTGGTCCTGAAAAAGGTAACGAGTGTAACACGTCAGCAAAACGCTGAGTAGAGTGGCAACTAAAACTAAAAGCAACAGTAAAGTGTACAGTAGCTGTTGTGTTCGATTACTTTCTTTATTCACATCTGTCAAATGTCTCACTATTTCATTTATTCCTCAGATCTTTTTCTTGATCTCGAATGTTCCTCGTGGGAACGATCTTGATTGCAGTCTTTTCCAAAAAGTAGAAGTAGCACGTGGTGCTCTCCTGGCCGGGAGAGTCCCCCGTGGTGATCCTACCCTCAGTCAACCACCCCAAGGTCACTGACAGACGTAACGGTGACTATGGCACGCGCGATAAACGCACAGGTAGCTAACCCGTACTAGCACGCGGTCAGTCGTTTCCGTTAACGGGTGCGCCCAAAGCACAGCACGGAACCAGTCCAAGGCAGAGCCCTCTCAGTAACAGGGGTCCAACCCCTCTACAGTCCGCTCACCCTCGCCTGACTACCCTGGTTTGCCCCAGCAGGCCTAACAAGTCGGTGTGGGAGGCTAGCAGAACCCCGGGGCCCATGGGGTAGCTAGTACCTCCCTACACTAGTAGCTCTCCTCGGTACTACGTACGCGAGGGCCAGCAAGTCGGTACAGAGTGGCCAGTCCTAACCATGGGTCCCTGGGGCGGCTGGCTCCGCTCTGCACTAAACAGGGGGACAGTCGCTCTCCTTGGTACTCCGTACTCAAGGGCCAGCTCACTTCCCCAATACTATTCCATTCACTTTCCAGGAGTTCTACTCCTACTTCCCCGTAGGGTTCCATCCTTTTTACTCAAACATCCAGGTTTCACTTTCCAGTTTCACATTCTTACAATCCATGTTCTCAACCACGTTATTTATTCACAACAGGCAGCTGTTAATTCAAATTACAGGCAGCTTTATATCTCTTTCCATTTTCCAAGACTGCAGTATTATACATTCCACTAGTTTTCCCATCCTAGGATTCATGCCATATCCTAGGATCTATCATACAATCTAGTTTTCCAGTCCTAGGATTCATGCAACACCTAGGAGCTATCATTCCATCTATTTCTCATTCCTAAGATTCATGCAATGTCCTAGGTTCTATTTATGGTTCCATAATTTAACAAATTTTATTAATAACTTAAAGCCACTCTACCAGGTACAACGGGAGAAATGGGGGCGTGGTCGGGAATCCCACGTGCCTCCGCGACCCCCGAGACTGCAACAGAACGGGGTCCTATCACAAGGATCAAACACAAGGAGTGTCTCAAAACAGTGTATAGCTACTGTAGACGGGTAGAGGAATTAATTCTGAAAAGAACGCAACTCGAATCGCGGAAAACGGAACCCGAACGGGCCCTAAACGGGTCAAAAACGACGACACTGTGCAAAATCAGACGTCTGGAACTTCTTCCAGACGTCTTAAAAAGTGGATCAGAGAATTACCTTGTTCAGCGTGGTTTCCCAAACGTCCAGAAGTCTGCGGGGACGTCTGGCCTAGCTCCAAGACGTCCGATGGTCACCTCGGACGTCTGGAGGTCACTTCCGCCGTCTGGTACTACTGCCAGACGTCTGATTCGCGAGGGATGGCGAATCACCGAGCCTGCGCACACCCATCTCCCTCCCTCAGTACGGTCAGTCGACAGGAAGGAAGAAGGAGACGGAAAACTCACCTTTCAGACGTCCGGATGGTCTTCCAGACGTCGCCCTCGCTGTCTGGCTATCAACCCAGACGTCTGATTCTGGAAATTTTTCCATAATCAGGGTGCCACTCGGCCTCCGCTCGCGACGCCGCTGCTCAGACCGCAGCAGTCCCCCCTCCACATCGCTCCGCGCCCCCTGCACCCTCCGCCGGCCGGCCCTAGCAGCCCCGGCAAGCTCGCCCTCACGGTAGAGCTCCGCTCTCGCACGCAGCACCTCCTCCGCGCTAACTGCGGCCGCCGCTGCAGCCCTCGCGCTCGCGCTCACGCTCACTGGCTGAAGGAGAAGAGGGAGGAGATGGTGGTGATGGAAGTGAGGGGAGGCATGGCCTTTTAAGGCCGTGCGAGGAGGAGAGAGGACGCGGCAGGGCGTCTACAGCCGCAGGGAATAAACGAATATGCGGGTCTGCGCGCTCAGGCGCACAGACGACCTGCGCGTGTGGAAGATAACGGATTTCCAAACGTCTGGAAACGATCCCAGACGTCTGGTCCGACGTCTGGGCCACCTCCCAGACGTCTTAAAAGACGTCTGGGGCATGCGTTCGTTACAATATAACAAACTCAAAGGAAGTTTCATCCCTGAAACTTGCGCCAACTAAGGTGCGGGAAAAGAGGTCCAATTAACCATAACAAACTCAAAGAGGACCGAAGCCGGTCCGAAAAGACGTACCCGCGAAAAGCTCCGGGTACCGCTCCCGCATTGCCGCCTCAGGCTCCCAGGTAGCCTCCTCGTACCGCTGGCTCCTCCACAAAACCTTTACCAAGGGTACTTGCTTTCGTCTCAAACTGCGGACGGCTCGGTCTAGGATCTGCACTAGCCGCTCGGGGTAGGTCAGGTCGTTGCCCACCTCGACGCTCTCGTGACTCAGTACGTGACTGGAGTCGGCTACGTACTTCCTGAGGTTGGACACGTGGAACACGTTGTGCACACCAGACAGCTGCGAGGGAAGGGCAAGTCTGTAAGCAACAGGTCCAACCCGCTCCAGGACCTCAAAGGGCCCCACAAACCTCGGCGCGAGCTTCCCTCTCACCCCAAACCGCTGTAAGCCCTTCATGGGAGAAACACGAAGGAAAACGTGGTCCCCAACCTCAAACTGCACCTCTCTGCGTCTCCGATCCGCGTAGCTCTTCTGTCTGCTCCTGACAGTGCGGAGTCGTCTGTGGATCTGCTCAACTACCTCCTGACTCTACTGGATCAACCTGGGGCCAACCTCCCACTTGGTCCCCACCTCAACCCAACTCAAGGGTGCCGTACACTTCCGTCTGTACAGAGCCTCGTAGGGAGCCATGCCGATGCTCGAGTGATAACTGTTGTTGTATGCAAACTCTGCCAGGGGCAGGTGCTCCTCCCAAGAGACCCTCCAGTCCAGTACACAGGCACGCAAAAGGACCTCAAGTGTCTGTATCGTGCGCTCAGACTGTCCGTCCGTCTGGGGGTGGTAAGCCGTGCTAAACCTCAACCTCGTCCCCAAGGCCTGCTGAAACTCAGCCCAAAACTGGGACGTAAAGCAGGTATCCCGGTCGGATACGATCTCTCGCAGAACTCTGTGTAGTTGTACCACATCACAGATATACCTCTCTGCCAACTGTGCTGGTCCCAAAGTAACACGGATCGGCAAGAAACGCGCCGTCTTCATCAGCCTATCCACTATTACCTAGACTGCGTCGTGTCCCCGCTGGGTAACAGGTAAGCCCACCACCAAGTCCATGGTGATGCTCTCCCACTTCCACTCTGGCACTGGAAGCGGCTGAAGCAGCCCTGCAGGCCTCTGGTGTTCGGCTTTCACCTGCTGGCACACTAAACACTGCTGCACGAACTCACCCACATCCCGCTTCATCCCTCTCCACCAAAACTCGCGTCTCAAGTCGTGGTACATTTTTGTGTTTCCGGGATGTATGGTGAATCTGGAACCGTGTGCCTCAGTCAAGAGCTCTCTCAACAGCTCCTCGTCTCTGGGAACGCACAACCATCCCCTCAAGCGTAGCACCTGGTCTGTGAAAGAGAAGTCCCCAGGGTCTCCTGACAGTACTCTGTCGCACAAAGACTGCAAGTACGGATCGGCCATCTGCCCTGTGATGATGCGATCTATCAGCTCTGGCCTGGTCTGCCGTGTCACCGTCACTGCCCCACAGTACCCTCGTAACTCTAGAGGTCGCCAACTGCCCACCTCCTCCAAAAGGCTCCAACTCTGTAACTGTAGACTGGCCAAGCGTGCGGGCGCCTTACGGCTCAAGGCGTCAGCCACCACATTGGCCTTTCCCGGGTGGTAGGAGATGCTGCAGTCGTAGTCCTTCAGGAGCTCCAACCAACGTCTCTGTCTCATGTTGAGCTCCTTCTGATCAAAAAGGTATCTGAGGCTCTTGTGATCAGTAAAAATCTCGAAGGTCTCACCGTACAAGTAGTGCCTCCAGGTCTTCAGCACGAAGACAATAGCTGCCAACTCTAGGTCGTGGGTAGGGTAGGTATGCCCATGGGGCTTTAGTTACCGCGAAGCGTAAGCGACAACGTGACCCCTTTGCATGAGTACACCTCCTAACCCCTGCAAGGAGGCATCCGTGTACACAACGAACCCGCCACTACTGTCAGGGATGGTGAGCACGGGAGCCGAGGTCAACCTCTCCTTCAGCTCCAGAAAACACGCCTCACAGGCGTCTGTCCAAGCGAAAGCCACGTCCTTCCGGGTCAACTGTGTCATAGGATGCGCAATCTGCGAAAATCCTCTGATGAATCATCTGTAGTAGCCTGCCAGTCCCAGAAAACTGCGAATCTCAGTGACTGAACGCGGTCTCTCCCACCTGAGCACTGCCTCGACCTTGGCTGGGTCCACCGCCAAGCCGTCTCCAGAGATCACATGACCTAGGAAGGTCACCTCCCTCAACCAGAACTCGCACTTGCTGTATTTGGCGTACAGCCGGCGTCGTCTCAGAGTGTCCAGAACCATCCGCAAGTGCTGTCCGTGCTGCATTCGATCTCTAGAATAGATGAGTACATCATCTATGAAAACCACCACGAACTGGTCCAAGTACGGTCTAAACACTCGGTTCATCAGGTCCATGAAAGTAGCGGGGGCATTGGTCAGCCCAAACGGCATGACCAAAAACTCGTAGTGTCCGTACCGGGTGCGGAAAGCTGTCTTGGAGACGTCGGTCTCCCTGATCCTCAACTGGTGGTATCCAGACCTCAAGTCTATCTTGGAAAACACCGTGGCACCCTGCAACTGGTCAAACAAATCGTCGATCCTCGGCAGCGGATATCTATTCTTGATGGTGACCCTGTTCAGCTGTCGATAGTCCACACAAAGGCGTAGGGTCCCATCCTTCTTCTTCACAAACAGTACCTGGGCTCCCCAGGGGGACGCATTGGGCCTCACGAAACCTTTCTCCAAAAGGTCCTGCAACTGGGACTTGAGCTCTCGCAGCTCAAGCGGTGCCATTCTGTATGGCGCGGTGGAGATGGGGCTGGTCCCTGGTATTAGTGATATCTCACTTGGGCGGTAGTCCTGGTAACTCGTCTGGAAACACGTTGAGGTACTCTCTGACCACCGGGATGCTCTGGAAGTCTGCCACAGGGTTGGGCTCTACCACCACACAAGCTAGGAAGCCGTCACACCCCTGGCTCAAAAGTCTCGCCGCCCGAAGTGCCGAAATGCACCTGAAACCTCCGTCCACTGGTTGTCCGTGAAACTCGAAAGAAGGCAACTCCAGAATGGAGAAGACAATCTTCCTCTCAAAACAGTCCACCAAGGCGCGGTAAGCGGACAGCCAATCCATCCCCAGAATCACTCCAAAGTCCTCCATCTGGATCATAATCAGGTCAGCTGGCAGGCTATGTCCCCCGACGCTGACCTCGCAATCCATGTACACCTCCTCAGCTACAAACAGCTGGCCACTCGGACCTCTGATTACGAACGGATTCTCTAACAGTGTATAATCCTGGTCCAAACTAACTGCGAAACTGGCTGCGACAAACGAGTGCGTAGCGACGGAATCGAAAAGCGTGTAAACGAGTCTGCCAGAAACTGAAACCATACCTGCTACCACCGATCCCGAAGCTCTGGCGTCCCTGTGTGTGAGGGCGTTGATACGCCCCTCAGCTCTAGGTGCGGACGAAGCAGCCACACTCTGCGTCGGACGGGTAGGTGCTGGCCGGTACCCTCCTCGCGACTGCTGTCCTCCTACTCGCGCCTGGGAACCACGGCCTCCTGCGCGCCCTCCAGTGCTCTGCGCGGGGAGTATCTGCTGACCCCTGCCCTAGATGGGCAGTCCCTCCTGACGTGGCCCGGCTGGCCACACTGGTAGCAGAGGGGAACCCGACTCCCGCCCTCAGTGGGTCCCTGCTGTCGGCTAGGCGGGGGTCCGGTGCTGGCGACTGGCCCCTGTCGAGGGCCCCCAAAGGCCACTGATGGCCCTGCACAATGTGACGGCTCTCCTGCGGATGCCACGTGTCTCCGTGAATCCCGCGGGGTCGGGAATCCCGCGTGCCTCCGTGACCCCCGAGACTGCAACAGAATGGGGTCCTATCACAAGGATCAAACACAAGGAGTGTCTCAAAACAGTGTATAGCTACTGTAGACGGGTAGAGGAATTAATTCTGAAAAGAACGCAACTCGAATCGCGTAAAACGGAACCTGAATGGGCCCTAAACGGGTCAAAAATGACGACACTGTGCAAAATCAGATGTCTGGAACTTCTTCCAGACGTCTTAAAAAGTGGATCAGAGAAATACCTTGTTCAGCGTGGTTTCCCAGACGTCCAGAAGTCTGCGGGGACGTCTGGCCTAACTCCCAGACGTCCGATGGTCACCACGTCTTTGCTGACGGTTGATGTGACGGTCCACAAGGCTTCTCATAAGCTCCATGAATTCCTCAGCTTTCTCAACTGATGCTGCTGCTACATCTGCTCCGGACCTCTGTCTCTTTCCCCCATCAATCATTGATGTCGAAGGACGCTTACTCTCACATCCATCACTAGGTACCTCCGAACGTACATATTCTGCCGCCTAAGTTGCATTTTCATTCTGAGTACTTGCTGTACTAGAGCTAGCCAATGCATTAGGACCATTGTACGGTTGCGACAAGTAGGCCCATACATCATCAGAAGGTGCAAAACCAAACTCAAATTGCGGAGGTTGTGTTGTGTGAACTTCCTCCGTAAGCAGATCAACTATGTGATCAGTGACATCCACTTCCCAAGTAGATGACATTGCATTCTCCCCAGTAGCGGTATCATTTTCAATGATTGCGTGAACTTCATCCCAGTAAGGGAAAGGCCCATCTTTAGGTTTCGATCTTCACTAGGTAGCTACACAAATAAAATATGCAAAATCAATTAAAATTTTCCTAAAGTGGGTTACTGATTGAAAAAAAAACTGTGGTGCATACGTGTCGAGATTACCTCATCCCAGACAACTGACGAAGGGGCTATAGAATAGTTTGTAATCGAGTCTATTCCCCAACCACTCTTCCGTAACAATTGCATGTATTGACCATGTTTCTGCTTCAACTCCTTCCACTTATTTAGTATCTAAAAATGTTTGTACTTGGCATGAGTAACTGCTTCAAAGTCTTGATCTATCTCATTCCAAGTCATCTTGTTGAATGGTCCTTTCATCCAACATCCAACATCATAATATTTCCTGAGGATCTTAAGAAGCTCCATGGTCATCTCATAATCCCAATTCTTACATTTAGATGTGTTATTTGCGCAAGATTGGGTTTTAAATCGTTGCATTGTAATATAGTCGAAATCTCGCGAAAAACAAATAAAATTTATACACAAAAAAGTTCGAGGTCGTTCACTTGGAGCAAGTAGAAATTCAATTCTCAAGATTGCAATTTAAACAATAGAAATAAGAAATTATGATCAGAAATTGATTCAAAATAATATAGCAATAATATCAAGTGTCAAATTGCAAAAAGAATGGAGTAAAATGGTGATTTGAATCACCAATTGCTCCCTACAATAATAGCAAGTGGAGCTCAATATGTATGAAATAAACTCAAGTCAGCTGTCTAATTGAATAATCAGATGTTTTAAACGTCTGATGAACAGTTCTTCTTTGCTTGATTGCAGACTCTTCTTTCTTCTTCTCTTCTGCGACTCTTCTTCTATTCTTTTTCTTCTCTACTTCTGTTCTTCACTGCTCTTTTCCTTCTCCTCTTCCTCTTCTTTCTCTGCTTGCTTTTCCTTCTCTTCAAGCCTTCTTCTTCTGCCCGTCTTCTCTTCTTCAAGCACAGGGGAAGAGTCTTTAGATTTGGCTAAGTGTTAGCCAACTTCTCTAGCAAAACCCTCCCCTGCCATGCGCAAGCTCTCTCTCTTTCTCTCCTTAGGTCACGCTCTCCTAGAGCCTTCAACAGTACTGGGTATATAGGTAATCAGACCTAGAGCGCACCCGGGTCCAAGGTTGCGGGTGTGGGTCGTAGCCGAGTGTACGGGGGTTAAGTGGCTAATCGAGTCTGCACCAAGTCTACGGGAGGTGTGTCGCGGACGAGGCACGTGGGGGGTGTGAGGGACCTCACCCCTTATGTACGAGGTGATAAGCCCGTATCAGAAATACAATTTATGTGGCAGCATCGCTTCCAAATCTTCTGAGGTGGGACTAAACATCCCACTTTTCTTCACGCACAATTGTTGGTGGATTGCTCTCTCAATTAAAGCAGCTGCTGGAGTGTACACCTTCAATCAAGGACCTGAAAGTGGTCCTGGGATGAAAACCTGGGGCTCGCGTGGCTAGAACACCACGAATGCAGCCGGAGAAGAGAACGCGGCGGTGGATCTCGAGTGTAAGACCTGAAACAAGCAAAACGGCCTCTCAACCCTGTTAAAACACTTCAGGAAAGTCACCGTGAGTCATGGAATGTGGTGGCGTGTGTATGGAAGTGTGAGTGTGTGTGTGTGTGAGCGTCGGTAAAGAGAATGAGAGAGTGTTGTGAGAGGGAGAGAGGGAGAGAGAGAGAGCGGGAGAGAGACTGCTGGAGGTTAAGGCATCTGAAGGCCAGTGGGCGTCGTCTGGAGGTCCTCAAGCGCATGCGCAAGCGCATATGCATGCGAGGACGTGCGCGTTGGAGGGTGAGGGTCACGGGAGGAGACGCAGCGCACCGTGCTGCGCGAAGGCTGGAGTGGGCTCTCGCAGGCACGCGTGGGCGAAGAGAGCAGACGACACAGACGGGTGCGGGAGACGCAGACGCGTGGGCGTGTGCGGGCGGAGACGAGCGCTCGGCCTGCGACCGGTTGCGGCGTGCCGGGTGACCGGTTAAGTGAGAAACTCACTGGTCACCTCACTGTAGCCACAGTGTTCCGCAGAAATGCGTGAACAGTGGCTACAGTGGTCGGGCGAGCAGCGCGACCGGGAGGTGCAGGTGCTGTGAGTGCGGCCGGCTCGCGGCTGGCGAGCGAGGAAGAAGGTCTGCACCGGCCGGTTGCAAGCACGGAGAAGCTCGCGACAGAGTGCGCGGAGAGGGAGGCAAGGGCGCCTGCAGGCACACGCGATGGCCTGCGGGTGCTGCTGGGGTGCGCAGTGAGGCTTGGTCGGCCGTTGCAGTGACACGCGGTGGCCGGCTACGGGCGGAAGAGAGAGTGCGACAGGGCGACCTGCAAGCCCGTGCGGAAAGGCGAGGGCGGCCTACAGGCTTGCGCGGAATGGGTTGGGCGACTGCTGCTGCGTGCTTCTGCTGCCGCCTTGCCGCTGCTGCTGGAGCTTTGAGCTTCAAGCTTGAAGCCTGCGGCAATGGCTGAAGGTCTTCAAACGGTGAACCAAAAAAAGAGCCACCACGACCACCGGCTCTTTGAAGAGCTAGGCGGTGGTGTTCTCACTGTGGTGGGTGTGCACCACAGTGAGGGCTCCTGTTCGTCGGGTGTCTCCTCGGAGGAGGAGGGCCGGTGTGTGGAGGGAGAGGGGAGGGGACGGTGGCCTGGAAGGAAGTGGAGCTGAGCTGCTATGTGGGTTCTTTTTGGCTGCACCAGGCTGGCTGAAGAAGAAGAAACCGTGGTCTTTTTAAAGAAGAGGAAGAGCATGCACAGCCATGCCCTGGCTGTGCATGGCTCACATGCGACTGCAGGGAGAGGCTAGCATGGCTTGGCAGGGAGAGCATGAGCAGGGAATGGCGCGAGGAGAAGAAGTTGTTCCATGCAGCCGCGGGGAAGATTTCAAAATCAAGTGAAATAAAAAATAAAAAGATGGTGAATTTGCAAAGATGCACTTGAGGAAAAATGTTAATTGCAAGGCCACTTATTTACTCTCCTCCCCTCTCAATTAAATGCATGCATGCGTGTATTTTTACAATGCGACTATGGAGACCTAATATGCATTGTGATGAGAGCCTCATCATGAGCCATAATTAGCTCATTTTGACCTAATAAAGAAGATAAAAGCTCCTACATAACCTAGAAGAAGGCCTAAATGAAGGAATAAGTGCTCTGAGAAGAAAATATGAAATAAAAGTTAAAACTGTAATTTTACCATTGCAGTACATAAACGGGATTCCTCATAGGCAAAACATAGGTCAAAAGGTCTAAATGAGATTAAAAGTGGGTTGATTCAATCAGACATGGGTTTAGGTGCAATCTAGGAATTAATGACATTTGGTAACCCTAAAATAGACCCACTTAAATTAACAAGGTTTCGGTCAGGATAAAAATCAAGTAAACCTTTTAAAAATCATGAAAAAATATCCTCTAGGGTTTATAACACTTAATTTGGCCTTTGGAACCCAGTTTGACCTAGATTAGGGTCCTAGCTCTTCAAGTAACCTAATTTGGGTTTTTACGCAAAATGTCCAGTCAAACGAGGTCAAACCTAAAATCCAACTTCACCATTGGATTCCTTAGGTCCAATTTAGGTTTTACCAAAATTTGGACCTAAGGGGAGGTCATCTTGACCTACTTTGCAATTTAGTACACCCAAATCACAACTTGGTCCCTATCTTTTGAAAATCCTTGCAGAGAGCCCCCTAATTTCCTCTCTACCTTTGCAATCAGGTCCTTCCACCATTGTTAGGGCAGAAGCAACCTCCGGCGAGGTTTAGAGAGGGATTACTCTCTGATTCCTCAGAGATCCCCTCTCAGAAATGGAAGGGAGATTCTCTGAGGAATTCCCTTCCATCTACGGCCAATCACAATCTCTGGTGTGAACCCAATCTCTCGTGCGAACGCATGAGGGATTTGGGTATCTTAACCTCTTTCCTACTCCGGCGAGCCATCAGAGGCAATAGGCATGCCCTCCACACTCTGAAAGCACGGTCCAGTGCCTATAAAAGAACCTTGAAACCCGGCCGCAGATCTTCAGCTTGACTTGGCCGGACTTCCACCCCCAATTCGTCTCTTTCTTCTCCGGCCAAGTGTCCAGCAAGCTCCGGTGAGCTCCCTCTCCCATCCTCTTCGCTCTGCCACAAAACCAGTGGCAGAGTCATCTTCCTGGCTCTCCTCCGCGTCGTGCAACACCAGCGCACGCCGCCTCAGCCCCGTCATCGCCGCCGTCCTCCTCCACTGGGCAGCTTCTTCTCCAGCGACAGCAGGTACTGCTGTCTGCCCTCCGTCTCCCTTCGTCCCTACAATTAGGTTAGAACTACTCCCCGTGTTCCCCTCTCTCTTTTACCCCTTTTATTTCATTTAATTGGCCCTCGACCGACGCTGACCACCTCCATCTTCCTCGTCACCGACCGACCTCCGGCGAGCCGCCCCCACCATTTCGCCCCTCCACACAGCTCGCCATTCGACTCATAAGCTCCGCCTCACCACAAGGAACAACTTTCACCCATCAGCCATCCCTCCACACCTCCACAATAGCCCCCCGAACAACCCTACACCTCCGGCCATAGGTTGACCTAGGCATGCACGCCTAGGCCGTCCTGTGGAATACAGCACCGCTCACCACCTTCGCCGTGCCACAGCGAAGGTCCCCAGCTGGTCTGATTGAGCCGAGAGGCTCATTTTGTGTTTGACAGTATCGAAGCTCCTGCCGCCATTGACGAAGGTTGAAGCAGCTTCGCAGCAGCTCCAGGCTTCAGGTGCAGCAGATTCACGCGAGCAGTGCGAAGCGATTGGGTCCAGCAAGGAGCGCTGTTGAAGCCCGCTGCTGTGGCGATTGCACGAAGGCTCTGCGGGCGCGCACGAAATTGGAGCAGACTGGATAGTCCCACATCGGCGAATTGCGAGGTGCGGGTATGCTATAAGTTGAATTTGTGTTCTCTGCTTATCGCCTCCGAACGCACAGGGGTGAGGTCCCTCACCTGACCCACTCGCCTCGTCCGCGGTTTCATCTCGCGGATCTGGTGGGATCCGACCCGACCCATCCTTTGCACTCCTCGCGCATCACCCCACCTGCCGGTGCGCCTGGTCCCAGGTACGAAATCCGACCGGATTACCCGTGTGGCTCTGGGAAAGCGTCCTTGAGTGAATTGCAGAGAAAGAGAGAGAGTTTGGGTAGAGGGAAAGGGGTAGGATTTGCTCTGTCCAGGTAGGCTGAACGTTGAGGAAGAAAGACTTAGCCATGAGGAAGAAGAAGAGAAGGAAGAAAGAATGATTGCAAGAGAAGAAGCTGAGCAAGGCAGAGAAGAGAAGGAAGAACATAGACCAAGGAAGAAAGAGAAGCCTTCGCATAAGAAGAAGAAGAAGGCAGAAGAGAGACTGTAGAGAAAGAAGAGAGGCCAAGTGAAGACTGCAAAGAGAAGAGAAGAGAAGAGGAAGAAGAAGCCTTTGCAGAAGCCAAGATTAGAAGGAAGAAGGAGAGACTGTTGAGAAGAAGAGAAAGAAATATCAGAAGAGAAGAATAACACTTCTAAGACGTCTGATCACAAGATTAGATGTCCAATTTCATTTCTTTTGTCATAATTACTTTTAACCGCATACATTCATATTTGAATTAGAGTTTTGAGTAAATTAGAGTGTTCAATTACATTTGAGATTAGTAGTAAATTCCAATTGCTTCCTGTGTTCGACCTCGGATACTTCGATTTTGGAGTAATAAAATTCTCTATTTGTTTGAACGTTTTGTCGGTTATACTACAATGTGACATTCTCTTTAAAATCCGCACAAAAACGTACGAACACATTGGTAATGCTAGGAAATAGCACAAGACGGCACAATTGCAGGTGTATTTTTGCGGTGCAATCTTACCCCCACGCCTATCTTTTGCTAGTCCCTCGCAAAACATTTTTTGTAGTATTTAGAAATGATCTTAAGCTAAAGATTTTCTTTCAAGGCAACATAGGTGTGTTTATTGTTGGATATTGTGAGAACCAATTGTAGAGAAGACTATCGGTACTTTAAGTCTCACATGACATAGATCATCTCTCGACTAACAAGGACTCTTGATATTTAAACCTTAAGTACGATTTCCAGGATCCAGGAGGTTTTTGCCGTACTCGAGAGCTCAAGAGATTATGACTTGTGCTTAGTGAAGGATCAAGATCTACCAGATGAACATTAAGACTCAAGCCTAGGGTTTCATGAATTTTTAAGTAAAGGTTGGTCCTAGTTTCAGCTCCTGTCTTCGGATTGACCCTTAAAAAGATGACGGAAAACTCAACTCCCATTTTCTGACATTTGTGGCTCAGGGTATTTGCGACTTGCCCTGAAGAACTTTTTGTAGGGCGAAGACTTTATAGACATTTGTGAGATATACTGACTTATTTGCATTTTTTTTTTAAACACGTGTCAGTATATCACTTACAACATTATTTGGAGGAGCACACTTTTCTTTTTTTTTGTGGGAGAGTTTCTTTTTTGGTGGAAAGAGTTTCTCCTAAACACAAGACTAAAACATGGGATAAAAAGTCGACCTGCGCGCACAGGTAAGGACTCCACCTTCCCTAATGAACACTAGAGTTGGATCTTATGTTCACCTGGTCTTTCCTGATATGTGTAGTGTGAACCAAGTTTACTTAAGCTCTCAGGTAAAAGCAAACAACCGGATCCTGTACTGGTGTCTCAGGTACAAGAATACGTCCTTAATTAGGAGAAATTTCGATCTATTTTGTCAATGCTCAAGTGAATTAAGCCGAGCCTGAGCGAATCAAGCTTCTGTGGCCTGGAAAATCTTCAAAACAGAGGTTGAATATCCAAAAACACTTATTGTATTTTTGTTTTAGCCTTTAGATCATTGCTAAACACCATTTTCATTTTTTTTTATATATATATAGAAATTGCATGATACCCTAAAATACTCAGATCCTAAGGATGCCTATCCATTCCCCTATGCCAAATGATGCTATGTCCTCATATGCATGCAGGGAAGGGTAGAGAAAGGACGAAAGATTGGGTAACAAGAGCTGAAGTGCAGGGTATACAGCAGGGTGGTAGGGTGGGTGGATGGTGGGTGGTGAAGTGAAAAGTGAATGATCGTGACAGTGAAGTGAAAAGTGATGGAGGATGGTAAGTGTTGTTGGGTGCCTCCCAACAAGTGTTGAATTTAACGTCCCCAGCTAGACTCACAATGAGGCAAAGAATTAGTTACCCTCCAGCAGGGCAACAGTTTCTCCAACGGGGACAGGTTCATGAGTCAGATAGGGTTTCAAACGCTGCCCGTTGACTGTAAATTTACGCCCAGATTTGGGATCTTCGATCTCGACTGCCCCGTTGGGGAATGGTCTTGAGACTAGGAAAGGACCAGTCCATTTGGACTTCAATTTCCCAGGAAAGAATTTGAGTCGGGCATTATAGAGCCAAACTTGCTGAGATGGCTCAAATTCTTTCCGTCGAATACGGCTGTCGTGAAAAGCCTTAGTGCGTTGTTTGAAGGTTAAAGCAGAATCATAGGCTTGAAAACGGAGCTCTTCCAGCTCCTGGAGTTGGAGTTTCCTTTCTCGACCACACAGGTCTGGGTAGAGGTTACATTGGCGAACCGCCCAATAAGCGTGGTGCTCCAACTCCACGGGCAAATGACAAGGCTTCCCGTAAATGATTCTATACGGAGACATACCAAGGGGAGCCTTGAAGGCGGTATGATATGCCCAAAGTGCGTCAATTAGCTTGTCGGACCAATCCTTACGGTCAAGCCGAACCGTTTTCTGGAGAATCTACTTGATTTGCCGGTTCGACACTTCTGCCTGACCGTTCGTCTGAGGATAATACGGGGATGCGATACGATGGTGGACTCCTTATTTCCTCAAAGTGGCCGAAAAGAAGCATGGGTAAAGTGGCTTCCTCCATCCAAGATAATGTCTCGAGGGATCCCAAAGCGCGCAAAGATGTGGTCTTTGACAAATCGGGTGGATATAACATGGTCAGCACGGTGCGTGGGCATAGCCTCGATCATTTCGAAATATAGTCAATGGCCACGAGGATGAATTCGAAGCTGTTGGACGGAGGAAAGGGACCCATGAAGTCAATTCCCCAGATGTCGAAGATTTCCACAGCTAGGATGGGTTGCAAGGGCATCATGTCACGGCGTGATATTGACCCTAACGACTGGCACCTAGTACAATGCTTGGCATAATTGTGTGCATCCTGGTGAAGGGAGGGCCAAAAGAAACTGCACTGCAACACCTTGGCTGCAGTTTTTCTCCCAGAGAAATGGCCTCTGCAGGCCTGATCATGGCAGAAGGATAGCACACTGGGAACTCGCTGTCAGGAACACAGCGACGGATGATTTGATCAGCACCTATCCGAAAAAGATGTGGATTATCCCAGAAATAATACTTTGCTTTTGCCATGAGACGCTCGCGCTGGTTTTTAGGCTAGCCATGTGGAAGGGATCCAGAAGCAAGGTAATTGGCAATGTCGGCACACCACGGTCCACTTGCCACATTTATTGCCAATAGGTGCTCATCAGGAAAAATTTCATTGATCGGCAGAGTAAGTCCAATATGATCAGGGTCCAGTCTGGAAAGGTGATCAACCACAACATTTTGGGCTCCGGCCTTATCACGAATCTCAATGTCAAATTCTTGGAGCAGAAGGATCCAACAAATCAGTCTAGGCTTGGCATCCTTCTTGTGCATGAGATGGCGAATGGCCGCGTGATCAGTGAAAACAATAACGTGAGAGCCCAGAAGGCAAAAGCGGAATTTCTCCAGCCCAAATACGACCGCCAGTAGTTCTTTTTCAGTGGTAGTATAATTACGCTGGGCCTCGTCCAACGTCTTACTGGCGTAGTACACCACGAAGGGGTGTCTATCGCGTCTTTGTCCCAGGATGGCTTCGACTGCAAGGTCGGAAGCGTCACACATGAGTTCAAAGTCGAGGGGCCAATCAGGCAGCTAGAGAACAGGGGCCTTGGCGACAGCATTACGCAGCTGCACGAATGCTTGTATATAGTCGGGGCTCATATCGAAGGGTACGTCGGTTGATAGGAGATGAGTTAAGAGTTTAGAAATTTTGGAGAAGTCTTTGATGAATCTCCTATAGAAAACGACGTGTCCTAGGAAGGAGGGATTTGTTTGACAGAGCCAGGCACCGGTAAATCAGCAATGACATCAAGCTTAGCTCTGTCAACCTCAATACTCCTATCGGAGATGATATGTCCGAGGACAATTCCCTCGTGCACCATAAAATGAATTTTTTCCCAAGAAAGCACGAGGTTTACATTAATACATCTCCTAAGGATACGAGTCAGGTTGGCAAGACATTCTTCGAAAGATGATCCAAAGATCGAAAAGTCATCCATGAAGACCTCGAGAAAGTCACCCACCATGTCATGGAATATCGCCAGCATACATCTCTGGAAAGTTGCTGGTGCGTTGCAAAGTCCGAATGGCATCCTTCTAAATGCAAAGGTGCCAAAGTGGCAGGTAAAAGTGGTTTTCTCTTAGTCTCAGGGGTCAATTGCCACCTGGTTATATCCTGAGAATCCATCCAAGAAATAGAAAAATTTATTTCCCGCTAATCGCTCCAGGATTTAGTCAATGAATGGTAGCGGAAAGTGATCTTTCTTGGTTGCAGCATTGAGTTTCCTATAATCTACACACACTCTCCAAGATGTAGGAGTGCATGTAAGGATGGATTCGCCCCTGTCATTGACACGGATGGTGAGTCCTGCCTTTTTGGGCACAACGTGAATCAGACTCACCAAGGGGCTATCGCTGATCGGGTAGATTATACCCGCATCTAGCCACTTAATGATTTCTTTCTTAACGACCTCCCGCATGTTAGGGTTGAGACGTTGCTGCATCTCGCGGGAAGGTCGAGCCTCCTCCTCCGTATATATACAGTGAGTGCAGTAGGAGGGGCTAATGCCAGATAAGTCTGATAAGGACCATCCAATAGCTGCCTTGTGTTCTATGAGGACCTTAGTTAGTTTGCACTCTTGCTCCCTGGTTAATTTCGAACTGATGATTACAGGGAGCGTTTCATTTGGTCCCAAGAAAACATACTTAAGTGTATTAGGCAGCTCTTTCAGCTCGGGAGTGGATGGTGAAAGGTCTGGCATTTCTTGGGACGAGAGTGTCCCAGGCGGGTTGGAGAACAAGTTAGGAGGAAGGAATTAGCCCTCAGATTGGCCAAGAAGAGGGGCTTCTTGGATAGATGGATCCAAAAAGGAATAGCCCGAGAGAGAAGTATATGGGCTCAAGGTCCCAGTGTGGATTTGCAAATCCGCTTGATTTGGTGGGGAAGAAAGGGCAATCAGGTCTTCAAGAGTGTGGACCGGTGGTGAGTAGCCTGGATATGACTCAGACCACGAGGTATGGGAAGCGAAGAAAACCTCGTCAGAAGTCTGGTCAGGAGAAGGTATGAGACAAGGGAGGGACGGGAGAACGTCACAATATGTGTTGGTCAGGCAATCATCAGTGTTTATAGGTAATCCGCAACAGTCCGAATAGGTCCCAATTAATCTGATACACGTGCTGACGACCATGTCCTCGTCAAACGTGTCATCCTCAATGCAATCGCAATCAAGGTTCTTGGCTGCCTTGAAGATGTTAAGCTTGATCTTTTCAGATCCAACGGCAATCTCAATACAGCCCGACTTGCAGTCGATGTGGGTCCGGGCTGTGGCCAAGAAAGGTCGACCAAGGATGATCGGACAATCAGAAAGTGAACCAGGAACTCCCATATCTAAAACAAAAAAGTCAACAGGAAAACAAAGACTGTTGACCCTAACCACCACGCCTTCCACCACACCCTTCGGGATTTTGACAGAACGATCTGCCAACTGTAACGTGACAGGGGTGGGTTTCAGATTTCCCAAGGAAAATTTTTCAAGCATGATGGTCGGTATAAGATTTATGGAAGATCCTAGATCAAGCAGGGCACGGTTCAAATTGCAGCCTTGGATGCTACAGGAAATAAGCGGAGTGCCCGAATCTTTCTGCTTCGATGGTAGGTTTGACAGTATAGCACAACTCACATGAGGCGAGAGAACCACCGGATTCTTAGTTTTCTTTGACTGTCGCCAAGGTGTTGTGTAGTCTTTGAAAAATTGGGCGACAGTAAGTATGTGGTCGATAGCCTCGAGCAAGGGTATCTTGATTTCTACATCCCTGAACAAATTACGTAGGTTATCAAAGGCCTGCGTATCTTTCTTTTTGCCTTTTGGCTCCCTCAGTAGAGCCTCAGGGAATGGGACTGATTCTGGCATGAATTTAGGTGTATCGTCCTCTCGCGAATGCGGTGCGCATCCCGAATGAGAGGGCGATGAAGAAGAAGACGGGCCAGGATCAGGTCGAGGCGGATCGACGGTCTGCTTACCGCTCCTCGAAGTGATAGCATTGGACAATGCGAGTCCAGTGGGATCATACGGCAGAGGAGGGTTCGCAATAGGGACATAAGAGTGCAGTGCTGCAACGGGATTAGCCTGAAATCCCGGTGGAATGCTCGGAGCTTGCAGAATTTGATTAACCTGCCCCTGAGAAGGTCGTACCTGTGGTTGAGGACCATGGGGTACGAAGTTTCACAGGTTTGGAACAAGTTGGGCCGGAAGAGTGCCCTGAGATCGAGTCACCATGCATAGTTGACTGATCTCAGCATTCTGCTACGCCAATTGGTGCTGAAGAGAGGTCATGTTCTCTTCATGGCACTTTGACATTTCCGTCATCATTCGCATCAATTTGTCAAGAGGACTTGATGCGTGTTCGGCTTGCAGTACTCAAGGGCCTGATGGCGGATTCGCCATAGGATTAGACTGGGCCCTTGGGATGATGGGTGCGGATGGTCGCATTGGTCCACCCGCGGGATTCTAGCGTTGCGGGTTGTTGGACCATGCGAAGTTCGGATGATTGCGCCACCCTGGGTTATACGTGGCAGAGAACGGGTTGTTCCCTAGGGCGTAAGCGTCTTCTATGCCGAAAGACGCGTCCGCATGTAAATATGCGTCCGAGCACATGAAGGCTTGGTCCTCCGTGTCGAAATACTGGCTTGCAGAAGCCAGTTCCACATGACTTACCGAGTTGCTTGGCGCGACACTCGATAAGGAAGGTCTTACAGGGTTTCTTGGAATAAGCCTGGTGTTGGAAGAATTGGGATTGTGACAAAGTGGTGAAGTGGGGGTGTTTGCCATAGAACGGGCGGGGTTGGCCAGAAGCTCGTCCAGCTTCTTGTGCACGATGGAGACTTCATCCAGTTTTTGTGCAATAAGGCTGAGATCAGTGGATGAATGGGAGGGTCCCGTGTCAACTTCGTGGATATTTCGGGGCTGGCTGGTACGATTAAAGGCGACAATGGAAGCATTGTTCATTGAGTTTTCACTCATATTTTCAAATAATTCAAATGCTCCATTCTCGTCTTTATTCATAAAGTTCCCTCCACAGGAAGCATCTGCAATCTGCTTCAAAGTCTCGTTTAGCCCATAGTAGAAAATCTGGGCTATATGCCACTTGGGCAGACCATGGTGCGGACACTTCCTGAGGAGGTCATTATACCTCTCCCATGCCTCATGAAATTGTTCGCCGTTTTGTTGCGTAAAAGAGGTGATAGCACGGCGAAGTGCATTGGTTCACTCGATTGGGAAGAACTTCTTGAGAAACGATGTTCGCATCTCTTCCCAAGAGTGGATGGTTCTCCCAAGGATGCGTAGCCACTGCGACACTTTATCCTGCAATGAAAATGGGAACATATTCCTGAGGACTATAGGTACCCGATATTTCTTGGCTTAACAATTTCAGCTGGTCGGGTTAAGTCTTCCAAGTGGAGAAACGGATCTTCACTTGCAAGACCATGAAAGTGAAAATTTATTAGGCCAATTATGTTCGGTTTCAGTTCAAAGTCGTCCCCACCCATGGGGACCCAAATTTGTCCTATGGTCTCTGTAGCAGCGGGATTCTGATAGGAACTAAGAGACCTAGGCTCCTCCCGTTCGGGAGGGTTCTGCATTTCCTCCAATGTTTCCCGAATGGCCTCAATTTGTTCATTATACATTTCCATTTGGGCTTGGAGGCGGATTATGGGATCTAAGGCTCCACCACCTGGTGGGTTCTGAGGGCAGTTTCCTCCCTCGGGATTTGGGGGTGGGCGTGCAGCCATGTTTATGGAGGAGGAGGACGATTCGACATCTTTTCTAGATTTATCAGGCAATTCAATCAGTTCAGGGTTTTGTGACCTCCTCCCAAACATGCACTACCACAGGAAGAATTGAGGGGATAAGAAGGGAAAAGAGATGAGAGAAATGACGCCGCAAAGGTACACTTGATGACAAATCAATTCAATCAAATTCCTAACTTCTACAGTGTGCCCTTAGACCTAAAGATCTAATTTACCTACTATCACGAACTACGGAACCGAATGCGAGCACCGCGGAACCACAGGGCCAGATTGAAAGGCCGTTTGCCTCAGTCTTAGACACCCGATAGCACACGGGAACCCTCACCAGCACGTAGACGCTACATGCAGGTAGTTAGACCTCCAATCCTTAAGAAGGGTCAAGTTACTACCAGTTTTAGTTAGAGGCTTAGGGTCAAGTGCTTTTGGAATGTGAAGGGTGTTGTTTACGGGTAATGTAACGAATGTGTGCCCCAGACGTCTTTTAAGACGTCTGGGAGGTGGCTCAGACGTCGGACAAGACGTCTGGGATAACAACCAGACGTCTGATAAGACGTCTGGGATAGTTTAAAGACGTCTGGAAATCCGTTATTTTCGACACACGCGAGTCGCCTGCACGCCTGAGCGCGCAGACCGCTTTTTCTCTCTTTTTCTTCTGCGGCTGCAGACACCTGCGGCGCCTTCTCTCTCTCCTCTCCGCACGGCGTTAAAAAGGGGCGCGCCTCCCCTCCCGTCTCCACCGCCTTCTTCTTCTTCTCCTTCCTGTGCGCGAGAGCGAGCGGATGCGAGGGCGGCAGCGGCGGCCGCAGTGGGCGCGGAGGTGCGGCGTGCGAGGGCGGAGCTCTGCCGTGGGGGCGAGCTCGCCGAAGCGGCTTGGCCGGCTGGCGGAGGGCGCAAGGGGCGCGGAGCGACGCGGAGAGGGACCTGCTGCGGGCTGAGCAGCAGACGCGCGAGGTTCGACGCGGGCGGCGTCGCAAGCGGAGGCCGAGCAGGGCCTTGATTCTGGAAAAATTTCCAGAATCAGATGTCTGGATTTATATCCAGACGGCAAGGTCGACGTCTGTAAGATCATACAGACGTCTGAAAGGTGAGTTTCCGCCTTCTTCTTCCTTCTTGTCGACTGACCGTACTGAGGGAGGGGGTTGGCTGTGCGCAGGTTCGCTGATTCGCCATCCTTTGCGAATCAGACGTCTGGAAGTTGTACCAGACGGCGGGAGTGATCTCCAGACGTCCGGAGTGACCATCGGACGTCTGGGATCTAGGCAGACGTCCCTGCAGACTTCTGGACGTCTGGGAAACCACGCTGAACAGGTAAATTCTCTGATCCACCGTTTAAGACGTCTGGAGGGAGTTCCAGACGTCTGATTTTGCACAGTATCGTCTTTCTCGACCCGTTTACGGCCCGTTCGGGCTCCGTTTTCCGCGATTCGAGTTGCGTTCTCTTCAGAATTAATTCCTCTACTCATCTACAGTAGCTATACACTGTTTTGAGACACTCCTTGTGTTTGATCCTTGTGACAGGATCTCGTTCAGTTGCAGTCTTGAGAGTCACGGAGGCACGCGGGATTCCCGATCACGCCCCCATTACTCCCGTTGTACCTGGTAGAGTGGCTTAAGTTATTAATAAAATCTATTAAAGTATGAAACCATAACTAGAATCTAGGACATTGCATGAATCCTAGGAATGAGAAATGTATGGAATGATAGCTCCTAGGTGATGCATGAATCCTAGGGCTGGAAAAGTAGTTGTATGCTAGATCCTAGGATGTGGCATGAATCTTAGGATGGAAAAACTAGTGGAATGTATAATACTGCAGTCTTGGAAAAATGGAAAGGAATATAAAGCTGCCTGTAATTTGAATTAACAGCTGCCTGTTAGGAATAAAGAAACATGTTTGAGATCATGGATTTTGAGAACGTGAATCTGGAAAGTGAAACATATGATGTTCTGAGATAAAGAGCTGGAACCCTACGGGGAATTAGGAGTGGAACTCCTGGAAAGAAAAAGGAATGGAACTGAGATGTAGTTGTACTGTCTCTTGGGTACGCAGTACCAAGGGAAGTACCTGTACCTGTTTAGTGCAGAGTGGGGCCAGCCGCCCCAGGGACCCGGGGTTAGGATTGGCCGCTCTGTACCGACTTGTTGGCCCTCGTGTACGTAGTACCGAGGAGAGCTAGTAGTGTTAGGAGAGTACTAGCTACCCCACGGGCCCCGGGGTTCTGCTAGCCTCCTTCACCGACTTGTTAGGCCCACTAGGGCAAACCAGGGTAGTCAGGCGAGGGTGCGCGGACTGTGGAGGGGCAAGGCCCCGGTTTGGTTACTGTGGAGGGGTTGGACCCCTGTTACTGAGAGGGCTCTGCCCTGGTTCCGTGCTGTGCTTTGGGCGCACCCGTTAACGGAAACGACTGACCGCGTGCCAGTGCGGGCTAGCTACCTGTGCGTTTATCGCGCGTGCCGTAGTCACCGTTACGTCTGTCAGTGACCTTGGGGTGGTTGACTGAGGGTAGGATCACCACGGGGGACTCTCCCGGCCAGGAGAGCACCACGTGCTACTTCTACTTTTGGAAAAGACTGCAATCAAGATCGTTCCCACGAGGACATTCGAGATCAAGTAAAAGACCTGAGAAATAAATGAAATAGTGAGAAAAATTGAAAGATGTGAATAAAGGAAGTAATAGAACATAACAACTACTGTACACTCTACTGTTGCCTTTAGTTAGTTTGCCACTCTACTCAGCGTTTTGCTGACGTGTTACACTCGTTACCTTTTTCAGGACCAGGTGTTGAGCAGCCAGGGTCGGCGGCTGCAGAGGACGCTGGGCCGAGTAGGGTCCAGTAGAGTTACCACAGCCTTTTTGTACCCCTTTTGTTTCTGTTCTAGTGAGTAGTTTTTGTTTCCGCTGTACCTTCTTTACCTGCAGTTCTTGTTATATGATAAATGCTGTTTTACTGTTGTGGTGGTACCTACTGTAGTAGTTTCTTTCCTTACTGCTGTACTTTCTTACTGTTAGTTATATTCATGCTGAATGTGGTTTATTTTACTGTCTTTTGGTTACTTCCTCGTTGGACGACTAGGTCTTGGGATTAGTCGAGTCGGTCCGGTTCTCGTGTCTCGTAGGGACTCGGGAACCGGGTCGTTACAGGTAATGCCCAAGTGATTGATTTTCAGAGTGTGTAAAACAAGCATGCAATGGGGAAATCTCCCCGAATTGAAGTTTTTATTGGTGAATGGTTTTTAGAGTTCAGCCTTAAGTAGTATGAATTTTAGGATTTCGCTGAATTACCAATTCAACCAATCTCCGGGTTTTGCAAGAATATGGGTTTTCTTCTAAGCTCAACAAACCCTTCTTCAATGTCAGTTGGTTAATGCATGCTAAAATGCATTGAGCTACCCTAAATGGAGATTTCTATGTGTGGATGCACGAATCAGTTTTAGATTAGTGTGAAAGGGAGCCAAAGCACTTCAATTCAGGTGCTCCCAATCACCAGAATGATTTCCACACAAGGCTCAACCAAAAGATAAAGAAAATTAAATTGTTGGGGTTGAATTATTTGGGATCGAATCTTAGGCAAGTTGAAAAGTCATGGTGGGATTGGAATCAACTCAATTCCAAGTCTCCCCACCAAAAAGGTGATCCCGAATTGCAGATAAATGAGGCAAAGAGGTGTGGCAATCAATCCTTTTATTTGCCTCAAAGAATACTTCACACGGCGAAAAATTCAAGAATCAAGATTCTTGGATTTTCGCTATGCAAAGTAAGGCGGGAAATCCCGGGGCGGTGGGAGTAAAGGCAATCAATCAAACAACTGAATTTTAATCCACTTGCCCCAAGAGATCCCAAGAAGTTTTTCTAGTTTTTTAGTTTTTAGTTTTTTTTTTATTAAGGTTACAAGTTAACCTAGGTTGCTAAGAAGAGAAGACTTACTTGTTCGGCAACGTGTGCAAAGCTCCAATGCGGTGTCGGCGTCTTCCCGCTCTCGTTCCCGCCTTGGATCTGCTCACGTCTTCGACTTCGTCTGCCTGCCTTCTCCTTGCAACAGGTTCACCTGCACACCAAAAACAGACACCCGTGAAGAGAGGAGAAAAAAATTACAGGAATGGAGTAAAAACTTACTTAAAGGCGCACTTCACCGGCAACGACGCTAGAAAAGTTGTGGTGTCGGACCCGGATAGGTTGTTAATATGGTGATTTTATTGTTGAAGTGTGTATAGTGGTTAACCTAAATCGGACCTAACCATCTCTTTACAAAATTTTTTAACCTATCCTACTTGATTTTATCTTGGTCACTTTTAGGCCCAGGGTCAAACTTAGGGAAGTGGGGTTATGAGTCAAGTTTCTACGCCTTTCCTACAACGAATCTCTTCCGTTCGTTTATTATGTTTTTGGTATTTTTTTTTCTATTTAGATTTTTTTCTGGTAATCTTTGTCCTTGAGGCACACCCTCAAAATTAGGTTCTTGGCTTTGAGCCAAAACAGGGTTCTAAAACGGGTCTTGCTATTCGCAAGATGGGGTACCTGCAAGTCGAAGATTATCTTTTCTCTTATATATATGTATTTTTTATCTTTTTATGGACATGCAAGAGAAATAGAAATAAAGTAAATATAGTATAGATATATATGTATGTACTATATATGTATAAAGGGGTGGGGGTGGAGGCAGAGATGGAGTGTAGCACGGTGTCGAGTCGGTCGTCATCTAGAAAGACGCAACCAACAGGACGAAGTGCTGCGTGTAAGGTGGATTGGTGGAAGATGAATGCGAACACGCTTTTTATACGCGTATATCGGGGAATATCAGCAACTGGTGCAGATATTCCCGCGATACCACGTATGGTAAATAATGTGAAAATATATCTATATATGTATATATGTAAATATATCTATATGTATATATGGTTATATATAGGCATATGTATGTATATATATATGTGTATATATATATGTATATATGTATATATATAAGTATATGTATATATGTATGTTGCTATATGTATGGATAGATATATGTATAGATGTGTATATATATATATATATATATATGTATATAATACTATATAGATGTATATATATATATATATATATGTATGTATGTATACTAATACATAAGTATATAGGTACTACTATATGTATATATATAAGTATATATATATATATATATATGTATATAATAGTGTATAGGTGTGTGTGTGTATGGAAGTGTGAGTGTATGTGTGTGTGAGCGTCGGTAAAGAGAGTGAGAGAGACTGCTGGAGGTTAAGGTATCTGAAGGCCGGTGGGCGTCGTCTGGTGGTCCTCAAGCGCATGCACAGGCGCGTATGCACGCGAGGACGTGCGCGCTGGAGGGTGAGGGGTGCGGAGAGGAGATGCAGCGCACCGTGCTGCGCGAAGGCAGGAGCGGGTGCTCGCAGGCGCGCGTGGGCGAAGAGAGCGGGCGACGCAGACGTGCGGGCGGGTGCGGGCGGAGACGCGCGTGCAGGCTACGACAGGTTGCGGTGCGCCGAGTGACCGGTTAAGTGAGAAACTCACTGGTCACCCCAATGTAGCCATAGTGTTCCGCAGAAACGCGTGAATAGTGGCTACAGTGGTCGGGCGAGCCGCGCGACCGGGAGCTGCAGGTGTTGTGAGTGCGGTTGGCTCGCGCGAAGAAGGAGGCAAGGGCACCTGTAGGCACGCGCGGTGGCTTGCGGGTGCTGCTGGGGTGCGCGGTGAGGCTTGGCCGGTCGCTGCAGTGACGCGCGGTGGCCGGCTGGGGGCGGAAGAGAGAGCGCGACAGGGCGGAGAAGCGGGAGGCGATGGTGCCTACAGGTGCACGTGGAAAGGCGAGGGCGGCCTGCAGGCTTGCGCGGAATGGGCTAGGCGGTTGCTGTTGCGTGCTTCTACTGCCGCCTTGCCGCTGCTGCTGGAGCTTTGAGCTTCAATCTTGAAGCCTGCGGCAATGGCTGAAGGTCTTCAAACGGTGAACCAAGAAAAGAGCCACCACGCCCACCGGCTCTTTGAAGAGCTAGGCGGTGGTGTTCTCACTGTGGTGGGTGTGCACCACAGTGAGGGCTCCTGTTCGTCGGGTGTCTCCTCGGAGGAGGAGGGCCGGCGTGTGGAGGGAGAGGGGAGGGGATGGTGGCCTGGAAGGAAGTGGAGCTGAGCTGCTATGTGGGTTCTTTTTGGCTGCACCAGGCTGGCTAAAGAAGAAGAAACCGTGGTCTTTTTAAAGAAGAGGAAGAGCATGCACAGCCATGCCCTGGCTGTGCATGGCTCACATGCGACTGCAGGGAGAGGCTAGCATGGCTTGGCAGGGAGAGCATGAGCAGGGAAAGGCGCGAGGAGAAGAAGTTGTTCCATGCAGCCGCGGGGAAGATTTCAAAATCAAGTGAAATAAAAAATAAAAAGATGGTGAATTTGCAAATATGAACTTGAGGAAAAATGTTAATTACAAGGCCACTTATTTACTCTCCTCCCCTCTCAATTAAATGCATGCATGCGTGTATTTTTACAATGCGACTATGGAGACCTAATATGCATTGGTAATGCTAGGAAATAGCACAAGACGACACAATTGCAGGTGTATTTTTGCAGTGCAATCACCAGTCCATCCCCAGAATTACACCAAAGTCCTCTATCTGTATCATAATCAGGTCAGCGGGAAGGCTGTGTCCCCCAACACTGACCTCACAACCTGTATACACTTCCTCAGCCACAAACAGCTGACCACCCGGACCTCTGATCACGAACGAATCCTCTAACAACATACAGTCCTACCCCAAGCTAACAGCAAAACTGGCAGCGACAAACGAGTGCGTAGCGTCGAAATCGAAAAGCGTGTAAACAAGTCTGTCGGAAACTGAAACCATACCTGTCACCACTGATTTTGAAGATCTGGCATCCCTGTGTGTCAAGGCGTTGATACGCCCCTTAGCCCTAGGTAAGAATGAAGTAGCACACTCTGAGTCGGACGGGTAGCCGCCGGTCGGTACCCTCCCCGCGACTGCTGTCCTCCTCCTCGCGCTTAGAAACCACGTCCTCCTGCTCGCCCTCCAGTGCTCGGCACGGGAAGCATTTGCTGACCTCCAACCCTAGATGGGCAGTTCTTCCTTTTGTGGCCCGACTGGCCACACTGGTAGCAAAGGGGGACTCGACTCCCGCCCTCAGTGGGTCCCTGCTGACGGCTGGGTGGGGGTTCGGTGCTGGCAGTTGGCCCCTGTCGGGGGCCCCCAAAGGCCACTGATGGCCCCACAAAGCGTGACGGCTCTCCCGTGAGCGCCACGTGCCTCCTTTCTCGTCGGCCCTATGAGAAGTCTTGCTGGTAGGGCCTCTTCCGCCCGCTGTCAGTGTCGCGTGCGGACGGGTTGGTTTCTTCATATGTCATAGCTTCCTCCACCACCCTCGAGAACGTAGGCAACTTAAGGGGTTTGACATACCCCGAATAGCAAGCCGGAGCCCCTTGGTGAACCTCCAAAGGCGCTCCTCCTCGGTAGCCACGGCTGTCGCTGCGAAACGAGACAACTCCAGGAAACGCGTGAAGTACGCGCTTACAGTCATCGTCCCCTGGCGGAGAGTGTGGAACTCCCTCTTCCTCTGGTCTTGCCACATCTGGGGGAAGTACTACTCGCAGAAGAGGGTGACGAACTGGTCCCAAGTCGGCTCGTCCCTCTCTTGACCTCCCTCCACCACCTGTGTGCTTTGCTCTCCAGTTGGTACGTGGCAAAGGCCATGCGGCACTCCACAGGGGGCGAAGGGTGTCAAATACCTTCTCGATCTGCTCGAGCCAGTCCTCCGCCTCGGTCGGGTCCTCATCCCCCTTGAAGGAGGGGGGCTTCAGCTTCCGGAACTGCCCGAAAAGCTCATAGTGGAGATGAAGTGGAGAAGCAGGTACGCCTCCAGGTAAAGAAGCCTCGTGCTCGGAAGTGCCGGAGGAAGGTGGGGGTGGTGGAGGCCCACCCTCTCCCCTGCGTCCAGCATCGTGTCCGTCTCGTGGTCCCACAGAGGACTCCCCCTCTGCAGCCCCAGGTAGAGACGCTCGTGGCGGCGGGTGAAGCTCCTCTCGCACGATGTCCCGTATCAGCTGGGCGAGGTCCTGGGCCTAAATGCCCGGGAGTAGTGGCTGGTCCACTGAGGCGTCGGGCTCAATGCGCCCGCCTCTCCGACCTTGTCCTCGGCCGCGTCCGCGGCCCGCCTCGCTACCTCCTCGTCGAGGCATCTCCTGCAAGGAGGTGCAAACGCGGAACAGAATAGACGTCAATACTAATCGATATTCAACGAAGGAACCTTAAAACAGATGTCAAAAGGTACGTTGTGGTGGCTACTCTAGTTACAAGCATGTGAATTGGTTATTTTCCAGCCAATTGGTTCACTTCTCGGGATGATCTTGCTCTAATACCATCTTGTTACGACCCGATTCCCGAATCCTTACAGGACACGAGAATCAGACCGACTCGATTGATCCCAAGACCCAGTCGTCCAACGAGAAAGTAACCAAAAAGCAGTAAAATAAACCACATTCACCATGCAAGTAACTAACCGTAACAAAAGTACAGCAGTAAAGAAAAGAACTACTACAGTACACACCACCACAACAGTAGAGAATTAAAAATCAGTACAGAAATATGAAATTTACAATAAAAGAGTACAAAGGTGTAACAGAATACTCACTACTACAGAAAAATGGGTACAACAAAAGTACAACTACTGGGCTCTACTAGGCCCAGCACCCTCCGCAGTCGTAGGCTCTGGCTACTCAACACCTGGTCCTGAAAAAGGTGACAAGTATGACACGTCAGTGAAACACTAAGTAGAGTGGCAACCAGCTAGCTAAGAAAATAGTAAAGGTAAACAAGTAGCTGTTGTTTTAGTTTCTTTCTTTATTTTACCTTTTCTTGGTTTATTTCTCGGGTTTTTCCCTTGATCTCGAATGTTCCTCATGGGAACGATCTTGATTGCAGTCTTTTCCGAAAAGTAGAAGTAGCACGTGGTGCTCTCCTGGCCGGGAGTCCCCCGTGGTGGTTCTACTCTCATTCAACCACACCAAGGTCGCTGACAGAAGTAACGGTGACTACGGCACGCGCGATAAACGCACAGGTAGCTACCCCACACTAGCACGCAATCAGTCATTTCCATTAATGGGTGTGCCCAAAGCACAGCACGGAACCAGTATAGGGCAGAGCCCTCTCAGTAACGGGGGTCCAGCCCCTCCACAGTAACCAAACAGGGGTCTTGCCCCTCCACAGTCCGCGCACCCTCGCCTGACTACCCTGGTTTGCTCAGTGGGCCTAACAAGTCGGTGTAGGACGGCTAGCTGAACCCCGGGCCCCGTGGGGTGGCTAGCTCTCTCCTTACACTAGTAGATCTCCACGGTTCTGTGTACGCAAGGGCCAAAAGTGGGTACAAAGTGACCTGACCTAACCCCGAGTCCCTGGAGCGGCTAGCTCCGCTCTGCACTAAACAGGGGGATAGTCGCTCTCCTTGGTACTTCGTACTTAAGGGCCAGCTCACTTCCCCATCCACTTTCCCAGTTCCATTCTATTTATTTTTCAGGAGCTCTACTCTTAATTCCCCGTAGGGGTCGTGCTCATATTTCTCAGGCCAAGCCATACTAGGTTTCATTATTTCAGTTTTATTCACATATAGCACGTGTTTCCAACATTTAATCTTTCTTTTCCAATTTAGATACAAGCAGCTTGAATTTAGCTTCCAAACAACAGGAATTACATGTAGCAATTACTAGCAATAGTACTCTACATTTTACAGGTAGCTGTTATCCAATTACAGACAATTATCATTATTCTATTTACTTATCCAAGACTGCAATTCAGGCATTCAAGACATTCGTTTCAGTGTTTCTGTTCCTAGGATTCATGCTACACCCTAGGATCTATCATTCAATCTAGTTTTCAGGTCCTAGGATTCATGCCATACACTGGGACCTATCATTCAATCTAGTTTTCAGGTCCTAGGATTCATCCCATACCGTAGGATCTATCATTTATTTCAGAGATGCATTATTGTTTGTAATTAACTAAGGGGAGCCACTCTACCCGCAAAATCGAGAGTAATGGGGGAGTGATTGACAGGTCCACGTGCCTCCGCAACCCCCAAAGCTGCAACATAACGAGATCTTAACACAAGGATCAATCACAAGGAACCACTCAGAACAGGATACAAGTATTTCAAACAAGTAGAGGAACTAATTCTGAGAAGAACGGAATCTTAAATGCGAAAATCGGACCTCGAACGGACCCTAAACGGGTCGAAAACGACAACTTTGACTCAAATCAGATGTCTGGAACACCTTCCAGACGTCTTAAAAAGTGGTCCAGGTCATACCTCACTCTGCGCTGCTCCTTAGACGTCCAGAGATCCTGCTGAACCGTCTGGACCCAATCCCAGACGTCCGACACCTCTCCGGACGTCTGGAGACGCTCTTCGCCGTCTGGTGCCTTGCCTAGACGTCTGAATTGTGTGGGAGGGTATGTCCCCGCGCTTTCCCAAAATGAATCCTGCACGCACGACGAAAACTTCCTCAACACGACACATCTCAGAACCTTGGCGGAACAGCCTACATGGCCGTATCTGCAAAAGGAAGTATAGGAGGAAATATGTACCTCTCAGTCGTCTGGAGCTCCCTCCAGACATCGCCTACGTCGTCTGGATGTAGGTCCAGACATTTGATTCTAAGAAAAATTCCCAGAATCAGAACCTTCTTCGTCTTCTTCCCGCTGCGCGCCGCCGCGCCGCGCTCATCTGCCCGCTGCATGAGCTGTAGCAGCACCGAGGGAACCTCCCCAGCACCACGCTCCTCCGTGCACCCGCCGGCCGACCTCGAGCTGCTCCGGCGAGCTCTCTCCCTCACGGCATGCGTGCTATCTCCTCTTCCTTCTCGCTGCACCTCTCCTCTCCGCCACTGCACCCGGCAGCAGCGGCGGCTCGCTCTCACTCTCACTCTCGCTCTCGCGCTCGCACTGGAGGAAGGAGACGGGTGGATGTGGTGAATGAGGGAGAGGGGAGGGAAGTATTTGTAGGCGTGGGGGAAGGCGTTTGCAGGTTGGCGAGGGGAGAGAAAAAAGAAGAGGGCGGCGAGTTGCAGTCTACGCACGGCACGTGAGTAGACTCGTGATCGTACGCACGCAAAAATTTATTTCCAAACGTCTGGGAAGGCGTCCAGATGTCTGACCAGACGTCTTAAAGTATTTTGATGCCATGGGTCTTAACAATAATCTTTCCAAAACTTTTCTATTCAGCATATTTCTATCCCTCTTGAGAATATTGAAATAGTCATTTATTTACCTTAACTCCAGTTCCTATCCCACCAATAAAATATGTGATATGCTGAGGTTAACCCTTTGCACCATGGTTGCGAGGCTACTTCCTTTATCCTTAAAGACCAAATCCCAGCACCATGACTAATTGTTGACGGGACCCAACGACGTGTCACCACTATACGAATGTGCTCCCATATATGCCCCCACCCCTATTTTCATGCCACTCCTCCCAAAAAAAAAAGTAAAAAGAGAAAAAAGGGAAAAAAATAAAAAATAGAAGATCGAACAGGAAAGAAATAGGTAAAAATTAACTCCATGATATTTATATAAATTTTGGTAAAGTCGGCCTAAATTCGACTCAATCCGATCAGAAAAGAGTAGGTAAAATCCAATTCGAATTCAATCGGGTTGGGATATAGATTTTATTTAAATAATTTGATTAGGTTTAGATATGGATATGTGTATGATTCTATATTCAATTATCCTACTCGAATACCTAAATAAAATCCCTATTTATGCAAGATATATAAGTTTCACTCTAAGTCTCTCATTCTCCCAATCATAATCTTCTTTATGATTCCCTCCATGGTTTTGAAAGTTGAGAATACTTCTGAAGTTTTTATTGAATATTTAGTTTGGGATGATAATTTTTTGTTTGGAAGTTACTTGAATTTAGTTTTTCTTTTATATATATTTTTTGGATATATTTTAATTAAAAAATTATTTTTATAATAATTTTAATGAAGATCAATAAAATTAGAATAGTAAATCCAATATTTATATCTTGCTAAAAAAAATAATTAATAAATTATATTATAAAATTTTGTTCCTATTTAATTCTAATTTAATATAATTTGATTATAGGATTAATTTATAAATGAATATCAATAAAAAGATGAATATAAATATAAATTTTGATTTTTATAACTAATAATAAATAAATAAAATATAGATATAAATTTTATAAATAAATATAAATATAAAGTTAACGAAATCGACAACTCGACCTATTTACATCCCTAACGACCACGACACCACCAACCTCACCGCAACCGAACATCTCCCTGGTCAAAAAAGAGAAGCTACTACTCCTTGGTACTTCCTACTACTACTATAGCACTTGAGTACCACTTCCCCCACGACTACCTCCTCCAGTCCGGTCCAGGCAGCAAATGGGGTGCACGGCCTCGCGCGTGGCCAGCGAGGACACGGTGCGGCGCTGCAAGGAGCGCCGCCGTCACATGAAGGAGGCCGTACTCGCTCGCCACCAGCTGGCCTATGCGCACGCCGACTACGTCCGCGCCCTACGCCTGACGGGATCCGCCCTCACCCGCTTCGCCTCCTTCCAATCCCTTACCGTCTCCCACAACACTCCCCACGTCCTCCTCCACCCTCCGCCTCAACCTCCCCCTCCACTCCCCTTCCCCCCCTCCTCCACCACCACCACCACCTCCATTCCCCCCTCCCTGCAAAGCAATCTGCAGATTCCCCACATCCGCCTCCAAGCGACCTCCACTCCCTGCTCAAAGGCTTCATTGCCTCCGTTCGGCAACGTCGCCACCACCCCCTCGCAGGCCTCCTCCGCCTGGAACTGGGAGGCACATTACCCGCCTTCTCCCCCCGGCTCTGACTACTACGACCGCCTTGAGCAGCTGCGCAATAGTAGCAAAGATCCCCAGCACGAACCCGACGGCGAAAGGAAAACGGAAACCGACAGTCACCACCACCTCCCGGAGGAGGAGGAGGATGAGGAGGAGGACGAGGAGGAGGAGGACGAGGGCGAGATCCGCGGCGGTGACTGGGCGGTTGAGAGACGAAGACGCATTAGCAAGAGCACATCGAGATCGGAGGAGGAAGAGGAGGATGTGGAGACCAGATCTGGGTGGCGGGGCTCCTTGGTGGGGAAGGAACTGCAGGTGGTGGTACGACACCGGGATCTGAAGGAGATCGTTGCGGCCGTCGAGGTGTGCTTCGGGAAGGCGGCGGCCGCGGGGGAGGCCATGACCGTGTTGCTGGAGAACGGCAAGGAGCAGCTCGACAGGAGCCTACGCCAGCTCAGGAGTGAGTGTCGACGACTGCTGCATAGCATTGGACGTGCTAATTTGTTTTTGTCTCTAATGGAGATGGTGATGTGTGTGTGCAGAGACTGGGTATCACTCGAATGGTGTGTTTAGTAACTTGTCGTCGACCTGGATGTTGAGGCCGCCACTAGCGATAAAGTACCAGCTGGATGTGGCGGATGTGGATGACGAGGGTGGAAGGAAGAGCCATTGCTTTACTTTGGAGCGGCTGTCGGCTTGGGAGAAGAAGCTCTACCAAGAAGTGAAGGTAAACTCTACTAATTCCCCATCTACTTGCCTGTTAGTGCTGATGTCGGTGAGTTAGAATTTTAGATGCAAGTTTGGGAAAGGATCACTTCATTTCTTGAGTGAAACTACATTTTTTTGTGGTTGAGTTGAATGGGGGACGATAAATGATGATTGGAGAGATTTGTGTTGGGTGATTCCATTGAGATTGTTCAGGTGAGGTGATGACAGCGTGGTGCTGTTTGGGTCACGTGATCGGAGAACGATGTGGGTGGGCTCTCGTTCTGAGCAGGGTTTTAAGACTGGTGGGAAGAAAACAAGAGAGTTGCTTCCTGTCGGCCATTTCTGTCCAGTGGGGATTGTCCTGGTTGTGGTTGGATTGCATTCTAAGGTCTGGACGAATATCCTTCCAATCTTTTTAAAAGAATATCCTTTCGTGAACTGTTGTTTGTCACTTGGTTCGTATTTGCATCTTGTCACATGGTTTTGGTTTTTGTTCTTGAATTCTCATAAACACACTACAATAGTTCAGTTTTGATACCTGACTGGTGTCGATGTCCAGAGTCACACTGTTGACATTGAGAAGTAAAACATTCTTCCTCCTGACCGAGACTATGTGGCTGCGCTTGGTTGGTCAAGATATGTTGTCTATGGTGCAATCAAAGGTAGATTAGATGCCCAGATCTGGTCCATACTAATTCTGGCATCTGTAACATGTAATCAAGATTCTATCCATTTCAATGACAAATACTCAACTGGGTCAGTGTACAGCCATAAACTCGGCAGTTCTGCTTGGACCCAGATCGTAAGGATACAATTAAGGTTGGTTTCTTCATATAAAAGTGACCTCAGATCGAACTTGGCGTGATCCTGAACCAGTTCTTTTTTGCATTTTGTTAGTAATAATACCAAAATTCTTTTAACTAAGTCATATATATGCTTATGAATACAATATCTGTTGTTCATATCCCTTATGAGCCTTGTAATATACTAGTTTGAGATCTATAAGTTTAAGGGGATATTGGAATCTATTTCTATTTGTACGATAAACTGGTTGTGGTCTTGATTGGATGGGGTCTCTCCGAAATTAGTTTACAATGGAAACTAAAGTGATGCTATAAATTATCTTATTTTCTGTTTAATTCGAGTAAACATATTCCATTCCTATCTTTGCCTTTTTCTATCATGTTCTAGCTTTGCTTTTGAGAATTGCATGATTAAGTTAATGCTAACATAACAAAACTAAACTAGATCAAAGGCATTGAAAAAGGTTGTCTGACACACAAAAAGAAACACATTTTTACTCTCATTGACAACAATGACAACAAGAAACATGTTTTTACTCTCCAACAGAGAAATAGTGGACATTGAACAAGATCTGGACCCACAATGTGTGATGTATGGCTGTACAGGCTCTTCATGGTTTTAACACCTAAATCCTTGGAGCTTGATGCCATGATCCACTGGGCCTATGTTGATCTACATATTTGTCTGTTTGTGGGTAAGGATGCATTATTTATTTTAGACCCGTGACATTCATGTGCCCTCTTGTGGAGCTGGGATATATGGACCCCATCCAGCCAAAACTATGGTTGCGAGTGCTGACAGCTATACATGAGCTTGTGCTTTTGTCTCAACTAATGGAATTTATTGATGCATCAGAGGGTCCTTCTCTTATTATGTCCTTGAACAACTGGACCCTATCCTAGTGGAAGTTCTATTATGCTGGATGCATAGTGGTTGTCATAATCCAAGTGGAAAATCTTTCAAGCAGCCAATGCTGCATGAGTATTTTCTGTCAGTGCATCCACCTATTTTGATGGCTCAAGAGTGAAGCACTTAGCCTGAAGTGTGTTTGGCTGCTTCGAAGTTCTTGGCTTCTGTGATAGGATCCAGTTTGTTGAGTCTATAAAGTTGATAAGCACAAAGACTCTTGTAATTTCTGTACAGAAGCTGAAGGAAAGAACTGACTGACCCTCACCTACTTCCTTGTTGCATTTGTCTACCATCTGGTGGAACTCTTTGAAGTTCCTTCCCAAGTTAGGAAAGTTAGGAGGAAAGACTCACTTGAATGCTTCATAGGGATTATCACAAAGTTCTTAGAGAGGGCATTCATTTCTTGACTAAGGTTAGGTCTATTGCCTAGGCAAATGGGCTACTGAATGGATGCATATTTAGAAACATGTTTTTATGGGCCAAGGGAGGTGGGGCAGGTATGTTGATCTGTAGGGTTGGCCCGAGTTTGCCAAAGGTGAGAATTGATGGTGAAAATATGCGCTTTTGTAAAAGCGGGTTTTAATGTCGTTGCAACGCTTAAATTGCACAAACTTTTAAATTTATATTCCTAGATGGTGGTATCTAGGGTCATCTAAGGATGCTAATTGTTAGTCAAATAAGTGATTCTCTTTCTTGCCTCTCAAATCCATACTTTTTGTATTGTTGTTTTTAGGGTTTTCAAAATAACAGGCACAACTGCGAAGATAGAACTACGCTAAAGTAACTACGCCTAACAAGTAAAACCTAAGTGACAAGAGGTCTTCTCTTCTAAGCTCACCCTAGGCAAGTGCGCCTAGGGTAATTAAAAGAAAGATGTGGTGTACTAAAATTAATGAAAATGCTACTTGGAATGGAAAACTCAAGGATGAAGAAAGACATTTTGCTATTAAGAATAAATGTTTACAAAGCACCTAGGGAGCTCAATTAAGTAAAGGTTTCGCTTAGTTAATCCCTAGGTAGATGAATGCTTAACAAGAATTAAAAAGGCAACAAAGTAAAAGACAGAAAATTCTCCCGAGTAGTTGAGGCAGCCTTTGCTCCAAGAATGGTGACTCCTAGACTTGAAGAAGACTTCCTTCTAGCTCCTTGAGTTGTTCCTCTCAAGAGTGGACATCCTCCACCCTTGTTTCCTCTTACCTGGCCGTCCTCCTTAGTGAAAAGCTTGCTCCTTGGTGTGGCACAAGGAAGGAGAGAGAAGAGGAAGAAGGAACCAAGGGAGCGGTAGGTTGCTTCCTTAATCTTCTTCCCTCGTCCTTTCTTGGCCGTGGGATGTATGGTAGCTATAGGTGTTTGATAGGAAGAATTATTGCATGCCAAGGATGGTTTGTAATGGTAGGATGGTGGTCTTTTTATAGGTATGGAGAGGAGGGTGGTCGTGTCCTTTGGATGAAGGGCTAGGGTGGCCTTTTGGTTGCTGGTTGAAGGATCTATGGTGGATATCAATTGGCGCCTAAGTGGGGGTGGAAGTTAATGGATGCAAGGCACCTAGACGTCCACCATGAAGAGGTGCTTGCAATTTGGTGCCAACTTGGGTCTTCTAAAAGGGAAGGCTTTTGGAGGGAATTTTGGAGGGTGGAGATAGTTTGGATGGTGGTCGTAGGAGGGGATATAAGGCTGGGATTTAATGGCCATCTTGGCGCCAAGAAAGGGTAGCAATTAAGGGTTGCATGGCACCCTTTGATGGACATCCACCATGAAGGGATGCCATGTACTTTTGGCGCCAAAGAGGAGTTGGTTTGTGGTGTTGTTGGACGGCTTAAGGTGGTGGTAAAAAGGGGTAGTGTGGACGGCCAAAGGTAGGGTGGTTAGGAAGCTTTCTTGGCACCATGTGAAAGGGTGCCAAGGAGGGTAGGGTTGGCGTTGCTTATGGAGTATTTTAGGTGCCAAAATAAGGAGGGTTTGGTGGGAGTTTTAGTGTAGGTGGACGGCCATTTAGGTGGATAAGTAGTAGGGTAGGAGCTGGGGTAGTGGAGGATCTAGCTAAGCTAGCTAGTAGCTTAGCTAAGTAGAGGAGGAGCTGAAAGGAGCTATCTTGAGCTGGCCACATCTCTCTTTTGGAGCTGAGATGAGCTGGCTGAAGTTGAATGATGACTCCTTAGTTGACTTAGCTAACCCATGAGTAATAGCTAAGCTAAGTGGAAATGAGCTGCCATTAGATGTGATGAACTGGAATTGAGCTGAATCCAGCTGAGTTGAGTTGGGATCTAGTTACTGGAACTTCTATCTTCACAATTGTTCCAAGTGCTTTCCATACTGCCATGGTTTCTCTGATTTACAATGCATTCATCCCTGGCAATCAAATGGAAACTGCATGAGGTAATGTGAAATGAATGCTAATGTATGCTCTAAACCCTAAATGTACATGCATGCTAATTGCAATGATATAATGCAATGTAGTCGACAAAACCCTAGGAACTAGATGTGAATAGATGCTAAGATGGTGATAAACAGACATTTATCAAGAATCTCCGACCTTCAAATTCTACAAAAAAAATACAGGAGCTTTTGGACTTTGTGTCTTTAGGAGGGGATTCCAGATTCTGTGGCCTGGAACAAAGGGACCTTCTTTGTGAAGAAGGCCTATTGCTTGTTTAGAGGTGAGGGTGGGATGACAAATTCATGTGTTGCTTTAGATGTCTCTCCTTCTTGGAATATGAAGGTCCCTTTGAAAGTAAAGTTTTTTTTTTCTTTTTCACTTTTGTGAATTCTAAGGTGAGGTAGACTGGTGATTCAGGCGGTAGTGGGTGTAGGATGGGGATAGGAGTTGTCTTTCGTGCCTTGTCAGGAGAGGATGCTACACCTCTTTCTGATATGCCCTTTTACTAGAGATGTTTGGGTCTATACATGGGTTTTGGTTGTTGCATGTTGAAGGATTTTTGGGCAAACCTCAAAAGTGGAATACAGGCTGATGCTTTGGTTTGGATTTAGGCATGCGTCTCGTTGGTTGATATGGTTACAAAGAAGCAAAGTGCTGTTTAAAGAGGAGAGAGCTTGGTAGTTGGGTTGAGAATGTTGCAAGGGAGGCTTGGTTTGTTTTTCTCTTATAGTTCTAGTATTTATGGTTGTTTCCTTTTTTGATGGTGGAATGAAGTGAATGGTTATCAACCTCTGGTAACCTTCCTTTACCTTCTCAAAAAAGAAAAGGAATATGTGTTTTTCTTTGCATTGTAACCAGTCTATTGATTTCAAAATTGAGATAACATGAGATGTGATTAAGTCACACGAATTCATTTCTTGTGCCCTTATTTTGTTTTATGACTTACATGAAGCAAAATTACTCATGCAGTTTCTAAAATATCATGACACATCATCATTAAATGCTTATTCCAAGGGCAATGTTCTGCCTAGTGAATGGCCTTTTTTGGATGTGGGCCCATTTTCACATGCGTATTATTGAAATTTAGGAATATGAGTGATATTTTGCCATGAGTGTGTCAACAATTTGTGAAACGAGTGGGGTTGATGCAATTTTTACACCATTTTGACATTTCAAGGATGACGTGGGTGATGCAGGAGTCTGTTTCTATTGATTATTGTTGTTGCATGTCTGCTTGAGTGAGAAGAGCTCTTGTTGCAAAGGTTTTCTCTCATCCTTTGTTAGATCTTTGAGGTATGTTAGCTTCTATGAAGCTAAATACATGTTATTCTTGTCCTTTAAGTTAGATTAACCTACAATATCTAGATTGATTGATTCTATTACAGGTTTTAAGGATTATATTTGTAGATCTATGGGTTTTATAGTCAGTTGATGCTAAGATCACTTAATCTAAGCATTAAAAGATCTATAACTGTCTAGATCTATGGATTTTATAGTGGTAGATTGCTAAATCCTTGTGTTAGCATGAAGACTTGGAGTCCATGTGGCACTGCCGCATGGCATTTCGGTGTAGGAGTCAGGCCCCATCATGGGGTGCGTTAAGTTGGCATGGAGCCAACTAATTTTGAGCCAAATGTGGCATTTTATTTTTAGGAAGTATTTTGAATTATTGTTTGGTTAGGAACTTTGCTATTTTTAGGAAAATAATAAATAAGGATTAGGATTGTTAGAATCTTAATTCCTTAATTAATGGGATTATTGTCGGGATTGACTCTCTTTAAATAGAGAATAGATCTCTACTTGTTTTCTTTGAGTCACATAATAAAATCTCCTATTCTTGGACTCCTCCTCTCTTTGATGCCATCTCCTCTCTCTCTCCTTTCCTTGCTCCACGCATGAACTTCAGGAGAGCCTTGCCAATGCTCTCAATTCAACACATGGCATCAGAGTGTGTTTCATGGACTTGTTGCCTCCATGTGTGGTCAGGAGGAGTTCAAGGAGCCCTGCATGTTGACTTCAAGGAGCTTTACTCTACGCACAAGGTCTCTTTCTTGTGTGTGGATCATTTGGAGTCTTCTTTGGGGGTTTCTTGTGTATTTTGAGAGAACTTAACGCCTTTCGCAGGCTCTACGGGAGCGTAAAAGAAGAAGCGACTTGTTTTTTGAAGGACTACAATGGTCGAAGGAGAAACTCTTGTCACCGCAAAAGCTAAGGTTTTTGTGCAAGGGATGACCATCAAATTGATGGGTTTGTCCAACTACGTCTTGTGCGTGCGAGCCTTCAAGATTTTCGTGGGAGGATAAGACAAGCTCCATGTCCTTCTCAAGAAGGCCCTTGAGTCATGAGGAGCCAGGGTGAAGAAGTAGAAGGAAAATTATATGATCATGAACTGGCTTATGAACTCCATCTACTCGATCGTTGTAGCCAAAATGCTCTACAAAACACAGCATACGACATCTGGTAGGCTCTGAAGAAGCGATTCTCCAAGAAAACTAGTTGCGCCAAACTTGCTGATTTGTATTGGCACATCTGGAACATGTGGCTAGGGGATCTCTCCTTTGACCAATATTTCGCGAAGATGGAGGGTCTATTTGAGGAGCTCAGCATCTACGAGCTCGCTTGCTGTGACAAGTAGACGACTCCCAGGACGTGTTGGCAAGCGTGCAATTTTTCTAGGGTCTTAATCCTTGATATCATGCTGGCTTGAGATAAGATCTTGGCCGTGGAAGAAGATTTGGATCTTGAGACGATATACAATCGTCTTGAAAAAACTGAGGTCCCAGGAGTTGGAGGTTCAACTCTTATCGTGCTTGAGACGACAACCCTAGTTGCTAATAAGGGTGGCACAGGACGTGGACAAGGCCATGGTTGAGGCAAGAGTTAGGTCTACCCACCTTACCAACACTACGGTTGAACGAATCATCCTCACGAGTGGTGTTGGGAAAAGCATGGGAGGCCTCCACGTGGATCGTCGTACATGCCTCATTCTTATGAGGTTTCTCTCTCGTTTGTGCACTCAGAGAAGCTTCGGGCTCTACTGAAGGAGAAGACGACGATGACTGTTGCAACGACTTTTAAGGTTGCTAAAGATGCAACCACTTTTGAAGTTGCAAAAGGGCTAATTGTGATCAATGAAGCCTTATCTAAAGGTGACTCAGGAGCATATATTATCGTGGAGGCCGATGAAGAATGGTGGGGGCTCTAGCCTCGCCAAGTTGACCAAGTCTTCTTTCTTGCCAGCTTCGACTTGCAGAGGTGTGTTAGCGTGAAGACTCGGAGGCTGCATGGCATTTTGGTGGAGTTAGGCCTCATCGTGGGCATGTCAAGTTGTTTGGGAGCCAACTAATTTTGAGCCAAATGTAACATTTTGTTTTTCGGAAATATTTTGAATTATTGTTTGGTTAGGAAGTTTGCTATTTTTAGGAAAACAATAAATAAGGATTGGGGTTGTTAGATTCCTAATCTCTTAATTAGTGGGACCATTGTTGGGATTGATTTTCTTTAAATAGAAAGCAAATCTCTACTTATTTTCTTTGAGTCACGTAATAAAATCTCCTATTCTTGGACTCCTCTCCCATGCCATCTCCTTTCTCTCTCCTTCCCTTACTCCACGTGTGAACTTCAAGAGAGCCTCACCGGTGCACTCAATTCATCACACCTAGGATTTTATATTTAAATATTTATCAAGTTTCGATGGCATAATTGTGTCAATTCAATGCAATTATAACCATTCTATCAGAATTTCATGATTTCTTTGGTAGTGCCTCTCTTGTTTCTTAAAAGTGCCTATTGTTAGAGCTATTTATCTTCTTGTGTTATTTTGTTATGTTTGCTGATTTTTAATTTTGAACACTATTTTGTATTTTTCTCATCCATCTTTTTTATGCAAGAGAGATTGTAGTCCTAAAATAAAATTAAGACAACATTTTCTTCTACATGGTATTGGAGTAGTCATCCTAGGTTGGTGATCTAGTATTTCCTCTTGCTGCCACAAAAATCTCTTGTAAGTTGCCTCAATCTTCCTGGAAATCTCTTGAGATAATAAACAAATTGACATGTAGAAAATAGGGATGGTTGCTAATCTTGCCTTTAATAGTGAGTGTTAAGTCACTCCCCTTTGACAATAATTTCACTTTTACCCTTCAAGTTTTTGTTCCAATTGCTATTGTTAGGAAATAAAATTAAGGATTTTATTAGTTACTTCCACATTTAGTCTTTTCTATTTTTAGTAAATGTTTAGTTGGATTTCCTTATATGCCAAGGTCTCTCTCTTTATATAAAGAGGGCTAAAGCCTCTATTTTCAAATCAATAAAGTCCATATTTCTTTTTTTCAAAAAAAATAAAGTCCATATTTCCCAAAATCTCAACATGGTATCAGAGCAAGTTTGATCCTATAGGAAAAGAGAAAAGAAGAGAGAAGAAACCCTAAAGGGGGGAGGCCCTCTGGCGGCGTCGCCGACCTCCAGTGAGCCACCGGAGAGGCTCTTCCCTCTCCCAAACCTCTTATATTCCTTTTCCTCCTCTTATCTTCCTCATCTTCCTCTCCTTTCACTACTACTGTTGTTAGTCGTCTCATTACTGGCGAAGAAGGCGTCGTCGGCGCCTCCCCGGCATTCCATTGATGAGGGACCACCGGTAGGGTGGTTATCAGAACCCTAGACCTTACCTTGACCGCCATCGATGGTCATTGGATCGGTCAAGCGTCGCCCTCGCCCGACGAAATGAAACCACCACCGCTGTTGATGCAATGAAGATCGACAACATCATCGCCACCACTGCTCCAATTGACATTAGCCCCTGGGGGGGTGGGTGTCACCGGCTCATCGCCGACTGATAACGTCCCCTCCGGTGACCATCGGTCGTCGGAGTCATCGTCGGCAAGCTATTCCGATCCCAGCGCCGCCGGCGACAGAGAGGGCTCGAAACTTTGTTTGGAGTCCTCTATTCCTGATCTAACGAAGCCCTAAGGGTCTCATTGGAACCCTAGGGAAGTCCTCTTGTGTTTGGGGCAAATTCGAGTGCCGGAGGGTTGTCGGAGTGCTAGCAAGTCATTGGAGTGTCTGTTTGACGCACAACAGCAGCAACCACATCAGCGACAACAGCAGCCATTGTTGCTGCTACCTCTGTCTCACTCTCTCATGTTGCAACAGGCCTTGTTGGCCGTCTACGGCTGCTGTGTGTTCTCTCTCGCCCTTGCGGAGATCCTCTATGTTTTGATGACAAGGCTCCTCCTAGCTTCCTCTCACTAGCGACTTGCAATAGGGGTGAGAGCCAGTGCACGGCCAGTGCTTTCACGCACCTTAAGAGAAACCAAGTAGGGACTGGCTCTGTGAGGGCGTACAAGTAGAGATACCAGCGTTTTAAGGTAACTTGACGAAGAGGAAAGACAGATTGGCGCAGACAAATAGATGGAGTCCACTCTCACGCACCTAAATCATTTTGGCTTGCTTTTGGAGTGTAGGAGCAATGGTAGCGAAGGTAATCTGATGATGCCTGGAGAAATCAAGCACAGTACGTTGCCTCGCAGGGTGTAGGAGCAATGGCACCTGTGTGACCTTATGCGCATTCAAGAAGACTAAGCCTAGTCATCTTCAAACTCTTGGGTACGGGAGCAGCAACACTCGAGTTTTAATCATGATTTCTCACGTACCCAGCGCCCTACGCGGGTCGTACAAGTAGAAACATGACAAGTTGATATATATATTGTAGCCGACTATTTCTCTACCATCGTCAAATATCGCTGATCCAAGTCTTCGCCATCTGTCACGTCTTGACTTGCGGGGGAATGTTAGGAAATAAAATTAGGGTTTTTATTAGTTGTTCCACATTTAGTATTTTCTTTTTTGAGTAAATGTTTAGTTGGATTTCTTTGTATGCCAAGGCATCTCTCTCTATATAAAGAGGGCTAAGGCCTCTATTTTCAAATCAATAAAGTCCATATTTCCCAACAATCCCAACAATAATAATAATGGAAAAGTCTTGCAATTGCTAATGTTTAGTTGTTAGTGTAATGAGCATTGGATCGGGCTTTTGCGGGTTGGGCTTGGCCTAACCCAAGCCCATTTAATAAATGGGTTGAAAAGGTGACTTAAGGCCAAGCCCAAAATGAAATTTCTTAACCCAAGTCGGCCCGACCCAGAAAAAGGGCTTGGGCCGGGTTGGGCCGGGTTGGGCCGGCTCATTTATTCATGGTCTCATTGTTTATTTTACTTATGCCTGCAAAACAATATGTAAATGGAAGTTTCACATCAATAATTACTTTAAAAGTATAGATAGCAATATAATTTTGTACAAGTAAGAAAAAATGACTTATAAAGGATAATTACCATCTTTAGTTATGTAAATGATAGGGTCATTATATTTTCCTTTTGTGTAGATTGGAAGATTTGTACGTCTTCGTAAGTACACGTGCAAACAAAATGATCTAGCGACTTGTATTGCAAATATTTCGGTTGAATATTCTGCATGTATAGCATATGACAAGCTAACCAAATATAATCAAGTATGGGAAAATTACAATAAAAAATAAAAATATTTATGTTATGTGTTCATATTTAGTTCAAATTTGGATATCCACACTTCTTTATAGCAAGAGTCAATAGTTCATATCTAGTTTGAACGGGATTGGAGGATTACATTGCACAACTTACAGTTACAGGGAACATAGGGGTTAAGGTTTTGTTGGTGAGAAAAAGTAAGAGTAGTTCATGTTTATTTAGTGTTTAATGTATGATATATATATAATATTTTGATAGATAATATGAATATAATTGGATGAAAAGAGTTAATTTCATTAGAAACCCTAGGCCCTCTTTATATAGAGAGGGATCGTAGAGTCAAAAGTACATAAATATCTCTGAGCACCCATAACCCTTACAATGAGAAAATAGGAAATAAATACCATATGTACTAACACTTCCCCTCAAGCTGGAGCATAGATATCTATTATGTTCAGCTTGGATATACAAGAATCAAATGAAGATCTGGCCAAGGGCTTGGTGAAAATATCTGTAGTTTGCTCCTCAGATGCAACTAAAGTGGTATATAGCAACCCTTTCTGAATAATGCCTTTGGTATAGTGACAGTCAACCTCAACATGCGTTGTTCTCTTGTGAAATGCTGGGTTGTTGGTAATGAAGGTGGCTGCTCTATTATCACATCGTATCTCCATGGGGTTAGAAAATTGCACCTGTAGGTCAATAAGCAGGGATCTGATTTACATCACCTCAGTAGTCGTCTGAGTTATAGCTCTGTACTTAGACTTGGCACTGGATCTTGCAATTGTGTCCTGTTTCTTACTCCTTCATGTGATCAAATTCCTTGCTAAAAAGGTGTAGAACCCAGTAGTGGATTTACGATCCACATGACATCTAGCATAATCTGCATTAGAGTAGCCAACTAACGCCATAGAAGATCCTTTGAAGAAGAAATGACCCTTCCTAGGAGCCTTCTTGACATATCTAAGTACCATTAATGTTGCATCCCAATGTTGACGTGTTGGTTTGGCCATGAACTGACTCAGTCTCCTAACTGTAAAGGAAATATTTGGCCTTGTGATAGTGAAATACAATAACTTGCCCACAAGCTGTCTGTACCGTCTACTGTCCACCGCCTGTGCATCTTCATCATAGAGTAGCATCTTGGGGTCCATAGGAATATTAGCCTCCTTGGTCCCAAACATACCAACTTCCTGCAAGATATCTAAAGCATACTTTCTCTGAGATAAGACCACACCCTTCTTGCTGCGAGCAACCTTAATACCAAGGAAACACCGTAGAGCCCCCAAGTCCATGACAAACTGCTTTGCAAGGATGCGCTTAACCTCAGCAATGCCTTGCTCATCGTCCCCTGTGATAATCAAATCATCAACATAAACAAGAAGTACCACTACTACCTCGTGTAGTCCTGACAAAGAGTGAAAAATCAGCTGTCGATCTCTTGAATTCAGCTGCCTCAGTCACCTGTGACAACCTCTGAAATTAGGCTCTGGGACTCTGTTTGAGGCCATATATAACCTTCCGTAATCAGCATACACACTCCCCCTGACTCTCAAAGCCAGGTGGCTGTTGCATATAGAATTCCTCTTTGAGATCATCATAAAGGAATGCGTTTTTCACATTTAGTTGATGTAAGGGCCAATGTAACTGAACTGCCACTGCAACCAATACCTGGATCGTGGGAAGCTTGGCAACTGGTGAGAAGATGCCAAAGAAGTCTACCCCATAAGTCTGGGTGAGCTCCTTTGCCATGAGGCATGCTTTGTACCTAGAAACACCACCATCAGGATTAAACTTCATAGTAAATACCCACCGGCAACCAATAAGTGTAACACCATCAGGAAGTGGAGTTAGCTCCTAAGTCTCACGGTATCAAAGAGTGACCATCTCATCCTCCATGGTTGCCTGCTATTCTGGATCAAGCATGGCCTTACGTTGAGTAGCTGGTATTCGCGTAGTAGCTAACGCCTGAGTGAATCCAACAAATCCAGGAGCTAGACTATTAGTAGCAAGTGCCCACGCCGTGGGATAAGTGGTGCAGGTTTGTGGGCGCTTCCGAATGGTTATCGAAAGATCAAGATCTTTGCCTGGCACATCACATATCCTGTCTCTGTGACCATCACACGGCAAACATACGTCAGTGTCTAAAGGACTCACTTGAGAAGCTGATGGTGAAGGCGAGAGTGGGGGTCCCTGATAGGTAGATGAAGTCCACAGAGCCATGGACCTTAGGCTTTTGTTTGTGGAGAAGCAGGCTATGAGATTGGAGCACATCAAGACAGTACAGGAGGACAAAAAGATCGAGATAGAATGAAAGATGAGATCTAGACAGAGGTGGCTTAAAGAAGGGGACTCCAACACATGATTTTTTCACATGGTTGCATCTGAAAGGAGGCGGATGAACTAGATTGATAGGCTGGTGGTAGGATACTTTGAGTTTGTTGGTAGGGAGTAGGTAGGCAGAGCTGCGACAGACTTTTCAGGGAGTTTGCCGGTAGCAGACGAAGTGGAGATGGCTGGGGTCAGGCGTTCCCACCATCAGTGAACAGGAGGCTGCAGGACTGATTTTGCCTTTTATGGAGGAGGTGAGGAAGGTAGTTTGTGGTTTGAATGCAGATGGGTGTAAAGGCCCGGATGGCTTCCCTTTGCATTTCTACAAGGAGTTTTGGATGTTGCTCAAAGATGATGTCATGCAGGTGCTAGCGGATTTTAGAGAAGGAAATCTCGATTTTAATAGGCTAGATAGGTTCATGTTCCTTTTGTCGAAGAAAGATGGGACAGAGGCCATTGATGAATTTAGACCCATTGCACTTTCTAATGCAGTTTACTTGATTGTGGCAAAAGTCTTAGCCAATAGACTGAGAAAAGTGTTGGACGAGGTGGTCTCTCAGATGCAGACTGCTTTTGTGCCAGGGAGGAGCATCCTTAATGGCTACGTAGTAGCTTTGGAGATCCTTGCATGTTGGAAGAGGGAGAGGATAGCTTTCATGTGGAAGGTTAACTTCAGAAAGGCGTATGATTGAGTCCATTGGTCTTTCTTGTGGGCTTCTTTGATTAGGAGGGGATTTCCACCGCTTTAGGTATAATGGATGAAGCCGTGCGTTACAACGACGTCTTTCTTTGTGCTTATCAATGGGAACTCGGGGGGGGGGGGGGGGGGGTTGGATACAACCAAGGAGGGGTGTTAGGTAGGGGTGTCCTCTGGCACCTATGCTGTTTGTTTTGGTTGCTGATGCATTGGCGAGGTCATCTGTTAGAGCATGTCAAGGTGGACTTATCAATGGGCTCTCCCTGGCTAGAGGTGAAGCGATTCTTATACTACAATAAGTGGATGACACACTTCACTCTGTGGAGGGGCTTAGGCGGAGGTGAGGAGGATCCGTATATTGCTGGACATGTTTGGTGAGGCCTCTGGTTTGCAGATTAATTTCTCTAAATCCACCTTTGTCTTGTTCCACATGACGGAGGAGGATGCTGTGGGTTCCAGTGTCGCTTTGGGTATAGAGCGGGGAGTCCGGGCCATTTTGTACCTGGGGTTGCCTTTGACATATAAGAGAATATCTACATGAATGGATCCCTTTGGTAGAAAGGATTGAGGGAGATTGGTGGGTTGGGCCTCTAAACTCCTCTCTAGGGGGAAGGTTGGTGATCCTAAAAGCGGTTTTGGCTTCCATGCCATCGTACTTTGCTTTAGTCTTGAAGATGCCTAGGCAGGTGGAGAGGAAGATTGTGAGGCTAATGAGGGGCTTTTTCTAGGCGAGCTATGGAGCAATTGGGAAGGGGGCGAAGTTGGTAGCTTGGGAGGAGGTGTGCAAGCCAATCAAGGAAGGGGGTTTGGGTGTTAGGGAGGTGCAGAGGATGAATGACAATTTCATGATGAAGTGGATTGCTAGGCTATTAGGAGATGAGGAGTGCTTGATGGGAAGGATCATGCGGATATGCTATGGTGCCTCGGTACGTTGGGATTTGCTAACGTCCCCCCCTGCGGTGCCTCACACTTTTTTAAAGGCCTCTCCATGGTGGCACCCAAGGTGTAGAGCTTCTTTACAGCAGTGTTGGGATTTGGGAGGCTTTTCAGGTTTTAGGTTGATGATTGGATGGGACAAGGGAGGTTATGTGATCGCTTCCCCAGACTTGCGGCGTTGGCGACGGACAGGGAGGTTACGGTGGCTGCTATGTGGGACGGTTGTTGGTGCCCCACCTTTACGGGGAATTTGTTTGAGTAGAGGTTTGAGGAGCTTCAAGTGTTGCTGATGCAACTGGAGGGTTTTCAACCTAAGGAGGGAGTTGATATGTTTGGGGGGGGAGGGAGATTTTTCAGTTCGTGCTGCATATAGGTGGCTGGGGAATCTAGGTATGTTGGGGGACATTCACCTGGTGTGGGATTGCAACTAGGTTTGGTCGGTGGCTTATCCCCTGAAGGTGAAGATCTTCATTTGGCTACTCAGGAGAGGCAGGATTATGACGAAGGTGTGGAGGTCGAGGTGGGCTTCGGATGCAGACACAAGATGCCCTTTGTGCCTTGGGGTGGAGTAGGATGTTCATCAACTGCACTTCGCATGTCCTTTTGTGGCTCATGTTTGGAGTCAATTTGATGGTGGGTGGTGGACAGATAACTCTTTTGATGATTTCTGGAGGTTCTACAGATGTGGTGATAGAATTGTAGGTCATAATGTGTTCAGGTCGAAAAAGGAGAGGGTGAGGCCCTTTGCAGTTTTGTGGGGGTTGTGGTTGGGAACGAATGCTGTGGTGTTCAGGGTCAGCATCTGTATATTGACAATGTTGTGGAGTCTGTCTTGTTTTTTATTTCCTTTTGGAGTGCTAATTTGTAGCTTGGCCTAGTGCCTTTTGATTGAAAACATTTTTGGGTGGTTATCATTCGGATAACCACCCTTCCCCTCTTCAAAAAAAAATGCTCTAGATGTTTTGAAGGAGATAGGCATGTTGGGAGCCAAACCAGTAAACATTCCTATGGACCCCAAAGCCAGAGCTTATGATGAGAAGGCAGAGGTTGTTGACAGTAGATAGTACAACCAACTGGTTGGCAAGCTTCTTTACTTAACCATCACTAGGCTTGACATTCCTTAGTCGTTGGGAAATTGAGCTAGTTTATGGATAGCCGACGAGGTAGTATTGGGATGCAACCATGATGGTGCTGGGGTACTTGAAGAGGCACTTGGACTGGGCATTTTGTTTAGCAGAGGGACCTCCATGAGTGTTGTGGGGTACTTAGATGTAGGTTATGCAGGATGCTTGACAAATAGGAAGTCCACCATAGGATTCTGCACTTACATTGTTGGGAATTTGGTGACATGAAAGAGCAAAAAGCAGGTGGTTGTCGCCAGGTCCAGTGTAGATTTCCAGTAAAGAGCTATGGTCCACACGGTTGCAGAGATGATGCGAGTGAGGTTATTGCTGACAAATTTGCATATTTCCTATGAGACACCTATGGAGAAGCAATGTGATAATATGGCTGCCATGTGTTGAGAGAAATGTGTAGTGGTTTAGTCCCACATAGTGTAGTGGGACTTTGTTGTGTGTGTGGTGGCTTATAAATAGGCGTGTACCTCCCACCTATTCCTTTGAGAAGAAACAATAGAGATCTGACCCCTATCGGGGCTTTCTCTCGTGGTTTTCTCCCTGCTCTTCGTGAGTGAAGTTTCCATGTAAACCCAAGTGTTCTTTGGTGTTTTATTGTTTTAATATTATCGCGTCCGCATTATTTGGATTTTTCAACTTGGTATCAGAGCAATTCGATTCTTAAGCTTATTATGTTTATCATTATTTAGAGTTCCAACTTTCTTTGTGTTATTTGGATAAGATTTATCCATAGGGTGCTTAGGTCTCAGTCCTCCTGTGGGTGGAGATCAAGAAGAAGGCAAGGAAGGGAGCGATGTCGCTTGCGCAATCCGTGCGCGATCAATGCTAAGGGCCGCGTTGTGGGCCACGATCAACGACAACGAAGAGGGGCTTTGCTAGAGTCATCACTTGCCTGAGCAACCCTCGGTGAAGTAACGTGACAAGGAGACATGGCTGTCGAGGGCAAGGATTCAAGCAAATTCAATCCTCTCCTTGTGGAGTTGCCACTGTACAGCTAGAGGAAGAAGGATGTGGCTTGCGTTCCTTAACGTCGCCACTGTGGCAGAGGTTTACTGCGGCGAGGAAAGGACGAAGAAGGCGAAGCGGCGACTTGTGGCGAAGGAGTAGGAGATGAAGGAGAAGCTTGCTTCGATTTGAGAGCAATAACCAAGAAGGAGAGGGCCTCCAATCGTTGTGGCTTAGGTGTGGTCTGTAGCAACGCTGCCGCTGCACCGAAGAGGGCTTTGCGGAGGCGAGGCAACGACTGCTGCAGGGAGGAGCACCATCGCGTCCAACGGGTCGTAGAGGGCAGTGAAGGAGGTGCTGATTGAGCACTGCCTCTGCGATGGTGCTCCCAACGGTTCCGCTACTTCGACGATGACGATGACAGTGAGCTGGAGCTTGAGCACGAGGAGGAAGAGGTCGGAGACGACGCTGACAACTTGGACGAGAGGCACTCGTCGGAGAAGTGTTGCACTGTGTGGAGAAAAAGCCAGAGGTGCGGTCGACGGTGAAGGAGTAGTTAATCATCACATGAGAAACCCAACTCTAGGAGGTCTAGAGTTTCGAGGTCTCTAGAGAGGGAGATCCATTTTCGAGGTCCTCAGAGGAAGGGCCTAGTTGGTTTCTATGTGAGAGATACAACTTCGAGGTTTTCAAAGGAAGACCCCATTTAAGGGATACTAAATGGAGAGCCACAAGCACTTAGTCTCCAGAGGAGAGGCCATTGTTTTAGAGCTAGTTACAATAGTTTCTTCAGCAGCTTCAACCCGTGTTCCCGCCTACAAGCAAGAACTAGTCTAGAGAGTTGTGTTCTGTTGTGTAGAGTGGGTTTCTTTGTGTTACAAGTTGAGCATTCCATGCTCCAGCTTGAGGGGGAGTGTTGAGAGAAATATGTGTAGTGGTTTAGTCCCAATAGTGTAGTGGGACTTTGTTGTGTGTCCCTATAAATAGGTGTGTACCTCCCATCTATTCCTTTGAGAAGAAACAATTGAGATCCAATCCCTATTGGGGCCTTCTCCTGTGGTTTTCTCCCTGCTTTTTGTGAGCAGGATTTTTACGTAAATCTAAGTATTCTTTGGTGCTTTATTGCTTTGATATTATCGCTTCTGCATTATTTAGATTTGTCAACTCCATGTACATTGCTTACAATTCCATGTTTCATGAGAGGACAAGCATGTCGAGATTGATTGCCACGGGCTTGCTCTAGCATGGACTCATTTGCATCGTTTCTGTCACCTCAGAGGACTAGACAACAGACATCTTTACTAAGCTACTGCCATGTTAATCCTTTGTTGTTTGTTCTTCTAAGCTGAGTATGATTGACATCTATACTCCAACTTGAGGAGTGTTGTGTCCCTTCGGTCTTTTACTTATTTATTTGTATCTTTTGTTATTTTATTATTTTCTTGTAGGGTTGTATCGAACTTTTCCCACCTTTATATATTAAGAGGTAGAGTTAGTGAATAAAGTTGCTTGGTTCATTTCCTCTTACTAAAGGAAAAAAAGGAAAAAAATGATGATAATGATGACAAGAGGGGAGAAGCTCTTCTCCAGCTATTTTTTTATTTCTTCTCTATCTTATTTCATTTTCTTCTCTCATATAGTATGAGAGAAATGGAGAGTGTGAGTGGGAGTCTATTGTGACCTCGCATATGAGGGAGACTTTTTCTTTAAGGTCCCTACATGAGAGAAACTTTCAGTTGGTCCTTATATGAGAGGAACACTTATTCGGTCCCTATATGAGAGAAGTCTGGTGAGAGATTTCTGTAAGGGAGAGGCTAGTTTTGAGGTCTCCATGGGAGAGGCTTACTTTGAGTTTCTGTATGGGAGAGGCCATTCTTGAGGTCTCCAAAGGGGAGACCCACTTTGAATTTTTGTGTAGGAGAGGCCTAGTCTCGAGGTCTCCAAGGGAGAGACCAATTTCTGAGAGCTTCAATGGGGAAGGCATTGGCACCAGTTGAAGTCTTTAGGAGAGAGACCAATCAGAGACAACACAATTCATCTATTAGACTCCGGTCTACATTGATGTGTCATCATCAGCACACCTTGCCTACAAGGAAGAATGGGGATGCAATTGTTGCCATTCGCCTGGAGGAGAGCCATGATCTGGTTGCACTAGTTGAGTGGTGTTCTACCTGTGAGGGTGAGGGTTTATTTTGTATTAGCTGAGCATTCCATGCACCAGCTTAAGAGGGAGTGTTAATAGGTGAATGTTGTAGTTGGATACTTGGATGGTAGGAGATCCAATTACATGTTAGTTTAGTCCCACATAGTAGATTGAGGATTTGAGAGGTGTGTGGTGACCTATAAAAGAGCCTTTGTAATCCCATTTGTTCTTCGAGAAGAATACAGAAAAATATGCTTATAGGATACTTCTCTCATGATTTTCTCCCTGTTCTTTGTAAGTGAGGTTTTCATGTAAATCCAGGCATTCATATCATTGTGCTCTTGATATTTATGTTGTCTATTTTATTTTACTTATTTTATGTTTCAATACTCTTTGATCCATCTCTATCTCGATTACTATCTCTATCTTTTTGTCATCAGCCTGCACAATAGACTGGTGGTGTATCTTGTCAGCAACTTCTTATAGTAGTAGAGGATGTGCATCTTGTATCCTGTCAGCTCTTGTCACTGTCTCCAGTGACTCTTGCTTTGTTTTCTCTCTTGTTTCTTTGATATGCTTTTTATATCCCTTCAACCACGCCCTTAGTGCTATTGGTCTTGTAAAGAAGGCCCTAACTGTTGAGCCTGCCTTTGGCACCTTCCTCCATTGTTATTCCACAAGGGTCCTAAAGTCCAGTTCACACAACCATGACCTATCAAATATGAAATATGTGCTATGTCTTGAATCCCTGTTTGAGTGCCAACAAAGCAGAGTGGTCTTTCAAGAGGACCCATGCCCCACAATGAAAACATCTCTGCAGATTTCACCGAACTCAAGAATGAACATGAGTCCTTTGCTATAGAGCTATATGAAGTAAATCTAAAGTTCACAATTGGAAAATTCATTAGCTCTAGGTTGGCAATGCTGCTTTCAAAGGCTTTGAAACCTCAGTCTCCTATCACCCTATCCGTCTTCCATATTCGGAGTAATATTGAGATTGCTTGCCAACCATGGAACATTACGAAAATCTGCCCTTGATATTTTGATCTACTTCCACATTTCCCCTTTGTCTATCTCTGAATATTAGCCATATACTGAAGAAAAAAAGAACTGCACTCTTATCTGATCTTCTTGAAGTCAAGGCAGACACCAAGAATCTCTCTACTTTGATTTGGATCTTTGTCATCAAATTTGCATCCCATCCAATTAACTGATCCCCTAAGCAGCCAATACAGTTCAACGATAAGGTTACTCATCTTTGGCGTCGAGTGACTCTAGTAGTGTTGACTCTGAGTTGGTAGTGGATCTCGAGGAAAACCCATCTAGAGTGGAAGAGGAGTCCCTTCCTCCTTCCCCTCACCCACAAAACCCATAGCCCCAACCTTAACTCCCTAGGCAAGACTAAGGGTGGGATCGTGGCTAAGGTTCGAAATGTCGGTTTTAACGTTGTTTCGATAAATTTTCAATTGCGCATTTCGCTGGCATGCCGAGGGCTTGTTGAAGGCATGTCGACAAAAATGACAGAAATAATCATAATGATTATAATTTTAAAAATAACTATTTCAATGGATAAACATTTTTATTTAAGCCCCAAATCATATTTTTTCCTTAATATGTAATATGTCGATACATAACCTGTGCAGCAGCAGCAACAGAGCTGCAATAGGAGCAACAACAACAACAAGAGCAGTAGCATGCTGTCGGGATGCTGGCAAAACACCTACGTTTCGATAACTTGAGCATGTTGACCTAACATATCTTAAAAAATAGCAATTTCACCGACATGCCGTCGGCATGCTATTGGCATTTAATTCACTGATCGTGGCATCTACATTGATGCCCTTTATTTTGATGGGCATTGTAATCTTGACACCTTCCTCGACTGGATGGACCATGTCAGACACTTCTTTGATTGAAAGCACCTTTCTATTGAGTGCAAGTTGCAATTTGTGATCCTCAAACTCAAGGGGCATGCCTTGCTATGGTGGAAGCATCTCCAAGAGGAGTGTCACCATAAGGGTCGAGGTCAAATTCATTCCTGGCCTAAAATGAAGAAACTCCAGGAAAAGTTTCTTCTCGAGGAGTGTTGCCAGAATTTGTACCTGGGAAAGAATATGCTGAAGAATTCCAAATTCGGGTTGCTAGGAACAATCTTAGGGAAATGGATCTATAGTTGGTTTGTCGATACATCCATGTATTGTGATCCAGTATACAAGATGAGCTTTACATGTGTCTTTACGGGATTGTGGATTCTGCATATGATTGAGATCTTAGAGTCAAGTCCAAGTTGGTTAGGCTCACCACCCATAGGACCGTACAATCCACTACCCTTGTACCCTCTAGTGCACCTACCTTTACTCTTCCCTCGAGGGATGCCAAGATCATTCCTTGCCAACCTCTTAAGATCTTTATGTCTTACCGTTCGCTTTTTGGACAACCCTCCTCTCATTCTGCTTTCACTGGGTCTGGGCTCTTAGGGAATAAACCTAGTGTAGGACCTGACACTTGTTTTTGTTGCTACCAGAAAGGGCATCGAGTTGCAGATAGCTAATGCTCATTTAGTATAGGATGAGTCCCTTGATCTCCTTTCTACTCTCTTGCATGGGCATCTTGCAATGGTGGCTGTGTACACACACCCATATGAGGGATTTGATTGCGTGGATGTCAAAGGAGAGTCTTCTGGTTTGTTCTTATTAATTGAACAACTAAGCCTTTCTTGGTGAAATAGAGGACCAACGGAGACTGCCAGGCAATTAATGCTCACTCCCCAAGCAAAAGATGACTCCTGGTTGCGACGCAGTATTTTCCGCATATGTACCTCTGGTGGTTGTTTTGCTTACTTATCAATGATGGTTGGATTGTTGACAATTTTATGTCCCAAGAAATGGTAGACAAGTTAGGTCTACTAGCTTAACCCTTGGATTAGCCTTATAGCATGGCATGGTTCAAGGAAGGGACCTTGATACTAGTGCGACAGTAGTGCCTTGTCCAATTCTCAATTGGACTTGTTTATAAGGATAAGGTTTGGTGCGACATTGCCTGATGGATGTTTGTCACACCCTTTTAGGATGGCCTTGGCATTGTGACAGGGATACAGATCACAAGGGTAGGAAGAACACTTATACCTTCTTTATGGGTAGGACTTGGATTACCTTATGGCCTTAGCGTGGTGACCTTAGTCCACAACAAATTGATGCCTCTTTCTTCCCTTGTCTTGCTAGTGCCCTTGCTCCTCTTCCTTCATCGGGAGTGATCACTGATAGTAAATTAAACTTTGAATCACTTATGCTTATTGATGTTGCACCATTTGAACATCACTTATGAACTTGCTTGTGGTGTATGCGTTGATAGGTAGGGGCATTAGCAGCTTAGAGCCCATGATTGTGCCCCTTGACGTATAACCCTTATTGAATGAATTCGCTGGCATCATGCTAGAAGAGTTACCTATGGGTCTACCTCTTCTTCGTGATATTCGGTACTAGATTGACTTGGTGCTGGGAACCACACTTCCACACCTTTTGCATTATCGAATGAGTTTGGCCGAGCATGAGGAGATGCAATGCCAAGTTGTAGAGTTGATTCAGATGGGGTTTGCCTGCGAGAGTATGAGTCCTATAGCTGTGCTGCCACTCTTGACTCCAAAGAAGGACGGTTCATTGATAATGTGATTGAGGGTCGAGCCATAAGATCATTGTCGAGTATAAATTTCCCATCTCGAGGCTTGACAACATGCTTGACATGCTATTAGGAGCAACCATTTTCTTTAAAGTGGACCTCAAGAGTGAATATCATCATATCTGCATCAAGCTAGGTGATGAATGGAAGACTGCCTTTCCAGACACACGAAGATTTGCATGAATGGTTGGTCATTCCTTTTGGGCTATCCAATGCCCCTAGCACCTTCATGTGTGTCTTGAATTACGTGCTGCACCCTTACATAGGGAAATTCATAGTCGTTTATTTTGACGATATTTTGCTGTCCACCTGTTTGGCACGTGAAACCTGTCCCTTTAGGTAACCATTCTTGATCTGGTACTTGTCAGCTATATGGTTGGTGTGGTGGCAATGCTTACAAAATAAGCCACCATGACCACATTTACGTCCACGTCCACTATTGCCCCTAGGAGGGCATGCTCTCCTGCCATAAGAAGCTCCTCGATCATGGCCAACAGATGCCATGGTAGCCGAGTTAGAGATTGGAGCAAGATTAGACACCTTAAGGTGTGAGAGACAAGCATAGATTTGTGTGGCTATAGGAATCTCCTCCAAAGTCATCAACTGATCTTTCACTGCCTTGTATTCAGGGCCAAGAGTAGCAGGGAACTGAATGAATCTAATGGCTTCCCTCTGCGTGGCTATAATAGAAATGTTAGATGGAGCCATAACATTTTTCTAGGGACACAGACCCCTCTTAGAATGTATGAATGTCCTCAATGACATGATACAAGCGAGCAATATTATTCTTCTGTGAATGTATCTCATGCAACACTAGTTGGTGGTCATACATCACGTCCATTGATTTTGATGATAACAAAATGTTTATGGATTAACATTGCATTTGGAGATTAATATTTTAGGTTTAGCATTGGATGCATTCAGTGAAGTTTGATGGAAGCTTAAGCTCAAGCTCCATGGAACTTGGAAGGATGAAGGGGCTCATAAAGGAAAACATTAAGGAATAATGGTTGAAGAATTGAAGAAGAGATGTAATTTCATTTGTGTTTTCTCTTTCCTTACATCTTTGTAAAAAAACCCTAAAATAAAGTTAAACATCTTAGTTAGCTGTTTGGTCACCTAGGAAACCAAACTTAGCAATTAAAGACCTCAAAATGACCAAATATAGTTCAAGGGCATCATCCAATTTGATTATGTGTTGACCAATTATATAGTTGGTAGCCGTTTGATAGCTTAGTGTGTCGACCTATCCAATTGTAGGGTGTCGACCAGTAGACGACTAATTTTGTAGACAATGGCTGTTTGACGTTCATATTTCTTTGGAATTATAGAACATTTACTACACTAATTACTTGGTTAATTACCTTAGGAAGATACTCTAGCCAGATGTTCAACCTTCAACCAAGGACCACTCAATCCCATATTAGGGCATGATATTATGTAATCGACAATCAATGGCCTAGCAAGGTTTGAAATGCCGATTTCGATGTCGTGTCGATGAAATTCTAAGTATGCATTTCGTGGGCATGCCGATGGCACATCGTGGAAATGCCGAGGGCATGCCGATGCATGCCGACAAAAATGACAAAAGTAGTCAAAACAATCACCAGCAGCCTCGACATGACCATCGATTTTGCTGGCATGCCGACGATATCCCTGCATTTCGACACCTTTACCATGCCGACATGAGCTTTTCTCAAAAAAGGCCTTGTCGATGGCATTTAAATCACTGTGGCCTAGTATATCCAAGTCTAAAGATTCAAGACCTAAGAACTCTTTAGTAGTTAGACCATCGATCGATTGACTTTCGTCCAACTAGTGAATACTCAACTTGGACCTTGACAGTCGTTGTTGTTGGTTGACTGATCTAGTATTGGCACGTCGACCGAGCATTGACTGGTCTGTGCTGTCTGGTGGATCTGCTCAACTTTCCATATTTTTGATCCCATATCTAATAACCCTAATTGTTTCTAATGGATATAGTTTATCCCTAAGTAGCTCTAGAGTGTTCCTAAGCCCTCTATAAATACATAAGGACACTTCTACCATTACATATGTTAGTGAAAAAAAAATCAAGAAGATACACAAGTGAGATCCTAATTTTTCCTTCTAGCTACACTTATAGTGAAAATCCAAGAGTGATATTGTCAAGCTGCTCTCCAAGCTTTGTACTTCACATCCGAGAGCATCGATTACTATGCACTTCCAAGCTGATCTGCTTCTATCTCAGGGAAGTCACTTGTCCTATAGAAGCTACTTGTTTAATTTATTATTTGGATTCTATAGGTTCTTTTGTTCATTTTTTTTGTTTGGGTGTCCAAGTTTGCAAATTCCCATCTCTGTTGGAGACCAACTACTCCTCATGGAGAAGAGTGGTCTTGAGGTAGTGTTGTTGTATTGAGGTTGTGCCACCCTCTTTTAAGTGGTATGTTAGTGATTTGATCGACTCGATTAATTGAAAAATCTTAAGTTGGAGTGACTTGGTAGTTTTTACCAGAGTTGGATTTTTACCTAAAAATATCTTGTCCACTACGTTGAATGTTTTTTGTGTGATTGAACATCTTTTATTTGCTCATCATTTCTACTATCGCACTATTGGTCCCCTCTCTAGTGTAAGCCACAACACTTGCCAATTTTTTTTTTGTAGAAGAGTAGGACATCACTTGTTTGGTGATAGGCTGTTTCATATTGTTTAACAGGCAAGTGGCTACATAGTCATCATTGGACTCCCAATCATCTTTCTTATCATTTGCAGGCTCATCTTTAAGAAGTATGTACTTCTTTATGTGAAATCCCATATATTGGGCAACAGATGTGGACCATAAAAGCAATCCAACTTTATAGATGTCCCTTGCATATGAGATGTTGTGCTCATGGTAGATATTTTCCCCATTAAGTCACCAAGGGCATCTTTACTATCAGCCATGACTACTTGGTTTGGAGATCGAAAAAGGAACAGCAAGTCAAATCAAATAGGATGTAATTCATGGGGATCCCATCATTGATTTGGGACCAAAAAACCATTGATTGGTGAAGATGAAACCAGATTTGATCAGAGAAGCCCAAAACTTAGCTCTGGGTGATGGTTGCAGTGGCGATGATGTAGCTCAGATTTGATTTGGTGGTGAAGATCCAAGTCTGATTTGATGCCTGAGGATCACCCAATCACTGCTATAGGCATTGCTACCTAGATCATTGGTGGTGCTATTGAGCCTAGATCGTTGGTGGTGGCATTGAGTAGCCCAGATTGTCGTTGGGCGGCACTCTGCAACGTTGGGTGGTGTAGAACAACCCTTGGTGGTGCTTCTTAAGGGCGGTGGGATTGGTGGAGAGTGAGAGATTCACCGAAGATCTCTAAATTGAAGATCTCGTTCTTAGAGATTGATATTTGTTGGGTTATTGGAATGTCGGTCTAGCACTGTCGCTTTGATACAATGTTGATGGAAAAAGATGGAATAGCTTCATTGAAAAACCCTGAGGGTCTTTATATAGACACCTAAGGGATAAATTACATACATACCCTATACAATGGACCCAAGGTTTGATATATCGCTGATATATTGGTATCACTTGGTCTGGACATATTGGTATCACATGCAATATCTTTTTTCCATGATATCGGCAATATATTGCTCATATCACGATATATTACTGATATATCAGGCGATATCCCTGAAATATTGGCAATATATTGTCGATCTAGGCATTGTTCGGAGGGAAAGGTTTAAACTTGAATAAGTCTCTCCCACTGCTGGGCGAGAAAGGTTGAAACTTGAATAACAATTGGGTGGGAAAGCTATTCCTAACTGTTGGGCGGGAAAGGTCGAAACTTGACACACATACACACAACCCTTTAATTTATTGATTTTCATCTTCTAGGTACTTCTTTATGATGTATTGGTCATTAAAATAGTAATTTTCATAAAATTTGTGACATTTTCTTACATGTTTTGCTTTTCTAAGTGATTTCTCCAAAATTTACCGATTTCAACGATATATCCCCGATATATCACTTTTTTGACTTGTCGATATGATATCGATATCGATATTTAAAACCTTGAATGGACTATAACAAAAAAAGCCCGTACATAGTGAAACACAATCTTAACAATAACAAATAAACAACAACTTTCTCTTCTATATTTAAATCACATTAGCTTACAATTTATAATATATCCACTCTCCCTTTCAAAAATAATACATCCACTCTCACTATCCCACCACTTACACCAACACTACTAACACTTACTTCATCCTAAATTTTATTTAAGGGAAAACTCTATCCCTCATCCAAACGCAGCCTTATTGACTTATGATTGTTTATGAAAGATCTAGCACGTGGTAGTAAATATGTGGGTTTTATATAGATGACCAAAAGCATAAATTAACTCAAAGAGTGTCTTGCGGTAGGCTTTCAATTGAGTAGCAATTGAAACTTTCATTTGAGGTTTCTCGGAAGGCTTCTGCATGGGGTAGTTCCACTTTCTAGAGAGCAATATGCTTAAAATTTGAGAAAACACTGATGATCACCTATCTTATATTTTTAGGTGTAGCAAGGAAAAGTTAAATCCCAAGCCTAGGGTCATCGATCCTCTTGCATCGGCTAAACTACTTGACTTGCATTAATTTTGAAAGAAGTCTAGTGAATAATGCATTGTGCTTCATCACTTCTGGAAGGGTTTTGCCCCATGTTGTTGACCCTATACATCCTTCTGTCTATCTAAGAATCAAGAACCCTTGACCTTAACTAGATATGAGTGATCTTGCTTCTTCTTCCTCCTTGATTGCACTTCATTATCTTATTAGTTGCATTCCCAACTTTTCATTGTTTTATTGGCTGCTACATCTCCATAATAATGTCTATCTTTCCTCTCAAAAGTATTGTAGGAAAGTGTTTTACCCCTTCTATCTGAGTCTATTAGATTTTGTCTTGAGTCTTTTACTCTTTTCTATTTTATTATTTTCTTAGGGTTGTATCATACTTTTCCTACCTCTATATAATAAGGTAAGGTTTGAGAATAAAGTTTTGTTTGGTCATTTTCTTCTATTTAGTATCAGAGCAATGATCCTAGATCGAGATTCGATATCCCACCAAAAATCCTAGCCTCCCTTACCCTCCACCAAAACCCTCATCACCGGTCTCCTTCCCTCTCTTTGGCTATCTTGTCCAGTAGGGCCCTAGCACCATCACAGGGCCTTCTGCTCTTCCTCGGCGCTGCTGCAGTACCTGCAGCAACGTCGCCCAAGCCCTGCAGGGTCTAAGCATCACCGTAGGGACCTCCTGCCCCCACGTACCATTGCAGCAGTGCCTTCTGCGGCTGTTGTGGGTCTTGTGCAGCCTGAGAGGGGCCCCCTGTGGCCTTGCACAAGGGCTTCTCTACGTGTGTACCACTGTGTGAAGGCTTGTTGTTGGTATGGGTGAGTGTATCACCTTCCTCTCTTCTATCCTAGGTAGCAACGGGCTCTAGAAGGGAGAAGCAGTCACTTCCGTGGGTCCTTGATTTCCTAGAAGTGATTGCTATGCCTCCAATGTTTTATTTTTTAGATCACACATGATCTGAAACAGAGTATTCAGATCTAATCTGCAGGTTCAGATTTAGTTCTTTTATGGTTGGTAATTGATTGGATGCTTTTGTATTGATTTGTGGTAGTTTGAGTGGTTTGGTTGAAGGAAGATGGCATCTTCAAGTTCTTCCGAAGTGACATCGGATCCTGTTTCAGAGACAGAGACATACAAGAGTTTCTTTTTTTGGTTCCATGGTTAAGCTAGATGAGACTGATTATCCTCGATGGTCACAGACGTTTCTCATGACAATGAGAGGTTATGATAAAGAGCATCTTCTTCTTGAACTGGAACCACAAGATAAGACATGTAAGAATGCTATGTGGAATGAGGATAATGCTATGATATGTGCTTGAATTACGAATTGTATCATTCCACGCATTGGCGATGAGATGATGTATTGGCGAATAGCCAAGGAGATGTGAGACTGGCATACTCCCATGATAAGAATTGAGCTCTGGTATTTCACACCTTCCATAAGCTTATGTAGTTACGCTAGGAGGGTTGTTCGCTGGCCTAGTATTATTCGGCAATGAAGGGCCTGCTAGAGAAGCATAATGCTGGTAGAGATGTCTACTGCTCCTTTTTTTGTCCTTAGTTTTGCATGGAGAAATATGTAAAGACAAGTACAAACATTGCAAGTACATCCATTCTGAGAGAGATGACTATTAAAGCCTTGACGAAGCATGTAATGAATTCCTCAAAGTTTATGCTTACTAAACTTAATGCTTATTCTTTTGTGTTATTCTCTAGTTGTATCATGTGTCCTTGTACCTATCTTTCTTTCTTCTTTCTTAAGGGAACTTATGCAATTTTAGCTCTTCAGCAGTCACAATATTTGGGAGATTAGTGGCATCTTAACAGCCATTTTCCCCACTTTCTTCCTTCTCTACATGTTCTTAGAGCTCTAGGTTTCCCAAGCTCAATATCATCACATCCACAACCAATGCTACAACAATCAATGTCCTCACCTAGCATTGCCAACAATAAAAATGTAAGCACTAGAAGCAACGTGCCTTGCTACAAGAAGCATAAGCACCACCTGCAGTCATAGCAGTGCAGCAGGCAGCAGGCAGTTGTTGCTGCACTGCCGAAGCAGTAAGCAGCCATAGTAGCAAGCAGCTGCAGTAGTGTAGCAAGTTGCAGCTATAGCAAGTGATAGCACAACAAAGCGGCCCTTATGCAGTTAACATTGCTTTTTGAGGGAGGCACATAAAATGCAGATGCCAAGAGCAATCACACGTGTATGTCCTGCATTTGGGTAGATGATTGATCATTGAAATTGGTCAAGTTGGATATCAATGATAAAGATGTGGTTGGCCTGTTCCCACAGTGGAGTTTGTTCAAGGAAATGCCAATATGAAGCTTTTTGGGTATGGTTTGTTTGATTGGTAATTGCCTCATCCTCAAGTTGATTTAATGTGTGGAGCTGCATGGAAGATGTTTGAGGAAATGCCAATATGTAGTGGTGTGGATTTTTGAATTGTGGTGCCTGGTGGTGTTGCTGTTGTTGGGAATTGTTGCTGGAGTGGCTCGCTGTTGATTAGTGGTGACTGTTGTGGTTGTGGTTCTTGTTGTTCATGTGGTTAGTTGGCGTGCTATTGTTAATGTTAGTATTGGCTATTGTTGATGCTGATCCTTCTGCTTCCAGTGATGTTATGCTGTATGTTAGGGCGTAGGATGCTCTGAGATTGGATCAAGTGCCATTATGGAAGTCGACTCAGAACCTTGTAATGGATTGATTGCATTGTTGGCAATTGATTGGAGACCTATGAATGGGACATTGATTCTAGAGCGTTAGGCATTTGTATGGAGATGCTTGTAGATTCATCATTTTTCAGCTAGCAAGGGATGTTGCACAATATAGTTGATATTCAGGCAATAATTATCTCTTGCAGGGCAGGGAGATGTTCGCATACCACCTCTGTTGCAGTTGTTTGTGGTTCTCTGTGCACCTGAGTCTTGGCAAGAAACTCAGTCTTAGATTCAATATGTTGCATGTTTAAGGATTTGTTAAGTAGGAAAAGTATTGTAGGTGGTTGTGAAGATGGTCTAGTATCTCTATGAGTCACCTATATTAGCAAGTATGTACAATCTACAGGTACTTGCACAATATTAATCGCATCTTTATCCTGATCACATGCTTTTCTAAAAGCTTTGTTGCCTTCTACCCTGAATTTCACCACCATTTGCTCTTAGATATGAGGCCTGTTAATTGGGAAACATCAAACATATTGTGCCAAGTTTCCTTCGTGTGGGAGTTGTTATAGTAGTAAGTTGTTTGATTTGATTTGTGTTGATGTGCTATAAGAACTAAATTGTGTTATTGAGAGATTATAGTTCACTTTATATAGGGGATTAATGGGGAAGCTTATTACATGATTTTACTAACCTCCACCATCATGCCTGGCAATACATTCTAGAGGTCCATTCTTATTCAAACCTTTAGGTCCTTCCCCGCTTAGCACATACACATGTAAATTGCACAATGCTTGAGATTTTTTCAATCATTAGCATGCACCACATGCAAACTAGACCTACTTTTGTGTGCAGTCATTTAGGTAAGTTCTTTGATTTGAAATTTTAATTTGATTTATAGAAAGGGTCAGTGGGAAAACACGTTAAATAATTACACTACCCTCCATTATCATGCTAGACAATACATTTTGGAGGTTAATTCTTTTTCAAACCTCTGACTTCTTTCACTCTTAGCTAGGGGTGTACACGAGTCGGGTTAGGACTCAACTTAAACCCAACTCATGGTTTGCAAGTTGGGATTTTTCCAATCCAACCCAATTTAACTTATAAAATTTGGTTAGGTCGCATCAAGTTGAGTGGATTGTTGACTGACCAAAGCTTATGTTTCTCTCCTACATGCTTCCTATGTCTTTTATACTGAATAACAAAAAAATTTAAACTCATAAATAACTTGTATCTTATAAAAAAGTGAATAAAATAGGTAAAAACAAAAAAAAATTAAGACAAAAAATAAAAATATGATATAAAAGTAATGAGAAAAAATAAAGGCATACTTGATAATAAACTTGATCGGTGTATATAAAAGCTTAGGTCTATACCAATAATTGACAACAAATGTAGAAGGGATGCTCTAGTGTTGCTGGTGGGGTTTCTGCGAGGAAGATGAGAGGAGAGGTGGGTCGTCGGGAACTCGGGTAGAGATAGGGTCTAAGTGAGGAGGGAAGGTTGTGGGCTACTTGAGGAGCGTAGGGTATCGTCGCCACTAAGGAAAGGAGAGGGCACCGCATATAGCTTGGAGTTAAGGAGAGGCACTGTTTGGAGTGGAGCTTAAAGGTGGGGTAAGGGTAGAGGGCGTTGCTAGGAGGAGATAGAGGTAACCATGGGAGAGATGAGGGGTCGATTAGGTTTAGAAATTGGGAATTTGGGATGTAGGAGTAAGGAGATGTTGAGATCAATGAGATTACGATTTTGTCGAGTCATATATTATTATTTTATTATATATATATGCAGGAGATGTTGAGACTCGAGATGATGTTTCGAATTTCAATCTGTAGCTTGGAGTCCCTTATATATTAAGTTGACATATCTAAATAATGTAGAAGCAAAAATATCAAAGCATAAAACAATAGAAACACTTGAGTTTAGGTGGAAACCTCACTCACAAAGAGCGCGGAAAAAACTATGGGAGAAGCGCCCTATGGGCATGTTTTTTTGTTATTTTTTCTCAAAGGAATATGTGGGGGGTACATGCCTATTTATAGGCCACTACACAATAACAAAGTCCTACTACACTATGTGGGACTAAACATCACATACAATTCTCTTAACATTCCTCCTCAAGATGGAGCATGGAATGCTTAGCTTATAACACAAAGAAACACATTCTACACAACAGAACATAACTTTCTAGACTGGTTCTTGCTTGTAGGTGGGAACACAGGCTGGAGCTGCTGAAGAAACTACTGATGTCTCTGATAATGGCCTTTCCTTTGGAGACCTCAACTGGTGCTGATGGCTTCCCATTCAGTATCCCTGACATGGGTTTTCCTCTGAAGACCTTAAAGCTATATTTCTCACATTGAAATCGACTGCGCCCTTCCTCTGAGGACCTTGAAAATGGATCTCCCTCTTTCCGGAGACCTTAAAACTCTGGACCTCCTAGTTTTCTGGTTTCTCATGTGATGATTAGCTACTCCAAAAGTCCGTAGTGGTATCCGATGTCACCCATTGTGCCTTAGGACTGCGACAAAGGGACTCCCAAACAGGGGTGATTATAATGGCTTCTACACTCCCCCTTTCTTCTATACTCATATGGGAGAAAAATAATGACGAGAAGAAATAATAAAAACTAGAACAAACTTTTTCACCTCTTCTCCGTAATTTAAACACCTTTTTTTACTTAAAATTCGCTTTTTTTTTCTTTTCATTTTTCCCTTTTTTTAAAACTTTTCTCTTCATTTTTTTTTCTTTCTCCTTTCCCGCTTTTTATTCTTTTTATTCTTTACTCTTTCTTTTGATTTTTCCTCTGTTTTTTTTTTTAACACCTCAACACTTAGGGTTTCAAACAGAAAAGGGCACCGAACACCCCTCTGCCACCCTCGCTCTCAAAATATGGGCGCTGCAGCCGACGTCCCTCAGGGCAGAGGGGGGGGGCGCCCCCAAGGACGTTCTTGCCTGCTCCTTCCTCCTGTGTAGAGTGCCAACATCAGGACAGCCTTCGTTGCTACCTCCTCGTCCTCCTGTGTAGAGTGCTGCCCCTGCATCCTCCTGCACCAATGGGTCGCTGTGTCGGGAGTGCTCTGCCTCGTTTGTCGCCGTGCACTGCTGTTGTTGCACGCTGCCTACCTTCGCGCACTTGCTGCCGGTGGCCGTTGCCGTTTGCATCACTCCCTCTGAAGCCTCCTTTGCCATACAAAGGAGCAGATCTACCTTTGGCGGTGGTGCAACCACCAACATGGTCACCATTGATGTCATCACCAACATGACCGTAAACACAACTGTTGTGCCTCTTGCCATTGTTTCCTAACTCGAACTCCATCTCCTTCTCAACAAAGAACTCAAAGAATAATGAAATAGAGATGCTAAGAAAAATTAATAATAACCCAAGAAGGACTTGCTTTGATACCAAGTTGACATATTTAAATAATACGGAAGCAAAAATATCAAAGCATAAAATAATAGAAATGCTTGGGTTTACATGGAAACCCTACTTACGAAGTGCAGGGAGAAAATTACGGGAGAAGCGCCCTATGGGCGTGTTTCTCTGTTATTTCTCCTCAAAGAAATCAATGGGGGTTACACGCCTATTTATAGGCTACCACACACATAACAAAATCCTATTACATTATGTGGGACTAAACATCACACAATTCTCTCAACATATATATATATATTATGTTATATTATAGATTATGTAGTTATATATAATTAGGTTGCGGGTTGGGTTGGTTAAACCTCAAATCCAACCCATAAGTTAACCCATTATAAGTCTCAATCTAACCTAACCCAATCCAATCAGATTGGGTTGGGTTCGGGTTAAACCTGACCCGTATACACTCCTCTTAGCATGTATGTATGTTAATTGTATGTTGCTTGGGATTTTTTCCCTTATTAAGATGCATCACATACAATGCAAATCTATGCACAATCCATTTATAGATCTATTTAGTGGAAATGACCTTAGAATTGAATTCCAAGAGTTGCATTGCATTTCTTGTATTGTCACATTCCCAAATAGTGTGAAAAGTGCAGGACCATAGCCCTATTCGCAAGGGGTGCTTTATTTAGCTAAGGGAAAAGTTGGAAAAAAAATTACCTTAATCCTATCATTAACCTAAGTAAACCTTATATAAATACACCTCATCTTATTTCCTCTTTGTCTCGTATGTAATAGTAGCATCGCCACCTAATTCACTTCTCTTGTTTTTTGAGAGAAAAAAGGAAGATTACCGAAGATCGGTAATCATTCAAATATCATTAATAACAAAAGAAAAGGAACATTCTTGCAGTAACTTGAGCCATAACTCTGATAGGTCACATGCGTCTCTTACAATATTTTCAACCCACATTTGTTCCTAATGACACCAAATAGACCACAAATTAGCCACTGTTTTAACCAACTAGCCGTGCTAGCATGAACTAAGGACCTCAAGGAAGTGCACTAGGAATATGAAGATGTAAGTGCCATTCGAACACAAACAATTTGCCAAACCTCCATCGATAATTGATAAGTGAAGAAGAGTTGATCTGATGTCTCTTCCATAGTACCACAGAATGGACAAAGCAAATCTGAATCTGGAGCTCATCTAGCCCGATTGACCTTCGAGACTAACTTTTCCCGTTTAAACAACCACAAAAAGATCTTAATCTTCAAAGGTATAGGCATCTTCCAAAACAATGAGCAATCCTTCCGCATCAAAAGTAAAGGCCCCTCTTCTGAAGGTGACATCTTAAAAGTTTTGAAATAGAGAATCTCCCCGCCTTCCAAGTGAACCCATCCTCATTCTCCTCACCCGCATAAATCTCATGTATCATCTCCAACAAACTCTGCAACCCTTGTATGGAGGACCGTGAAAGACTCAACTGCAAAACAGGAGACCAAGCACCTGAGGTACGGTCCTAAACATCCGAAATAGTAGCATCCTTGGCTGTAGTCAATTCAAACAAGTGAGGGAACAAAATAGAAAAGACCCCACATCCCATCCAATTATCCTTCCAAAATCAAAAGGAGTCATCACCAATCCTTGGTACAAAAACATTCGAAGCAGCACCCTGCAATATAGATGGCCCTATCGACCTCCAGAAAGTAGATGACCTAACCCTTCTGGGTCAGCCAAAAACCACATCAATAGGATCTCCATAAGAGCTCTCAATATCCTCTCCAGAAGATCGCCACCAACAGAAGGAATCTTACCACCTACTTCATCAAGACAGCCTCATTAAATCTCTCCAAACTCCTAATGCCAAACCTACCTTACCTCTTTGGTCTGCAAATCTCCCTTCAAGGAATTAACTATAAAAAGCGACCATCATGATCCGTCCCCTTCCAAGAAAATCGCTTTTTGGCAATCTCCAATTTGGACATAATCTTCTTAGGTGGCCTGAACATAGAAAGGTAGAAGACTACTACAACTGACAAAATAGATTTAATTAAGACCAATCTCCCATCATAGAAAAGAAGCATTCCATTGCAACGAGCCAACCTCCTATTCAACCTTTCCTCCACCACCCTCCAGTTAGCTACCACTAATCGCTTTCCCTTCAACGAAAGCCCCAAGTAGGCAATAGGGAGCCAAAAAATCGATGAATCAAGAGCCTTGGAAATTGCAACCTCCCTCGCACTCATGTGAAAAGGAACAACGATTGACTTTGTTCCATTCATGAGAAGGCCAAACAAATCACCAAACGTTCTCACCAATTGTGCCACGTGTTCGGCTTGACTAAGGCCCCTTGGATGAAAAAATCGTATCATCTGCTTACTGCAATAACGTGGTAAGCAACGAACCATCAGATCTTAGAGAAAACCCTGAAAACCACCCTCCCTTACATGCCTTGAATGCCAGAGATGCCAATGAATCAACAACAATGATGAACAACATTGGCACCAATGGACAACCTTGCTTAACACCTCTCTGCAGCTGGATCCAGGCTCTACATGGCCTTCCGTTGACTAATGCAGAGAAAGAGGTTGTTGTGATTCATCTTTCATTATATGAACCCAAGACTTTGGGACACCCCTCCTAAGAATCTCTCATAAGTAAGCTTAGGCCATTGAATCATAAGCCTTACAGAAATCAACCTTCCACATAAAAGTAGGATTCGGCTAAAACAAAAGAATTATAGAGAGATCTTCCAGAAATCAAAGCATACTGCACCAGAGATATTAAACCAAGGAGACCTAGGTGCAATCGGTTAGCAAAAGTCTTTACCACAATCAAGTAAATGGCATTTGACAAGGCAATCGACCTGAAACTATCCAAACTATCAGTGCCCTCCTTTAGAAGTAAAAAAAAGATTGAAGTGATTGAGATTCTTAAAAGCCATATTACCATGGAAAAATTCTTGGATCATCACCACCATATCTGGCTCAACAACATCCCAGAACTCTTTCTACAACAAAACTTGGAGACTATTTGGGCTAGGGGATCCTTCTACCTTAAGGCCACGCAAAGCGACTAGAATCTCCTCCTCTGAAACCTCTCTGATGAACGTTGCCCCTGAAGCGTCATCCAATCTCACCTTATTTGAAGATCCTAACCTCCGCTCCCTAGGAGCTCCCCTCCTAGTAAAAGCATGAAAATGATCCATGACGACCTGGCAAATCTACTCTCTATTATCCATCACCTTAGCACCCACACTTAGGGAGGAAATTTTGTTGGTCCTCCGCCTAGAATTGGCTGACAAATGGAAGAAACTTGTGTTGGAATCACCCTTCCTAAGCCAAAGCTGTCTGGAATTCTGTCTCCAATCCATCTCCCTTTTCTGGTCCTTATCTCTGATAACATTCTGAACACATATCCTCTCCTGCCGGTCAATTTGGTCCAATCGCCCCAATCTAGCCAAAAACTCCAAAGCATTTCTCCTGGTGTCATCATGCCTTAAATGATCTCCCTTTTAAATTTAATCAGAGCTTTTCTAATCGCTAAAATAAGGGCTGTTAGAGTGTGCATAGCTGATGTGGAGGCAGGGATCTCGCACCACTTTTCTCTGATAACATCGTGAAACCTAGCTCCAATAACCACGACTTTTGGAACTTGAATTAAGTCGAGAAAGATCCTCCCTCGCCATTGTCTCAAACCAAAGGCGTGTGGTTTGAAAAAGGTCTCACTAAAGCCAAGACTGCAACCCCCTAACAAGCCTTCGCCAAGGAAAGACTAGAGAAGAATCTATGTGAGAAGCTTGACCGGAACCATTCCTTCAAGTGTATTGTGTTCCCAAGAGTGGAAGATCGAGTACTTTGAGCTCATCAACAGTCTGGCGTAACTCAATAGAAGAACCATCCATTATGTCGCCATGGCTATCATCTGCTAGTGGAGTAACATTAAAATCACCCCCTACAAGCCAAGAGCAACCATTAATGAAAATTGACGCTTGTTGCAATTCATCCCACAAAGCAGATGAGGAGGATGCATACCAGAAAAGGCCCAAGTCATACCATCAAAAATATGGGAGAAGACACCTGTAACCATCCATGAAGCCACTGTAGAATTTAGGAGGTGAAAGATGTCACCCTTCCACATAAGGAGCTGGCCACCCAACCTACCTACAGCCCCAACAACCGACAAATTAGAGAAAACATCCCCGCACAAGCTCCTCCAAATGCGTCTCCTGCAACAGAATAACATCCACCCTCCACTCCACCAAATGCCTCATCAATGTATATCTCCCAGCCAGATCCCTTAGACCCCTCACATTCCATGGTTATACTCTAACCATGGGTATCAACAGAGACCTTGTTAGAAGACGAATGTGACACCTTCTTAAGATTAAGCACCTTGGCAACCCGAAACTCCAGGTCTGACATCTAATTCTCACCTGCCACATACTTGCCCTTAACAATCTTCCGTTTGTAATAAGAATGATATCTCAGACCACTCTGGATTGAAATAAATATGCATGTACCATCTCGGACCACTCTGGATTGAAATAAATATGCATGTACCAGCCTTCACCGACCCAGACATGGATTATGAAATAGTTCTCTTGGCTATGGACAGCTTCGATGGGTCTCGCTGGACATTCACAGCAGCCCCTTCCACAGTATACTGTCCCTCCGATCAGCACCCCTTGCAGCAGTGCGATTCTTGAGAAACGCAGCATCCACACTGATGCCTACAGCATCAGCCTGCCCCTACGAATTTTACAGACTGAACCTTCAACCTGTCCTAACACGTGTCACCACCAAACACCACGCTGCTAGTTGAAGTAGTTGGCCTGCTAACAGCAGTGCCACGTCCATCTGACCTCGCTTCATGGTTGCACAAATTAGGAGAACAAGCAGGTGCAATAGAAGGAAAAAATATATCTGGATTACTAGGATCTAAAAGAAGTTGGTTTGAAAAATGCTTGAATGGACCTCACCAACTTTGGATCCGTTTCCGGATCTGGAGGCACCTTGTTCAGTGCTAAAATAAGGGCCACAAGGGCTTAGAAGTCCATATGCCACTTCAGCGGCATTAGTATCAGGGCTGGTGCCACCAAAATCAGCACCAGAATCAGCCCCATCCTTACACCTACATAATTTTGAAAAGCAACTAGGCCCAACAGAAGAAAATAAAATATCCGGGATGTTGGGCCCAAAAAGAACTTGGTTTGAAAAACATTTAAATGGAAACTCACCAACTTTGGATCCGTTTCCGATCTGGAGGCACCCTATTTAGTGCCAAAAAGTTGCCACAAGGGCCCATTAAATCCTCTTCCATGTCTGTAGGATTAAGAGCGTGTGCAATGCCAACAACTCCAGCAAAAATGTTGCGTGCAACACCACCTACGTCAGTAGGAACAGGACTACGTGCGATACAATTGACGTTAGCAGCAACATCGCCCATTGTAAGAATTGCAACAACATTCTTAACGTGAATAGAAACAGGTTGGCAGCTATTCACCTTCCCAAAGAAAACTGGAACCAATTTTGGAAGGTTCAACCTAGTTGAATTCAAATTTCAAAGGGTTTCAGATATTCTCTGGCTTCCAAATCTGGTGAGCAGGCTGCTCTCCCTGACCAACTAGCCAACCACCACCTTTGGCCCCTCTCCAGTTGTCGCAAGCCACCACCTCCACAAAGGATGAACCCTGAAAGGATCCCAACACGTTCATCTCAAAAACTACAATCCAAGAACAACCATCAATCCTAACAACTGCACTTGCAGGCAAAGAACAACCACAAAGGAACTCCACTTCAACAAAATCTAGGACATATTACCATTAGAAAGGCCCACTCTGTTGTGTTGGAACCTAGTTCCATATTTTTCTAAGTTTTGGTGTTAAACAAAATCCTTTTTTGATCTAATGAGTTTTTGTGAGCTTAATGCACAAGAATTAGGAATGGAATGGCTTGGACGATAAATGTTGATGTTGATGGCTATATTGATGGAGATGTTCACGGCTATAAATGAAGATTAGTTTGAGTTTACTTTCTTAAACTTTGTATGCCTCCTAATACAAAAAATTGATATATGAGTTAAAATCAATTAGAGACAATTAGGTTCCATACCCGCACCTAAAATGTTTCTAAAATTGTTTCACTTTGAAAGAAATCAAAACTTGGTTTAATAAATTCTTAATAAGGTATTTGTTGCATGTATCGGTACTGATCATAAGTACTGGTACATGCAAGGCATATGTTTGAGTACTTAACTCAAATTGTGAACAATAAGTATCAGTACTTATGATGAGTATCGATACATGGTGTTTACAGTTTTGAGTTAAGGAGATTTCCTGAACCTAACAAGTACCAATATTAATCATGAGTACTGGTACATGTATGTTGGAGTGTGTAGTTTAGTCCCACATCGGTTATTGTGGGACTGTGTGGTGTGTGGTGGCCTATAAATAGGTAGTGTACCTCTCCATTTTTTTTTGAGAAATTATAGACACATGCCCTATTGAGGCTTTCTCTTGTGGTTTTCTCCTCGCTTTTCGTAAGTGGGGTTTCCACGTAAACCAAAGCGTTCTTAATATCTTTTATACTTTGATTTATGCTTCCGCTTATTATAATTTTCAACTTGGTATCAGAGTAGTTCTTTCTTGGGTTCATTTTATCATATTTTTATATGGCTAGAGTTTATCAATGTTCACAAGATCATATTTGCCAACATTGGATGGCCTGATCGTGGTTGTTGCCATTCACCAACGCGATGGCTGTCATGAGGCGGTGGTGGCTATTGCAAGGTTGAGAGGTGCGGTCTGGTCCATGGAGTCTGAAATCCCCACCATCTTCGTGGTGGTGTTGACATCTAGCGGAGCAAGGGAGAAGAAGGGTGCTACAGACCTACGTGAGCATCGCGGAGGAGGAAGAAGGTGATCAAGGTTGTAGCTCCTGTGACGAGATGCCGATCGTAGCGAGGCCATGTCAATGATCCTTCGCCTCCAGCGCAAAAAGGTGGAGGTCCAGATGGAGGCCCGCCAGTTCCACCTGTTCGCCGAGGAGATCACCCACGACCACCTCCTCCTTTGCACTTTGTGGATCTTTACTGCACTAGCGTAGCCATAGTTGAGTTCACGGTCGTGGGTTTTGCCTGCGGGGTCGTGGCCATTGTCGGTTGCTTCGACGATTCGGCTGCAATGGCAATGGTGGTGGTCACCTTGTTGATGGCGATGGCATGGGTCGCGATCAGTCAAAGAAGACTACACCTCGCAAGTAGCAGTGATGAGGGTTGGCGATGGTGCTAAGATCATTGATCTTGACTAAGATCCCAATGCAAATGATTCCTTGTGATGGCTTCTCGAGGGGTGATCTGCCGTGAAGATCTCTCCTGAGATTGTTGAGGCACCAGTGATGACGATAGTGTTGATGGTGGCGATACAGAAGGTGAGGAAGGGTCAGAGGACACAGCGGTGATGAAGGGATCTCATGCAATCTTGCGCGAGATTGCGATAACCATGGCTGAGGTCACACGATGGGTTCTTTTCGAACCCTATAAAGGTCGCAAGTTTTTCATCCCCCTCCCTTGGTTCCTTTTATGTTTATTTATTTATTTATTATTATTAGCTTTTTGATGGAGGCCCAGGAGGAAATAAAAAAGGGGGGAAAGAAAGAAGGAAAAGAGAATGATGAAGAAAAAAAAGAAAAAAAAAGGAAGGAAAGAAAAAAAAAGGGGAAAAAAGGGAAAGGAAAAAGAAGAAAAAAATTAAAAAAAAAAGAGCATTTGAATTCAAGAGAAGAGGGAGAGAAACTCTTATCTATATATGTGTATTTCTTTATTTTTATTTCTTCTCCATACAAGTATGGGAGAAAGGGGTAGTGTAGGCCTATTATAGTCATCCTTTAGGTAGGAGTTCTTTGTTTGAGGTCACCACGCGAGGATTCACAACTCTGGGAGGTCCAGAGTTTTGAGGTCTCTAAGAGGGAGATCCAATTTCGAGGTCCTCAGAGGAAGGGCCCATTTCAGATTCTGCGTGGGAGATCCAGTTTTGTGGACTCCAAAAGGGAGATCCACCTTCCGAGGCCTTTAAAGGAAGGTTCGTTACATGGATATTGATTAGGGAGCCACCAGGATGTGTTGAGGTCTCCAGAGGAGAGGCCATTTGTTAGCTATAACATCCAATAGCTTCAGCCCTCGTTGATGTGTTGACATCAGCATACCTGCTTGCAGACAAGGACTAGCCGAGAGTGTACGATCTGTTATGTAGAGTAGGATTTGAGTGTTGTACAAGCTGAGCATTACATGCTCTAGCTTGAGGGGGAGTGTTGGAGTGTGTAGTTTAGTCTCACATCGGTTATTGTGGAACTGTGTGGTGTGTGGTGGCCTATAAATAGGCAGTTTACCTGTTCATTCTTCTTTGAGAAATTATAGACGCACACGTCCTATCGGAGCTTTCTCCCGTGGTTTTCTCGCCGCTCTTCGTGAGTGGGGTTTCCATGTAAACCTAAGCGTTCTTAATATCTTTTATGCTTTGATTTATGCTTTTGCTTATTGTATTTTTCAACTATGTAGGTTATAAATTGGACTCTGAGGATAACTTGTGAGTAACAAGTATCGGTACTCAAGATGAGTACCGATACCTGATATTTAGTTGGTACTCAACTGGAAGTGTTGAGTACTGGTAAACATGATGAGTACTGGTACCCAGACCTATTTTGTACTAGCTACTGGCAGACAATGAGCAGCTAGTACCGATACTCATACGTGAGTACCGGTACCAACTACCCATTGAGTTAAATTTGAACAGTTAAGCTACTTTAATTTCCATTTGAATCACCCATTATTTACACCCAACGGCTATGGAGTGTGGGTAGGTGGTTCTTGGCCTATAAATAGGCCCTTTTTAGGCCTTGTCTATACACACAAAATCATACTACTACTCTTAAGAGCTCCTATATACTCACATTTCAGCACAAGAGAGTTTGTTGCCTAGTAAGTTTGAGAGAAATTTTTAGAGTGTAACAAGTTCTTGAGCGTGGAAATTTTTGCCTTTTTCAATTGTCTTACGCTCCATTTTTATCCTTAGCTCTCTAATATCCTTTAAATTTATATATTGGGAGGTTTAGGACATAAGTTGTAAGCATATTATTACTCTTTGCTTGCACATATAATCTTTTTCTTTTCTATTATCTTGTAATTAGGTTGAGATAACTCGTTAATTACCTCATATTATAGTAAATTGATTCCCTTCGAATTAAGGGAATTATGTTAAAAATCCTAAGTCGGGAGACTTAGGTAGTAGAGTACCCAAATGAGGGGAATTGCTATATATTTAGTATTTATTTGTGATTTACATTTGATTTGATTTTTTTTTTTTGTATCACACTATTCATCTTCCCTTCTAGTGTGCTTGTAAATTCAGATCCTATAGGTGGTATCAGAGCGACTAGCGAGGAGACTTAACAAATCAACTCGCGATGACATTATCATTGGGCAAGTGCATCGAAGGCCAGTCATCCTTACGTCCTACCTATTTTGATGGGATGCACTATGGATACTGGAAAAACGTGTGTAAATTTTCCTCAAGTCCATGGATGAGGATGTTTGGACGCTTATCCAAACGAAATATACGGATCCAGAAGAAAAAGGAGTGGTGCTGACATCGGATCAAAAGAAGAAGATCGTCAGCAATGTGAAGGCCATAAATGTGCTTTATTGCGCTTTATCCAAGGAGTTTAACTGCATCTCGACCTACGAGTCAGTGTATGAGATATGGAACATGCTTCAAGTCACCTATGAAGGAACAAACAAGGTAAAAGAAACTTACATTTCTATAGAAAGGTATGAGTGTTTCAGGATGGAAAAAAAAGAGTCAATCAAAACTATGTACACAAGATTGGAGATTGTGAATCCTCTGAAGAATCTTGGGGTAAAGATGACTGAAGAACAACTTGTAAGGAAGATCCTCAGATCCCTTACAAGTGATTGGACATTGAAGACAACGACAATTCACGAGGTGAAGGATTTTATCAACTCTTCCTCTTGATGATCTGATTGGAAGCTCATGACCTACGAGGTGCAATTGGAGGATATAAAGAAGAATGAGGAGAAGCTTGTAAGCAAGAAGGATCTTGCTTTCAAGGCAACAAGAAAGAATCGGATATTGATGACTCCAACTCTGATGAAGAGCTTGCTCTTCTAATAAGAAAATTTCGGCGATTCATCTGCAAACAAGAGAGTTGAGTTTTCAAATGTTGTAGTTTGTTTTGAATGCAAGAAAAAAGGGCACGTGCGAAAGGATTGTCCGTTGAACAAGAGGAAAAAGGAAGAAAAGAAAAAGGAGACAAAAGAATTAGAACAAGAAGGCGTTAAGAATGGCTTACAAGGCTATATCGGACGATAGTGACTCCAACACTGAGTCTTCATTTGGAGAATCAGAGGAAAATGAAGCAGACATCTATGCTTGATGGCAAATGGCAAATGACGATGGCATGAACGAGGTAGATTCTAAGATCTCTTTTAATGAATTATTGCCAGTATACGAGGAATTATATCTTAAGGCAAAAATGATTAGAAAAGAAAATAAGGTTTTGCATAGTAATTGTCGAACCTTAGAAATAGCAAAATCATGTTTAGAAATAGAGTTAGACATGGTTGAAAATACTAACTCTTAGCTGCATGCAAAAATAGTAGAGTTAGAAGATATTATGAGTATTTTGATGAGACTTTAAATAATTTAAAAACTACTAAGTTAAACACCAAATTTTGTGATTCATTGAAAGCTAAATTTCAACATAAAAAGAGTACAAAATAAATCACATTTAACTACACATGCATGGATTTATCAAAAGGTTAAAAATCCTAAGAATTATAAATATAACACAAAATGGTTTATAAATCTAAGGATTTGAAATGTACTAACACTCAAGGGCCCAAAAGAAAATGGGTGCCTAAATTAGACTTATTAAACTGTTTTGCAAGTCAAGGACAGGTGGACCTACGATTGTGGGTGTTTCTGACGGGACACTCCGACCTGTTTATAGAGTGGACGAAGATATAAGATGGAGGACACGTCAAGCTTGGTGACAATAAATGTTGCCACATTATTGATGGATGTACAATAGATAATTCCACTAAGTAGGTACATAAAGTTCTTTTAGTAAAAAATTTAAAACATAACCTGCTTAGCGTTAGTCAAATTTGTGACAATGGTTGTGATGTTTTGTTTACAAAAATTGGATTTAAAATATTAAAAGGGACTAGTATTGTATTAATTGAAGATTTTAGATATGAAAATATCTATACTCTTCATTTCTCACAATAGAAATTTGTAAAATGTCTACTTGCCACTCATGTTGAAGTGGACTTATGGTATCATGGACTAGGTCACATCAATCACAAACGCCTAAATAGGCTAGCAAAAAATGTCTACCCAAACTAACTTTTAAAAAGGATGCATTTTGTAAATCTTGTGAACTCGGAAAAATGCACAATGCCTCTTTTAAATCAAAAGACTTAGTATCAACCACATGACCTTTAGAGTTTTACACCTTGATCTATTCGGGCCAACATGATTTGAGAGCCTAAACGGATCAAAATTTTACTTAGTTATTGTTGATGACTTCTCAAGGCTTACTTGGGTCATCTTCTTGAAACAAGGATGACTCATTTGTCTCCTTGCTGAGCCTTGCTCGAAGACCTCAAAAGGAAAAATCCTCTTATATTCTTAGAGATAGGGTTGATCATGGGGGTGAATTTGAAAATAAGAAGTTTTCAAATTTCTGTGTTGAATCTAGCATAACCCATGAATTCTCATTTCCTCGAGTACCATCTCAAAATGGTGTTGTAGAGCGTAAGAATCGTACTCTACAAGAATGTGCCCGAACACTGCTCTTGGAGTCTAGGCTTCAAAAGTATTTCTGGGCTAAAGCCGTAAACACGGCTTGTTATGTTCTTAATCGAACTCTATTATGACCTATTCTTAAGGAAACTCTATACGGGTTATATTATGAGAAGTCTCCTAGGATTTTCTATTTTAGGGTGTTTGAAAGTAGATGTTATTTCTTAAACACCTGAGATTGAGTTGATGAATTTGATACTAAAGGTGATGAAGGTATCTTTAGTGGCTACTCAAACGGAAACAAAGCTTATCGAATCTTTAACGAAAGAGCTCTAGTTATAGAAGAATCCCTGCATGCTTCATTCAATGAAACAAACTTAGGAGAACCTGAATCCAATCAAATAGAGTTTGATGATGAGGATACCTCCTTTATCGATGTGTCTAAAATGGAAGATACACGAAATGTACATGATCTGTTGTGAGAATTGAGTTGTTGGTTTAGTGTCATATTGGAAGATGTGGACTTTGTGTGGAGTGGTGGCCTATAAATAGGTGTGTATTCCCATATTCCTTGAAGAAGAAATATAGAGATCCAAGCCCATAGGAGCCTTCTCTCGTGGTTTTCTCCCTACTCTTCGTAAGTGGGGTTTCCACGTAAAATCCAAGTGTTCTTTGGTTGCTTTGATTGCTTTGATTATTGCTTATTGTTTAGATATTTCAACTTGGTATCAAAGCCAGTTCTGATCTTGGATTTTGTTCTTAAGTTTTATTATTTTTGAGATCTATTCTATTATTTGTCTCCATATTGTCTTCAATTTTGAGAGAAGGGGAAACCCTAATCTCTTCATGCAAGGGAGGAGATTGTGATGGTCTTGAGGTTCATGGAGAAGAAATATGAGGGCCCTGGGAGGGTGGACTCGGGAACGAGCTCATCGTTGCTGGCAACACTGCCTTACCCTAGGGCACGCTAGGGCTTGCGCGAGATGGAGCGAAGCTTAGGGTTTTTGCTAAACGATCCCTGCGCGAGGAAGCACTCGTGAGAGGTGTGCAGCAGCGACCTTGGCGGTAAGGCGAGGAGAGGGGGCCGCGAGATCGCAGCAGTGACTTAGCGCTGTAGATGATGGCGGCGCTAGGGCTTGCACGTGGTTGAGGCGAAGATTGAGGAGATCTTGCTTCACGCGATTGCGAGTGGTGGTTGCGATTTGCTGCGCTGGGAGGAGTTGGACCTTGAGGAGATCGATCCTCCTGTAGACGGGGGCGATGAAGCCCTCAATGACCATGATGGTGGCGCTGCTGCTACCGCTACTAGGGCTGGTACTCCCCTCGCACCAGTTGCTGGAGGTTGTGGCAGCGATGGCATTGGTGATGGAGTGCGAGGTGACGAAGGACTCGGTCGTTGCGAGGGTAGAGCTCCTCGTGTTGGAGGTGCTGGAGTTGGATGTGCTCACCTTTAGTACTTGGCGTGGCAACTGCACAGCGACCTCAGCAATAAGGAGATGGAGAGGCCCGTGCTGACCTCCCTTGACTCCTCTGAGGAGTCCTACTAGAAGCTTGAGGAGGACTTCGATGCCAGAACCACAAAGGGGAGGCTCGGTGGCGTCGGTCGGATCACGCATGAAGCGGACGACGACATGTTGGAGCATTGCCTCCCCCGAGGTCAGTGCGACCAACGAAAAGGGAGAGAGATTGGAGGGGAGGACGAAGAGCCGAAGTCGCAGCTTCCCCCCCTTTTCTTCTCGTTTTCCCGCATAGCGAGGTGATAGCGCGAGCAGTAGGATGCATGCAACGAGGCTGTGGCGTGGTGCGCAAGGTCTGAAGGCACGTTGCTCGAGGTCTGAAGGCGAGGTTGGCTGTTGGTGTCAGAGGAAGGTGAAGAAGACGTCGCAGCTGTGTTGCTGCTTTGATTGGGTTTTCACGAACCCTAAAGGGAGATAAGTGATTTTGGGTAAATTGTGAACTTTGTCCTCTTTTTCCTTATCTATATTTGTTAGAGAAAGATGAGTAAAAAAAAGGAGATAGTAAAAAAAAAAGGGAAAGAGAAAAAAAAAGGGAGAGGAAAAAGAGAAGAAAAAAAACAAGGAAAAAGAGCAGAACGAGAGAAAAAAAAGGAAAAAAAAGAACATTATAGAAAGAAAGAAAAAAAGGGAGAGATGAGTTTGAATTGAAGAGAAGAGGTGAAGTCTTCTCTAGTTTCTATGATCATTGTTGAGTTATGTTTATGTTTGTAAAGGGATGCTGTGTTATTTTATTTTGTGTAGTGGGTCTATGATGTACTTTTCCCACACTTATATAAAGGTGTAGGGATTTCTTAGCAACCTAAGGAAGTTTGTTTTCTTCAACTTGGTATCAGAGCCAAGGTTGAGGACTCTACCAAAACAAAACCCTAACCTTACCTAAGCCCTCTCGTTGGAACTACCGCTGCCACCACCGGCGGTAGCTTCGCCAGTGTCGGACCACCGCCGCAGCAACAATAGCATCGACTACCGCCGCCGCTGCTGTAGCCAGCCCTTAACGCCATACTGCGGTGCAACAGTCTGACCAGGGCGCAATCGGGTCTTCGCGTCGCATCTCCGCTACTGCTGCCGCCAGTAGCCCTCCCTGCTACAGTGCTTCTCCCGCCCAGCACCCGATCATGACACTACTGCCACTACCAGCAACCTGATTGAGGTGCTCACATTGCAGTATCCCCGTTGCGCCACGACGCTGCTGCCGTCGTCAGCAGCTGGATCGAGGCGCAAGTTGCCCCTTGCACTGCAGCATCCCCTCTGTTGCTGCCACCAGTAAGTCTCCTTGCTGCAGCGCCCCTCGTGCCACAACACCTTGTGACGGTGCTGCTACAACCTTGTCGCAGTTGCAGCCGGTTGCTCTTGATCTCTCTCCATAGAGATGAGGGTTTGAAGCAAAAAAAAAAAACTTTCAACAGGATGATATGAACTCTTTGATCTTTTGACCTAATTTGGGGTGTGTATTTCTAGTAGTGGATGATTTTTGGGGTGTGTAGTCTCTGGTGAAGTGCTGTTCTTTGGCTTGTGAGTTTTTTGGGGTGTGTATTCCCTGATTGATATATTTGTTGGGGTGTGTAGTTTCCATTTTCTGCCAATTTTCAAATTTGAAGTGTGAAGAAGTTTAGGGGTGTGTATCCTTCTCTGTGGCACAATGAATTTTACAAAGATGTGGAATGCAATGTGAAATGAAAGCAAATGTTCTAATTGATAAGAGAAACCTTAGCCCCTCTTTTATAGAGGGCTACTGGAATAATTACAAAGATGCCTATAGAAAATATAAAAATAGAAATAATACCCTTAACCATATAATATGCTAGCACTCCTCAAGTTGGGGCTTGTATGTTGGCAAGCCCCAACTTGCTACACAAAAATTCATGTCTTTTCATTTTAAGCGCTTTGGTGAGAATGTTAGCTAGCTGCAACTCAGGAGTAACATATAGAGTGCATATGTTCCCTTTTATGATAGCATTACGAATGAAGTGGCAATCAACCTCAATGTGCTTCATTCGTTTATGGAAGATCGGATTTGAGACAATGTACGTGGCAGACTTATTGTCACATAATAGTGGAATCAATCCCTTAAACATAACTCCCAAGTCCTGTAGAAAACCCATAATTTGCATAATCTCATATGCGACGGGCCATAGCCCGATACACTGCCTCGGCATTGGAGCAATAACATTTTGCTTCTTGTTCCTCCATGACACAAGGTTCCCACAAAATAGCATAGCCCAAAGTAGGCCTATCATTAACGGATTCCGCATAATCTGCATTGGAGTAAGTAGTGACATCCATGGATCCATTACCCTTGTAAGAAAGTCTTACACTGGGACTCCTCGTGAGGTATCTCAAAATGAGACATAACTCACGTTGGTGGCTATATCATGGGGCCTGCATGTGCTGGCTGACTTTGCTAATGGTGAAGCTAATATCAGGATGAGTCATTGTTAGACAGAGTAGTTGCCCCACTAAACTCCTGTATTGCGTGACATCCTCATATAATGGATCATGTTCATTAATATGCTACCGTAGCTCAACTAGAATAGAAGATAGTTTGGCCCCAAGTAATCCTGCCTTCTCAAGAATCTGTAAGATGTACTATCCCAGGGACATAGATAGGTGTGATCTTTGCCTAACGATCTCAATACCAATAAAGTACCTCAGATCACCAAGGTCCATCACAAACGTATACTGTAGAAACTCCTTGGTCTGACAGACACTCTCTACGTCATCCCTTTGTCAAGACCATGTCATCAACATATACTGTCACGATCACAACTCGACAACTAGAACTGGTGCTTGTGTGTCGAATAAAAATAAAATGGTCAAAGGATGACCTTTGGAATCCAATCCACTGAACCTTAGTGCTGAGATGCTCAAACTAGGCTTGAGGACTTTGCTTTAGACTATACATAGCCTTCTTCAACTTGCACACATGCTCCCCCTGTATGTGGTAATTTGGTGGTTGTCTCATATATACCTCAGCTAAATCACCACATAGAAAGGCATTCTTGATATCCAACTGGTACAATCTCTATCCTCTATTTACTGCCACTAAAGTAATAATATGAATGGAGGAAATGCAAGCCGCTGGAGAAAAAGTCTCTACATAATCAATCCTATATGTCTGAGTAAATCCTTTGCCTACTAATCTTACCTTATACCTATCAATTGTCGTTTGCGAGATATTTGATGGTGTATCTCCATTGACAATCCACCATTGTAGCATTTGTGGGGCATGGGACCAACTCCCACATCTCCCTAGACTTGAGAGCCTCCATCTTCTCGTCCATAGTAGCACACCATCTAGGTCCTGTGATGCTTGGGCATAGCCTTTGGGAATAATTGTAGTGGTGATGGCAGAAGCAAATTGTCTAATCTTCCCCTGTAGATGAGAAGTCCCAGTGTAGTGAGACATGGGATGCAAAGTACATGAGCGATCAGGCTTCCTTTGCACAATGGGCCTCTCATGATCAAAAGCTAAGTCAGTTGGAACAATAGTAGTAGGAGTAGAATGATCCTGAGGAAGGTTAAGGGGGATGGATGGACGACAATGGTACACCTCTATCTTCGTAGGAGTCAAGTCAAGACCAGTACTCTCCTCAGAATAGTATGGCACTCTCTCAAAAAATGTAACATCTATTGTCATCACATCACTTGCGAACTAGATCATAGCATCTATATCTCTTTTGGGTTCGTGAATACCCCAGAAAGATACACTTCACCGCTTTCGAAGAAAACTTATCTTGGTTTTCAAGTGCTTGCACAAAACAAGTGCTCCCAAAAACTCTTAGAGGTAGAGCAAAGGGTCGATCACAGTCTGGATGCAAAGCCTTGTAAGGAATGTGCCTCTATAATATTGAAGATGGGACCTTGTTGATCAGATGTGAGTTTGGCATCTCCCCATAAGTGCTTGGGCACCTTTATGTGGATCATCAAGGTTCGAGCAATGTTAAGAAGGTGCCTCAGTTTACGCTTTGTCACACCATTATGCTGAGACGTGGGCGCAAGAAGTCTGGTTGATTGTCCTACGAGAATTAAAAAACTCCTACATCTCTCGCTGAACAAATTCCAGAGCATTGTCGCTTTGGAAAACTTGTATTGTATTGGAGTACTATGTCTGAACTTTTGCTACGAGCCCTTGCACAATCTGGGCTATCTCTGATTTGGCCTTCATCAGAACGACCTAAGACGACTGTAATCTTTAACGAACACTACAGAGTACTTGTGACGATCAGTACACTGAACTCTTGCCGATCCCCATACATCGCAGTGAACCAAGGCAAATGAAACTATACTCACCCTATCACGTCTCCGTGGAAAGGTATTTCTGTGATGTTTCCCCAATTGACAATTCTTGCACTCCAGTAACGTGGTAGGCAACTTGGGATACATCTTTTGCATCTTCCCAACTGATGGGTGTCCCAATCTGTGCGACAACTAAGGATTACTAGCAATGGACACCGCTTCAACAAATAGTGTAGGACTATCCAGATAATAGCTACTACCAATAATCTCGTTGGTACTCTTATCGTGGAGGTAGCAATGCCTGCTATCGAAGACCATTCTACACCTGAGGTCCTTGCATATCTTACTAACCAATAGCAAACTCATGGGAAATTTCAGAGCATAGTGCACGTCATGGATACTCAAAAGTGGAGATATTTGAACCTTTCCAACAGAGGTGACGGGAGATGTTGCCCCATTGGCCACTCTGACTTCTATGGCTTTATGTGGCTTAGAGGAATTCTTGAGCTCCTTAGGGTTCCCAGTAAAATGACTTGATGTGCCTAAATCAATGATTCAATGTCTAACTTGCTTGTTAGATCTATTGGATCTCTTATGTACTAAGAATTGCAACAATATGAATTTTGCCTCTTTTCTTTGCAAATATGACTTGGTTTGCATGAGAGAAAGCTCATCATGTCAACACAAAGAACAAACGTGCGAGAGAAGGCTTATTACATAAATGTACATGGAAGAAGGTCATGGAACACCATCACTAGCCTCGTACACCAGTGGCGATGGCATTGTCTGACCCAGCATCATCGGTGGTGGTGTTGCAACCTGGTCTGGCAGCGATGTTGCTGCCAGTAGCAATACAATTGGCACCGCTGTTGCTGCTTGGTTGGGCGGTGACATTGCTGCTGCTTGGCTGGGTGGTGGTGTTGCTACTATTGTTCATGGTGGCAACGCTGTCGTTTGGTGCTACTCCCTCTCTGATCATCCTTTCAATCACTAAAGATTTGGTGATTTAAACATTTTAATTAGTGGATGTTTGGTGGGATATCAGATCATCGATTTAGGATCGTTGCTTTGATACCATGTGAAAGGAAAACAATTGTTTTAATTGATTAGAGAAACCCTAACTCTTCTTTTATGGAAGAGGGCTATTGGAAAAATTATAAAGATGCCTACAAAAAACATAAAAACAAACATATAATATGCTAACATAAGCAAAACAATTTGATTGGAATCAAACCCAAGGTTTCCCTTTTGGCTTGGGAGATATTTGTATGGTTCCCAATCAAATCGTAATAGGGTGTGAACCCTTGAATTACCATTTAAGGGTTGGGATCTAATCTCACTTGATTTTGCATGATTGGTCCACAACAATTTATGGGATGTTTAGATGTAGTATCTAAACCTTAATTAATTGTAATGAAACCATTGGATTATGTATCTAATTAAATTCGGTGCAATTAATCATCAAATTGAATGTGATTTAACTCCTTAAATCACATTAATCAATCCTGCAAGTAGGAACATGTGCTATATGATTATTGGTTTCATTATGCCAATACTCTAGTGTTTTGGAGGGGAATTATGATGCAATGCCTCAGGTATTCCAAATACTTATGACTCATTCACACTAGAAGACATATGCAACCCCTATGATTAAATCCCAGATTCACTATTCATCCCATTATGCGTTACATACTTTTCACATTCTCTTTTTATCATTAGGATAAGAACAAAGGCCAGATCCTTTTCTAAAGGATTGTCTTTTTTTCATGTATGGGTCTGATAAGGACCTGTACGTCCATGCATGGAAAATTGTACTTCCTAATATATGTGAAGCGAGCTTGAGTCTCTCGATCTATTGCATACACCTACAACATCGGATTTGCGTGATCTCTTCGAGAGATTATCTCCTATGTCCTTATATGTACACTAGCTTTCCAATTTTAACATCAAAGTGGGTGTATCCCCTGTTGGTTCATTAAATGTGCATACCCAAACACAGAGACATCTGTCTCAGGTTATAGGATACGCCCTCTCCATGACAGTGATAAGAGGACTTCCACATCTCTTATCTCATTGAGTTAACTCTTTGACTCAACTTGCGTAACAACTCGGAATTTCATTCCCATGTAGATGTGCATTAAGGGCATCTGTTAGGCAATAGTCTCTAGAGAAGATTGCCATTTATCTTAGATTAGAGACAATAGTTGGATATTATGATGGTTCTTGATGACTTATTGAAATCCTTAATCCAAACTGGTTAGGTCTTTTGATACTCGTCATCGGTATAGCTAACATGGCACATTGCATTTCTCCTGATTGTACTGAGGGACCCATCTAATTGCATTAGTGTATTCACGTGATCTAACACTTAGATTTGAGTCATCGATTGAGTGATTTGAGTCAAGTTGATTTGCTTAGGGCACAAAACTCCAAGATGTCAACTATAGCTTAGATATATTATGGGCTCAACCATTGATTTGTGTCTCGTTCAGAATGAGTTTCACAACTCTCTTGTTATGTGTTATTCTTAGATTGAATTGCAGTTGGGTATTCGTCATTATGGAATCTGGCATTCCAAAGTCAAAATCTCCTTTTTGAAATTCTCATCATGCTGTTGACAATCATTGCCACATATGTGTAGTCTAGGAATATTACAATTTGTTCCTAAGTCCAACTAAGTTGGATAAGACTTAAGCTAGGAAACATTCAATCTTGTTTTAATCTTAGATGAGTTTTAGCAACTCTTTAGGAAATCATCGTTCCTTGGAATATATTATGAGTTAGGTATTTATCATTCTAGGGATATGATATTTCACAATTCAAAATGCTCAACTAATTTTTATCACAACATCGATAACTATTATAATGCTTGTGATATCCAAAGGATTGTTCTAGAGCCCAACCCATTTGGATCGGATATAGGCACTTAGTACTAAAGTTGTACATCTAGATGCTCGTTTACATCTCACATGTAGTCAAGGAAACTATATTTGATTCGAACCTGTACAAGACATCTCTTTGCATTGTCTAATGTAAATTTTCATAATTTGAATTTCTTAAGTTCAATCCCGTCTTAAGAAAACAAGATCAAGTTGAGGTGTACAAAAAACAATGACTTAGAAACCATTTTTTTCTCATTGAGATACTCTCTTTTGATTCATCTGTCTTTAGATATACTAAGTCTGATCACATATTTTATGACGTGTTCATAGGTTTGGAATTAACTAATTCCATAACTAACACATGGAAGACACTGAACTTTCCAAAAGTTTCTTGACTAGTTTTACATTAGATAGATATCATCATAATTAAAATAATCATTAGTGAATGTCACCATCCACCAAGGAATCTTTTTCACTATACACACATCACTATGCATCATTTTGAGACATTTCTTTGTCATGAATGTTTTTCATAAAAAGATACTTCATAAATTATCATAGAGTTTACGATTCTTGGGTTAGAAGAGTTTGTTCCTCGTACTAAATGAGAGATTTGCTTTTAAGTGTCCTCTTAATCTCACTTGTAGGTTTTCATCTCCTAACATTGAGGCATCTCATTAGAGATAGAATATCCTCTTTGCACCAAATTAGAATTCGTATCAATGATCATAAATTTGAATACCTGAAATAGATTCCAAGACATTCAAGCATCCATTGGCTAAAACTTACAATAAGCTTTTTCATCATATAAATACGTCAATTCTAGATATTTTGGAAATAGAAACAATTTCTTTACATGCATGATTAGATTTTATAATTTGGAAATTTAATTTTAGGTAGTAAGCTTTGTATCCTTTGATGGCTTCCACTGTAGCAGTTTGCCTTAGTGTTCATCTACAAAGCTTCTTTATCTTTTTGATTACCTGAATAATAAGCAATAATTATAATTCTTTATTCATTATATGAATAAATGGATGATAAAGACAAATAGTACCTTGAGGAACTTTTTCTCTGATCATCGATAAGGTATGCAGATCTCCATGGACTTATTCTCATCTCATGTGATGTCCTATCCATGTATTGGTTGTCCTTCCCTAAGCTCTCATGGTTAAGGAACGCTTCCTCTTCTTTAAGATGTTGCATAATCCATCAAAATGGTCCAAAATGTTCAGTAGACATTCCACATTAAAGTTTTATTTATTAAAGGCTTAAGCATAAAGGTTGGGAAGAGATGCTATGATCATATCAAGCTTTTCATCTTCATATAACATCCCTTCATACACTTCATGTTATAGAAATAACTTTTGTATTGAGAATGTGTTCTTCCAAAGAACATTTTAAACTCATTTTGTAATCTCAAAGTGTAGAAAAAACTGTATTTCAAGTATTCTAGGCTTCAAGTTTAAATATAATGTTGCCAGCTGTTGAGCTCCTTAGTCTTCTTTTATATTTTCTATTATTTCTTCATTCTATATGAGCTTGTACTACTATTTTCCCACCTCTTTATATTGAGAGGTAGCGTTTCTAGAATAAACAAGTTTCTAATTTCCTTCAACTTGGTATAAGAGTAGCGGTCATAGACTAGTGCCCTAGATATCTCACTCGAATAAGCTGCCAACCCCTCTATCTATCTCCCTCTTCTCCTCCTCGCCAGTCTTTCTTGCCAGTTTTCCCTATTCACTGGCTTCACAAGCAATGTCGCCGCCAGCAAGGGGGTGGCAATGCTACTGTTGCCTATCGCGGATTGTAGTGCGTTGCTACATCATCTGATGTGGTAGCTTTGGGCAGTGCACAACCATCTTGGGGTCTTTGTGGTCCTACGCAGGGGTTCTCTCTTGTGCACGTTGTTGTGATGATATGAAATCTAGTATTCAGATCTATTTTTTGTGGTTTAGATAGTAGATTTGGTGATGTTTGGTATTTGATTGTATGTTGTGAGCATGGTTTTAAAAGACTAGCTTCGTTGCGAGACGGAAGAAAATTGCCCTGAGGCTATAGCCTCGAGGCTGCAGTGTGAGGCATGTGCCTTGGTTTGTTAAGGCGGAGCTGAGGTGGAACCGAGGCTATACCCTCAATCGAAAGTTCACATTTAAAGGTCATGTGAGTTACATATGACTTAATAAATCAAATAAAATCATTTTATAAGATCCTATGCCCATCACCCAACCCTAAACAATGGCCTCGACCTCTCAAGCCGTAAAAAACCTATCGCCTTTAGCTATTGCAAGTCATTCTCCATTTTTAGACTCTATTGCCATTGCCGATGGCTATTGCTGCATTGCTAGCTGCCAGTCACCTCCCTTATGTGCCACCCTTTACCAGTTTGTCCTTTCTTCATTACCCATTGTTACCCCTTTCCCCTTTCAAGTCAACCTCACATCTTGCTATTGTTGTTTAGAGTCTTGATCTCTCTTGAGTTATACATTATATTGTTTTCTTATTATTTATACCTTTATTTTATTATTTAGTTATGTTAAAGTATGTTTGAATGCTTTGTGGTTAGTTTACATGTTATGTGATTACTGAATTGATTTTTTTTTTAAGAGGTTATGTGGTGATTGTTTACTTCAATCTTATTGTTACATGTTTATTGCTAGGGTTTATCTCAATAAAAAAATATTATTTTTTTATTTTTTTAGTACTACTATATGACTAATATTTTGGTTTTTGAAGAGTTGACATGTGTCATACTTGTATATTTAAATCTTGTTATATTAATTTGTATGTGAATATTATGTGTGTACTAGATGATAATAATATTTAGTAGTGGACATTTAAATGTTGTGATAGAGTAAAAATAGCATAAAAGTGTTTTTATATTGTTTTTTCATGGGTAGAACTTAACAATATATATGTGTTATTTTTTCTTATTTTTCATTCAAAAATTGAGGCTTATGCCTCGAGTACCTCAAGGCTTACGCCTTACCTCAATGAAGGCAAACTACCTTAGTACCACTTTGCATTTTTTTAAAACCTTGGCTGTGACTTTGATTTGTGGCTTTAAAGTGGTTTGGTTAAAGGAAGTGGCGTCTTTGAGTTCGTTGAGGCACATTCTTGTCCTTGTGTACTAATAAGTTGTGTATTGATTATTGTGGTATGATCTTTCCCTGATTTAGTGCTTTAGAGTTTTTTTTCTTGGTGGATTTATGGTTCTACTGCTGAGATATGGCCTCCTCTTATGTTGAGCCATGCACTTCTCCACACAAAGATCGGCAGGTGATATATTAGTGACCATTGCGTGGAGTATGAAAGGCTACTCTGAGGTCTTTACCATCATGATGATTTTTGGGGAGGAATAAATTTAGTTTTTATTGCACATGACAGAAATCAAGGTAGTATAGAGTGGTTGATTGATTCATGAGCTTCACCACATCTTAATGGAGATCAGAGTTGTTTTAGTTATCTTAGGTTTGTACTCGTAGGCAGGATTGTTCAATTTGCAGATGGCAAGCACTTTAAAATAGGTCTGGGGAAGGCACCTGTAACTTCTACATTGAGATTGCTTGATGTTCTATTTGTGTCAGAGTTTCCCATCAGCTTGCTTTCTCTTAGTACAATCACTAAGGGACTTAATTACCGTGCCATTTTTAATGATGTGGGATGCATCTTTGAGGATAAGCTGATAGGAAGGACGGTTGGTAGTGGTATTTAGAGCATGGTGTTTATTGTCTGGATTAGTTTTCACTTGTTGTTGCATGTTGAGATGTTTCTTTTGCTGCTAGGAGTACATTTCAGTGGCACCTACGACTTGGACACCTCCCTTTGGACAACTTCCGACAAGTTATTCCTTACATATCTCTTGTAGCTACGATTAGTTGTGATGCTTGTTATATGAGCAAGCACCACTGTGCCTCCTATCTTGGAGTATTCATCCGAGGTTGACAACTTTATTTGAGTTTTTACATACGGATGTGTGGGGTTTGAGTTGGATTTCAGATACGTAGGGCCATCGTTACTATGTAGTAGTTGATAATTTTTCACGTATATCGTAGGTATTCCTTTTGAAGAATAAGTTAGACGTTGGATTTATTATTGAGCATTTTTTGTTGGAGATCAAGAATCAATATTCATATGTTATGAAAGGTGTGAGATCTGATAATGCACTTGAGTTATGTACCACTAAGTTGTCTACTTTCTACGTCTCATGGGACTATACACTAAACCATTTGTACTTATACCTCTCAGCAGAATAGGGTGGCTGAGAGGAAACATCAGTACTTTCTGGATGTAGCTTGCACTTTATTGATTCACAATAGTGTGCCTCCGTTATATTGAGGAGATGTAGTTCTTACAGCTTGCTACTTAATCAGTAGAATGTCTAGTTCAATACTCTGAGTGGATTCTTAGTACATTTTGCATCCTGAGTAGAGCTTTTGCACATGCCATCACGTGTGTTTGGCTATGTTGCCTTTGTTCACCTTCTTTCTCCAGGTCGAGACAAGCTTGCACCACGGGTAGTTAAGTATGTGTTTTTGTGATATTCATGGACTCAGAAGGGATATAGGTGCTTGGATCCCATCACTATTAGTCATTGTGTGAGTGCTGACGTTACCTTTTATGAATCCATTCCATATTTTTCCATTGTTGCCTAGAGAATATCTCTTGAGGTTATAGAGGTGCCCATGCCTATACCTCCCATTCTCTTGGAGGAGATACTTATTTCTGCTCCCCCGGCCACTATTACTGGACTTGTGAGGTTTTTTGAGCCTGCTATTACCTACACAGGTTCTCATAGTACTCTGTAGATACCATCTTCTCCCTTGGCTACGCACTCTTCTTCACTGACATCTTCCTCTTCAATTTAGATGACCACATATAGTTTGCATATTGATGTATAGTGCCTAGCGATGATGCTACAAGTCTAGATGTGGATATCTCTACTTTAGAGCTAGTATAGGAGGATTTGCCAGATGATCTTAACCTTCCGATTGCCATCTAGAAAGTGTCTTGCCACTGTGCCAAATACCCTTATATAGGAGCAGTCCTACAGATTATTTGGGGACTGCATTTAGCTAGTTTTGTACGTCTCTTTCTGCTGCAAATATTCCCTCTAATCATCGGCATGCCATGCTTGATCCAAAGTGGTGCTAAGCTGTGGAGGATGAGATGGCCGCTCTTCGTTTGTGTGGTACCTGGGAGCTTACATAGTTGCTAGCAGGTGCCACAATTGTTGGTTGTAGATGGGCGTTTGCACTTAAATATATAACCTCAATGGGTCCATTTCCATATACAAGGCCCGCTTAGTTGCCAAAGGGTTTACCCAGATGTATGGGGTGGATTTCTTTGACACCTTCTCACCCGTTGCTCGCCTCTCTACCGTTCGGATATTGGTTTTAGTGGCAGTGCAGCGTGATTGGCAGCTTCACCAACTTGACGTGAAGAATGCCTTATACGGAGATCTGCAGGAGGAGGTTTACATGCATTAGCTCCCAGGTTATGAGGTTCATGGTATGTGTAGGTTGCAGAAGGCAATCTATGGCCTTAAGCAGAGCCTGAGAGCTTGGTTTTAGAAGCTCTCTCAAGTTGTGGAGTTTATTGAGTTCTCGAGGTTGTCAACTGATCATTCCCTATTTGTTAAGAAAATAGGGATAGGGGTGGTGCCCCTCTTGGTCTATGTTGATGATTTGATAGTCACAACGGATGGCACTAAAGGTGATAAAGCAACGCTTGGCAGAGTAAGAGTTCAAATTTTAATATTCTAACACCAAATTAAACCCTTAAGAGGCTTCTTATAAAAGGGATTAAGAGGGGATTTTGTTGCTCATGAATGCCTTAACAATTCTTTAGACCGAAGGGCTTCTTGCTAAGGAAATGGGTATTATTAGACCCCTTTTTCAGTGGTGGTTGGGGTAGGAGGTCCCCTCCACAAATGACCCAACATGTTAAAAGGGGGTTAATAAAAAAAACCCCATTCCTTTCTTTTCTTATCCTTTCCCTTTTGGTTCCTTCTTCCTTACTCTCCTGAACCTTCCATTGTCGACCCTTTCTTTCTCCCTCATTGGCTGCTGTTGCTTCAGCCACAAACTGTCACCCCCGACGTTGTGGCCTACTGTTGCATGAAGCTGCTGCTGCTACTTGCTTTGGTGTCGTTGCAGCCATTGTTACAGCAGCTGTTGCTACCACTGTTGCAGTCGGTTTTGCTATTGCTGCTGTCATGGTTGCATTGCCACAACTTTGGGAGAAGATGGTGTCGCAGGTGTTGGAGTAGTAGTTGCGGCTGTCAAGACTTTGATTGAGGGTAACTCGATCTCAAATTCTTAAATTTATGCGTTGCCCTAAATTTTAGAGCTTTTGGTTTGCTTGTGTTGAGGGGTAAATCAAGGTTATGATGGTGACTTTGTTGGTTCTTGGAGGGCATAGGGATTGCCACCTTTGAGAGAGGAGTGACTGATTGCGAAATTTCGTTTGGTGGTCTCAGCTAAGTGACCTAAGGTAGGGACTCTCCACCCTCTTCATGAATCACCTCTTGTGCTAACCAAGGTGTTGGCTTGATGGTGTTTAGATCACACATTAGATCTGATTTTTATTTAATTTGCAATAGTGGTTACGATAAATGTGGAGACCCCAGGTGTATGATAACACATTATTGGATAAGTGTGGGTGAATGTCTACCCCCTTTTTGTCCCTAGATATGGGAAATGTGATTGTATGTTTTAGATTTGGTTACCAAACTTAGCACCTATCCATATGTGTACGCATCTTATGTTCACAAGAGTAAATTGAGGGTATGGAAATGGGATAGAAATAAATGTTGTTGGGTTAGATAGCAACTATCGGTGGGGTTTCATGCATTCCACATGCTCCATACAACCAAATCACCAATGAAGGAGGTAACTAGGGCTTCATGGAAGTTGAGTTTGGGTTAACATGTAGCAGTGTGTGGGGCTGAAAATCCTCAATACTGGCACCAAAGTTTAGTGTCGGTACTGGTCCACACAGTCAACCCAAACCAACCCCTTCCTAACCCTATCTGGAAAGGGGGTCCAGGATACTCCATTTCGTGGGTGGGGGCATCAAAAGAAACATGGCGATCACTCTTTAAACCTTGAAATTGAAGGCTATAAGAACTTACAAGCTCCATGAAGTGAGGATTAAAAGCCAACTAAAATTTTGGTTAAATAAATGATTAACTTCCAATCTGTGAATTAATGACTCCAACGAGGGTCGAAATGAAGAATTCTTGGATTCATGGGGTCTTGAGTGACTCTTAAGGATCCAGTAGGTCCATGGAGGTGAGAAACCCATTATGGGATAAGAAATTGACTATAAATGTTGATTAGGTCATGATAGGCGGACTCGAAAGGAACGACACCTTGACTACATGAACCGAGGGTTCACTATTGCAAGTTGGAAACCGACGAGCTAAAGTAGCTAGTGGCTACTTATGGATGACCATGGAATTTGGAGGATTTCTGTTCACAATGGCACACCAGGTGGTTGTTGTCGAGTTTCAGTAGTAGGGGGTACTTGGGTTCAACTTGAGAGGTCGAGACACGTGGATGCGGGATTTGATCATGGCGTCGGTATCGACGACGAACTAAGATGGTGCACCCAAAGGACTATGTTCCACGAAGGAGCAATGGTGCTACCCGTTAAACATCTAGCCAATCTTGCCTAAATGGATTAGAGTTGTAGCCTTAGTTAGGTGGCTGACTGAGAGGGCATATCCGGAGTATGTGCTCCTAGTGGGAGGCACTCGTGTGGTTTGTTAAACATTCAACCTACCCAGTCAACTAAATATGAATAATTATAACCGTATCTCTATTGATATGAGTCGAGTTGCTCCTTGTAATCCTTAGGACTTAGCCTGGGTTGCTCCCAAAAAAGCTTAACTCTTTTGACTGACGTTAGCATCGTCCTTGCTAGGTGAGGATGGGTACGCCTCACTCAAGGATTACTAGTGCTGATAGTCTCTCCCCTAATCAAGGAGAGCCTACCACGCGGGGACTTCATAGGAGGGTACATCCCTATCAGCTCTATTAGAGAGGAATGATTTCCAGAATCTGACTCGGGAGGCGAGCGAGAATAAAACACAAGGTTCATTAAAAATAAAGGTTAATTATGGGCTTAAAAAGGGAAAATTGTTGCTAGTAGTTTAGACTGAAGTGCAGAAAACCCATATACTATCGTTCTATTTTAGTGTTTGTGTAGTTCTGTCCCTGTTGAGTTGTTTGGCTCATCCTTATGTTTGGTGATCCATTTTCAAGTCTTGATGCCGTAGAGGTGCATTTCACATGAGTAGTGATTTAAATGCCGTTGGCAAGGACTTGTTTGGGAAAAGCCCATGTCGACATGGTAAAGTTATCGAAATACTGGGATATCATCGGCATGCCCTCGGCATGGTCGGCATACTAGCGAAATCGATGGTCATGTCGAGGCTGTTGATGACTTTTTTTGACTACTTTTGTCATTTTTATCGGCATGCATTGGCATGCCCTTGGCATTTCCACGGCGTGTCCTAGGCATGCTCATAGGCATGCCAATCGAAAAACGGGCATTTCCACGACGTACCCTTGACATGTCCACGAAATGCACACTTAGAATTTCATCGGCACGGCATCGAAATTAGCATTTCGAACCTTGCACATGAGTAAGGCGAAGCAAGTTTTGCTAGAGCAAGTGAGGCATTGCTTTTATAAGGCGCTTTGGGGCATAAGGTCCCGGATGGGGGAACCTCAGGTCTTGGTTTAACCACAGGACCTCACCACTGAAGGGTGGTTAGAGGCCTTGTCTAAGTTGGTCACCATGGCTTGCCTCCTCCATTCGGTGATCTGTCGGGCAGGATATTACTATGGATGGATGGTGCGCACAGTAGACTTAGCTTTTATTTGTTTTGTTAGGCCCTTTGGGTATGTAATGTGAACAGAATGGACAGGCTACTTTTTGTTAGGCCCTTTTGGTTATGCCCTTGTATATGAATACTTTTGAATAGTTTAACGAGTTTTGTACGTATTGAACTATGCCCTTTTGTAAGTGTTAAATGTGTCCATGGTAGGCTACTTGGTGGTTTATGTAAATATTAAGTGGTGATAATGTGGCAAATGCTCGTGGCTATGCTTAAGGTGTGGTTTTGATGGTTTTTTTCTTACCTTTACTATTTTATGGTTGCGAGGAATGCTCGCTTGGATTATATTTGTGATTATTGCTTTGTGTGTTTCAATTGTGGGGTGTACCAACTTTTTATTTGTAGCATGTATGCATAGGTATTTCTTGCTGATACAAGATTTTGCAAAATGTCAAGAAAAAAGGGGAAACTCTACTGGATTTTCGGCAGATTTTGGCCCCTTAGTTTTTTACGTTTACCATACTTGTACCTTGTTAATGGACTACTATAACCTTAACTAAGTCATTAATTGGGACCCTGGCATTGTTACACCTGCTAATCTACTCCCAGATTGTCGGAGGATTAGCGGGGTGTGACAGTAGAGCAGTTTGTTATGAAGGATCTTGGACCTCTAAGATATTTCCTTGGTATAGAAGTTGTGTCCAGTAGGAGAGGCATTATTTTATCTCAGAGGAAGTATGCACTAGATGTACTGAGAGAGATTGGTATGCTGAGCACCAAATCGGCTAATATTCCCATGGATCCCAAGGCACGGTTATATGATAGAGATGCATAGCCAATAGATAGCAAGCAATATCGACAGCTAGTGGGAAAGCTGTTGTACTTGATTACTAGACCTGACATCTTTGCAGTTGGGAAGCTGAGCCGATTTATGGAGAAGCCAACTACATTGCTGCCATGATGGTACTCAGGTACTTGAAGAGAGCACTAAGATAGGGTCTATGCTTCACCAGAGAATCTTTTATGACAATGGTAGGGTATTCTGATGCAGATTATGTTGCAGATTATGATGATAGGAAGTGCACCATGGGCTTCTGTGCTTATGTTGCTGGGAATGTAATGACTTGCAGAAGCAAGAAACAAACTATTGTTTCCAAGTCGAGTGCAGAATTTGAGTATAGAACGATGGCTTAGAGATCTGCAGAGTTGATGTAGGTGAAATCTCTCCTGACAGACCTACATATTTAGATTGATGGACCTATGTGAAATTAAACTAGAGGGGGTGCATAGTGAAATTGAAGATGTGATAATCAAATAAAATTTTAATCATTTAATAATATAATAATTTTTATGTGGAAACCCAATCTAGGAGAAAACCACGATCACCTAGTGATCAATTCACTAACTACACTACTTAAAACGAGAGTAGTGTATCTCAATTACAATTTCCACCTTCGATCTCAAAACGGAGGTTTCTCTCTTCACAAGGAAGAGATGGGGATTCGATAGGTCGGATACCCAAGTTCAACGGAATACGAAAATAGAAATGAAAGACACCCTATAGAGCTCCCTAAATAGATATATAAGTAATCTAGTAACTAGGGTGAGTGTACTCCCTAGAGAAAATAGCATTAGCATAGTAGTGAGGGAGTGGGTGTTTGCCCATGGAATGAATTTGCACATTACTAGGGCAATATGAGAGTAAGTGTTTTTCTTGTGAAGTATCTCTCAAAGGTGTGTTTGGCCTATGAGGGGTTAAGAGATACATATAAGCCTTAAAAGAACCTTCACGAAGGCTTGAGAGACTGCTAGCCATTGGGGACATTCCCCAACAGATTTGGTCGAAATCCATATCAAGTCAGGCTCATGATGACTCTGGCAGCAGAATCAGACATCTAATCTTTAGGTCAAATGCTTTATCAGATGTCTGACTATAATTTTGGTTGTCTGATATGAGGGGTCAGAGTTCTCGGATTTAGTTGGACGAAAACAGGGATCTAGTTACAAATGGTCAGACATTTGGGATGACAATTTAAGACATCTGAGCAAAATTTTAGACATCTAATTTAATGTGGGTTTGTTCCTGGATTGAATTATATCCAAATAGGGATCTAGTGTATAGAGGTCAGACGTCTGACTGGATGTTTGACGATGGTTCTGGATGTTTGGAAGTCATGATGACCTCGAGCTTTGGATTTCTTATGAATCCAAAAGCAAGATTATATCTGACAAAATCTTCGTTAAGTGTTTAAGTGTAACAGTCCTATTTTGGATGCTTGGAGGCATGTTTAGATGTCTATGAATGATAATAAAAATATTCTATGATTACAGATATTTTGTTTAGTTCAAACTCAATGATAAGGTTCGAAATGCTGATTTCGACGCTGTGTTGATGAAATTTTAAGTGTGCATTTTGTGGGTATGCTGAGGGAACACCATGGAAATACCCATTTTTGATGGGCATGCCGATGAGCATCTCAAGGGCACGTCGTGGAAATGTCGAGAGCATGTCGATGCATGCTAACAAAAATGACACTAGTCAAAAAAATCGGCAGCAACCTTGGCATGACCATCGATTTTGCTGGCATGCTGACCATGCTGACGGTATGCTGACCATGTCGACGATATCCTTGCATTTCGACAACTTTACCATGTCGACATGGGCTTTTCCTAAAAAAGGCCTTGCAGACGGCATTAAATTACTGCTCAACGATCCGATTATTAGACGTTTGAGAGAATGGTCAAACATTTATGATGGTCTGTGGACGTCTGGTTTAGTGTTTGGTCATCTAAGGCCTAAAGGTTCAAAACCCTAAGCCATTTTACATGGCATCTAGTCATCTGATGCATACGTTAGATCACTTAAACTTTCAATATTAGACGACTGGGAACACTTGCAGATGTCTGATTCTAAGGTATATGAAATTTTGTGCATTTGGTTTTGTTTCTAAATTTTCGTAAGTGTTGTGAGCTTAAGTTTAGTGATCATATATTTAGATGGGGGTTCTTTACAACAATCTAAACTTAATGAATATAAAATTATAACTTTGTTCAAGAATGTACATTAGGACTTAAACCTAGACATCTTATGAAATGCTGAGATGAATTAAGGAACTGTAATGGTGTTATGACAAGAATAGAAATAGTGGTTTATCTAAGTTTATTATTTTGTAAAATCATCAAAACATGCAATTGGAGAGGTTGAAATAACAATGTCATTTTTTGATGATTTTCAAAATTTGTTGGTAGGATCTTTCTCCCCCTTGTTTTTGTACTTGAAGCACTATTTCTTGAATCTTATTATGACAATCGAGTGTTTGCGAGAAATCAATTGATATGAATGAGATTTTGTCTTTGCACAAACAACGATTTGAACGGAACTTTAAATATTTTGAATGCCCTAAGATTTTCTCTCCTTTTTTGAATATCATCAAAACTAAGTGTATTTGGTTGAACTAAGCATGTAGAAAGGAAAAGTGAAACATAAATTGGGAGGAATACTATGACCAAGTGTTACGACGAAATAATGAGCAATCACATAGATTTGAACTAGAAGATAGTATGAACATATCATAGCAAATAAAGCATTTTTGTTAGGAACATTAAAACTGCATGAATATTTATAACGATGGAAAAGACAACAGGGAAATGTATGTACCCTAATCAAGGACTAGCAATGTTCCCTTCTGAATAAGTAATACGGGGTTGAAAACCCTTTAATACAGGCCAAGACAAAACATAAGAAATCATCCAAAGATCCATGCATAAAAAATGAAAAATCAAAATAAAGAGAACAATATGCGATGAAAGCTCTAATCCTGATGATCCTAGCATTGGTAGCAGCGAGCTGGACCTGGATCCATCTGGTGGTTGTGGATGTCGGCGTGCATCTCCTTCATATCTGAGCACATGTTGCCTAGATATTAATAGATATCACTTGTGCGTTGGATGAGTATTGAGATGCTGTCGGTGATGGAGTTGGTGGTGGGGTCCCATGTCTCATCGAAGCTAGTGCGGGGTGCCTCAATTTGGAGCGAGTGTTGCTCATATAAATTTGGTTGAGGCGGGAGCTCTTCGTCGTCAACTTCTTCGGGTTAAGATGTTCGGCCAAGATCCTCATTTTTGCGGCGGTGGTCTGGTTCTAGGGCTCCACTTTCTTTTCTTTTGCTTGGTCATGGGTGGGGACCTTGAAGTTGCTGAAAACTTTGGAAAGGATAGAGCCAAACGGAAGTGAGGCCGTGTGATCCTCATTCATGACGCGGACAATGAGGCAGCAATAGTTGAAGGGAATATGGTAAACAATTGCAAAGAGAAGTGCCTTATGTTGGCGGGAAATGTAATCAAAATCGGCAGACTAATTTAGGAGATCCCAACCAAAAGAGAGATAAAAGGCGAGGAAGGTGTTAAGGTTCTTGCAGGGTAATGTACCAATATTAGGTTCATATTTATCAAAGAGAACAAGTTCTTGGTTAATCTCCTCCAAGTCGTATTCTTGGAGGATGTCATCATAATCATTCTTGGCATTGGGAATGCCGAGAAGCTATGAGATATAGTCATAGGTAATGGTGATTTGCTTGCCAAAAATGGTGGAAACCAACTCTAGTTCGTCATTGGAGTAGTCTTCAACCATATTATTGTAGAAAAGATGAACTAAGTCAGGGAAGCCGCTAAGACATTCGAAAGCGAAATGAAATTGGCGATCGAAATATTGAAAAAGATGTAGGGTCTCAAAGTGTTCAGGCAGATTAAGATGTGCAAAGTCGGTTCAAATGATAAATCGCGGAGGTTTGACCCGAGCATTTGTGAGTCTACGAAGTCGTTGTCGAGTGGTATCACTACGGAGTTGGTCCACTAGGTAAGCGGATTGGGATTGGGAGGAGGCGGAACCCTTAGTTTCCTTCCTATGAGGAGGCATTTTGGGTTGGGAGGGTGGGATTTGTGGTTTTGGGTAGGATATAGGCTTCTTGCAAAACAAATGGTATTACATTTAATATAGTTTGCAAGAAATTTATCTATCGTAAGTGGGTAGTACACCTGCCAACATTCAACCACATCATCAAACACGAAGACACTAAGACATGACAAATGTGACAGAATGCCTTTGCATTCAAGTAATCACATTGGACTTAAATCACACCATAAGGCAATACAACCTGCCAAAAAGTACATGTTCAAGCCATTAGATCAAAGGCTTGAATCATTGAAGGTAGTACCCTGCCATTTTGAAAACATCCAATCAAATTGATTTAGGGGAGCAAGTGACATAAGGGGATCAATGCCCTAAGATGGATCAATACCCCAAAAATTTGACCTAGGTCACGGAACCTAGGTAGGAAAGAGTCTGAGATCATGATGATCAGTAGGTATTGTAACGAAACATACTTATTTTTCCAAAAAAGAACTCAAGAACCCATTAAGGGTTTGCTTAAAAAACTCAAACCACAAAGGTCGTGAGAGAGAGAGGATAGGAGGGTTATACTGAAGGGAGATGCTCCCCCTGTTGCAATGGAGGTGGTTGCTGACGAACAGACGGTCAGTGACGTGGGTCGTCGTCTGGCATGAGGAGCAGGGAGGAGGTTGGTCGTCGGCTGTAGAGGTTTTGAGGATTTAGGGGTTTTGAGAAGTGAGGGATTTGGGAGAAAGAAGAGAGGGCTTTATATGCCTTAGGGGGTCGAGTGAAAATGCCCCCATGGTTGGAGTTTATTACATTTGAAATCGCCCCCAAATTAGACTTGTGAAGTCGAATTTCGCTAGTATCAGATGTCTGGTAATGGTCTCAGACGTCTGGAATCAAGAATAAGGGATTTTAACCCTTTCCAAGTTGTCTGATTTTTTATCAGACAACGATCGGACATCTAATCTAAAAATTAGATGTCTGATTTTTGAAACCAGGGACTCTTGGATTTGGACCAATTTCCTGGTTGTCATTTGATTTTTGAGTTAGACGATAGATCAGACATTTGATATAATAAGTTAGACGTCCAATCTCTGATTTTGGGAAATCCTGACATTAGACCCTGAGATATTTTAGTCATCTGGCTAATGGCATCAGGCATTGACATTTGGATAAGGGTCCGGACATCTGACAAGCAATATTTTAATTGTTTTTGGCTTTTAACTTAATCGGTTTGATGTCTATTCAAAGCATCAGATGTCCAAATTTCATTTTAAGACATCTTAGAGTCTTAGACATCTGATATTGCATAGATTGTGCATTTTAATGTTTGAACAAGTTTGAAGGAACCCTGACTTAACAAGGTTAATGTTCCCTCAATGTTTATTGCAGACAAAATAACTAACCCACTAAATCCTTCAAATATCAGGGAGCTTACATATGCCAAACTTTCTACGTATGAAATTAAATCGATCGTAGTTCAAAAGTTTACTGAAAATATCAGCCAATTGCAATTCAGTACAAATAAATTCAACCTTGATTTCCCCTTTAAATATATTGTCCCTCAAAAAATGATGTTAAACGTCAATATGCTTTATGCGAGAGTGATGTATAGGGTTCTTTGAGAGGTTGATAGCACTAGTAATATTATATAATATTTTTATTTTACTAAATGTCAAATCAAAATCCTTTAAAGTATGTTTCATCCATAAGACATGGGAACATACTAGGGCGGTGGCTATATATTCAACCTCCGTAGTTGGTAGGGCTACACTAGATTGTTTCTTTGAGAACCAAGAGACCAGTGATTCATCCAAAAATTGGCACATCCCACTAGTCGGTGCGGTTATCTACGTAGTCCACATCGCTATATGTGACTAAGCTAAAATTGCTACTGTTAGGGTAGAATATACCATAATTTGACTGTTAACTATCTAAATATTCTTTTAATTGCATTTAGTTGTGATTGCTTAGGGTTTGATTGAAACCTAGTACACAAGCAAGTGCTAAACAAGATATTTGGCCTACTAGAAGTCAAATATAGCAAAGAACCAATCATGCTACGATATAATTTTTGATCAATAGGCGTACCTGATTAATCCATATCGATTGAAGTTGTAGCACTCATTGCAGTATTTTTACCTTTACTTTTTGGCATTCCAAATCTTTTAAGCATCTCCTTTGTGAACTTGGATTTATACAAAAAGGTGTTGAATTCAAGTTGAGTGATTTGTAAATAAAAGAACTTTAGTTCACCTATCAAGCTCATCTTAAATTCATCCTGCATTATCTTAGAAAACTCTCTACAAAGAGATTCATTAGTAACTCCAAATAGAATATCATCTACATAGATTTAAACTAATAAGATTTCTTTTCCTTTTCTTTTAATAAATAATGTAGAATCAGCTTTTCCTATAGAAAAGTTCGCACCTAACAAGTAGTCTTTGAGTCTCTTATACCAAGCTCTAGGAGTTTGCTTTTGCTCATATAATGTCTTATTCAATTTTTAGACAAAATTCGATTTGTCATGAGACTTAAACGGGGAGGTTGTTTTACAAAAACTTCCTCTTTAATGAAACTGTTAAGAAAGACACTCTTAACATTCATTTGAAAGAGTTTGAAGCTGAGGAAGGTGGCATAAGTAAAAAGCATACAAATTAATTCGAGTCAAAGCTCGAGCTACGAGAGCGTATGTCTCATCGAAGTCAATCTCCTCTTCTTGTTATAACCTTGTGCTATCAATCTTGTCTTGTTCCGAATAACTACATCAAATTCATCCAACTTATTCTGGAATGCCCATTTGGTTCCTATTACCATTTGCCCTACGTGCCTGGGTACTTAGATCCTAAACTCAATTCCCTTGAAATTTGTTGAGTTCCTCCTGTATAGCTATCAACTAAGGCTCATCGGAGTACGCTTCCTCAACGTTCTTCGATTCAACTTGAGATATAAAGGCGGAAAGACCGAAAGAGCAATTAAATCTAGATCGGCTTTTAACGCCGTCGGAAATACTTTTAATGGCTTGACTTTCAGGATGATTCCTTTGAACTATCCAATCTTTTGGGAGATTATAGATGTTGGAGTCTTGAATGTCAAACACATCGATGAAAGAATCATCCTCATCTTCAACATTGACCTGGTCAATAAGAGAAGAGCTGGGTGATTCATCGAAAGAGACATGAAGTGTCTCTTCTACAACCAATGTGATCTTGTTAAAAACTTGATATGTCTTACTATGTGAAGAGTAACTAATGAAGATGGCTTCTTCACTTTTGGCTTCAAATTTATCTAAATTAGTGTGAGTATTTAAAACAAAACATTTAAAAACTTTAAAATAACTAATCTTGTGTATTTTCCTGTAATATAGTTCAAAACAAGTTTTTTGTAATCAGATCGAATTAAGATGCGATTTAACACGTAACAAGCTGTGTTAATTGCCTTGGCCTAAAAGTACTTTGGTAAGCCGGAGTCTATGAGCAATGTCCGAGCACACTCTTGAAGAGTACGGCTCTTTCTCTCGACTATCCCATTTTGTTGAGGTGCTTGGGGAAAGAGTACTCGTAAGCAATACCATGCTCTTGACAAAAGTCATCAAATAAGGAATTTTCAAACTCGCTCCCATGATCACTACGAATTCGAGTGATATGGTAGTCTTTTTCAATTTGAACTTTCCTACAAGAAATGAAAATAATGGAAAACACTCCATCTTTGGATCTCAAGAAGACCTGTGAAAATTGTGAAAAATCGCCTACAATTACAATGCAATATTTGCATCTTCTAAGACTCATATTTTGTTGGCCAAATGAATCTAAGTGAAGCAATTCTAAGGGTCTAGATGTGGATATGACTTTGTTTTTAAAACTAGATTTCACGATTTTTCCTTATTTTTTCATGAATCACAAGCAATATCTTTTACAAATTTTCTTTTAGGAAGACCTCAAAGTAGTTCATGTTTGGCTAATTTATGGATTAACCTCATATGAACATGTTCTAGTCTCCTATGCTAGACATTTGTTTCATTATTAGCAATACGGCATTTGTAAGTTCCATTTTTATCAAATTTTACAATGTAAATGTTTTTAAATCTAGTTCCCTTAAGAAATATTTCATTAGTTGAGGCATGCATAATTTCAAACATTTGGGAAGTAAAAATAACGTTATATCCCTTGTAACAAATTTGACTAATACTCAACAGGTTATGTTTTAATCTTTTAACTAAAGAGACATTTGAAATAGGGAATAAAGGATTACTTATCTTACCAATACCAATAATATGACCCTTGTGATTGTTGTTAAATGTAACGTTACCCCATCCATAGGTTGGAGGTCGAAGAATAGGTACTTGTCTCCTGTCATATGCTTTGAACATTCGGAATCCATCACCCATTGGCCTCCTTGGTGGTGGTCTCTTTGGCCTCTTGTAGGTCTTGTTCCTACAAAAGACCTTCTTTGGTGACTTTGAGAACTCTTAGGTCGTTCTAGTTTGAGTTGTCCTTTCATTCTATAGATCCAATTCTTGACATTATAGTGTCCTTTGAAACCTACAAAACAAAGTTCGAGTTGTCATTTTGGTATCTATATTAGCGTGGATCTAGATTTGTTAGTGGTCCTCTTTGAGGGAGGATCCTTTCTTGGCACATTTTGGTTACTACTAGCCTCATAGTAGTCTAGTCCAAACTTGCTAGAGGAACACTTTTGGTGGGCAATGAGCTTGTCCAAATTTACCTTTCCTTTAGTAAATTTGGCTAAGTCCTTAAGCAATTAATTTGATTTCTTTGGTGAGTTATTTCTATTTTCATTTTATCTATTTTGTCTTCTAAACCTCTAATGTTAAATTTTAGTAAGCCATTTTCATCTCTTTCAAAGGTGTTTGTTTTCTCAAGAATATGAATTTTGTTAAGTAACTCTTTCTCTAAGAATTTTTGTTCACTTATTTCTTTATGTAGATCATTAGTCAATGATTCCCTTTCTATGATAAGGTTTCCTACGTGCATGGATAAGCCAGTTACTTCATTTGTGAGAACTAAGTTCTTTTCTTTGAGATCCTTGATTACTTCCTTGGTTTCTAGATTTTCTGTTTTTAGTGGCTTGATTTTAGTCTTAATTTCTTCAAATTCTAAATATAAGGAGCCAAGAGCATCTTGTAATTCATCTAAAGTATAAGAGTTTACCTTGGCTGCTTCGGAGTCGGATTTGGAGGCTTCACTTGTTGCCATGAGCACCAAGCATGTGGTGTCTTCATTTAACTCCTCTTCTCTTTCAGAGCTTGAGTCATCCCAAGTTGTCATCCCAAGTTGTCTGGAATGTTTTCTTGAATGGCTTTGTCTTTGAGTATTTCTTGTGGTCCAATGGCTTCTTGCCTTTCTTCTCTTCATCCTTTCTCAATAAGGGACATTCCTTTCTCATGTGGCTCCTTTTCATGCAATTGTAGCATTCAGGAGGCTAATCTTCCTTTTTCCTTCCCTTGATATCTTTCTTATTCTTGAGAACTTTTTTAAAACTTTTTAGCTAATTAAACGAAGTTTTCATCATCGGTACTTACCTCATCATCCGAAGCGGCTTTGAAGGCTTAGGTCTTCTTTGGCTCAAGTGCAATTGACTTCCATCTTTGGTCCATCGTGGTTTTGTATGCCATGAGGTTCCCAAGTAGATCATCTATGTTAAGATCCTCTACTTGGTTTGCTTCTTTTATTGTTGTCACCTTTTACTCCCATTATGGTCTACGGGTGCGAAGAAGCTTGGCTTGAAGTTCTCCTTTGATGAAAGTCTTTCTAAGAGATTTGAGATTATTCATAATTAATGTGAATCGAGTGTTACATGCCCCCAAGTCTCGTTTTCTTTCATGGTAAAGGTTTCAAACTCCTACTGTAAGTGATTAATTTTTGAGGCTGACTTTGGATGTACCTTCATGGGTTACTTCTAAGATTCTCCAAATTTTGAAGGCTGTAGAGCATGGGCTAATGCAATTGAATTCCTTTGAGTTGAGTGCGTAATAAAGCGAGTTCATCGCTTTAGATTTAATCTGAGGTGGTGGATTTGCTTCACAGTGTATGCTGTTACAGCTTGTCGGGAATCTCGTAGCAGGATTCACACTTCTCCCACACGAAGAAGTTATTAGCTTGAAGCCACATCTTCATTCGGAGCTTCCAATATGTGTAGTTGCTCCCGTCGAAGAGTGGTGGACAGGTGGTTGACTGTCCCTCCGTGCGGCTTGTGGAGATGATCTTCCCCTCCATTGATCTCCTGCGGAAATTTACTCCTGAGATGCGGGAACCTGTCCTAATACCAACTGAAATTGAACTAGAGGGAGGTGAATAGTGAAATTGAAGATGTAATAATCAAATAAAATTTTAATCATACAATAGCATAATAATTTTTAGGTGGAAATCCAAATTGGGAGAAAACCACCACTTAAGTTAGCCTTGACTTAGGATTTCCGATCACCTAGTTATCAATCTACTAACCACAATACTTAAAACAAGGGTGGTGTACCTCAATTACAATTCTCACCTTTGATCCCAAAACGGAGGTTTTTTCCTTCGCAAGGAAGAGACCGGGATCCAACAAGTCGGATACCTAAGTGCAGCAGAATATGAAAATAGAAATGAAAGACACCCTATAGAGCTCCCTAAATAGATATATAAGTAATCTGGTAGCTAAGTTAAGTGTACTCCTTAGAGAAGATAATAGTAGTACAGTAGTGAGGGAGTGAGTGTTTGCCTAAGGAATGAATTTGCACACTATTAGGGCAATATGAGAGTATAGAGCTAGTGTTTTTCTTGTGAATTCTCTCAAAGGTGTGTTTGGCCTAAGAGGGGTTAAGGGATATGTATAGGCCTCAAAAGAACCTTCGACAAGCCTTGGGAGGTTCCTCCTAGTCGTTGGGGACATTCCCCAACAGATTTGGTTGAAATCTAAATCAGATCAGGCTCATGATGACTATGACAGCAGAATAAGATGTCTAATTTTTAGGTCAGGCATCTGATAGACGTCTAATTTTTAGGTTAGACGTTTGATATGAGGGGTTAGAATTTTTGGATTTAGTTGGATGGAAACAGGGATATAGTTACAAATGGTCAGACTTTGGGATGACAATTTAAGATGTATGAGCAAAAGTTTAGACGTCTAATTTAATGTGATTTTGTTTTTGATTGAACCAGATCTAAACAAGGTTCTAGTGTATGGAGGTTTGACGTCTAATTGGAGGTTTGACGATGGTTCTGGACGTCTGGAATCATGATGACCTCAAGATTTGGATTTCTTGTGAATCCAAAAGCAAGATCATATCTTACAAAATCTTCGTTGTGTTTTAAGTGTAGTGGTCTTATTTTGGATGTCTGGAGGTATGTCGAGGCGTTTGTTAATGATTAAAAACATTCTTCTATGCTTGCGGATATTTTGTTCAGTTCAAACTCAACAGTTAGGTTATTAGATGTCCAAGAGAGTGGTCAGACGTCTGTGATGGTCTATGGATGTTTAGTTAGTGTCTGGTCGTTTAAGGCCTGAAGGTTCAAAATCCTAAGTCATTGTATCTGGCATATAGTCATTTGATGCATATGTTAGATGACTTAACTTTCAATATCAGATTCTAAGGTATATGAAATGTTGTGCATTGGGTTTTGTTTGTAAATTTTGCATAAGTGTTGTGAGCCTAAGTCTAGAGATCATATATTTAGATAGAGGCTTTTTACAATATATCTAGACTAAATAAATAAAAAATTACAACTTTGTTCAAGAATGTACATTAGGACCCAAACCTAGACATCTTCATCTTCCAATCCTCTATGAAATTCTGAGATGGACTAAGGACTTGCAATGGTGTTATGACAAGAATAGAAATAGTGGTTTATTTAAGTTTATTATTTTGTAAAATCACTAAAACATATAATTGGAGTGGTTGAACTAACACTATGAAATTGTGGTGTGATAACCGAGCTGTCACATATATTATTAACACCTCCATGTTCCTTGAGCGCACCAAGCATGTAGAGCTTGATTGCTACTACACTTGGGATTTAATCCATCATGGATTCTTATACCATGTCAGTAATATCAGAAGATGAAACTACATATATTTTTATCAAGCTCTTACCTCATTTTGCATTTGAGGTTTGTTGTTCTAACCTAAGAATGATTGATAATCTTAACAAAAGAAGTGGGAACTCTTTTTGCCTCACAACTTCAACTTGTGTTGCATTGTTTGGTCCTTTAGTGTACACTACACCATGCATGTCAAACTGCCGCTGAGCGTGCACACGACTACGTATGTGAACTCCCAAATGCACTTAATCGACAGATTAGGAACTGTACCTATGAAGGCTCACATATGGCCCATCCCTTTCGGGAAGCGAGATCCGCTTCACGTGCATGCTATGCTAATACCCTTTTGAGGGGAGCGTATTCACTAACATAATCTTGTGGTTACATCCACCCTACCTTGGTAGAGGCCAATGGTTCATTATTGTCATGATGGTCCTTTGACACTTACGGGATCCGATTTTACTGTTTGACCAAGTCTATTTGAGAAGAGTCAATTTAATCCTATTAAATTACTAATCTGGACCTAGTTTAAATTGGAATCGAATTCTAATATTTCCTATGTATCCTAGTTGAGATCTTATCCCATGCATCCAAGCACATACATATAAAAACATATCTAAAAAAAATTACATCCTCTGTAAAAAGAGGCTCCCAAAGTATAGGGATTACATAAAAAATAACTTAACCCGCTTACAATTGCTTTACTCTATGCCACCAATGTCATATCATAGCATTCCACAATTAAATCATATAAAATTGTGGAAAAAAAGCATGGCACAAAAATATCACATCACTTGTTAGGGATGTGATTATCAATTTTCCTGTGATTACTAATTAATCATGTGAGTGCGTTGGTTATTATTTAATATGTAACCTTAATTTGAGATCCATTAGAGCATTTGTGAGCATCATATTGTTTTAAAAACATCTTAATCCAGAAAAATAATCCCATTATTAATTTTTGAAACAATCGTCTAGTTTGTTTTCATTTTGAAAACTAACTACATGTCTATGAGGATCACATCCAGTAATCAGAAGCACATATAATCAAAATCTAAAAATAAAATCTTAAAGTTTTTATTTTTCAAACACTTCCCACAAATCATAGCATCTAAAAAACAAATGAATATTCATTAATACTTGTAAGGTCATAATCGAATCCTATTTAATTATGGGATAAGTCACATAACAAATTAGGCACAAAGCACATCGCAGTATTTGTCGATTGACCAAAATCACTATCTTGGTCGACTAATTGCACCATTGGTTGACCGATGAGACCATAAGTTGACTAATGTGTACTATATGTGAAAACAATAGAGGGAAACTCTTTCCTTGAACATACTGGTCGACTAATAACAATACCATTGGTCAACTGATGAGCCCATCAACCAACCAATAAGTATTGTATGCTAGGAGCTCTTTCCTTCACAAATTGGTCGACCTATATCTAAATAAGTCAACTAATAACTATTGTTTTCATCTTTTAACGCTCGATCTATTTTCACGACAGGAAAAATACTGTATACAACCTACAAACCCTAAATTCGTATTTCTACGCTAAAAATCGGATCAATCAAGGCTTTTGATACCATTGAAAGGTTGGAGATGAATGATTTGCTCCTCGTGCCATCGTGGAAGCGTGAAAAACAGGCATTTAAATTTCTCGATATGATAAATCGATTGATGCCTGGAAATTGAATCAATCAAGAAACAAAATATCTAAATCGGAACCACATAGGAAGTACTAGTTCTCATTTTGTGGTCTCCACGAGTATCGAGATTACCTCTTGGGTGGCATATCATAGTGAGGCCTCCACATGTGCCTCTTACAATAAGTCAGTGCGGCCTTGGAACTTTTTTGATAGGCAGATGAGACACTTGTTGCCGAGAACACCCAACTTTATCCTTGATCTGTGAACCCTTCACATTTTTGAAGCGACATTTGCAGCAGAACCGTCTGCATGTGATCAGATACTTTCCAATAGAGTCATGATTACACAACTCTTCACACACCGATCGACCAATTTGTTGGTCGACAGGCATCGAGCGAGGACCCTTCCTAGGAGACCGCCCCTTGTGTTGTTGGTTGACCAGTAGAGGTGTTGGTGGACTAACAACACTTGTGTTGGTCTTCCTTCTTTGTTAAAGGTTGAGGTTGCTTGGATTCCTCGCCTCCTCTCTTTACCGGCGGTGATTTCTCTCTTGCGAGAGTTGGGGAATTGATTAGGTCTTGAGGCCTTGTCATTGGGAGATATTTACAAGGAATCTCACTAATCCTAATATGATAGGAGCCATTAGATCAAATCAATTGTTGGAATTGATTTCTAATTGATATTTGCAAGATTGGCCCTTCAACTATTTTAGTCAATTAGGTTTTAGTACTCAAAATGCATTAATTCTATCCAAAACCTTTTTGGATCTAGACTAAACAAATTTGGTCCAAGTATTTGTCAAATCAAATACTATTTAACTCAAACAATATTTGATTTCTCTACTATTAGTAATTCACCAAAATCACCATTAGTTTCATCATGCCAATAATGAAGCATTTAGGATTCGGGATTACAGCACTATGCTTCCCTTAGGTATTTCAAATACCTATGAGTTCTTCACACTAAAAGACATGTAATCTCGAGGATTAATTCTCAAATCCGTTGACCTTACTATCGTTTACATAATCCATGTTCTTGTATCATTGGGATGAGAATGAAGACTAGCTCCTTTCTAAGAGAATTGTTTTCTTCTATTTTATGCATGGTTCTGATGAAGACCTGTCTGACCATGCGTGGAATTTCGTACATCCTAATATATGTGGAGTGAGCTTGTGTCTTGTGATCCACTATGTACACCTACAATAGCGGATCTGTGTGATCCTTTCAAGAGATCATGTTTTTCCTGTGTTATATACATACTAGCTTTCTTGCCTCCACTAAAATGGGTGTATTGACCATTGGTCCACTAAATGTGGATATTCAAGTATAAAGGTATATCTATCTTAGGTCAAAAGATATGCCTTCTCTGTGATAGTGATAAGAAAAGGACTTTCGTATCTCCGTCTTGTCAAGTCAACTTCTTTACTCAACCTGCGTGATAGTTCCAAATCTTTCCTATGTAGAGAATGTGCATCAAGGGCACCTGTCAGGCAACAATCTACCATCTTTTTCAAACTGGAGACAATTATGAGGCAGTGATTTAAATGTCGTCAGCAAGGTACTTTTTGAAAAAGGCCCATGCCGATATGCATTTGCTGTCGAAATGTCGGGATTTTGTCGGCATGTCGACCATTTTTGATATGCATGCCAACCATACCGTCGGCATACCGCCAGATGCCGACCAGTTTGGTGAGGTTTGTGTTGGTTGAGCAAGGTCTGAGGTGTCTACTGATGGGTAAGGTCTGGGTAAGGGTCTATAGGTCCAGATGGGCAAGGTTTGGGTAAGAGTTCGCACGCATGCATGCACGCATGCGATATCTAAAACTTTGGGTATGGTCATGATGAAACACTCTTATTGTCACACAAGTTACAATCATCATTTGATTTTCTTGAAATTGATATCATTTTGACTCGGCATGCCCTCGGCATGCCATCGGCATGGCCATCGAAAAACAGGCATTTCCACGGCGTGCCCTTAGCATGCCCATGAAATGCACTCTTAGAATTTCATCGGTACGGCGTCGAAATCGACATTTCGAACCTTATTGTCAGGTATCATGATGGTTCTTAATGACTTATCGAAATCTTCAATCCAAATCATTTCGATTTTTGATACTTGCCATCAGAATATCTAACATGGCTTCAGAACATTCTCCCAATTGTACTAATGGATCCAATTAACTACATTAGTGTGTCCTAGAATTCAAGATGCTGATGGTATGTTGTCGATTGGAGGAGGGGCTGGGTGAAGGGCCATATCGACATGCAAAAGGTGGTGATATGCAAGTGTGTCGATGATATACTGACCATGTCGACAATACATCTCCTATGTCGAATGAATTGACTGTGTTGCGGTTGCTGCTTGCGTGTTGCTACTACTACTCTTGCGACTGCTGGTAGGGGCCTGCTAGCACTGGTGGTGGCCTCACTGGCAATGTCAACATTCATATTGTTCTGAAGGAGCCATTTGATTGTTCTAAAGGAGGTTCTACAAAGGGCTAGCATTCATATTAGGCACGTTTAGGGAGATTACATGTAGATGTTGAAGTCTTGAACATACATGTTAGTATTTTTTTGGTATAGAAGTTAGAGTCTTAGGAGCAATTCTTTTGGATTGGACGATGAAGCATGAACTTGGACCTTTTCTAAACTATGTTGGTAAAAGGGGACATGCTACTGGATATTGTAATAACATACATAATATGATATATTTATGTCTGTATTGCTTTTATGGTCCAAGGATTGACAGAATTGCTTCATTGTTTAAAGAACCTAATAATGTCAGTATTACTTATGCATTCTCGGGCATGCGAGGTCAAATGCTCTAACTGTTGTACTCCATTTTTTTCATTTCAATAAATCTATGGACAGTTGGCAAAAATCCTTTTTCCCTTCTTAAAAAAAGCCTTTGCTACACATATCAGCATAAGAATTTTTTTGGCATGTATGCTTTTCTTGCATAACCTTTTAAGGTTTTAAGTTAGTAATTTGTGATTTATTTATAATTTTAATTATTTAAGTGAATTTGTCGTCATGCGTTGGTGTGCCCTCTGTGTGCCTTCAATACGGAGAAGTTTCAGGTCATCGATAATCTTGATAAACCAACGTCGATGCATAGGTGTTTCCATAAATGCCCTCGACATGCATTCAATATGTGCACTTGGACATTTGTGATATCAACACTCAAAACCTTGGTGTGTCCATGCGATCTGATACTTACATCCAAATCACCGATTAAGTGACTCAACTTAGGTTGGCTTGCCAAGGATACATTACTCCAACAAAATCGACGTGTCTCTCATCCCCTCCTCGCTTGTCCCCTAGTCCCTTCTCTCACCAACTAAGCAATACCAAACACTCAATAATTGAAAGTATTTGGTTAATTCATGGTAATTGTGTGTTTTAGTGATATTGATCATATAACTTGTTCTCATGTGCTTTTATGATAATAATGAGATACATAGAAATTGATAATTTATGTACTACACTACTTTGGTCTTGACAAGCATAAACCTGTTAAAGTGGCAAGTATGCTACATATAGAGAGAAGCCTGTCTCCCTGCGAAGTGGGCTTTTAGCCAAGTTGGATACTGTGCAGGTCGTACTTGTTTATTCACCCTTGATGTTTTTGTGGTCATGTACCGATAACCTTCCTATAACATGTGTCTTTGTAAAGAATGATATGCCACTAGTCCTGGGTGAGCACAATTCAGGAGATATCTCGATCAGAAACAAGTCATGGTCAAGGATTTATTTACAAATGTAAATGAAACGGATCCGATGTTTACCATAAGGAATTCCGATTCTTAAATCGCACTTAGTTTAGCCTCTCCATTCACACAGATTTGCCTCAGTATTTAGATTAGTTCTGTGCCTTTTCTCATTAGCCCAACTTCAAGCATAGATTAGCTGTCTTGAGCATAATGGACAGTTGAGATTTTTCAATGGGCAGCAGACAAGTGATTCACAAAAATACAATTAAAATTTGCACATCCTGCAGTAGTTTTAACTATCTTTTCATATTTACTTCTTGATGTTATCAAGCTTGTTTTGGCATTATGGACTTGCTATCAATTAAAATTTGATGTTGTGTTTTTATTTCTTTTACTGGTTATGTAGACTGGACCTGAGTATTTTATTTCTTATCATGCAATTTAGTTTGTGGTTGGTTATCTCTGATAAGAGTTGTGCTTCTCATATTTAGTTGTTGGATCCTTCTCAAAAAAAAAAAAAAAAAAAAAAGTTAGATGATGGTGTTGAATTTATAGTGGCTATCCAATGGTTTTAGTTATCAGGTCACCATATGGGCTAAGTCTGGCAAGGAGCTGAACAAGACAAATGTCTCCTCTCTACTTGGTCATGGGGAAGACATCATCATTAATAGGTTGATATAGATCCTCCTCACCCCAGAGATCGTAAAGTGCCTCATAATATTCAGCAAGAAAATTGGATCGTTTTGAAGTTTTGGATCTTTTCAATCTGTTTACAAAGACAAGGAGCATCTGACTTGTGACTTGCGAGAGTGAATCTTATGTTGGGTGTTTCACATCTTTGCTGTTCAGATCATAATGACAGGCTGAGCACATTGTGGATTCATACTATTCATCATTGAAACAGCTCCTAGAGCATTATTAGTCTTCTACTCAGCATTGAGGTCTTTCTTCTTAGACTATCCATAAGAATGTGGTTCTTCTTCTAGGAAATAAGAAAGTGGGGAAATGTCAGATGCTATAGGAAAAAATTCCATCTAGTTTAACAGCAGTTCCCTGGATGTGGTGCAAGGAAGAAATAGATGACATAAAAGTAGCATCTTTGGTCTCTCTGTTCTTCACAACCATGATAAAAATAGAATGTCACAATCCAGAGGAGGAAGGCACAAGCCACACAACCACAAGTAATCTTCGGAAATCAGACTTCAGTTTTATCTCCAACTTACGGAAGATAAGAGAGTTTTGTCGGTCATCCATCTTATAAAGGATAGTCATCCATCTTATAAAGGATAAGAGACAAGACAATGCTTATGTATGGTTGCTGCACGACTGCATGGTGGAGTGGTGTCTGCACGAGGGTCCTGCATACAGTTGGGTGACCAGTATTTCGAGCCTACTGTTCTGGATAACAGTGGCTTTCAGTGGGTAAGTAGGCCCACTGCTGCTATTAAAGGTCAGGCTGACAGGACTAGATAGGGAAGTTCGGAGGGAGGCCTTAGTGGCAGTTCCAGCAGCATTGTCTGTCTGAGTGATAGCATTGGGCCACGAGTGGTAGGAATACCATTAAACTACTGCTGATAGCTGCAAGATTTAAGTGGCAGAAAGAAGCCCTAACAACTCAGCCTAACAGTCAGGAAGGGGCCAGCAGAAGTAGAACTATTGCTTGGTGGAGAAGGGAGTTGCTAGTGATGTGTTGGGCAGAGATAGCGACCTACTATTGAGGCTGTGTATGTGTGTTGCTAGTGATGTGCTTGTTGTGGTCGGGGGGGTGGTGTTGTGGTGATGAGAGGAATATATGAGCGGCCCATTTTTCTTTGCTGTCTCCCTTGTCAATCTACAAAGAATGGTTTTGAGAGATTTTGGATTTTATTGATGAGGTATGTCATCTTTATATACACATTAAAGCAAAGTATGAATAGGACTATATAAGTGCAAGCAAAACAAATGGGAATGTTCATAAAGACTCGGGAAAAAAATCAGCAAATCTCTAATGATTTGCATGACCAAAATTTGAATTTTCACAATCATAATTTATCATAAATATCTATTTTCTTCTATCATTTACTTCTTTGAAGTTTCTTGATTTTTTTTCCACTTGTTCTTTCTTTCACATGGTTAGACTTAAATTTCTTCAGAAATGCCATTTATAGTCCGTCCATCCAAGTGATTAAATTGGCATGCTGGTGCTACATGGAATTGACCGTAATATGTTGTAATATTGTTTATTTTTCGATGATCACTTTGTAAGAGCAATTCTCGGGAATTAGTGCAATCCTTGAATCTTCATTCTTTCTCTGATACAGGTACTTTAATATCCTTTTTTGTTTGAGATATACTCCAAATATTGGCATAAATTTTAGTGGTTGTAAATTCCAGGCTAAAGAGGCAGTGAAAGTTGAACACAAAAGGAAGTTATGGACCTTGCAGAGCCAAGAATGCAAGGGCAAAGATGAAACAAAGTTGATCAAGACCAAAGCTGCAATACAGAAGTTGCAATCATTGATCCTGGTGACGTCAGAGGCTGTCTCAACAACTTCATCTGCAATCACAAGAGTGCGGGATGATGAACTTGCACCACAGCTTGTCAAACTTTGCCTTGGGTATGAACTTTAAAGTTCATGTAAAACATAAAATGTTGTCCGTTTTTGAAAAAGATGGCTAATTGTTCTTTTTTTTGGAAAATGGCTTCTGCACCATTTAAAATCAGGCTACTCAATGATGTAACAACAGTTATATCTTAAGAGAGGTCTTTTAAGTCAATATCTTACAAATCTTTAGCAGCAGTTACGTGCTTATTCATTAGATAGTCTCAATATGTCTTGATTGCATGCAGATTCCTGAATATGTGGAGATCAATGAGCCAGTCTCATGAGATCCAGAACCACATTGTCCAACAGGTTCGTGGACTTATGAACTATTCTGCTGCGGTTGACTCCACATCAGATCTACATCGACAGGCCACCCGTGAACTTGAATCTGCTGTATCAGACTGGCATTCAAGTTTTACACATCTCATAAAATTTCACCGTGACTACATCCGGTCCCTCTATGCCTGGCTCAAGTTGACCCTGATTGAAGTTGGCCATGAGGGGTCACAGAAGGACCTCTACTCCTCCCTTGTGTCTTCTGAACTCTTAGTCTTCTGCGATGAATGGAAGCAGGCCCTTGACAGGCTTCCTGACACCGTCTCTGCTGAAGCCCTAAAGAGCTTTGTAAATGTTGTGCATTCCATATCCGTCAAGCAGGCAGAGGAGCAAAAAATCAAAAAGCGAGTGGAGAGCTATTCCAAGCAGCTAGAAAAGAAGTCGCTAGCTCTCCGAAGTATTGAGAGGAAGTTCTACCGGTCTTATTCAACTGTAGGGGTTGCACTTCCAGGTGGGGGTTCTGGTGGTCATGGCGAGGTGTTTGATGCCCGGGATCCACTTGCTGAGAAGAAAATTGAAATTGCTGCATGGCGTGGGAAAGTGGAAGATGAGATGTCAAAGCACATGAAAGCGATTGCAGTCACAAGAGACATCACGTTGAACAACATACAGACTGGTTTGCCAGGAGTCTTCCAGGCCATGTCTGGATTCTCAGGCCTCTTCACTGAGGCACTGGAGGGTGTGTGCCGTCATGCTCAGCCTCAAAAGTGATTGGTTTTGTAGATACTCAATACATATTCGTTTTTTAGGAAAGAATCTAATATCAATATATATGGTTTAGAGATCGAAGCTCTTATATTGCTGCATTTTGTATTTGTCCATGTAACGTAGTCTAGTTCTGAGGATTTTTGTTCCTGTTAAATTATTTACTTTTCGTTTTTACAGTTCATCTGTTGTACAGGGAACCGTACTAGATTGCCTTATGGAAATGAAGCTGCATGTGAAGAAATAAACGGACTTTACTTGGATTTGCTAGTAAAGAAAATAAATGCCATTTTCTTTGATGCATGTGTTTCAATTAAGATGACTAAACGGATGATATTGTGCTTGCCTTTGATTTTCAAAAAATCGTGCGCTTAGCCTTTTCCTCGTTGCCCCACCGCCACTACATTGCACCATGTTTTATGGTTTCTAGAGCGAATTAATCAAAAGAGTGAACAAACGGGAATGTCGTAACTTTCAGAGCACTTCCGAAAATGGAAACCATCTGCAGACTGTATGAGAAGGTTTTGGTTTCTGAAAGATCATATAACTATTCCTATTGGAGACAAACGATCAATAAGCTCATCCAAATTGTCTAGCAATATGGTTGCAGGCTGTAGATTATCTAAACATTCTCAGCTAATCTCACCATTTGTACATAGATGTTATTACTTGTTGGAGAAGCAACTCTAGAGGAGGCAAGCGTGTGGATTCATATTTTGAAGGAATATGAAAACCAAAACACTGACCCTGCAGCATTTGAAGCATGGATAATGGAGGACAAAATATATCTTGGCTGTCCCATATTTGATGAGAAGAGGGGTAAAACCTTCTACAAGCCAAATGTCATTCTGAACTAGCTGGTTAGAAGTCAAGAACTCTATCGCAAGCAAGTTGAACAACCTCAATAAAAACTCCCTTGTTGTATCCATTTATTTAAAAATCACTTGCTTGTTTCCTTCTGATGATTGATAGTTTTAATTGAAATTCTTCCTGGGGATTTTGAATGAGATTGGCATCTATATCTCTTAGCATGGGACAAAATATCAAACCCTATTAGCTTCGGAAGCCCAGGTATGCGCAATACTCATTTAAATAATATTGCATTCCATGAAGACTTTTGTGGAGGATGGTATGCTATGGTCCAAATCATGGAGGGAAAGATACTACAAAATGGAGATTCTCAGGGAGCTTTACGAACCTCTGATCTCTCTCCTTTTTGGGCAGCATTATTGGAGATATGGTTATTGATGTAGATACATCTATTTCATATAAACTGTCTATTTTTGTGCACACTTAGGTATATAATTACATTAAGCATTATAAATATTACATAGCATGCATTATTATGCATTTAGGTTAGAATGTACAAATTATTAGTTACTTTTCTGTTTTTGTGATTAGGGGACAAGGCAATATCATTTTCGAGACCTTGGATTGAAGATTCAACCGTACGGATCTGATTAGGGCAATAATTGGAGTTCAACAACTTTGAGATCGCCCTGATCGAACTTCTGTAGCATCAGATACAGTCCGAGGAAGATTAGAGGCCAAGGGGCAAGGTGGTGTAAAATCTGTACCTCAGACGACAAATCCAACCGCACAGATGGGTTCAAATCGGCGATTACAGCCTAGCGGCGAGAAAATCGGTCTAATTCGACATCTGTGGCACCATCTACAAGTCAAAGAAGATGGACGGCCATGATGGTGTCACGTGGTGCCATCACAGTTGCTCAACATGCCAATGCCCCTCCGCTCAACCGCTGAAGGCAAATGTATTGCGCAATCTCAGCCGTTAATCCACGATCCAACTGCTGAGAGTGCGCGTTCTTAAATTCGTAAATTTGACAAAGAAGTTAATGTAGCGCAGCGGTTGTGCGCCTTATGCACGACACGTTCGATTCTTAGCGAGGGGCAAAATCCACGAGCGCCCGAGGCAATCGAAATTCAATCGCTGAATCGGCTATGAGCAGGTGCTGTGCGACCATGTGGCGTGGCTAGGGGCGTTGGATGGAAGCGTAGCACACACGCATGAGATGACACACTATCAGATGCACCATCACACGTGTGCGCGTGTAACAGCTAAAGAGGAATCAACCTCGTGCGATCTAAGCCGTCCGATCGAACAATCGGACGACTCAGGGCGATTGAGCACTATGAAGGCTTAAATGGCTGAAGGTGAGCGGATGGCGACGTGGTAGCACGTGGACTGTGCGATCGGTAATGGATGGCTCATGTTCCACACAAGCTTCAGCAACGTGCGTCTACAGTGACACATGTATCCGTCACTAAAGGCACCAGAGTTAATTTTTGGAAGATAAAATGCCGTTTTTACCCTCATATCTTCAACTATATAAGGCCTACATCCCCTCCTTTTTCATCATCCCTTCTCTTCTCCTCTCACCTCCTCCAAAGCTTTAAAGAGCTAGTTCTATACCCGGGATGCTCCACTAGAGTCTTAAAAATAAAATTTTCATCTTCTCATCCTCGTTTGTGGACCGCCCATGGTTGTCCTCTCACCGCCATTCGGGAAGCGGATCCCGCTGCGACATCACCCAACTTCGTTCTTCGTCCTCCATCTTCGTTCTCCCTCATCCAGCATGTCATCCCCATCGTCCGGGCGCTCTACCAACGTGGCTCGTTCTCTAAGCAACTGACGTGCCTTCGTGCGTGTGTGTTAAGAGGTGTCGTTATAGTTGCACTTGATACGTCGGTTTTAAAAGAAGTAAACGGAGGTGAGTCTGAGTGTCGATCTCAGGGAGGCGTGGAAATCGAATTTTGTTTACCACTTGTTGTCACGAAAAAGGCGGAGTTTTGCTTGCGAAAGAAACGGTTTTGAAAAGCGAGAGATAGAGAGAGTTTAGGGTTAGAAAGCTCTTTGGTTTTGATCATGCACTTTAAACAGAAATTAAAAAGGCAACTAAATGAAAAATAATTTCATTAAACATGCATTCATAGTTCATGGTTTACAATATTAAATACATGCTTCAACAAAAGTAAATGAAAGCTTAAAAGAGAGAGAGAGAGGTAGAGAGAGAGTGGAGAGCGACGAGGCAGCCACGGCGGTGGAGGAGGCTCTGTCGGCAGCTCGTCGTCTCCGGCGATTACAAGAGTGCCTAAGACTAGCTAGGAGAGGAGTGGAGTAGTTGCAAGTGGGAGAGGATGCCTTGAATGGTGGTAGAAGGGGGTTTAAATAGAGTTAAGGGCTTCCTAAAAGAAGAATGTGCTTTAGCGACATCCAGAACGTCGCTAAAACCGCTTCCATATACGTCGGTGAAGGCCTTCTGCCGCCGGTCAGCCGCCCGCCCCTCTCTCTCTTCAGGCGCGATCCGTGGACGTCGAACGAGAGCCGTCCGATTGATGATCGGACGGCTGAGATCCTCCCGCGCCTGCGCTAGGATCGCGCTTCGGGCGTGCGTGCGCGCGCGCGTTTCCGCCCGGCGTGCGCGCTCGCGTGGGAGGTGGGGCGCTGTCGTCGCGCCGCGTGGCGCGATCCTAGCCGCTCGCTTCTGATCGCGCGGCTCAATTTTGCCGCGCCCTTCGCCCGCAGATGATTTTCGCTCCGCGCGAATCGAACGCGCGTCGCCGCAACGCGGGCGTGCGCGCTAACCGTTGCGCCACGCCCGCGCTTTGTCGCGGCGACCGCGGGCGAGCGCGCGGATCTCGGCCGTTCGATCGAAGATCAACGGCCGAGATGCGTCTTTGGCTGGCTTGGGGGCGTGGCGACGGCGGGGGCGGGGCGACGTGGCGCGTTCTAGGCCGTTGATCTCCAGATCAACGGTCAGGATTTCTTGGGCCCATTGTGGGAGCTCCGGATGTCGGATTTGGCCGATTTTGAGTCCGTTAGACTCCGTTCGTCGTCCTGAATCCATCTGTGCGGTCCGATTGCTCATCTGAGGCCTGCTTTGACAAATGCTTTACACAAATGGCCATTAATACAGTTTATAAGCAATCTTGGTACTTGATGCATGCAATGCTCCTATTCTACTTTATGTTGTGCCTTTTATTCTAAAGATGGGCCATATTCAACCTAATTACTACCCCCTTGCGTGGTGTTATCATACCCCCATGCTTACTCCTTGCTAGTCCCTAGCAAGGTTTATTCTAGCCTTTATTTCTTTGGCGAATTCAAGAAGTAATTGCTTAGGCACTTCGTTACTTGTTAATAAGAGGAACTATACGAAGATCTTAATCTACAAAGACTAAGCAGCGCCCGGGTGTCTGCCAAAATATGAATCGCCCGAATCCTTGCTTTGTATATATAACTATACTTATGTATACGTATATATCTATATATGTCTTTTTAGAATTTTTAAAATTCAGTGTGGGTTGGTAACTTTTTACGGCTACCCAACCCACCCAAAACTCGGTCAAAACCCTAAGTGCTAAGCATCTTGGTGTGAATGTTGTGATAGACTCACTTAACGGTAATTGAGACAGACTTCGAGTTTCTACGCCTCTAGGTGACCGGAAAAGAAAATAAATTTTTGCTTGAAGGTGTATTTGTTCGATTGGTAGCTTTCTCCCTGCGTTCATTTTACTTGGGGTCAACACAAGGATTTTCCAGTGTATATCTCCCCGGCTTGTACTACTTCCCCGCTTCTTCCTTAGGTGTTTTTGGTCTTCTTTTTTTGTGCAATTATTGAGCTGGGCTCTGGACAACCGACCAATGGGCTGTTACCCACGATCACTTGCCAGCCATACTTGTGCGGTGAAGTGTGGTTTTTTTTTTTTTTTTTTTTTACGTAGGTGGCTTCCCTAATCTCAAATGTACCTAGAGGCAGTGAAAAAGAAATGGCCTGTGGCTGGGTTCTGGACAACCTGCCAATGGGCTGTTACCAACGACAACTTGCCAGCCATACCACCCTAGAGAGTTCATTAGCTACCCCATTTCTGTCAAAATCTCCGAGAAGTGAGTCTGTGCAAAAATGTGTGTAGATGCTTACACTCAAAGTTTTCCTGAGTTAGAGGGTGAGTTGATAAGTCGTATACTTATTACCTTATTTATTAGGTGGATTAGAATAGCTTAAAGTTGCAAGGGTTCGCCGCTAAATCCATATTTTAATGGACACCAGGGCTAATTAAGCTTGAAGGCCTGAAAAGTCTAAGTGTTTAAGTTCTTTTTGTATTATTTCCCACTATTGACAAGTTTCTAATGCCTAAGTTTTTCTTCCTAAATTCATTTTTTTTTTTTTAATCAATTAATTTATTCATTCAGACTGATTAATTAAGCTCAGGATTATGCAGTTTACCATCCCCCCCATGCTTAAGTTGGACAATGTCCTCATTGGCAGATGCATGGATGCAAAAGGGTTCAAAAAGATAGTACCTGAGTGACGTAAACTACCAGATCAGTCTGAATCCGCTGGGTTGCCTCCCAGGAAGCGCTGAGTTTAACGCCTCCAGCTGGGCGGTGCCTGGTGTCAGCCCTCAACAAGGGTGACACTTTCCTTGGGGGGTACCTGGGCCAGGAAATGCTTCAATCTTTGACCATTGACTGTAAAGGTGTGCCCGGTATTAAGATCGGCGATTTCGACTGCCCCATTGGAATAGGGCTTGACCACCCGAAATGGTCCTGTCCATTTGGACCTAAGTTTCCCTGGAAAGAGTTTCAGGCGTGCATCAAATAGCCAGACTTGTTGGTTTGGCTCAAAGGTTTTCCTATGAATGAGTCGGTCGTGGACGGCTTTCATTTTCTCCTTATATAGCCGACTATTGTCAAAGGCGTCCCGACGAATTTCTTCAAGCTCAGATAATTGAAGAGTCCTTTGCGCACCAGCTAACTGGGGATCCATGTTACATTGCTTAACAGCCCAGTAAGCCCGGTGTTCCAATTCGACAGGGAGATGGCAAGCTTTGCCAAAGACCAAGCGGTAAGGTGACATGCCTATCGGGGTCTTAAAAGCGGTCCTGTATGCCCACAGGGCATCATCAAGTCGTGTGGACCAGTCTTTCCTGTCAGGTCTCACGGTCTTCTGTAAAATGTTCTTGATTTGTCTGTTTGAGACCTCAGTCTGCCCATTTGTTTGTGGATGATACGGGGTGGCAATGCGGTGGTTTACCCCGTATTTTCTAAGTAGGGCACGGAACTGGGAATGGATAAAATGGCTTCCACCATCACTGATCATGGCCTTGGGTATTCCAAAATGGGAAAAGATGTTCTTCTTTACAAAGTCCATGACCGTCTTGTGATCGCATCGTCGGGTGGCGACGGCTTCAATCCATTTGGAAACATAGTCTACCGAGACCAAGATATACTCGAAGCCGTTGGATGGTGGAAAGGGGCCCATAAAATCGATACCCCAAATGTCGAAAATTTCGACAATCAAAATGGGCTGAAGGGGCATCATATCTTTTTTGGTCATTGTCCCTAGTGTTTGGCATCGTGAGCAAGTCTTGGCAAAGATGTGTGCATCCTTGAATAGGGACGGCCAATAAAATCCAGACTGCAAAACTTTTGCAGCTGTTTTCTTGCCAGAGAAATGGCCGCCACATGCTTGGTCATGACAAAAGGAAAGCACACTCTGAACCTCGTCTTCGGGGAGGCACCTCCTGATGATCTGATCAGCACAGAGGCGAAACAGCATGGGATCATCCCAGAAATAGTGCTTGGCCTCAGCCAAGAACCTGTCCCGTTGCTGTTTGGACTAGCTGTGCGGGGTTTGTCCTATAACCAGGTAGTTGACATAGTCAGCATACCATGGCATTTTCTTGTCTTGCACGGCTAGGATGTGTTCATCAGGGAAGGTATCAGATAGAGGTAGGGAGGGTCCAATGTGGTCTGGATGAAGTCTTGACAGGTGGTCAGCCACCACATTTTTCGATCCGGCCTTGTCTTGGATTTCCAGGTCAAATTCCTGCAAAAGCAGGATCCATCTGATGAGCCTGGGTTTTGCATCCTTTTTGGCCAACAGGTGCCGGATGGCTGAATGGTCGGTGTAGATAGTCACGTGGAATCCCAGCAAGTATGATCGGAATTTTTCCAGTCCAAAGACTACAGCAAGCAACTCTTTTTCTGTGACCGTATAATTACGCTGGGCCTCGTCCAACGTTTTGCTCGCGTAGTAGATCACCACGGGCTTCTTGTCTTGCCTTTGTCCCAGGACAGCGCCTATGGCAAAATCTGATGCATCACACATAATCTCAAAACCCTGGGACCAGTCTGGGGGTTGAAGTACAGGTGCGGTGGAGACTAAGTCCCGGAGGGTATGATAAGCCTGGGTGCAATCAGGAGACATGTGGAAAGTTGCGTCGTTGGCTAGAAGGTCGGTCAAGGGTTTGGAAAGTTTGGAAAAGTCTTTGATGAACCTTCGGTAGAAGCCAACATGTCCTAGAAAAGAGCGAATCTGTCGGACCGAACTAGGTGGAGGAAGTTTGGAAATTAAATCAACCTTAGCTCGATCTACCTCGATGCCCTTATGCGAAACGATGTGTCCGAGGACAATTCCTTCTTGAACCATAAAATGGCTCTTTTCCCAACTTAACACCAAGTTAACGTCGATACATCGTTTCAGGATTTTCTCCAAGTTGCTCAAACAATGGTCAAATGAATTCCCGAATACAGAGAAATCATCCATAAAGACCTCCAAGTATTCACCCACCATTTCTGAAAAAATGGCTAGCATGCAACGCTGGAAGGTTGCGGGTGCGTTGCATAACCCGAACGGCATTCGACGGAATGCAAACGTGCCATACGGGCAAGTGAATGTGGTCTTTTCCTGATCTTCTGGAGTAATTGCGACTTGGTTATATCCTGAATATCCATCCAGGAATCAAAAATACTTCTGCCCTGCCAATCTTTCAAGGATTTGGTCAATGAATGGCAAGGGGAAGTGGTCCTTCTTAGTGGCTTCGTTAAGCTTCCTATAATCAATACACACCCGCCATGCGGTGGTGGTGCGGGTGGGAATGGATTCGCCATGATCATTAGTGACAACGGTGAGCCCAGCCTTCTTGGGAACCACTTGAGTGGGGCTCACCCAGGGGCTATCAGAGATAGGGTAGATGATGTCGGCGTCGAGCCACTTGATAATTTCTTTTTTAACGACCTCCCGCATGTTAGGGTTTAACCGTCTCTGCATCTGGCGGGAAGGTCGGGCCCCGTCTTCCAGGTAAATCTTGTGGGTGCAATAGGTGGGGCTAATTCCTCTTAGATCTGAGATGGTCCAACCAATGGCGGCCCGATGTTCTGAAAGAGTTGCAGTCAACCTTAGTTCCTGATCCTTGGTTAGATGGGAATTAATAATCACTGGGAAGGTCTGGCCAGGTCCCAAGAAGACGTACTTGAGATTCTCGGGCAATGGTTTAAGTTCAGGTGCGGGTGGGACCACAGTCGATGGGAATGGAAAGGGCGGTAGTTGATCAACATTGATTTCTTCAAATGGTGTCATGTGATGATACTCAGCCTTACAGAGGTCCACAGGTAATGATGGTGGCGAGTCAGAACTACGGGTTTGGTGGTCTGAGACAGAATTGAGGGTAAGGCATTCCTCGATTAAAGTTTCCACGGGATCATGTTCCTCAATGTAATCACAATCAAAAGACTTTGTTGCCCGGAAGATATCTAATTGCATTTTCCTGTCTCCGAAGGCGATTTCCATACATCCCGTGTCGCAATCGATGTTTGCTTTAGCCGTGGCTAAGAAAGGTCTGCCTAAGATTATGGGTGCGTTCTGTAATTTTTCAGGGACTTCCATGTCGAGCACCAAAAAGTCGACTGGGAAATAGAAGTCCTTGACTCGTACAATCACGTCCTCGACAACCCCCTTCGGGGTTTTCACTGATCTATCCGCCAGCTGGATGGTGACAGGGGTTGGTGCCAGCTCCCCAAAACCAAATTGGTGGTACAAGGTTGTGGGAATTAGGTTGATAGAAGCACCTAGGTCCAGGAGCGCTCTATCAAATGTCATGTCCCCGATGTTACAGGAAATCAGGGGTGCTCCTGGGTCAGTTCGTTTGAGTGGAAGGTTGCTTGATATCACGGAACTGGCTTGCTCAGAGAGTACAACCTTCCTAGGTGCTTGAGGTCTCGGCTTACGCTTGGGTGTACAGGCATCCTTTAAGAACTTGGCGTAAGCGGGGATGTGTTTGACAGCTTCTAGAAGCGGAATATTAATCTGTACTTGTTTAAAAATTTCCATCAGCTCCTCAGTTTCCACAGTATTCTTTTTTCTCTTGATTGTTTCCAAGGCCTCAGGATAGGGTGTCTGGATTGGTTCCATGTTTGGGTCCTTGGTTGGTGCTTCTTCTAAGTCGGGTAAAGTCTCGGGGAGAGTCGGCCATTTGGGATCCTGGGTTTTGGTGCCGCTTCTCAAGGTCACCGCATTCGCAGAGGCATTGGGGCCATGGGGTGATCCTTGAGAGGATGAGGATGAAGAGGCGCCAAACCCAGGAGGTGTTTGTGGAGCCGGTTGGACCATATGAGCCTGCCCGGGGTTGCCTTGGAACCCTTGCGAATTGGGGCCTCTGTTAATTATGTTTCGCGGGTTTGGTTGTGGTTGGGAAGGTAGAGATCCTTGCTGTTTACAGTCCAAGAGTTGGCTTAACTGTCCCTTTACCAAGGCCATTTCTTCCTGATGTTTTTGGTTCATGTCAGCCATCATCTTTATTAGGGTGTCCATTTGGTTTTGTGGGGGAGGGGCCGCCCTATTTTGGTTATATTGGGGTCTAACTGGTGGTCCTTGCTGATAGGGGGGCAAGTGTGGCTGTTGGTTTGGCCTGGGCTGGTTTTGGAATTGCGGTAGTTTCTGGTTTGTCCAACCAAAGTTGGGGTGATTACGCCAGCCGGAGTTGTAAGTGTTGGAGAAAGGGTCAGGTTTTGCATATCCTTGGACGGCTTGCACATCTTCTAGAATAGCCGATGTTGATGAAGAAGGAAGGGAGTAATCAAGGGTCGAGGGAGCAAAGGTCCCTCCTTGGAACATGGTTGGGGGTTGTTCCAGGTTTAGTTGGGTGAAGGGTTGGACCAGGTCAACATTATGTGCTCCTTTTGCTAGGGTGAAAGTCTGCAAGGGGTTCCTGGTCTGGTTTAGAAGCTCATCAATCTTCTTGTCCACCAATTCCACTCGATCCAATTTTTTGGCAATAATGTCCATGTCAACCATTCCAGAATTTGCTTGCACCTCATAAATCCCACCACGGGGTTGACTGGATCTGTTAAACTGGTTCATGGAGGCATTGTTGAGCGAATTCTCGCTCATAGACTCAAAGAGCTCAAACGCGCTCTCCTCGTCTTTGTTTAGGAAGTTTCCCCCGCATGAGGCATCGACGAAGTTCCGTAGGTTGCTATCCAGACCGTGGTAGAAGATCTGGGCCAATTGCCACCTTGGAACTTCGTGGTGTGGGCATTTCCTCAAAAGTTCATTGAATCTTTCCCACGCCTCATGAAATTGTTCCCCACCCTGGAGTGTGAAGGTAGTGATAGCTCTTCTGAGGGCATTGGTCTTTCCTATGGGGAAGAATTTCTTTAAAAATGCATGCCTCAGTTCCTCCCAGGTGGTGATGGGTCTACCTAGGGTTCTAAGCCAATGAGAAGCCTTGTCTCTTAATGAGAAAGGGAACATCTTGATTAGAACAATATCAAGGCTAATGTTCCTAGGTTTTACTGTTCTTGCTATGCGGTCGAGATCTTCTAGGTGCTGAAAGGGGTCTTCATTTGAGCTTCCATGAAAGTGGCTCTGGATTAGACTTAATACATTAGGTTTTAGCTCAAAATAGTCTCCCCCTTCGGGGATCCTAAGGTGTGGCTCGACTCTAATGGCAGAAGGGTTATAGAAATCACGGAGGGGTCTTGGTTGGTTCTGAAATGGTGGTAAATCAAGTGGTGGTTGTCCTGGTATGTCATTGAAAGGTGGTGGTTGTTCTTGCGGGTTCTGTAACTGTTGTATGGCTTGCATGATGGTGTGGATTTGTCGTTGCTGAAGCCGATGGTTAGCATTGATTTGAGCCTGGACGACAGCCATAGCATCTGGTGGGGGTTGATCTTCAGCCTCATCTACCCTAGGTTCAGCCATGTTTTCAACAGAATTACGTCGCCTAGATTCCTGCCCCAAAACACACAATTCGGGATGCAGTGAGCGCCTCCCGTGCATACACTAGAGAAGAACTGGAGGGGATGCGGAGGGCGACAGATGCGAGAAATGTGTTTCAATCAAGCATGCAAGCCTAATCCTTATGGTGTATTCCTTAGGAGACCTAGAAATCTCACAAAGGGTGATTAAGTCCGTAAGCACTGGACTTCCCTTCTCAAGGCTAATCTGGCTAGGTTGATTACGAGGGGATTGCAGGGAAGGTTCTTCCTTTGGCTTGCGCCTCCGGTTCCATAGACCCCACAACCACGGTCGTTTGACACTGCCCCGCAGCCTAGTCACCAGATTTTACCAAGGGAATGAAAACCAAGTGCCTAGCAGACAAAACCTCACCTTTTGAGACTTAACTCAGTCCTGCCTAGGGCACGTCTACTCAGTTTTAAAGGGCTAGGATAGTGCTTGTGCTTAGGGTGATGTGATGAGGCGTTGATTGGGGTGGTGCCTCTTAATGTTCTACTTTCAAAGTGTGTGCTTCTAGCAAAACATGATTTTCAAGCAAGGATTTGTTAAGATATAGTGTCTTTTAGTGTTTATCCTTACTTAAGTATTTTTTAGGGTTGACGTGTCTTAATTTTTTCAAACAAGTTTCAGTGGGCATGTCAAGTTCTGCACACAACTTAGTGAAAGTAGATTTCCTTTTTGTAGAGGCTCTAAAACCCTAGTGTACTCATCCTGATAATCATGCAGCTTTTATTAGATGAGTCAGTTTTAGGGTTGAGTGGTGCGGCCCAGGTCAACTCACGGTGGCTTCGCAAACACCACTCAAGAGAAAGAGAAAAGAGCACTCCAAGAATTTATCCAGCATATTAGAGTGTACATTTTTTGTAGGGTGATGTGTTAAGAATGTGGGTCAAGCAATCATTCACCACGCCAATTTTTTTCAGTTTTTATGATTTTTTTAGATTTTTCACGCAAGCAAACAATGAGAGAGAGAGTACTCACTATCGGTCCTTGAGGCGTCTACTTCCTTGCTACCATAGTGGAATGCATCGCTTCGCCGTCCATGCGTCGAATTCCTGCATCCGTCAAGTAAAAAGGAAAATAGGGCATTAGATGATATGAGAATGAAGGTGGAATGGAGGTGATAAAACAAATCCGTTGCCTCCCCGGCAGCGGCGCCAAAAACTGACGTGCCTTCGTGCGTGTGTGTTAAGAGGTGTCGTTATAGTTGCACTTGATACGTCGATTTTAAAAGAAGTAAACGGAGGTGAGTCCGAGTGTCGATCTCAGGGAGGCGTGGAAATCAGATTTTGTTTACCACTTGTTGTCACGAAAAAGGCGGAGTTTTGCTTGCGAAAGAAACGGTTTTGAAAAGCGAGAGATAGAGAGAGTTTAGGGTTAGAAAGCTCTTTGGTTTTGATCATGCACTTTAAACAGAAATTAAAAAGGCAACTAAATGAAAAATAATTTCATTAAACATGCATTCATAGTTCATGGTTTACAATATTAAATACATGCTTCAACAAAAGTAAATGAAAGCTTAAAAGAGAGAGAGAGAGGTAGAGAGAGAGTGGAGAGCGACGAGGCAGCCACGGCGGTGGAGGAGGCTCCGTCGGCGGCTCGTCGTCTCCGGTGATTACAAGAGTGCCTAAGACTAGCTAGGAGAGGAGTGGAGTAGTTGCAAGTGGGAGAGGATGCCTTGAATGGTGGTAGAAGGGGGTTTAAATAGAGTTAAGGGCTTCCTAAAAGAAGAATGTGCTTTAGCGACATCCAGAACGTCGCTAAAACCGCTTCCATATACGTCGGTGAAGGCCTTCTGCCGCCGGTCAGCCGCCCGCCCCTCTCTCTCTTCAGGCGCGATCCGTGGACGTCGAACGAGAGCCGTCCGATTGATGATCGGACGGCTGAGATCCTCCCGCGCCTGCGCTAGGATCGCGCTTCGGGCGTGCGTGCGCGCGCGCGTTTCCGCCCGGCGTGCGCGCGCGCGTGGGAGGTGGGGCGCTGTCGTCGCGCCGCGTGGCGCGATCCTAGCCGCTCGCTTCTGATCGCGCGGCTCAATTTTGCCGCGCCCTTCGCCCGCAGATGATTTTCGCTCCGCACGAATCGAACGCGCGTCGCCGCAACGCGGGCGTGCGCGCTAACCGTTGCGCCACGCCCGCGCTTTGTCGCGGCGACCGCGGGCGAGCGCGCGGATCTCGACCGTTCGATCGAAGATCAACGGCCGAGATGCGTCTTTGGCTGGCTTGGGGGCATGGCGACGGCGGGGGCGGGGCGACGTGGCGCGTTCTAGGCCGTTGATCTCCAGATCAACGGTCAGGATTTCTTGGGCCCATTGTGGGAGCTCCGGATGTCGGATTTGGCCGATTTTGAGTCCGTTAGACTCCGTTCGTCGTCCTGAATCCATCCGTGCGGTCCGATTGCTCATCTGAGGCCTGCTTTGACAAATGCTTTACACAAATGGCCATTAATACAGTTTATAAGCAATCTTGGTACTTGATGCATGCAATGCTCCTATTCTACTTTATGTTGTGCCTTTTATTCTAAAGATGGGCCATATTCAACCTAATTACTACCCCCTTGCGTGGTGTTATCAGCAACCGTCGAAGAAGATTTTCTCATCCTCTTTTTATTGCTTTCTAGTATAAATTTTCAACTTTTTAGTGTAGCAAGTAGATGTAATGAATATGATTTTATCGTTATAAAATATTTGTTTATTTTTTTTCCTATTTTCTCTTTATTTGTATTATTCTATCTCTCTTCTATTATTTATTCTTTAAGTAGAACAACTAGCATAAATTAATTTCAATTAACTAATATGCTTTTGTGACAATAATTCCAATGCAATTTTTAATCAAATGTTCGCCTCCCCATGTTTGACTTAGGACTTACTAGAGTTTCGGTTATAAATTGTATTTGATAGTGGATTTTTACGCAATACAACGATAAGTTTTCAAACTCAAACTTTTATACACATTAAAAGTTCGTTAATCAGCCATGCACGCTTTGGCTTCTTGAAAGTGGACATTGAATTAATTTATGATGTGACAATTGGATCAACAAATCATTGTAATGCCCATCTTACTTAGTATGAGATCTAAATAATGATGATCTTAGTTGGAATGCATCTCTAATTTGAACTATTTATGATGCATCTACCGTCGCAAGAATAGAAGCTATGCAGGTCAAGCCACACTTGGATGATGAAATGTTGTGGGTAGCCCATTTAAAGGGACATTTTAGTATTTGATTTGCATATTACTCCTTGGTAAGCTGATAGATACACATTTATTTAGGATAAAATGCCTATTTATGCATGTTCATAGGCTAGTTAGATGCTTTTAACATTGTAAGTAATGCATAACAACTATTATCTTGCATGTAGAATAATCTGTATAAATTGTATATTAATTTACTTATTTTAATGACTAGGGAATAGAGCAACACATTTTCGGACTTCAGACGGAGAATTTAACTGTACGGATGTAATTAGGGAGACGATTGGAGTTCAACGCTTTCGAAATTGCCCCGATTGAACCTCTGTAGCATCCTCTACAAGCTAAAGAAGATCAATGGCAAGGAGATATGGTGACGCAAATTCGAGCATCAAACGACAAATCCAATAGTAGGAATGGATTTAGGTTGATGATCGCGGACCAATCGGGCATCCATAGCGTCACCTATGAAGAAAAGAAGATGGACAGCCATGATGGTGCCATGTGGCACCATCATAGTCGCCCAACGCCATCCTAGCCATCACAGCTGCTCGTGCCATCAAGCCTAGCCGTTGGATCAAGATCCAACGAATGAAGGGAAGTCAAGTTGCGCTCCATCAAGCCCTTCACAACCTAAAGGCGCACCTCGAGGAATAATCTGGGCCGTTGGATCTTTGGTCACCCTCTAATTCGGATGAAGATAATCTAAAAGCCCTTGCGAGATGCTTGGGAGAAAGATCTGGCACCACACACAAAATAATTTCTTTGTAGGATGAAATGAGATGCTTATGTTTGTTTGCACAGATTGTTGATAGGATTAGGGGTCGAGAACAAGGTTGCCCATTTTATGAAGGTGGTACATAAGCAACAAGGTACCTATTCTTTGATTATGAATTCACTTGTGCAACTTGGTTTGCAGCAAATCTAACTGTGCATTGGGATGGGGATGGTTTGCTTAAGTAGACTTATGATATTTCCAAGCCATGATGAGCATTGAGCTAGAAGGTTGAGGATCTTTTACATATTGCATGTAATTTGGCTCACAAGAAGCAAAAAAAATCACAATAATACATCAGCCAATCTATATAGAACATTGGAGCAAGTGTAATAAATGTTGGCCTCTTATACTAACAAAGATGTGAGCAAAAGTTTGTAGGAAGCCTCTTTGACCACTAAAGCCATGTTGGCTTAAGAGTAGCATGTGTGTAGTGCTTGTTGATAGGGTTATTCAGAAGATTAAAGTTGTCTTGTTGCAGTAAAGTCTCCTAAATTGCTCTTCAACAAATATAATTTATAAACTCAGATATCTAAATAAAGCCCGAAGTTGAATATAGGGAGCAAATATGGAATTCACGCTCTAATATTCAATTAAAGTATAAATGAGCACAATAAATGAGCATAATAATTATATGCAATGACTATTAATCTGTCACATTAAATATTCAATGATGCTCAATATATTTTAAGACAAAAAAGATAACTAAGACAAAATAATTGTGATTTAGATTACTAATTATTAGCCTAAGCACATGTATAGCAATTACTCAATAATGTCAAATAAATGAATAATACTCAGATGTCTGATTTGATAATCAAACGACTTAAAATGTCATCTGCTACAGTACTTTGAATGTTCTGTTCTTCTTCTCTCTTCTACCTTTCTTCTCTTCTTTTCTTCTGCTTTCTTCCTTAACCCTTCTCTTCCTCTTCTCAGGCACGACCAAGAGTCTTCTTTCCTTGCACAAGCCCTTTTCTCTTCTTCCTTCCTTCCTTCAGAGCTTTTCTTTTCCTTCACAAGCACAAGGGATACCAACTCGCTCATAGCTAAGTGTTGGGCTTTCTTCTCTGAAGCAAAACCCTCCCCTTCCCCGCTCTCTCTTTCCTTTCTTCCTTTCCTCTTCTTTCAGATAGCCGGGTAATCGGGTATTCGGATATGCATACCCCGGTCTAGGGCTGCGGGTGTGGGTCGTAGCCGAGGAGTGAAGGTTTAGGTCGGGCTGAGTTAATTGCGGGTGAGCGGGGACCTCACCCCCATTGTGTTCTTGAGGCGATGAGGCCCAACGACAAAAACAACTTATGTGGCTGCAATGCTTCCTAATCCCACGATGTGGGACTATATCCCACAACTCTATTTTGCATGCACCTGTAGTGTGGTGCTTTCTTTAATTAGCACTATGCTGGTCTTCCCTTGATCAATCAAGTGCCTGGGCTGCTTTGTGATCTCCTTTCGCAGCACCTGGGAGTGTTATTAGAACCTAAAGTGGTCGGAGGCGGGCGGATAATGTTGGAGATGATGGTGGCAATGACAGTGCTCTAGTGAAGACCTAAAAGTCATAAACACGGCCTTTTGGCCACATTAAAACAACTCACGATCATCGCCAATGGGCGAGGAGTGCGGTGGTGGTGGTTTGGTGGCGTGAGAGGGCATGATGTGGCCCGACAGCTGCAGGGAAGGTGATGTGAAGGTGGGTTGTTTGGTGGAGCTTTAGAGTGGGTGATAGGGCGAAATAGAAGAGGGGTTTTGGTTGCAGGGTGACGATGGAGGTTTTGGAGTTTTTTTTTTTTTGAAGGTTTTGGAGTTGTTGGTGAGGTGTTTGGAGCGGCGGAGCGTGCGGAAGGCCTTGCTGGAGGTTCGGTCGGAGCGGAGGATGAAGGTGGGTTGTGATGAGCGTCGAGTGTTTATTTTTGGCTTTTGGTAGAGGAAACTAACCTAAGAACTAAAATGAACCTAACTAACTATCATAACGGTCGAAGGGGATAAGAAGGACGCTTGGTATGGTGTGGCCGACACCGTGGAAGAGAAGCCTCCGGTGATAGGAGCGGTGAGGATAGAAGGGGGGAGATGGCGTTTGCAGGTATCACAAGATGCGGATGATCGTGGGAAGAAGGAATCCACTCGCTATAGTCTGTGAGAGTGGACGAGGAAGGTAGATGAAGGAGCTCGCCAGAGTTGGTGGAGGTAGAGGTTGGGGAGAAGGGAGGAAGGGAGAACTGGCCTCCAAATCAAGCTAAGGAGGTAAGGAATGCACTATGTGTCCTTTTATAGGTCTTAGAGAGGGGTTACAGGCATGGAAGGAAGCTTTCAAGCTCCATCCAATTTGCGCATGTGGGATACCCACATCTCCCATGTGAATGGAGATTGGGAAAGGATTTGAGCCCAAGACTAGGTTTAGATCGTAGGGAAATCTCTCAGGAGTCTCCCTTCCAAATTTGGAAGAGATTAGGCAAAAATTAGGGATAACTCCTTGATTGAGGGTCGTCAGAGTTGGGTTTAGGAGTCTAAAGGTGGTGGGGACCTATTTGTGAAGAGGATGATGAAGTTAGGGGGGTATTTGCAAATAATTTTGAAAGCTAGGGGTTTAAGTGAGAGAAAAGAGTTAGATAGGACCAAAACGTAAACTAGGTCAAGATGATCTCTGATTGGGCCTAAATTTTGGTATAAACCTAACTTGGACTCAAGAAATCTGATGGTGAAGTTGGATTTAGGTTTTGACCAAGTTTGACTAGGTAATTTGTGTATAAACCCAAATTAGGGTAACTGTTTGTCTAAGACTCTGTTTTAGGTCAAATTGGGTTCCAATGAGCAAAGAAAGTATAAAAAACCTTATAAAATATTTTTCTATGATTTTTAGAATATTTAGGTGAATTTTATCCTGATCGGAACCTCAGTTACTTAAGCGGGTCTATTTTTAGGGTTTCAAATGTCATTTAATTCTCAAAATGCGTGAAAACCCATTTCTGTCTGTATGAACCCACTTGTTTAGACATTTATGACCATATGACCTTTAATTAATCCCTAAAAAATCCCGTGATTGTTTTTTAATTAAGATATTATGTTAAAATTGCAGCTTTACCCTTATTTTCATGTTTATCTCCCAGAATGGTTATGCAGTGAATTACAGTCTTTTGGCGGCTATGCAGGAGCATTTATCTGTTGATTTTGACTAATGAAAGGTAGATATGGCTGATGATGATGTTATCATTAGCGCTCATTCTTGAAAATGCATTTTCGATTGCATGCCGTTCATTTGAGAATCGTGCACGTTGCTAATGCTCTGTAGTGGGGAGGTGTTTGATCCAGATCGTTGATGTTCATCCAATGGTTGCCATTGTATCTCGACTGATCAGGGGAAAATAACGTCCAAAAATTATGGTGGAGTTGACTTGGATTCCATGATTTCAAAAGAAAAATCATCATTATTCTCTTCAAGGTGAGGTTGAGGAATGGGGCTACTGATTAAATCATTCATAAAACCAAGATTAAGATCCTCCATGATAGCCCCAATTGAATCACAAGTTATAGGGTCGTCAAATAATCCCTGAAGTTCCTTAGGCCGTTTGTGTCACTAAGATTCTCTTAAAACTCTAAGATTTCAAGTGAGACTTCACTTAAGGATCCTTCATCCTTAGCATCAAAGAAATCTTGATACTCATTAATATATGTCTCGTAATTGATGTGTTAGAAAATTATGTCGTTGTAGTAATGTAAATCATGGTGGAAAAATCCCAGATCAAAAATATATATCAGTGAAAACAAACCACAGTGGATATGGTCGTATCCACAGGGAGGAACAAACCAATAAGATCATAGATATGTAACAATCATGTTTGCAGAAATATTCATCAAATCAATCAATAGATATGCTACTCTGAATGTGAATCCCTAATTTATAGAGAAGTTAAGGGCTATTTACGTAAATTTCATGCAGAAATCAAAGCTCAAAATATGTGAATAGTGCATGTGTAATGGCATCCCATGTAATTTTTACTTGCATGTGTATTATAGTGTAAATTTAAGTCGTACTTTGATGCAATCAAAAGTAATCAACATGTGTTGAACAATTACGAGAAAGCGTAAGTGTAATGTTATTCACCTCATTATATATTAATGCATTAAAATAAAGGATTAGTGAACCTACAATGGCAATTCTTGTAAATGCTAATTAGAACCAAAACAGGGGGATTCTTTCCCCTTGGGTGTGGGCGAAGAGGAGGCTGTGGTCGGGCGTGTGGCACTTGGTAGAGGTTAGCCATGATGAGAGCTTTCCGTAGATGGTGGCGGTGTCGAAGGAGGTGGTTAGAAGCGGTTGGATGGGGAGGAAGGAGTCACCAGCACTGGGTTCTTCTGGCTGTGTGCGTGGGGTGCGGTTGGTTTGTCGGAGGGTGTGGTTGCGCTCGTGGTGGCGTGGCAAGTCCGATGGAGTTCCCGGTGAGAAGGATCGAGTTTGGAGATGCCGGTTGCGTGTGGAGGAGGCTGGTGGACTTTGGGTTCTTCTCTGGCAGCAGAAAAGGAGAGGAGGTCGGGTGCGAGGGTGGCTAATGCACGGCTTGCTGTGCATGGTGAGCGTGCTAGGCTGTGGCTGTGGGCGCGAGGGCATGCACTGCAGCGGGTGGTGGTGGTGTGCACTTGGCTGTAGTGTGCGGTGGGGGTGCACGCTGTTATGGTTGCTTGGAGGAGGGTGTGCTGGTGGCTGCGTGTGGGCGGTGGCTCCTCTGTTAGCGTCGGTGCATGCACGTGAGGGCTGCTCGCGAGGACGTTGGTGGCTGGTGGTGAGGCCATGCGGGAGTTGGTGGCCAGTGGTCCCTGACGAGTGGAGTCCGTAGTGGCATGGTCGAGTTGTTGAGGCGAACGCAGTCGATGACGAGTCCTTGCGGTTGCAGATGCCAATGCTGTCACCACCAACTGTGGTGGTGGTTCGCGGAGGTGGAATTGGTGAGGATGTGGTCAAGACACAGTGGTAGTTGGGCGTCGTCGGTGGCTCACGGTGGTGGATGGAGGAGGGGTTGCTGTTGGAGAGAAGGTTTTCATTCTTGGAGGAAGAAGATGATGGTCAAGGGTGCTATTGAGCCCCTTTTGTTTTTGTCATGGTCTCCCAACTTGGAAGGGACTGGAGGTTTCTTCCTCAATTTCAGAGAGAAAGAGAGGCTTCCATAAAGAAACTAATCAAAGATATAAGAGGTCCCTTATTAGTTTCCTTCCTTTAAAAACTTCTTAACAACTTTTCTTGATGCAAAAATATCCAAATGGCCTTCCAAGTTTTGGTATGCATTCAATTCCTGCAAAGTACATGTAAATAATATATTAGTATATGATTACGCACTAAGTGAAAATATATATGGAGTGCATTAATTGAATAAAAATGCAGGAATAGTAAATTACAAACTCAAGTAATTTCCATTGTAATACCTACTCGAAGTCTCTTTTAACCTCAATATTCAATACACTTAGGCCCAATTATTGTCCACTAATGTGGACCTATCAATAATCATATATTATTCCTTGGTTTGCAGCGACATTTTTCTTCGTTTCCTGGTTTGAGGATCTCAGGTGAATAAATCAGTTTATCCCCAATTGGTTGCTCTAGATTAGCCTTATCCTCCTAGATCTCATAAATATGCCTCCCCCTATAGGTGCCTGAGCAGGTTCTGACATTGGTTCTCTTGAAGGGGGTTCATCTTGAGAATCATCCCAAGATTGGATTAGTGCAACCACATATTTCATCCTCAATCTTGACAACCTCCTAAGTAAAACCTCACTCGGCTCTTTATCCTCAACCTTTCGGAACCAATCCAGTAAAGAACTGTTAAGATCATCAACTACTTTAATCAAAGGCTCCGAAGCTTCATTACAGGGGTATTGGCTGAGCTTCTAAAGATTGTATGGTTGTCCTCAAGTTAGCCAGCACCCTATCTTGGACCTGATTCACCTGGGATGAATGGTTCAGCTTAGGGTTGGGTGGGTTTGAGTTAAGTCTATGAGGGCAAGGAAATGAGGTTCTTAGGGTCTTCCTTGATAATAGATCATTTCTGGTTATTCATTAAGGGGTGGTGACCTATATTCAATGTAATATTGGGGAGGGTAGGGTTTGTAATCATCATATCCTTCTTGATTATAGATCGTATTAGGTTGTTCATATGAGGGTGGAGATCTATATTTGGTTTAGCTCTGAGAAGGATAGTAATCAAAGTCATGATGTCTAGGGTTAGACCCTGAACACTGAGGTTTGACATTATATCCCTAATCAAGACTATCTCAACTAGTAGATGGGTGGGTGGTGGTCGGGTAGGGATAATGATCATATTGGGGATAGCGTGTGTCTGGAGAATAGGAGTGGACGTGTGTGTATGAAGTGAAAGAATACATGGAGATGTGAGAGGGAAAATAGAAAAGCAAAAGGTACCCTGTAGTACAAACAATCCAAACCTATCCTTAAGTAGTAGCCTGAAGACCTACAGACTCCTCGAACCCAGCTTAAGATTATGAACGATTTAATCTACTTCTATCCGATCAATTCAATCAGTTAGAGGGAGAAATTAGGGAGAAGGTTCTTCCTTTGGCTCGCGCCTCGAGTTCCTTTGATACCCCCCAACTATTGTCGATTGACAGTACTCCCTTAGGTAGACATCAGATGGATTGATAGAAGTAGATTAATCAAGAATAATATCAATCTGAGCCCCGAAGAGCAAGTCCAATTCATAAGGCCAACGTCTACTCAATTTTAATTAGCCTTAGGATTGAGTGTGCTTTGGAATGTTATGGGCCCTTTTAATAGGTTGTGCCCTTAAAATTAGTTAATTTGTGTGCGTGCACAACCAGGGTTTTCAAACAAGGTTATTTGGTGATGTCTTTTAGGGTTTAACCATATTTAGTACCTTTTAGGGTTCAATTCTTAGGTATATCCAAATAGGGTTTTGTGAGGCACACCAGGTCTTGAAATCATGGATGTATATATATTCCTTTAAAGATAAAAAATAATGTGGAGTGCTTGGTTCAGCCCTAAAAATTGAGTCCTAAGGGGCAACTATTTGATGAATCTATTTTATATTAAGTGGTGTGGCCTAAACAATTCAATCAGTTGGCCAGTTGGACTACTGGTTAAGGCACACAAAATGTTTCAGCTTATTATGATTTCTACTCAATTATGTGTGTGTGTTTGTGTGTATTGGTTCCACATGTCGGAATCTCGGTTGAGTAATAAAATCATAGAGGTCATGTGCCTCAAGTTTTTGGGTGTATATAATGTGTATGTTAATTTAGTCCCACAATCAAATAAGAAATATTATATATATATATTTATAAGAGGGTGGATGAGGTGAGTGAAGGTGATAAACAACACAAAATCTGACCTAGGGTTTATGTGAACACCTACGTCGATTCGAAACTGAGTTATAAGTGGTGAAATGAACCTAGTGGGTAGGGTAGTGAGGGGTACACTCATAGAACCTTCATCAGCACTTTGCTCCTATCTTACTGCTCTGGCTTGCCTTGGAAGAGTACATGCAATCATAGCAACAAAAGAGAGAAGTGAGATAAAAGTTAAGTGCTGGCGAATGCGAAAAAGAAAATCAAATTTCGTTGCTTCCCTAGCAATGACGCTAAAATGATGCTCAGCAAATTTGTGAGGAAAAGAGATTAGGTTTTTGAAGAAAATCTGTGTTGTAGTATTCGTGAACAAAAGTCCGAGATCAAATAAAATTTGTAACCAAGATAATGAGTCTCAGGCTGAACATGGGGAAGCAAATGTTTGATAAAGAAAATCACGTCAGATTATTTATTTTTGTTCGTTTCACCTTTTGTAATTTTTTGGGTACATTTAGGTAGGTCAGATAACAAACAGAGATTTATTTAACTACTCTACTCAAAGCGAAAAAAAGAAGAGGGGGAGAGAGCGAGAAACAAATGTTTATAACAGATAATAAAATGTTTGTTATAGGAAATGATGCAGGAAAATAAATCTACTCTACGAAAGCGGTAAAAGAGAAGAGATAGGAGAATCCCCCTTGACAGCTGCTTAGGGGACGAGTCGCTTTGACAGTGCCTGGATGAAGGAGGACGGAGGTAGGGGAAGGAGGATGGAGTTGGACGAAGAAGATAGGGGTAGGGTGACGTTGTAGTAGGATTCACTTCCTCTAATGGTGGTGAGAGGATGATTGGTGGGAGCTCCACGAATGGAGATGAGGGGAGGGAAAAATCATTTTTAATTTTCTCTAGTGGAGCATCCTAGGCTTGGGACACACTCAAGAATGCTTCTTGAGCTCTAGAGAGGGTGAGAAGAGAGTAGGAAGGGATGATAAGCTAAGGGAGGGGTGGTAGGGCTTATATAGTGGTGAGGAGTAGTCACGGCAAATGATTTGCCACAATTAGAAATCAAAGCAGTGTGTGGAGCATGGTTCGTGCATGCAGCCTCCGCGCATGTGCACACATTGCGCATAGCTGTTCCACAAAGCATGTGAGCGAAGGAAAAAGGTTGGGTCTCCAAATAGCAATTGTGTGGTCCAGATAGTGTCTACGTAGTGCCGTAAGATCATGCTCATCTCATGTGTGATCGCACGTAGCTTGATCTCTCCATCCAGTATGCCACAGCACGTTTGACGTTGTTTGATCACAATTGAACGGTGCTCACTATGCACTCCATGCACTTTAAGAATGTGAAGGGCATGCTCCGGATGACGAGGATTTGAGGTGCATCAGGCTTCGGTCGCATGTCTTGCGTTTGAGAATCGTGCATGTTGCCTATGAGCTGCGGTGGGGAGGTGCTTGATTTAGACCGTTGGATCTTCATCCAACGGTCACCATCGTATCTTGGCTAATTAGCGGAATGACAATGTGGCCGATCACCAACCGTTGGATGAAAATCCAACGGCTAGTAACTCATGTGGGCATCCCCTTCATATCTTGTGATGTGTAGGCTAGAGGGCGACACGATCGATTCTCAGCAGTTGGATGGACATCCAATGGCTCAAATCACACGCTGGGTGCTCTTTAGATTAGTCTAGGTGGACTTAGGCAGTTGGGATGGCACCACGTGGAATCATTTCAGCTGTCCATCTTCATCTCTTTGTAGGGGACACTACGAATGTCTGATCAATGTGATTTTCATGTTGTTGGACTGCGATCGTCACCTTAAACACATCCGTGCGGTTGGATTTGTCGTTTGAAGCTCGGATTTGCATCACCTTGTCCCCTGGCCCTTGATCTTCTCTGAATTGTAGAGGATGTTACGGAAGTCCTATCGGATAGATTTCAGAGGTGTTAAATTTTGATCTATTGCCTTGATCATATCCGTACAGTTAGTTCTTCGATCTGAGGCTCAAAAATGTGTCGCCCTGTCCCTTAGCCATTAAAATAAGAAACTTAATATACAAATTATACAACTTGCTTTAAATGCATGATGACACTATTATGCATTATTTACAATGTTAGGTGCATTGAACTAGCCTAGGAACATGCATAAATAGTTATTTTGTCATGAAATATCATATACTTATCAAATACCCTTAAACCAACATAAGTTAGGCATGAATTATATAATTGAATATAAATTCATCACCATGCACGACTCTCTAGGTGTACAGTAGGTCACCAATGACATCTCTCTCATGATGCACAGACAAAGAGAGACAACCACAACGATGATGGAGCACGGGACTCAGGTATCCAACTACCTAAGTAGGCAGGGACAATTTCTAGATTAGTTGGGAGAGTAGATTCATGCCTTGCAGTTCTGTGACTAGTGGTCTCCTAGATCCACATAAGCAATAGCAGCACCTCCTCCTCATGACCAGACTACAACCTCGGTACCTCCATGATAGCAGTAGACATGCACTCTTGTCACTGTGTCCTTCTTGACACTAGAGGTGAGCCAGCTCGCACCTCATTTGGGACGTCGACTACGTTTTCGTGCACCATCCTTTGCAAGACCGAGCACTTTCAGCTTTCCACTTGATGATTTTGATATGGGTGTAGATTTTCCCTATGATATAGAGGCTTTTCATAGTTTCTTCTAGTTTTTCATTTCAGCACTTTGGTTTGTAGCATGTTATATTATGTGGTTTGACTATTATTGATTTCCATTTCTTCTTATATTTGTAGCTCTCAGTCACTTATGCTGAACTTTGATTATCTTAATATTGATGTTATATAATTTCAATTGTCATTTTTGTAAGTAGTATGTCCTGAATTGCATTAGACATATAAAAAAGGGGAGCTCATGTTATAGCTTAATTGTTTAACAACTTAGAGTTTTTAAGCTTTCTGATAATAACAATAGGGGAGAAAAATTATTCTATATGCACTTAATTAAAAGAGCAGAAAGAGTCATGCATTTTAAATTTCATGCATATATAATTATAATTTTGTTATCAACGAAAAGGGGGAGAATATTGATGCCTTTATTTTGATGTAACAAAATTATGTTTATTGTGGATTAATCGTTTTAGGTTACTTAAAGATAGTTTATCAAGAATTGATTATGTACCAAGGATGTTCAGGCTTAGGAAGTTTTTTTGGCTCAGAGTTGTCTCGATTTACTTTTATTGAGTCTAGATATTTGTAAGGAACCTCAATTATATCAATCGATTCGTTTTGAACTTTGATAGATCACAAATTTAGGTTAAACTATAAAGTTTCCAATATTGTTGGTTGACTAGCCTTCTTAACTTTATCAACATGACCTATATTTGAAATTGATCAAAAACTTTTAACGATCATATTCTAAAAGTTGATCAAATTCCTAATTTAATTGATCAATGTAGAATTGATTTAAATTTTATTTTAATTGACCGAAGTTCATTTTAATCGACCAATGCTTAATTTTGAATGACCAATGCTGTATTTATAAACCTTCTAAATCAAGCTTAAAAACACCTATAAATAGGACCCCGCACCCCTGATTGTGCAGCAATCATTGGACTTAAATGACTTAAATTAAGTTAGAACTTAGCATAGTTGTAGTATAATTCATGCATGAATAGCATACATTGCATCTTTTCTGTTTTACTTAGATATTCATGAAATAATGTTATAATGTACTGATTAGTGCATTATTTGGATTGTAGGCCATAAGAAGCTCAGGAGATGGCCTGAAGCTAGAACTCAAGAAAGGGAGAAGCCAGAGTTGGAACAGAAGCCTGGGAATGAAGATAAGGAAGAAATAATGTAGGGAGAGGTATACTACTCTATTAAATAGAATTTTAATGTAGGAGTTAAATTATGAAGAACATAAGACCTTTCCTAGCCTTAAGATAGACCTAGAGACCCTCATAAACCCTAGCCACCCTTAGATTGGGTCACCCTAGCCTAAGATACCTCAAAACCCTCATTCTAGCCCATATCTGGATGTCCAGGTAGGTTGCTGGAAACTCAGAATCGTTAGACACCACCCACAGACCTAGAACCCAATTCTGCTATAATATTGGACGTTCTGACAAGGTGTCAGACGTCCAATTTCTACAGAATTCCAAGACAGAACCTAAACTCCTCCTTAACTCAACATTGGATGTCCAAAGTAGAGTTTTGGACTTCTGATTTTGAAGTATAAGTCGTTTGATTGTTAAATCAGACATTTGGAAGCCTTCTCCAATCCCTGTTTTTGAAATCAAGCTTGGATCTTGATTTTGTAAGCCCTTAAACCCAATTCTACACCCTAAGGAACCTAAATTAAGGTGCTGTAAGCCTAGTACACTCCCTAAGACCCTCCTAAGAACCTAATTAGGTTCTCAATAAACCCAATTGACTTCAATCTAAGTTAATTAAACTTCACCTATTCAATTGGACTCATAGAGTCCAATTGAGCTCAGATCTCAACCAACACAAGTCCAATTGGACTCAGTGAGAGTCCAATTGACTCAATCCTGACCTAATTGGGTATTTTCTCTCCCAATTAGACACACATCCACTCAATTAAACTTGTAATAAGTTTAATTGCACTTTCACATTAGTATTAGGGTTTGTAATCCTAATTCTAGGAGCCTACCTAAACCCAATCACCTAGACCGATAGGACTCGACCTAGACCACCTAACCACACCCACCTAGTCATGCACACACACACACACTTGGATGCCACCTCTAGAGTTCTCTAGAACTCTCTATAAGTGGTGCCACTTTGAGTTGCCAAAAATAGCAACCAAGGTAGTCCATTCTTAGATCCACAATTTGTGGATCTAAGAAGACCACTCCCAACCAAAGTTGATGCCAACATTGGAGGTCTTCTAGAGAACTCTATAGTTCTCTAGATGACCCCCCCATAGTTTATTTAAGGGACCCCTTGGATGGCCATGCACCCCCATCTTGGATACTACCTCCATCTCCATTGGTGATCTCCTCCACCTTCAAGCATCACCACCTTCACGTCCAAGATCCAAGCAAGTCCACCACCTTCTCAAGAGGTCGGATTACACACCTTGGCTGTCCCTCTTTTCCCTCATACCACCTCAAGCCACACAGGCCATTGGAGACCACCTCCAATGCCCTAAGTTCTCCTAGCTAGCTTAGTTCTTCTGAGTTTAATTTTTGCATTAATTTCCTGCTTAATAGTGTAGTGATCCTCTGTCTGAATGATGCATTCATAATCTTCCTTAGATCCATGCATGCATCTATTTTCTGATAGCTAGAATTCCTATTTGTAAGCTTTCATATACAAGTTTTCCTGTATCTTTGATTGTAATGATGATAATTTTTGAGGAAATAAAATCAATGTTATAGGATATTTACTCTCTATATCTATATTGTACCCTCCTGTTGCCTGATATCTACCATGTTATTTTAATGCAACAAAATGTCAATTTCCGAAGACATTAACGAATTAGCGATAGATCCATTTTCCATTAGTCTGCATCACATTATTGAGTTTGTGCGCATGCCAACACACACTTTCACATTCACAATATATTTGACACACACACATGTTTTTCGCATAAACAATATGACTGGCGCATCTTTAACTCTCACTTTAGAAACTGGCGTACGATTTTAAGCAAGTAAAAAGAATCAGAAATCAATCTCGTATCTTAACGCCTCCCTGAGATCGATTGAGACTCACTGTCTCGTTATTTAAATTTTTGTTTGAGTCGTAATTTACACTATAATACCACGTATTTTTAATCAAATACGCGTTTTACGATTACAACAAATGGCATCGTTGTCAGGGAGGCAACACGATTTTGATTTTTGATTTTTTTTGAGCTTAACACTGACACATTTATTTCTACTTGCTTTTTGATGTGCAGGAATAGGAAAGGCAGATTCTGCGCACACATTAGGTGTAGGTGAAGAAAAATCATGTGCACATCATTATCTTAGGTTTAGGTTTTCCCTTTGAACTATAGGTAGAGTTGATTTCTAGGTAGATTTGATTTCTAAAAAGAAGAAATCTATATATTTTCGTGTAAAAAAAAAGGTTACAATTAGGGTTCTTTTGAATCTTAGGGTTAGAGTTCTATTTGAAAAAAAAAAGTTTGAAAAAAGTTTTCGTTCCAAAAAAAAAAAGGAAAAATTTTTTTGAGAAAGTTTCAAAAAGTTTTGAAAAAAGAGAAAAAAAATGTGTTGGTGAAAAAGGCTTAGTTTTGAATTTCAAATCTTTCCAAAAGCCTCTTCACCATTCCTTAAATTTCGACCATATTTTATTCTCGACTTAAAAATTTGATTGCTGAATATTTATTGAGCCAAAAATTTTGAAATTTGGGAAGAAGCTATACTTTCAAATTATCTTTCAAACAACATCATTCTTTTGAAAGAATTTGAATTGTGTGATTTTTAAAAATTTGCAAAATACAAGGGGGTCAAATTGACCTAGATTTGATAATTTTTGAATTTCAAAAAGCGATTCTGATCGGTACACGAATCATATTTGACTAAAAATGGTGGGGTTTGAAAGGTTATCAAACTATATTTTATTTCCATGTTTTTTCCAAATTTTTGGAGTTAGATTGGTACTGTTTCAAAGTGAAAAATCAACAAGGGGTCAAAATTCTAAATTTTGACCCCCCTACAATTAAAAATTCATATTAATTTTCTTGAAATAGTAAAAATTTCAAAAAAAATTCTCTAAAAGGCTAATTAAAAAGGAATCTGCCTGTCAAATTTCAAATCAATTGAATACAAATTGTGCTGTAGAGAATAGTTTGAATTGAATATTGGTCTCCTGAACAGTTAGAAATTACTTGAACCCTAGGCTCAACCTTTAGGATTAAAATTTAGAGATCACACTTGGCTAACTTAGATTTAATCAAGTCTAGTGACTAGCCAGTGAGCTTGGTGACCGTGTGGATCACTCACCAAAAGCCCTAATTTGAAGAAAGAGGTTTAGGAAAAATTGCATAAAACATATTAAATAACTTGAATTCGTTGTCGTACTACTGGGTCATCACACCTGCCCTAGCCAAACCCTAGCTAAATCTATGGGGCAGTATCAAACGATCGTGGCTCGGGGTACAAAGGAACCGGAGGCGAATGTCAAAGGAAGAACCTTCCCCTTAGTCCCCTCGTACATATTGGTTGGGTTAGCTTGGGGGGGTGGGATTATTTGCAATCGGTTGCACGATGAATTTTTCTTCATAAATTAGAATCTTAACGAAAAATCCAGTCATTTGATCCTAAGGACCATTTGATTAACAAGGCCTTAGCCTTCTTGGGCTTGGCTACACCAACCCAAGTGTTGGTTGGTGTATGAAAGGGAGGTGGTCACTTAGACTTAAACTGGTTGGACCTTGGGAGCCAATCCTAAGGAGGCGAAGGGGATTCGTCGCATCGCCCGGACCATCTTCCCACCCTTCTTCTTCATTGACTCTCTTAGACGAGATGGCCAACCCTAGACCGGGACCTTGTTAGGACCCAGGAAATCTGGACCCGATGGCTCGTCTAGAAGCATGGGTCGTCGAATAAGAGGAGTGATATCAGCAGAATATTGACAGAATCTTGACGACATTGGACAGAATGCAGCATCTACCCCGAGGAGAACTGCTACGAGATTTCTACGATTCGAAGACACCGATTCTCACACCTCAAGTGCAGATTCCCGCAGGCGGAGATGCATTTGAGTTGAAACCCAACGTGATTAGCTTGATCCAAAATCATTTCTATGGGAACTCGAATGAGGATCCATTCTAGCATATAGAGAACTTGAGTCAAATCGTGGAAACAGTTCGACCTAGGAATGTTGATCTGGGAATTGCTCTCATGAAGCTTTTTCCATTTTCTCTTAAGGATAAAGCTTCATATTGGTTCAAGACCATCGGGAGGCCAATTGGAGCCTAGGGGGAATTACAACGTGAATTCCTACAAAAGTTCTTCCCGATCGATCGTACGAACGTGATGAAGCGCGCAATTATGACTTTCTCCCAAGGACCTAGGGAGAAGTTTTATGATGCCTGGGATTGATTTCACATCTCCTTAGGAAATGCCTGCACCATGGTGTGCCCAGATGGCACCTTGCTCAGATCTTTTACCATGGGTTGGATGACACACAACGGTATCTGACCTATGCATCTAGTTGCAGAAATTTCCTCTCAAAAGATGAGAATAGCACATTTGATTTATTCGAGTCTTTGGCAGAAATTCAATGAATGCCACGTCAATGAACCAATTCCAGTGACCTAGACAGCAACAGGTTAGTGTCCATGAGGCTCATGCCGAGTCTGCTCGAGTCGATGTGGCCATCATCACCAAGAAGCTGGATAAGGTGGATCTGCCGTATAAGAAGCTTGACGAACTGATTCGAGCTCGACTTGAATTCACCAGAAATTCTGTTGCATCTAGATCCCCTTATGCACCTCAAGCCCCTCCAGCTCAAGTTAATTTACTCACTCAGGACGCATCTTCTCCATATTCATGGGTGATTAGCCCATATTTATGGGCTATTTAAGTATCTAAATGTCTAGACATTAAGTTAATTTTAACATTTAGATAGCATACATTAGGATGTAAAAAAATTAATTCATATTTCTAGCTTAAGTGCATAATTCATGCATTTAGAATTAACCTAGGGTTGCATACATTTAATTAGTTAATTAATTAGGTGCACTATATTAATTAACATAGAAGTTAATGAGTTATGTATAAATAACCCTAATTATTTTATTTTGTTATTCTTCTTCTCCTTTGCAGGTAAGTCCTCCGTCTCCGCCTCCGCCTCCTGCGCATCACATTGATTGTACGGTGTTTTGAATTTCAAATCTTTGTAGTCGTGGCTACAAAAGAGAAGGAAGAGCTGCCGTTGAGGGAGTGGCCTCCACCCCTTTTGTTCCTCACTGTGTATTGAGAACTTTGCTTCTCATCCATTCCATACCACCAGCCTCCCACCGCGACAGTGCGACTCCACCACAGTGGGCGTGTGGGGTGACAGCCCACACCGCCAAGAGTCTCTGCAACATCTCCTGCCAAGCGTGCCTGCCACCGCGCGCCCTCACTTCATCTCCAGCCATCAGACCCTGCCTACACCTTCATCTCCAGACCACCCACGCTCTAGCACCCACGCCCGCGCCTTCATCCCCAGCACCCATGCCACCACGCACCATCTGCCCACCGTGAGCCATTTGCCCACCCGCGTGCCTTCACCAGCACCTCCAGTGCACCCACCAGCACTTGCAACGCCCCTGCCACCCGTGCGCCTTCACCAGCCAGCACACCCGCACGCCCACGCCCCGAGCGCGTCCTCCAGTAGCGCCTTCACCCCACGCACCCACACCCCTTCGCCTTCACCACGCCTCAGCACCCCCGCTTCAGAACACTCCAGTGCCTCCCTACCAACTTGCAGCCGGTGCCAACAGACCCCCCTGCACGCACTTGTGCGCCTCGCAGAGCACCGCTCCTCCACGCGCTCATGCCCCACGTGTGCCTGCAACTCCCGCAGCACCCGCACGCCGTGCCTCCTTGCGCCTGTAGCACGCACGGCCTCCAGCAGTAACTTCCACCGCCGCCACTTCTATCCTCTGGTAGGCTTGCTCTGACCACCATCCATCAAGCCGCCACCACCATCAGGTGCAGATCGAAGAGGGCTACCTCTGGTCGTCAACTCGCCATCCATCTCTCCTTCATCCGTGCACAAGCTCACCCGAAGCTAATCCCCTGTTTCAACCTCAATTAATAATTACATTTCATGCCATTGCCACGAAAATGAATTTTGATTTATGATTATTTTATTGTGGTGAATTTATGCCTTAATGCTCATGCTTCTAAATAATTGTTAAACCTTATTATTCATCTCTATGTGCATTGAATTTAATTTTGAATGACATTTTCGTATGCATGCAAGTGAATAGTACATGGCATATTTTTGCACATGAATAATTTTCTGACGTAAAAATTACATTCACACCCCTTGACTTGTTCATAAATTTAAGGTTTACTTTCAGAGCTACACAGGCATTGTTTGATCTGGCGAATAGTTTAGCGAACTTGATTTTGACCTAATTGCGAGTTTTGCCTCCCTGTGGACATGACCCGCTCTCTTGTGAGTGGTTTAATTTTAATTTTAATTATTTTGTTAAGCGGTTTTGCACCACTTTGATCCTACAACGACAAATCATCTTAATACATTATTCGAAAGCGAGAATTGACTTATCAACGGGATCTCGCATATCAGGATCCCACGAATAATCTTGATCTGGCACCACATAATTAGGGTTATGCATCAAATGATGATTTTAATGCATATTCCCTTGATTAATATATGTCTCAGACGTCGCGGTCGAAGAGACGTGTTTGGTGCAAAAACACTTAAATTTATAAGTTTAGAATCGAAAGTGGAGTTCGAGATCGTTCGTAGGGAGCAATGATTCAATTTAATTCACAAATCACATTTGTCAAAAAGAATATGCAATTGAAATTAATAAGATGATAAAAATGATATTTTAATAGGAACTAGAATGACAGTGAAAAAGATTAGGTTAAAATGGTGATTTAAATCACCAAATTAACCCCTGAAACTTAAGCTCACAAATATTCAAATAAATGAATAGTAACCACAATCAATTTTCTACGTTAGTTAAGTATCCACAGTAACCAGCAGATCGATGATGGGCAACGCTTCCAGAAGCCTTAATAGAAGAGGCTCAAGGGCCCTTCTCAAGAGAACAAGGCTCTTCTCTTTCAAGAACACAGAAGTAGCAACAACCAAGGCTCAAGGGCTTCTTCAGATTTTCTCTAAGTATCGAGACTAGAGGGAGTGCATGAGAGAAAACCCACCCCCTCTCTCTCAGATCCTCTTTCTCTCACCTTGAACTCAGAATCAGACCAAATTTGAGAAGTAGGTAACCAGATCCAACACTGAGACCCACGTAGCGTGTGCACGGGCAAGGGCATGGACGATCGCGTGAGGCATAGCATGTGCATGGTCGTGGTAGGGACCTGACCCCAGTGACTTGAAGACAAACAACCCTGGTCACTTTTTCCTTATATGGGCTGTGGGGAGCTCGTCTGTTAACGATGTGGGACTATCTTCCCATGGTTCTTTGTGCAGCAACTGAGGAAGTTGAAGGCGTCAATTGGAGGTGAGGATGAGTCTGGCAGCTTTGATGGAGGACTTGGGAAGGGTCCTGGAGGTCTTTCGCAGCACCTGGGGATGTTAGCGACAAAGAGCACGGCTGGAGAACTGCAACGAAGGTTGGAGAAGGAGGTGACGGCGACAGAGCTCCGGTGGCAACCTGAAATCACGAATATGGCCTTGTAGCCACATCAAAGAAGCTCAGAGGCTTCACCTGGGAGAGGCGAATATGCTGGTGGGTGTGACGTGCAGTGAGTGTGTGTGTGGAGGTCTGGCGACCTCGAGAAGGTGGTGTGGTGAGGGTGGTGTCGAGTGGAGTGTTTCAGTGGCCAATCCCCTCAATTACTTGAGGGGTTTTGGTGGGAAAGGGATGGTGAAGGTGTAGGGACAGGTGGCGGACGGGTTGGTGCAGTGGAGCAAGTAGAGGGCTTCATTGGAGAGTCGCTGGAGTGGAGGAAGATGACAGTGGCAGGGTCGTGTGAGTGTGCAAAAGTGGTGATTAACTGTGTGAGTTAGGTAAGGGGAAGGTGAGGGGTCGAACTAGAGCGGTTGTAGTCAATGAGGCGGCGGAGGCGACGCCGGCTATGATTGCCTGGCATCAGAGAAGAAAGAAGCTCCAGGGAGGGGAACGACAATGTCTAAAGGGGGAGGAGGTCCCTCTCAGGTGTGGCGAGGTGTGGATGACGGAGAAGAAGAACCTGGTGCCTATAGTACATGGTAGTAGGCGAAGAGGCCAAAGGGAGAAGGTCACTGGAGCGGGCTTGGAGCAGGTCGGAGGTACAGAAGAGGGGTGATTTTGGGCCTAAAACTCGCTAAGGAGCGAGGTCTTGCATTGGGGGACCTTTTAAAGGTCTCAGGGCTTGGTCCAAGCTTGGAAACAAGCTTGAAGAGCTCGGATTTCTAGGGAAAGAGATCCCTGATCTTGAGGAGTTCGCACGAGCTTCTTGATGAGAATTGGAGTCCAAGATGAGGTTCAGATGATTGGGGATTCTTTCAAGATCATTCCCTTCAATTTTGGAAGGAATTGATTGAAAAATCAAGGAGAAATCCTAGATTGAAGGTCGGTGTGTTTGGGTTCACACTGTTAATGGCAGAAGGGACCTTTTTGATGAAAACGATGAGATGTTTGGGGGCTAAATGCAAAGATTTCAAAAGCTAGGGACTTAAGTGTAAAAAATAGAGTTTAAATGGATTAAAATGCAAACTACGTCAAGATGATTCCGATTGGGCCTAAATTTTGGTACCAACCTAATTTTGATCCAAGGAATCTGATGGTGAAGTTGAATTTCAGTTTTGACCAAGTTTGACTGGGCAAGTTACGTAGAAACCCAAATTAGGGTAGAACTCTGTCTGTGACTCTATTTAAGGTCAAAATAGGTTCCAATGGTCAAATCATGGTTACTAAACATTAAGGAATATTTTTCTATGAATTTTGGGAGAATTTTATCCTAGCCAGAACCTCTATAATTTAAGCAGGTCTGAAATTAGGGTTTTGGATGTTGTATTGGTTCTCCAAATGCGCGAAACCTCGTTTCTATCTTCATGGACCCACTTATTGCGATTTAATGCTCATTTGACCTTCATTTCACCCTTAACAAACCCCTTGGTTATTCTGTGTTTATGATATCCTATTAAAATTACAGAGTTTACCCTAGTTTCTTGGTTTCTTCTCAAAAGAGAACTTTGTGGAGTTATAACCCTTAGATGGATATGTAGGAGCATTTATCTTACAATTCTAACTAAAAGTGACCAGTTAAGGCCTATGATGGTGTTCCCATCATACCCCCATCCCTAACTTTTGCTATTCCCTTAGCAAAAATCCTATGGATTAAACCAAGATTTTAGGTCAGATGTAATCATTAGGATGCCTTACTAAGCTGCATTCCTAGAAATCAGATTGGAATACCAACATTAGGTCTAGAGGTACTCAAGTACCAGCCAAGATCCAGACCTGACCAGCTTCAGCCTGAGTCTGCTGCGAAGGTTTCTAAGGCCCCAAAAATCACCCAGAGGTTCGTTGACCTTAGAGGTTAAAACACCCGTGCTTAGACGTAACATGCCTAGGTTCAGTTTACCAATTGAAGAGTCTCCTCTCCTTTCTTTTTATTTTTCCCTAAATCCAGCCTCGAATTTAGCCCTAAATAAGGTCAGTATCACATTCCTTATCCCCACCATCAATCCTTGAAGTGTCCCTGGCTTTTGATGCTTTGGGATATCATCGCCCATGTCAACCCCTAGAACTCTAGCTTTTGACACTTTGGGATAGTGCCGCCTATGGTGTTTTGTAGCTAAATTTGGACCTTGGCAATCGACATTTCGGGATAATCCCTCGCATTTGCATGTATAATGAGGCCTGCTTCAAGACTAGGTTGCTTACTAAGGATAAATTTGTGCACATTAATATTTTTGTTTTAAGAGACCTTTGGTCATGGTTTACGAACCGTGACCAAAGAGAACCTTTGGTGACGGTTGGTTAGCCGTCAGCAAAGGTAAACTTTGGTCATAGTTGCCCCTTTTGTGACGGTTAAGGAACCGTGACCAAAGGAACCCTCTTTCTTCCACGCCAAACTCTGGTCATGGTTATTAACCATGACTAAGGCTCTCTCTTTGGTCATGGTTCTACAACTGTGACTAAAAGTCTTTGGTCACAGTTTATAACCATGACCAAAGCTGTTGGACATAGCTAACGGTGGGGGCTTCGGTGACGGATTTATGTGGAACCATGACCAAAGCTCTCCAGGTTTGGTAACGGTTTGGGGTGGAACCGTCACCAAAGACCCTTCCGCAACGCAACCTTTACTGTCGCTAATTGGTGATGGTTATAAGCCATTTGGTCACGGTTTTTAATCGTAACCAAAACCCTTATTTGTTGTAGTGTACTAAGCAAGATTTAAACTTTAAAATCAACCTCATGTTTAATAATCTTGCTTAAAAACCATTGGTTGTGCACGCACACACATTGAAACTGATCATTAAGGGCACAACCCACCTAAAGGGCCCATCACATTTCAAAAGCACAATCATCCCAGGCCTTAATGAAAAGTGAGTAGACTTTGACCCTAGGATTCATAGAGTCTGTTTCAGGGTATTCTCTGGAACACATTTTGAATTAGTGACGTCTGCTTGCTTCAAAAGGTGCTAAGTGATTCGGGAAATATGCGGTTTGTTAAATGATGTAATTAGTGTCATTGCAATGCGTAAATCCGCAATCAAACTTTTACATTTATAATACCTAGGTAGTGGATTATCTTATGTCGTCTAAGGAGGCCAAATTGTTAATCACATGAATTGGTTCTCTCTCTCGCCTCTCAAATTTGCACTTGTCTTTTTGTATTTTCAATTTTTGTTGTTTTTAGGGTTTTTAGAAATAGTTGGGATTGATGCGAAGATGAATTATGCTACAACTAACCCTAAGTGACAAAAATGAAGCCTTCTCCTCTAAGCTCACCCTAGGCAAGTGTGCCTAGGGTAATTAGAAGAGAAGGGGTGTGATGCACTAGCTAATTAAACACAAGAAAAGTACACTAAAATTGAAACATGAGCTTGGAAAGCAAACATGATTTGTATAACTAGAAACTACAAGGAGTGTAGCGGGATGCTTCTTACATGAAAATAAAAGCACATTAGCTAATACAAGATATAGGGATAAAGAAGAAAGGGGGATCCTCTAGTTGAAGTTGGGATGGCCCTTACTCCAAGTGCAATTGCCCCTCACTTAAAAAGGGTCTTCCTATCTTCTTCTTGATGTAGTCCTCCTCTAAGCTGTCCTCCAAGGTGGGCGTCAACCACCTTGCTCCTCCTCTTGCTTGGCCGTCCCCTTAGTGTTGAAGATGACCTCCTCTTTGGCATGGGTAAGGGAGAAGAAGGAGAGGAAGAAGGCACCAAGGGGGCGGGTGTGTGCCCCCTTGATCTTCTTCCCTTCTTCTTTGTCCTTGGTGTGAAAATGAAATAGCTAAGGTAGGGTGGAACCTAAACTAATGGAAGAATATGGAACCTACCTAATGGAGAGGAGATGATTTTAAGGTGGTGGTTGGATCAGTTTTTATAGGAAGGGAAGGTGGTGGTAGGCGTGGGAATTAGGTGTAGGGTTAGGATTAGGTTTGGTGGGTGGTTAAGGGTGGTTATGGGAATCCTAGGGTGTAGGATAGTTGGCGCCATTCTTAGGGATGCAAAGGGGGATAGTTATGGGTGGGAGGACACCTAAAAGGTGGCACCAAAAATGAAGAAAAGCCTCCATTTTGGCGCCACCAAGGAGGGTTCTAGAAGGGGGGTTATGTTTAGGGTAGGGATGGCTTGTAGGGGTAGGTGTATGGTGGTGATGAGGGGGATTTTTGGTGGGAAAAGTGGTGCCAACTTGGAGGTGGTTGTGGAGGGTTTTGGAGCCACTTTTGTGGTGTCCCTTAGTGGTGGTAGTGGGGTGATGGGGTGTATAGGAGTTGGTGCCAAAATGGGTTTAGGACTAGGAGCTCAGGTGGACTAGGTTTAGGGCTATTTGGTGGATTTTGGCTAAGTAGGTTCTAGAGTTAGGTTGGGTTACCAAGGAGGTGCCTAGCTAAGCTAAGCTAGATTAGCTAGCTTAGCTAGTATGGAGTAGGGTTGGAGGCATAGGGAGCTGGGGTTTTGAGGGAGAAGAGCTGGAAGTTGCTATCTTGAGCTGCACTAGAGCTGGTGGCTGCTGAAGAGAATTGCAGGGAGCTACCTTAGCTGGCTTAGCTTGCTAGTTCTTTGCTAGCTGCTAAGGCAAGCTAAGATGAGCTGGCTTTTGCTGAAATGAGTTGAGGAGAGCTTATTCTGGTTTTCTTGGAGATTACTGTGCTAGCTGGAGTAGCTAGCTTAGGTCAAGTAGCTCAACTCAACTAAGTTGAGCTGAGTTGAGCTTCCAGGAGTTGGGCTTGAGCTAGCCTGAGTTGGTTAAGGTCATCTTCAGTTGACCAGGTCTAGCTAGTAGCTAGTCTTAGTCAGGTTGAACTTCTAGTGAACTCTTCTGAGTTGAAGGAGCTGGGATCAACTGACTTGAGCTAGTTTGAGCTGCCATCCAACTAAGGTGAGCTGAATGGAGCTAAGGTGAACTAGCTAGAGCTACCATTCAGATGAGATGAGTTGAATGGAGCTATGGATGAGTTGGATCTAGATGGAATCCAGCTGAAAGGATCTTCTTCTTCATCTTCTGCCTTCCCTAGTGCCAAGGTTTGTGGGATCTGACTCTCTGTCTATTCCTAACACTCAAGTAAACTCATTAAAAATATAACTAAAATGAAATGCATGCCTATCTTAGTTAAATGCCTAAATGCAGCTCGAAACCCATTTGTGGAGTTCAAACCCTAATAGCTAGATAAGTTTTAGGGTATAAGAATGATAATAAATTGTTGTTTATCACTAAGTTGGGGAGCTCGATTGTCAAACGACTTAAGTAAGCAGGGGTTTAGCATAATTAGTAGCCCTCGGAAAACATTACCACCTTCTTTGCCGGCCCAACTTTACCACCTTTGCGAGTAAGGACAACATCAAATTCATTGTGTGGTCAGAGTTCATTCCTGAAGCATAGGTCCTTAAGCTACCCAATTTAAGGACAGCTTTGGTGCTACAGGGCACCTTTCTCTCCTCTCTTTTCCCTCTTACTTTTCCATGGATCCTTCCACATCCTACACACATTTCCAATCCTACCCTCCTACCACCACTTATCCCCAAGGTGATTACTATCCCTACTCGACTTATGGCTACCTATCCCCTAGTCAGGATAACTTTGATCAGGGATATGATTCCGGACCTCAATGTCCAAGACCTAACCCTGGACATCATGATTATGATTATTATCCTTTCCAGAGCTACACTAATTATAGATCACCACCCTCTTTTGAAAAAACCAACTCGATCTACAATCAGGAAGGATATGATGATTATAATACCTTCCCTCCCCAAGATTATACTTAATATAGGTCACCACCCCTCTTTGAATAACCCGAAATGACCTATTATCAGAGAGGGACCCAAGAACCTCAATTTCTTGACTCCCATAGATTTAACCCAAACCCACCCAACCTTGAACCGAACCATTCAGTTCAAGTGAACCAGGTCCAAGATAGGGTGTTGGCCAATTTGAGGAACAACATACAATATTTAGAAACCCACCCAACACCCTGTAATGAAAAATTGGAGCCCCTAATTCAAATGATTGTTGATTTGAATAGTTCATTATTGGATTGGCTCCAAGATATCGAGGATAAGGGCCTGGGTGAGTTTTTACTTAGGAAATTATCAAGATCAAGGATGAAATTCGTGGTTGCCTTAGTCCAATCTTAAGATGATTCCAAGGATGAATCCCCTTCAGGAGAGCCAATGTCTGAACCCGCTCAGGCACTTGTTGGGGGGGACACATTTTATGAGACTGGGGATGACCAGGTTGGTCTAGAGCAACCCATTGAGGATGATTCAATTGTCTCACCCAAGATCCCCGAGCTAGGAAATGAGAAAAAATGTCTCCATGGATTAGGAAATGATAGATAACTTTAAGACATATATAAATGAGGATCAAGAATTCTTTAATTCTGAAGGTGAGGAATCTCTTAGTGAAGTCTCACCTGAAGTTAAGAAAAATGATTTTAGTGAGACAAATGGGCCAAAGGAACCTAATCAATCACTTGATGGCCCTATAATTGAGGAAATTGATCCTATCGGGGCTAACTTGGAGGATCCGAATCTTGATTTACTAGAAGATTCAATCAGTAGCCCCATTCCTAACCACACCTTGAAGGGATTAATTATGATTTTGATTTAGAAATCATTGAATCCAAGTCAATTCTGATTCAACCACAATTGTTTGACTTGGATATCTTAGATGGGGTGAACAACAATCTGGAGGTCTTGGAAACCCTAATTTTGGAGGGTAGAAATTTGGAGATGAAAATCTGGGAGGCTAATTCCAGGGGAAAAATAGTTCTTGATCTAAGGGTTCCTTTATGTCTAAAACAATCAACCTTCTACCAGGACTCTTATGATATTTTTGTGGATATGAAACCCAAGTGCAACATGATTGACTATCTTTTTGAGTTGAACTCTAAGTGGACATCCGAACCTATTGAATCAGATCTACCCATTGTCGGACATTTTAGACTTGGGTTTCACACCACAAAATCGCAGGCCCAGCCCCGTAAGCACAACAACCTCCGGTTCTGGGTAATCTTCATCTAGAACTTTAGAACCACACGACCCTGGGGCATCGGCCTGCATCACAATATGGTCTACATCTGTGGACATCTTTTGTTGGCGTGTTTGAGGATTAATCTTCTTATTTTGATCTTGACCTGCACTTGTGAATTCTCAATTTCTTCCTTTGTATATTATGCCTAGCTAAAGGCAATAAACTTAACACATGTGCATATTCCACTTTCTTTATGGAGCTGACCAGATTGTCACGAAATTCAGGTGATATTATGCTTATTCTGCCCTTTTCATGCCTTTATTTTTACGATGAGGACATTGCATCATTTAGGCATGGGGGGTAGATACTTAATCCTGAGATTATTTTGCTAGCTCTGTGAATTTCTTTTATTTTCTTTATTTTTTTTAAAATTTAGAATTAGGAGAAGAGAACTTAGACATTAGGAGTTGTTAACTTTAGGAAATAATATGATAGGACCTAAACACTTAGACTCTTTAGGTCTTTAGTCTTAATCTGCCCAGGTGTCCACTAAAATGTGGACATGTTTCTTTAGTCTTTGCCATGTTAATTTTATTTTAATTTGGCTAATAAATTGGGGTGATAAGTACATGACTTATCAACCCACCCTCTGATTTGAGGGGACTTTGAGTCTAAAGCATCTACACACTATTTGCATTGACTCACTTTTCAGCGATTTTTACGGAAATCAGGTAGCTAATGAACTTTATAGGGTAGTATGGCTGGCAAGTTGTCGTGGGTAACAACCCATTGGGCAGTTATCCAAAGCCCAGCTACATGACCATACTCTTTCTACTGCCTTTAGATAAATCTTAGATCAATGAAGCCATCTACTCAGAAAAAGGAAATATATATATATACTCAAGGAAAAAAAATTAAAAAGAAATAGAGAAAGGCGAATAATAAAATAAGCCACACTTCACCGCACAAGTATGGCTGGCAAGTTGTTGTGGGTAATAGCCCATTGGCCCGTTGTCCAGAGCCCAGCTCACAAAAATGCACAATTAATTCCCAAAACACTTAGGGAAGAAATGGGGAAGTAGAATAAACTGGGAAGATATACACTAGGTTCGCCCTTGCATTGACCCCATTATTTTGAAAGTAAGGAAAAAGCTACCGATCAGAAAGATAAACCTTTAGGCAGAAACTTTTAAGTCACCTAGGGTCGTAGAAACTAGAAGTCCATTTTAACTGTTGCCTAGTGAGTCTATCACTTTTCACAAGATGCTTAGAACTTAAAGTTCTTTTCGAGTCTTGGGTGGGTTGGGTAGTCTTAGAAAGTTTCCTAGAAACTCTAAAATCAAAAGGAAAATCCAAAAAAATTAGAAAAGAAGAAAAGGACAGAAAAAATGTATCTTCCCTTTTTAAAATAAGGCGAGGACTTGGGCAGTTTGCATTTTGGTAGGCACCTGGGCAGTATTGAGTCTTCATAGCTTAGGACCTTAGTTGAAATTTCTTCTTGTTAATAAATAACTTATGCTTAAGCAATCAAATTCTAATTATGTTTTTATACATAGCATATAGTCTAGTCGTTGCTAGGGACTAGCAAAAGATAGGCATGTAGGTATGATGTAGACACATTTATTTTGGCTAAAATGCCTAATTTTGCATGTTCCTAAGCCTATAGATGCATTCCACATTATAAATATTGCATATCATGCATCATTCTGCATTTAGGATAGATTGTATAAATTATAGGTTAATTTGCTCCTTTTGTGGCTAGGAAGAAGGATATTTATTTTGGGGCTTCAGATTGATGATCCAACCATACGGATCTGATCAGGACGATGATCAGAGCTCGTGGCATCATATGTAGTCTGAGAAAGATCAATGGCAAGGGGGTAAGGTGATGTAATTCAAAGCTTCAAACGATAAATCCAATTGCACAAATGGATTTGGATCGACGATCGTAGCCCAATAGTGCAAAAATTGACCCAATCCAACATCCGTGGTGCCACCTACAAGCATGTAAAGATAGATGATCCAGATGGTGCCATGTGGTGCCATCCAAACCATCCAAGCCAACCACAGCACCTCCACTTTAGTCATGCCATCTATTCTCAACTGTTGGATCAAGATCCAACGGTTAAGAAGCCGCCTCTACCAGTTCATCATCTCGACCAAGTTGAGCCCACAGTGCACTAGTCATCATTCGCTCTCTCAAAATGTAGACACGGGTTCAAATCGCCACGCCTCAAATCCTCGACGCAGCTGGGAGTGGCTAAATGGAGCAGCTCAAGTTGGATCTAGCAGTGATGGAATGACTACGTGGTAGTGCAGATACGCCTGGGTGGCAGACATGTGATTGCACTCGCAGACGCATGAGCCGTCTGACGAGTGCTAGAGGCGCGATCTGGAGCGTTGGCTTGCACGCGAACCTTGACCCTTAGATCTCGATCCAACAGCGGGTGCACGTGTCAGCTGCATGTGAGTGCGCATGAGCTATGGCCTTCAGTGCATTTATGGTGAGGCTTTAGCGATGATTTTAAATGTTGTTATTGACCCATGATCTTGTTTTGCCTCTTCTCCTCCACTATAAAAGGACCAACACCCCTCCGTTCTTCTTCATCTCTTCCTTTCTCTCCCTTACCACCTCCAAGACTCTAGAGAGAGCTTGTCCCAAGTTCCTCTAGAGTAGTAAAGAAATATCTTTTCCTACTTCTCACCCCCCTTTGTGGAGCTTCCTGTGGTCGTCCTCTCACCACCTTCCGGAAGAAGATCCTCACCGTGATGCCGTCCTGTCCTGCCCTCCGTCCTCCGGCTCCGCTTTTGTTCGTCTAGCTTCCCACCACTTTCATCCAAGCTCCGTCAAAGCGAGTCATCCTCTAAGAGATCGTCAAGGGGGATTCTTCTCACCGCTATCTTTTATCACTTTTCTAGTGTAGTTTTAATTAGTTGTACTAGACATTGCTCGATTCTATGAAATATTTCTCTCTCTCTCTCTTATTCTGCTAGAGTAGCTTAGAATAGATAATAAATATTTTGCTTGATACTCTATCTTATAAAAATACCAAAAAAATATCAAAAGATAAAAGCAACAAAAAGAAATAAAATCGAAATGCAGATTTCACAAACCAAACATTCGCCTCCCCGTGTTTGACTTGGGGCTCACCTCGAGCTTCGGTTATAAATTTTATCTAGTAGCAGATTTCTACACACTACGACAATAGGTTTTCAAACTCAAAACTTTCCGCATGCGAAATCTCGCACACCAGGTTCTCATAAAAAAATGAAAAAAAAGAATGCTAATGAAAATGGGGGGGTGGGGGAATCTTTTTGAGCTGAAATGTAAATCTAGGAATGGTAAAAATGGAAAGGAAGAAGAACATGCTAAATTATTAATTTATTAGCCTTGGTTAGTTCAAAGTTGTTTGTGCTCTAGTATAGTATTAGGATACATACATCCTCGACTTTAGATCTTTCGGGCCAAACAAACTTGTAAAATAAAGCTTGGCTTAAATTACCTAACAAAATAAAGTTGAATAATCTCATTTCTTGGACTAAGGGGCATGTGTTTTTAAACCAGTCTCTTTGTCACTTTTGATTTAGGAGTTTGAAAAACTAAAACACACCCTACCATGCACGGATTGAGTTATATGACTTGAGTAGAAAGTTAATAAAATATTGGACTCAGGTAAAGTTTGAAAATAACTCTTCTGCGGAAGCCAACCCTTAAAGGATGGAGAGCCACTTCCTTAATAAGGTGCACACACTTAAATTTTTATTTTGGTGGGGATTACATGCGTGAGCCTTAGTAGGCAGCGTGCCTGTCCTCACCACCCCAAAAGTCACACAAATGCTTCTCACACTCGCAGCAAACATATAGCTAAAAAAGAGAAAAATGGTGCTAGCTTTTATATTTCTTTTTCCAGGGACATGTACCTTGAGGTTGACCCTCGTGAGAATCTAGAAAGCTGCCAAATTCATGTGGGTGCAGCTGACTAGGTCCAATAGGTTATTAATTGAAAATTTAGGACCTTTAACTCAATTCACTTTTCATTACATGTGTTCCATCCTTGATACGACAAAATCAAGCATGAAATTGAGACCAACCTAAACCATGCACCTCCATGTTTAAAAATCAAGGATCATGTGAAATTAAAGAAGGAAGCCGTTAGGTCTTAAGTGTCTTGAGGAACCTATTTTCCGAAGTCCTAGGCAAGAGAGCACCATTGTCTTTGTTGAAAATCTGACTAGGATTAACAAAAATTATTATAAGTTGTGAAAAATTTGAGTTGAATGACAAAAATACCCTTTAGGCTATAAATCTATGTTGAAATCTCAGAATTTGCTAAAGGGACCAGCAAATGCTGGGCATGGGGGGATGATGGTAACAACATCATTCTTAATAACCATCATTATTTATCTAAATTTGAAGGATAAATTCTTCTAATTGATCAACTACAAGGGTATAACTTATGCCTGAAACCAAGGTGGATTGCATTAAAATTGGTTCATTATTCTATTTTAATGGAAAAAAGCCATTGCAGATTAACTAAGGGGCAAACCTACATTCAACTGAAGATCAATTAAGCCTAAAATTTCAATAAGTGAGCTTGCAATAATTGATTTAGGGTTTCTTTAAAGAATAACAATTGAGCCACAATTACAAACCCTAATTTCAGCCTCACTGAAGTTAAAAGGGTTGTCTGCTATATCTCTTCAAACTTAAGCCTTCAAAAATCATTAAAAATATTCCTTGAGGCTTGGAATGATTAATTTGGAAAAAGGAACCCAATTTGACCTAAGTCAAAGGTTAACATTTATTTAATTTTGGGTTAAAATGCAAAATTGACCATTCTAACTTCTTCAAAACCCATAATTGATGTCATCATTATATTTATTGGGTCCTAATTAGGTTAATCTAAAAAGTTGAGACCATTTAGACTTCATCTTTAGCTACTTTACAAACAGGTTCTCAACTTTTGAAATTCTTCACTTTAGTCCCTGGTCAACATCACGCTAATGTCAGCGATGTTCTTCGTTGAGCAACTCAGCAAGCTTCTTCCTCATGCACACTGGAGACAAGATTTGATTGCGATTTTCTCAATCAAATCCCACCCAAATTGGTAAGATTGATCCTCTCATCAGGACGAATCAAGTTGGCACTTCCTCAGTCTCTTTGAATGGTAAGAACGACCATTTATTTTGTTGCAAGATTAGGGATGAAATATGAAATAATGTGCTTGTCAAATCTATTAGTGCAAGAGCACCTCGATCATTGATTTTGATGATAACAAAACACTTATTATTTAATATTTGCATTTGAGTTATAATTTCAGGAATAATGAAAGTGGAATCAAGTGTGAAGGTGCTCAAGCTTGCATCCATGGCAAATTGGAGGAGCTTGATGGAAGAGAAGAGAAGATGGAGCTTCGCTTGGAGCGAAAGCTTGAACATACATGAAGATGAAGACTAGTATAAATACTTTGTCTCTCATGTATTTTGTAGCTCTTGGTTTATTCTTTGCTCTTTATTTTCTTAGATTCATTTTTAAAGAGCCCGAAGTAACAAACATTAGTCGTAGGAATACTATTCCATCACTAGGACTCTTAGACAAACACTTAGGCATTTCGTAGAAAACTCAGAAAACTTAAATAGGCTTTAGATAGCTAGATCAGACGACCAATATGGACTTCAGATGATTGATCTTGGACTTTAAGATGTCTAATAGTTTTTACAGACGTCCAAACACTTAGACTGGACTTAGTGTTCTCTGTTCATTGCTTTCAGATGACCAGCCCATAGTACCGACATCTTACAAGATGTCTGATGACATTGCCAGATGTCAAATTAAGGGATTGTTGCCCTGTTAGAACTGATCTTCAAGGATTACCTTTTAATCACATTTATTTCACTTTCCAGATGTCTGTAGAGCCTTCCAGATGTCTAATAAATAGACGTTAGGCTAGATCTAACTCAAATCACTTTTGTTAGATGATTATAGCCATTAGCCTCTTGGGAAATCCATTCCTGCAGAGAATTGTCTTTCTAGACGTCCAGACTTCTTGCTAGATGTTCGACCTGTCATCTGAGCAACAAAATATAGATCCCTGTTTCGATCTTGTCAAAACATGACCTAACCCTTCTTAGAATTAGATGTCTGATTAATTTCCCAGATGTCTTAAAATGACTTCTTAGACATCCGTCTTGAACCAACACTGCCTAGATGATCAACTCTTTTAAATCAGATGACTAACCTTTAGATCAGACAAATATCCAGATGTCTGACCTTAAATACAGATGTTCGATAACCCTGTTAGAATCATTATGACCCTAATTTCGGCCTGATCTACATTGGAGTTTCTCTCCAACAGCTACATGGACCTTCCAAAGACTTCCTAAGAGTTCCTAAGCCATTTATAAATAGAGGAGGACCCTTCCTTTGTGAAATACACCTTGATAGGCTACTTCCACACCATATTGTGTCCAAGTGAAGAAGAAATCATTAGAAGTGATCTTACTCTCCAAGCCTTAGTCTACTCATTTGATAGCACCATCATAGTTGTGCACCCGCTCTCCCACCTTCACATACTAGAGCGTCATCATGCCTTGCGTGGTTCACGCACACTGCGTTGCTAGGTGACACACTTCCATCAAAGGGAAGTATCTTTTTCCTATAGAAGTTTAGTTTAACATTTATACTTTGTGGTTCTATAGAATTGTTGTAAGTTGTCTTTGTTTGGGTATTTGCATTACGAATTCCCGTCTCCCTCGCGAGACAAAATACTCCTCGTGAAGAGGAGGGGTTTGAGGTACACTACCCTCATGTAAGTAGCGTCGTTGTATTGAGGTTAAACTACCCTCAGTTAAGTAGTTCAATTAGTGGATTTGATCGACTAGGTCGATCGGGAAATCCTAAACCAAGAGATTTAGGTGGTGGTTTTTACTTAGGTTTGGGTTTTCACCTAAAAATCCTTTGTGTCTTTTGCGAGATTACTTAATTTTGATTGTTATATTTTATTCCGCATTATTCTTTCTATCATGCACATCTCACCCTCCTCCATCAGGAATTACAAAATCACCATCTTTGATTCAAATTGATGTGTTGAATTCATCTATAAACACCTCTTATCATCCCCGTACACAATTCATGCTCAATTCGGCCACAAATCTCCTCCATCTTTTTCCTCCAACAACCACCATTGAAGCACCTTGGAGCTTCTTCGACCTCGTTTGTTGGCCACTCCCACATATAATAAGGAGTGGGATTTTCTTCCTCGTCTTCACACGAAGCTTTAGACTAAGCGCTGGCATCTAATCCTCCTTCTTTGGCTCCAATTTCTTCATCATCTTCCTTACCCTCCGAGTTCATCAGGTAACCTCACTCACCCTTTCTTCAAATTAGCATGGGACTTCCCTTCCTCTAGCTGGAGCTTCTTGCTCTCATTGATAGCCTCTCACTACTTCCACCACCATCCACAATTAACGCATGAAGTAGCTTCTCTGTCAAAGAACTCTAGGCCTCCTTGTCACCAATTAGATCAGGGCTTTGCTCCGGCATACCTCGCTGGAGGTTCCTATGTATTTAATTGGGGTTGAAAGACCCGTATTCATGCTTGCAGGTCTTCTCCAGTCAAAGAGCTCTAGGCCTCCTCTCACCAATTAGATTAGTTTCTTCTCCGACGTCTCAATAGCCATCTGCCGTACTGATTGAAGGTTTTCCACCTACAGCACCTACAGATCGTCTTCCCATGGCCATTCGACTGACCATCTGGAAGATCCAATGGTGGGATTGAGATCGCCGCCATGATTGAGTGCCTTTAGATTCACTCCTACAAAAGAGCGAACATTTAGTCCCACCTCGTTCGCGAAAAAGGCCTTTTAGGTGCTTAAGTTGAATCGCCCCTATAGCACCCTTCAAGAGCTTCATGCCTATGGAGGCACGTGACGCTTGATCTTGATACTATTGCATATTGGGCCCCAATGGAGGTGGCATGAGTGTGCCACCCAAGTGGTGTGGACTAGCCTTGTGGATGAGATTGGGTTGGGTTTTTGAGAAAAATAAAAAAATATTTTTGAAGTCATGGTGCGACTCTTGAGTAATATTATCAATTCATCCATATACCTCAGGGAGCAATATTGGAGCATAAGGATATAGGAGAACCATCTCTACAGGCCGGAAGCAAGGAAACAACTAGCAAGATGGTCATAGTAGCAAACCCATGCAAACCTATGCCATCCTATCCAAGTCGAACTAACCCAACCACACAAACCCATGCACACACACACACACTTGTGCACACACATAAATTATGAATTACATGTCATTCAACTCTTATAAATAATTTTACACATGCATAATACTTGTTCATAATTTTATATATTATAGCTATTTATATTTCTTCTATTTTATTTACACCTATCTGGACCTAGTAGTAGCTATTATATAATGGTATTTAATTTATTTTCTCTAGGCTCACTCTACTACAAAATAGCCCACACAATTAGAGAGCCAAAATATCTACTAATCTAAACCAACCTAACCCCACTTACTTAGCCCTTACCACCAATTAGACCCCACCTAATCCCCACCTAGCCCCACCCACATCCAATGCCACCTATAGCCTTATCCATTGGCTTGACCACCATTTGACTACACTCGCACCTTCTTTTGCACCTTAGTGTAGAACCTTCTATTCTTAAGTTGCACCCTAAAGTAGCCCTCCTAAACCTACACTATAAGAACACCATACCCAACCCAACACTCTATAAAAGGACCTCCCATGTAGAGTGTAGGCCCCCCCTCTCCTCTACTTTCATGCAAACTACTCTCCTTATGAGGCCCATGGTTAAGCTCTCAAACCTTGGCTAAAGGCTACCTTGTGCCCACTTGGACTTGGTTTTCTAGGTGAGGAAGAGGTAGGCTTCTGATGACGTCGGATTTGCATGCGAAAAGGATTGGATTTGGAAAACCTGTTGTCGTAGTTTGATTCACGAGAAAATTCGTCGATCAGATAAGATTTATAACTAAAACTTGAAAAGTGAGTCTCAGGTCAAACACGGGGAGGTGAATGTTTGATTTTGAAAGATACGCGTTTCGCTTTTATTTGTTTTTTTTGTTTTTGTCTTTTTTAATTTTTTTGGTATTTTTAATAGGGCAAGAGATCAGGTTGATGAAATTTTTTTCTAGCTAATCTACTTGCAAAATATGAGAGAGAGAGAAGGAGTCATATATTTTGAAACAAATGTTTGTTACAACTAGGAAAGTAGGAAATCTATACTACGAAAGCAATAAAGATAGGGATAGGTGAGAGAAATCCCCTTTGACGGTCACTTGGAGGATGACTCGCTCTGACGTTGCCTGGAGGAAGGTGGTGAGGAGTGGGATGAACGAGGACGTAGCTAGAGGATGGAGGGCAAGGCAGGACGGCATCGCGGCGAGGATCTTCTTCCTGAAGGGAGGTGATAAGACGACCACGGGATGCTCCACAAAGGGGGATGAGAGGTGGGAAAAAATATGATTTCTACTCTAGAGGAGCATCTCGGGCTTGGGGCAAGCTCTCTCTAGAGCCTTGGAGGTGGTGAGAGGAAGAAAGGAAGAGATGAAGAAGAATGGGAGGGGTAGGGGTCCCTTTATAGCGAAGGAAAGGATCAATTTCGTATATAGGACATTTAGTGACGGTCATAAATGTTACTGAAGATCCGCTGCAAAATGTCACTGAAGACAGCCCTGCGCTCACGTTACCGCTACGCTGGTGCGTGCTCTGCATGCTCGTGTTGCATGCCTCCACGTGCTACGCACTTGCGTGAGCTACCGCTGTCTCAGCGTGCGCCCATGTGCGTCCGCTGCGCTGCTACGAGTGCGTGCCTTCGCGCACGCGCAGGCCCGGATTACTGTGCGTGTGCGGTGGCATTTGCGTGTGCATGGGCTGCCTGGGTTGCACCACGTGGTGTGATCTAGGCCGTCCATCTTCTTTCCGTTCTAGTGGCTACTACAGAGGTTGGATTGAGTCTATTTTCACGTCGTTAGGCTGCGATCGTCGAGCCGAATCCATCCGCGCAGTCAGATTTGTCATTTAAAGCTCCTAATTACGTCACCTAGTTCCTTGGCTGTTGATCTTCCTCGAACTACATATGGTGCTATGGGACTCCAATCAAGGCGATTTCAAAGGCATTGGACTTCGATCATCTTCCTGATCAGATCCGTACGGTCGGATCGTCAATCCGAGGTTCCAAAATAAATCTCCTTCTCTCTTGACCACAAAAAGAATGCAATTAACCTAAAATATACACAACTACTCTAAATGCAGAATGATGCATGCTATGCAATATTGATAATATGGAATGCAAATCTAAGCCTAAAACATGCATAAATAGGCATTTCAACCTAAATGGATGTGTCTATATCAGCTTCAAGCCAAGGATCCTCTTCCTCCTTCAATAGGGGTTGTGCCCCCATTGGAAGGAACACCTATCTTCTTCCTCTTCATTCTAGTTTTCTTTGTTAGCTTAGTATTTTTCTTATCCTCTATTTGCTTTCCTTGCATCATAGTTAGTTAATCTTTATATTTCTTGCTTTTTAAATTTCTTGCAAGTAGAGTAGATTTCATTTTCAAGCATTTTAATACTTGCTTTTTGCTTTACTTTATTTGCTTTTCAAGTTGCACACACACTCTCACTCACTTCCACCTTACACGCCACCACTCACACCACCATTCATAGTCACTCACTGACTGCGTAGCAATCATAGGTCTTAATTAACCTAAATAATATTAGAAACCTAGCTATTCTATAAATATTGCATCCATAAGCAACATATCATGCATTTCATCATTTTATATAGTTGCTCATAGAATAATAGACGATTATCCTACTATTTGATGTTTCATTTATTTTGCAGACAATAAAAAAACCAGAAGATGATCCTAGCATGAAATAAAGTGAAGGAGAGAAGATTGTTGATAGATAGAGAAGAATAAAGCATGGAATAAAGGGCAAAAGATAGGAAAGAGAGAGAGAACTTGCATGAAATAAAGAAAAGAGAGATGGATAACCCTATCCCCAATCTCCAAACCCTAGGATAGCTTGACTGAAAACCCATAACCACACTCACCTTAGTTGACCTAATCCCATAATCCCAAAACCTAGATAACACTATCCATAGTGTTATCCTGCTATCCAAGACCTTATCCCTACTACCCATTATCCCAATTAGCCTACCTATATCCTAGTTTGCCTTTCCTATCTGAATTCCCTATTAGATTTCCAATTGGGCTAGGTGTGACTTATATTGACTCTTCCTGAGTCAATAGGTCTAGCTTAGATTTAATTGGGTTCACCTAGAATTAATTAGGCTAACCTAGATCTAATTAGGTTTGCTAAGCCCTGATTGGACGAACCTAGACCTAATTAGGTTCACTCATTACTTGATTAGGTGCACCTAGTTTTAATTGGGTTCACACCACTCAATTGGATTCACCTAAATCTAATTAGGCTCACACCTACCTAATTTAGGTCAACCAAACCCAAATACCACTTAATTCTACACAACCTATCTTTACAAAATTTGAACACAACACACATGCATTTCCTATTCTATCCCTACATAGATGGTGCAACTTCTGATTTCTACAAAAGTGGTGATTACCATTGTTTGCAAAACTAGTGTCTCACACTCAAGATCCCACAAAAGTTGGTGACAAATCAAGGCCACCAAAGGTGGTGATTTCCTTGTTGGGGAAGAGCCATTAATCACATCTTAAGTGACCACACGTGTTTCGCGAGTTAGAAATCGGGGTTAAGAGTAACCTATCGTCGTAGTTGCAAAACTCGTGATCAAATAAAATTTATACCGAAACTCGAAAAGTGAGTCCCAGGTCAAACACGGGGAGGCGAACGTTTGGTTTTGGAAATCAGTACTTTGCTTTTATTTGTTTTTGGTTGTTTTTATCTTTTCTAATTTTTTTGGTATTTTTAACAAGTAAGAGATTAGGTTGATGAAAACTTTATCTACTTGCAAAAATATAAGAGAAAGAGGGAGAGGGAGAGAGAGAGAAACCATCATCTATTCATGAAGAATTGCTTGTTACAACTATGAAAGCAGGAAAACTACATTACGAAAGAGTAAAAAGATAGAAAGAGGTGAGAGAATCCCCCTCGATGGTTGCTTAGAGGATGACTCACTCTGACGTCACCTGGAGGAAGATGGTGAGGAGCGGGATGAAGGAGGATGGAGGCAGAGGATGGAGGATAGGGTAGGACGGCGTCGCGGCGAGGATCTTCTTCTCGAAGGGCGATGAGAAGACGACCATGGGATGCTCCACGAATGAGGATGAGGGGAGGGAAAACTATTTGATTTTCTACTCTAGAGGAGCATTCTGGGCTTGAGACAAGCTCTCTCTAGAGCCTTGGAGGTGGTGAGAGGAAGAAAGGAAGAGATGAAGAAAAATGGGAGGGGTAGGGGTCGTTTTATAGTGGAGGAAAGAATCAAATTCATATACAGGACATTTAGTGACAGTCATAAACGTTGCTGAAGATTCGTCGTAAACGTCGCTGAAGACAGCCCACGTGCCCACCCTCCGCTGCGCTGGCGTGCTCTCTGCACGCCCGTGTCACGTGCCTCCATGCGCACGCTGTGCTATTGCGCGCGCCTCTACGCTTGCACGTGCGTGCCTCCGCGGGGGCGCACACTCGTGCTGTTGTGCATGTGCGGTGGTGCGTGTGTGCGCATTGGTGGCCTGGGTTGCACCACATGGCACAATCTTGGTTGTCCATCTTCTTTCCTTTGTAGGGGATGCTACAGAGGTCGGATTGAGTCGATTTTCACGCTGTTGGGCTGCGATCATCGACTCGAATCCATTCGTGTGGTTGGATTCGTCGTTTGACTCTCCGGATTGTGCCACCTAGTCCCTCGGCCGTTGATCTTCCTTGAATTGCATATGGTGCTACGGGACTCTGATCAAGGCAATTTCAGAGGCGTTGGACTCCGATCGTTGTCTTGATTAGATCTGTACGGTTGGATTGTCAATCCGAGGCTCCAAAATAAATATCCTTCTCCCATGAACAAAAAGGATGCAATTAACCTAAATTATATACAACTACTCTAAATGCAGAATGATGCATGCTATGCAATATTTATAATATGAAATTCAAATCTAAGCCTAGGAACATGCATGAATAGACATTTTAACCTAAATAGATGTCTCTACATCATTAAGCCTTGCCTAATTGGTGACAATTCCAATCCTTGAAAGACGACGATTTTTTTCTTTGCAAGACACAACTCAATGCATACCTTGAAATCCCACAATAAGTGGCCATTTCCATAGATATATACAAGACCCTCCATAAAAACCAAAAATCATGTGTGCGCACATCATTCTTCTCCTCTCTAAAAAATCCGTCTAGCCTTCTTCTTCCTCTCCAAGAGGACGTCCACCAATGCAGGAGAGATTCTCCACCTTCACCTCAAGGCCGTCCTCACCATTGATGGTCGATGGTGCCCTCCTCCTTGGAGCACCACCACCACCCTCTCCATCTCCAACACCTAGGCCGACCCTCCTCTACTCTCTCTTTTTATTTTTGTTGCAAGTTGCTTTTTTATCTCTCCTCTTTAAGGTCATGCCCAAGCTCTTCCATAGCTTGTGGGCATGCTCCTCCCTTGGTGCGATGTGTAGACAACCTTCTCATGGTCTTGGTTTAGTTGCCACCACCCTCCAAAAACCAACGGCTCCTTGGAGCACTTTCGGCGGGATTGATTTTTGTTAGTGTAATTTTAATTTCTGTTATGTTTGCTCAGCATTTGTCTATATTTCATTATGTTATCATGTTGATAGATTAACTTTTGATGCAATGGAAATTTATTTATCTTTATTTCTAGCTTGTTAACTGATCTAATTTTTGCATTGCCTTTACTTCTATCGTTGTAATCACCACATGCCCACCACCACTCCCTATGTGGTGGCCGTCCACTCACATCATCATCATCATTGTAAATCCACACCATTCTATTCCCCACTCTGTAGTCTTAGGTTAGCACACCATGCGCATGGCCATCATTGCCCTCACTTAGGTACACATAAGTTTTAGGTTTTCCCTTAGTTTCTTGTTAAAAAAAATAAAACACCCAAATAAAAAATTCAAAAGATAAAAAAAACAAAAAAATTAGGTTAGATCTAATCAAGGTTAATGAATCAGAATTCAAAATCTAATAACCTTCGCTTTACACCTCCCAGAGATGAACGACCAAGACTTAAGAATTAAAAGGATAAGAAAGTCAACCAATGCGAGTTTCATAAACAAATACATATTTCTTTGATAGGAATTTTAGTTGCAACTATACCTCGATGACAAAAGTTGCAAAAAAAAACATTTATTTTGCGCTAAAATACTGCTATCAAATGGTGCTGTTGCTGGGGAGGCATGGGTTTGTAGATTAGAATTTTGTGTTCGTTAACCTTGTTTTGAATTGATATTTTTTGTGATAAAGTCAAGGGAAGAGGATCCGCACACATACCGATCCATGGTCAAGACCACAACTAAGGCTTCTCGATTCTCTCTCATTCCTACCACTTTCTTATGTTTTAAATTTCTAAAAAAAGTAAAAAATGCCCTTTCAAATAAAAAAAATTGTGTTCTTACGTAGGATAGGATCTTATTTAGGTTAGTTGACTTTCCTTTTTGAAAAAAAAATACAAAACTATAAAATATCAAAATTAAATTCAAATTCTCAAATTTGGATTTACAAAAAAAAATTTGAATAAAAGATTTCTTTTTGGTGTGTGCTTGATTTTGAAACCCTTTTAAACACACCATTAGCAATTGTGGAAATTCGGCCGGCACTTGATTGTAGTTTTTGAAAATTTATTGCCATTGGTTTAAAGCCTCAAAAATCATGCAAATCAGTATGTGGTTAGGTTTTCAAGTCAGCTTTCAAATGCCATCAATCATTGCTAAAATTCCCATTGTACTAATTTAGAAAATTCTAAAAGTAAACAGGGGTCAGAATAGATCAGATCTTGATTTTATCCAACTTTGAAATTTTATTGTGACTACTATACAAATCCAATTTAAATGAAATTTATGGGGTTGGAAAGCCACTAAAACATAATTTCTACAGTATTTTTGTGGGAATTTTTGAATATTGTTCTTTGTTGTGGATTTCTGACTTATTGGCAGGGGTTTGTTTAGTTTGTTTGACCCTCTAAAGCTATAAAAATTGGATTAAATTATATGAATCAGTAAAAAAATCGATGAAAATACTTCTTGAAATAATTACTAAAGAAGGAATTTGTACACCAAAGTTCAACCAAATCTGATGTTGATTTCATCCAGTGGAATTGTTTAAAGTCAACATAGGATCTGTTTGACTTGTTTTCTTAGAAGCATAAGCCCTAGGTTTTATACATTAGGATTTTATATTCACGTATAGACCCAAACAAACTTGATTGAGCCTGATTTTAGTGTGATTCTATGGTAGGTGCGGATTTGTTTGCTTGATTGGCCCCCTTCACATGCATATAAAATCAATTCAATCAATGCACTTAGAAACATTCAACAAGGCTCACCTTTAGGAGTTTAGGGTTAATTTAAAGAACAAATCAAACTAGTTCTTGTTTGACACTATTTTCCCAATCTATTAACAAGAAAAACTCCTAAGAAGATATTTGATTAATGATTGAATTTTAAAAATCTGGTCATATAATTAAAGGACCACATCTCTTCTACAAGACCTTTGCCTTGTTTGTTTCACTACACCAACCCCTTGTAGCTGGTGTATGATGGTAGGAGGTCTTTACGGCCAGAAGTAGTCGGTCTATGGGAACCTTCCTGAAGGAGACCTCCTATATCTTGTAGGTGACTCTTTACATTGCCTATTTCATCCTCTCCTGCTTCTTCCTCTTTTCCTCTTCCATCTTCCTCAGCTCCAATGGCTGAGCAAGGTCAGTGTTCATCTCCCTGAGGGGAACAGAGATGATGTTATGGCTTTGGTTAAGGCCAGAATGGAGACTTCAGACGAACAGAGCCATGATCGCTTTGAGGCCATTCTCAACACGCTAGGTAGAATGCAACACCCACTGTGCGGAGAGCAACTACGGGATTTCTATGATCTGGCTGCACATAATGTGCTACCTCAGGTCCATATGGTTGTAGGTGGAGATGTATTCGAGTTAAAGTCAAATGTGATAAGTCTACTTTAGTCTTATTTTCATGGAAACTTGAATGAAGATCCATTCCAACACCTAGAAGACCTAGGTAGGATTGCAGAAACAGATCGATGTTGAGTTCGGAAAACTACGCGATTGAAGTTGGTTTCAAAAAAACCCCTCGTTGTAGCTCGATTTGCGAAGAAATCCATCAACAAATAAATTTATACCTAAATTCTAAGAATTCCAGGTCGAACACAGGTGAAAGGGCGATCATCGTTTTCGTTGAAAACTTTATCATAAAATGATGTGTCGTTGTATTTAATCGCGTGGTAGAAAATTTCTTTTCAAAACATTTTAATTGTCAGAATCTAACCACGAATAGTTAGGTTGTCTCTACAGGGAGGAATTAGCCTATTTAAATTAATAAATAGTGTCTCGTTTATTCGGGAAACTCAATAGATATGCATGCTACATCATGCTTTTCTTTTTCTCACATAAATGCTTGTTTTAACCAATTAATCAAGAATGTAGGTGCTATTATGCAAATTCACCATAATATAGTATCATGTAAAATAGTGATCTCTATGCTGGTAAGCACCGTAAATACTAATTTCTAAAACATAACTTGTTCTCCATAATCCATGCATTCAATCATTCATGTGATATATATATGTGCAAATAATTCAGATGAAGTAGGAGGACTATGCAATTTCACCACAATAATGTAATGCCTAAAATAAATGAATAGGAACTTTTGCAATGGCATTTAAGGTAAATATTAATTGATTAATAACTGTAGCAAAACAGGGGATTTTGTTCCCCTTGTGCGCACGCGGAGGAGAAGGCGTCGCTAGAGGTGCGGTGCTCAGAGTCGATCGGCCGGGATGCAAGCTTTGTGTTGGTGGTCGTGGCGTCGACGGAGGTGACCGGCGGCGGCCGGTTGGAGCCTTGGATGCTGTCAGCAGCGGCTTGTGCGCAGGCGCATAGGGACGGCGGTAAGGGTTGCCGCGAGCGTGGGTAGCCTTGTGAGGGCAAGGTGAAGTCGATGGCGCTGTTGGAGTGAAGCTTCGTGGCGCATGGAGGTGGCTACACTTGGAGGTGGACGGTCGGCGATGGGTTCCTTTGGGGAAGAAGATGAATAGTGCGGTGTCTGTGGGTGCTGCGCGTGGCGGCTTGAGCGTGGCCAGGAGTGATTGCGTGCTCGTGTTGTGTGTGTTGCAGGGTGTGCAATATGCTGTTGCGCACTGCACGTGGCTACAAGGGTGCGGCGCCTGCGCTGTGACCGTGCACTGCTGATGATGGTGCGACGCCTGCGAGTGTTGGCAAGGTTGAAAGGGCACGCAAGCGCGCGGTGGACAGGCTGATGGGTGTGACGCCTGCAGGCACTTGGTGCGGCGTTTGTGGACGCTGCAAGGGCGTGCGCATGTGGCGGAAGTTGGTGCACAAAGACCATGGTGCAAGCTTGAAACATAGGGTGCGCTTGTTCCACAGTGGTGAGAGGGAGAAGATCCCCACCAGGGGAGGAAGATCAGACCCTCTCCTCGGTGGACGCGACTTCTTTTTGAACCCAACTCTCCTCATTTTCCTTCGGCTGCAAGTATCTCCAACTACTCGCGACGATCGCGAGTGGTTGGAACGGTAGATAAGCACAGACGGTTCCTTCTTCAGACGTCTAACTGGAGCATCAGACGTATTAAAAAATATAATGCCGCAAATTTGTAACAATAATTCCAGACGTCCAATCCAAGTCCCAGACGTCTTATATAAGTAAAAGTTAGCTCCTGATTCTTGCAACTAACCTGCATTTATCAAATAAATTATATTATCATAACATATGCTATTAAATGTAAAAATTGAAGCATAAAATTAAATGCAGGCCAAGGTGAATTGCCATATAACTTCTAATTAATTAATAACTACGAATAAATAATTAAATAGTACTTAAGCTAAATAATAGTCCACAAAAGTGGACTTATCAACAGGGAGGCTACGTCGATCTAAAATCCACGATTTATTTTTTTTGTGTTTTTGTTTGAAAATAAAATAATTGCAATAGAATTGATATATACAACAAGAGAGAGAAAGAGAGAGAGAGAACAATCACTTGATATAACCAGAATAATTTTACAACTACAAAGTGGGAAATGATTACATCTAGAAAGCAAAAAATTCTATTCTAGAAAGCGATTAAAAAGAAGGGAGAGAGATGTTATCCTCCTCGACGAATGCTTGGAAGATGAGCTAGACAGAGAGACACCTGGAAGACGGAGGACGGAGTGGGAAGGAGGACGAAGCAAGAAGAAGCGGGAATGAGGCAGCACGTCATCGTCGTTGCAGGACCCACTTTAGGAATGGAGGTGAGAAAATTGGATTTTGGCTCTAGAATAGCATCTCGGGTGTGGGACAAGCTTTTCTTGAGCTTTGGAGAGGGAGAGAGGTGAAGGAAGGGATGAAGAAGTGGAGGTCGGGTCTACTTTTATAATTGTAGGAATTGAGGGCAAAATTGTCATTTCAAGCTTAAAGCATTAAAATTAGGTCTTTAGTGACGGATTTATCCTTCACTAAAGGTTTGATCGTGGCCGACGTGCATGCGCCGCGCGTGCCTCCCTGCCTGCCGCGCTCAAAACGCATGCTCACGTCCTTCAAATCTTAGTCGTCTGATTGTGACATTGGATGGCTCAGATTTCTCCTCACGCATGCCTTCATCTCGCTTAACCGCGTGCTTGCGTGCGATCGGGCGTGCGCAAATGTGTTTGATCGACATCCGTGCGATTGGATGATCTGAGCCGCTCGCAGCTGATTGCGCTGTCACGATTAAATGCTCATACGCTGCAGATGGCGAGTCGAACGTGCGTCGTGCACTCGCGCAACGTTGCTCGACCGTTGTGCTAGCGGCGACTCTTTGTCGCGCTTACGATTTAAGCATGCGCGCTTCATGGCCATTGGATCATGATCCAATGGCCCAGATCACGCCTCGCTGCGCCTTCAGAAGATGGGCAGCGGTGTTGCGGCTGATTTTGGCGGCTATGATGGCGCCACGTGACTCCATCGTGGCCGTCCATCCTCTGTGACATGTAGAAGGTACCACGGATGTTGTATTGAGTTGATTTTCATGCCGCTAGGCTGCGATCATCGATTTGAACCCATCCGTGTGGGTGGATTTGTTGTCCGAAGTGTGTATTGGCACCATGTTGGTCCTTAATCTTTAGGCTTCCTCGGTCTCTATCTGGTGCTACGGATGTCCGATCAGGGTGATCTTGGAGTCATTGAACTCCAATCGTCGCCTTGATCAGATCCGTACGGTTGGATCTTCGATTCGAGGCCCCAATTAAAAGTTGTATTGTCCCTGATCATAAAAGGCGACAATTACTATACATTTTATACAATTTGTCCTAAATGCGTAATTATGCATGTTATGCAATATTTACAATGCATGATGCTACTATGATACTAGGAACATGCGTTAATAGACATTTTTGGCTATTTAGATGTATGCACATCACACCCCCATGCCTATCTTTTGCTAGTCCCTAGCAAAAACTACATGCTATTTATAAAAGTCTTAGGGTTGGATTACTCGAGAAAAAGTCATTTTCAACATTAAGAAATTTTTACTTAGGACCTGAACTTTCAAAGACACAACAGTGCTTAGGTATCTGCCAAAATGTAGACCGCCTCAAGCTCTCGCCTTATTCGAAGAAAGAACTCTTTTTCTCCTTTTTCTTCTTTTCTAATTTTTTTGGATTTTTGAGTTTAGGGTTACAGAGTGATTTTGTATAGCCACTCAACCCACCCAAGACTTGATGAGAACCCTTAACTCTAAGCATCTTTTTGTGAAAGTGATAGACTCGTTGATTAGCAATCAGAATAGACTTCCGATTTCTACGCCCCTAGGTGACCTTAAAAAGAATTCTGCTTAAAGGTGCATCTATACGACCGGTAGCTTTCTCCATACTTTTCTTTTTATGGGGTCATCAAAGGGGTGAATCCAGTGTATATCTCCCCGGCTTATTCTACTTCTCTGCTTCTTGAGTTGGGTTTTGGACAACCTACCAATAGGCTGTTACCCACTATAACTTGCTAGCCATACTCGTGCGGTGAAGTGTGGCTTATTTCTTTTTCTCTTTTTCTTTTTCTTTTCTCTTTTTGGACTTTCTTTTTCTTTTTCTTTTTAAGTAGGTGGCTGCCCTGGTCTAAGATTTACCTAAAGGCAGCAGGAAAAGAATGGTGCAGTGGCTGGGCTCTAGACAATCTACCTATGGGCTGTTACCCATGATAACTTGCCAGCCATACCACCTTAGAAAGTTCATTAGCTACCCAATTTCCAATAAAATCGCTGAACAACGAGTCACTGACAAATAGTGTGTAGATGCTTAGACATAAAGTTTCCTCAAATCAAAGGACAGGTTGATAAGTCATGTACTTATCACCCAAACTTATTTAATAAAATTAAAATAGAATTCAAGATGGTGAGGAATCGATAAACAAATCCACATTTTAGTGGATACCCGGGCTGATTAAGCCTAAAGACCTGAAGGGGCTTAGTGTTCAAATCCTACTGTAATATTTCCTAAGATTGAAAAGTCCTAACGCCCAAGTATTCTTTCCTAATTCAATTTTTTTTATGTGTATATAAGAAAACAACTAGAATTTACAAGAATTCCACAGAGCTGACAAATTGATTTAGAAATGAATCCATCCCCCCATTCCTAGCTGATGCAATGTCCGCATTGAGAATAAAAGACATGAAAGGAAGGTAGAATGTAGAAGATATCACCTGAATATGATGCTCGGGTCAGCTCTGAGTTAGACTGTACAACTACCGAGTTTAATGCCATCAGCTAAGCAAAGTCCAGCCAAAGAAATCACAACATGATGAGAGCAATCGTGTCTGAGATAGGTTTTGGAACAATACGGTCAATAAAAGGCTTTAGACGTTGACCATTGACTTTGAATGAATTACCCGTCTTTGGGTCAGAAACCTGAACGGCCCCGTTTGGAAAAATCTGATTGATGATGAATGGGCCGTTCCATTTTGACCTAAGTTTGCCGGGAAGGAGCTTAAGTTGAGAATCAAAAAGGCAGACCTTCTGGTTCGGTTCAATGCTCTTACGGGAAATTAATTGGTCATGAAGAGCTTTGGTCCGAGCCTTGTAGATCTTGGCATGCTCGTACACATCATTTCTAAGCTCCTCCAACTCAGATAGTTGGAGTTTCCTGGTATTTCCGGCTAAACTTAAATCTAGATTGCATTGCTTAATTGCCCAGAATGCCCTATGTTCAATTTCTATGGGTAAATGGCACGTCTTTCCATACACCAGACGAAACGGTGACATGTTGATAGGCATTTTGTATGTCGTATGGTAGGCCCAAAGAGCATCCTCAAGCTTTTGAGTCCAGTCTTTATGATCAGGCCTAACCATCTTCTGAAGAATATTATTGATCTCCCGATTGGAGATCTCGACCTGTCCATTCGTCTGGGGATGGTAAGGAGTGAAGATTCTGTGATTTACCCCGTATTTTGCCAGTAAATTATGAAATTGGGCATTAGTAAAGTGAGAACCACCATCGCTGATAATGGCCCTCGGAATCCTGAACCGACTGAAGATGTTCTTCTTGACGAAATCTATGACCACCTTGTGGTCATTGGTTCAGGTGGGAATGGCCTCAATCCACTTAGACATGTAATTAACAGCAACGAGAATGTACTGGTGTCCAAATGAAGGGAGGAGGGTCCCATGAAATCGATGCCCCAAACGTCGAAGATTTTTACGGGAAGAATCGGGTTTAGAGGCATCGGGAACACGACCTTGGTTATGCTCCCAAGTGCCTGGCATCGGGAACACGACCTCGAGAATTCCTGGGCATCCTTGAATAAAGACGCCCAAAAGAATCCAAATTGCAAAATTTTTGCAGCCGACTTTTTCCTGGAGAAATGTCCACCACATGCAGATGCATGGCAGAAGTCGAGTATACTTTTGAATTCAATCTTCGGAACACATTGGCGAATAATCTAATCAGAGTTGATGTGATACAGTTCAGGGTCCTCCCAGAAGTAATATTTGGCCTTAGATTTGAGTCTATCTCATTGTTGCTTGGTCCAATCCTGAGGGATTTGACCAACTGCCAAATAGTTTACAATGTTAGCAAACCACGGGGTTTGGACACCTGAAACTGTACGAATAGTCTTGTCCGGAAAAGTATCAACAATTGGAATATCTAGACAAGAAGAATCACTTAGAAGTCTCGAAAGATGATTCGCCACTACATTCTGTGCCCCGGATTTAACCTTGATTTCAAGATCAAATTCTTGAAGCAGAAGAATCCATCGAATAAGCTAAGGTTTGGCATCCTTTTTGGCCAAGAGATGTCTCAAGGTCGAGTGGTCAGTATATGAGATGAAGTGAGACCCTAAGAGATAAGCCTTGAATTTCTCCAAAGCAAAAACTACAACTAGTAATTCCTTCTTAGTAATAGTGTAGTTTCTTTGGGCCTCGTCCAGAGTTCTACTAGCGTAGTAGATGACAGAGGGCTTCCTGTCAATCTTCAACCCAAAATAGCCCCGATCGCGTAATCAGAAGCGTCGGTCATGATATTAAATGGGGCTATCCAAACTGGTGGTTGCAACACTGGAGCACAAGTGACTGCCATTTTAAGAAAATCAAATGCCCTATGGCATGATCCGTTGAAATCAAATGGGGTATCTTTGGTGAGAAGGTTGCTCAGAGGGCGAGCAACCTTAGAAAAGTCCTTGATGAACCTCCTATAGAATACCACATGACCAAGAAATGATCGAATTTGTTTGATAGATGTGGGAGGAGGAAGTTTAGAGATAGCATCGACCTTAGCTTTGTCAACTTCGATACCCCATTCAGAGATTACATGACTCAAGATGATGCCTTCTTGTGTCATGAAATGACTCTTTTCCCAGCTAAGGACTAGTCTTGTTTTGATGCATCTTTTATGAATCATTTCAAGATTAGCCAAACAAGAATCAAATGATTCTCTGAAAATAGAGAAATAGTACATGAAGACTTCCATAAACTCTCCCACCATGTCTGAGAATATGGCTAGCATAGACCTTTGAAAAGTCGCAGGTGCATTTCATAAGCCGAATGGCATCCTACGGAAAGCAAAGGTTCCGTAGCAACAGGTGAAAGTCATTTTTCCTAATCCTCGGGATGGATAGGGACTTGATTGTATCCTGAGTAACTGTCAAGGAAATAGAAGTACTTCTGCCCAGCTAGTCTTTCAAGGATTTGATCGATAAAGGGCAAAGGGATATGATCCTTTTTCGTGGCTGTGTTCAGCTTCTTGTAATCAATACACACCCTCCAAGAGGAAGCTGAACGGGTTGTGACAGATTCTCCTTTCTCATTAGTCACAACGGTAATCCTGACTTTCTTGGGAACAATTTGCACGGGACTTAACCAAGGACTATCAAAGATCGGATAAATGATTCTTGTATCGAGTGACTTGATAATTTCCTTCTTGACCACCTCTCGCATATTAGGGTTTAATCTCATCTGCATTTGGCGAGAAGGGCGGGATCCATGTTCCAAAAGTATTCTGTGATTGCAGTAAGATGGCTCGATCCCCCTAAGGTCATGAATGGTCCAACCAATTTCCTCCTTGTGTTTCTTTAGGATCTTGATCAATTTAATCTCCTGCTCAGTTAATCTGGCACTGATAATCACAGGGAGCGTCTTTTGAGGTCCCAAAAACTGATATTTCAAGTTCTCAGGCAATGGTTTTAGTTTGAGCTGGGGCGGGTTTTGGATTGAGGGTAAAGATGATGCTGAAGAAGATTCATCAAGCGAAAGAGGTTGAAAGTGAATGAAATCAATAACCTCTTCAGAATGTGGCAGGTTTGCCACAGAGGGTTGCAGGTCAGATTCATCACAATAGGAGGAACTTTCAATTGCAGAAACCGCCATACAAGTTTCAATATTCAAGTTATCATCCTCAAGTTCCTCTATAAATCCACAATCCTTGAATTTGTTAATCACCTTAAAAATATCCAATTTCAATTTCTGATTCCCAAAGGCGATTTCCATGCTACCGCTTCCACAATTGATATTGGCCTTTGCGGTAACTAGGAACGGATGCCCCAGAATTATGGGCGTGTTCCTTAGATTTTCAGGTACATCCATGTCAAAGGCAAGGAAATCTATAGGAAAATAGAAATCCTTAACCTTAACAATAACATCTTCAATAACGTCTCACGGATTTGTGACCGAACGGTCTGCTAACTGCAATGTTACTGAAGTCGACCAAAGTTCACCTAATCCGAAGTTCTCATAAAGAGAAGTTAGAATTAGGTTAATAGATGCACTTAGATCCAAAAGTGCTATATCAAAAGTGTAATCTATGATGACACAAGAAATCAAAGGAGCACCTGGATCTCTCTTTTTCTGAGGAAGGTGATGTAGGATAATAGAACTAGCCTACTTGGAGAGTACCACCTTCCTTGGAATAGATTCCCTCGACTTACGCTTTTGTGTGCATAAATCCTTCAAAAATTTAGCTTAAGCTGGTATGTGTTTGATAGCATCGAGGAGCGGGATATTGATCTCAACATTCTTGAATATATTCAAGAGCTCCTTGTTACTATCAATAGGCTTCTTCCTAGGTTTAATCAAGGCCTCAGGAAAAGGAACATGAGTCAGATCTTCCTGAGCTTTGATTTCTTCTTCGGAGTTCTTATTTCCCTCCTCAGACTTTCCAAGATTTGGTAGATCAGAACAGTGCGGTTGTAGATCCTGAGTTTGTTTTCCACTCCTTAAGGTAACTGAATTAACAGATGCATACGGGTTTAGGTCTTGGGGAAGGTTAGGAAAGATTAGAGGGGCTTCATTGGCCACAAACCTTTGATTTGAAGAAGAAGCAAAAGAGGAAGGACCTTGCTTAACCACCTGAGGATGTGTGTACGGGTCCCTCTGATTCTCGTACCCTTGGGCATGATTGCTCGGATTCTGATATTACATGGGTTGGGTACGGGTTGAGATGGCAGAGATCCAGGTTGATGAGAATTAGCAATGAACCCATTTTGCAAGTTGTCCAGCGAGGTTTTCATTTGCTGCATGAGCTGGAGCATAGATCCTTGCATTTCTACCAAATGTCGGTTCAAATAAGCCTTTCCTACAAGTTGATGGGCATTCCAAGATGGCTGATTGACCTGATTCAGGGGCAGTTGAGTGTAAACATGACCCTGACCCATTGGTCTTTGTGGAGCATAATTGCTTGGTCGAAATTGGGTCTGCTGCCCCCGATTTTCCCAGGAGAAGTTGGGGTGGTTCCTCCAACCTGGATTATAAGCATTGGAACAAGGGTTAGACCTAACATTCTCCTATACAGCATAGACATCCTCATAGGGTGAGGATGGAGAGAAAGAAAGGGAGGGATCAGAGAAACTGGGATCAAAGGCCCCAGTTTAGAACCCATGGGGTTCTGAATAATGCTGACTCACAGGTTGAGCCGCATCAAGTTGATTCACGAACTCCAATCCAGAAGGAGCTCGTGATGAATGGAATCCTGAATTCTGGGATTGAGTGGATAGAGAATTGTTCGTTGAATTTCCAATCATCCACTCCTCCATCCTTTTAGTAACCAAATCCACCTTATCTAGTTTATTGCAAATCAATTCCACATCGAATGAATGAGAGTTGTGGACTTCATTAACATTCGATCTGGGTTGTTGGGACTGGTTAAAAGTATCCATGGAGGCATGATTGATCAAATTCTTACTCATCTCGTCAAACAAATCGTGCACACTATCTGCGTCTTTGTTGAGGAAATTGCCTCCGCAAGAAGCATCCATGTGATTTCTGAGTTGTTGAGTCAACCCGTGGTAGAGATCTGCACAAGCTGGCATTTCGGCACCTCGTGGTGTGGACACCTCCACAATAAGTCCTGGAATCACTCCCAGGCAACATGAAACTGCTCCCCCGACTGCTGGGTGAAGGTAGTAATTGCCTGTCTTAAAGCATTGGTACGTTCGATAGGGAAGAATTTCTTCAGGAAAGCCGATTTCAAATCATTCCAAATTGCAATTGGCCTTCCTATATCCTGTACCAATGAGCGGCTTTATCCCTAAGAGAGTGGGGGAAGAGCCTCATTCATGTTTCGTGTCTTGGTGGTATGGACCAAAGTGGTCAAGTCCTCCAAGTGCTGAAATGGGTCTTCAGAGCTGAGCCCATGGAAATGTTTGATCAGGCTTAAGACTTGGGGCTTGATTTCTACATCTTTAGCAGGAATCTGGACGCCAGGATGTTCCCCGTAATTTGATGGATCATAAAAATCCTTCAATGGCTAAGCGCCCTGCATTCTCTGGAACCATTCTTGCATTCTCTACATTTGTTCCAGCTGCCTTTGAAATACCACCAGTGGATTCTGAGGCAAAGGAGGCTGTTGATCGACCATGGGATCAATTTGGCCAAAATCCAATCTACGCCTCCTAGAATACTCAAGTGGTCCTTCCAATTGGGGATTCAATGACCTCCTTCCCAGCATAAACTAGGAAAAGGTCGGAAGGACTGGGGATAAGAACCCTACAACACAACAAAACAAGACTGTCCTTAAGTGGGATACCCTAAGGATCTATAGACTCTTAGAATCCGCCTTAAGATTATAAATGATTTACTCATGTCCACTCAATCCAACCAGTTAGAAGGAGAGACTGGGGAGAAGGTTCTTCCTTTGGCTTGTGCCTCTGGTTCCTAGTGTAGCCCCCAGCTGTGGTCGTTTGATGCTACTCCCCTAGCTAGACATTAGATTGATTGGTACAAACAGGTTAATTGTAAACAATCTCAGACTGGACCCCGAAGAGCGAATCAGTCCTTATGGCCAATGTCTACTTGATTTTATTTAGGCATGGGATTGTAGTGCTTATGGAATGTGGTGGGCCCTTAAGATGGGTTGTGCCCTTAATGATGAATTGAGTATGTGTAAGTACGTGCACAACAAGGGTTTTCTAGCAAGATTATTTGTGATGAGTAGATTCTAAGGTTCAAATCTTGCTTAAGTAGCTTTTAGGGTTTAAAATTAGGTTTAATTCAATCAAGTTTGAGGCAAATCATGTTTTCAAGCATGGGTGAAGATCTCTTTCCTTTTGAAATCAAAAATAAAGTGGAGTGCCTGGTATTGACCTAAATTGAAAACCCTAAGGGGAAGCTACTTGGTGAGTTGATTTTAGGTTAAGTGGTACGGCCTAAACAACTTAAACAATTGGCCAAGATTGCACCATTGAGTTAGGCACAAGAAATGGTTAACCTAGACTGATTTCTACTCTTTTATATGTTGATTTGCATGTACCGGTTCCACAGATCAGAATTCGGTTGAGTAGATGAAAATCAATTAGGTTAAGTGCCTTGAATGTGGGTGTATGTAGTGTGTATGTTAATTTACCTCACAAGAAATATCTTTTTGTTGATTTTTTATATGCGGGTGTGATGAATGTGAGTGGAAATCCATTCAACCAAACTAACCCTAGGATTTATGCAAACACCTAGGTTAATTGGAGTTTGAATTAATGTGGTGAAATGGAATCTATGGAGGTGGAAGAATGGGGAGCACTTACAGTTATCTTCAACTGCACTTTACTCCAATCTACCGCTTGAAGATTCCCTGTCAAGGTACCTGCAAAATAATAGACAAGAAATAAAGCAAGTTAAAAAATAATAAAGTGCACGAAATGCAGAAAGAAAATCGAAAATCGTTGCCTCCCAGCAATGATGCCAAAATGTTGAGTTCGAAAAACTACTCGATCGAAGTTGGTTTCGAAAAAACCTATCGTTGTAGTTTGATTTGCGAAGAAATCTATCAATAAATAAATTTATACCAAAATTCCAAGAATTCTGGGTCGAACATAGGGAGGCTATGTTGATATAAAATTTGCGATTTATATTTTTTTGTGTTTTTGTTTGAAAACGAAATAATTACAATGGAATTGATATAAATAATAAGAGAGAGAGAGAATAATCACTTGATATAACCAGAATATTTTTGTAACTACAAAGTGGGAAATGATTACAACTAGAAAACAAAAAATTCTATTCTAGAAAGTGATTAAAAAGAAGGGAGAGATGTTATCCTCCTCGACGAATGCTTGGACGACGAGCTGGATGGAGCGACACCTGGAAGACGGATGATGGAGCAGGAAGAAGCAAGACGAAGCAGGAAGAAGCGAGAATGAGGCAGCACGTCGTCGTCGTCGTGGGATCCACTTCCGGAATGGAGGTGAGAAAATTGGATTTTGGCTCTAGAAAAGCATCTCGGGTGTGGGGTAAGCTTTTCTTGAGCTTTGGAGAGGGAGAGAGGTGAAGGAAGGGTTGAAGAAGTGGAGGTCGGGTCTCCTTTTATAGTTGTAGGAATTGAGGGCAAAATTGTCATTTCAAGCTTAAAGCATTAAAATCAGGTCATTAGTGACGGATTTATCCGTCACTAAAGGTCTTATCGTGGCCGACGTGTGCACGCCGCGTGCACCTCCCCACCTGCCATGCTTAAAATGCACGCTCACGTCCTTCAAATCTTAGTCGTCCGATCACGAGATTGGACGGCTTAGATTTCTCCTCGTGCGCTCCATCTACGCTTAATTGCGCGCTCGCATGCGATCGAGCATGCACAAATGCATTTGATCGTGCGTGTGTGTGATTGGATGATCCGAGCCCCCCGCAGCCGATCACGCGGTCGCGATTAAATGCTTGCGTGCTGTGGATGGCGAGTCAAACGTGCGTCGCGTGCTCGCGCAACGCTGCTCGACCGCTGTGCTACTGGCGGCTCTTTGTTGCACTTACGATTTAAGCGTGCTCGCTTCACGACCGTTGGATCAAGATCCAATGGCCCAGATCACACCTCACCGCACCTTCAAAAGACGGGGAGTGGTGCTGCGGCTGATTTGGGCAACTGTGATGGCACCACGTGGCACCATTGTGGTCGTCCATCTTCTGTGACATGTAGAAGGTGCCACGGATGTTGGATTGAGTTGATTTTCATGCCGTTAGGTTGCGATCATTGATCCAAACCCATTCATGCGGTTGGATTTGTCGTCTGAAGTGTGGATTGGCACCATCTTGGCCCTTGATCTTTAGGCTTCCTTGGTCTCTATCTGGTGCTACGGATGTCCGATCAAGGCGATCTTGGAGTCGTTGAGCTCCAATCATTGCCCTGATCAGATCCGTACGGTTGGATCTTCGATCTGAGGCCCCGATTAAAAGTTTCCCTATCCTTGACCATAAAAGGAGATAATTACTATACAATTTATACAATTTGTCCTAAATGCATAATTATGCATGTTATGCAATATTTACAATGCATGATGCTACTATGACACTAAGAACATGCATTAATAGACATTTTTGGCTATTTAGATGTATGCACATCAATCGACCTACGAATGTTGACATTGGAATTGTTCTCATGAAGCATTTCCCATTCTTTCTTAGGGATAAAGTTTCATATTAGTTTAGGACCATTGGGAGGTCTATAGCGACCTGGGAGGAATTACACAGAGAATTCCTTCAAAAGTTCTTCCCGATCGGTTGAACTAATGAGATGAGGCGAGCCATCACAACTTTCACTCAACAATCGGGGGAAAAGTTGCATGAGTCCTGGGAGCATTTTCATGACGTTCTCCGGAAGTTTCCTTACCACGAGGTGCCTCGCTGGCACCTTGCCCAGATTTTTTTATCATTGCTTGGATGGGACACATCGGTGCTTAGATGATGCATCTAGTGGTGGGAACTTCCTCGGTAAAGATGAGGCCAGTGCCTTCGACTTGTTCAAGTCCTTGGCTGAGAACTCTTTAAATGTAGCTTCTATGAACCAGTTCGTGCGACCCAGCTAGCCATGACTGTCTGTCCACGAGGCCCAGGTAGAGTCAGCCCGGGCTGACATGGTCAGTATTATGAAGAAGTTGGATGGTGTGGAAGATGCAGAAATACGGGGTTTGTTAATTGATACAATTAGTGTCGTTGAGACGCATAAAATCTGACCGACTCTTAAATTTATAAACCTAGATAGTGGTAGTGTCTAGGGTTGTCCAAGGAGGCCAAATTATTAGTTGATGATCAAATTCTCTCTCTTGCTCTCTCAAATCCTCACTTGTATTTCTATTGTTTTGAAATATTTAGGGTTTTTTGATAATCGGGAATTGATTATGAGAAACCCACAATGAAAGAAACTACGCCTACATGATAATAAAGATCTTTCTATTCTAAGCTTACCCAAGGCAAGTGCGCCTAGGCTAATTAGAAGGGAAGAGTGTGGTGCACTATGCTGCTAAAAAGAAAGCATTAGAAAATAAGAACAAAGAAATTGAAAGGTGAATGAGTCTTTTGTATTGCTATAAAATTAAGTATTGGTAGTGGAATGCTTGTTACAAGAAAATAAAAAGAAGCTAAAACAAAAGAGAAAATAAGAAGATGAAGGTATCCTCCAATTGAAGTGAAGGATGCTCTCGCTCCAAGTGCGAATGCTCCCATACTATGAAGAGAGCTCCTCCTGCTCCAACTTCAATGATGATGCTTCTCTCTATCTCCTCCTAGGGTGGTAGACATCCACCCTAAGTCCTCCTTGCCTGGCCATCCTTCCTAGGTTGCTCCTTGGTATGGACCAAGGAAGAAGAGAAAAACAAGGTGGACACCAAGGAGACCAGGAGTCTCCTTGATCACCTTCCTCTTCTTCTTCTTCCCTTGGCATATAGGTGTAGGTTTAAGGTAGAAAATAAATGACCAAGGATGAAGGAGAATTGGTTGTTATCTGTGGTATATATAGGATAGGAGGGGAAGGGTTGGCATGGACTACAGTGATGTTGGGGTTAAGTGGCGTGGGGTTAGATGTAGGATTAGGATGGCTTCTTCGTTGGTGGTTATGAGATGGAGGGTGGAGAAGGGTTGGTGCCAAATGGAGAGGTGTAGGGAGGTAGGGTTAAGGGTTAGGTTAGTAGGGTTGGCGCCATTTTTAAATGGGGTTAAGGTTAGGTGTTTGGAGTGGTGGGTAGCAAGGGCTAGGATGGGTTATTTGGTGGTGGTTATGGTGATGGAGGGATAGGGTTAGTTGGAGTCAAAATGGGGGGATGCCTAGGTGGGTTGGCGCCAACTTAAGGGGGGTTAAGGGTAGCTATTTTAGTGGAAGGGTGTGTAGTGTTGGTGCCAACATGAGGGGATGGCAAAGTAGGTGGTGGTTATGGCATGAAAGGGCACCTATTTTGGCACCAAAAAGGGAGAAGGTGGAGGTTAGGGTTGGTGGTGGTCGGCCATGGAGTAGAGGAGGTGGAGCTAAGTCAGCTTAGCTAGTAGGGCAGTAGAGGAGGAGTAGAGGAGCTAGGGTTTTGGCTGGTGTAGAGGAAGAGTTGAGCTGCAAGTCTTCCTAGAGCTAAAAATTTGCTGAAGATGGCTACACCTGAGCTCAATCGCTGGCTTAGCTAGCTACTAAGCCAAGCTAAATTGAGCTGGCTTCTATTGATCTGAGTAGAGGTAAGCTAAATCTGGTCTTCTCGAAAACTATCTAGCTAGCTGAGCTAGCTAGCTCAGGTCAAGTAGCTAAGCTCAATTGAGTTGAGCTGAGTTAAGTCTTTGGGAGTTGGAGTTGAGCTAGCTTGAGTTGGTTGAGGACTTCTTCAGCTAACCAAGCTTAGCTAGTTGATGGTAGTAGCTAAGCTAGATCAAGTAGAGCTTCCATGGACTAAATAAAGCTAGGAAGAGTTGAAAGGAGCTGGGTTCAACTGGCCTAAGCTACCATCCAGCTAAGGTAAGTTGAATGGAGCTGAGATGAGTTGGACCTAGCTGGATTGAGCTGGAATGAGCTGGAATTCAGCTGAGATGAGTTGGATTCAGCTGAGATCCAGCTGAATTGAGCTTCTCTTTCATCTTTTGCCTTTCTTAATGCTAGGATTTGCAGGATATTCTAAATATGTTCATCCCTAACACTGAAATAAAAATGTAAAAACAACAAAAACAATGCAATGCATGCCTATCCTAGGCAATGCCTAAATGTAACCCAATACCATAATGTACATTGGGAAAACTGGGAACTAGATATGAACTTTAGGTTAACAATGATGATAAACTAGTGTTTATCAATGGATCTATTGAACAAGAAGTTTGATGAGATTAGCTGTTCTTGTTCGGCAGGATCTATTGCTACTTCATTTTCAAGCAATTTAATACTTGCTTTTTACTTTGCGTTATTTGCTTTTCAAGTTGCACACACATTGTCACTCACTTACACCTAACATGCCACTACTCACACCACCATTCACACTCACTGTTCATCGTGCTAAGTCGGTGTTTAAAAAGTGTCGCATTGTAGTATAGCTGAAATAACATTCAAACAAATACAATTTTTATTAGTCGAAAAAGTTTCGAGGTTGAACACAGAGAGCAAATGGAATTCACTTACTAATCTCAACAATTAATGTAAATTGAACACAAAATATTACTCAAAAACTAATTTGCAATGTAGAGCATATGAGTATATGAAGAGTAAAAAGAACTTTAGACAAAATAATGGTGAATTGAATCACCAATTATAAGTCTAATACATAGAATAGTTACTCAAATTGACTGAAGGAGAAAGTATGAAATCAGACGTCTGATTTTGCAATTAGACGTCTTAAATGACGCTTGCTACAGTACCCCTTTTGCTTTTCTTTATCTACGTTCCTTTCCCTTCTTTTCTTTCTCTGACCTTTTCTTTCTTCTCTTCTTCCTTAAGCTTTCTTCTTCTCTGGCCCTTCTTTGCTTCTTCTTCTTCTGTTCTTCTCAGGCCTTCAGCTCTTTGTCTTCTTTCTTCTTTCCTTCTTTGACTCTTCCTTTCTTTTTCTTCTTTCTCTACAATCCTTCTCTTCTTCTGCTCTGGCCTCCTCTTCTTCTTCTTTGGCTTTCCTCTTCAGAATTAGGCTAAGTGTCGGCCGAAGGTTCCTGTAGCAAAACCCTCCCCCTACCTGTGCGACTCTCCTCTCTTTTTCTCTCTTAGGATCCGCTCTCCTAGAGCCACAGGATATTCGAGTTATCGGGTCAGGTGCGTACCCGGGTCCAGGCTCACCGGCATGCGGTGGTGAGCTAGAAGTGCAGGTTGGGTCGGGTCAAGCCAGGTCCATGGGTGAGGTGTCGCAGACAAGATTGGGTGAAGGTGAGAGGGACCTCACCTAGTGGTAATTGAGGCGAACAGCTACTGGCACTTTTGCAATTTATGCGGGTGCGGGCGCCTCTTCATATTTGAGGTGGGACTAAATGTCCCATCCCACCTTCCTTCCATGCAGCGCAGTAGGGAGCATCCTTCACAATTGCCTTAATGATTGAGGCTCGTAACTGCAATTGAAGACCTGGGTGCGTGCACAAGCCACTTCCGTTGTACTGGGACAACAAGCACCTGGGGTAGCCTCAAGCAAGCTTTGAGCTTGCTAGCCAATGGCGGACAAGGTCGTGCACCTGAAATCAATAGAACGGCCTCTTGGCCACGTTAAAGCATTCAAGGAGTGTTGCCGGAGCACGGCGAATGTGCTGGGGGTGGTGGCATGGAGCGAGAGTGACTGTGAGTGCGCCCCTAGGTCAAACTGTGTGCGTGTGAGTAGGTGTGTTCGAGAAGGTGTTTGGGTGGATGATGGAGCGAATGGAGTGAGGGGAAATGAGTGGGAAGGTGTAGTGGAGGTTGTAGGGTGGTCAACGAGGTGGATGGAGGTGAGTAGCGGTGGGAACACCTCGCCGGAGGAGTTGTCAGAGATGGACGAGATGAGGGTGTTTTAGTGGCGTTGGTGGTCGATTTTGGGAAATAAAGAGAGGGGGAGAAAATAAGAAAGAGAGGGAACTTTAAAAACCTACTCTAATGAAAAGGGGAAGGGATCCCATGCTGGTGTGGTTGCTGGACGTGGGGAAGACGAACCTTCATAGGAGAGGCGGCGACGAAGACGGGGAAAGGACGGTGATGGCTAGTATTGCTCGATGCGGAGGACGGTGATGAAGGTGAATCCGCCGCAGTTATGGAGGATGGACGATGAGAGTAGTCAAAGAGAGACTGCCGGAGCTTGCAGAGTTTTGCGGCCGAAAAGGAGAGAGGAAGAGGGGGAGTTCAGGCCGAATTTCAAGCTGAGGAGAACGGTTGGACCCTGGGGAGTCTTTTATAGGTCTTCAAAGAGGGTTATGTGCTCGCCGGATTTGGGAGCTTCAAGAGACCCAAATCTCTCATGCGTTCGCATGAGAGATTGGGAGGGAATCAGAGCTTATCAATGGGTTCATATTAGAGAGGATCACTTGATGAATCTCCCTTCTAATTTTGGAAGGGATTCATCAATCAATCAGGGAGAAAATCCAAGTTGAAGATTGTCGAAGTAGGTTTCCACCTCGATAATGGTGGAGGGACCTAATTGTGAAGATGATGAAGAAGTTAGGGGGCTATTCGCAAGGGTTTTTGAAAGTAGGGGTAGATATGTAATCAGATAGAACCCTTTTGCAAATGAGGTCAAGATAAGTTCTCCTTAGGTACAAATTTTGGTACAAACCTAATTTGGATCTAAGGAATCCAATGGTGAAGTTGGATTTTGGTTTTGACCACGTTTGACTAGGTAATTTATGTAAAAACCCAAATTAGGGCAAATATCTGTTTGAGACTCCATTTTAGGTCAAGATGGGTTCTGATGGTCAATTTGAAGGTACTAAACCCTAGAGAATATTTTTCCTTGATTTTTAGAGGATTTAGGTGAATTTTATCTTGACCAGAACTTTGGTTAATTAAGTGGGTCTGTTTTTAGGGTTTCAAAAGTCATTTAATTCTTAGAACACACACAAACGCTTTTCTATCTGATCTAACCCACTTGTTATCTTATTAAGACCATTTGACCTTTATTCAACCCTTGAGAAAACCCATGGCTGTATTGCATTGGTAAAATTGTAATTTTAACCATAATTTCTTATTTTTCTCTTAGAATGGTTGTGTAATGAATTATGACATTCAGTTGGTTATGTAGGAGCAATTATAAACTCAATTGGGTCAAATGAGCTAGTTATGGCTCATGATGGTGTTCCCATCACTCACTCTACATGCCAAGCACACCCTACACCCCCATCATACACGCCACCACTGCACACCCACACTAGCACTCTAGTTCACTCTCTTTAACACTCACACTCCCATTACCACCACCTACATGACCAACTCCTACTCCTACTACCACCAACAGAACCATTAGATCCCTAGGACCGTCGCCATCCCCTCTCCCTACCATAGATCCCACCAAATAGACTCCATTGAGAACACCACTATACAACAAACCTTTATCACCACCAAATATAGGATCTTCATTTCCATCTCCCTAGCTTCCGCCATGGTCATTACCACCAACATTAGGACTAATGAGAACATTATCACCCACATCACCGAGCCACTACACATCAACCACCTTAGGGAGCTGGAGCACGTCATCCTCCATTAGATGGCCTTGTCCCTAATCCTTATCAACCCCATCATTACCCCCACCTCAACCCTTGTCCCATCGCCATTTTGGATCCCATTCCTCCAAGAGAGACCTTAAGAAACCACTCACCAAGTTGATCTTATTATCTCCATTTATCAAGTGTTGTAGTGAGTCAAGAGTGCTTTGTAATTATCTATCTTTTAAGAGCTTTGTATAAGTGAATCTTTCCACACCTTAGTGTAATGGAGTTATTTTCTTTTCAATGTGTATTTCATGTTGTAGTATGTTGTAGTATGTTTTTGTGAAATACAAGTTTAAGTTAGTTTGTTCACTTGTGTGTCTTTCTATTCCGTTATCAACGAAAAGAAAATAAAAAGAAAAGAGCATGGTTGTTAAAGTACTTTTGTCGTTATTTAGTTGGTACTTGTGAATATACCATCATTTGTTTTTACTTTAATGAAATGACAAAAAAAAAAATATATCTATCAAAAAGAAAGAAAACACCATGCTTTTTTGCACAGTCATAGGCACCCTCCTTACCCCTACTAACACCCCTCAGCCATTTCGTTCACTTAATGCAAAGCGTCCACCACATGTATTATTAAGTCACCATAATCACCTTCCCCAATAGTGTTTCGCAAGCTTAGTTAGTTTTCTTTTCGCTTTTTCATCAAGCCAAAAATCACAAAAAAATTTGGTGTGTTAGCTAGTCTTAGATTTCATTTCGTTTTCACAAGAAAAGAAGAAAAAAAAGTGGAAAAGATAAAAATCACAAAAATAGAATAAAGGAACTCACTTAAGGCATACAAGGTCAAAGTTCTATCTAAGCCTCCTCGTGGGATCGACCAGGACTCCATCAAGTTAATCCATTTTGAGTTCCGTAAAAAAAATTAAGTGTATTAGTGCTAAAGGAAAAATGAGCTACAACGACGTGTTTTCAAAAATGCATAAATTCGCATATTTAACTCTACCTAGCAAGCACCATTGAATTTTTGGTGCTGTGGCCGGGGAGGCAACGAGCCTTGGTTTAGGCTTAAGTACTTTGTGAATATTCATCTCTAACCTTTGCTTGCCTTTGTTATTTGATTGTGTGTAGGTAAATGCAAAGGGAATCCCACGCACACACCAACATGTGGTGAAGAACAAGAGGTATCCCTCCACCCTTAGTTAAAAAAAAGGGAAAAAAATTCAAATATTAAAAAATATAAAAAATTAGAAAAATTAAAAAAAATTTGACCAAAAATGGGCTACTCTACTTCATTTGGTGTTCTACCAACACTTCTAGCCCATTCTTGATTATTATGAGTTCGGACAAACTTCAAACTCTAACTTCAAAATTCATCTCAAGTCTGGATGAACTCCAAAAAATTATGAAATCATATTAGTAGATAGCTACATTAATCAGTTTTTATTTCCCACCATTTTTGCTTGAAAAATCCCACTGTAGAATTTTTAAAAATTTCTACAGTAAGGCTCTATCAGTACTGGAACAAAGACAGACCTAGTTTGCCTTTGCAAATTTGCTACAGTCTGCACACTTATGAGAATCTGTCGAAATCAGTGGTGTTTGAAAGATCTTGCAATTCTATATCTCATATAAGTTTTACAAAATTTTTGGACGAGTGTAGCTATATTGTTTGTCTGAATCTATCTGCAGTGGTCTGTATGACTGTTCTTGACCCATCAAAATCGAAAAATCTTGTTAAAATATTTAAATATCTCAAAAATTCAGAAAAAAATAAGCTTTGAACTCCTGATTGATAGAGGATTCAGTGCCCATCATTTGGGCTTCATTTGATGCTGATTCCACCATATTCCACGCATGAACATTCATCTAATATGTTTAGAAGTTGCACAACAATAGGGTGTTTCAACATAAGTTTCACTTGTTTCAAAGACCCTATACAACCTGTGTGAGCCCTTGGTGATTGAAATACTTGCAATAGACATGGGTTTGAGAAGCCACCCTTGCATTGTTGGGGCCGCTCTGTCTATCCACTAACAACCCTCATAGGTCCACATAGAAGAGTAGGAGTGTGCTAAGTAAAAGGGAAAACACACTCTCGTGTTTGCAATCCCTTAAGCTCCTTTCAAGTGATAACAAGTGTAACCTAATGAAAGAATAAATAATCTTGGCAAATCTTTAAAATTCTAAGATTGGTCTCATTGACCACCATCATTTAGATTTGACCTCTTGTCTTAATTTTCCTAAACAAAATCAGGTGTCTATGATTGGGGAGTAGTGCCAAACAATCGTGATAAGTAGGAACCCTACTGGGAAGAATCTTCTCTATTATCCCTCCGTATTCAATTTGGCCTAATTAGTTTTGGAAAAATAAGTTAAGATTTTAAGTCTTGTGGCGATTAGTTAGAGTCCTAATCTTGAATCATTAACTCCAAGGTTAAAAAGTGTTGCACTCAACACTTCTTGATTCCTTGCCCCTTGTATGCAAGGAAGGAGGTCATTAAGGCCTCAATTATCTGGTCCCATACCACAATGATCTTGGAGGCCTACTTCTCCTCCAGTCATCATTGTTTCTTCTTCATCATCTTCCTCCTCCTCTCCAATCATGGAGGAAGAAAACCCCTGGATCGAGAACGATCCTCTCTCTCTCATTAGGGCACAACTCGTTGCATCTGAGTGGCACCATAACGAACAAGTGGATAAAATCTTGGAAACCCTAGAGGATATGCAAAATTCTCCTTAGGGTGAGCAACCAGGACGGTTGAGCTCATGGGATGAGCTCAAGATAGAATTTCTGCAAAAATTCTTCCCCATTGGAAGGACTAACGCTATGAGGCACATTTGCCCAGACATCTAGAGAGAAATTGCATGATGAGTGGGAAAGATTTCAAGATTTGTTGAGGAAATGCTTGCATCATGAAGTGCCATGATGGCACCTGGCCCAAATTTTCTACCATGGGTTGGATGGCACCCATAGGTACCTTGCAGATGCCTCAAGCAGCAGAATTTCTTGGTCAAGGATGATGACAGTGCATTCAAGCTTTTTGAATCTTTGGCTGAGAATTCAATGAATGCTGCATCCATGAATCAATTTAACAAGTCCATCCACCTCAAAGCCATCGCTCATAAGGTTCATCTTGAATATGTCAAAGTTGACATGAACCTCATCACTTCAAAATTGGACAAGGTGGACTTGCTTGTTAAGAAGCTGGATGAATTGATTAAAAATCGATCTACCCCATCTAAAGGAGTCACACCTCTTCCTGCATCTACTCCTCGAGCCCATCCATAAAGACATGATTTTGACTCGAGATCCCTCTAGGCCTTCTTCATCAAAGGCTATAGCTTTTTAGGAGCCAATTAACAACCTGGAATTAGTTACAGTTGAACAGGGTTATGCATACAACTCTGATTATGATGTGTATTCTATTGATGATACTACATCAATTGCATCTTCAGCCTATGAAGATGTAAATGTTGTGCAAGGATATGGGTGCAACAACTCGTACTCCAAAACATATAACATTGGATGGGCTCAACACCCCAACTTCTCATGGGGTGGGAACACCAAACCTGCCTATGTTCCCCAACCATACCAGTAGTCCAAACTTCGTGCACTGCAAGCTCCTGCCTATCCCAAATAGCCATATCAAAAGCCCTATTAGCAACAAATTAGACCATCCATGGTGCAGAACTATAGGGAAAACCCTCAACACCCACCACAAAAATTTGACCTTGTGGAAAACTTGCAAAAGACCTTACAACAAATGGATAACAAGTATAGGGCTATCACAGAAACACTGGTGGCATAGCAAAATCAGTTATGTCAAGACAACCAAACTCAAGGAACACTACCATCCCAACCTATGCCAATCCCTAGAAACATTCCTTACGACCCACCTAGACCTAATGGCCCTCAGGAGCTGGTTCATGCTGTATTGCAGGCACTGTCCTATCCCCCAGATTCCTTGCACCTCAAGGTCCATCTGTACCTAACCCTTCTACTCCTCCTTCATCGTATGAGCCACAGGCTAACGTAGTGCAATGACTCTGAGGAGTGGAAAAATTGCAAAAGAGCCCATTCCAAGAAAAAACCCAAGCCAATTAAACCCACCATTAAGGGAATCTAAGCCCTTGGAGGATGAAAGGAACAAGGAAAGAAAAGAAAATGAAGCAATGGCTGACCTGGAAGTTCAAATTCCCGTGCCCTTTCATGAGGCTTTGATGAAAGAGATTAAGAAAAGAAGTAAGGGCACTAGAAACATTGATGAATTGAAGGCCGTGTTTAAGGATGTACAAATACAATTGCCTTTGTTGGATGCTATTGATTACATTCCTACTATAGCCAGATTTTTCAAGGAATACTGTACCCTTAGGTGCCAGTCCAAGAAGGCTGGCAAGGCAGTCTTCTCCCAGCAGGCAAGTGTTGTTATGTTGAGTGATTTACCACCTAAACAAAAGGACTAGGAGCTCCACTAATTTCTTGTAAGTTGCATGTTTCTCCTTTCAATAGGGCCTTTTATACCTAGGTTCATCAATCAACCTAATCCCCATTGCAGTGTATGATCAATTTCAACTTAGGGAATTAAAATCGACTTCTGTTACAATGCAACTAGCGAATCGAACTGTAAAAGTGCCACGGGGAATAGTAGAAAATGTGACCATTAAGGCTAATGGATTCTCTTTCCCTGCAGACATTTTTGTGCTAGACATGGATGTACTGGCTGATTTAAAGGAAGCTCCGATAGTTCTAGGTCATCCATTCTTGGTGACCACTAGGGCAAACATTGATTGTACAATTGCATGTATGGAAATAGCCCTGGGAGAGCATAAATTAAGGATGGATATTTTTTAGGCAACCAAGAACTTTGATTGTGACAAAATAGATGATGAATTTGAGGATGACGATCTGGAATTTGTGCCAACGTTGGGATGCTTTACACTGAATCGATTGGCCATTCACCTAGGATGCCTGATTTTGTGACATTAAAGGAAATTTCAACTGAATTTCTAGTTATAGCCTAGGGAGACTCTAGTGATTACCCTCCACAGGTCACCCCTGATAGTTTAGTGGACCTGGATTCAACATCTCACATGGAACTACCATCATTAACTTGGGTAGGAAATGTGACTACACCATACTATGTCATGGAGGTTGACGACATGGAACCAAGTTCAGAGCAAGGTTGTCTCGTGAGTGCAGCCTCTATGAGACCTTTAGTACCTATCAACTTAGTGACCCCACTTGATTTTCATGAACATCAAGACCATCCCTCAACAACCTCATATCAAGAACCATTCTCCCAGAATATCACTGAACCTTCTCCATCAATGCTAGAACTCAAGCCTCTACTTGATTCATTGAAATATGTGTTCTTGGGTGAACACAAAACTCTTCCTGTGATTGTGAACTCACAACTTACCCAAGAACAAGAAAGATAGCTCATAGAAGTTGGTGAAGAAACCTTCCTCTATAGTTTTATTATTTCGTCGTAGTATAGTATAGAGAGAGGTGATTACCAGTTTAATACAATTTGTTACTCAGAAAATAAAAGAGTTCCCGAGGTCGAACTCAGGGAGCAAGTTGTATTCTAGGGGTACAAGTTTCTTTTACAAAAATAAAGAAAGAGAGAGAGAGAATTTGTTGGCTTTTCTTCTTTTCTCTTTGCTTCTCCTCTTCTTCCTTCTCAGATCTTCTGCTCTCTTCCTTCGTTCTTCTTTCAGCTGTTTCTGCTCTTCCTTTTTCTTCTGCAGAGCGGTCCTATTCTCCTTCTTTTTCTTTCTTTCTTCTATTCCTTTCTTCATATCTTCTTCTCGTGCTCTTCTTCTTTCAGTTCTTCCCTTGTGCTCTTCTTCTTTCAGTTCTTCTTTTCCTTTCTTCAGATCTTCTTCTCGTGCTCTTCTTCTTTCAGTTCTTCCCTTGTGCTCTTCTTCTTTCAGTTCTTCCCTTGGCCTCTTTGTGTTCTCCTCTGCCTCGCCTTCCTTCTGCCTTCTTTGCCTTCAGGACGTCGTCTGATTTTCCAATCAGACGACTTAAACCGCCGCCGCTACAGTGCCGCTCGGTGATCCTCCTTCCTTCAGCCTTTGTCTTCTTCCATGGTTCTTCTTCACCTGTGCCTGCACACTTACACAGCTTGATCAGGGGGAAAAACCTAACTCTACCCTCCCCCGCGTCTCTCTCTCACAGAAGCCACTCTTAGGAAAGCTCTCCCAGAGCTGCCGGGTTGCCGGGTATGGGTCGCGCCCGAGTCCAGGCCCACCGGCATGTGTGGCGGGCGAGGAGTGCAGGTCAGTCTAAGTCGGGTCGGGCCAGGTCCGCGGGGCGTGAGCGCGGACGAGACCGGGTAACCGGGCGGGTGAAGGGGACCTCACCCCGTGTGCTGAGGCAATAAGCCTCCAGCACTTTTTCGCTTTATACCGCTGCGCTCCTTCAGAGCCTTCCGAGGTGGGACTAAATGTCCCACCCCAATTCGCGCCTGCGCGGAGGAAGCAGCTGGTAATCGCAGCTTTACGCGAGGCCTTCGCGCGAGGGATGCGCCTCGTTGCAGCCTAACGCTTTGCCGAAATGCCCCCGCACAGCCTGGGAGCGTGACCTGGGCGCGGTGCACCTGGGACAGCAGGTCGAAGCTGCTTCGCTTCAACAATGGCGGCGACGAGCGCAGGTACCTGCCCACAGAGAAACGGCCTCTCGGCCCAATCAGAAACGCGGATGACCTTCGCCGTGGCACGGCGAAGGTGGTCGGGGGGTGTGCAGGCGGCGGGGCGGAGCCTACGAGCTGCCCTAGGTCGGACTGTGGGTCGGGAGATGGGTTTGTTCGGTGGAGTTGTAGAGGGTGATTTGGGGTAAGTGGAAGGGCGGAGGTTGATCAGGGTGAGGAGGCGGAGGTTCTGCGGTGGTCGGCGAGCCGTGTGGGTTGCTGGAGTGATGGGAGCGGCTCGCCGGAGGATGGCCGGAGGCGGAGAAGGTGAGGGTGATTGGTCGGAATCGAGGGCGACAGTAAATGTTTAAAGTGAGGAAAAGGAAGAGGGGAGGAAGAGGAGGAGTTCTACCTACTTAGCAGGACGAGGAGGGGCCGGAGCGGGCGACAGTCGTATCGACTGTCGCCGGAGAAGAAGATGCCCGGGGGAAGGGGCGGCGGCGAGCAGAGGGCCGGAGGGCGCCAGCTGGGTGCGGCGTGGCGCGGGAAGAGCGAGGGAGAGAAGTCTCTGCTGCTGGTATTGCGGCAGAGCGAAGAGGAGGAGGAGGAAGAACCGCCGGAGCTGTTGGGCGTCTGCCGGAGTGAGAGGAGAGGAAAGTTGGGGGTTTTCTCCGTCAGATCCCAGCTCCCCAGAACGGCAGAGCGACGGGGGTATTTATAGAGGCAGAATCAGAGAGGAGGGCGGAGGGAGACGACGTGTCTCCCTCGCCGGAGGACGCCGGAGATGGAAACCCATACCGTCCGTGCGTTCGCACGGCCGGTATGGTGGGTTGCAGCGACCAGGGGGGTGTTCCTGCGACGGCTGACGACGCAGGGCACCCCCGGTTGACTTGCCAGCCCCTCCCCCTCACCCTGCGCGGCGCCATGCTCCGCGCAAGGTCGCCGGAGCATGGTGCTGGCAGGTTTTGGCAGGAGGGACTTGAATGCAAAGAACGAAGGAGAGTTAGGGGCATAAATGTGAGGGTTCAAAAGTTGAGGGCCAAAAAGTAAATATATGAGGACCAAAGTGCAAAGTTGGTCAAGAAGGTTTCTTCTTAGGCTCAAGTTTTTATACATGACTAATTAGGACCTAAGGAATTTGATGGTGAATTTTATTTCTAGATTAAACCTTGTTTGACCGGTCAATTTATGCAAAAACCCAAATTAAGTTATTAATTGGGCATGGTTCTCAATGTAGGTCAAAATGGGATCTGAAGGCCAAATTGAAGGTTCTAAACCCTATAGATTATTTTTCTATGAATTTTTAGAGGGTTTATTCTATTTTTACTTTGCCTCGAACCTCGTGAATTGAAGTGGGTTTGTTTTAAGGTTACAGATTATCATTTAGTTCCTTGGAATTGCTGTAGCCCTTGTCAGATCATCCCACTTTCCTTCTTATTCGGTTTTCTTGACCTGTGTTTGGACCCTGAATTACCATGTATGCAGATTATACTGGTAAAATTGCATTTTTACCCCTTATGACTTGTTTTCTCCTTAAACTCAGAATTCTCTGAGTTAAGCCTTTCCTTGAGTTATGTAGGAGCTTTTATCCTTTGTATTGGGTCAAAATGAGCTAGTTATGGCTCATGATGAGGTTCTCATCAGAAGTCTTAGAGGAACACATAGCTGCTATTGGGTGGAGCATTTCAGACCTTAAAGGAATTCACCCTTCATATTGCACACATCATATTTACACCGACGAGGGGGAGAAACCTTCTAGACAACCACAAAGAAGACTCAACCCTAACATTCTAGAAGTTGTCAAGAAGGAAATCATTAAGTGGTTAGATGCCGACATCATTTACCCCATTTCTAATAGTCCATGGGTAACCCCATTCAGATAGTACCTAAGAAGGCAGGACTGACTGCTATTAAAATTGAAAGCAGTGAATCCTTCCCCACCAGCACTAGCTCTTCTTGGAGGGTGTGTATAGATTATAGTAAACTTAACTCAGTAACCAAGAATGATAATTTCCCACTATCATTCATAGACCAAATACTGGAAAGACTTGGGGTAGAAGTTTTTCTGTTTTATGGATGGATACTCAGGATACAACCAAGTAGCCATCAGTCTTGAAGACAAAGATAAAACCACATTCACATTACCCTTTAGTACTTTTGCATTTAAGAGAATGCCATTTGGATTCTATAACGCTCGAGGAACATTCCAACATTGCATGATGGCTATTTTTTAGATATGATAGGGGATTACATTCAGGTCGTTATGGATGATTTCTCCATATTTGGAGATGGTTTCTCAACCTGTCTGGCACATCTAACAAAGAGCTTGAGAAGGTGTATAGATGTGAACCTAGTACTCGCATGGGAGAAGAGGCATTGTATGGTTCAAGATGGAATAGTGCTAGGTCACAAGATTTTGGAGAAAGGATTGGAAGTCGATCGAGCAAAATCAAATGTAATTTCCACGCTACCACCGCCAGCCTCGGTCTGATAAATTAGGTTGTTTTTTATACATGTCGGGTTTTACAAACGCTTCATAGAAGATTTTTCCAAGATAGCCAGATCCTTGACCAGACTCCTATTAAATGATGTCCCATTTGAATTCTATAAGGATTGTCTTGAATGCTACACTATTCTTAGAAATGCTATCTCTGACTCTCCTATCCTCCAACCCTTGGATTGGTCCCTTGATTTTGAAATTGTGTGACACCTCTAACTATGTAGTAGGGGCAATTTTGGGACAAAGAAGAGACAAGAGACCCCACGTCATTTATTATGCCAGCAAAATGCTGAATGAAGCTCAGAATAAATATATCATCACTGAAAAAGGACTGCTAGCTATTATTTTTGGGTTGGGGAAGTTTATATCATATCTCCTGGGGTCTAAAGTGATTATCTATACTGACCATTCTACCCTCCGACATTTATTGGCCAAGAAGGATGCCAAACCACATCTCATTAGTTGGATCCTTCCGCTCCAAGAATTTTACATTGAAATTAGGGATAAAGTTGAAGCTCAAAATGTGGTTGCTGACCATCTTTTTAGATTGGACCCAAATTTCATTCCTTCTCTGCTAATTAATGAAAAGTTTCCTGATGAATGCATATTGAATATTAATTCACCTGAGCTTCCCTGGTTCGCAAACATTGTGAATTACTTGGCCTATGGAAAAATACCTCATGACATGACAAAGGACTAGAAGCTCAAATTCCTTACTGAAGCCAAATATTACTTTTGGGATGACCCATTGCTATTTTGATTAGGGTTAGACCAGATCATCAGAAGGTGTGTTCCTGATTCGGAAACAAAAAGTATTCTATCTTTCTGCCACAGTGAAGCCTGTGGAGGCCATTTTTTAGGATGGAAAACTACTGTAAAAGTTTTGCAGTCAGGATTCTTTTGGCCATCTTTGTTTAAGGACACACATAGTTTTGCCTATGCTTGCATGCGATGCCAAACATTAGGAACCATGACTAAAAGGGACATGATGCCCCTTCAACCAATCTTGGTTGTGGAAATCTTTGATGTTTGGGGAATCAATTTTATGGGCCCTTTCTTAAACTCTTATGGCTTCGAATATATTCTTTTAGCTGTAGACTATGTCTCCAAATTGGTCGAAGCTATCTCGACAAGACACTGATCACAAAATTGTTATACGCTTTGTTCGAGAAAACATCTTTGCCATATTCGATATTCCTCGTGCCATGATTAGGGATGGGGGAAGTCATTTTATGCATGCCCATTTCAAATCTCTTTTGAAAAAGTATGGGATAAACCACAATATTTCTACCCCATACCATCCACAAACAAATGGGCAAGAGAAGGTCTTAGATAGACAAATCAAGGAAATTGTACGAAAAATAGTGCGACCCGATATAAAAGAATTGTCCGAAAGGTTAATTGACATGCTTTGGGCTTACCAAACCCTTACAAGGCTCCCTTGGGGATGTCACCATATCGATTGATTTATGGGAAGCCTTGACATTTGCCAGTGGAAATAGAACACCAATCTTTTTGGGTAGTAAAGAAATGTAACTTAGACATGGAAGAAGGAAGTCAGCATAGAAAATTGCAATTAGAAGAATTGGAAGAGATTAGAAGGGAGGCTTATGAAAATGCTAGGATTTACAAAGATAAATTAAAAGCCTTCCACAATAAGAACATTCGAAGAAAGTAGTTTGAGCCAAACTAGGTAGTTTGGCTATTCGACACTAGACTTAAACTATTCCTAGGAAAATTGAAATCAAAGTGGTCTGGACCTTATCATGTTGTGACCCCTTATGCAATGGGTTTGTCCAGATCCAAGATTCCAAGGCTGGGCATGTATTCACTGTCAATGGGCAAAGATTGAAGCTTGTTATCGCTCAAGAACCCTCACCTTCTGATGAAATAATTGATTTAACTAAAGGTTGGTATATTGAATTTCTACCCAGTTGGGGGCGTTAACTTTAGGCCTTATTGGGAGGCAACCAACACACCTGTAAATACTCTATCTTTCTTTTATTCTCTAGGTTTTAGAAGCACTTAACAGTACATCAAACTCAAGTGCTATCTATCCCTCTATATCTCTGTTTTAAATTTTGCATAAGGATATGCTCATATTTAGGCATGGGGGGGTGGGTAGAGAAAAATTAATATTCTACCAATATATAGAGTTCTATCATTTCTTTCAAAATAGTTGAAAATTAAAAAAATAGAAAAATGAAAAAAATGAATAAAAAATTCCTTCCATTTTTAAGTTTTGTATAGAATTACTTGCAAAAGAAAGAAAAAAAATTGAAAAATGATGGAAAATGAAAAAAAATGTGTGTTTTCATTATACAAAGTTATCTACAAAAAGGCAAAAAATTGCATATTTACAAAAACAACAAAAAGAAATCAATTGAGTCAAGTTAAGACCAATTGATATTAAGAAGTCACCAACCTTGAGAAATAATACAATTAGGGTTTTGTCGTTTAGACTCTTCAAGTCTAGCGACTTAATTAACCCAGGTGTTCTCTATGATGTGGATTTGTTCCTAAGACCTTGCCACCTTAAATAAACTTGAAACTACCAATAAATTAGGATGATAAGTACACGGCTTATCAACCTACCATCTACTTTGGAACTCTTAAAAGTCTAAGTGTCTACACACAAATTGCACTGACTCATTATAAGGTAGCTATAATGGGAACTAGAGCGTCATTAAACATACAGGAGTAGTATGACTGGCAAGTTGTCATGAGTTTGACACCCCATTGGCTGGTTGTCTAGAGCCCAGCTACTAGATCTATCTCTTGACCATTGCCTTTAGGTATATCTCAAACTAAGGAAGCCACCTACTAAGAGAAAAATTAGAAACACCAAAAAAATGATATATGAAGAAAATATGCGTAGCAAAAAAATGATAATTGTGAAAAAAAATGAAATTAGAAAAAAGTAACAATAGAAGGAAATTAGTATATACGAATGATAAGAAAAAAGTTAACATAGCCAAACCTGCGCATAGGGATGGCTAGCAAATTTTCGTGGGTTTGATGCCCCATTGGCCATTTATCCAAAGCCCAACCCTCACTTTCTTACCATAAATAAGGTGAAGTAGAGAAGTAGAAAATAAACACACCTATGCAAAAGTAGTAGGGAGATGCTACATGGTCGAAAAGATAAACCTAAGGGCAACATTTTCTTTCAATAAGGTCAATTGGAGTTGAAGGCTATTTAGAATCCGTTATGTCCACCTTCCAATGAGTCACACTTTCACTAATTGACACTTAGTTCTTTCGAGTCTTTTAAATCTTATGTGGATTGGGTAGTTGAAGAAAGTTACTCTGAAACCCTAAACAAAAAGCAAAGAAAAAATTATATTTTGAGAAAAAAAGAGAGAAGGTGGGAAAAAATTATAAATAAGGCAAGGAATTGGGGGTTTGCATTTTGGTAGGCAACTAAGTACTATTTAGTCTCTGAAGATGTAAACCTAGGTATTAGTTCTCAAGGATGGTGACAACTAAATATTTTGAAGTCCAATTCTTGAATCAATATGTTTCTAAATAAAGCCCAAAAAAAAGAAAAGAAAAAAAAAAGGTCTTAATCAATCATGCATTTAATTGCTAGGGACTAGCAAGATTTAGGTATGGGGGTATGATTGCATAGCAATCATGGGTCCTGATTTGACTAAATTAAGCTAATAATCTACCTCACATCTTGTAAATAGAGCATACATTGCATCCATACTTGCGTCTGTACATCCTTAGCCTAATTCTATCATATTATGGTCCATTGAGTAATACTATCAATTCATCCATGTAGGACCATAGTTAAGGAGCAATATTAGAGCTTAAGGATATAGGAGAACCATCTCTACAAGCCAGGAGCAAGGAAGCAGCTGTGAAGAGAAGTAGAGTAGCAAACCCATGCAAACCTATGCCATCCTATCCACATCCAACTAACCCAACCACACAAACCCATGCACACACACACTTGTGCACACACATAAATTATGAATTACATGTTATTCGTACTCTTATAAACAATTTTACACATGCATAATACTTGTGCATAATTTTATATATTATAGCTATTTATATTTCTTCTATTTTATTTACACATATCTGGACCTAGTAGTAGCTATTATATAATGGTATTTAATTTATTTTCTCTAGGACCACTCTACTACACAATAGCCCACACAATTAGAGAGCCAAAACATCTACTAATCTAAACCAACCTAACCCCACTTACTTAGCCCTTACCACTAATTAGACCCCACCTAATCCCCACCTAGCCCCACCCACTTCCAACGCCACCTATAGCCTTATCCATTGGCTTGACCACCATTTGACTACACCCTCACCTTCTTTTGCACCTTAGTATAGAACCTTCTATTCTTAAGTTGCACCCTAAAGTAGCCCTTTTCAACCTACACCATAGGAACACCATACCCAACCCAACACTCTATAAAAAGACCTCCCATGTAGAGTGCATGCCCTCCCCCTCCCCACCCCCCTCCCTCCTCCACTCTCATGCAAACTACTCCTTTCCTTATGAGCTCCATGGTTAAGCTCTCAAACTTTGGCTAAAGGGTAGCTTGTGCTCACTTGGACTTGATTTTCTAGGTGAAGAAGAGGTAGGCTTCAAGCCAAGTATCCACCTCCTCCTCCAATAGTCCTTGTGCCCCCATTAGAAGGAACACCATCTTCTTCCTCCTCTTTTTTATTTTCTTTATTACCTTAGTATTTTTCTTACTTGCTATTTGCTTTACTTGCATCTTAGTTAGTTGATCTTTATATTTCTTACTTTTTAAATTCCTTGCTAGTAAAGTAGATTTCATTTTCAAGCATTTTAATACTTGCTTTTTCCTTTGCTTTATTTGCTTTTCATGTTGCACACACACTCTTACTCACTTCCACCTTACACACCACCACTCACACCACCATTCACACACACACTACCATCACTCACTCACTCTAGACACCAAGCACACCCTACACCCGCATCACACACGCCACCACTACACACCCACACTAGCACTCTAGTTCACTCTCTCTCACACACACACACTCCCATTACCACCACCTACATGACCAACTCCTACTCCTACTACCACCAACACAACCATTAGATCCTTAGGAACATGGCTGTCCCCTCTTCCTAGTATAGAGCTTGCCAAATGGACTTAATTGAGAACACCAATATAGAACAAACCTTTGTCACCACCAAATATAGGATCTTCATTTCCATCTCCCTAGCCTTTTCCATGGTCATTACCACCTACATTAGGACTAATGAGAACATTATCACCCACATCATTGAGCCACTACACATCAACCACCTTAAGGAGCTTGAGCATGTCATCCTTGATTAGATTGCCTTGTTCCTAATCCTTATCACCCCTTTCGTTACCACCACCTCAACCTTTGTCCCATCACCATTTTGGATCGCATTCCTTCAAGAGAGACCTCAAGAAACCACTCACCAAGTTGATCTTGTTATCTCCATTTATCGAGTGTTGTAGTGAGTGAAGAGTGCTTTGTAATTATCTATCTTTTAAGAGCTTTGTATAAGTGGATCTTTCCACACCTAAGTGTAATGAGTTGTTTTCTTTCTAATGTGTGTTTCATGTTGTAGTATGTTTTTCTGAAATACAATTTTAAGTTAGTTTGTTCACTTGTGTGTCTTTTTATTCTATTATCAAAGAAAAGAAAATAAAAAAAGAGTATTGTTGTTAAAGTACTTTTGTCGTTATTTAGTTGGCCCTTGTGAATATATCGTCACTTGTTTTTACTTTAACGAAAATACCAAGAAAATATATATTTATCAAAAAGAAAAAAAACACTATGCCTATTGCATAGTCATGGTCACTCTCCTTACTCCCTACTAACACCCCTCATAGCCATTTCCCTCACATATTGCAAAACATCCACGGCATGTATTATTTAGTAACCATAATCACGTTCCCCGATAGTGTTTCGCAAACTTAATTTTCTTTCCACTTTTTGATCAAGCCAAAAATCACAAAAAAATTAGGTGTTAGCTAGTCTTAGATTTCATTTATTTTTACTAGAAAAGAAGAGAAAAAATCGAAAAGATAAAAATCACAAAAATAGAATAAAAGAACTCACTTAAGGCATACAAGGTCCAAGTTCTATCTAAGCCTCCTCGTGGGATCGATCAGAACTCCATCAAGTTAATCCATTTTGAGTTCTGTAAAAAAAAAATTATGTGTATCAGTGCTAAAGGTAAAATGAGCTACAACAATGTGTTTTTGAAAATGCATAAATTCGCATATTTAACTCTGCCTAGTAAGCACCATTACAATTCTCGTGCATTTTATTTGAACTAGATTGCATGAGTTTGGAGATTGATTCTTTTGCTTCTATTTTCCGAGCTAAAAGTTTTATACAAATACAAATAATGGTATTTGCACATTTAGCTTTCTCCCGGTGAACGACCTCAGACTCACAAATTTGAGATTTATAAATTTAAAATTGATACGCTCTCTTGCACACTATACTGCAACATTTTAAATTTGCATTTTTATCCAATCACGCTCGGAGCAAGTTGTACACATCATCAATTTCTTCTTCATCCCAAATAGGTCTTTGATCCTATAAAGTTGGTTGGAAATTAGGCTTTGAACCTGCATAAAAAATGTGTCAAATATCAAGTCCTTCAGAGGAGCGTTACAAGGCTGATCATCAGTTGGGCTTTCATACTTAGGCCTGTCGAAACTTTGTTCCTCAGAATAGAAGATCGTGTCATTTGAGTTGCAATCAAGATTATGTCCTTGACAAGAATATCTTCCTCAATTGATATATGGTTTTGAAATAATTCAAGTCTAAGTGGTTCATCATTTTCTACCCCATAACAATCTGTTGTCTCTGATGCAAAATCTTCGTCACCTGACACTTGATATAAATCATACTCGAAGACCTTTTTCCTATTAATGCTAGAATCCTTAGGTGGTGAACCCTCATTGTTCCCAAGTTCGGGTGAATGGCTTAAAGGTTTCTCAATGACAGGCTTGGGGGTAGGAATCAGTGGTGAGTGAAGGGTTTGAGTGGACTAGGGTGTAGCCACTTCAGGGTCCCTTGGGTCACCTAGACTAGCTTAGACCCACCGCTCCATGTATAAAATCTCAACAAGTTTGGTACTTTCACGGGTCAGTCTAGCTATAGATTGTACTTCCTTGAGAGATGCTGGTCGTGCATGTTTCACGTGTTAGAAATTGGGGTTACAAGTAACCCGTCGTCGTAGTCGGAAAACACGTCGATTAGATAAAATTTATACTGAAACTCCAAGGGAGTCCCGGGTCGAACACAGGGAGGCGACGTTTACTTTATGTGAAAATTGCGCTTTGTTTTGTTTCTTTTTGGTATTTTAGGGTTTTGATATTTTTTTGTATTTTTGAAATAAAAGAAATCAAACAAACGTATCACAAGATAGAGATTTGGAACAAATCTGATATATATTACTTCTAATGTCAATTACAAGAAACTATGAAAGCATATAAAGAGAGGGAGGTGAGAGGAAATGTCCCGAATTGGCTGTTCGGCGAGACGACGGTGCCTGGCGGAAGCTCGGATGAAGGAGAGGAGTGGGACGATGGAGGTGAGATGCTGGAGGACGTCGGGTTGAGGAATGCTTTGGCATAGCTTCGGAATGGAGGTGAGAAGATGGAGTTGTTCTGCTACCAGAATGGAGGTGAGAGGATGGCTCCAAGGTGACCTATGAAGGGAGATGGGAAGTTGGAGGAGTATTTGGTGGGGCAGAGGTTCGCTACACTAATAGGCACCTTGGGAGCTTGAGAACAAGCTCTAATGGAGCGTTGGTAGGCTTGCTAGAGCTTGGGAGTAGGTGGGAGTAGAGTAGGTAGAGATGGCTTGGAAGGGAGGGGGTGTTGGTCCTTTTATAGTGGAGGAGGAGAGGCAAAAATCATATCTGGGTCTTTACTGATGTCCACAAATGTCGTTGCAGCTGTCGCTGAAGTCCTCCCTTCAATTGCTCTCGCTGGCGCGCACAGGCCTTTAGTGACGTCCATAAACGTCACTGCAGCTGTCGCTGAAGATCCGCCTTTCAAATCCTCTTGCTGGCATGTACAGACCATTAGTGACAGTTGCAAGCATCACTAAAGGTGCATCGCTGAAGATCCGTGCCCGCCCCACTCGCACCTGCCTCGCTGACGCTGCGCGCTTCATGTGCCCTGCTCCTCGCACCTTGCGCGTGCGCGTGGCATGCGCTACGCTGCTACCGCGCGCATTGCGCTGTGTACGGCCGCAGCTGTTCATGTGAGCTTCTACTATTGGCTGGCATTGGGTGGCCTGGATGGCGCCATGTGGCGGCACTTGGGCCGTCCATTCTTCTTTCTTTTGTAGAGGGTGCCATGGTGCTCAGATCGGGATGATTCTCACGATGCCGAACTGCGATCGTCGCTTCGGATCCATCCATACAGTTGGATTTTCCATCCAAAACATGTATGGATGTCGCATTGCCCCCTGGCCATTGATCTTCCTTGGGCTTCATGTGATGTTACGAGACTCTGATCTAGACGATTTCAGAGGCGTTAGACTCCGATCGTTGTATTAATTAGATCCATACGGTCCGATCGTCCATCCGAGGCCCTGAAATAAATCCTCTCCTCTCTTGACCATAAAAAGAACCTAATTAACCCAAAATATATACAACTACTCTAAATGCACAATGATGCATGTTATGCAATATTTATAACATGAAATGCAAATCTAAGCCTAGGAACATGCATGAATAGGCATTTTAACCTAAATAGATGTGTCTATATCATACCCCCATGCCTATCTTTTGCTAGTCCCTAGCAAAATTAAACTACATGCTATGTGTAAAATCAAAATTAGGATTAGATCTCTTAGGCCTAAGTCGTTTATTAACAATAGAAAATTTCAACTAAGGTCTTAAACCATGGAGACTCAACAGTACCTGAGTGTCTGCCAGAATGCAGACCTCCCAAGTCCTCTCCTTAATTGAAAAGGGAAGATACATTTTTTTTAATTTTTCTTCTTTTCTAATTTTTTTGTACTTTTGGAGTTTGAGAGTTCCGGGATAACTTTTTACGGCTAACCGACCTGCCCAAGACTCGAAAAGGACTCTAAGTACTAACCATCTTTGTGAAAATGTGATAGACTCACAAAATGGCCGTTAAGATGGACTTCGGGTTTCTACGACCCTAGGTGACCTTGCCTAAAGGTTTATCTTTCCGATCGGTAGCTTTCTCCCTACTTCTTTTATTTATGGGGTCAACAGAAGGGCGAACCTAGTGTATGTCTCCCCGATTTATTTTACTTCCCTGCTTTTTCCCTACGTGTTTTGGTAATTATTGTGCATTTTTATGAGCTGGGCTCTGGACAACCGACCAATGGGCTGTTACCCATGACCACTTGCCAGCCATACTCGTGCGGTGAAGTGTGGCTTTATTATTTTCTTTTTTTATTTTCTCCTTTTTCTATTTTTTTTTTTTAAGTAGGTGGCTTCCCTGATCTAAGATTTACCTAAAGGTAGTATAATGAAAATGGTCTTGTGGCTGGGCTCTGGACAACTGGCCGATGAGCTGTTACCACCGACAACTTGCCAGCTATGCCACCCAAGTCGATCTATTAGCTACCCAATTTCCATAAAAATTGTCGAAAAGTGAGTCAGTGCAAAAAAATGTGTGTAGATCTTAGGCTTAAAGTCCCCCCAAATCAGAGGGTGGGTTGATAAGTAGCATACTTATCATCCCAAATCATTTACCAAATTAAAATAAATTTTAATTGGTGAGGACTCGAGACTAAATCCACATTCGAGTGAACACCTGGGCTAATTAAGCCCGAAGACCTGAAGAGTCTAAGTGTTTAGGTCTTCTCGTATCATTTCCTAAAGTTAATAACTTCCAAATGCCTAAGTTCTTTTTTCCTAATTTCTTTCTTTTTTTTAATTTTTTTTTTAAATTTTCAAATATTTTTTTTTATTTTATAAGAAACTAAAAGAAATTCTACAGAGTTAACATAATGATTTCAGGAATTGATTATCCACCCCTCCTTGCCTAAATGATGCAATGTCCTCATTATAAAAATAAAGACATGAAAAGGGCAAAGTAAACAGAACATCACCTGAGTGTTGTGAAAATCCGGTCAGCTCCGTAGAGAGAAGAGTGTATACACACGTGCTAAGTTTAATGCCTTTAGCTAGGCATAACATACATACAAAGAAGAAATTGAGAATTCACAAGTGCGGGTGAGAATCAAAATCAAAAACTTGATCCTGAAACCCGTCCACAGAAGATGTCCACAGATGTGGATGAGATTATGGTGCAGACCCATGCCCCAGGGTCTAGTGGTTCTCAAGTTCTGGATGAAAATCACCCAGAACCGAAGGTTGCTGTGTTTGCGGGGTCGGGCCTACAGTTTAATGGTGTGCAACCCAAGACCAAAGTGTCGTACAACGAGCAAAGATGGTTCAATAGGTGTGGTTGTCCACTTAACGTCTAGCTCAGAAAAATAATTAGTTATTTTGAGCTTGGGTTGTACGTGAAAGATATCGTAACGGTCCTGGTAGAAAGTAGGTGGTTTTAGGTCAATAGGTACCCTTAGATCCAAAATCAAACTTCCCTCAGAATTAGCCTCCCAAATCTTTATTTCAACAATTCTATCCTCCAACATCAAGGGCTCAGGCTTCGGGACCTCTATCATATTATTCATCCCATATGAATCTCCCAAGTCCAGAAATCGTGGCTGAATCAAGATTGACTTGGGCATAAAGATCTCAGAAGTCAGCTCTTCGGGGTGCAGATGAGGACTGGGGTCACTGATTGAATCATCAAGATTCGGATCCTCCAAGTTAACCCCAACCGAATTCAAATCTTCAATGAATGGGCTATCAAATGGTTCATCAGATTCCTCATGCCCGTTTGTCTCACTAAAATCATTTTCCTTATGTTCAAGTGAGACTTCACCTAAGGATTCTTCACCCTCAGAGTCAAAGAATTGATGATCCTCATTTATATGTCTCAAAATCATAAATCATTTCATGATCTAAGGAGACATAATTTTCTTCATTTCCTGACTTGGGGATCTCGGGAGAATCAATCGGTTCATCCTCAAATGGTTGCTCTAGCCCATCCTGGTCATCCCCTGTCTCAGAAAATGTATCCCCCCTGACAGGCGCCTGTGTGGGTTCAGACATTAGCTCTCCTGAAGGGGATTCATCTTGAGAATCATCCTAAGATTTGACTAGTGCAACCACAAATTTTATCCTCAACCTCGACAATTTCCCAAGAAGAAACTCACCCAAGTCCCTATCCCTAACATTTTGGAGCAAATCTAATTGAGAACTATTAAGTTCATCAATCAATTTGATCATAGGCTTCAGTGCTTCAGTGCATGGTGTTGGCTGGGCTTCTAAAGATTGTATGGTGTTCCTCAAATTAACCAACACCCTATCCTGGATCTGGTTCACCTGAACCGACTGGTTCTGTTCAGGTTTGGGTGGGTTTAGGTTAAATCTAGGGGAGTCAAGATGTGGAGGTTCTCGGGTCCCTCCCTAAAAGTAGGTCATTCTAGGTTGTTCAAAGGATGGTGGCGACCTATATTCAGTGGTATACTGGGGAGGGTAGTGATAAACACCAGTTTATCATCATTTTTATGCTTTAAAACTAACCTAGCTCTTAGGATTTTACTCCGCAAACGGGTTTTTGGGCTGCATTTAGGCATAAATTAGGATAGGCATGCATTGCATTTTTTATTGTTGTTTTAATGTGTTTTTGTGAGTGTTAGGGATGTACAGATTCACAGATCCCTAAAACCCTAGCACTCAAAAAGGCAATTGGTGAAGGAGAAGCCCAGACTAGTTGGAACCCAGCTTGATCCAGCTCACCATAGCTGGAACCTAGCTTACTTGAACTAGGGTTAGCTCATCCCAGCTCCATTCAGCTAATCTCAGCTGGATGGCAGCTCAAGAGAGTTCACCTTAGCTCACCTTAGCTCAAGTCAGCTCAGATCCAGCTCAACTTAGCTGAGTTTAGCTCACCTCAGCTCCCACTAGTTCACAGGGAGCTCTAGCTAGCTCAGCTGAGTTGACAGGAGTTCACCCCAGCTCAGATCCAGCTACATCCAGCTCCACTCAACTCCAGCCAGCTGAAGAAGAATTCATCTCAGCTCAGGAAGCTCAAGTCCAGCTCCCGGGGATTCAGCTTAGCTCATCTCAGTTGAGCTAAGCTACCTTAGCTGCCTCAACCAGCTTGATTCTCCCCGATAGCACCAGACCTAGCTCACCTCAGCTCATTTTGGTAGAAGCTAGCTCACTTTAGCTTGGCTTAGCAACTAGCAAAGAACTAGCAAGCTAAGCCAGCTAGAGTAGCCCCATGCCAGCCTCTTCAGCAGCAGCCAGCTCCAGCTCCAACTCCAGACTTCTTCTCCTCAGCTCCTTCCTCTAAACCCTAGCTCCATTACCTTCTCCTCTACTCCTCCATTAGCTAAGCTAGCTTAGCTTAGCTTAGCTTAGCTTAGCTTAGCTATGCTCCAACTTCCTTGGCTTATACCACCCCAAAAACCCACCTACCAACTCCACCCAACTAGCTCCACCTAAGCCCCACATAAGCTAACCTACTTGGCACCAACCTAACCTACCCACCACCTCCAAAAGACACCTAAAAGTGGCGCCAAAAACTACCCATAACCACCCCTTAATGGCGCCACTTTTCCCTCCAAAATCTCCCCTCATCTCCACCACACAATCTCCCTTGAACCCATCTCCACCATCCACCTAACCCCCCTTCTAGAAGACCCCATGTTGGCGCCAACATGGTGGTGTCTCTCCACCACCAAAAGACACCAACACCACCATAACTACCCCCTTTAACACCTCTTGGGTTGGCGCCAACTCTCCTTAGCCATAGGATCACCAACCACCTCCATTCTTCCATCCTAGCCCTCCATTTCAAGGGGCACCTTAACCCCCCATCCTACCCTATAAAAAGACCACTACCCACCACCATTCAAGCCATCCTTGGCTAGCCATTTCACTCTCATATTCCACCAAGAATCCCACGTCCAAGAGAGAAGAAGAAGAAGAAGATTAAGGGGATATTCTGTCCCCTTGGTGCCTTCCCCTCTTCCCTTCTCTCTTGGGTCACGCCAGCCAAAGGAGAAGCCAGGCAAGGAAGATCTTGGAGGAGATCTTGAAGGTGGTCACGCCACCTTGGAGGAGTTTTAAGGGTGGTGCACGCCCACCCCTTTGGAGAGAGCATTAAAGGTGGTAGCTTCCACCTTGGAGGAGCTCTCAAGGAAGGAGAAGAAGGAGGCCCTCTTTTCAAGCCAAGGAGCAGCTAGGCTTGGAGCAAGAAGACAACCTTCTTCACCATTGTTACAAGAGGATTTGTGTTTCTTTTCTTGCTTTTAAATTGTTCAATTCTAGTAGAAGCTTTCCTCTACTTGTCCTTGAAAAGAACACTAATTCTACTCAATCAAAAATTGCCTTCTTTTAAGCTTTTTATTGCAGTTGTTTGTTTTGGTTCTAGCACTTATTTCACCTCTTCTTCCTAATTACCCTAGGCCTACACTTGCCTAGAGTGAGCTTAGGAAGAAGATATTTCTATCTTTTAGATTTTTAATCATTTGTAGGTGTTAGTTCTTTTCGCTACAATCTGCCGTTTGCCCTCGTCTTTTCAAAATACAAAAAAAATTACATATTGAAAAATATTAAAAAGAAAGTTGAGATTGTATTCCAAGCAAGAGAATCATTATTGCAATTTTTGCCTCCTTGGACGACCCTAGATACTCCCCTATCTAGGATATAAATTTTAAAAGCGAAAGCGGATTCGCGTGTTACAACGACGTAAAAAAACTGCTTTTACAAATCACGCGTATTTCGCTATCAGGTCGGTGTTATAATCATGATATCCTTACTGATTGTAGATCGGGTTGGTTTGGTCATCAAAGGATGGAGATCCATAATCATTATAGCTCTGGGAAGGATAATAATCATAGTCTTGTCGTCCAGGGTTAAGCCCTGGACCCTGAGGTCCGGATTCATATCCCCAATCAAAGTCATCCTGGCTAGTGGATGGGTAATTACAAGTCAAGTCGGGATGGTAATCATCTTGGGGATAAGTGGTGGTAGGAGGATAGGATGTGAAATGTGTGTAGGATGTGGAAGGGTACATGGTGAAGTAAGGAGGGAAATCAGAAGAGAAAGGAGCCCTGCAATACAAAAATACAAGCCTGCCCTTAGTTTGGGTAGCCTAAAGGTCTACAGACTCTCAGAATCCGTCCTAAGATTATAGATGATTTACTCTACTTATGTCTAGGCAATCCAACCAGTTAGAAGGAGGGACTGGGGAGAAGGTTCTTCCTTTGGCTTGTGCCTCCGGTTTCTAGTGTACCCCCCAGCCGCGGTCGTTCGACGCTACTCCCCTAGCTAGACATCAAATTGACTAGTATAAGTAGGTTAATCGTGAACAATCTCAATCTGGATCTCGACGAGCGAATTAGTCCTTAGGGCCAACGTCTAATCAATTTTAGTTAGGCTTGGGACAATGGTGCTTCAGGAATGTGATGGGCCCTTTAGATGGGTTGTGCCCTTAATGATCAGTTAAAATGTGTGTATGTGCACAACCTGGGTTTGCAAACAAGGTTATTTGATGATGTGTCTTTTAGAGTTCAACCTTGTTTAGTAACTTTTAGGGTTTAATCTTAGGTATATTCAATCAAGTTTAAGAAAACACTCCAAGTTTTGCAAGCACTGGTGATGATATATTCCTTTAGAAATCAAAGAAACAAATGTGGAGTGCCTGGTTCAGCCCTAAGAATCAACCCAAGGTGGCAAGCTACTTGATGAATCGCTTTTATCTTAAGTGGTGCGGCCTAAACAATTCAATCAATTGGCTTATTGCGCCACTTAGTTAGGGCACACAGAAATTTTTGACCTATTCAGATTTCTACTCACTTATTTGTGTGTTGAATTAAGTGTACCGGGTCCACAGGTCAGATCCCGGTTAAGTGGTAGAATCAATCTGATTGTGCGCCTTAGGGTGAGAAGTTGTGGGTGTTAAGTGTGTAGCTTACAGAAAATCCCACAATTAGATAGCACTTTTTTTTATTTTTTTATTTTTATTTATGTGGATGGCGAAGTGAGTGGAGGTGGCAAACAAACAACCAAATCTATCCTAGGGTTCATAAAAAGCACCTAAGTTGATTTAGGTTTGAGTTATTTGGTTATGGAATGAAAACTAAGGTGGGGGTGGTGTGGGGGACACTTACAAAACACTCTACCCACACTTTACTCCAGTCTACTGCACTTGGATCTCCATGCTAGGATACTTGCAAGACAATAGGTCAAAGACAAGTAGGGTTAATGCTATGTAAATGCAAAGAAACGCAATAAACAGTAAAGTAAATTCCATTGCCTCCCTGGTAACGACGCCAAAATGGTCGTGCATATTTCGCGTGTTAGAAATCGGGGTTACAAGTAACCCATTGTTGTAGTTGCAAAACATGTTGATCAGATGAAATTTATACCAAAACTCCAAGGGAGTCCTGGGTCGAACACAGGGAGGCGACGTTTACTTTACGTGAGAATCGCACTTCGTTTCATTTCTTTTTGGTATTTTAGGGTTTTGATATTTTTTTTGTATTTTTGAAATAAAGGAAATCAAGCAAACGTATCACAAGATAGAGATCTGGAACAAATCTGATATATGTTACTTCTAATGTCAATTACAAGAAACTATGAAAGCATATAAAGAGAGGGAGGTGAGAGGAAATCTCCCGAATCGGCTGTTTGGCAAGACGACGGTGCCCGGCAGAAGCTCGGACGAAGGAGGTGAGAGCGAGATGATGGAGGTGAGATGCTGGAGGACGTCGGGTTGAGGAAAGCTTCAGCATAGCTCCGGAATGGAGGTGAGAAGACGGAGTTGATCTACTACCGGAATGGAGGTAAGAGGATGGCTCCACGGTGACCTATGAAGGGAGATGGGAAGTTGGAGGAGTATTTGGTGGGGCCGAGGTTCGCTACACTAATAGGCACCTTGGGAGCTTGAGAACAAGCTCTAATGGAGCGTTGGTAGGCTTGCTAGAGATTGGGAGTAGGTGGGAGTAGAGTAGGTAGAGATGGTTTTGAAGGGAGGGGGTGCAGGTCCTTTTATAGTGGAGGAGAGGCAAAAATCGTATCTGGGTCTTTACTGACGTCCACAAACGTCGCTGCAGCTGTCGCTGAAATCCGCCCTTCAAGTGCTCTCGTTGGCACGCATGGGCCTTTAGTGACGTCCATAAACGTCACTGCAGCTGTCGCTGAAGATCGACCTTTCAAATCCTCTTGCTGGTGTGCGCAGACCATTAGTGACAGCTGCAAGCATCACTAAAGGTGCGTCGCTGAAGATCCACGCCTACCCCGCTCGCACCCGCCCCGCTGGCACTGTGCACTTCACGCGCCCTTGCTCCCTGCGCCTTGCGCGCGTGCGGCATGCGCTGCGCTGCTGCCGCGCGCGGTGCGCTGGGTGCAGCCGCGGCTGTGCACGTGTGCTGTTGCTACTGGCTGGCGTTGGGCGGCTTGGATGGTGCCACGTGGCGGCACCTGGGCCGTCCATTCTTCTTTCTTTTGTAGAGGGTGCCACGGTGCTCAGATCAGGATAATTCCCACGATGCCGGACTGCGATCGTTGCTCTGGATCCATCCGTACGATCGGATTTTCCATCCAAAACCCATATGGATGTCGCATTGCCCCCTGGCTGTTGATCTTCCTCGGGCTTCATGTGATGTTACGGGACTCCGATCTGGATGATTTCAAAGGCGTTAGACTCCAATTGTCATATTAATCAGATCCGTACGGTCCGATTATCCATCCGAGGCCCTGAAATAAATCCTCTCCTCTCCTGACCATAAAAAGAACCTAATTAACCCAAAGTATATACAACTACTCTAAATGCACAATGATGCATGTTATGCAATATTTATAACATGAAATGCAAATCTAAGCTTAGGAACATGAATGAATAGGCATTTTAACCTAAATAGATGTGTCTATATCAGATGCCATTAAGGAAAACTATTCTTCCCCACCAAAAGGGACAGAAATAACAGGAGTACTCCTCTTCAGCATTGGGGTAGGCAAGTCATTGACAACCTCATTCACAGCATTAACAAGGACCTCTACATTAGTAATTTGTTGTCCAAACTTGGCTGTTGTCGGTTATGCCAGAGAAGGAAAAGGAGTCCTTACTGTAGGAGTATGCAAAGCACAAGAAGATAAATGGTAACCATTCTTAAAGCACATAGAGCAACAGAGAGGGACACAGTCAAATGCAATCTTTTGTTTAATGCGATCAAAACCATCAATAATAAATGCAAAGTATTTTCTATCTGCATGAAAATCAAGTTCCATGCAAACTTAAGGATAAGAAGGGTGAAATCCTTGAACTATGCAAGAATCGAGAAAGATAGGGTGTCCTATCTGGTATGCAATTGAGAGAAAAGCATTTGGATGAAGAAGATGCAGGTTTAAACTTGAAAATCCCACCCAAACCATGGCTCGAGTAATAGGAGCATCACTACGAAAGGAAGGAGACCACCTTACAAACCTAACATGGACATTATAAATAATTGCAAATTCAAGAGACATGGTAACAAAGCTCTGGGCCTCCTATCTAGTTGAGGGCAAGGTGATGTAGACTCTGGAAACCAAGTTGCACCTTTTGCATAACTTTCTGTGGGACTAGAGATGAAGAGAGCAAGTGAAGCAGTAGAGGAGATAAATGATCCACTCTATAGTCACCTCCTTGGACTCTAGGGAGGATGTCTCCCCTCTCCCTTCAAGGAGCAGGAGGAGGGGAGGCACTGCCAGGCCGTGGGGGAGTACAAGGATCAGAAGCGAGAGGTTGATTGATGGGAGAAATCTTGGCAGATCTAGCTAAAGGAAGGAGATGCCAACATCTGTTTCTACCATGCGGTGGCTAGCTCTAGGAGGAGGGTCAATCACATCTCCAAGCTGAGCGTAGAGGACAAAGTGATTGACACCTTAGAGTGGTTTCGTACAAAGGTGGTGAAGTACTTCTCTTGGACTACACGTACCTCCCCATGTGGTACCTGGAGACTGACAGAAACATCTATGCTGCGTCCAGAGAGTGACGAGGGGACTCGCTTGGTGTCGCCCACTGAGGAGGAGGAGGTCTAAGAGGCCACACAAGCCTTAAAGTCGAAGGGTCCTCGGGATCGGATGACTTTTAGGTCCTCTTTTATAGTGAGTTCTAGGACAATTCAATATTGTTCACAACAACATTGTTATTATGAAAATCCCCTCTTCATTTTCTGGGAAAAAGATCGATATTTCAAGATTGAGGAACATGATGAACCCCAAAAGGAAGATCAAATTTTAAACGAACTAGGTGTTTATTATAACAACATCGAGAATAGTGTTCACCTGAGTGTTTATTTCAGGAAAATCGTAGTTGAAGGAAAAGTGTTCAGGAAAATCTGATGAGAGTGAATAAGTACCATCTCACTATACTTGAGATTCAAAGAATTTAGGGTCAAAGTTTTAGAGGATTTTACCTGTAAAGGTCTGGAGGATCTGGGAGAATAGTCTATCTGGGTCTCCTTCACCTTTGTGGATTTTGAACATTTGATCCTCAGTTAAGGATGACACGAGGTGGCCTACAAATTCTTCCCAACCAAAGTGCCAAAAAGAAAAGTAGGAGTAACCCCTGTTAACATATGAGGAGGCAAGTCATAGACAACCTCATTCACAACATTAACAAGGACCCCCACATCAGAAATGTATTGTCCAAACCCAACTGTCGTCGATGAGAACAACGAAGGAGTAAGAGTCTCCGTAGTAGGAGTATGTGAAAAATAAGAAGATAAAGTGTGATTGATCTTAAAACACTTAGAGCAACAGAGAAGGGGACAGTCAAATGTAATCATTTTTTTAATGTAATAAGAACTATTGATAATAAACACAAAGTCTTTATATTCACAAGAAAATCAAGCTCCATGCAAACCCAAGGATAACCCAGGTGAAAGCCTTGTACTATGCAGGAATTAGCATACATAGGGTGTCCTATTTGGAACACAGTCAAGAGAGAAGCATTCAAATGAAGGAGATGCATGTTTAAACCTAGAGGTCCCATCCAAACCAAGGCTCGAGTAACAGGAGCATCCCTATGGAAAGGAGACCACTGCACAAACTGAAGACGGATGCTATCAATAACCATAGATTCAAGAGAAAACACCTTGCATAAATCAATGTAGAAGGCACATTTGATCACCAAATTACGAGCATCAAGAGGTATAAGTGAGAACCCATTTGAGAATTGAACCCTTTTTGTAAGAAACTTGTTAACGACCTTGAGTGAGTGTTTAGAACCCTAATATCTCATAATCATAGTAGAAGAAAAACCCCTAGAGAGCTCATAAACTTCATCAAAAGAAAATGAAGTATGAAGAATACCATCACACAAAGAGGGTTTCCTAACACGGAATGAAAGCTCCATAAACTAAGGGTGACCTAAGAAGCCCAAACCAGCAACCACCAAGGCAAAATAAGCCTTGGTTGAAGGTAGAGGGGGATTCACCTAATGGCCCATAGGAGGTGGTTGAGGTGCATTAGCAGCAGGCATTGAAAAAAAAAAGGAAGAGAAAAAATAGGCCAAGCAAGGGTCACAAAAGATCAAGCCTCCCCACCTCCAAGGAGGAGAGGGATAGAAGGACTTGCAGTGGTGGCCGATCTATGCGAAGAGGAATCAACAAAAGAAATGCAAAAGAAGAAACAAGTGGGCGAAAAACAAAACCAACAATAGAAGAAGATCAAAATTGAGGAGACAAAGGAAGAAAGCAAAAGAGAATGAAAACATGACAAAGAAAACCAAGCAAAACAAAAGATGGAAGCCCAAATCAACAAAGCATGATCAACCTAGTGAAACCAAAGAAAGGTTCTAAGGGGATTGGAGGGAGTACACCTCGTCACTCTAAAGCAAAGGGGATCCAAGCACCGAGGAGAGCAAAGGGGGTAGGTTGAAAATGCAGGGTGGTGTCCAGTAGGTGCCACAACACGTAGAGGCAAAACCGTTCACAAAATAGAAGAGGGGAAGGGGTGGGGCGGTGGTAGAGAGAGGAAGAACCCCACTCACCCAAGGTGTCCGTCCCTACCATAATGGCTAGAATACTCGATGGAGCCAGCCAAGGCCCCCATTCGAAGTGGGGAGCAAGAAAACCATGATGCCTTCATTGTTGGTAGAAAGGGGAAGTCACTAGAGGAAGGAGGAGGAGAGAGGAGGGAGAAGAGGAGATCAAAGGGGAGTAGGACAACGAGAGGAAAGAGAGGAGGAAGCAGGGAGAAAAAGATAGGGTTAAGGAATAGAGGAGGTGAGAATGGGTAGAATAGGAGCGGGATTGTTGGTTTGCTCTCACGAAAAATGGACTTTTAAGCATCATAATATAGTTGCAAAATCAATCCCAAGCAAATTTAATAATGAAACTCCAGGTGAGTCCTGGTCAAACTTTAGGAGGTGTGAGAAAGAAAAATTTTTAAAGATGAATTTTTGATTAAATTACCACCTAAATTTGGATCTAAATCCTAATTTCTACTAATTTGAAATCTACTGGGCATGGTGGATCTCTTGCACAACAAATTCCCCTGTTGCATTCTCGTAGTGCATGATCATGGTATAATGAAAAAAGATATAGCAAGACTACATGTAACATTCATCGCGGAATTTTCTAAATATGTAAACGCTATTAAGAGAGTTTTGATGGATCATAGCATCATTCATCCGTGCAGGAGTAGCCGTGCATTATTTTTTTATTTTTCTATTTCCAATTTTTCTTGATTTTTTTTAAAACATAGAAAGATAACAAAACAAATTAACTACAATATCTAATCAAAACGAAACCTGATGATTGTAATTTGAAAAGTGATGCGATGGGTTCGTTGGTTCATAAGATGTGCCAAATGTAGAAAGGGATTAGGTGTGAATCATGTGGTTATTGTAATTACCGGAGTGATTACAAAGACCAACATGATCATGATTTTTCTATAAAATTGATTTTCATACTTTTTTGGAATCAATGCACACCCTTATCTAGGAACTTGCACTTGAGGCACGAAAAGTAGTTTCAATCAATCACATGTGCATATTATTAGAAAAATAAGTAGATCATCATATTTCTCATAATAGGATTTGGTTCCAATCAATAATAGAGATATGAATAGTTGAACTAGAACAATAGAACTAGAATAGAATTTCTACTAGAACTAGAAATAGATTAACTACTAGAATAACTAGAACTAGATTTACTAGAATGACTAGAACATGATTGACAACTAGAAAAAAGAACTAGAACTACTACTAGAATTAATGCAAAATAAAATAGAGAAGATCAAATCTATTGCAACTAGAGAGGAAGGCACCAAAGGTGCTTCCAAGGGGAAGTTTTTGGTGGCCTTGGAAGGGCTTGAGGAAGAAGGTGGTGGCCGGCCACCTATGGTGATGGTGGTCGGCCTTGGTGGTGGAAGGGAAGGCTATGGAGGTGGTGATTCTACCCTTGGTGGCTTTTTATAGGCAAGGTGGGGCTAAGGTGGCTGGCCACCAAGGGATAAAACAACCCTTTGTGGTGGTTAGGAAAGATCTTATCTCTTGATCTTTCATAACGAAAGATCATAAGATAAGATCTTCCTTATGTAGGTGGATAAGAAGGGATAAAATCCTCTTCAAGTTAGCACCAACTTGATGAGGATTAGGTTGGGTTAGCATGGACTTGAAGTTGGTGGGTTTAGGGTTAGGATTTGTAGGTGTAGGTTATGGGAATAGGTTCCTAATTAGGCTAGGTCAAACCTAAATCTAATGGGTTGGGTCCAATTAGGTTGGTCCTAGTCTAATTGTTTGTGTGTGTATGTAATTGGGTTAAGGAAATCCTAAATAGGTTAAGGCAAGTCCTAATTAGATAATAGGTGTGTCTAATTAGGTTCCAATGAACCTAATTAGACTTTTGTGGGTAGGTTCTGGGTGATCCTAATTGGAAATAGGTAAGGGTTAGGTCTAATTAGACTTAAAAGGTCTAATTTGCATAAGGTCTTGGTTAGGCTGAACCACTTAGGTTCCCAAGTGAGCCTATTTAGAATTGGGTGCACCAAAGCAGGTTATAATGCACCTGATTGGATGTGGCTAGGTCTACTGGGTTTAGGATGGGTCCGATTAGACTGACATGAGTCTAATCAACTCAAGGTTAGTCCAATCAGGTCCCATGGACCCAATTGACTAGTGGCTAGCCTAATCGACTCAACTGAGTCAATTAGGTGTGCTATGGACTTAAATGGGTTTCTAGGTTAGGAACTTGTTATTGGATAAGTGGACTAGGATTATGGATGGTAGGATTAGGCTAGGGATAGGGTGGATAAGTACATGGATAAGGTTATCCATGTTATCATCAGTGTAAAATTATTTATCACCTGTGCATTTTAGGTTAAAGTAGTGTGGTGGTTTTTTTGAATGTGGTTTGGCCCACCATGTAACAACCTTACGTTCTTTTGTTTCTTTACAGTAAATATCAATTATCAAGTGGGCTCACATTCACAATGCTTTGAAAAGCACAAGAACAGGACTCACAAAATCCCTTGCATCACTTTTTACGTCACCATCTATGTTTCCCTACTTTTTGAGTATTTTAAAATGAAACTATGTGGGGATGGAATTATTCACTAACAATAATGTGTTTCAAATTTTGTCTAAATGGACACTATTTAACCCCTTCATCAAGTGGGTCAAATTTTGTCAAATCTTAGACCACTAAAAATTGTTGCAAGTTAATTGCCTTTGTTGTAAGAGCCACAATTGTCAAATTGGCTTACAATTTGATACATGACATGCTCATTTGAGCTAAACTACAAGAATATTGACTATTGCTGACCATTAAAAATATTCGACAATGTGAAGAAAATGGTCGAGAAAAAGGGTTGAAGAATGTATTGTCGCCATTCCAGAATGTTACCGACGGGGAAAAGGCAGACCCTCATTTGATGTGTAGTTGTTTCTATCGCCTATTTTCAACAGTCGAGAAATGTTTTTCTCGATCATTCTAAATGTACCGTCAACAAAAACATCTACGTCAACCACTATTTAGACAGTTGAGTAAGGTAGTATTCTCGATCGTTATAAACAAACGGTCGAGAATACTAATATTCTCGTCCATTTTTGAACAGTTGATAATGCGTTACAATTTCATTCGCAAACTATTCTCAACCATTGTAAAATGACCGAAAATAGTAGCAAATTTTTTTTTACTAAAGGTTTTAACTATGTGGAAGACTTGTAGAGAACTAAAAATCCTATAAAAATAATCACACAACTTAAAACATTTGCATTCATTCAAAACACTAGAAATGATAATAAAATTTTCATATATGTAATAATGTCTATAAAGTATATGTACAAAGAGTAGTGTATATAAAATACAACAATTAGGCTGCGATACCAACGCCTCCAGCACTACCACCTAAATCATCATTGTCACGACGATCTCCATACTGATAAAAGGATGGGTGATCAATAATTCCCTACTAAAGTACCTTCAGGAGCTCCTTGATGGTCTGAATCGACTACTGCAACTGCTCTGTCGACTCGTTGAACTGCGTCGCGATGTCCTTAACTTGCATGGTCAGCTCATCGATCCACTGCTCCTTCTCCTCATCTCGACGTCATAATGTCACAATCTCCTTCCTCATCTCATGTACCTCAGCTGAAGAGGATGATGCCCCCTTTCTTCCATACTAGGTGGAGATGGTCTCGCTCCTCCCTATGCTACAGATGTACTTGCCATGTTCAGGTGGCATGATGGTCCATAATGCCTCCTTTACTGTCAATGGCTGCTGAACTGTACCAGAGTTGGTGTCTTCAGAAGGATGCATTAAGTTTACCATATTGTCCTAAAAGAGATTGAATTACGTTAAGTAATTTCATTTAATTATAATTATGAAATGAAATAAAAGTATTGTGTAGTTTAACTTATGTGTCTCTGCTGGTATGTGTCAGGAAGCCACTCTCTGTTTCCCTTATTACTCAGCTTGCTATGAGTGGCCTCATATACTCCCACTCGATCAAGCTGGGCACTTTCATGCATGGTAGACTGTAATATTTTGAAAGAGTTAATTGAAACAAATTAAAAATATTGTAAGGTTTAAAAGAAAAGAATAAGTAAAAATACTTACGTATAGGGATTTCATTTCGTCTATGCTCCTCCTAAGCAAGACATAGGTCTTTGGTGGAGCTTTAGCCTTATTTTCCTTATTCTTCTTGGCTTGCCCTTGAAATAAAGGTACAATTTACTAACTTAAAAATTAGTTAAATGATAATATATGCAATACTTTTACCTACATCATTGGATCATTTCAATGCTCGTACGCCTCCTTCCAAGTATGCGGCTATATTAGAAGATGCCCATTATGCAATGCCTTATCATGATTCATGTTCTTATAATAATAAAAAATATATTTGTAATGTTAGAAATAATATTAGAATTATGGTAAAAGAAATAAACAAATACAGTTAAAATACAGTGTATATGAAAGTTTGACGGTGATTTGGAGATTGGTCTCGCCGTTCGATGGGTCCCTACCTGAGTGACCACCTCAGAGGGCTGGATCTAGGTTAGGGAGTCTAGGAATCAAAGGCCTTCCACTACACCTGCGATCAAAGGAGGAGGTTGCATCCATGATTGCAGGCTTTGCAATGTTGGTAGAAGATGCAGAGGTTGGACTGAGGGAAGGTGATGGTTGAGTATTGAATGTCTTGGTGGATGTCTTTAGGGGAGGGTCAGTACCCGAGAAGGTTATTCTCCGGTGTGGAGGGAGTTCATGGTTGCTTCAATTGGTTTTTACTCCTGGTGATACAACTGAGCTGGGGCAATAGGTTAAGACATCTTATGCTGAAGTCGTGAGAGAAGACGGAGGCTTGGAATAGATGGGATGAGAAACACCCGATGAAGCTCCTGAACCCAAGAAACACAAGGACTGCCACCATCTGGAGAATAATGAAGAAGTGATGGAAGTAGCCCTGATTGAGCAAGGTGCAGATGGGGAGACACTATTTGATGGGGTGTTGAAAGAAATCCTTGTCAATACCATGAGAAGTTAGCCCAACCTTCAGACCGCGGAAGGGTTGAAATTTGGAGTAGGTCCATCGTTTAGGGCAGGGATTGGAAGGGCTCCATATAAGGTCAGACAACGATGTTTGACCAAACATGTTAAGGTGGACGAAAATGTCATAACTGCCACTCTTAAAGTGGGAAAAGTTCAGACCCCTAAGAGTGGGGGTGTCCAAGGAGGGAGATGAGGTTCCTCTCTTGGAACGTGTGTGGGCTGCGCGACAGAGTTTGGAGAGCCTCCCTCTCGAGATATTTGAGGGAGTGGGAGATTGAATGTGCACTTATACAAGAAACGCATGTAGAAAATGTAGATGGGAGGATATGGAACGAGTTGTTAATGTTGGGGATAGTTGACCATGTGGCCCTCAACTCCCAAGGCAGATCTGGTGGTATCATCTTCTGGTGGAGGAAGGCTTGTCTGCAAGTGATGGAGGTTCATAGAGGTAGACATTTGATAACTTGCAAGTGCAAGAAGACTCAAGGGGAGGACACCTACTTCATCACTGGGGTTTATGGTCCCTGTGATGCCTCTGTCAGGCCTGAATTGTGGGAGGACCTGTCCGAAGCAGTAGAGCTTGTACAAGGGGTGCCTTGGCTTGTGGGCAGGGACTTTAATTGTGTTTTAACAGGAATGGACCGACCCAACGGAGGGATGGATAATGCTTCTCTTGGATTCTAGCTGATGGTACAAAACTTAGGCCTAGATGAATTCCCTTCGTCTGGAGTGGAGTTTACATGGAGGAATGGAAATGGCTTGATGTCAAAGATTGATAGGTTCTTTGGGAATATTGACTTGCTGGATAGATATCAATTATCATCGGATTTTGGACTAGAATGTCCATTTTCAGATCACAACCATTGGTCTGGGATAGTGGTGAACAGGTGCGTTCAGGCTCCTACTTCAAATTTAGAAGGTCGTGGTTGAGAGAACCAAGCTTTTGTGAAATGCTTGCGGGGTGGTGGAGGGCCAAACAGGTTGAGGGGTCGGCTACAATCAGACTTGCCTCCAAACTGGCTGCCATGTGCACCATGCTTAAAGAGTATGGGGCTGTGCTTTCTTCATTAAGAGACCAAAGGCAGCATGAGGCTTTGATGGAACTTCATTGTTTAGATGCAAAGAAGGCCACATCCCCTCTATCTGATCAAGAGTTTGACGCAAGAAGTATTTGGTAGAAGGTGATATTGTAAGAGGACCTAAAATTTGAGATGGACTAGCGAGAATGTTCAAGGCAACTATGGCTTAAAGAGGGGGATGCCAACACCAAATATTTCCACCATGCAACAAGTTCACGTAGGAGACATAATCTGATATCTTCTGTTGTCAAAGATGGGTAGAGATTAACGTCCTTACAAGAAATCAGGTCTGAAGCTATTAAGTACTTCAGGGAGACCTCACGGGCAGCAAGTAGGGGCATGTGGAGAATGGCTACCAATGTGACTTCTTGGATTTCAGATGAGCAAGCTAACAGGCTGGTTACAAGTATCTCTGAAAAAGAAGTGGTGGATGCTATAAATGAACTGAATAGTGAAGGATCACCTTGTCTTGATGGTGTTCAAGTAGTTTTCTACAAAGAGATGTGGAGTTTACTTGGTAAGGAAGTGATGGAGGTGATTTGGGAATTTGAGAGAGGGAATTATGGTTTTGATAAGATAAACTGATCGTACATTTTCCTATTACCATAGATGCAAGGTGCTGAAAGGTTCTCTGATTTCAGACCTATAGCGCTCTCGAATTCCATTTACTTGGTGGTGAGCAAAATACTAGCAAATAGACTGCGGTTGGTCCTTCATGATCAAATTCATCTGGTCCAGTTTGCGTTCATCCCTAATAGGTCATTACAGGAGTCCTTTATTATGGCCGAGGAGATGGTGAGTGGCTGACATAGGAGGAAGTGTAAAGCCTTCATGTGGAAGGTGGACTTCCGTAAGGCTTATGATTCGGTTGCTTGGCCATACTTGTGGGAAGTGTTTAAAAGAAGGGGCTTTCCTTGTACTTGGATTCAATGGATGAAGAGGTGCATTACCACCACATCCGTTATTCCTCTGGTCAATGGCAGGCCTTGTGGGGCATGGATACAACCACAGTGCGGAGTCAAGCAAGGTGGTCCACTTGCTCCCTTGGTGTTCAATCTTGTGGTCGATAATCTTGCTAGATACGCATGCATGTTGTCTGAAGTCGGTATTATAAGAGGCTATTCCTTATCCATGAGGAGAGCCTTGGCTCCTGTGCTTCAATACACCAATGATACGATCATTTTTGTGGATGGGCTGAATCTGAAGCTCAAGCTCTGGGACATATGGTGAAGCTCGTTGGAGAGATCTTTGGTCTGAAGTTGAATGGACAAAAATCCTCTTTGGTTTGCTTTGGGCTCGCTGATCAGGAACAACATGCTATCTCTTCTATTTTGGATACGCCACGTATCACACTTCCAATCAAGTATTTGGGGCTGCCATTGAGATGCTCAAACTATGGAAGAATGATTGGAATATTCTCTTTGACAAAATTTCTCTGAAGTTAGAAAGCTGGAATAGTTGGTTCTTGTTAAAGGGTGGGAGACTCATCCCATTGAAGTCTATTATCACTTCTATTCCAGTTTTTTACTTCTCCATGTTCAAGGCCCCCAAGTCCATTTGGAAGTGTATTGATGTGATGTGGAAGCGGTTCTTCTGGAAGGGGGCTTACCATGAAGGAATGTTTATGCAACCGCTAAAATGGGAACTCTTATGCCTACCCAAGGAGTTTGGCGGATTGGGTATTAAGCGTTTAAAAGAGTTTAATGAGGCGTTGCTACTCATGTGGGCTATTAAAGTCCTTAATGGAGAAGGGAAGGTATGGTCTGATATCATCAAAGATAGCTATGGTAGCTCCAATAGTGCATTGAAGAGGCTCTGCCCAGCTCAACCTTCCCCTTTCTAGCATTTTGTTGTTTAGGCCTTGAAGACTAACTAGCATTTGCTACAGCCAGTTTTAGGAGATGGCAGTGCGTTAGCTTTTGGAAAGAGGAATGGTCCTGCCTGGGTATCTTGAAAGATGCATAACCGAGAACGTATATGGCTGCTGTGGATAAGGACTGTGCAGTACGCATCTGCTGGTTTGAACATGATGATGGCTGGCATATTTTAAGGTCTGAAGTAAATAGGGAGGGCACTTGTTTAGGTGAGAAGTTGAGAGTGATTTTAGATCTTCAAAGCTTCAGACCGAGGGTTGGAATGGAAGATAATTATGCGTGGAATGTTGTCTATACAGCGATGCGTGCCTATAAGAGGATTTTGGAGTCCAATAGAGCTATGAATGGGGATCCAATTGGAAAAAGAATTTGACTTCTGAAAGTTCCGTTGAAAGTCCAAATTTTTATATGGTTATGTAGAAGGGAGGGCTTGATCACTGGGGAGTTGAGACACATGAGGATGGGGCTGACCTACATGAATGTCCCTTATGAGGACTTCATGTAGGCAGTTTGGGGCATATTTTTTCCACATGCTTGATTACATATGCAATATGGAGACACACTTGTCATGAGCCACTTCCTACTTGGGACACTTTATGGCCGAATTTCCTGGTGCATGACAAACCACATGTGCATATGGTGGTGAGGATGTGGAGTGTGTGGAGGGTGAGGAATGCGCGGTTGTTTCAGGAGAGACTGGTGTGTGTTATGCAAATTGTAAATGAATGCTGGTCTCTCACACATTTATGGGGATCTATTTTGTAATGTCCCCTACTGTTCCTTTTTAGATGATGAATAAAATGCCCTTCCGGATTGCTACCATGATTCGATAGCTTTCCTTTCTTTTTCAAAAAAAAAAAAAAAATCTTTTACCTTACTCTTCATCTTCAATCTCCAATCTTTGTGAATCTTGGCCGTGTACTTGAGGATATATTTGGGGACGTTCGGATTGTCATCCCAATCGAAGATTGCCTGCATTAGTAGAACAAAAATTGTTACATAATATAAAGTTATATAAAGCAATATAAATAAGTTATTAATTTTTACCAATTCCTTTAACTCTCAAATGAACTACCTCTTCAGCTCCTTTGGCACCTTCCTCCAATTGAAGTAGGAGAGTGGGATGATTGCCTTCGTTAGCATTCCCAGTCTGCTGACGAATGGAGGATACCCCACTTCTTCCCTCACAAGTGTGATCCTGACTAAAATGCGGACCCCATGCGGAATTCTTTGTAGGTCCCTATTCCATGTGGGATCTCTTCCTCTATGTGCACCTGAAAGACATAATTATAAAATAAAATAAAATAAAATAATAAAGAAATAAATAAATCGTAACATTTATTAAACTTTCATACCAGTATGGTGATCTCGTGGTGCAGAACTTCCCTGCTGGGAAGGATCTAGGTTAGCCGACTGCTCTCACTAATCATCCAACACAACGTCCTCATGAAATGAGGTACTATCCTCCTCCTCATTGGCGGGTGCATCGTCCTCCTTGTAGTCAGGATCCTCTGCCTCAAAAACCATCGGACGAGGCATCAGACTCGTCTTCTTCCCCCTACCCTACCTCCTATGACTCTGGAGATATCGAGCCACATCTCTAGGGCTCAGAAACTATAAGCAAGGCTCCTCACGGGGGAACTAAACCGAGTGCTGCTGGCGGGAAGCTTAAGGCAATGCATTTGATTTCACTGTAGGAGCGGTACATGGGTAGAAAATTGACGGGAAACCCGTGGTCATCTACTACGCTAGCAAGACACTTGACGTGGCTCAGCGTAACTACACAGTTACTGAGAAAGAGTTGCTAGCCATAGTATTTGCCTTGGAAAAGTTCAGATCATATCTTCTGGGTTCCCATATCATTTACTCTGATCACACAGCTGTGAGGCATCTCCTTGCGAAGAAGGATGCAAACCTCAACTAATCCGCTGGATCTTGCGGTTGCAAGAATTTGACCTCGAGATTTGCGACAAGGTAGGAAAACAGAACGTGGTAGCTGATCACTTGTCCCGCCTTCCTTCTGATATTATCGACCCTTCCGAACCCATTACGGAATATTTTCTAGATGAGCACCTCCTAACTATTAGTATAGGGCTTCCATGATTTGATGATCTAGTAAACTACCTGGCATTACATCAGATCCCATCCGATTGGCCGAAGGCCAAAAAGGACAAATTGCTTTTTGATGCCAAGTACTACTTCTGGGAAGACCCGTATCTTTTCCGCATCGGTCCTGATCAAATCATTCGACGATGTGTCTCGGAAGCGGAAATTCAAGGCATCTTGTCCTTCTTCCATGACCAGGCATGCGGTGGACACTTCTCAGGTCATAAAACTGCAGCGAAAGTCCTCCAGTGCGGCTTCTATTGGCCCATGATTTTCAAAGATGCATACAATCACTGTAGGTCATGCACTCGTTGCCAGACCTTAGGCAACGTGAGCCACCGTGATTTGATGCCTTACAGCCGATTCTCGTATGCGAAATCTTTGATGTCTGGGGGATTGATTTTATGGGACCCTTTCCTATTTCGAACGGCTTCGAGCACATTCTACTCGCTATTGACTATGTGTCCAAATGGATCAAAGCCATTCCGACCTGAACCAATGATCATAAGGTGGTTATCAAATTCATTCATCAGACCATCTTTTCTTAGTTTGGGATTCCACTGCTGTAATCTCTGATGGAGGGACCCATTTCACTAATGCTCAGTTCAAGTCACTGATGACCAAATATGGGGTGTCACACCAAATCTCTACTCCTTATCACCCCCAAACTAATGGTCTAGCTGAGCGATCAAATCAGGAGATCAAGAAAATCCTCCAGGTTACTGTTCGACCTGACATGAAAGACTGGTCATCCCGACTTCCGGAAGCTTTATGGGCTTATAGGATCACCCACAAAACTCGATTAGGTATGTCTCCCTTCAGATTGGTGTACGGGAAGGCATGTCACCTCCCCGTCGAATTAGAGCACAAAGCCTATTGGGCAGTACGGAACTGCAATCTAGATCTTTCTAAAGCTGGAACCCACAAAAAGCTTTAAATAAGAGAGATCGACGAATTACACCACAACGCATATGAGAACTTGCGAATTTACAAAGAGCGGGTTAAGGTCCTTCACAACAAGCACATATCCAGAAAGATATTTTACCCTGGTCAAAAAGTCCTACTCTTTGATGCCAAGCTCAAACTATTCCCAGGAAAACTTAGTTTGAAATGGATTGGACCTTACCTCATCTGACGAATCTTTGGAAATGGAGCCATCGAGATCAGTCCACTCAGCCACGATTCAGAACCTTTCGTCGTGAACGGTCAGAGACTCAAACCGTTCATTGACCTTACCGATACAAATTTGGCTGAGACATCCTTTACCCTTAATTCTCCCTAAGCTCATGCGCCCAGCCGATGGCATAAAACTCAGCACTTAATGGGAGGCAACCCGTCATTTTTGAAAGACCTGAAACCTTTCTTGACATTTCTATGCTGAATTCATATTGCACTTTAGGGTTCATCCATTAGAACAGCCGACCCCACCTCAGGTACCTCTACCCGAGCTTGAAATCGTCCACAACAGTCACCTCGACCCGTTCTCCCACCCAGAACCTGTTCTAATGAATGATCTAAGCCAAACTCGAACCCACTTAATTTACAATAGGGACATTGCAAATCATAGGCATGGGGGGGTATGAAAGTGCAAAACATCGTGGAAATCATCTCACAAGAAAATGTTTCATCAAAAAATTCACATATTCCAAAAATACCAAAAAGATGAAAAAATTCTTGAAAAAGAACAAAAAAATTGAGAGGAGAGAAAAATTTTTAGGCCATACAAATCTTGAGGAGAAAAAAGGGAGAAGTTAAAAATGTCAAAAAGGAGCACAAGTTGAAAAGAAAAAGAAAAAAGATAGTCATTAATAAGAAATTAAGGAATTAACTGAGTTCTAGATCATATCAAGAAAAAGAAAATGAAAGGCAAAAAAGTGCTAACGAAACACAAAAGAGATTAATAGGAATGCTGATTTTAGGCCTCTTGGGTTGTACTCCTAGGTTTAAAAATTCAAGTATCCGCTAAGATTTGGATAGTCCTAGAGTTGTTGGGGAAAATGCGAAGCTTAAGTATTAGGTCTAAGGCCTAGGGAATATTTGCCCTTGTTAGTTGACCTCTGATTTGCGGGACTCGGTAACCTAAGCACGCCAACCACATACAGTCTGATTCAGTACGCATAAGTATCAAAATCACGCAAATGCAATTAAATCATTATGAAAAAGTCATCTAGATTAGGAGAGGCTGATCAACGCAAGTTGATTTGGACGAGTTCTCGGTGAAGAGAGGCAGGAAATTCCACTCGAAAATGCGCAATAACATATTGTCTCCTCAGTGCTTGACTCCTAGGATATCTACATATCCTACCGGGGGCATGTAAGCACCCTGTGCTAGTTCAGATGCCATGGGCAGCATTATCACGAAATGTCGATTGCCAGGGTCTGGATTTAGCTACTGAATGCCATGGGCGGGATTATCTCGAAATCTCGAAAGCTAAGGTTCTGGGGGTTGCCATGGACGGTGTTATCTCGAAGCATCACTTGCCAGGGACCCTTCGAGGATTGATGATGGGGACTAGGAATCCGATACATACCATGTTGAGAATCCAATCCGAAGCTAGAAATAAAAAGAAAATAGAGAGAAAACTCTCCAAACAAAGAAAATCCCTCTGTCTCTCTTACAAAAATGCACTACAAATTGAACAGAGGCTAAAATAAGTTACAAGCACGGGTGCTTTAACTGCGGAGTCCAACGAACCTTAGGATAGTTCCTGTGGGCCTTAAAAACCTTTGCTGCAGACTGAGGCTAGAGCTGGTTAGGTCCGGATCTTGGTTGGTGATGAGTCCATTTTAATGAACTATTGTTACGCCTAAGTAATTCAATTCTAACATAGTATGTTTGTTAATAATCACATTAGATCATTAAATAAATGCATGCATCATTACTTGAGTTTTTATCTATTTTATCGTATTTTATAACTTAGTATGTAATTATTTTATGTTTTGTTATAGGAATGATATTAGAAAGAACAAGGAGGGGAGGGGGGTAAATTTCCCCCAACAAACGGCCAGCCACAACACCTCCCCACGATTATCTCATCCTCCAGCCGGCCTCAATACTTCTTCCCTCAACAAATGCAAACGGTGTTGGCCATATTTAGAAAAAGATTTTTGAAAAGCCCTTGGGAGGCGGAAGAGAAGAGATATAGAGGAGAGAAGGAGGGGATTGGAGAAGGCTATCCATTGAAGGCCGCATGCCCTGTGCAACCGTGCTTACACTGTGCACCAACGCCGCACCCACCACCCGCACCCGCGTAGGCCAACCTGCACCAAGCCGTCATCCTTCTCCACACTGCCTGTAGGCAGCCTGCACCCAGCCCTCCACCGCCTACCCTTGCACTGTCTGCAGGCGCGCACCCGCACACCCGCACCGCTACTACTGCCAAGCGCTCGCAGACAGCAGCAAGCCACGCCATAGCCCTTCTCCGCACTGCCTGCAGGCGCACCACCGCTTGCCCTTGCATCGTCTGCAGGCGTGCACCCATGCACCTGCCCCACCGCGTGCTGCACCAAGTGCCCTCTCCAGCGCTCTCCCACGGCTAGTAGACAAGCGCTGCACCGCTTACCCTCGCTACACCATCGCTTGTAGGCGCCCCACCTCAGCCTGCCGGTAGGCACTCAGCGCCCTTGCGCGCCACACGCTATTGCACCTCGCGCCCTTCACCGCCCTTTGCAGGCACAGGCGCTCACCGTCCTTGCGCCTTCTGCTCCGCAGGCGCCCCCACGCCAAGTGCCCGCAGGCGGCAGCACGCCAAGTGCCTGCAGGTGCTGCACCACAGGTAGCAGATGCCCATGCCCATAGGCGCCACGCCCATAGGCCCCTCCCGCGCTCACCCTGCACGCCTTGCCCGCACCCGTGCCCAGCGCGTAGCCGCGCGGGCTGCAACAGCACTGTTCTTCTTCTCCAAGTGCGGTCTCCTCCTCCAACAGGCCGATAGCCATCCTCCTCCGTCTGGCTACCGTCGGCCACCTCTGGCCGCTGCGTCACCACCGTTGCGTAGCCCTCGTCGAGGCGTACCTCCTTGTTGACTCTCGCCGCCAACCGTGCATGACCGTCCACGTGAGGAAGAGAGAGGAGAAATCCTCTATTTTCCTCTCAATTAATAATTACATTCAATGCCATTGACAATTATATATTCATATTTTATTCAGGCCACATTGCATTGATGCACTTAGACTTTCCTGAAATTACTTTACTTGTGTTATGTGCATGATTCTACATTGAAATTCAAATCAAATTTGCATGCAAGTTGAATTTATATGATATACCATTATACAAGCATCATATACATATTTTTGGAGCTTAATTCCTGATAACACTACACAAGGGGGTGATAATTATGTTGAATACGGCCCATCTTTAGAATAAAAGGCACAACATAAGTAGAATAGGAGCATTGCATGCATCATGTACCAAGATTGCTCATAAACTGTATTAATGGCCATTTGTGTAAGCATTTGTCAAAGCATCCCTCAGATGAGCAATCGGACCACACAGATGGATTGAGAACGACGAATGGAGTCCAACGGACTCAAGATCGGCCAAATCCGACATCCGGAGCTCCTACAATGGGCCCAAGAAGTTCTGACCGTTGATCTGACCGTTGATCTAGAGATCAACGGCCTAGATTGCGCCACGTCAGCCTTGCCCCACTGCGCGCTGCGCCTTCAGCCAGCTGAGATCAAATCTCGACCGTCGATCTTCGATCAAACGGTCGAGACTCGCGCGCCCGCCCGCGGTCGCCGCGACAAAGAGTGGGCATGGCGCAACAGTTAGTGCGCACGCCCGCACGCACGCGGCGTGGGTTTGAGCCGTGCAGAGGCGAAATTGAAGACAGGAGATGGGCGCGGAGAAATTTGGCCGCCTGATCAGCAGTGAGCGGCCGAGATCTTGCCACGCGGCGCGACTGCAGCTCACGGGCGTCCACGCACGCGCGCACGCTGGGTGATGACGCCCGTGCACACGCGCGCCCGAGGTGCGATCCCAGCGCAGCCGAGGAGGACTCTCAGCCATCCGATATTTGATCGGACGGCTCTTGTCCAGCGGCCGCAGATCGCATGAAGAGAAGAAATGAGGCGGGCGGCTGACCAGTGACTGGAGGGCTTCACCGACGGTTTTGGAATTTGTTTTAGTGACGCTCTGGATGTCACTAAAGCTCCTTCTTCTTTTAGGAAGCCCTTAACTCTATTTAAACCCCCTCCAACCACCATTGAAGGCATTCACTCCCCCTTGCAACTACTCCACCCCTCTCTTAGCTAGCTTTAGGCACTCTTGTAATCATCGGAGACGACGAGCCGCCAACGGAGCCTCTTCCACCGCCGTGGCTGCCTCGTCACTCTCCACACACACACACACTCTCTCTCTCTTTTAAGCTTTCTATTACTTTTGTTGAAGCATGTATTTAATGTTGTAAGTTATGAACTACAAGTGTATGTTTAATGAAGTTATTTTCCGTTCAATTGCCATTTTAATTTCTGTTTAAGTTGCATGATCAAAACAAAGAGCTTTCTAACCCTAAACCTTCTCTCTCTCTATCTTTCTCTCTCGCTTTTCAAAACCGCATCTTTCGCAAGCAAAACTCCGCACTTTCCGTGACAACAAGTGATAAGCAAAAATCCGATTTCCACGCCTCCCTGAGACCGACACTCGAACTCATCTCCATTTAATTATTTTAAAACTGACGTTGCAAGTGCGACTATAACAACACTCCTTAACACACCCGCACTAAGACACGTCAGTTTTTGGTGCCGTTGTCGGGGAGGCAATGGATTTATTTTATCACCTCCATTCCACATTCATTCTCACATCGTCTAATGCCATAATTTCCTTTTTACTTGATAGTTGCAGGAATTTGGTGCATGGACGGCGAAGCAACGCATCCCACGACGGTAGCAAGGGAGTAGGCGCTACGAGGATCGATAGTGAGTAATCTTCCTCTCATGATTGTTTGCTTGCGTGAAAAGAAAAAAACTAAAAAATTTTTGTAAAAACTGAAAAAATTGGCGTGGTGTATGATTGGTTGACCCACATCCTTAACACATCACCCCACAAAAAATGTACACTCTAACATTCTGAATAAATTTTTGGAGTGTTCTTTTCTTTTCCCTGAGTGGTGTTTGCGAAGCCACCATGAGTTGACTTGGGCCGCACCACTCAACCCTAAAAATGACCCATCTAATAGAAGCTGCATGATCATTAGGGTGAGTACACTAGGGTTTTAGAGCCTCTACAGAATAAAAAGGAAATCTACTTTCACCGAATTGTGCGCAGAACTTGACGTGCCCACTGAAACTTGGTTGAAAAAATTAAAACATGTCAATCCTAAAAAGTATGAAAGTAAGGATGAAACACTAAAAGACACCACATCTTAACAAATCCTTGCTTGAAAACCATGTTTTGCTAGAAGCACACACCTTGAAAGTGGAAAATTAAGAGGCACCACCCCAATCAATGCCTCATCACATCACCCTAAGCACAAGCACTATCCTAGCCCTTTAAAACTGAGTAGACGTGCCCTAGGCAGGACTGAGTTAAGTCTCAAAAGGTGCGATTTTGTTCACTAGGCACTTGGCTTTCATTCCCTTGGTAGAATCTTGTGACTAGGCTGCGGGGCAGGGTCAAATGACCGCGGTTGTGGGGTCTATGGAACCGGAGGTGCAAGCCAAAGGAAGAACCTTCCCTGCAATCCCCTCGTAATCAACCTGGCCAGATTAGCCTTGGGAAGGGGAGTCCACTGCTTACGGACTTGATCACCCTTTGTGAGATTTCTAGGTCTCCTAAGGAATACATCATAAGGACTAGGCTTGTGTGCTTGATTGAAACACATTTCTCTCATCTGTCGCCCTCCGCATCCCCTCCTGTTCTTCTCTAGTGTATGCATGGGAGACGCTCACTGCATTCCGAGTTGTGTGTTTTGGGGCAGGAATCTAGGAGACTTAATTCTGTTAACATGGCTAAACCTAGGATAGATGAGGCTGAGGATCAACCCCCACCAAACGCTATGGCCATCATCCAAATCAATGCTAACCATCGGCTTCAGCAACAACAAATCCACACTATCATGCAAGCCATACAATGGTTACAGAACCCACAAGAAAAACCACCACCAACTTTCTAAGACATACTAGGACAACCACCACTTGATTTACCGCCATTTCAGGATCAGCCGAGGCCCCTCCGTGATTTCTATAATCCTTCGGCTATTAGAGTCGAGACACACCTTAGGATCCCCGAGGGGGGAGATGATTTTGAGCTAAAACCAAATGTCTTAAGTCTGATCCAGAGCCACTTTCATGGAAGCTCAAATGAGGACCCCTTTCAGCACCTAGAGGATCTCGACCGCATAGCACAAACTGTGAAACCTAGGAACATTAGCTTTGACATTGTTCTAATCAAGATGTTCCCCATCTCATTAAGAGACAAGGCGTCTCATTGGCTTAGAACCCTAGGTAGACCCATCACCACCTGGGAAGAACTGAGCCATGCATTTTTAAAGAAATTCTTCCCCATAGGAAAGACCAATGCCCTCAGAAGAGCTATCACTACCTTCACACTTTAGGGTGGGGAACAATTTCATGAGGTGTGGGAAAGATTTAATGAACTTTTGAGGAAATGCCCACACCACGAAGTTCCAAGGTGGCAATTGGCCTAGATCTTCTACCACGGTCTGGACAGCAACCTATGGAACTTCGTCGATGCCTCATGCAGGGGAAACTTCCTGAACAAAGACGAGGAGAGCGCATTTGAGCTCTTTGAGTCTATGAGCGAGAATTCGCTCAATAATGCCTCCATGAACCAGTTTAACAGGTCTAGTCAACCCCGTGGCGGGATTTATGAGGTGCAAGGAAATTCTGGAATGGTTGACATGGACATCATTTCCAAAAAGTTGGATCGAGTGGAATTGGTGGACAAAAATATTGATTAGCTACTTAACCAGACCAGGAACCCCTTGCAGACTTTCTCCCTAGCAAAGGGAGCACATAATGTTGACCTGGTCCAACCCTTCACCCAATTGAACCTGGAACAACCCCTGACCATGTTTCAGGGAGGAACCTTTGCTCCGTCGACCCTTGATTACTCCCTTCCCTCTTCATCAACATCGTCTATCTTAGAAGATGTGCAAGCTGTCCAAGGTTATGCGAAACCTGACCCTTTCTCCAACACTTACAACACTGGCTGGCATAACCACCCCAACTTTGGTTGGACAAACCAAAAACCATCGCAATTCCAAAATCAGCCTAGGCCAAACCAACAGCCACACTTGCCCCCCTATCAGCAAGGACCACCAGTTAGACCTCAATATAATCAAAATAGGGCGGCCCCTCCCCCACAAAACCAAATGGATACCCTAATAAAGATGATGGCTGACATGAACCAGAAACATCAGGAGGAAATGACCTTGGTAAAGGGACAGTTAAGCCAACTCTTGGACTATAAACAACAGGGATCCCTACCTTCCCAACCACAACCGAACCCGCGAAACATAATTAACAGAGGCCCAATTCGCAAGGGTTCCAAAGCAACCCCGGGTAGGCTCACATGGTCCAGCCAGCCCCGCAAACACCTCCTGGGTTTGGCTCTTCTTCGTCCTCGTCTTCTCAAGGATCACCCCATGGCCCCACTGCCTCTGCGAATGCGGTGACCTTGAGAAGCGGCACCAAAACCCAGGATCCCAAATAGCCAACTCTCCCCGAGACTTTACTCGCTGAAATACCCGACTCAGAAGAGGCACCAACCAAGGACCCAGACATGGAACCAATCCACATTCAGACACCCTACCCTGAGGCCTTGGAAATAATCAAGAAAAAGAAGAATACTGTGGAAATTGAGGAGTTGTTGAAAATTTTTAAGCAAGTACAGATTAATATTCCGCACCTAGAAGCTGTCAAACACATCCCTACTTACACCAAGTTTTTAAAGGATGCCTGTACACCCAAGCGTAAGCCGAGACCTCAAGCACCTAGGAAGGTTGTACTCTCTGAGCAAGCAAGTTCTGTGATATCAAGCAACCTTCCACTCAAGCGAACTAACCCAGGAGCGCCCCTGATTTCCTGCAATATCGGGGACTTGACATTTGATAGAGCACTCCTGGACCTAGGTGCTTCTATCAACCTAATTCCAACAACCCTGTACCACTAATTTGGTTTTGGGGAGCTGACACCAACCCCTGTCACCATCCAGCTGGCTGATAGATCTGTGAAAACCTCGAAGGGGGTTGTCGAGGACGTAATTGTACGGGTCAAGGACTTCTATTTCCCAGTCGACTTTTTGGTGCTCGACATGGAAGTCCCTGAAAAATTACAAAATGCACCCATAATCTTAGGCAGACCTTTCTTAGCTACGGCTAAAGCAAACATTGATTGCGACACGGGATGTATGGAAATCGCCTTCGGGGACAGGAAAATGCAATTGGATATCTTCAGGGCGACAAAGTCTTTTGATTGCGATTACATTGAGGAACATCATCCCATGGAAACTTTAATCGAGGAATGCCTCACCCTTAGTTCTGTCTCAGACCACCAAACCCGTAGTGACTATTCTGACCCATCACCATCATTACCCATGGACCTCTGTAAGGCTGAGTATCATCACAAGACACCATTTGAAGAGATCGATGTTGATCAACTTCCGCCCTTTCCCTTCCCATCGACTGTGGTCCCACTCGCACCTAAACTTAAACCATTGCCCGAGAATCTCAAGTACGTCTTCTTGGGACCTGACCAGACCTTACCAGTGATTATTAATTCTCATCTAACCAAGGATCAGGAACTCAGGTTGACTGCGACCCTTTCAGAACATCGACCCGCCATTGGTTGGACCATTTCGGATTTAAGAGGAATTAGCCCCACCTATTGCACCCACAAGATTTACCTGGAAGATGGGGCCCGACCTTCCCGCTAGATGCAGAGACGTTTAAACCCAAACATGCAGGAGCTCGTTAAAAAAGAAATCATCAAGTGGCTCGACGCTGACATCATCTACCCTATCTCCGATAGCCCCTGGGTGAGCCCCACTCAAGTGGTTCCAAAGAAAGCTGGGCTCACTGTTGTCACCAATGATCATGGCGAATCCATCCCCACCCGCACCACCACCGCATGGTGGGTGTGTATTGATTATAGGAAGCTTAATGAAGCCACTAAGAAGGACCACTCCCCTTGCCATTCATTGACCAAATCCTTGAAAGATTGGCAGGGCAGAAGTATTTTTGCTTCCTGGATGGATATTCAAGATATAACCAAGTCACAATTACTCCGGAAGATCAGGAAAAGACCACATTCACTTGCCTGTATGGCATGTTTGCATTCCGTAGAATGTCATTCGGGTTATGCAATGCACCTGCGACCTTCCAGCGTTGCATGATAGCCATTTTTTCGTAAATGGTGGGTGAATACTTGGAGGTCTTTATGGATGATTTTTCTGTATTCGGGAATTCATTCGACCATTGTCTGAGCAACTTGGAGAAAATCTTGAAACGATGTATCGAGGTTAACTTGGTGTTAAGTTGGGAAAAGAGCCATTTTATGGTTCAAGAAGGAATTGTCCTCAGTCACATCGTTTCGCATAAGGGCATCGCGGTAGGTCGAGCTAAGGTTGATTTAATTTCCAAACTTCCTCCACCTAGTTCGGTCCGGCAGATTCGCTCCTTCCTAGGACATGTTGGCTTCTACCGAAGGTTCATCAAAGACTTTTCCAAGCTTTCCAAACCCTTGACCGACCTTCTAGCCAACGACGCCATATTCCACATGTCTCCTGATTGCATCCAGGCTTATCACACCCGCCGGGACTTAGTCTCCACAGAACCTGTACTTCAACCCCCTGACTGGTCCCAGGACTTTGAGATTATGTGTGATGCATCGGATTTTGCCATAGGCGCTGTCCTGGGACAAAGGCAAGACAAGAAGCCCGTGGTGATCTACTACACGAGCAAAACGTTGGACGAGGCCCAACGTAATTATACCATCACAGAGAAAGAGTTGCTCGCTGTAGTCTTTGGACTTGAAAAATTCTGCTCATACCTGCTGGGATCCTACGTGACTATTTACACTGACCATTCAGCCATCCGGCACCTGTTGGCAAAAAAGGACGCAAAGCCCAGGCCCATCAGATGGATCCTGCTTTTGCAGGAATTTGACCTGGAAATCCGAGATAAGGCCGGATCGAAAAATGTGGTGGCTGACCACCTATCGAGACTTCATCCAGACCACATTGGACCCTCCCTCCATCTATCTGATACCTTCCCTGATGAACACATCCTAGCCGTGCAAGACAAGAAAATGCCATGGTATGCTGACTACGTCAATTACCTGGTTGTAGGACAAACCCCGCACAGCTGGTCCAGACAGTAACGGGACAGGTTCTTGGCTAAGGCCAAGCACTATTTCTGGGATGATCCCATGTTGTTTCACCTTTGTGCTGATCAGATCATCAGGAGGTGCATCCCCGAAGATGAAGTTCAGAGTGTGCTTTCCTTTTGTCAAGACCAAGCATGTGGCGGCCACTTCTCTGGAAAGAAAACAGCTGCAGAAGTTTTGCAGTCTGAATTTTATTGGCCGTCCCTATTTAAGGATGCACATATCTTTGCCAAGACTTGCTCACGCTGCCAAGCACTGGGGACCATGACCAAGAAAGATATGATGCCCCTTCAGCCCATTTTGATTGTCGAAATCTTCGACATTTGGGGTATCGATTTTATGGGACCCTTTCCACCATCCAACGGCTTCGAGTACATCCTGGTCTCGGTAGACTATGTTTCCAAATGGATTGAAGCTGTCGCCACCCGACGATGCGATCACAGGACTGTCATGGACTTCGTGAAGAAGAACATCTTTTCCCGGTTTGGAATACCCAAGGCCATGATCAGTGATGGTGGGAGCCATTTTATCCATTCCCAATTCCGTGCCCTACTTAGAAAATACGGGGTAAACCACCGCATTGCCACCCTGTATCATCCACAAACAAATGGGCAGACTGAGATCTCAAATCGACAAATCAAGAACATTTTACAGAAGATTGTGAGACCTGATAGGAAAGATTGGTCCACACGACTTGATGATGCCCTGTGGGCATACAGGACCGCTTTCGAGACCCCGATAGGCATGTCGCCTTATCGCCTGGTCTTTGGCAAGGCCTTCCATCTTCATGTCGAATTGGAACACCGAGCTTACTGGGCTGTCAAGCAATGTAACATGGATCCCCAGTTAGTTGGTGCGCAGAGGATGCTTCAATTATCTGAGCTCGAAGAAATTCGTCGAGACGCCTTTGACAATAGTCAACTGTATAAGAAGAAAATGAAAGCCATCCATGACCGACTCATTCATAGAAAAACCTTTGAGCCTAACCAGCAAGTTTGGCTGTTCGATGCAAGCCTAAAACTCTTCCCAGGAAAACTTAGGTCCAAATGGACAGGACCATTTCAGGTGGTTAAGCCCTATTCTAATGGGGCGGTTGAAATCACTGATCTTAACACTGGGCACACTTTTACAGTTAATGGTCAAAGATTGAAGCATTTCTTGGCCCAGGTACCCCCCAAGGAAAGTGTCACCCTCGTTGAGGGCTGACACCAAGCACTGCCCAGCTGGAGGCGTTAAACTCAACGCTTCCTGGGAAGCAACCCAGAGGATTCAGACTGATCTGGTAGTTTACGTTACTCAGGTACTATCTTTTTGAACCCTTTTGCATCCATGTATCTGCCAATGAGGACATTGTCCAACTTAACATGGGGGGGTGGTAAATTACATAATCTTGAGCTCAATTAATCAGTCTGAATGAATAAATATATCAAAAAAAAAATTGAATTTAGGTAGAAAAATTAGGCATTAGAAACTTGTCAATAGTAGGAAATAATACAAAAGAACTTAAACACTTAGACTTTTCAGTCCTTCAAGCTTAATCAGCCCTGGTGTCCATTAAAATATGGATTTAGCGGCGAATCCTTGCAACCTTAAGCTATTCTAATCCACCTACTAAATAAGGTAATAAGTATACGACTTATCAACTCACCCTCAAACTTAGGAAAACTTTGAGTCTAAGCATCTGCACACATTTTTGCACAGACTCACTTCTTGGAGATTTTGACAGAAATTGGGTAGCTAATGAACTCTCTAGGGTGGTATGGCTGGCAAGTCATCGTGGGTAACAGCCCATTGGCAGGTTGTCTAGAAACCAGCCACATGCCATTTCTTTTTCGTTGCCTCTAGGTACATTTGAGATCAGGGAAGCTACCTACGAAAAAAAAAGGAAGAAGAAGAAAAGAAAATAAACCACACTTCACCGCACAAGTTTGGCTGGCAGGTGATCGTGGGTAACAGCCCATTGGTTGGTTGTCCAGAGACTAGCTCAATAATTGCACAAAAAAGACCAAAACACCTAAGGAGGAAGCGGGAAAGTAGTACAAGCCAGGGAGATATACACTGGAAAAATCCTTGTGTTGACCCCAATTAAAACAAACGTAGGGAGAATGCTAATAATCGAACAAATACACCTTCAGGCAAAATTTATTTTCTTTTTCGGTCACCTAGAGGCGTAGAAACTCGAAGTCTATCTCAATTACCGTTAAGTGAGTCTATCACAACATTCACACCAAGATGCTTAGCACTTAGGGTTTTGACTGAGTTTTGGGTAGGTTGGGTAGCTGTAAAAAGTTACCAACCCACACTGAATTCCAAAAAAATTCTAAAAAAAACATATATATATATATATATATACATATGTATAGTTATAAACATTTAAGCAAGGATTCGGGCGATTCGTATTTTGGCAGACACCCGGGCGCTACTTAGTCTTTGTAGATTAAGATCTTCGTATATTTCCTCTTATTGACAAGTAACAAAGTGCCTAAGCAATTACTTCTTGAATTCTGCAAGGAAATAAAGGCTAGAATAAACCTTGCTAGGGACTAGCAAGGAGTAAGCATGGGGGTATGATAACACTACACAAGGGGGTGATAATTATGTTGAATATGGCCCATCTTTAGAATAAAAGGCACAACATAAGTAGAATAGGAGCATTGCATGCATCATGTACCAAGATTGCTCATAAACAGTATTAATGGCCATTTGTGTAAGCATTTGTCAAAGCAGGCCTCAGATGAGAAATCAGACCACACGGATGGATTGAGAACGACGAACGGAGTCCAACGGACTCAAGATCGGCCAAATCCGACATCTGGAGCTCCTACAATGGGCCCAAGAAGTTCTGACCGTTGATCTGGAGATCAACGACCTAGATTGCGCCACGTCAGCCTCGCCCCACCGTGCACTGCGCCTTCAGGCAGCTGAGATCAAATCTCGGCCGTCAATCTTCGATTGAACAGCCGAGACTCGCCCGCCCGCTCGCGGTCTCCGCGAGAAAGCGCGGGCGTGGCGCAATAGTTAGCGCACACGCCCACAGGCACGCGACGCGGGTTTGAGCTGGGCGGAGGTGAAATTGAAGACGGGAGATGGGCGCGGAGAAATTTGGCCGCCCGATCAGCAGTGGGCGGCTGAGATCTTGCCACGCGGTGCGACCGCAGCTCACGGGCGTCCACGCGCGCGCGCACGCCGGGCGATGACGTGCGCGCACACGCGCACCCGAGGCACGATCCTAGAGCAGTCGAGGAGGACTCTCAGCCATCCGATCTTTGATTGGACGGCTCTCGTTTAGCGGCCGCGGATCACATGAAGAGAAGAAATGTGGTGGGCAGCTGACCGGCGACTGGAGGGCTTCGCTGACGTTTTTGGAAGTGGTTTTAGCGATGCTCTGGATGTCGCTAAAGCCCCTTCTTCTTTTAGGAAGCCCTTAACTCTATTTAAACCCCCTCCAACTACCATTCAAGGCATTCACTCCCCCTTGCAACTACTCCACCCCTCTCTTAGCTAGCCTTAGGCACTCTTGTAATCACCGGAGACGACGAGCCGCCGACGGAGCCTCCTCCACTGCCGTGGCTGTCTCGTCGCTCTCTACACACACACACACTCTCTCTCTCTTTTAAGCTTTCTATTACTTTTGTTGAAGCATTTATTTAATGTTGTAAGTTATGAACTACAAGTGCATATTTAATGAAGTTATTTTCCGTTCAGTTGCCATTTTAATTTTTGTTCAAGTTGCATGATCAAAACAAAGAGCTTTCTAACCCTAAACCTTCTCTCTCTCTATCTCTCTCTCTCTCACTTTTCAAAATCGCATCTTTCACAAGCAAAACTCTGCACTTTCCGTGACAACAAGTGATAAGCAAAAATCCGATTTCCATGCCTCCCTGAGACCGACACTCTGACTCACCTCCGTTTAATTATTTTAAAATCGACGTTGCAAGTGCGACTATAACGACACTCCTTAACACACCTGCATTAAGACATGTCAATTCCTGATGTGAAAATTGCATAACTAACCTTGAACTTTTAAAGATATTGCAAGCTCTATTTAAAATAGCCTATTCCTCGCATTAAAGTCTGTAAAGTGTCTGCGAACATTATATTTCTCTTCTAGTGAATTTATTGGTCTATTCCTCCCTGTGGATATGACATCTTTACTGTGGTTAAAATTGATATTTAGCTTTGATTGAGAGATTTTCCACTACATTAAACACAACGACACATCATTCTATTGCTATCATAATTAAGCGAAACTCTCTCCATCAGTTGGTAATTGAGTACCTCTAGGCTTACTATCGACATTCGAACCTAATCTACAGAAGAAAGCACACATCATAGTTTTTGAACATCAAAGGAACTCATGGTCTAGAATCAAAGTTAAAACCTTAAAATTTTTGCTAAGGTACTAGCAAAAGTTAGGCATGGGGGTATGATGGGAACACCATCATGAGCCCTAACTAGCTCATTTTGACCCAATTGAGAGAATAAATGCTCCACATAACCAACTGAAGGTCCTAATTCACTACATGACCTTTTTGAGAGAAAAATAAGAAACTAGGGGTAAAACTATAATTTTACCAATGCAGTGGAACAATAGATTTTCTCAATGGATAAACAAAGGTCAAAGGGTCTTAATAAGATAATAAGTGGGTTGGATCAGACAGCAAAAGGGTTTTTGTGAGTTCTGTGAATTAAATGACTTCTCAAAATCTTAAAATAGACCCACTTGATTAACCAAGGTTCTGGTCAAGATAAAATTCACTTAAACCCTCTAAAAATCATATAAAAATATTCTCTAGGGTTTAGAACATTCAATTTTGCCATTGGAACCCCTCTTGACCTAGAATGGGGTCTTAGACAGATATTTACCCTAAATTAGATTTTTGCATAAATTTTCCAATCAAACATGGTCAAATCCAAAATGCAACTTCACCATTGGGCTCCTTAGGTTCAAATTAGGTTTGTACCAAAATTTGGACCTAAGATGAGTTTGCCTTGACCTAGTTTGCAAAAAGGTCCAACCTGATTACATTTCTACCCCTAACTTTGAAAAACCCTTACAAAATCCTCCTAGCTTCTTCATCATTTTCTCAATTAGGTCCCTCTACCATTATAGTGGAGGAATCCTACTCCGGCGAGCTTTGGAAGGAGAGTTCTCCCTGATTGCTCAGAGGATCTCCTCTAAAATTGGAAGGGAGATTCTCTAAGAAAATCCCTCCAATCTGAACCCATCTTTGATCCCAAATTCTTTCTCAATCTCTCATGTGAACGCATGAGAGACATGGGTATCCTAACGGCTTCCAACTCTGGCGACCCTACCTTGCTTGGAAGCTTGGCTTCCAAGCACATATCCCTCTCCAAATGACCTATAAAAGGAGCCCCAGATCCAACCGCATTCTCCAAGCTTGAAATTAGGCTGGTTCTCCCTAGATTCCTCTCTCCCTTGCCGACCACAATCTCTGCAAGCTCCAACGATTTCTCCCTCACTCACTCGTTGTCCAACCACAATACTAGTGGTTGGGTTGTCTTCCTCTCCATCCTCTGCGTTGCGTAACACCGACCGACGTCGCCTCATCTATGGAGCTTTGTCTTCCCCACAGCTAGCAGCCATACCGGCGTGGATCCCCTATCCCTTTCATCCCTTAAAAGTAGGCTTTTCAACTCTCTCTCTCCCACTTTCTTTCCCCTTCTTTATTTTCCAAAATGACCCATCGACGCCACTGACCACCGTCACCTTCTCCACCTTCGGCGATACCTCCAGCGAGGTGCTCTCGTCACTCTGCACCTCCATACACCTCGCCGACCACCCTACGACCTCCGCCTCGACTCCCTGATTTTATCCCCTCACTCCAATCACTCCATCAATCACCCAAACACTCCCTTGAACACACCCACACCTTCTCACATAGTGTGCCCTAGACACACCCGCACATGCACCCCCGAGCCACGCCGACATCCCCATCACATCTGCCATGGTCCGGTGATGCTCCCTGAGCAATTTGACGTGGCTGCGAGGCCGTGCTATTGATTTCAGGTTCAGGACGCTTTCTGCTATTGTTGAGAAGATTGAAGCAAGCTTCGAGCCGCTCCAGGCTTTGCTCTGCTCCAGGAGATCACCCTAGGCTATCTGGAATCCTCTCGCACACACGTCCAAGTCCTTGCACGAAGACTCCAGCAGCTGCAGCCCTTCAATTTGGCCAAGCACGCTCTGCCGCAGATGCGTGAAAGGAGGTGGGACATTTAGTCCCACCTTGGAAGTGGAAGGCCGTTTGCGTATGCATAAAAGGAAAAAGTGTTAGAGGCTTATCACCTCCAACACTGAGGGTGAGGTCCTCCTCCCCCCGTCTCATGGACTCGTCCGTGATATAGCTCGCGGACCTGGCCACGACCCGACTACCCGACCTGTTCACTCCTCACTCACCACACATGCCGGTGAGCCTGGACCCGGGTCTCCGTTAGGTCCGATTACCCAACCGGTTAAAGGCTTTGGGAGAGCGGCTCTGAAATAGAAAAGAGAGAAAGAGAGAAGAGAGATACACAGGGGAAGGGGGGTTTTGCTCTGAGGAATTTACCTTCGACACTTAGTCGAATTCAGAGAAGGAGCAGGAGTTGAAGGAGCTGAAGAAGAAGGAGAGGAGGACCGCTGGGCTTAAGGCAAGGCAAAGAAGAGAAAGAGAAGGTATACAGCGGAGAAAGGAAAGAAGGAAGGAGCTGAAGAAGGAGAAGCCAAAGAAGAAGAAGAGAAAGGCAGAAGACAGAGAAAGCTAAAGAGAAAAGAGAAGGATCGTAGAAAGCCAAAGAAAGAAGAATGAAGGAGAAGACAGAGGCAGAGAAAGAGAAGAGCAATCAGACATTTAAGTCATATGATTAAAGAATCAGACAACAGATTTTAGCCTCATTACATATTTTACATTTAATCATTTGGTGATATTATAGAAGTATTTGGTGATCTACATCACCATTTTACTCCCATATTTTTGCACTTTGATACTGCTATTATTGCAATTTCTTTCAGTATAAATTGTGATCTTGATTTCTAAATACCAATTTTCTCCCTGTGTTCGACCTCGGAAATCTTTTCGAGTAATAAAATTATATCTATTTTGAATGCTTTTTTGGCTGTACTACAATGCAATACTCTTAAACACCGATCTAGCACTCTCAACAATTCCCATTCACCCATCCATTCCCTTTCCCCTTTTCCATTTCCCTTCCTCTTCTTTTCCTTCGCATTTCCTTCCCACATTTCCCTTCCCCTTTCCCTTCCTCTTCTTTCCTTTTCTTTTCCCCCCTCCATTTCCCTTTCCCCTTCCCCTCCCTCTTCTCTGCATTCCGCTTAACCCATCCATTCTCCTTTCCCTCCCTCTTCTTCACATTCCCCTTCCCTTCATTTCCCTTCCTTCCTATGCATTCCCCCCACCATTTCCCTCTCCATTTCCCTTTCTATTCACATTCCCTTGCTTCCACTATTTCCCTTTCCCCTTCCTCTTCTCCACATTCAACACGAAACATTCAATATACATATAAATGTAAGTGGGCACACCTTGTAATTCTCTACGGGAGGGGGTAAAATATGCGTGACGTATAAAATGTGGAATTAAAATAAACAATCTTGCAAAAATAGGCAATCACATAATGACACAAGAGGTTTTTAGGTGGAAATCCAACCCGGCTAAAAACCACCACCTAACCCTCTCGAGTTAGGATTTCCCGATCGACAAAGTCGATCAAATCCACTAAATGTACTTAAAACGAGGGTAGTTCAACCTTAGTACAACCATGCTACTTTATACCCGAGGATAGCGTACCTCAAAACCACCCCTCTTCATGAGGAGTATTTTGTCCCTCGATGGAGATGGGAATTCGCAAAGCGAATACCCAACACAAGCAAAGATAAAATATAATACAACCTATAGAGCCACAAAATATATGGTTAAATCTAGCTACTATAGGTAAGGGAACTTTGTTGGTGCTAGAGCACCGCGATCGTTTATTTTGATGATAACAAACATGTGTCATTTAACATTTGCACTTGAAGTCTTAGATTTCAGGTCAATTGCAAATGGAGACGTGGTTAGACGGAGTTCGAGCTCGCATCCATGGTGGATTGGAGGAGCTTGATGGAGAACAAAGGAACTTCGTGAGGAGCGATAGCTTGAAGATGGGAGGACAAGAAGAATAGGATAGATTTCTATTTATCTTTTTCTATGTACTTTTGTCTTTATTTCCTTGCTCTTTTTGTTTCTTAGAATATCTGTTAAAGAGACTCAAAGGATCTTTAAAGTAGTCCTAGGAACACCTGCACTACCCTAGGATACTTAGGTTTTCTATAGAGAACTTAGAAAACCAAAATAGTATTCAAGCATCCTTTTTAGACGTATAATCTGAAACTCAGACGTCTGATAATGACTTTTAAGACGTCTGACTGTTGACTCAGACGTCCGATGATATTTAGGCTGGACTTAGTTAGCTCTGCCTGATGAAATTAGACGTCTAGACCTTAGTCCAGACGTCTTAGAAGACGTCTAATGATTTTGCTAGACGTCCAATTAGTGGACCGTTGGCTGGCTTAATAAACAATGAAGGAAATGATCGTTAGCCTCGTATTAAACATTTGTAGTGGACCCCAGACGTCTGATACATGACCGTTTTGCCTCGGCTGACCCAAAATCTCTTCTCAGAGATTTTCTAGCCGTTGCACTCCCTTAGGAATCCATTTCTGTAGAAAAGTAAGTTTCCAAACGTTCAGACATCATTCCAGACGTCCTATATGTCATCTGATGACAATTCACTAGAACCCTGTTTAGATCTGATTCAAGTCAGGAAGGAGACCCACCTATAATCAGACGTCTGACTTTGTTCCCAGATGTCTTAAACTGGTTTTCCAGACGTCCGATGCCAGGATCAGACGTTTGATAACCCTATCAGTGTAATGATTAATCCTGATTTCGGCCTGATTTTCTTGGAGCTTGCACCCAATGGCTATGGAAGCCTTCCAAGGCCTTCCAAAGCCTTCCTAGGACCTCTATAAATATGGGAGAACCTTTGCCACTCAAAAACACACCAAGACACACTAAGCAAACCACTTTCCACATCTTTTGTGTCCAAGAGAAGTAGTTGAAGCTCTTGCTCTCCAAGCTTAAGTTCTACACCTAGAGAGCTTGATTCCTGTTGCACACTTACTCTCCCTCCGCGATTACGAGAGTGACGAAGCGCTACCACGTGGTTCACGCATCCGCGTCGTAGACGCACTTCTTGCAAAGGGAAGCATCCTAACTCCTATAGAAGCTTAGTTTAAGAATATCTTTGTTGGCTCTATAGGACTATTCTTGTATTTTACTTTGTTTGTGTTGGGTATTTGCTTTGCGAATTCCCGTCTCCTTCGTGAGACAAAATCCTTCTCGTGAAGAGTAGTGTGGTTGTAATTGAGGTTGTACTACCCTCGTTTAAGTAGTACGTTAGTGAATTTGATCAACTTGGTTGATCGAAAAATCCTAACTCGAGAGGGTTAGGTGGTGATTTTCACCCGGGTTGGGTTTCCACCTAAAAATCATTGTGTACATTGTGTGACTATCTATTTTGTGAGATTGTTATATTTTATTTCCGCACTTTATACGTCACACTGATCTCACCCCCTTGATTGCACTGCAAAAATACACCAATAATTGTGCCATCTTGTGCTATTTCCAAGCATTGCCAGTGCATATTAGGTAGACATAGTCGCATGTGTGAAAATACATGCATGCATGCATTTATTTGAGAGGGGAGGAGAGTGAAATAAATGGCTTTGTAATTGAAAAATTCTTCAAGTGTTGCCTTGCAAAATTGACCACCTTTATTTTTATTTTTATTTGACTTTCTTCTCCGCGGCTGCATGGCATGGCTTGATCATCTTCACGCCATTCTCTGCTGCAGGCCAGCCATGCACAGCCAGGGCATGGCTGTACATGCCTTCTTCCTCTTTAAAAAGAGCATGGCTTCTTCTTTGCAAAGGGAGCCTGGTCCACACAAAAAAACCCAACACACAGCAGCTCTTCCCTTCCAGGCCGTCTCCTCCCCTCTCCCCTCCATACGCAGCCTCTCCTCCTTCTGAGGAGCTACTCTGCGAGCAGGAGCACCTCACTGTGGTGCACAACCACCACCGTGAGTCCCACCACCATCCAGCTCATCAAAGAGCCGGTGGGCGTGGTGGTTCTCTTCCCTATTTCATCGTTCCAAGCCAACCTCGCCATTTCCACAGGAGCTTCAAGCTTTGAAGCTCAACCAGCCACCGCGCGCCCACACGAAGGCCACCGCTCGCCCGCATGCAGGCCACCGCGCACGCCAGCAGGCCGCCCGCGCCCCTCTCCACGTGCCCTGTCGCGAAGTTCCACCCGCGGCCCAGCCCTCTTCGCGCTCGCCAGCAGCCGGTGCAGACCTTCAGCGTGCGCAGCGGTGCCCGCACTCATGAAACCGGGCGCAGGCGGTCACGTGAGCCGAGCGCGAATTGTAGCCACTATTCACGCTAGTTAGCGGAACACTGTGGCTTCAGTGCGGTGACCGGTAAGTTTCTCACTTATCCGGTCACCCGACGCTCTCTCTCCGCGCCGCTACCGGCCCCAGCCCACGCCCACGTCTCTCCCCGCGCCCGCACCCCCCCGCGTCTGCCAGCGCCCGCATCTTCTCCCGCTTTAGCGCATAGCGCCTTCGCCTGCACCCGCCTCTTCGCACAGCGTGGTGCGCTGCGGTCTCTTCCCCACTCTTGCTCCCAACAGCGTGCGTCTTCGCGCACCTGCACATGTGCGTGCACGCTACTGCATGTGGCCATCAGACGACGCTTGGCCGCTTCAGATGTCTTAACACCACTCTTCTTCTCCAGTAGACGCTCTCTCTCTCTCTCTCTCTCTCATAGACACTCACCTCACACATACACACACATTATCACTTGTACACCCCTATATACACACTTATATATATATATATATTAGTACTTATACAATTATATATAAGTATATATACATACATACATACTTATATATATATCTATATACTTATATATATATATATATATATATATATATATACACATATATATTTACATATATACATATATTTATATACATATATATATATACATACATATATCTATATATATATTAGTACCTATATAACTAAGTATAAGCATATATACATATATATATATATATATATACATATATATACACATATATTTATTCATATATATATATACAAATATACATACATATATATATCTATAACTATAAATACATATATACATAGATATACATATATATATATATACATAGATACTTATAGTAATATATATATATATATACACATATACATACATCTATCTGTACATATATTTACATACCTATATATACATACATATATATATATATACATATATAAGTACACATATACCTATATAATTATAACCATATAGATATATATATATATATAGATATATATTTACATATATACATACATATATATATATATTTTCATATCACCTACCATATGTTGTATCGCGGGAATATCTGCACCAGTTGCTGATATTCCCCGATACACGCATACAGAAAGCGTGCTTGCACTTATCTTCCACCAATCCACCTTACACTCCACGCAGCACTTCGTCCTGTTGGTTGCGTCTTCCTAGAAGACGACCGACTCGACACTGTGCTACACACCATCTCCACCTCCACCCCCACCCCTTTATACATATATAATATATACATATATATATATATAATATTTACTTTATTTCTATCTCTCTTTCCTTCCAGTAAAAAGATAAAAAAGAAATATACAAAAGAGAAAAGATAATCCTTGACTTGTAGGTACTCAGTCTTGCGAATAGCAAGACCAGTTTTGGAACTCTAATTTGGCTCAAAGCCAAGAACCTGATTTTGAGGGTGTACCTCAAGAACAAGAATTATCAGAAAAAAATCTTAAATAGAAAAACACCTAAAACATAATAAACGAACGGAAGAGATTCGTTATAGGAAAGGCATAGAAACTTATTCATTTCTAATCCCACTTCCCTGAGTTCGACCCTGGGCCTAAAAGTGACCAAGATAAAATCAAGTAGGCCAGGTTAAAAATTTTGTAAAGAGATGGTTAGGCTCGATTTAGGTTAACCACTATATGCATTTCAATGATAAAATCACCATATTAACACAACCTATCCGGGCCTGACCATCTTTTCATGGCGCCGTTGCTGGGGAAGTGCGCATTCAAGAAAGTTTTTACTCCATTCCTTTAATTTTTCTCTTCTCACACACTTCTCTTCACGGGTATTTTTGTTTGTTGCTGTGCAGGTGAACCTATTGCAAGGAGAAGACAGGCAGATGAAGTCAGAGACGTGGGCAGATCCAAGGCGGGAATGAGAGCACGAAGTCGTTGGCACCGCACTGGAGCTTCGCACACGTTGCTGAACAAGTAGGTCTTTCTTTCTTAGCAACTTAGGTTAACTTGTCACCTTAATAGAAAAAAAAACTAAAACTACAAAAACTTCTTGGGATCTCTTGGGGCAAGTGGATTAAAAATCACTTGTTTGATTGTTTGCCTTCATTCCCACTGCCTTGGGATTTCCCGCCAAACTTCGCATAGCGAAGATCCTAGATTCTTGATTCTTGAATCTTTCGCCGTGTGAAGTATTCTTTGAGGCAAAAATAAAAAGATTGATTGCATCCCTCTTTGCCTCATTTATCTGCAATTTGGGATCACTTTTTTGGTGGGGAGTCTTGGAATTGAGTTGATTTCAACCCCACCACGACCTTTCACATGCCTAAGATTCGATCCCAAATACTTCAACCCCAACAATTTGATTTTCTTCATCTTATGGTTGAGCCTTGTGTGTGGAAATCATTCTGGTGATTGGGAGCACTTGAATTGAAGTGCTTTGGCTCCCTCTCACACTAATCTAAAATTGACTCGTGCATCCACACATAGAAATTTCCATCTAGGGAAGCCCATTGCATTTTAGTATGCATTAACTAATTGACATTGAAGAAGGGTTTGCTGGGCTTAGAATAAAACTTATATTCTCTCAAAATTCGGAGATTGGTTGAATTGGTAATTCAGAGAAATCCTAAAATCCATACTACTTAAGGCTGAATTCTAAAAACCATTCACCAATTAAAACTTCAATTCGGGGAGATTTCCCCATTGCATGCCTGATTTACACACTCTACAAATCAATCATTTGGGCATTACCCGTAAATAACATCCTTCACATTCCAGAAGCACTTGATCCTAAGCCTTTAACACAAACTGGTAGCAACTTGACCCTTATTAAGGATTGGAGGTCTAACTACCTCCGTGTAGCGCCTACGTGCTGGTGAGGGTTCGTGCGTGCTATCATGTGTCTAAGACTGGGGCAAACGGCCTTTCAATCTGGCCTGGTGGTTCCGCAATGCTCGCATTTGGTTCCATAGTTCATGATAGTAGGTAACTTAGATATTTAGTCTAAGGGCACACTGTAGAGGTTAGGAATTTGATTGAGTTGATTTGTCATCAAGTGTACCTTTGCGGCGTCATTTCTCTCATCTCTTTTCCCTTTGTATCCCCCCAATTCTTCTTGCAGTAGTGCATGTTTGGGAGGAGGATACAAAACCCTGAACTGTGTGAATTGTCTGATAAATTTAGAAAGGAAGCCGAATCGTCCTCCTCCTCCACAAACATGGCTGCATGCCCACCCCCAAATCCCGAGGGAGGAAATCGCCCTCAAAACCCACCAGGTGGTGGAGCCTTAGATCCCATAACCTGCCTCCAAGCCCAAATGGAAATGTATAATGAACAAATTGAGGCCATTAGGGAAACAATGGAGGAAATGCAGAACCCTCCCGAACGGGAGGAGCCTAGGTCTCTTAGCTCCTATCAGAATCCCGCTGCTACAGAGACCATAGGACAAATTCAGGTCCCCATGGGCGGGGACGACTTTGAATTGAAACCTAACATAATTGGCCTGATAAATTTTCACTTTCATGGTCTTGCAAGTGAAGATCCTTTTCTCCACTTGGAAGACCTAACCCGATTGGCTGAAACTGTTAAACCAAGAAATATTAGGTTACCTATAGTCCTCATGAAAATGTTCCCATTTTCATTGCGGGATAAAGCGTCGCAGTGGTTACTCACCCTTGGGAGAACCATCCACTCTTGGGAAGAGATGCGAACAGCGTTTCTCAAGAACTTCTTCCCAATCGGGCGAACCAATGCGCTTCGCCATGCTATCACTTCATTTACGCAACAAAACGACGAACAGTTTCATGAGGCATGGGAGAGATATAATGACCTCCTCAGGAAGTGTCCGCACCACGGTCTGCCTAAGTGGCATGTAGCCCAGATTTTCTACTATGGGCTAAATGAGACTTTGAAGCAGATTGCAGATGCTTCCTGTGGAGGGAATTTCATAAATAAAGACGAGAATGGAGCATTCGAATTATTTGAAAATATGAGTGAAAACTCAACGAACAATGCCTCCATTGTCGCCTTTAATCGTACCAGCCTGCCCCGTAATGTCCACGAAGTTGACACGGGACCCTCCCATTCATCCACAGATCTCAGCCTTATCGCACAAAAATTGGATGAAGTCTCCGTCGTGCACAAGAAGCTGGACGAGCTTTTGGCCAACCCCGCCCATTCTATGGCAAACACCCCCACCTCACCACTTCGTCACAATTCCAATTCTTCAAATACCAGGCTTATCCCTAGAAACCCCGTAAGACCTTCCTTACCGAGTGTCGCGCCGAGCGACTCGATAAGTCATGTGGATCTGGCTTCTGCGAGCTAGTATTTTGACACGGAGGACCAAGCCTCCATGTGCTCGGATGCGTATTTACATGCGGACACGTCTTCTGGAATAGAAGACGCTTGTGCCCTGGGGAACAACCCGTTCTTGGCCACCTATAACCCAGGGTGGAGAAATCATCCGAACTTTGCATGGTCCAACAACCCACAGTGCCCAAACCCCACGGGTGGACCAATGTGACCGTCCGCACCCGTCATCCCAAGGGCCCAGTCTAATCCTATGGCGAATCTGCCATCGAGTCCTTGCATACCGCAAATAGAACACGCATCAAGCCCTCTTGATAAATTGATGCGAATGATGACGGAAATGTCAAAACGCCATGAAGAGAACATGACCTCTCTTCAGCACCAATTGGCGCAGCAGAATGCTGAGATCAGTCAACTACGCATGGCGACTCGATCTTAGGGCACTCTTCCAGCCCAACCGGTTCCAAACCCGCGAAATTTCGTACCCCGTGGTCCTCAACCATAGGTACCACCTTCTCAGGGGTAGGTACATCAAATTCTGCTGGCTCCGAGCATTCCACTGGGATTTCAGGCTAATCCCGCAGCAGCACCTCACTCTTATGTCCCTATTGCGAACCCTCCTCCACCTTTTGATCCCACTGGACCCGCATCGTCCAATGCGATCATTACGAGTGGTAAGCAGACCGTCGACCTGCCTCGACCTGATCCTAGCCCGTCTTCTTCATCGCTCTCTCATTCGGGATGTGCACTGCATTTGCGAGAGGACGATACACCCAAATTGGTGCCAGAGTCAGTCCCATTCCCTAAGGCTCTACTGAGGGAGCCAAAAGGAAATAAGAAGGATACACAGGCCTTTGATAACCTGTGTAATTTGTTCAGGGACGTTGAAATCAAGGTACCCCTACTAGAGGCTATCGACCACATACCTACTGTCGCTCGATTTTTCAAAGACTACACAACACCCAGGCGACAGTCAAAGAAAACTAAGAATTCGATGGTTCTCTCACCTCATGCGAGTTGTGCTATACTATCAAATCTACCACCGAAGCAGAAAGATCCGGGCACACCGCTTATTTCCTGTAGCATTCAAGGCTGCAATTTGAATCGTGCCCTACTTGATCTAGGATCTTCCATCAATCCTATTCCAACCATCATGGTCGAAAAATTTTCCTTGGGAAATCTGAAACCCACCCCTGTCACGTTACAGTTGGCAGATTGTTCTGTCAAAATTCCGAAGGGTGTGGTGGAAGACGTGGTGGTTAGGGTCAACAGTCTCTGTTTTCCTGTTGACTTTCATATTTTAGATATAGAAGTTCCTAGCTCACTTTCTGATTGTCCGATCATCCTTAGTCGACCTTTCTTGGCCACAGCCTACGCCCATATCAACTACGAGTTAGGCTGTATTGAGATTGCCGCTGGATCTGAAAAGCTCAAGCTTAACATCTTCAAGGCAGCCAAGAACTTTGATTGCGATTGCATCGAGGATGACACGTCTGACGAGGACATGGCCGTCAGCACGTGTATCGGACTACTTGGGACCTATTCTGACTGCTGCGGATTACCTGTAAACACTGACGATTGCCTAACCAACACATATTGTGACGTTCCCCCATCCCTCCCTATTGCCGTACCTTCTCCTGACCAGACTTCTGACGAGGTTTTCTCCGCTTCCCATACCTCGTGGTCTGAGTCATATCCAGGCTACTCACCGCCGGTCCACACTCTTGAAGACCGGATTGCCCTTTCAGTGTGGAGTTGCAAATCAGGCAGATTTGCAACTCCACACTGGGACCTTGAGCCCATATACTACTCACTGGGGCTATTTTTTTTTGGATCCATCTATCCAAGAAGCCCCTCTTCTTGGCCAATTTGAGGGCCAACTTCTTCCTCCTGACTTGTTCTCCGATCTGCCTGGGACACTCTTGTCCCAAGAAATGCCAGATCTTTCACCATCCACTCCCGAACTGAAAGAGCTGCCCGGTACACTTAAGTATGTTTTCCTGGGACCAAATGAAATGCTCCCTGAAATCATCAGCTCAAAATTGACCAGGGAGCAAGAGTGCAAACTAACGAAGGTCCTTATGGAACACAAGGCAGCCATTGGATGGTCTTTATCAGACTTATCTGGCATTAGCCCCTCCTACTGCACTCACCGTATATATACGGAGGAGGAGGCTCGACCTTCCCACGAGATGCAGCGATGTCTCAACCCTAACATGCGGGAGGTCATTAAGAAGGAAATTATTAAGTGGCTGGATGTGGGTATAATCTACCCGATCAGCGATAGCCCCTGGGTGAGTCCGATTCGTGTCGTGCCCAAAAAGGCGGGACTCACCATCCGTGTCAATGACAGGGGTGAATCCATCCCTACACGAACTCCTACATCTTGGAGAGTGTGTGTAGATTATAGGAAACTCAATGCTGCAACTAAGAAAGATCACTTTCCGCTACCTTTCATTGACCAAATCCTGGAGCGGTTAGAGGGAAATAAATTTTTCTGTTTCCTGGATGGATTCTTAGGATATAACTAGGTGGCAATTGACCCCCGGGACCAAGAGAAAACCACTTTTACCTGCCCCTTCAGTACCTTTGCATTTAGAAGGATGCTGCTCGAACTTTGTAACGTGCCAGCAACTTTCTAGAGATGTATGCTGGCGATATTTCTTGACATGGTGGGTGACTTTCTCGAGGTCTTCATGGATGACTTTTTGGTCTTTGGACCATCTTTCGATGATTGTCTTGCTAACCTGACCCGTATCCTTAGGAGATGTATTGATGTAAACCTCATGCTTTCCTGGGAAAAAAGTCATTTTATGGTGCATGAGGGAATTGTTCTCGGACATATCATCTCTGATAGGGGTATCGAGGTTGACAGAGCTAAGCTTGATGTAATTGCTGATTTACCCATGCCTGGCTCTGTCAAACAAATCTGCTCCTTCCTGGGACATGTCGGTTTCTATAGGAGATTCATCAAAGATTTCTCCAAGATTTCTCGACCTTTAACTCATCTCCTATCAACCGACGTACCCTTCGATATGGGCCCCGACTACATACGAGCATGCACGCAGCTGCGTAATGCTATCACTAAGGCCCCTGTTCTCTAGCCACCTGATTGGTCCCCTGACTTTGAACTCATGTGTGACGCTTCTGACCTTGCAGTCGGAGCCATCCTGGGACAAAGACGCGATAGACACCCCTTCGTGGTGTACTACGCCTGTAAGACGTTGGACGAGGCCCAGCGTAATTATACTACCACTGAGAAAGAACTACTGGTGGTCATCTTTGGGCTGGAGAAATTCCGCTCTTACCTTCTGGGCTCACAAGTTATTGTTTTCACTGATCACGCGGCCATTCGCCATCTCATGTACAAGAAGGATGCCAAGCCTAGACTGATTCGTTGGATCCTTCTGCTCCAGGAATTTGACATTGAGATCTGCGATAAGGCCGGAGCCCAGAATGTTGTGGCTGATCATCTTTCTAGACTGAACCCTGACCATATTGGACTTACTCTACCGATTAATGAGATTTTTCCTGATGAGCACCTATTGGCAATTAATGTGGCAAGTGGACCTTGGTATGTCGACATTGCCAATTACATTGCTTCTGGATCCCTTCCACGTGGCTGGCCTAAAAACCAGCGCGAGCTTCTCATGGCAGAAGCAAAGTATTATTTCTGGGATAATCCACTTCTTTTTCGCATAGGTGCTGATCAAATCATTCGTCGCTGTATTCATGGCAGTGAATTCCCCAGTGTGCTATCCTTCTGCCACGATCAGGCCTGCGGAGGCCATTTCTCTGGGAGGAAAATCGCAGCCAAGGTGTTACAGTGCGGATTCTTTTGGTCCTCCCTTCACTAGGATGCACACAATTATGCCAAACATTGCACTTGGTGCTAGTCGTTAGGGTCAATGTCACGTCGAGACATGATGCCCTTACAACCCATCCTAGTTGTGGAAATCTTCGACATTTGGGGAATTGATTTCATGGGTCCCTTTGCTCCTTCCAACGGCTTCGAATTCATTCTCGTTGCGGTTGATTATGTTTCGAAATGGATCGAGGCTATTCCCACGTATCGTGCTGACCGTGTTATATCCACTCCATTTGTCAAAGACCACATCTTTGCGCGCTTTGGGATCCCTCGAGCCATTATCTCGGATGGAGGAAGCCACTTTACCCATGCTTCTTTTCAGGCACTTCTGAGGAAATACAGAGTCCACCATCGTATCGCATCTCTGTATCATCCTCAGACGAACGGCCAGGCAGAGGTGTCGAACCGACAAATCAAGCAAATTCTCCAGAAAATGGTTCGGCCTGACCATAAGGACTGGTTCGACAAACTGATTGACGCACTTTGGGCGTATCGGACCGCCTTCAAGGCTCCCCTTGGTATGTCTCCTTATAGAATCGTTTACGGGAAGCCTTGTCATTTGCCCGTGGAGTTGGAGCACCGTGCTTATTGGGCGGTTTGCCAATGTAACCTTGACCCAAACCCGTGTGGTCAAGAAAGGAAACTCCAACTCCAGGAGCTGGAAGAGCTCCGTCGTGAAGCCTATGATTTTGCTTTAACTTTCAAGCAGCACACTAATGCTTTTCACGACAGCCGCATTCAGCGGAAAGAATTTGAGCCATCTCAGCAAGTTTGGCTCTACAATTCCCGACTCAAATTTTTTCCTGGGAAATTGAAGTCCAAATGGACTGGTCCTTTCTTGGTCTTGAGACCATTTCCCAACGGGGCTGTTGAGATTGAAGATCCCAAATCTGGGCATAAATTTACGGTCAATGGGCAGCGTTTGAAACCCTATCTTACTCATGAACCTTCCCCCGTCGGAGAAACTGTTGCCCTGCTGGAGGGTAACTAATTTTGTGCCTCATTCTGAGTCCAGCTAGGGACATTAAATTCAACGCTCGTTGGGAGGCACCCCAACGTCACTCACCATCCGCCATCACTTTTCACGCCATTGTCACGATCACTTCACTTTTCATTTCACCACCCACCATCCACCCACCCTACCACCCTGCTGTATACCCTGCACCTTCTCTCTCGCTACCCGATCTTTCGTCCTTCCTCTACCTTACCCTGCATGCATATGAGGACATAGCATCGTTTGGAATGGGGGGGTGGATAGGCATCCATAGGATCTGGGTATTTTATGGTATCATGCAGTTTCCATCTATCTATAAAAAAAAAATGAAAATGGTGTTTAGTAATGATCTGAAGGTTGAAACAAAAATACAATAAGTGTTTATGGCTATTCAACCACTGTTTTGAAGACTTTCCAGGCCACAGAAGCTTGATTCGCTCAGGCTCAGGCTTAATTCACTTGAGATTGACAAAATAGATCGGAATCTCTCCTAACTTAGGACGTATTCTTGTACCTGAGACACCAGTACAGGATCCGTTGGTTTGCTTCTACTCGAGAGCCTAGGTAATCTTGGTTCACACTACACATATCAAGAAAGGCCAGGTGAACATAAGATCCAACCCTAGTGTTCATTAGGGAAGGTGGAGTCCTTACCTGTGCGTGTAGGTAGACTTTTTATCCTAGGCTTTAGTCTTGTGTTTAGGAGAGACTCTTTCCACCAAAAAAGGAACTCTCCCACCAAAAAGAAAAGTGTGCTCCTCCAAATAATGTTGTAAGAGATATACTGACACGTGTTTCAAAAAAAAAAAAGATGCAAATAAATCAGTATATCTCACAAATGTCTGTAAAATCTTCCTACAAAAAAAGTTCTTCAGGGCAAATACCCTGTTTTCTTTGAGCCACAAATGTCGGAAAATGGGAGTTGAGTTTCCATCATCTTTTTAAGGGTCAATCCGAAGACATGAGCTGAAACTGGGACCAACCTGTACTTAAAAATTCGTGAAACCCTGGGCTTGAGTCTTAATGTTCATTTGGTCAGTCTTGATCCTTCACTAAGCACTAGCCATAATCTCTTGAGCTCTTGAGTACGGCAAAAACCTCCTGGGTCCTGGAAATCGTACTTAAGGTTTAAATATCAAGAGTCCAGGTAAGTTGAGAGATGATCTATGTCATATGAGACTTGAAGTATTGGTAGTATTCTCTACAATTGGTTCTCACAATATCCAACAATAAACACACCTATGTTGCCTCAGAAGAAAATCTTCAGCTTAAGATCATTTCTAAATACAATACAAAAATGTTTTGCTTGGGACTAGCAAAAGATAGGCATTGGGGTATGATTGCACAGCAAAAATACACCAATAATTGTGCCATCTTGTGCTATTTCCAAGCATTGCCAGTGCATATTAGCTAGACATAGCCGCATTTGTGAAAATACATGCATGCATGCATTTATTTGAGAGGGGAGGAGAGTGAAATAAATGGCCTTGTAATTGACAAATTCTTCAAGTGCTGCCTTGCAAAATTCACCACCTTTATTTTTATTTCTATTTGACTTTCTTCTCCGCGGCTGCATGGCATGGCCTGATCGTCTTCACTCCATTCTCTGCTGCAGGCCAGCCATGCCAGCCATGCACAGCCATGCACAACCAGGGCATGGCTGTGCATGCCTTCTTCCTCTTTAAAAAGAGCACGGCTTCTTCTTTGCAAAGGGAGCCTGGTCCACACAAAAAAACCCAACACACAGCTGCTCTTCCCTTGCAGGCTGTCTCCTCCTCTCTCCCCTCCATACGCAGCCTCTCCTCCTTCTGAGGAGCTACTCTGCGGGCAGGAGCACCTCACTGTGGTGCACAACCACCACCGTGAGTCCCACCACCGCCCAGCTCATCAAAGAGCCGGTGGGCATGGTGGTTCTCTTCCCTGTTTCATCGTACCAAGCCAACCCTGCCATTGCCATAGGAGTTTCAAGCTTTGAAGCTCAACCGGCTACCACGCGCCTGCACGAAGGCCACCGCTCGCCCGCACGCAGGCCACCGCGCACACCAACAGGCCGCTCGCGCCCCTCTCCACGCAACCTGTCGCGAAGTTCCGCTGGCAGCCCAGCCCTCTCCGCACTCGCCAGCAGCCGACGCAGACCTTCAGCGCGCGCAGCGACGCCGGCACTCACGAAACCGGGTGCAGGCAATCGCGCGAGCCGAGCGTGCACTGTAGCCACTGTTCACGCTAGTTAGCGGAACACTGTGGCTACTGTGCGGTGACCGGTAAATTTCTCACTTAATCGGTCACCTGGCACTCTCTCTCCGCGCCTCTACCGGCCCCAGCTCGCGCAGCGTCTCTCCCCGCGCCCGCTCCATCACTTGCGCCTGCGTCTGCCAGCACCCGCACCCGCCCGCTTCAGCGCATGGTGCCTTTGCTCGTACCCGCCTCTTCGCGCAGTGTGGTGCGCTGCGGTCTCTTCCCCACGCCTGCTCCCAACATCGTGCGTCTTCGCGCGCCTGCGCGTGCGCGTACACACTACTGCGCGTGGCCATCAGACGATGCCTGGCTGCTTCAGACGGCTTAACACCACGCTTCTTCTCTAGCAGACGCTCTCTCTCTCTCTCACTGACACTCACCTCACACATACACACACACACACACTCTCGTACACACACATGATCACTTGTACACCCGTATATACACACTTATATATATACCTATATAATATATATATATATATTAGTACCTATACAATTATATATAAGTATATATACATACATACATATATATATACTTATATATATATATACACACATATATATTTACATATATACATATATTTATATACATACATATATATATATATATACATATATCTATATATATATTAGTACCTATATAACTAAGTATAAGCATATATACATATATATATATATATATACATATATATACACATATATTTATACATATATATATATATACATACAAATATACATACATATATATATCTATAACTATAAATACATATATACATAGATATACATATATATATATATATATATATATATATACATAGATACTTATACTAATATATATATATATACATATACACCTATATATAACTATATACATATATTACCATACACGCACACACACACACACACACACATATATATATATATACATATCTATATCTATATATATAGTTATCTATACATACATATATATACAATTATATATATATATATACATACATCTATCTATACATATATTTACATACCTATATATATATACATATATAAGTACACATATACCTATATAATTATAACCATATATATATATACATATATAGATATATATTTACATATATACATACATATATATATATTTTCATATCACCTACCATACGTTGTATCGCGGGAATATCTGCACCAGTTGCTGATATTCCCCGATACATGCGTACAGAAAGCGTGTTCGCACTCATCTTCCACCAATCCACATTACACTCCACGCAGCACTTCATCCTATTGGTTGCGTCTTCCTAGACGACGACCGACTCGACACCGTGCTACACGCCATCTCCACCTCCACCCCCACCTTTTTATACATATATAATATATACATATATATATATATATATATACTATATTTACTTTAGTTCTGTCTCTCTTTCCTGCCAGTAAAAGATAAAAAAAAATATACAAAAGAGAAAAGATAATCCTTGACTTGCAGGTACTCGGTCTTGCGAATAGCAAGACCAGTTTTGGAACCCTAATTTGGCTCAAAGCCAAGAACCTGATTTTGAGGGTGTACCTCAAGAGCAAGAATTATCAGAAAAAAATCTTAAGTAGAAAAACACCAAAAACATAATAAATGAATGGAAGAGATTCATTATAGGAAAGGCGTAGAAACTTATTCACTTCTAATCCCACTTCCCTGAGTTCGACTCTGGGCCTAAAAGTGACCAAGATAAAATCAAGTAGGCCAGGTTAAAAATTTTGTAAAGAGATGGTTCGGCTCGATTTAGGTTAACCACTATATGCATTTCAATGATAAAATTACCATATTAACACAACCTATCCGGGCCCGACCATACATCTTTTCACCCCTCCAAGTAGGGAATTACAAACTTCCCTTTGCTGGATGTGCGTCAACTTGACGCAGATGCGTGAACCACACGGCAGTGCTTCGTCGCTCTCGTAATCTTGGAGGGAGAGTGGGTGTGCAACTAGAAGACAGCTCTCAAGATGTGGAATGAAGATATGGAGAGCAAGATCTTCTTCTCAAGATCAATTTGATATAAATGATGTGGAAATGCTAATGCTTTGTGTCTTTGCAAAGCAAGGGTCCTCTTTTTATAGAGCGCCTAGGAAGGCTTTGGAAGGCCTTAGAAGGCTTCCATAGCCATTGGGGTTGAGCCCAAGGCAAAACAGGTAGTAATCAGAATCATTTATGATTCTGACAGGGTCATCAGACGTCTGGTCCAGGTATCAGACATCTGGAAAACTAGTTTAAGACGTCTGGTAATTAAGTCAGACGTCTGATTCTAGGCGGGTTCCTTCCTGACTTGATTCAAACCTAAACAAGGTTCTAGTGTAAGGCCATCAGACGACATATAGGATGTCTAGCACTAGGTCTGGACGTCTGGAAAGCTATTGTATTGCGGGAATGGATTTCCCAAGGTCTAAATGGCTAGATAATCTGACAAAGGTGATTTTGTCTCACAACGAGGCTCAACGGTCACATGTCAGACGTCTGGGGTCCTCTACAAATGTTTGATAGAAGCCTAACGGTTATATTCCTCAACGTATACTTTGTTAGCTAACGTTCCACTAATTGGACGTCTGGCACAACCATCAGACGTCTTCTAGACGTCTGGACTACGGTTTGGTCGTCTGATTTCATCAGACAGAACCTACTAAGTCCAGCCTAGGTTATTGGACGTCTGAGTCAACAGTCAGACATCTTAAAGGTCACTATCAGATGTCTGATTAGGCTGTCAGGACCCTATTTTTATTTTCTAAGTTCTTTACACAAAATCTAAGTATCCTAGAGTTGTGCAAGTATTTCAAGGACTACTTTAAGGGTTCTTTGAGGCTCTTTAGCAAGTAATCTAAGAAAGATAAAGAGCAACAAAAGAAAAAAAAGACAAATTACAATGAACAAGAAGGGAAATCTATCCTATTCTTCATCTCCTTCCTTCTTCGAGCTTTCACTCCTTGTGAAGCTCCTCCTCCTCCGTCAAGCTCCTCCAATCCGCCATGGATGCGAGATTGAACTTTGTCTAAACACGTCTCCATTTGTAATTAACCTGAAATCTAAGACATCAAATGCAAATGCTAAATAACACATGTTTTGTTATCATCAAAAAAACGATCGTGGTGCCCTAGCACCAACACACCCCACATAATACAAAGGAAAAAGGTGAATGCATCATACATAAATAAAATAAACCTAAGTGGGCACACCCCACACATAAAATAAACCTAAGCGGGCACACCCCACATTTAACATTAAAAGAGCATTTTAAAAAAGAAAGTGGCAGAAGAACCTCACCATAGTAACGAAATGATCCAGAAACGGTGCAGAAACAGTGTAAGAATGCGAAAACCTATATGAAAAGGCAATAAAATAAATTTCATTTTCGAAAAATAAATGAACATAAGATTTGGAAAAAGATGAAACAATTTAAAGGAAATTTTAAGAAAATAGATAATTAAAAATTTATTAAATTATTTTTATTTGTGAGTTATGAATTAATACTTTTGGCAAATTACCATATATATCAATATCAGTTGCACTAAGGTCAACTTCTTCACTTTGTGGGTTTTGCTAATATGATTTAGATTCAACATCTGGGTCAAGATCTTTTCCTGCATCATATTGTTCACACGGTAAAGCTTTAATGGGTATAATCCACATATTTCTACTATTATTAGGCACATAGAATACTTGTGCTACCTGACATGCTAGTGTAAATAGTTCTGATGATTGAAGAATGCAATAGCTCTTACTTAAGCTCGAGAAATAATGTTTCTTATCGACTTTGAATCCAATGCCTTCTTTGAAAATATCAAATCAATCACACTTAAATAGAACCACCCTACAGTCAAACTTGGAACTCATTTCTACAATTTCTTCAATTTGACCATAATACCCATCACAACCAGTGCTTAGGTCATAGCTGACGACAACTCTTGCATGTTGTATGGCCTTCACATCATCAATGGACTGTACTCTAAATCTAGAACTGTTAATTACATAACCTGAATGGTAACATCTGTATGTCAAAGGTGTATCAGCAATTATATCAAAATTCTGTACCCACCATGGAACCCCCTGTTATTTTAGTTTATTTACATGATCTTTGAACCAATTAAGGAACTGTAAGTCATGTGTAGATGACACGGAGGATTCTTTAAATTCATTGTAAAATTCATCCACTTCTGTAATTTGCTTTAGAATGTACAAGTGTGCCAATCATCGGTCCATTTTTGAGATGGGCTTGAACTCCGTTCGGAGGATCAACCTTCCTCTGATGTCAAATATGGACAGGAAATCTTCATCATTACCATTAAATCCTTCATCATAGTTCCATTTAAGATGATTAAATCGATTGTTTGTCTCATTCATGTACATGGCGTAGAAGTTAATACATTCCTCTACAAGATATCCTTCCATGATTGATCCTTCTATCCTTGCTTTATTCAAGATAATCTTTTAGCTTCTTCAAATATCGTTCAATTGGATACATCCATCTGTATTGCATGGGTTTAGCAATTCTCGCTACATTTGCAAGATGAAGCATGACCACGTTGAAGAATGCAGGTGGGAAAATCTGCTCCATTTTACAAAGTGTGATCACAATTTGTTTATTTCAGTATTACAGTAATTCAGGATTTAATGTCTTCGAATGGATGAATTTAAAGTATCTGCTCATCTTCATAAAAGAATCAACTACATGATCAGGCATCACTCCACGTATCACTAGTGGGAATAAGATTTACACGTACATATGAGAATCATAACTTTTTAACCCAGTAATCTTTTTCTGCGCTTCATTTACGCAATGTGAAAGCTACAATGAATACCCATTTGGATTGAGAAAATCCTATGCCTCTACTCTCCAGTAGGACTCTATATAGCTTCTGGAAAGTGAGTCTCTTTTAACATGCAACTCAGGATGAATACCCAAAATTTCATATCATTTCTTATTTTAATTGTATCCTTTAGGCTATCTGTTAGGTTTAATATGTCAAGAATATTGTCCATTACATTCTTCTCTATTTGCATAACATCTAAATTGTGTCACATAGTCAAATCCTTTCAATATGGAAGCTCCATAAAAAATATGCTTTTCTTCCTAAACCCTGAATGTCGCAAGGAAGTCAAGTTATTCTTGAAAAGATGACCCAAACGTATTTCACTGAGCTATTGCAATGTCTCCATGATTTTCATCCCCGACAACCTAACAGAACTTGTATTGAGTTTATTTTTTGGATTCTTCGACGAATATCGACATGCTTTACCATCAAATCTATCCTTGAATTGTGGCATTTGCCAACTGTGTTCAATGGGCAAAAACTTGCAGTGCCCTAAGTAAAAAAACTTCTTGCTTTCAAGTAATCTCAGGTGATGAGTATCATCCGTACATATTGGACATGCAAACTTTCCTTTTGTACTCTATCCTGACAAATTAAAATATGCTGGAAAGTCATTGATTGTCCACAGTAATGCTGCGTGCAACTGGAAGAATTGTTTCTTCTGTGCGTCATATGTTTGAACACCATTGTTCCACAAGACTTTCAGTTCATCAATCAACGGTTGGAGATAAATATCTATCGCATTTCCTGGTTTCGTGGGTCCTAGGATAAGGAGGGTCAACATCATGAATGAGGATCACATGCATAGCCATGGAGGTAAGTTGTAAGTTAACATGCCCACCAGCCATATGGAATATGATGGATGCATGTTTTTGGATGGGTTGAATCCATCGCTTGCAAGCCCTAGTTTCACATTCTGTGCCTCCTTTGTGAATAATGCGTGATTCTTGTTAAATCTATTCCACTAATCTGAATCTGTTGGATGGCGGATGAGTCCATCTTTGGATTTATTCTCTTGATGCCACGCCATCAATTTTGCTATTTTGCTGGAAATGAATAGGAGTTGTAACTTAAGGATCAGTGGAAAATAACAAAGAACCTTTTCCGGTTGTTTCTTCCCGCCTATGTTTGTTGACTTATCCACCTTCTACCTCTCCTCACCTCATTCAGGACAGTTAGTCAACCCTGAGTACTCATTTTTGTGCAGGACACAGTCATTACAACAGACATCAATCTTCTTTCATTTCAGTCCAAGCCCACATATCTGCTTCTTCGCATCATACCATGACTAGGGTACCTAACAGAATTATTTAGCAGCTCTCCAATGAATTCAAGGACCTTAGACATTAAGTTCGCTATGGCTCTATTCATCACTTTCATCTGAAACAATTTCAGAAAGAATGACAACTTCGACATTAACATTATTTCAGGAGTAATAGGATCCTCTGCTGCCTTGACTACATCGTAAAACTCATTACAATCTCGTAATGTCTCATCGTCATCTGCATCCTTAGGGTCTGCTGCTCTCATATCATATAACATTTCATCCAATTCATCTCCCTGATTATCATCACTTTCTTCAAAAGTGTCAATTCTCTCATTTCTGACATCTCCTATGATTTTCTCATCGTGAGCTATCCAATTTACGTAATATTGCCACCAACTGTTACATATCTATTGCACGTGAAATAAGAGATTTAAGGATATGGTTGTCATAGTACACTCCTAAATCACACAACAAACACTTAAATTTATAAACTCAAAATCTAATTGGAGTCCAAGGTCGTTCTAGGAAGCAAATGTGGAATTCACGCAGTAATCTTCATTCAGAATAAATGAGCACAATAAATCAAGCACAATAACAGATATGCAATGAATAAAACTTGTCAAATTGATAATCAAATGTAAATCAAAAGACCATGAGACAAAAATAATAGAAGAAACCTAAAAAGTGGTGATTTACATCACCATTTAGATCCCTCTAATTAAGCACACCTCATATTCAGATTACTCAAATTATCCAATAGTAACTTCAATCAATAATCAACTTTAACTTAGGTACTTAAATGTTCTAATAATACCAGCAGAATCAACCTCAAACCTCAAACGACATAACAAGGCATCAGATGCCTTAACAAAAGAAGCACAACACCACAGAAAGCAAAGCTCTCAAGGCCATCTCTTCTTCTTCAAGCCTTTCACAAGATCAAGGCTTTTCTCTCCATAGCACATACAAAGGCATTCAGAGGCTAAGTGTTAGCCTCTCTGTCTTCAAGACATGCCTAAGGGTTGCACAGCAAAACCCTCCCCCCTCTAACAAATCTCTCCTCTTTCTTCTCTCTCAGATAACCAGGTATATGTTCAGGTAAGGCGGGTAATTGGGTCATGAATAGTGGCCAAACCCGCTGGCGTGATCACAGGTGATGCATGCTTGGGGAAGTGCGTAGGGGACCCAACCTCCCAGTGTCTTGGGCAGAAAGCTCAAGGCAGGAATTCAATTTATGTCCAGTGGCAAGTTTGTCCCACATGATGTGGGACTAAGCGTCTTGCTTCCTTCGCTTATGCGCAGCAGCAGGTGGACCCGAAGAAATTGAAGATGCTGCTATGGCTTCATGTCTCAATTGAAGCCTTGGGAAGGCTCTTGGGACTGGGCCGCAGCATCTGGATGTGGTAGCAGGGTTAGAACAGGTCAAAGCAAGGTGAATGGCACTGGAGATGATGGCGATGATAGGCGACAATGGAGAGACTTGCACTTCACAAATATGGGCTCAAAATCCCTAATAAGATAGCTCCTGAGCTTCGCCAAGTGATGGTGAAGGTGGTCGCACGTGTTTCGCGTGTTAGAAATCGAGGTTACAAGTAACCTGTTGTCGTAGTTGCAAAACATGTCGATCAGATAAAATTTATACCGAAACTCCAAGGGAGTCCCGGGTCGAACATAGGGAGGCAACGTTTAATTTACTTGAAAACCGCGCTTCATTTTGTTTCTTTTTGGTATTTTGGGGTTTTGTTATTTTTTTGTATTTTTGAAATAAAAGAGAACAAGCAAACGTATCACAAGATAGAGATCTGGAACAAATCTGATATAAATTACTTCTAATGTCAATTACAAGAAACTATGAAAGCATATAAAGAGAGGGAGGTGAGAGAAAATCTCCCGAATCGGCTATTCGGCGAGACGACGGCACCTGGTGGAAGCTCGGACGAAGGAGGTGAGGAGCGGGACAACAGAGGTGAGATGCTGGAGGATGTTGGGTTGAGGAAAGCTTTGGCGTAGCTCCGGAATGGAGGTGAGAAGACGGAGTTGATCTGCTATCGGAATGGAGGTGAGAGGATGGCTCCAAGGTGACCTATGAAGGGAGATGGGAAGTTGGAGGAGTATTTGGTGGGGTAGAGGTTTGCTACACTAATAGGCACCTTGGGAGCTTGAGAACAAGCTCTAATAGAGAGTTGGTAGGCTTGCTAGAGCTTGGGAGTAGGTAGGAGTAGAGTAGGTAGAGATGGCTTGGAATGGAGGGGGTGTAGGTCCTTTTATAGTGGTGGAGAAGAGGCAAAAATCGTATCTGGGTCTTTACTGACATCCACAAATGTCGCTGCAGCTGTCGCTGAAGACCGCCCTTCAATTGTTCATGCTGGCACGCACGGGCCTTTAGTGACGTCCACAAACATCGTTGCAGCTGTCGCTGAAAATCCGCCCTTCAATTCCTCTTACTGGAACGCGAGGGCCTTTAATGACAGCTGCAAGTGTTGCTAAAGGCCCTCATAAATGTTGCTGAAGATCCACGCGCCTCCCTGCTGGCATGCGCTCTGCTGGCGCTGCACGCTTCGCGCACTCGTGTCGCGCGTGCGCTGGCGTGCGCTGGCATGCTCATGCGCGTATGTTGCACTGCTGCTGCTGCGCGCTGCGCGGCTGCGCGACTGCTGCTGAGTGACCGACCAAATTGGAAATTGGGGGGGCTGTGGGGATTCAAACCCGTGCCCCTCCTTTGCAAGCCAGCGCTACCACCATTGTAGCAACCCCTCCCTTGTGTCATGTGGAGCGGCTTGGTGCATCTGCTTCCCAGCCGTTGGATCTTGATCCAACGGCTAGGATTGAAGGGCGCGAATGAAGGAGTTGGGTGGTGTTATTGGCCAGTGTTGGGTGGTCTGGATGGCACCACATGGCACCATCTGGGCCGTCCATCTTCTTCTTCTTGTAGAGGGTGCTACGGTGCTCAGATCAAGATGATTCCCGCGATGCCGAACTGCGATCGTCGCTCTAGATCCATCCATACGGTCGGATTTTCCATTCGAAACCTATATGGATGTCGCATTGCCCCCTGGCCGTTGATCTTCCTCGGGCTTAATGTGATGCTACGGGACTCTGATCTGGACGATTTCAGAGGCGTTAGTCTCCGATCGTCGTCCCAATCATATCCATAGACCCTGAAATAAATTCTCTTTTCTCTTGACCATAAAAAGGACCTAATTAACCTAAAATATAAACAACTACTCTAAATGCAGAATGATGCATGCTATGCGATATTTATATCATGATATGCAGTGCTAAGACTAGGAACTATCACAAATAAGCATTTTACGATGAATTTATATGTGTTTATCAGAAGGTGATGGTGGGGTTCTTGTGGTGTGTGGAGGCATGTGGTGGTCTAACAGAGTCAAGGAGGTGGTATGGTTGAGGGTGAGTTCAATGGGAAGTTTGGATGGGTGGAACGTGAAATAGGAAGAGGGGTTTTGATGGTGGTGTGCTGGAGGAGGTTTTCGAGCTGGTCGCGTGAGGTTTGGTGATCTGTAGCGTGCGGATGGCTTCACTAGAGCGGAGGAAGACGATGGGAGAACGGGTGGTTGGTCGGTTGAAATAGGGAGAGAAAGATAATAAGAGGGAGAGGTTAAGACCTAAATTACTGGACCAAAGGGCAAGGATGGCACCAACTTTGATTGGACAGCGTCGGAGAGGGTGAAATCCTCATTGAGGGAAGACGGCGGCGACGATGGGGGAAGGAAGTCCTACTGTGGTTGGTGAGAAGCAAAGGAAGGCAAGGAAGAAGGAGGACCACTTGATTTGTCTGTTTAGTGGCCAAAGGAAGGACGTCGAGAGTGCTTGCTGGAGTCACTGTCAGAGTTGGTTGGAGGAAGAAAGGAAGAAGGTTTTAGGACCAAACAGGACTAAAAATCAAGGCTTTATAAAGGGGATGCTTTTATAGAGCTCGAGGCAAGCTCTGGACAAGGAAATAGCAATGATTGCCTAGGGAATAAATCAAATAAATCCACTAATTTTTGTGGATTCGTACAAGCTTTTCATACAAGTTTTGATTCCTAAAACATCCCCAAACAATTCCTCATCGTGTGAACACCAATCAAACCAACTTTGGTGAGATTTGGTGGCAATTTGAGTGGGATCTGATTTGGTCAAACACTAGCTGAAGGTCAGTTGACCTTCAATGGTGGCAGGGGTATTTTTGTGAAAATGACAAAAAATTAGGGGCTCTCTGCAAATAATTCAAAAGCTAGGGGCTTGATTGAGAGAAAGGAGTTTTAATGGACTAAAATGCAAACTAGGTCAAGATGGACTCTGATTGGGCCCAAATTTTGATACAAATATAATTTAAGCCCAAGGAATCTAATGATAAAGTCGGATTTGAATTTTGACTAAGTTTGATTGGGCAATTTTCTCAGAAGACCAAATTAGGGTAGAAATCTGTTTGTGACTCTATTTAAGGTTAGAATAGGTTCAAATGGTCAAATCAAGGAAACCAAATAGCAAGGAATATTTTTATATGAATTTTAGGGGATTTAGATGAATTTTATCCTAACTAGAACCTATGTAATTCAAGCAGGTCTGAAATTAGGATTTTTGGGGGTTGTATTAGTTCTTTAAAATGCGTGAAACCTTGTTTCTTTCTGTGTGGACTCTCTTGTTAGACTTTAATGCTCGTTAGACCTTATATTAACCCCTGGGAAACCCCGTGGTTACCCTTATTTCATGATGTGATGTTAAAACTGTAGAATTAACCCTGTTTTAGAGTTTTCTTCTCAGACTGGCTTTGTATGGAATTATGGCTCTCAGGCGATTATGTAGGAGCTTTTGTCACTTGATTATGACTAATTAAAGCTAGTTATAGCTCATGATGATGTTACCATTAATATCACATGCTCAAAAATTGTGTCTTAGTCATGGAAAAATCCATTTAAATAGTGTCTACATGAGCATAAAATCAGCTGAAGGAATCTCCTTGTCTAAATGTCTTCCTATCATCATTAAATGCCCACTTCAGAAATGAAATCACTCCATTCTTGTATTCATGGTAATTCAAATTTCTCAGACTAATCCATGAATTATCCATGATAATTAACCTAAATGTCAATGACAATTACTCATAAGTTAGATTCGAATAAGGAAAAAATGTGCATTTTAAGAAGATTTTCACTTGATAACCCATCCTTGAATATTTGATCATAACGTTACTTCTTACATGCAACCAGTGTTTTGAGAAATTTTGGTAGCATTTCCCTACACTTCTCAAGTATACCCCCCAAGACTAACCCTAACTGCATTCCTAATAGCCCCCCCACTAAAGGGCACTTTGGGAATGGAGCTAAGATTAGTTGCTATATCGGAGAAGAGCGAGAAAATGTGACTGAAATTTCTCCAAACACTAGCTACATACAAGAAGCAACCCTAAGTTATGATCAAATCTTTAAGGACCCTCCTTAGCTTGGGATCTTCACCGAACTAAAGATGATCGAATCTTATGGCATGCTATAAAGACAATGCATCATGCATGTAAGTAAAGTATATACACACTCCGCATTGTCCATGTTGAAGGCGATCTATCAAGGGTTTATATTATTATCGTCGTAGTTCAAATCTTTAATTGATCGAACAACAAATACAATTTATAACTCGACTATCTAAAATGAAGTCTGAGGTCGAACACAGGGTGCAAGTATTGTAATTCACACTCTAATCGAAATGATTGTATATATGAGCATAAGAAATAAGCCAAGAATGATATTCAATGAATAATAACTACTCAAAAATGATTTTCTATAAAAACATGAGTATTTCAAGAGTTTGAGAAGACAAAAAGATGTCAAAGATAAAATAATGGTGATTTGAATAACCAATTATTAGTCTTAAGCATATACATATTAATTACTCAATAATATCAAATAAAAATAGTAACTAGAACCACTTATATATCCACGAAGGCAAATAGATCCACAGTGCTGCTCAAAGGGTTATCAGATGACGTGCCCTCAAATCAGATGACTTAAACGTTGCCTGCTATTGTGCCTTCAAGAGAGGCAAAGACCTCTTCCCTTCCTGCTCTACTCTCTTTCTCTTCTTCTTCTCTTCAAGTCTTCTCCTTCTTCTTTCATGAACCTCTTCTTCCTTTCCTCTTCTTTTCTTCCTTCTCTTCTTACGCACAAGTGTTGGGAGGTTGCCCTGAAGAGCAAAGCCCTCCCCTCCCCTGCTCTCTCTTTCTTTCCTATTTCTTCCTCTTCTTTAGATAACTGAGTAACCAATCAGGTATTCGGATCATACGGTATCGAGTCCAGGCTCACCAACATTGGGTGATGAGCAAGGAGTGAATAGCTTAGGCGGGTTGGGTGTGCAGGTGAAGGGGATAATTGGACTCGACACCAACTAAGCCCTCATTGGACTTAATCATTACCTTCCAACACCATAAACAACCCTTACATTCTGTAACCGATCCTTGTCACAGATCTTTGCTCATGTACATTCATTCTGGGGAACATATCAGGCTAGTACATCCTCGGGTAGAATGGCGAGTGTGGATTGATGCTTGTACTTTTAGTCTCGCCATTCAAGGGTTTGAAATAATAACGTTTATATCTTTTAAAACCCTTCCTACTTTGGAGGACCCTTGTTATCCTCCACTTATTCCATTTCGGGAGGTTCCTTTTCATATTCCTTTTGTTATTCCTAGACCTCCCCAGGTAGCCAACGAGGTTCTTTGCTTTCATGTCTTTTGGCGAGCATTTGTGATAATGTTGCATCATCAGCTCGCCAACATCCTTGGCTACCTGTTTTCTAGGCCTGTGTTGTTACACATATTTTTAGGGCCTAGCTCTTTCTGTCTAGAACCAGACTTACAGGTTCCCTATAAGTCTGGCTGTTGATAGAAAATGCAGTGCTAGTTGGGAGGCAACCCAACGTTTAGAATAACACCATCATCAGGTGATTTCCTTCCTTTCTCCCCCTATTTTAATTTTACAATGATGACATTGTAGGATTTAGTCATGGAGGGTTGAATTTTGCATTTTAGGAAGTATTCATGCATTAAGTTAGCATATAAAAAAAAAATTCTTTTCGTGAGCTGAATTGGTTAGTCCTTAGCAAAACATCTTTGTCATGGAGGTGTCATTAAAGATTTATCTTCTTAAATTGTTTCTTAAGTTTAGAATCCAGTACATTTACTTCACTTGCCCGTATACTGGGTAATGGATCTTTGAAGACAACCAACAAGAATTTTAGTCTACTGAACCCTTGGACAGTTAATAAGGAGTCAGGCATACTATCTTCTATTAGATCCACCTCATATTTGTGAGAAGAAAGTAGAGAAATTTCTGGTGCGCTAAGTCTAGTGTAAGGACTCTTAAGTTTTGGACAATTAGATAAGGATACCTCAGAGTTAAGCATAGTTTTTGCTCTCTGTTCTAGTGTGCGTACATTGTGTGAATTCCTAAGAGTCACCAAATAAGGTAGATACACAGAGATTGAGTCTTAATAAAACTATGACTATGGTGGATGGTTACGACTGTCCTTCATAGAGTCCTCGGCTGAAGGAGGGTAGTAATGTCAAAGGTCAGAAATACGCTTGTCCTATCCATTCCTTCCCGGTGCCGAAAATAGGCACTTCCACTAAATAAGCTACACAATATCCTCTTGACCATCATCATCCCTAATAATGCCTCATAAATAAAAGTCTGCGTCGTGTTACGTTGATTTATAAAAAAAAAGAAGAAACATTTATATTTAGAAAATAAAATAAAATAAAAGAGAGAGAGAGAGAAGAAAAAGAAAAGAGTTCAAGTTTATAGTTTTATCTTCGTGACGATGTTTCTAAGGCAACAAAAACACTCATCGTGATCCACCAAATATAACCCATACCTACCTTTTAGTATTTCTGATCGCTCGAATACTGGCTGAGAACACTAACTTAGTTGTAAAGTTATTAGGACTTTAGTTGAAGTGTGAATGCCATGTGAGGCCACCAAACAGTGAGTACATTTACTAAATCTGGTGAGATTTATGATCTCAAAAAGAAAAGAAGGAAAAGAGTGAGCACAAAGGAATATCAAGAGAGCACGGTTGTTTAGCCTCTCTCCGAGATGACTTGTTTAGTAGTCTAGAGATCTAGAGTCTATAGTACTAGATTACATGTAGCACTGGATGAGTGTGTGCCACCAAATATGAATCCATTCAACTCAGTATCTCCTACCTAAGCCAAAAAGCCGAGGTCAAATTTCAGATTATTTTCTGCTTTATCCCTTAGTGAAGTAGTTGCCTATCCCGATAGAAATATTTACCAAAGGATAAGTATGAACTACAAATGTAAGTTGGTTATTTTCAGTTGGATCCGTTCCTAAGTTACTATTACTTCACATTTGTCTAGATATTTAAATTTTTGGAATAAGAACAGAAGAAATCTTCTGATTATTTCTACTGTTTTTCATTTTTGCTTGGGACTAGCAAAACTTAGGCATGGGGGTATTTGATGAGTCCAATTTATTGGACTAATTTTTAGCCTAAGTTGGTTAGTTACTACATTTTAGAGTATATTAATATTTGTATTTGATTATAAAATAAATGCATGCATTATAATTTATATTTGTAAAGTTTATCTGATATTATAAATAATTATATGCATTGCAGGAATCAAGCACAGCCAAATCTCATTTTTAAGACGTTCGGAGCTTACTTTGGACGTCTGATGATGTTGACAATATGCACCACAACTTAGCCATATCTACCTCCATGTGCACAACCTCCTCACCGGCCTCAACACATCGTTTCCCCACCGCCTCGCTACTGCTGTTAAGCAGTTGGAGAAGACCAAGTCCTCCAGAAATGCAACAGCTCAGAGGAGAGTCGATGGCAGAAGATTTATAAAAGGACTCACTGCATGCAGGCGGAGAGATCTTCCTTCTCCCCCTACTAGGGCCTGGCGATATCTTCTTTTCTCCATCTTCTCCACAGTGAAGGAGGCACACACCGTGAACTTCAGCGAGCACTGTGGCCTCCGCATCCTCAACATTGCCCTCACCGTCGAAGCACACACGGTGATAGAGTGCGTGTGTGCCATCAACACCTTCAATTTAATCGCCTGCCGCCTTCCCTTCCACATCCACCACCTCTGCACGCCAGTATCCCCTCGCCGCAGAGCATTGCCAGGCGTGCACAATGCCCGCACGCAGCAGATCCATGCGCAGCTGTGCCCTCGTGCACGTACCCGTCCATAGTCGTGCAGCCACTCGCGCACATCCTCTTCCTCTTCTTCTTCGTCATCTTCTTCCTTTCCTCCCTTATCTCCCTGCGACCACCTGCAACCTCCCCCACGAAAGAACCCAAAACACGTCGCACACCCTCCGTCGATAGGGGAGCTTCCCGACCGCCAAACTCATCGTCAACCTCACTGTCATCTTCATCTCATGCCTACAACCTTCATGCACCCACCAGCTGCCCTCCTTGACGCCCGCAAGTGCCACCTGTCGTCGCCGTTGCTGGCATTCCCCTCCACCGTCCGGCCATGTCCGACCACCTTCAGTCGCCCTGTCACTGTCATTGAGACCGTCTCTCTCCCACGCATCGCCACCGAGCTCTAGTTGGCTGGCGACCACTCCTCCATGCATGTGAAGAGGAGAGAAGGGAATTCCTCTGTTTCCCTTCGAATAAGAATCTACGAACACTGCCATTGTCAAAGAGTTATTTTTTTAATTTGTTTAATTAATTAAATTGGGGTGAAATTGCAACCTAATCTTATTCTTCTGCATATTTGTTTAGCCCTTGCAATCCATTTCAATACACATGACATTTGAATTTTGATTTACACTCTAGTCTGCATGCAAGTAAAAAAAGACATGATATACCCCTACACATGAACTATTTTCTGATATGAAATTTACATCAATAGCCCTTGAATTCTCCTTAAATTTGGGGTTTACATTCAGAGCAGCATATGCATTGTTTGATTTGACGAATACTTCTGCAAACTCAATTTCTACATAGTTGTGGTTTTATTAGGCTGATTCCTACACCCCTTCATTTCCCTCCAAAAATATCATAACCACCACCCTCCTACACTTCTATATAATACCCCCATAACCACCACCTTAGAACCATCTGGCTACCACATTATCTACCTCTATACTCTACATAGCTGGACATAGGAAGGAGAGGAGAGAAGAAGATTAAGAAGGATCCCTTGCCTCCTTGGTGACTTCTTCCTTCCTTGGTCCAAGCCAATGAGCATCTACCTAGGAGGACGACCAAGAAAGGAGGAAGCTAAGGGTGGACGTCCACCCTTGCAGAAAGCTAGACAGGAGGAGCAACTCTGGGAAGGAGAAGCCCTTTCCCAGTTCAGGAGCCTCTAGACTTGGAGTAAGGATTTGTTCTACTTCATTTATTTGGGAGAATCTTCTATCTTCTTGTATTTTATTTTCTAGTAGAAATTATTCCTCTACTTAAGGATTACTTGTGTGGTATCATTCACTCAAGTGAACTCTTCAAGTAGCTTCTGTAAACCTACTTGCAATTCTATAGAAAATTCTTGCCTTTCAATTTGCATGTTTTTAATTTCAAGTGTTTTCTTTGATTTCTTAGTGCACCCACTTCACCTCTCTATTTACTTTAGGCGCACTTGCCTAAGGTGAGCTTAGAGAGGTAGGTTTTATTTTGTCACCTAGGCATAGTTGATTTCACATCTTATTGCCCCAATTATGTTTTGAAAACCCTAATAATTTCAAAACAACAAAAATACAAATTGGGGATTTGAGAGAGCGAGAAAGAGAACAAGCTAATTGACTAAGAATTTGGTCTCCTTAGATGACCCTAGATACTCTACTATCTAGGTTTTACAAATTCAAAATTCAATTGAGATTTAGGCATACAACTTAAAAATCTGCTATTATAAATCGTATATTTCTTGAATCACCTAGCCACATCCAATCAAATGTAGTACAACCTGATTGGGTGCACTTAACTCTAAATAGGTTCATGTTGAATCAGAAAATCATCGCAAACGGAAGTTAAGTTTTGAAAACCCGTTGTTATAGTGTGATTTGCGAAGAAATCCGTCAACAAATAAATTTTACCGAAACTTGAAAATAATTGTGAGTCGAACACAGGGAGGCTACGTCGATTTGAAATTCGTGATTATATATATTTTTTATTTTTGTTTAGAAAGTGAGATAATCACAATGAATTCGATATTAATAAAGAGAGAGTGAGAGAAAGAGAAAGAGAGAGAGAATAAACACTTTATAAAATGGATAATGTTTTACAACTAGAAAGTGGGAAATATTATAGGTAGAAAGCTGGAAATATTATAACTAGAAAGCAGTAAAATCTACTCTACAAAGTAGTAAAGAGAAAGGAGGTGAGAAGTTATCCTCCTCGACGGCTGCTTGGAGGACGAGCCGGATGGGGCGATGCCTGGAAGATGGAGGGTGAAGATGGAAGACGGAGAACGAAGAGAGAAGAACTGGGGGCGAGGTAGGGAGTCATCGTTGTGAGATCCACTTCTAGAATGGGGGTGAGAAAACTTTGATTTTAACTCTAGAGGAGCATCCTGGGTTTGGGACAAGCTTTTTTAGAGCTTTGGAGAAAAAGAGAGGTGAAGGAAGAGATAATTGAAATGTGGGGGGCGTAGGCCTTTTTATAGGTTTAGAGGTTGGGGGCAAAAAGGTCATTTCAAGTTAAAAACATTAAATGGGGGTCTTTAGTGATGGATATAAATGTCACTAAAGACCCCAAGTCGATGAACTTGTACGTGTGCCTCCGCATCCTCCTCTCCTTGCACTTCAACACCTCCCCATGATCAGATGATCTCAACTGTTCGATCTTGTGATCGAACGGTCGAGAGACGCTCACCCCTGCTTCCTCTTTAACGCTTCAACGCATGTGCATACGATCGCACGTGCAAACGTGCGTCATCACGTGTGTGCGCAATCCGCGACCATCTCTTGCACCACGTCGCTTGCATTTATGAGCGAAATCGATGTTATAAAAGCTGCATCATAGTATAGGTCGAAATCACTTGAAAACAGATAAAATTTATACTCGAATGAAAGTCTGAGGTCATTCACTGGGAGCAAATAAGAATTCACATGCTCATCTCAATATATAAAGTAAATGAGCACAATATATAAGTAAAAGCTTAATGCGGAATGATATAAGAAATCAATGATCAGTGTGCAAAATGAAGAGGGTAAAATGGTGATTTAAATCACCAATTACCCTTTTACAGTAATAGCAATTAGAAGAACAATATCAATTGAGTTAATTATAGATTTAGAAACTCGAATCAAACGTCTGAAGATATGATCAGACGTCTTAAACGTTTGATGCTACAATGCTCTTCTCTTCCTTTCTCTTCTGATGTTCTTCTTTCTTTGCTTTTGCTCTTTGGTTTTCTGCACAGGATCTTCTTCCTTCTCCTCTTCTTCTTGCCTTGGCTTTTGTTCTTCATGCATAGAGGGAGGCAATCCCTCTAGTGGCTAAGTGTCAGCCAATACATAGGGAAGCAAAACCCCCCAACCCTCGCACTCTCTCTCCTCTTTCTGGGTTAACCTCTTTCACGCCCTCCCAGGGCCATGCACATTGGGTTATCGAGTAATCGGAGGATCTGCGTACCCGGGTCTAGGGCTACGGGCATGGGTCGTAGCCGAGGAGTGAAGGGCTAGGTTAAGCTGGTAAGCGGGTAAGGTGTTGGGGACCCGACCCCCGTGTACTGGGCAGGGAGCTTATGTGACAAAATCAATTTATACGCAGCCAATGCCTCTTCACTTTTCGATGTGGGACTATCCCACCGAAGTTTTAGTGCGAGAGTTTGTAGGTGGAACTCCTTTGATTGCAGCTGTGGTTGAGGGTATCTCCCCCAATTGGAGACCTTGGCATGCGCCTTGAGTAGTGCCAGAGCACCTGGAGTTGTTGGCGATGAAGAACACGGCTAGAACATGATGAACACCGCCGGCGAAGACGGTGGTGGCGGCGGAGGTCCAGTCACACCCTAAAACATAATAATACAACCATGCAGCCATGTCAAAATAGCTCAGGAGGATCGCTGGTCGTCGACGAATGCAATGGTGGTGGTGGCGTGCTGTAAGGAGGTGTGTGTGCATGTGGCGAAGTCAGCGAAGGTGTTGCAAGGGTGGGTTGGTCGGTGGAGCGATGGAGATGGTGAATGACCTAATTGTTAGAGGGCTTTTGTTGAGGAAGTTGTGGCGATGCTGGTGGGGGTGATGGTAGTGAGGTTCGTGCGGTGGAGCAGTGGTTGGGCATCATAGGAGCTTCGTCGGAGCGGAAGAAGATAGAGGGGAGACGTGTGGTTGGCGGTCATTTTGAGAGATAGAAAGAAGGAAAAGGAAGTAGGGAGAGAGATAAGTCTACCAGACCTAATTTAGGGACAAAAAGGGGAAGGGATACGACGCTGGTGTGATTGCCGGTGCCATAGAAGATGAAACCTCCTTAGATGGACGATGGCGAAGAACGGGGAAGATGGCCCTGGCTTGGCACACCAGGTGTGGGTGAAAGTGAGGAAGGTCATGGCCTGGCCAATTTGGCCATTGGCTGGCCGTAGGATGATGGGGAAGAGGTCTGCTGGAGCTAAGTTGGAGGAGGGTCGGAGGTGGAGTTTCGAAGAGGTTTGTGGCCTTAAAACTAGCTTAGGAGAATGGGCAGGCCCTGGGGTTTCTTTTATAGGCCTTTGGAGGATGATTTGAGCTTGGGAAGCAAGCTTCCCAAGCTTGGAAGGTCACCAGGGATGGGGACCCGAATCTTTCAAAGGTTTGCACTAGGATTTGGGCCAATTTTAGAGCTTCGAATCTGGCTCAAAAGGAAGGAAATTCCTTGACGAACTTCCCTTTCAAATCAGAGAGGGATTCGTTAAGGAATCAAGGAGAAAATACCAAATCAAGCTTGCCGAAGCTGTAGGATTAGGATTTCATGGCGGTAGGGACTTGTTTGTGAAGAAGACAAAGAAGATGGGGGCTTTTTCTGAGAAATTCAAAAGTTAAGGGCATGAGTGTGAGAAAAGAATCAGACAGGATCAAATTGCAAACTAGGTCAAGATGATCTCAGATTGGACCCACATTTTGGTACAAATCTAATTTGTACCCAAGGAATGCAATGATGAAGTTGGATTTTGGTTTTGACCTAGTTTGCCTTGGAAATTTATGCAAAAACTTAAATTAGGGCAAAAGTCAATCTATGACTCTGTTTTGGGTCAAGACAGGTTCTAATGGTCAAATTGAATGTACCAAACCCTAGAGAATATTTTTCTATGAATTTTAGAGGGTTTAAGTAAATTTTATCATGATCAAAACCTTAGTTAATTAAGCGGGTCTATTTTTAGGGTTTCGGAAGTCATTTAATTCTCAAAACACGCGAAAACACTTTTTTGTTTGTACTCACCCACTTGTTAGACTCTTAAGATCATTTGAACCTTAATTAACCCCTGGAGAAACCCACGGTTATTCTGCATTCATGATATGATGGCAAAATTGTAGTTTTAACCCTGATTTCTTGCATTTCTCTCAGAATGGATTTGCAATGAATTATGGCCTTCTGATAGTTATGTAGGAGCATTTATTACTGGAAATTAACTAAATAAAGCTAGATATGGTTGATGATGACGTTATCATCACTCGCCTCTCTCCCACACGATCACCATCCGATGGCCGAATTGAGCCGCTTCGTGCCCGTGCCTTTATTTGAGGCTAGGCGGGGCTCGAACCCGTGCCTTCCTCTTCGCGTGAAGCTGTGTGACTGCTGAGCAACGCAGTCGCTTGAGGCACGTTTACGAATTTAGGCACGAGCTCTCTCAGCTGTTGGATCCTGATCCAACGGTTGAGACTGTTTGCATGGTTGAGGAGAGAGAGGGCAGCGGTGGGTCCTTGGGTCAATTGGGCGGTTAGGATGGCGCCACGTGGTGCTATCTTGGCCGTCCATCTTCTTTGTCTTGTAGATGGTACCACGGATGTCGGATTGGACCTATTGTCACATTGTTGGGCTACTATGGTCGATCTGAACCCATCCGTGTGGTCGGATTTGTCATTTGAAGTGCGAATTTACACCATCTTGGCCCTTGATCTCTGATCTTCCTCGAATTATATCTGATGCTACGGAAGTCCGATCTGGGTGATCTTGGAGTTGTTGAACTCCGATCGTCGCCCTGATCAGATTCGTATGGTTGGATCTTCAATCCGAGGCCCCGATTAAATGTCACCCTGTCCCTGGCCACCAAGAAGAAGAAATTACTATACAATTGGTACAATTTGACCTAAATGCATGATGATGCATGTTATGCAATATTTACAATTCATGATGCTTATATGATACTAAGAACATCCATTAATAGACATTTTTGGCTTTTCAGATCTATGCACATCACATCCCCATGCCTATCTTTTACTTGTCCCTAGCAAAAACTATATGTTATTTATAAAAGAATTAGGTCGGATTTCTTGGGCAATAGTTATTCTTCAACACTAGTAGATTTTTACTAAGGACCTGAACTACAAAGATGCAATAGCACCCGAGTGTCTGCCAAAATGCAGACCGCCTCAAGCCCTCGCCTTATTCAAAGAAGGATCTTTTTCTTCTTTTCTTCTTTTCTAATTTTTTTGGATTTTTGAGCTTAGGGTTTAGGAGCAGCTTTCTATGGCCACTCAATCCACTAAAGACTCGAAGAGAATCCTAAGTTCTAAGCATCTTTATGTGTGAAATGCTATAGACTCACTGATCAGCGATTAGAATGGACTTCGGGTTCCTACGCCCCTAGGTGACCTTGAAAAGAAATTCTACCTAAAGGTGTATCTATTCGACTGGTAGCATTCTCCCTACTTTTATTTTTATGGGGTCAACACAAGGGCAAACCCAATGTATATCTCCCCAGCTTATTCTACTTCTCCGCTTCTTCCTAAGTATTTTGGAATTATACGTGCATTTCTTGAGCTGGGTTCTAGACAACCTACCAATGGGCTATTACCTACGATAACTAGCCAGCCATATTCGTGCGATAAAGTATGGCTTATTTCTTTTTTTCCTTTTCTATTTTTTTTTCATTTTGGATATATTTATAATTTTTTCTTTTTTTCTAAGTAGGTGGCTTCCTGATCTAAGATTTACCTAAAGGCAACAGGAAAAGAATGGTAGTGTGACTGGGCTCTGAACAACCTACCAATGGGTTGTTACCCATGATAACTTGCCAGCCATACCACCCTAGAAGGTTCATTAGCTACCAAATTTTCGTTAAAATCTTCGAAAAGCAAGTCAGTGCAAATAGTGTGTAGATGCTTAGACTTAAAATCCCCTTAAATCAGAGGGTGGGTTAATAAGTCATACACTTATCACCCCAACTTATTTAACCAAATTGAAGAAAATTCAGAATGGCGAGGACTTGATAAACAAATTCACATTTTAGTGGACACCCGGGTTGATTAAGCCCGAAGACTAGAAGGGTCTAAGTGTTTAGATTCTGCTATATTATTCTTGAGGGTTGAAAAATCCTAATTCCAATTATTCTTTCCTAATTCAATTTTTTTTCTTTTTTTTTGATAAAGAGAAAAATAAGTAGAATTTACAAGAATTCCACAGAGCTGACAAAATGATTCAGAAATGAATCCACCCCCCCATGCCTAGCTGATGCAATGTCCTCATTGAAAATAAAATGCATGAGAAGCAGCGTAGAATGAAGAAAATATCACCTGTCTTCCATGATACTCAGGTCAGCTCTGAGTCAGAATGTACAAGTGCTGAGTTTAATGCCATCAGCTAGGTAAAGTGCAGCCAAAGAAATCACAATAAGGTTAAAGCAACCTTATCGGAGACAGGTTCTAGAATAACACGGTCAACATAAGGTTTCAGACATTGTCCATTGACCTTAAAAGAATTACCCATCTTTGGGTCAGAGATCTCAACGGCTCCATTGGGAAATATTCGATCGATGACGAACGAGCCGTCCCAATTTGATCTAAGCTTGCCAGAAAAGATATTAAGTTGAGAATCAAAGGCCAGACCTTCTGGTTCGGCTCAAAGCTCTTGCGGGAAATCAGTTGGTCATGAAGAGCTTTGGTCTGAGCCTTATAAATCTTGGAATTCTCGTACGCATCATTTCTAAGCTCCTCCAACTCAGATAGTTGGAGCTTCCTGGTTTTTCCGGCTAAACTTAGATCAAAGTTGCATTTCTTGATCGCCTAAAATGCTTGATGTTCAATCTCTACAGGTAAATGGCATGCCTTTCCATACATTAGATGAAATGGTGACATGCTGATAGGCATTTTGTACGTCGTACCGTAGGCCCAAAGAGCATCCTCAAGCTTTTGAGTCCAATCTTTTTTATCAGACCTAACCATCTTCTGCAAGATGTTGATCATCTCTTGATTGGAGATCTCGGCCTGTCCATTCATCTAAGGGTGGTAAGGTGTGGAGATTCTGTGATTTACCCCGTATTTTGCCAGTAAACTACAGAACTACGAATTTGTGAAGTGAGTACCACCATTGCTGATGATGGCTCAGAATCCCGAACTGACTGAAGATGTTCTTCTTGACAAAATCAATGATCACCTTGTAGTCGTTGGTTAGGGTGGGAATAACCTCGATCCACTTGGACACGTAATCAATAGAAACAAGAATGTACTGGTGTCCAAATGAAGGGAGGAAGGGTCTCATGAAATCGATGCCCCAAACTTTTAAGATTTCAACGGGAAGGATTGGGTTTAGAGGCATCATATCTCTCTTGGTTATGCTCCCAAGTGCTTGGCATCGGGAACATGACCTCGAGAATTCTTGGTCATTGTTGAACGTACTAATTGCTACACTAAGGTGTTTGATTTTAAAACCTTGTCGTTGTAGCTTGAAAGCAAAGAATTCGTGTTCAACAATTAAAATTTATACCAAAATTGAAATTCCAGGTCGAACATAGGGAGGCTACGTCGATCTATATTCGCATTATATTTTTTTAGAATTTTTCTTAAAAAGCAAGGTGATGTAATTACAATGAAGATATCAAACTAAAAGGAAGAGAGAGAGAGAGAGAAAACATGCATTTAATATTTCAAAATGTTTATATAATAAAACCAAATAAGGATTACACTAGAAAATGAGAAATCAGCTACACTAGAAAGCAGGAAAATTCTACACTAGAAAGCTATAAAGAAGAATGGGAGAGAGAAGTTATCCTCCTCGACGATCGCTTAGAAGACAAGCCGGACGGGACGACGCCTGGACGAAGGAGGATGGAGCAGGATGAAGGAGGATGAAGCAGAAGAATGGGAACGGAGCAGTACGTCATCGTCGTCGCGGGATCCACTTCCGAATGGGGACCAAAATTTGGACTTTATCTCGCGAGGAGCATCCCGGGTGTGGGACAAGCTTCTCTTGAGCTTTGGATAGGTAGAGAAGAGAAGGAAGGGATAAGAATTTCGTGTGGAGGGGGTCTCCTTTTATAGTTGCAAGGAGTGGGGGCAAATTGGTCATTATATCTTTAAAACATTACATAAGGGGTCTTTAGTGATGGATAAAACCATCGCTAAAGCCCCATCGTGGGCGTAGCGGGCGTTGGACGCGCAGCTGCTGGCTTCCATGTGCACTCAACACATGCTGCACGTTCAATGAATCTCAGCCGTCCGATCGCGAGATCGGACGTCTTAAGATGCGCCTCCCCCGCTCCTCAATGTGCACCCGCACGCGTGCGATGCCGTGTGAGGCGAGGGCGTGCGATAGCGCGTCGACGCTATTGAGCGCGGACGGCCGCTCGATCAAGATCTGACGGTCGATTAAAGGCGCTCTCCCCGCTCCAGATCCAGCTTGCCGCGACTCGAACTCGCGTCCGCGCCTCGAGTTAAGGCGCGGGATCGCTGTGCTGCCTCAGCCAAAAGGTCGCGAGGACGAATTCAGGGCGCCGCATCCACAGCCGTTGGATCTTGATCCAACGGTAGAGAAGTGGCACTCTGATTGAAGAAGAGAAGGTACGGTGGTGCTGGGGGTCGGTTGGATGGCTGAGATGGCGCCACATGGTGCCATCTTAGCCATCCATCTTCTGGATGTTGTAGATGGTGCCACAGGTGTCGGATTGACTCGATTTTTGCATCGTTAGGTTGCGATTGTCGATCCGAATCCATCCGTGCGGTTGGATCTGTCATTTGAAGTGTAGATTTACATCATCTTGGCCCTTGATCTTCTGGGGTTCCCCGATCACCATCAGATGCTATAGATGCTTGATTAGGGCGATCTTGGAATCGTTGAGCTCCAATCGTCCCCTGATCACATCTGTACGGTTGGATCTTTAATCCGAGGCCCCTATAAAAAGGAGACAATTAACCTCCATTTTATGCAAACTACTCTAAATGCAAGATGATGCACGTTATGCAATATTTATAGCATGCAATGTAATCCTATGCTTAAGAACATGCATAAATGGACATCTTAAGTATTGTAAATGTGTTTACATCAGGCATCCTTGAATAAAGACGGCCAATAGAATCCATATTGCAATATTTTTGCAGCCATCTTTTTCCTAGAGAAATGTCCACCACATGCAGATGCATGGTAGAACTCAAGTATACTTTGAAATTCATTCTTCGGAACACATTGGTGAATAATCTGATCAGAGCCGATGTGGTAAGTTCAGGGTCCTCCCAGAAGTAATATTTGGTCTCAGATTTGAGTCTATCTTGTTGTTTCTTGGTCCAATCTTGAGGAATTTGACCAATGGCCAAATAGTTTACTTTGTCTGCAAACCATGGGGTTTGGACACTTGACACTGCAAGAATAGTCTCATCTGGAAAAGTATCAGTAATCAGAATATTCAGACGAGGAGAATCACTTAGAAGTCTTGAAGGATGATCCGCCACCACATTCTGTGCCCCAGATTTATTTTTCATTTCAAGATCGAATTCTTGAAGCAGAAGAATCCATTGAATGAGTCAGGGTTTGGCATCATTTTTGGCCAAGAAATGTCTCAAGGTTGTCCAGACCGGTGGTTGCAGCATTATAGCACAAGTGACTATCATTTTAAGAGAATTGAATGCCTTGTTGCACGATTCGTCGAATTCAAACGGCGTATCTTTGGCAAGAAGGTTGCTTAGAGGGCGAGCAACCTTGGAGAAGTCCTTAATGAACCTCTGATAGAATCCCATATAACCAAGAAATGATCGAATTTGTTTAACAGATGTGGGAGGAGGAAGTTTGGAAATAGTATCAACGTTAGATTTGTCAACTTCAATTACCCGTTCAGAGATTATATGACCCAAGATGATACCTTCTTGTGTCATGAAATGGCTCTTTTCCCAGCTAAGGACCGATCTTGTTTTGATGCATCTTTTAAGGATCAATCCATAATTAGCTAGGAAAGAATCAAATGATTCTCCTAAAATGGAGAAATTGTCCATGAAGACTTCTATAAACTCTCCCACCATGTCAGAGAATATGGCTAGCATACACCTTTGAAAAGTCGCAGGTGCATTGCATAAGCTGAATGGCATTTTACGGAAGGCAAAGGTTCCTAGGGACAGGTGAAAGTTATTTTTGTCTTGATCCACGGGATGGATAGGGACTTGATTGTATCTGACTAACCATCTAGGAAACAAAAGTACTTTTTCCCGGCTAATCTTTCAAGAATCTGATCGATGAAGGGCAGAGGGAAATGATCCTTTTTGGTGGCTGTGTTCAGCTTCCTGTAATCAATACAGACTCTACAGGAGGAAGCTGTACGAGTTGTGACAGATTCTCATTTCTCATTAGTCACAATGGTAATCTCAGCTTTCCTTGGGAACAATTTGCACGTGACTTACCCAAGGACTATCTGAGATTGGATAAATGATTCCTGCATTGAGCCACTTAATTATTTCTTTCTTGACCACTTCTCGCATATTAAGGTTTAGTCTCCTCTGCATATGGTGAGAAGGGTGGGATCCATCTTCCATGAAAATTTTGTGATTGCAATAAGATGGCTCAAACCCCCTAAGGTCATGGATGGTCCAACCAATTACCTCCTTATGTTCCTTTAGGACCTTGATCAGTTTAATCTCCAGCTCCTTAGTTAATGTAGCACTGATAATCACAGGGAGTGTCTTTTTAGGTCCTAAAAATTGATATTTCAAACTCTCAGGCAATGGTTTCAACTCAAGTTGGGGTAGGTCTAAGATGAAAGGTAAGGATGATGCTGATGAAGATTCATCAAGAGGAAGAGGTTGAATGTGAACAAAATCAATAACCTCTTCAGAATGTGGCAGGTTTGCCATAGAGGGTTGCAGGTTAGATTCATCGAGATAGGAAGAACTTTCAATTGTAGAACCAACCATACATGTCTCAACATTCATGTTATCTTCCTCGAGTTCCTCTATAAATTCACAATCCTCAAATTTATTAATCACCTTGAAAATATCCAATTTCAGTTTTCGATCTCCAAAGGCGATTTCCATGCTATTGCTCTCACAGTTGATATTGGCCTTAGCGGTAGTCAGGAACGGATGCCCCAGAATGATGGGCGTGTTCCTCAAATTCTCATGTACATCGATGTCAACGACAAGGAAATCTATAGGAAAATAGAAGTCCTTAACCTTGACAATAACATTCTCAATAACATCTCTCAGATTTGTGACTAAAAGGTCTACTAACTACAACATTACTGAGGTTGGACGAATTTCACTTAATCCGAACTTCTCGTAAAGAGAAGTCGGAATTAGGTTAATGGATGCACCTAGATCCAGGTGTGCCCTATCAAAGGTGTAATATCTAATAACACATGAAATCAAAGGGGCACTTGGATCTCTCCTTTTTGGAGGACGGTGATGTAGGATAATAGAACTAGCCTGCTTAGAGAGTATCACCTTCCTTTTAACAGATTCCCTCGGCTTACGCTTTTGGGTGCATAATTCCTTTAAGAATTTAGCATAAGCTGGTATGTGTTTGGTAGTATTGAGGAGGGGGATATTGATTTCAACATTCTTGAATATATGCAAGAGCTCCTTGTTACTATCAATAGGCTTCTTCTTCCTAGGTTTAATCAAGGCCTTAGGAAAAGGAGCATGCGTTAGATCTTCAGAATCAGGTTCCTAAGCCTTGATTTCTTCTTTAGAATTCTCCTTTCTTTTCTCAGGCTCACCAGGATTTTCTTGACTAGAGCAGGGTAGGTGTGGGTCCTGGGTTTTCCTTCCACTCCTCAAAGTAACAGAGTTGGCATATGTGTATGGGTTTGGGTCTTGGGGAGGGTTAGGAAAGATTGGAGGGGCTTGATTAGCCAAAAACCCTGGATTTGATGAAGAAGCAGAAGAGGAAGGACCCTGCTCATCCACCTGAGCATGTGCGTGTGGGTCCCTTTGATTCCCATACCCTTGATCTTGATTGCCCGGATTCTGTATGTTGCGCAGGTTGGGTACGGGTTGAGATGGCAAAGATCCGGGCTGACGGATGTTAGCAATGAGCCCGGTTTGCAAGTTGTCCAGTGAGGTTTTCATTTGTTGCATGAGTTGGAGCATAGATCCTTGCATCTCTACCATCTGACAGTTCAAATCAGCCTACCCTACGGGTTGATGAGCATTCCAAACTGGCTGATTGATCTGATTCAGGGGTAGCTGAGTATAAATATGACCCTGACCCATTGATCTTTGTGGGGCATAGTTGTTGGGTTGGAATTGGGTCTACTACCCTGGATTTTTCCAGGAGAAGTTAGGGTGGTTCCTCCAACCTGGATTATAAGCATTGGAATATGGGTTGGACCTAACGTTCTCCTGTACAACATAGACATCCTCATAGGGCAAGGATGGAGAGAAAGAAAGAGAGGGATCCGAGAAATTAGGATCAAAGGCCCCAACTTAGAACTTGTGGGGTTCTGAGTAATGTTGGCTCACAGGTTGAGTCGCATCCGGTTGATTCATGAACTCCCATCCAGAAGGAGCTCGTGAAGAATGGAATCCCGAATTATGGGATTGAGTGGATTGAGAATTGTTCACAGAGTTTCTAGCCATCCAATCCATCCTTTTGGTAACCAGGTCCACCTTATCTAGTTTATTACAAATCAACTCCATATCGAATGAATGAGAGTCATGGACCTCATTAACATTCGATCTGGGTTGTTGGGACCTATTAAATGTATCCATGGATGCATGATTGATTGAATTTTCACTTATTTCCTCAAACAAATCATCACACTATCTGCGTCTTTGTTGAGGAAATTGCCTCCGTAAGAAGCGTCCACGTGATTTCTGAGTTGCTCAGTTAACCCATAGTAAAAGATCTGCATGAGTTGCCATTTCGGCACCTCGTGGTGTGGATAATTCTGCAATAAGTCCTGGAATCTCTCCCAAGCAACATGAAACTACTCCCCCGGCCGCTGGGCGAAAGTAGTAATCGCCTGCCTCAGTGCATTGGTACGCCCAACTGGAAAGAATTTCTTTAAGAAAGTCGATTTAATATCATTCCAAGTTACTATCAGCCTTCTAATGGTCCTGTACCATTGAGCAGCCTTATCCCTAATAGAGTAGGGAATGAGCTTCATGATCATTTGCTCTTCATTCATGTTTTGTACTTTGGTGGTCTAGACCAAAGTGGTCAAGTCCTCTAGATGCTGAAATGGGTCTTCAGAGCCAAGCCCATGAAAATGTTTGATCAGGCTTAACACCTGGGGCTTGATTTCAACGTCTCCGGCTAGAATTTGGACACCGAGACGTTCCCTATAATTTTAAGGATCATAAAAATCCTTCAAGGGCTGAGTGCCCTACATTCTGGAACCATTCTTGCATTCTCTGTATTTGTTCCAACTGCCTTTGAAAAATCTCTTGTTGATTGATCGGCCATGGGATCGATTTGGCCAAAATTCAATCTACACCTCCTAGAATGATCTAATGGTTCTTCCAATCGGGGATTCAATGACCTCCTTCCAAGCATAAACTAGGAAGAGGTCGGAAGGAATGGGGATAAGAACCCTACAGCACAACAAAACAAGCCTGTCCTTAAGTTGGGTAGCCTAAGGATCTATAGACTCTCAGAATCTATCTTAAGATTGTAGATGATTTACTCTACTTGTATCGAGTTAATCCAACCAGTTAGAAGGAGGGACTGGGGAGAAGGTTCTTCCTTCGTCTTGCGCCTCCGGTTCCTACTGTACCCCCAACCACAATCGTTTGATTTTACTCCACTAGCTAGACATCAAATTGACTAGTACAAGCAGGTTAATCGTGAATAATCTCAATCTAGGCCCTAAAGAGCGAATCAGTCCTTAAGGTTAACGTCTAATCAATTTTAACTTGGCTTAGGATTGTAGTGTTTATGGAATGTGGTGGGACCTTAAAATGGGTTGTGCCCTTAATGATTGATTGAATATGTGTGAGTGCATGCACAACTAGGGTTTTCAAGCAAGATTATTTGGATGAGTGGATTTTAAGGTTCAAATCTTGCTTAAGTAGCTTTTAGAGTTTAGAATTAGGTAAATTCAATCAAGTTAAAGCGGCAAACCAGATTTTCCAAAATTGGATGAAGATCTTTTCCTTTTGAAATCGAAAGTAAAGTGGAGTGCCTGGTATTGACCTAAATTGTAAACCCTAAGGGGAAGTTACTTGATGAGTTGATTTTAGATTGAGTGGTGCAACTCAAACAACTCAAATAATTAGCCTTAATTCACCACTGAGTTAGGCACACAAGTGGTTATGTAATCTGATTTCTACTCAATTATGTGTTTGGGTGTGTGTACTAGTTCCAAAGGTTGGAATCCCGATTGAGTAGATAAAAATCAAGTTAGGTTATGTGCCTCGAATGTGGGTGTATGTAGTGTGTATGTTAATTTGTCTCACAAGAAGTATCTTTTTGTTTGTTTATTTTTTTTATGAGGGTGAGATGAGTGGGGGTGGAAATCAAAGCATCCAAACTAATCTTAGGGTTTATGTGAACACCTAGGTTAATTAAGGTTTGAATTAGGGTTGTGAAATGAAATCTATGGAGAGGGGAGGAATGGGGAGCACTTACAATTGTCTTCAACTGCACTTTACTCCTTTCTACCGCTTGAAGATTCCCTGTTGAGGTACCTACAAAACAATAGAAGAGAAATAAAAGCAAGTTAGAAAACAATTAAGTGCGTGAAATGCAGAAAGAAAATCGAGATTCGTTGCCTCCCAGGCAACGACACCAAAATGTTGAATCAGAAAATCATCGAAAATGGAAGTTGAGTTTTGAAAACCCATCGTTATAATGTGATTTGCGAAGAAATCCGTCAACAAATAAATTTTACCGAAACTCGAAAAGAATTCTGGGTCGAACACAGGGAGGCTTCGTCGATTTGAAATCCGCGATTATATATTTTTTTGTTTTTGTTTAGAAAGCGAGATAATACAATGAATTCGATATTAATAAAGATAGAGAGAGAAAAAACACTTTATAAAATGGATAATGTTTTACATCTAGAAAGCGAGAAATCTTACAGCGAGAAAGCAGGAAATATTACAACTAGAAAGTAATAAAATCTACTCTACAAAGTAGTAAAGAGAAAGGAGGTGAGAAGTTATCCTCCTCGATGGCTGCTTGGACGACGAGCTGGATAGGGGGACTCCTGGAAGACGGAGGGTGAAGACGGAAGATGGAGAACGAAGCAAGAAGAACTGGGGGTGAGGCAGGGTGTCATCGTCGTGGGATCCACTCCCGGAATGGGGGTGAGAAAAGTTTGATTTTAACTCTAGAGGAGCATCCCGGGTTTGGGACAAGCTTCTTTAGAGCTTTGGAGAAAGAGAGGTGAAGGAAGAGATAATTGAAATGTGGGGGGCATAGGCCTTTTTATAGGTGTAGAAGTTGGGGGCAAAAAGGTCATTTCAAGTTAAAAACATTAAATGGGGGGTCTTTAGTGATGGATATAAACGTCACTAAAGACCCCATGTCGTTGAACTTGTATGCGCCCCTATGCCTCCTCCTCTCCTCGCACTTCAACGCCTCCCCACAATCAGATGATTTTAGTCGTCCGATCGTGAGATGGGACGGCCGAGGGACGCTTGCGCTCGCTTCCTCTTCAACGCTTCAATGCATGCGCATACGATCGCGCGTGTGAATGCATGTCATCGCGTGCGTGCGCAATCCGCGCCCATCCTCATGCCACGTTGCTCGCCTCCCGCCCACACGATTTCCATCTGATGACTGAATTGAGCCACTCCGCACCCGCGCCTTGGTTTGAGGTGATGCAGGGCTTGAACCCATGCCTCCCTCTTTGTGTGAAGCCGCGCGACCGCTGAGCTATGTGGTCACTTGAGGTGCATTTGCGAATTTAGGTGCGAGCTCTCTGATCCAACGACTGAGTTCATCCACGCGGTTGAGGAGAAAGAGGGCAGCGGTGGGTCCTTGGGCCGGTTGGGTGGCTAGGATGGTGCCACGTGGCGCCATCTTGGCCCTCCGTCTTCTATGTCTTGTAGATGGTGCCACGGATGTCGGATTGGACCAATTTTCTTGCCGTTGGGTTGTGAATGTCGATTTGAACCCATCCGTGTGGTCGGATTTGTCATCTGAAGTGTGGATTTACACCATCTTGGCCCTTGATCTCTGATCTTCCTCGGATTATATCTGATGCTATGGAAGGTTGATTAAGGCGATCTTGGAGTCGTTGAACTCCGATCGTCGCCCTGATCAGATTCGTACGGTTGGATCTTCAATCTGAGGCCTCGATTAAATGTCGCCCTGTCCTTGACCACCAAGAAGAAGAAATTACTATACAATTTGTACAGTTTGACCTAAATGCATGGTGATGCATGTTATGTAATATTTACAATGTGTGATGCTTATATGATACTAAGAACATGCATTAATAGACATTTTTGGCTATTCAGATGTATGCACATCAATTCAGTTGGAACCTAATTGAGTCAAGCCCAACCATGTCCTACCTAATTAGACTCAGTAAGTCTAATTGAACCTAACCCTAACCTAATTGGGTGCACACCTATTTGATTGCATTCTCCTAATGTCAATCAAGTTCACTTAGAACTTGATTGAGTCCAAATCAACCAACACATTTTTGATAAATGCCACTTTATCATCATTCTTAAGCCCTAAAACAAACCTAGCTCTTAGGATTTTACCTCAACAAACGAGTTTCTAGGCTGCATTTGGGCATCACTTAGGTTAGGCATGCATTGCATAATTTTGTTGTTTTTGACACATTTATTTGAGTGTTAGGGATGAATAGATATTCATATCCCTAAAACCCTAGCATTCAAGAAGGCAACATTTGAAGTGTAAGATCAATTCAGCTAAACCACTGTTAAATCTAGCTCATCATAGCTGGATACTGTCTCACTTGGGTTAGGGTTAGCTCTTTTAAGCTCCATTCAGCTCATTTTAGCTGGATGGTAGCTCAGGATAGCTCAACTTACCCCAACCTAGCTCAAGTTAGCTCAGATCTAGCTCAACCTAGTTGAGTCTATCTCCTCTTAGCTCCAATCAGTTCACTGGGAGCTCTAGCTAGCTCAACTTAAGTTGACAGGAGTCCACCTCAACTTAGGTCTAGCTACTTCCTGCTTCACTAAATTCAAGTCAGCTGAAGATGACCTCAACTAGCTCAGGCCAGCTCAAGTCCAACTCCCGGAGACTCCACTCAGCTCACCCTAGTTGAGCTAAGCTACTTCACCTAAGCTAAATACTTCAGTTAGTTAGGTTATCTCCGAGAAGATCAGACCCAGCTCACTTTAGCTTGACTTAGCAACTAGCAAAGAACTAGCAAGCTAAGCCAGCTAAGGTAGCTCCTTGTTGTTCTCTTCTACAGTCACCAACTCCAGTGCAGCTCCAAACAGCTCACCCTCAGCTCTTCATCCCAAAACCCTAGCTTCCTCCCACCTCCTCCTCTACTCACCTATTAGCTAAGCTAGCTTAGCTAGCTTAGCTAAAATATTCACTACATGGCCGTCCACCAACTACCTAAACCCTAACCTAACTCCACGCTAACTCTACTCCAAGTCCACCACCTAAGCTACCTACTCCACCCATAGTTGGCGCCACCAACCTTCACACCTCTTCACACCACCACCTTCAAGAGCCACCAAAAAGTGTCACCAACTACAACCATAACTACCCCCTAGTGGGCGCCAACTTTCCTTCCAAAAACCCCCCTTATCACCACCATACACCTAAGCTACCAAGCCATCCTAACCTTTGATTGCACAGCAATCATAGATCCTAATATACCTGAATTAAGTTAGATCCTAGCTTAACCTAGGCATTCTACATACATACACATCATACTTTGCATCATAGTTGAATTATTAGTTTTGTAAATAATAAAGTCATATTATGTTCTAAGTGAGAGGTATTAACAATCGTAGGTAATTCAAGGCTGCGGATGACTGATCCAACCATATGGATCTGCTCATAACGACAACAGGAGTCCAACACCTCTGAGATCGCATCAATTAGACTCTCGTAGCATCCTATGGAGTTCGCAGAAGAGCAAGGGCCAAGAGGCAAATAGGTGGAAATCAGGACCTCAGATGTCAAATCCAACTGCACGAATGGATCCAGATTAACGATCGCAGTGTAACGGTGCAAAAATCATTTCAATCGGAGACCTACAACACTGTCTACAAAGAGGAGAAGATGGGCGGCCACGATGGCACCACATGGCACCATCACAGCCGCCCAACTATGCCGCTCAACCTCTGTAGGATCATCATCCAATGGCCACCATGTGCCCATGTCGCCGCTCCAGGTGTGTCTCATCAAGGAAGGTCACGACTCAACCATTGGATCTCCATCCAGTGGCCGAGAGTAGCCATGTGAAGAAAGGAAAGCATGCACATCTGCGTACTTAGCGCAGCAGTTAGCGCACTGGAGCAGAAGGCTACAGCGAGCGTTCGAGGCATGATCCATGTGAGTTGGAGATGGAATTGGAGCGTCGGATCTCCAACAAGCGGTGATGAGGTGAATGCGCAATGCGTTGTTGTGCAATGGATGACCACGCGTGCAATGACGTGCAACCAAACAAGTGCATGCATTTGAAATTCAAAGTGGTGTGGGCAAAGGGTTTAAGCTGTCCGATCTCGCAATCGGACAGTTGAGGATTAAGCACACGATTACAACATTTGAGGCACTGAAGTTGATGAAGCGAGCGCGAGGCGTGCACACGACTATGCGATGCAGATCAGACTGTGGGGGGGCACGCCACGTGGCATCTCTAGAGCGCATCCACGCATTTAAGGAGTTTTGGAAGGCCTTTTGAAGTGTGATATGATTCGTTGATCTCCTGATCAACAAATCTGATCGATCTAAGGTTGTTGCACGGTTTGGAGGGCCAAATACCGACTGTGCCCCTCATTTCAACTATAAAAAGGACCCCAGGGGTCCCCATATGAAGCATACTCTCCTCCAGATCTCTTCTTCCATCTTTCTAGACCTTCAAGCTTCTTTGGCTCTCTCCCTCTTCCTTTGAAGCATCCACCAAGCCACCTTGGTGCACCACTGCTGCTCTCCCAGACCTCTCCAAAAGGCCACCATGGACCACCCGTGGTGCCCTTATTCTGGTAGATTAGATAGTTATTTTAATTCCAGCATTATATGTTATAACTATTTAGTTCTAGTTGCAAACTCATGATCAATCAACTACCTGATTCACTTTAGATATATATTGTGATGAGTATTTAGTATTTAGATCTAAATCAGTGTTATAGTCAAATCGCTTTCTGCTACCCAAAGTACGACCGGGACACACATCTCCTAAAATTTTATTTGCTTTGACGTGTTTTGCCCTATACTATGACTAATCATTCTTTTAATGCAATCTACGCCTCGAACAACCATCCACCTAACCCTTTTCTAGAAAACCCTCCTTTAGGCACCAACATTGGTGCCCCTTCACCCTACATCCATTACCTAAGCACCCCTCCTTTAGGTGCTAACTAATACCTGCCATAGGATCACACAACCACCTCCATACTTCATCTCCATCACCCATAAATCCCATGCCAAGATTGTCCCCTTCTAGAACCCAATCTTGGCGCCAATTCTAACTTCATCTCCACCCTCCATCTACACCACAAAACTATCTCCACCCTACACTTCAACCCCTTCTAGATCCCATTATACTTGGTGCCAAAATAAGGTGTCACCACTACCTTGAATAGCCACAAAATACCCCATCCATGGCCCTTAGATCATCTAACCACCATCAAAAACCTATCCTAGCTCTCCATGCCATGCACGCCTACCTACCCCCTTAACCACTATATAAAAGGCCATTAGCTATCACCATTAAACACACCCTTGGCTACATCATTCTAGTACATATTCCACCTTCATTCCACCATCCCAACAACCAAGGAGAAGAGGAGGACAAGAAGAATATTAAAGGGGTACTCCTACCCTCTTGGTGCCTTCAACTCCTTCCCTTCTTCTACCTTGTGTCCATGCCAAGTCAAGGGGGTCAAGCTAGGCAGGACGACGACCAAGGAGGAGAAGAACCAAGGGTGGTCCATGTCCACCCAAGGAGAAGCCAGGAAGCGGGCTACTTAGGCTTGCAAGGAGGAGGCATACCCATTTAGGGTTTGCCATAAGGAGGACATCCAGGAGAGAGGGATTTCTTTTGGTTCTGGGGCAACTAGAACTGGAGAGGAATTCCGAGCAGCAACATCATCACTGAGCCTTCTTTTACTTTTGTTGATTATTTTATTACATTGTAGTGTTAGCTTTTTGGGGATTACAAGTGAAAACCCCTCTCACATGTGAGTTCTCCATCTTTTTGTAAAACACTTCTTTTTATGAAAAGCTTTCCTCTAAAGTTTTTTTAGCTAGCTTGTATTTCTTTATTGTGACTTGTTTCTCCATTATTCCAATACTCCCTTGCTTGGAGTGAGTTGGAGAAACAAAGCACTTGTTGCTTTATTTCTCGTAGTTAGAATTCCTACTTTCCCTGGAATTGTTTTATCCTTATTCAAAAAACCCTTAAAAATATATATTTCAAAACACAAAAAGAAGGTTGACTTTCAAATTTCAAGAAAGTGATTTCAAATTGCATTCCTGAGTCCCTTGGTATGACCCAAATTCTCATTGAGTACTCAGTTTTTACAAATTTAAAAGCAATCAAAATTGTGTGTTGCAACGACTTAATTCTTAAAATTTACAAATCACGCATTTTCGCGATCACTTTTTGGCACCGTTGCCGGGGAGGCATAGCTATGCATTTTCATATTGCTCTTGCTTGATACATGGATCTCATCCCTTTTTCTTCCTTTCATCTCGTGTGTGTAGGCACCACAGGAAGAATGCAGGATTTTGGAAGCAAAAGCTTAAAGTCCCTTTTCTTCTTATAGATTCAAGGTTAGTGCCATCTTTCTTGTCACAATTTCTCTTAAAAACTAAAAAAAATTAAATCAGGCTTTCAGGATCAAAAACATTAAAATTAGGTAGAGTGGTCACTTTAAAAATTCGTTGTTTGCTTGTTTGAATCATTTAACACCACTCCACCTTAAGTGTTGGTGTTTTGATTTTCGAGTCTGGACTTCTATGTGGATTTCTAAAATCAATTTTTGACACCACAAGCCTTCTAAAATCTTCAAATTTCACGCAAAGATTTTTAATCAAGTTAGGAAGAACTGTTCCAAATTTTAGAGCATTTGGAATTGTAAAGAATTTTTAAAAATTCACAAACCATAGAGGGGTCATCTTCTCTAATTTTATTATGTTGTTATTGTCCGCAAATTTTAAGAATTTTTCTACTTATTTAATTTCTGTGAAATTTAGCTTTATGGAATTCTTGTGAAATTCTACACAACATATAAAATCACAAAAATTTTTCCTAGCTGGTGGTGATATTGAAAGGTCCAAAATATCCATAGGTATCATTTTTCAATTTTGACACTAGCACAAAGAAAAATCTCAAAAAAATATCAAACGAATTCTTAAAATCATAAAAAAATAATTTTTGGAATCCTTGTTTGATTTGACTTCCAGTAGTGTGTTACTCTATTTGGTCCACTACTTAACAAGAAGAGCCTAAAAAGATTCATTAATAGTTAAATTTCTACTTAGGGTTCAAATCAATTAGGATTTCTCTTTATTTATTCTAGTCTCACATTATAAAGGAAATCTACTTTCACCACTACAACTTGATTTCTCTTTGATTATGGATCTCAAACTTGTTTGAAAGCATAAAAAGTAAAACCCTAAAAGACTATAACTTAAATCAAATCCTAAAAGCAGAAAGACAACAAAAATTGTGTGACAATTTGATTTGGCATTGGATTCACTCCGTCCATTTTGCACACACCAAATATATTGTAATAAAGTGCATTACCCAAATCAACGCCCCCTACATTCCCGTGCACATTCAAGTACCTAAGCCTAATTAAAATAAGTAGTCACTTGACCACTTAAGGACTTCATCTAATTTAGGCTTTGATATCCAACATTTAAGAATCATTAAGCGCTCCCATTTCCCTTAGAAAACACGGTGACAGACTTGGAGGAAGTCAAAGGACAGGTAAGGGTTTACATAAGCTCTTTGTGATTTTCCCATGACATGCTTAGGCCCAAGCGACCTCTTTAGTCTAACTGGGTGCTATTTGGGAAGTGGGTTCTCTTGTTGATCCCTTATTGGATTCCCAAGTCTTAGGTTTTTAAGGAGTCAACCCTAAGACAGGATTAGGTGTAGTTGTTTGTTTTGCACACTTTCTACCATCTATCTCTTCTCCTCCCCTCCCATCTTCCATTGAAGTGTATGCACAGCCGACGGTCCCAAAATCCTCACTTGGAGGGACCAACTGATTTTTTGGCCCACCGCACCACCTGTACTCACTTGTTGTCATCTTCTTCCTCTACAAAAAACCAAAAAGAATGGAAAATGCCCAAAATCCTACAAAAAATACAAACAACCCGTCCTCATCTAACCAACAAAACAAGAACACCACTCATCAATTTCACCAACCAAAAATTGAAGCTCCCGAACCACAATTTGAACTGCCACCATAAAGAAATCCAATGGGAAATCTAAATCTTGAAAATTCTAACCCGTTACTCATGGTAGTAACCCAACTTCATCAACTCCAGGTGAATTGATGGGAACACCATCATGAGCCCTAACTAGCTCATTTTGACCCAGAAAAGTGAATAAAAGCTCCTACATAACCAACTGGAGGTCCTAACTCAATGAATAATCCTTCTGAAAGAAAAGCAAGAAATAAGGGGTAAAGTTGCAATTTTACCATTGCAGTGCAACAACGAGATTTATCATGGGCTAAACACAGGTCAAATGGTCTTGACAAGATAAAAAGTCAGTTGGTTCAAACAGAAAAGGGTTCATGTGAATTCTGTGAATTAAATGACTTCTTGTAACCTTAAAATAGACTCACTTAATTTCACAAGGTTCTGGTAAGGATAAAATTCACCTAAACCCTCTAAAATTCATGTAAAATTATCCTCTAGGGTTTAGAACCTTCAATTTGTCCCTTAGAACCTATTTTGACCTAAATTGGGATCTCAATCAAATGTTTACCCTAAATTGGATTTTAATGTAAATTGCCCAGTCAAATGTAGTCAAACCTAAAATCCAACTCCACCATTGGATTCCTTAGATCCAAATTATGTTTTTACCAAAATTTGGACCTAAGGAGAATTCACCTTGACCTACTTTGCAAACAGGTCCAGCCCAATTACTACCCTTAACTTTTGAAAACCTCTACAGAAACCCCCCAAACTTCCTCGTCATTCTTCGCAATTAGGTCCCTCTGCCATTACAGTGGAGGGAATCCTACTCCGGCGAGGTATCGAGGGAAAGATCTCCTTAATTCCTCAGAGAATCCCCTTCAAATTTGAAAGGGAGATTCTCTAAGAAATCTCCTATAGTTTGAACACAGTCACTGGCTTGATTTGGCACCCAATCTCTCATGCGAATGCATGAGAGATTTGGGTCACCTTCGACCTTCCAACTCCGGTGAGGTTGCCGTGCTTGGAAGTTTGGCTTCCAAGCACAAGACCTTCTGCCAGGGCCTATAAAAGCCTACCCAGATCAACCCGCAGCCTCTAAGATTGAAATTGGCCTGAGATACCCCCTAATTCTTCTCTTCCCCCTCTAGTCAACAACCCAGTAAGATCTGGCGACCCCCCCTCTCTCTCTCTTGTCGCTCTGCCGCAATACCAATGGCAGGGTTCTCTCTATCCACTTCGTCTGCGTCACATTGCACCAGCCGACGTCCTTGCAACCCCCTCGTCGTCGCCGTTCTCCCAATCGGTATTTCATCTCCGGCGATGGCAATACGAGCCAACCACCTCCTCTGCATCCCCCTTCCTCTATTTTCACTCAGTTAAGTTCTCTCTCTCATCTCATCATTTTTCTATTGTTTATTCTTGCAAACATGCCTCAACGCTCACAACCACCACCACCTTCTCCACCTCTAGCTAAACCTACGGTGAGGTGTTCCCCCCGCTCCCCTCCATCCAGCTTGCCAACCACCCCACAAGCACCGCTACACCTCATTGACCCTAAACCCTCACTCCACTCACCGCGCTAAGTCCCCAGAACCCCCCCTGAACACACCCACTTTCGCGCATACAAGGTGACCAAGGCACACATGCTCCGGCCACCCCACGCCACGCCGACCACCACACTACCTTCGCCGTGTCTCGGTGAAGCTGCCTGTGTTTTCTGACAAGGCCACGAGGCCGTTTTCTTGCTGACAGTGTTAGAGGTCTTCGCCACCATTGATGAAGCAAGGAGCTTACTTGGGAGCTTCACCCAGGTCTCCTCGCTCCAGGCAATAAGTCCCAAGTCACGCGGATTCCTTTTGCGTACAGCCTCAGCCCAGCAATTGGCATTGACACCTACGTAGCTACTGCAATCAAAGGAGAACATCTGTTGTGGGTGCTCGTGAAGAAGGTGGGACAACATAGTCCCCCCTCGGAAGTGGAGGAGTGGATGCAGTGTCATAAATTGTAAAAGTGATAGGGGCTTATCACCTCTTGACCACGAGGTGGGTCCCACTCGCCCTCACTGCCTCGTCCGTGACCACTGCCTGTAGACCTGGCCTTGACCCGTATACCCGACTAGCCTGCACTCCTCGCCCACCACTCACGCCGGTGGGCCTGGTCCCTGGCATGCATACTCGACCCGATTACCTGAGAAGGCTCTGGGAGAGTGAGCCTAAGAGAGAAAGAAGAGAGATCGTGGGGGCGAGTAGGGGTAGGTTTTGCTCTTGTAGATAGGAGAAGAAGAAGCTAAGGAAGGAGAGGTCGGTAGTCAGAGAAGTAAGGAAAGAGAAGGCAAGGCTGAAGAGGAGGAAGCTGAAGAAGAGCCAAAGGCAAACGAAGAGAAGGCAAGGACTGAAGAAGAAGAAGCTAAAGGGTTGGAAGAAGAAGAAGAAGAGCTGAAGGCAGAAGAGAAGAAAGAAGGAAGAAGAAGAAGAAGCCAAGAAGAAAGAGGGGTCGTCAGAGATAGAGAACAGAAGAAAGAAAGAAAGAAGAAAAAGGAGATCAGAGGCAGAGATCAGAGACAGACAGAAGACAAGGAAGAGCAATTGAAGCACTGTAGCAACCTTATATTTAAGATGTCTGATTTCCAAAATTAGACGTCCATATTTTTTGTGCTTCTCCTATATATATTGACATTGTGTTTCTGCACTATACTCTAATTTTCATTACATATTATATTCAATCTTAAAGTTGTGCTCTTGATTTTTAAACCCCAATTTTCTCCCTGTGTTTGACCTCGGATTTACAATTTCGAGTAATAAAATTCATTTGTTTTCGAGCGATTTCAACTATACTACGACGCATTAATTTTAACATTGATCTCTCCTCGCTAAAATATTTTGGCGCTGTTGCCGGGGAGCAATGGGCGATTTAGAAATCTTGATCACAATCTTTGATTCAATACTAACTTGATACATCTCTTTTGTTGTGATTGTTTCAGGGGAGAAGATTCAAAAGAAGACGGCTGCACAACAACCACACCCAGGGCAGGTAATCGCTGATTAGCCCTTTCTCTTAATCCCCTCTTTCTGAAAAGGAAAAATAAAGATAAAAATCAATTTAGGGCCACCTGCTTTCCGTATTTAGCTAATTCACTCAAGTTGCCTAATTTTGATTTCAACAAATATTTAATTGTGCATCCATTTAAGGTAACTAGGGCTACCACCTTCTTGATTGAGCCCTAGATACCATATTTGAGGCAACTAAATTGGACCACAATTAGAGCCAAATTAAGGATTTCAACTTAGGGTTTTAGAGACACATCTTTCTAAGCAAGAATAAACTTTTCCAAAAAGAGGTGTGCCTAAACCTTAATTGAAAATACTTACTCAAGGGAAACCCTAAAAAAATCAAGCTCTTAACTTCACTTGAACCCTAAAAGAAAGGACCTAAAGCTCTCAAAGGACAAATAAGTGAAGTTGACCTCTTGTTGGGTCAACCAACCTTGAAATTAGGTCACTTTTGCACTCAAAACATGTAAAGTTCAAGTGGAATCCTAAGCACCTTTGATCTTAAATAGAAGTGGTAGACTTAAGAGGTTAAGGTCCCCATTCTGGTCTACCTGGAATCTCAGTGACAAGAGAGGTCGGGTGGGGGAAACCCTGTAACTCGTGGGGATGCTCTACCGTGTAGGGGTCTTTGCAGGACTCTCTCTCTCTGGCTGCCCAGGTATTTCTCAGGTGGACGGCTTTTTTGACTAAGGGGTATCATCCGCTTCGAACCTCTATAGTCATCCAAATTTTTTGGGTGTCTTGATTGGGTCCAGCACATTCTACTCTCGTCTAAACCATTAGTGCATGTTTGGTAGGAGGTCCTTGAGACCATCCTTAAGACCTCCTTTAGCAATCCACTCTCGCTGAGGCCAAGCCTCGACGTCCGTGTTTGTGCAGCAACCCCATCACATAGACATCTCCTCTGATTCATCAGAATCAAATTCTCCTTCTTCCATCATCTTGGCACAACTAGTTGAAGAAGAGAACAATCTTGAACACCAATTCCAGTGCCTAAATGATCTATTTCAAAACTTTGTAAACCCACCGAGCATCCTATGATGCGAGATCACTATAATCCCGCTGCAGTGGCGATCGAACGTCGAGTTCAAATCCCAGCTGGAGGTCCTGATTTTGAACTCAAGTCCAACATGATTCATGTTATTCCAAAGTTTCATGGGCTTAACTCCGAGGATCCCTTCCAGCACATCAAACAACTCAAACATCTGGCCCATACCTTCGGGTCAGATGTACAAAATCGGGATATTCTTCTTATGAAGATGTTTTCCTTCTCTCTCATGGACAAGGCAGCTCATTAGTATCAGACTCAGACCTGTCCAATCAACACGTGGGTTAAACTACAATCCGAATTTTTGAAAAAGTTCTTCCCAGTTGGTCGGACGAATGCCTTGCGCCACCAGATCACACACTTCAATCAGCAATTTGGAGAACCTCTTCATGAGGCATGGGACCGTTTCTTTGATCTCATGCGAAAGTGCCACCATCATGGAGTTCCTAAATGGGAACAAGTGCAGTCTTTTTACCAGGGACTCCGTGAAGACATTTGCTTATTCGTCAATGCAACCTGCAGAGGAAATATCATGGGTCAACACAAAGACACTGTGTGGTAGATTCTCGAAAATATGTGTGAGAACTCCATTAATAATGACTCCATGGGCTTATTCGACCAGACGAATGCCTGTGCATCAACGAATCCAAGGGGAGCACATGAGACGTAGGGCCTATTCGCATCCGTTGACTTGGAATTGATGGCCAGTCGGTTGGACAAGGCTTTATCATCGAGAAGAAGGTGGATGAGTTGACTCGATATTTGTAGCGAGCCACCTCTGCGCAAAACCCATTTACATAGCCGCCTCTTGGGTGGGAAACTATCATAACATCTATCATCGATCTTCTTAGGGGATGGACCCGTATCCATGCCCGTCTGACTCTAGGACTAGAGGAAACTCCGATCCGACCTACTCTAGTTGGGGGAACTCTGAACCCTCATACTCTGATTTTCCTGAGGTTCCTCAAACTTGCGAGGACCTCAACTCCATCTAGAATGACCCATTCTCTAATACCTATAACCCTGGATGGCGGAATCATCCCAACTTCCTGTGGGCGGGAAATACTCAGAATCAAAACCACCATATCAACCCCGTCCACAAGCTATTCGTCCATATCAGTCGCCTCAGCCTCGGCCTAACCCCACCTATTAATCTAGGCCAAACCAAGAAGATCAAATGACTCTTATCCTTCAGACTCTGGCTGACATTCAAAAGACGAATGCAGCTATGCAAAAATAGCACAAGGATGAAATCACAGAGGTGTGCAATCAACTTGCTCAGATGGCGAATTCCTGCCAACTGGCACACTCCCTTCGCAATCTCTGCCGAATCCAAATAATGTGCCGAACTAGAGGCACGTTATGAACCCAAATCCGGGCCAAGCCCACATGATTTATCAGGCCCCTTTTGTTCCATCACCCGATGGGATGGAAGCTTTGACATCTTATGCGGGTTTTCAACAACAACCACCTATTTTACCAACCCCAAACGAAAACCAGGCAGGACTAAACTCTGTAACAACCCATAGTGGTAAAGCAACTCAAGACCCACGTTACCCAAAACACTCTAAGCCTGGTAGTAACCCAGGCCCTAGGATAGTTATCCAGGACACCCCTATCCTAGATCAAGAACTTGGACCTATTCTAGAGGAACCAACCAAGGTTCCATTTCCCGAGGCCTTGACTAAGGGAAAGAGGACAAACAAACGCGTGGCTCCTGAGGAGGATCTGGTCAAGCTCTTTGAACAGGTCCATATAAACATCCCCTTGATGGATGCAATCCGCCACGTATTGGCTTACGCACGATTTCTAAAGGATGTGTGTACACCCAAGCATAAGCTGTGAACCAAAAGTGGGAGTTCGATTGTATTGTCAGAGCAAGCCAGCTTTGTAATTTTGAGCAAACTCCTACCTAAGGCTAAAGACCGAGGTACTCCCCGGATTTCATGTACCATTGGTGATACCCAATTCAACAGAGCCTTATTAGATTTAGGTGCCTTCATAAATCTAATACCTACATCCCTCCTTAACCACCTTGAAGAATCTGAGCTTAAACTGACAGAGGTGACATTGCAGTTAGCTGACCGATCTATTAAGTCACCTAAAGGAGTACTCGAGGATGTCATCATTAGGGTACGGGATTTCTATTTCTCGATGGATTTTGTAGTCTTAGATATGGATGGACCTAAAAACACCAGGGATTCACCAATTATACTAGGAAGATCCTTTCTAGCCACTGTTAGGGCCGATATAAACTGTGAGGAGGGTCAAATTGAACTAAAATTCGGGAACCAAACACTGAAAATTGACATCTTTAAGGCCCAACAAGGGATTAATTGCAGTGTTATAGAATAAATATGTGATATCAAGGTCGTGGTTGATGAACCATATATTGAGGACAACTTGATTACTCTCGATCAACCACAAGAAGATCAAAACCCGCAATCAGAGGAGTCTGACCCTGATCTAGATACACCCATAACTCCTTCCCTTGCTCCTGACACACACCCTGAACTGCCTGCTGCCACTGATAACCCCGTTCTGGAACTTAAGGCTCTTCTCGACCATCTGAAGTACGTCTTTTTGGGTTCTAATCAGACGTTTCCTGTGATTATCAACTCCAGACTCATACCTGACCAGGAATCCTGTCTGATTACTATTCTCCAGCAACATCGTAGAGCCATTGGATGGACCCTAGATGATTTGACTGGTATCAGCCCTTCTTACTGCACACACCATATCTACACCGAAGAGGGCACACGACCTTCCTGTGAAATGCAGAGACGTCTGAATCCTAATTTGCAGGAGGTTGTGAAAAAGGAGATCATTAAGTGGTTAGATGCAAGGATCATCTACCCGATCTCCGACAGTCGGTGGGTGAGTCCAATCCAAGTTGTGCCGAAGAAGGCAGGACTCACTGTTATCACGACTGAAATCGGAGAAGTCATACTGACTCGTGTGGCAAACTTATGGAGAGTCTTCATTGATTATAGAAGACTCAATTCCTTTATGAAGAAGGATCATTTCCCACTATCGTTTATTGATCAGATCCTCGAGAAATTAGTGGGAAATAGGTTCTTTTGCTTTTTGGACGGGTACTCTAATTATAACCAAGTGGCAATCCATCCTAAGGACCAAGAAAAGACCACTTTCACCTGCCCCTTCGGGACGTACGCATTCCGAAGGATGCCGTTCGGTCTCTGCAATGCACCCGCTACTTTTTAGCGGTGCATGCTTGACATATTCTCAGATATGGTAGGTGATTATCTGGAAGTCTTCATGGATGACTTTTCAGTATTCGAAGAATCATTTGACGATTGTCTCCTGCACTTGGTCCAAATCCTTAGGCGATGCATTGATGTGAATCTGGTTCTTTCCTAGGAAAGGAGCCATTTCATGGTGCTTAAAGGGATTGTCTTGGGACATCTTATTTCAGAAAAAGGCATCCAAGTTGATCGAGCCAAGGTGAACTTGATTTCCAAACTCCCTATGCTTAGCTCGATCAAGGACATCCGATCTTTTCTGGGGCACGTTGGTTTTTACCATTGATTCATTCCTGATTTCTCGAAAATCATGCGCCCCCTGACCTCTCTACTCTTTAAGGATGTACCTTTCGAAATCTCCAAGGAATGCCCTCAAGCATTTGAAATCCTTTGTGACTGATTTACCCAAGCCCCAATCCTACAGTCCCTTGATTGGTCTCAACCTTTGAGATCATGTGCGATGCATCTGATTTCGCTGTAGGAGTGGTAGTTGGGTAGAAAATTGACAGGAAACCTGTGGTCATCTACTACGCTAGCAAGACACTTGACAAGGCTCAGTGTAACTACACATTTACTGAGAAAGAGCTGCGAGCCGTAGTATTTTCCTTGGAAAAATTCATATCTTATCTCCAAGGTTCCCGTGTTATCATTTACTCGGATCACACACCTGTGAGGCATCTCCTTGCGAAGAAGGACGCGAAACCTATATTAATCCAATGGATCTTGCTGTTGCAGGAGTTTGACCTCGAGATTCACAACAAAGCGGGAAAATAGAATGTGGTAGCTGATCACTTGTCCCGCTTTCCTTCTGAGATCATCGACGCTTCCGAACCCATCATGGAACATTTTCCTGATGAGCACCTTCTGACTATCAATACAGGGCTTCCATGGTTTGCTAATATAGTAAACTACTTGCATCACATCAAATCCCTTCTGATCCGAAGGCCAAGAAGGACAAATTGCTTTCCGATGCCAAGTACTATTTATGGGAAGACTCGTATCTTTTCCGCATCGGTGTTGATCAGATCATTCGACAATGTGCCGTGGAAGCGAAAATTCATGACATTATCTTTCTGCCATGACCAGGCATGCGTTGGACTTTTTTCAGGTCATAAAACCGCAGTGAAAGTCCTCTAGTGCGGCTTCTATTGACCCACAATTTTCAAAGATGTGTACAATCATTGCCAGACCTTGGGCAACATGAGCATCATGATATGATGCCTTTATAGTTGATTCTTGTATGCGAAATCTTTTACATATGGGAGATTGATTTTATGGGATCCTTCCCTGTTTCAGACAGCTTCGAGTACATTTTACTCGCTATTGACTACGTGTCCAAATGGATCGAAGCCATTCCAACCTGAACCAATGATCATAAAGTGGTTATCAAATTCATTTATCAGAACATCTTTTCACGGTTCGGGATTCCACGTGCTATAATTTCTGATGGAGGGACCCATTTCACTAACGCTCAATTCAGGTCACTGATGACCAAATACGGGGTGTCACACGAAATCTCTACTCCTTACCACCCCCAAACTAATGGTCTAGCTGAGCTATCAAATCAGGAGATCAAGAAAATTATCTAGGCTACTGTTCGACCTGATAGGAAGGATTGGTTATCTCGACTTCCGGAAGCTTTGTGGGCTTATAAGACCGTCCACAAAACCCAATTAGGTATGTCTCCCTTCAGATTGGTGTATGGGAAGGCATGTCACCTCCCTGTCGAGTTGGAGCACAAAGCCTATTGGGCAGTACGGAACTACAACCTGGATCTTTCTAAGGCAGGAACCCATAGAAAGCTTCAAATGAGCGAGATCAATGAATTACGCCACGACACGTATGAGAACTCGTGAATTTACAAAGAGCGGGTTAAGGCCTTTCACGACAAGCACATATCTAGAAAGATCTTCCATCCTGGTCAAAAAGTCCTACTCTTTGATGCCAAGCTTAAACTGTTCCCAGGAAAGCTATGATCAAAATGGATCGGACCCTACCTTGTCCGACGAATCTTTGGAAATGGAGCCATTGAGATCAGTCCACTTAGCCATGATTCTGAACCTTTTGTCGTGAACGGTTAGAGACTCAAACCGTTCATTGACTTAACTGATACAAATTTGGCTGAGATATCCTTTACCCTCCATTCTCCCTGAGCTCGTTGCGCCTAGCCGATGGCGTAAAACTCAGCGCTTAACAGGAGGCAACCTGTCATTCTTGAGAAACCTGAAACTTCTCTTGATAATTCTATGCTAAATTCATATTGCACTTTAGGGTTCATTCATTAGAACAATTGACCCCACCTCAGGTACCTGTACTCGAGTCTAGAAATCGTTCGCAACAGTCACCTCAATTCATTCGCGCACCCAAAACTTGTTCTAATGAATGATCTAAGCTGAATTCAAACCCTCCTAATTTACAATGGGGACATTGCAAATCGTAGGCATGGGGGGTATGAAAGTGCAAAACATAATGAAAACTCATCTCACATGAAAAGGTTTCAACAAAAAAATCACATATCACAAAAAAACCAAAAAAATAGAAAAATCTTGAAAAAGAATAAAAAATACTGAGGGGAGAGAAAATTTTGAGGCCATACAAATCATGAGGAGAAAATGAGGAGGAAAAGAGAAAAAAGGAGCACAAAATGAAAAAGAAAACAAAGAGAGTCATTAGTAAGAAATTAAGGGATTAACTGAAGTTCTAGACCATATCAAGAAAAGGAAAAATGAAGGAAAAAGTGCTAAATGAGACACAAAAGAGATTAGTAGGAACGTTAATCTTAGGCCTCTTGGGCAAGACTCTTAGTCTTAAAAATTTAAGTATCCGCTAAGATCTTGATAGTCCTCAAGAGGTTGGGGAAAATGCGAAGCTTAAGTATTAGGTCTAAAGCTTAGGGAGTATTCGACCTCGTTAATTGACCTTTGGTTTGCGGGACTCAGTAACCTAAGCACTCCAATCCACACACAGTCTGGTTCAGTGCGCATAACTATCAAAATCACGCAAAAGCATTTAAGTGGTTAGAAAATGTCACCTAGATTAGGAGTGGCCGATCAACACAGGTTGATTTGGACGAGTTCCCAGCACGGAGAGGCGGGAAATTCCCCTCGAAGATGCGCAATAACATATCGTCTCCTCGGTGCTTGTCTCCTAGGATATTTACATATCCTACTGGGGGCACGTAAGTACCCTGTGCTGGTTCAGATGCCATGGGAGGCATTATCACGAAATGTCGATTGCCAGGGTTTGGATTTAGCTACAGAACGCCATGGGTGGGATTATCTAAAAAATCTCGAAAGCCAGGGTTCTGGGGGTTGCCATGGGCGATGCTATCATGAAGCATCAATTGCTAGGGACCTTTCGAGGATTGATGATGGGGACAAGGAATCTGATACAGACCGGGTTGAGAAGCCAATCCGAAGCTAGAAATAAAAAGAAAAGAGAGAGAAAACTCTCCAAACAAAAAAAAAATCCTCTGTCTCTCTCTTACAAAAAATGCACTGCAAACTGAACCGAGGCTAAAATATGTTGCAAGCATGGGTGCTTTAACCGCAGAGTCCAACGAACTGTAGGATAGTTCCTGTGGGCCTTAAAAACCTTCGTGGAGGACCGAGGCTAGAGCTAGTCAGGTTTGGATCTTGGTTCGTACTTGAGTACCTCTAGGCCTATTGTCGGCATTCTAACCTAATCAAAAAGAAAAGAGCACTTATCATAATTTATGAACATCAAGGAATTCATGGTCTAGACCAGTAGTTAAAACCTTAAAATTTTGCTAAGGGACTAGCAAAAGCTAGCCATGGGGGTATGATGGGAACACCTTCATGAGCCCTAACTAGCTCATTTTGACCCAGAAAAGAGAACAAAAACTCCTACACAACCAACTGGAGGTCCTAACTCAATGAATAACCCTTCTGAAAGAAAAGTAAGAAACAAGGGGTAAAACTATAATTTTACCATTACAGTGCAAAAATGAGATTTCTCATGGGCTAAACACAGGTTAAATGGTCTTAACAAGATAAAAAGTGGGTTGGTTCAAACAGAAAATGGTTCATGTGAATTCTGGGAATTAAATGACTTCCTGTAACCCTAAAACAGACCCACTTAATTTAACAAGGTTTCGGTTAGGATATAATTCACCTAAACCCTCTAAAATTCATAGAAAAATATCCTCTAGGGTTTAGAACCTTCAATTTGTCCCTTAGAACCTATTATGACCTAAATTGGGGTCTCAGTCAAATGTTTGCCCTAAATTAGATTTTTTGTGTAAATTGCCCAGTCAGACGTGGTCAAACCTAAAATCCAACTTCACCATTAGATTTCTTAGGTCCAAATTAGTTTTGTACCAAAATTTGGACCTAAGGGGAATTCACCTTGACCTACTTTGCAAATAGGTCTACCCTAATTACATTTCTACCCCTAACTTTTGAAAACCTCTACAGAAACCCCCCTAACTTTCTCATCATTCTTTGCTATTAGGTCCCTCTTCCATTATAGCGGAGGGAATCCTACTCCGGCGAGGTTTTGAGGGAAAGACTCCCTAATTCCTCAAAGAATCCCCTTCAAATTTGAAAGGGAGATTTTCTAAGAAATCTCCTCTAGTTTGAACACACTCAGAGGCTTGATTTGGCACTCAATCTCTCATGCGAATGCATGAGAGATTTGGGTCACCTTCGACCTTCCAACTTCGGCGAGGTTTCCGTGCTTGGAAGTTTGGCTTCCAAGCACAAGACCTGCCAGGGCCTATAAAAGCCTACCTAGATCAGCCCGCAACCTCTAAGCTTGAAATTGGCCTAAGATACCCCCTAATTCTTCTCTTCCCCCTCCAGTCAACAACCCAGCAAGCTCTGGCGACCCCCCCCTCTCTCTCTCATCACTCTGCCATGATAAATGCCAGTTTATCATCATTCTTATGCATTAAAACAAACCTAGCTCTTAGGATTTTACTTCGCAAACGGGTTTTTGGGCTGCATTTAGGCATAAATTAGGTTTGGCATGCATTGCATTTTTTATTGTCTTTTTTATATGTTTTTGAGTGTTAGGGATGAACAGATATACAGATCCCTAAAACCCTAGCACTCAAGAAGGTAAATAGTGAAGGAGAAGCTCAGACTAGCTGGAACTCAGCTTGATCCAACTCACCACAGCTGGAACCTAGCTCACTTGAACTAGGGATAGCTCATCCTAGCTCCATTCAGTTAATCTCAGCTGAATGGCAGCTCAAGAGAGTTCATCTTAGCTCACCCTAGCTCAAGTCAGCTCAGATCCAACTCAACCTAGTTAAGTCTAGATCATTTTAGCTCCCACAAGTCCACAGGGAGCTCTAGCTAGCTCAGCTGATTTGACTGGAGTTCACCCCAGCTCAGATCCAGCTACATCCAGCTCCACTCAACTCCAGCCAGCTGGAGAAGAACTCATCTCAGCTCAGGAAGCTCAAGTCCAGCTCCCAGGGACTCAGCTTAGCTCAACTCAGTTGAGCTAAGCTACCTTAGCTGCCTCAACCAACTTGATCCTCCTCGAGAGCACCAGACCTAGCTGACCTCAGCTCATTATGGTAGAAGCCAGCTCACTTTAGCTTGGCTTAGCAGCTAGCAAAGAACTAGCAAGCTAAGCCAGCTAGAGTAGCTCCATGTCAGCCTCTTCAGCAACAGCCAGCTCTAGTTCTAGCTCCAGACTTCTCCTCAGCTCCTCTCTTCAAACCCTAGCTCCAATACCTCCTCCTCTACTCCTCCATTAGCTAAGCTAGCTTAGCCTAGCTTAGCTTAGCTATGCTCCAACTTCCTTGGCTTGTACCACCCCAAAAACCCACCTAACAACTCCACCCAACTAGCTCCACCTAAGCTCCACATAAGCTAACCTACTTGGCGCCAACCTAGCCAACCCACCACCTCCAAAAGACACCTAAAAGTGGCACCAAAACCACCCTAACTACCTCCTTGTTGGCGCCACTTTTCCCTCCAAAAATCCCCTTCATCTCCACCACACATCTCCCCTTAAACCCATCTCCACCCTCCACATAACCCCTCCTAGAACCTTTCTTGGTGCCACCTAAGACCACCTTCTAGAAACTATTTTGGCACCAACTTCAAGGGGTGCCACCACCCATAACCACTCCCTAGGTGTCCCTTAGGTTGGCGCCAATTGTCCTTAGCCATAGGATCCCCAACCACCTCCATCTCTCCATCTTAGCCCTCCATTCCAAGAGTCACCTTAGCCCCCTTCCTACTCTATAAAAACCCACCACCTACCACCATTTGAGAGCATCCTCCATTAGTGCATTTTTATACCTATACCCACCTACACCTACGGCCAAGAAGAAGGAGTAGAGAAGAAGATTAAAGGGGCACATCACCAGCCCTTTTGGTGCCTTCTTCTCCCCGCTCTCTTCAACTTGGGCTACTCCAAGGAGGAGGACTTCTCTACTTCAAGGAGGATGGCCAGGCAAAGGAGGACCTAGGGTGGACATCCACCCTTGGAGATAAGCTTAGGGCATGCCCCCTTAGGGCTTGCTTTGGAGGACATCACCTTGGCAGAGCATAGCAAGGAAGGAGTTGGAGGACTCTTTTCAAGCTTGGGAGCTACCAAGCTTGGAGAAAGAAGCCCTCTTCTTCACCATCTATCTAGAGGATTTGTGTTTTCTTTTATTTATTACAATTTTTCTAGTAGTAGAAGCATTCATCTACTAGGATTTTTTGTAAAACACTTTTTCATTAATCTAGTTGCTTTCTTTGCAATTTCTTTAGTTGCATTTTTAATTGCTTTGTTTTTAGCATTCTTCACTCCCTCTCCCTAATTATTCTAGGCCTCCACTTGCCTAGAGTGAGCTTAGGGAGAGGCTCTACTTGCCACTTTAGAAGTAGTATATTGAGTTGAAGTGTAAGTCACTTTCCCGCCATAATTTCGCATGTTGCCTTAATTTCAAAAACATAAAAATGATATATTGAAAAAAGGCTAAAAAGAAAGTTGAGATTTATATTCCAAGCAAGAGAATTAATTTTGCAAACATATTGTCTCCTTGGACGACCCTAGATACCCCACTATCTAGGATATAAATTTAAAAGCGAAAGCGGATTTACGTGTTGCAACGACACTAAATTACCTAATTAACAAATCGCATATTTTTGCTATCATACCGTAATACCAATGGCAGGGTTCTCTCTATCCTCTTCATCCGCGTCGCGCTGCACTAGCCGATGTCCCTGCAACCCCCTCGTCGTCGTTGTCCTCCTCCCACTGGGTATTTCGTCTCCAGCGACGACAATACGAGCCGACCGCCTCCTCTGCATCCCCCTTCCTCTATTTTCACTCAGTTAAGTTCTCTCTCTCTTCTCATCATTTTTCTATCGTTTATTCTTGCAAACATGCCTCAATGCTCGCAACCACCACCACCTTCTCCACCTCCAGCTAAACCTACGGCGAGGTGTTCCCCCCGCTCCACGCCTCCATCCAGCTCGCCAACCACCCCACAAGCACCACCACACCCTATTGACCCTAAACCCTCACTCCACTCACCGCGCCAAGCCCCTAGAACTCCCCCCGAACACACCCACTTTCGCGTGCACAGGATGACCTAGGCACACATGCTCTGGCCACCCCACGCCACGCCGACGACCGCACTACCTTCGCTGTGTCTCGGCGAAGCTGCCTACATTTTCTGATAAGGCCACAAGGCCATTTTCTTGCTGATAGTGTTAGAGGCCTTCGCCGCCATTGACGAAGCAAGGAGCTTGCTTGGGAGCTTCACCCAAATCTCCTCGCTCCAAGCAATAAGTCTCAGGTCACGCGGATTCCTTTTACGCATAGCCTCAGCCGAGCAATTGGCATTGACGCCCACGTAGCTGCTGCAATCAAAGGAGAACATCTGCTGCTGTTGCTCGCAAAGAAGGTAGGACAACATAGTCCCACCTCGGAAGTGGAGGAGTGGACGCAGCGGCATAAATTGTAAAAGTGATAGGGGCTTATCGCCTCCTGACCATGGGGTGAGGTCCCACTTGCCCTCACTGCCTCGTCCGTGACCACTGCTCGCGGACCTGGCCCTGACTCGTATACTCGACTAGCCTGCACTCCTCGCCCACCACGCACACCGGTGGGCTTGGTCCTGGGAGCGCATACCCGACCCGATTACCCGAGAAGGCTTTGAGAGAGCGAGCCTAAGAGAGAAAGAAGAGAGATCATGGGGGCGGGTAGGGGTAGGTTTTGCTCTCACAGGCAGGAGAAGAAGAAGAAGCCAAGGAAGGAGAGGGTGGTAGCCAAAGAAGCTAAGGAAAGAGAAGGCAAGGCTGAAGAGGAGGAAGCTGAAGAAGAGCCAAAGGCAAACGAACATAAGGCAAGGACTGAAGAAGCTGAAGGGTTGGAAGAAGAAGAAGAGCTAAAGGCAGAAGAGAAGGTAAGAAGGAAGAAGAAGAAGCCAAGAAGAGAAGGTAAGAAGGAAGAAGAAGAAGCCAAGAAGAAAGAGGGGTCGTCAGAGATAGAGAACAGAAGAAAGAAAAGAAAGAAGAAAAAGGAGATCAGAGATAGAGATCAGAGACAGACAGAAGACAAAGAAGCGCAATTGAAGCACTGTAGCAACCTTATATTTAAGACATCTGATTTCCAAAATCAGATGTCCATATTTTTTGTGCTTCTATATACATTGACATTGTGTTTTTGTACTATACTCTGATTTTCATTGCATATTATATTCAATCTTAAAGTTGTGCTCTTGATTTTTAAACCCTAATTTTCTCCCTGTGTTCGACCTTAGATTTACAATTTCGAGTAATAAAATTCATTTATTTTCGAGCAAATTCAACTGTACTATGATGCATTAATTTCAACATTGGTCTCGCCTCGCTAAAACATGAATCATCAACAATTAACTAGGACCATCACAAACCTAGCCAATAATAGACCACCCAATGCTGCACCCACTGTTCCGTTCAGGGATTTCTATGATCCCTCAAATTATGAAGAAAGGCTAGGGGTGGTCATCCTTGATGGAGTTTGAAATCAAACCTTAGTCCTAAATCTCATTAAACATTTCCATGGCCTTCCTTGAGAAGAATCGTTTAGCCATTTAGAGAAGCTCACGGTCCTCACCCAAACCACTAAATCCCAGAATATGTCAGAAGATTTATGGCTAATGCAGCTCTTCCCACTATCCCTTAAAGATAAGGCTGCTTATTGGTTTATGATTATAGGAAAATCTATTACTTCCTGGACTCAATTAAAAAGGGCAATTCTTAAAAAATATTTCCCGATTGGTCGAACTAATGCTTTACATCAAGCAATAACTACCTTCCAGCAAAAATCCGATGAGCCTATGCATGAAGCATGGGAAAGATTTCAGGACTTATTAAGGAGCTGCCCCCACCACGAGGTGCCACTTTGGCAACTCTTGCTGATATTTTACCATGCTCTCGACCAATTGAGGCAATTTGTTGATACCTCATGTGGGGGTAACTTTTTGAATAAAGATGCCGAAAGTACCTATGAACTTTTAGATGAAATAGCGAAAATTCTTTCAATCATTCGTCCATGGACACCTTTAGTAGAAATGCCAATCCCTGTGTAAGCGTCCATGAAGTAGGCACATAACAACAATCTATCCCTGTTGCACAAGATGATTTGCAACTTTTTGCACAAAGAATCGACCAGATGCAAATCAATCAAAAGTCAATGGAAGACAAATTTAACGCATGACCACAAAACTCACTCTCGACCAACCTTAACTCTCATTTTTCTAACACCAACACCAACCCGACCCTCCTTCGTTGGGAAAATTTACAACAAATAGATGATAACGTATTTCAAAACCTTGACCTTAGACCTGAATTTGTTGGGAATTTTGATAATTCATCCATGTTTATACTAGTCAACGAAAACATTTCCGCTCTCTAGGATAATTTTAGAAACAATTCCTCGAACTTTTATAATCCAACTTGGAAAAATAACCCTAATTTTTTGTGCAAAAATACCAATCCAAATTGGCAATTTCAAAATCAAAAGGGAAATTTTGGCCAACCTTCACAGGTTGATATTAATAGCTAATTAATGAAAACCTTGTAGTGAATGCAGTAGCAAATGAACGACATTACTCGTGCTATTTCTAACTTACAAAATCAAATCATAGTAACACCCGATCAAAGGCCAATGGGAAATCTGAAACCTGCAACAAAATCAACATTTTCAACAATGAAATAATCACACTGCCAATGCAATAACATTAAGAAGTGGTAAAACTACACACAATGTGGGCATCTGAAAAGTGAAACCAGAGCAAAATTTTCCCACCATCGTTCACTCTCAGGAAAAAGAAGATAACACAAACACGACACCTTTTCCACAAGCATTAAACTCCAAAAAAATGAAGAACTCTAGAAAAACTGAGGCAATTGTAGAGTAATTACATGAATTATTTAGCCAAGTGGAAACAAATATTCCTCTCCTAGATGCAATCAAATACGTTCTAGCCTATGCAAATTTTTAAAAGAAATTTGTACACCAAAAAGGTAGCCAAAAAATCTAGGAAAGGTTGTCCTTTCTAAAGCAGTCAGCTTTGTTGTTCAGAGCAAATTAGCTCATAAAAGAAAGGATTCAGGTGCCCCACTAATATCAGTTGTCAATAATGACACGACTTTTGATTGCACCCTTTTAGACCTAGGTGCATCCATAAACCTAATCCCTACTATCCTTTTTGATGAATTCTAGTTTGGTGAACTTAAACCAGTGAAGGTCACCCTTCAACTCGCTGACCGATCTGCTATTCTTCAAAAGGGATTTTAGAGGATGTTATTGTTCAGGTATAGAATTGTCTCTTTGCTGTGGACTTTTTGGTCCTCGACATTGATGTACCCGAAGCACTTAAAGATGCACCTATTATTCTCGGAAGACCCTTCCTCGCCACCTCTAAAGCCAATAAAAATTGCGATTCTTATAAAATGGACATCATTTGCTGTGGCGAGACACTCACTTTAGATATTTTTAAGGCTTCCAAGAGATTCCATGAACAAAATTTCTTTGATGGCTCATATTCTGAAACCTCAAATCTTATTGAGGAAATGCTTTCTATGGATACGTGTTTTACAATAAATTCTTCTCCTGAGTTGCAAAAATCATCTAACCCACCCTCACCCACCACACCTAATTTCACGCTAACCTCTAACCCCATTCCAGAACCCAGCTTACAATTAGATTTGAAAACTTTGGCAGATTCCTTAAAATATATGTTTTTGGGCCCACATCATACAAAACCCCTTATTATTAATGCACATCTTTCGAGGTTACAAGAGGAAAAAATTCTCCAGGTCTTAAACAAATATCGACAAGCCATTGGTTGGACATTAAATAATTTAAAAGGCATTGACGCATCCTATTGCACTCATCGTATTTATCTTTAGGACGACTCTAAACCCTTCTGCCAACCTTAACGTCAGCTAATCCCTAATATGCAGGAGGATGTAAAATAGGAAATTATTAAATGGCTCGATGCAAGAATTATTTACCCTATCTCTAACAGCCAGTGGGTCAACCCTACACAAGTTGTACCCAAGAAAGATGGCCTCACTATTGTTACAAATGATAAGGGTGAAGAAATACCCACTCACACTGCCTCTTCATGGAGTGTCTATATTGATTACAGAAAATTAAATGCCACCACCAAGAAGGATCATTTTCCGCTCCCCTTTATCAATCGGATTTTGGAGCGACTAGTCGGACAAGAATATTATTATTTTCTTGATGGATATTCCAGCTACAATCAAGTCGTAGTCCACCCTGAGGACCAGGAAAAGACCACTTTCACCTGCCCCTTTGGAATCTTTGCTTGCCGAAGAATGCCATTTGGATTATGTAATGCACCTGTGACTTTCCAATGGTATATGTTAGCAAGCTCTTCTGATTTGGTAGGTGATTGCCTAGAGGTCTTTATGGATGATTTTTCCATTTTTGTAGATTCTTTTGATCACTATCTTTGGAATTTAGAAAGAACTCTCCAAAAATGTATTGAGGTTAACCTGGTTCCTAGTTGGGAGAAGAGCCATTTCATGGTTCAGGAAGGCATTGTCCTGGGCCATGTTATTTCTGGAAAAGGAATCTTGGTAGATAAACTAAAGTTGATAAAATTTCAAAACTTCCCCCGCCCAGTTCGGTGAAACAAAGAAGATCTTTTCTAGGGCATGTGGGATTCTACCAATGATTCATCAAAGATTTCTCCAGAATTTCCCAGCCTTTAAGCCACCTTTTGACTAAAGACCAACCTTTTGAATTTGATAAAAATTGCTTGGAAAGTTTTAATATTTTGAAAAAGCGATTACTGAGGCACCCATTCTGCAAGTACCCAATTGGGTTCATCATTTTGAGCTTATTACAGATGCCTCAGATTATGCAATAGGAGCCATTGCAAACACTAGTTTATCATCATTCTTAGGCTTTAAAACAAACCTAGATCTTAGGATTTTTACTCTGCAAATGGGTTTTTGGTCTGCATTTGGCATAAATTAGGTTAGGCATGCATTTCACATTTTATTGTGTTTTTAATATGTTTATTTGAGTATTAGGGATAAATAGATAGTCAGATCCCTAAAACCCTAGTGTTGGACATGCGATTTGCTACGCTAACGTGTTTGGTTTTTAAAACCTTGTCGTTGTAGGTTGGAAGCGAAGAACTCGTGTTCAACAAATAAAATTTATACCGAAATTGAAATTCCGGGTCGAACACAGGGAGGCTACATCGATCTATATTCGCAATTATATTATTTTTAGAATTTTTCTTGAAAAGTGAGACGATGTAATTACAATGAAGCTATAACAACAATCAGACTAAAAGGAGGAGAGAGAGAGAGAGGGATAGAGAGAGAAAACATGCATTCAATAATTCAAAATGTTTATACAATAAAACCAAATAAGAATTACACTAGAAAGCGAGAAATCAGCTACACTAGAAAGCAGGAAAATTCTACACTAGAAGGTTGTAAAGAAGAATGGGAGAGAGAAGTTATCCTCCTTGACGATCGCTTGGAGGACAAGCCGGACGAGATGACACTTGGACGAAGGAGGACAGAGTAGAAGAGCGGGAACGGGGCAGCACGTCGTCGTCGCGGGATCCACTTTTGAATGGGGACGAAAATTTTGACTTTATCTCGCGAGGAGCATCCCGGGTGTGGGACAAGCTTCTCTTGAGCTTTGGAGAGGTAGAGAAGAGAAGGAAGGGATGAGAATTTCGTGTGGAGGGGGTCTCCTTTTATAGTTGCAAGGAGTGGGGGCAATTTGGTCATTACATCTTTAAAAACATTAATTCAGGACCTTTAGTGACGGATAAAATCGTCACTAAAAGTCTGAACGTGGGCATAGTGGGCGACGCACGCACGCCCGCTCACTTTCCCGTGCGTGCAATGCTTGCGCACATTCAGCAGTCCTCAGCCGTCCGATCACGAGATCGAACGGCTTAAATCGCGCCTTCGCCTGCCTCACTACGCGCCCACCCGCGTGCGATGTCGCATCCTCATAGCACGTGGGCGCTATCGGGCGTGCGCTACAGTTGGATCGCGATCTGATGCTCCACACGCCCGCACCTGATTTATGGCTCACGAGGGCTCAACCCTGCGACCTCTCCTTCGCTCGTAGCGTCGTCTCCGCTGCGCTACGCAGTCGAGAAGGTCGCTTGGACGATTTAAGGCGCCGCATCCACAGCCATTGGATCTTGATCCAACAGCAGGGGAAGGGCAGATGGGGGGGCTTCAGCGGTTGCGTGTGGGAGATTGGGCAGCCGAGATGGCACCATGTGGCGCCATCTTGGCCGTCCATCTTCTAGATGATGTAGATGGTGCCACGGGTGTCGGATTGGCTCGATTTTTGCATCGTTAGGCTGCAATCGTCGATATGAATCCATCCGTGCAGTCACATTTGTTGTTTGAAGTGTGGATTTACACCATCTTAGCCCTTGATCTTCTAGGGTTCCCCGATCACTATCTGATGCTACAGATGCCTGAATAGGGCGATCTTGGAGTCGTTGAACTCCAATCGTTGCCCTGATCACATCTGTACGGTTGGATCTTTGATCTAAGGCCCCGATAAAAAGTTTGCCCTGTCCAAGCACATAAAAGGAGATAATTATCCTCCATTTTATTCAAACTACTCTAAATACAAGTTGATGCATGTTATGTAATATTTATAGCATGCAATGCAATTCTATGCTTAAGAACATATATAAATAGACATCTTAAGTAGTGTAAACGTGTTTACATCATACCCCCATGCCTATCTTTTGCTAGTCCCTGTCAAAAACTATATGCTATTTATAAAAGAATCAGGTTGGATTAATTGAGCATAAGTTATTTTCAATCATTAAGAAATTGTGTACTTAGGATTTGAACTTTCAAAGACACAACAGTGCCCGAGTATCTGCCAAATTGTAGACCGCCTCAAGCCCTCGCCTTATTAAAAAAAAAATTTCTTTTTCTCTTTTTCCTCTTTTCTAATTTTTTTGGATTTTCAAGTTTTAGGGTTTAAGAGTTGCTTTCTACGGCCATTCAACTCACCCAAGATTTGATGAGAACCCTAAGTTCTAAGCATCTTGTTGTGAATGTGATAGACTCGTTGACCGACAATTAAAACGGACTTCAGATTTCTACGCCTTTAGGTGACCTATAAAGAATTCTGCCTAAAGGTGTATCTTTAGAATCGGTAGCTTTCTCCCTACTTTTATTTTTTAACAGGGTCAACACAAGGGTGAATCCAGTGTATATCTCCTCGATTTATTCTACTTCTTTGCTTCTTCCTAAGTGTTTTGGGAATTTTCAGTGCATTTATTGAGCTAGGTTCTGGACAACCGGTCGATGAGCTGTTACCACCAACAACTTGCTAGCCATACTCGTGCGGGAAGTGTGGTTTATTTCTTTTTTTATTTTCTCCTTTTCTTTTTGATTTTATTATTATTATTTTAAGTAGGTGACTTCCCTGGTCTAAGATTTACCTAAAGGCAGCAAAAAGAGAAAGGTCCAGTGATTGGGCTCTGGACAACCTACCTATGGGCTGTTACCCACGATAACTTGCCAGCCATATCACCCTAGAAGGTTCATTAGCTACCCAATTTCCGTTAGAATCACCAAACGAGTCAGTGCAAGGAAAGTGTGTAGATGCTTAAAACTCAAAAATTCCCTCAAATCAGAGGGTGGGTTGATAAGTCGTGTACTTATCACCCAAAATTATTTATTCCAATTACGATAGAATTAAAATGGCGAGGACTCGAAAGACAAATCCACATTTTAGTGGATACACGGGCTAATTAAGTCCAAAGACCTGAAGGGTCTTTGTGTTCAGATCCTAATGTAAAATTTCCTAAGATTGAAAAGTCCTAATGTCCAACTAATCCTTCCTAATTTTGATTTTTTTTTATGTATAAATAAGATGAGAAAAACAATTTACATGAATTTCACAAAGCTGACCAAATGATTCAAAAATGAATCCACCCCCCATGCCTAGCTGATGCAATGTCCTCATTGAAAAAGAGACATGAAAGAAAGGGTAGAATATGAAAGATGTCACCTGAATATGAAGCTCGTATCAGCCTTATGTCATATGTACAACTGCTGAGTTTAATGCCGTCAGCTAGGCGAAGTCCAGCCAAAGAAGTCACAGAATGGCTAGAGTAACTGTGTCTGAGACAGGTTCTGGAAGAATACGGTCAATAATAGGCTTCAGACGTTGACCGTTGACTTTAAATGTGTTACCCGTCTTTGGGTCAGAAATCTGAACGGCTCCATTTGAAAAAATCTGGTCAATTATGAATGGGCCATTCCATTTAGATCTAAGTTTGCCAAGAAAGAGCTTAAGTTTAGAAGCGATTAACCAGACCTTCTGATTTGGCTCAAAGCTCTTGCGTGAAATCAGTTGATCATGTAGAGCTTTGGTCCGAGCCTTGTAGATCTTGGCATTCTCATAAGCATCATTTCTAAGCTCCTCCAACTCAGATAGTTGGAGTTTCCTGGTCTTCCCAGCTAAATTCAGATCTAAATTGCATTGTTTGTTCGCCCAGAATGCCCTGTGTTCAATCTCTACGGGTAGATGGCATGCCTTTCCATACACCAAACGGAATGGAGACATGCCGATGGGCGTTTTATACACCGTACGGTAGACTCAAAGAGCATCCTCAAGCTTTTGAGTCTAATTCTTGCGATCAGGCCTAACCATTTTCTACAGAATGTTCTTGATCTCTCGATTGGAGATCTCGGCTTGTCCATTCATCTGGGGATGGTAAGGTGTGGAAATTTGGTGATTAACCCCGTATTTGGCCAATAAATTCTGGAATTGGGCATTAGTAAAATGAGTGCCAACATCACTGATGATAGCCCTCAGAATCCCGAACCTACTGAAGATATTTTTCTTGACAAAATCGATGACCACCTTGTGGTCATTGGTTCGGGTGGGAATTGCCTCAATCCATTTAGACACATAATCAATAGCAACAAGAATGTACTAATGTCCAAATGAAGGGATAAAGGGTCCCATGAAATCGATGCCCCAAACATTGAAAATTTTGACGAGAAGAATTGGGTTTAGGGGCATCATATCTCTCTTAGTTATGCTCCCGAGTGCCTGACATCGAGAACATGACCTTGAGAAATCCTGGCATCCTTGAATAAAGACGACCAATAGAAGCCAGATTGCAAGATTTTTGCAGCCGTCTTTTTCCCGGAGAAATGTCCACCACACCCAGATGCATGGCAGAACTCGAGTATACTATTGAATTCATTCTCCGGTATACATCGGCGAATAATCTGATCAGAGCCAATGCGATACCATTCAGGATCCTCCCAGAAGTAGTATTTGGCCTCAGATTTGAGTCTATTCCGTTGTTGCTTGGTCCAATCTTGGGGGATTTGACCAACGGCCAAATAGTTAACAATGTCAGCAAACCATGGGGTGTGGACACCTAAAACTGTAAGAATAGTTTTGTCCAGAAAAGTGTTAGCAATCGGAATGTCCAGACGAGAGGAATCACCTAGGAGTCTCGACAAATGATTCGCTACCACAATTTGTACCCCGATTTTATCCTTAATTTCAAGATCAAATTCTTGAAGAAGAATGCAATGAATAAGCCTGGGTTTAGCATCCTTTTTGGCCAAGAGATGTCTCAAGGCCGAGTGGTCGGTATAGATAATAACATGAGACCCTAAGAGATAAGCCCTAAATTTTTCCAAAGCGAACACTACAGCTAGTAATTCCTTTTCAGTAACAGTGTAATTCCTCTGGGCTTCATCCAGAGTTTTACTAGCGTAGTAGATGACAGAGGGCTTTCTATCAATTTTCTGACCCAGGACAGCCCCGACCGCGTAATCAGAAGCGTCGGTCATGATCTCAAAAGGGGCTGTGCAAATTGGTGGTTGCAAAACTGGAGCACAGGTGACTGCCGTTTTTAGGAAATCGAATGCCTTTCGGCATGATTCGTCAAAAACAAACGACATTTCTTTGGTAAGAAGATTGCTCAAGGGACGAGCAACCTTCGAGAAATCCTTGATGAATCTCCGATAGAATCCCACATGGCCAAGAAATGATCGGATTTGTTTAACAGATGTGGGAGGAGGAAGTTTAGCGATAGCATCAACCTTAGCTTTATCCACTTCAATTCCCCATTCAGAGATTATATGACCCAAAATGATGTCTTGGGTCATGAAATGACTCTTTTCCCAGCTATGGACCAATCGTGTTTTGATACATCGCTTAAGAATCATTTCCAGATTAGCCAAACAAGAGTCAAATATTCTCCAAAAATAGAGAAATCATCCATGAAGACTTCCATAAATTCTCCCACCATGTCAGAAAATATGGCTAGCATACACCTTTGAAAAGTTGCAGGTGCATTGCATAGCCCGAAAGGCATCCTACGAAAAGCAAAGGTTCCGTAGGGACAGGTGAAAGTAATTTTTTCCTGATCCTTGGGATGGAAAGGAACTTGGTTGTATCCCAAGTAGCCATTAAGAAAACAGAAGTACTTCTGCCCGGCTAATTTTTTCAAGATTTGATCGATAAAGGGCAGGGGAAAATGATCCTTTTTAGTGGCTGTGTTCAACTTCCTATAATCAATACAAACCCTCCAAGAGGAAGCTGAACGAGTTGTGATAGATTCTCTTCTTTCATTAGTCACAACGGTAATCCTGGCTTTCTTCGGAACAATCTGAACGGGACTTACCCAGGGACTATCAGAGATTGGATAAATAATTCCTGCATCGAGCCACTTGATGATTTCCTTTTTGACTACTTCTCGCATATTTGGATTCAATCTCCTCTGCATCTGGCAAGAAGGGCAGGATCCATCTTCCAAGAATATTCTATGAATACAGTAAGATGGCTCGATCCCCCTGAGGTCATGAATGGTCCAACCAATTGCCTCCTTACGTTCCCTCAGGACCTTGATTAATTTAATCTCTTGCTCCTTTGTCAATTTAGCACTGATAATCACAGGGAGCGTCTTCTGAGGTCCTAAAAATTGATATTTCAAATTCTCAGGCAATGTTTTCAATTCAAGCTGGGGCAGGTTGATGCTTGATGGTAGGGTAGATGCTGAAGATTCAACAAGAGGAAGAGGTTGTGAGTGAACAAAATCAATAACCTCTTCCAAAGATGGCAGGTCAGCCATAGAGGGTTGTGGGTCAAATTCGTCATCCAAAGAGGAACTTTCAATTGAAGAAACCATTAAACAAGTTTCAATGTTTTCATTATCCTCATCAAGTTCCTCAATAAATCCACAATCCTCAAATTTGTTAATCGCCTTAAAAATGTCCAATTTCATTCGTTGATCCCCCAAGACGATTTCCATGCTACCGCTTTCACAATTAATGTTGGCCTTAGCGGTAGCCAGGAACGGACGCCCCAGAATGATGGGCGTGTTCCTCAGATTATCAGGTACATCCATGTCAAGGAAAAGGAAATCTACAGGAAAATAGAAATCCTTTTCCTTAACTATAACATCTTCAATAACGCCTCGCGGATTTGTGACCGAGCAGTCTGCTAACTGTAGCGTTACTGAAGTTGGCCGAAATTCACCTAACCCAAACTTCTCGTAAAGAGAAGTCAGAATTAGGTTGATGGATGTACCTAGATCCAAAAGTGCTCTATTAAATGTGTAATCTCCGATGACACAAGAAATCAATGGAGCACCAGGATCTCTCTTTTTCTGAAAGAGGTAGTGCAGGATAACAGAACTAGCCTGCTCAGAGAGTACCACCTTCCTTGGAACAGATTCTCTCGACTTACGCTTTTGTGTACATAATTCCTTTAAAAATCTTGCGTAAGCCGATATGTGCTCGATAGCATCAAGAAGTGGGATATTGATCTCAACATTCTTAAATAGATTCAGAAGCTCCTCATTGCTATCAACAGACTTCTTCTTCTTTGATTTGGTTAAGGCTTCAGGAAAAGGAACATGAGTCAGATCTTTGGAATCAGGTTCTTGAGCCTTGATTTGTCCTCTAAAATTCTCCTCTCCTCAGGTTCTTCAGGATTCAAAAGATCAGAATAGTGTGGTTGTGGATCCTAAGTCTGCTTACCGCTCCTCAAAGCGATAGGATTTGCATATGCATAAGAATTTGGGTCTTGGGGAGGGTTAGGAAAGATTGGAGGGGCTTAATTAACCATGAATTGTTGATTTGTAGAAGAAGAAGAAGAGGACGAGGAACCCTGCTCAACCACCTGAGCATGTGCGTGTGGGCCCCTCTAATTTCTGTACCCATGGGCTTGGTTGCCCGAATTCAAAATATTTTGCGGGTTGGGATGGTAGAGATCCGGGTTGACGAGAGTTAGTGATGAGCCTGAACTGCAAGTTGTCCAGCGAGGTTTTCATTTGCTGCATGAGCTGGAGCATGGATCCTTGCATTTCTACCATTTGACGGTTCAAATCAGCCTGCCCTGCGGGTTGACGGGCATTCCAAGCTGGCTGATTGACCTGATTTGGAGGCAACTGAGTATATACTTGACCCTGACCCATTGGTCGCTGCGGAGCGTAGTTGTCGGGTCAAAATTGGGTTTGTTGCCCTGGGTTTGTTGCCCCAGGTTTTTCCAAGAGAAGTTAGGGTGGTTTCTCCATCCTGGATTATAGGCATTAGAGTAGGGGTTGGATCTAACATTCTCTTGTACAGCACAGACATCCTCATAAGGTGAGGATGGAGAGAAAGAAAGGGAAGGATCAGAAAAACTGGTATCAAAGGCCCCAGTTTGGAACCTGTGGGGTTCCGAAAAATGCTGACTCACAGGTTGAGCCGCATCGAGTTGATTCACGAACTCCCGTCCAGAAGGAGCTCGTGAAGAATGGAATCCTGAATTTTGGGATTGAGTGGATCGAGAGTTGTTCATAGAATTGCCAGCCATCCACTCTTCCATTCTCTTAGCAACCAAGTCCACCTTATCAAGTTTGTTACAAATCAATTCCATATCAAATGAATGAGAGTCATGGACTTCATTGACATTTGATCTGGGCTGCTGAGACTGGTTAAATGTATCCATGGAGGCATGATTGATTGAATTCTCACTTATTTCCTCAAATAAATCATGTGCAATATATGCATCTTTATTGAGGAAATTGCCTCCGTAAGAAGCATCCACATGATTTCTGAGTTGCTCAGTCAACCCATGATAGAAGATCTGCACGAGTTACCATTTCGGCACCTCATGGTGTGGACACCTCCGCAATAAGTCCTAGAATTGCTCCTAGGCCACATGAAACTGCTCCCCCGGCCGCTGGGTAAAGGTAGTGATTGCCCGTCTCAAAGAATTGGTACGTCCAACTAGGAAGAATTTCTTCAGAAAGGTCGATTTCAACTCATTCCAAGTTGTAATTGGTCTTCCTATTGTCCTATACCAATGCTCGGCCTTATCCCTAAGAGAGTGGGGGAAGAGCCTCATGATCATTTGCTCCTCGTTTATGTTTCGAGCCTTGGTGGTCTGGACCAAAGTGGTCAAGTTCTCCAAGTGCTGAAACGGATCTTTGGAACCAAGCCCATGATAATGTTTAATCAGGCTTAACACCTAGAGCTTGATTTCTACGTCACCGGCTGGAATCTGGATGCCGGGACGTTCCCCATAATTTGAAGGATCATAAAAATCCTTCAAGGGCTAAGTGCCCTGCATTCTTTGGAACCATTCCTGCATTCTCTGCATTTATTCCAGCTACCTTCGAAATTCTTCCTTTGGATTTCCAAGCAGAGGAGGCTGTTGGTCGGCCATGGGATCAATTTGACCAAAATCCAATTTGTGCCTCCTAGAATACTCTAATGGTCCTTCCAGTCGGGGATTCGATGACTGTCTTCCCAGCATAAACTAGGAGAAGGTTGGAAGGACTGGGGATAGGGACCCTATAGCACAACAAAACAAGGCTGTCCTTAAGTGGGGTAGCCTAAGGATCCACTAACTCCCAAAACCTACCTTAAGACTGTAAATGATTTACTCTACTTGCGTCTGTTTAATCCAACCAGTTAGAAGGAGGGACTGGGGAGTGACTAGTCGATTGTTCTCTTTAAAGTCGTTTGCAGTTTTATGTGGTGGAAAAATCGACTAATCAATATTTAGAAAGAAATATCCACTCGCAGAGGAGCGGGTCATATCCACAGGGAGGCAATGAGGCAATAATATCTCAATTATTTCATATTCGTTCAGTCTCGTGAGAAATCCGTAGTTAAATCTGACATGAAATGCGACAGAAAGAAGATGCACAATATCTTGAAAACATAAGGGTAGATGTGCAATTTTTCCTCACTGAAATATTCAATAAACATGTGATGATTTAATGCAATTTTCCATTGACATGTATTAAAGAATATTTGTGCACATTTAAATTCCAAAATCAATGTCAAATAATGTTAATTACAAAAGCTATGCAATTGTAAAAGAACTTGAGTATAAAGTTGCAAATTTTACCATAATAAAATATTCATAAACAAAAATTCTTTTCTTGGCAATGGCATGAAATGTAATAACTAATTAATCCATTAACAGAGCATTTTACCTCCCTCCTCGCGATCGGGAGAGAGGTTCAATCGAGGAGAGGTTTGCACAGGCGGGTGGATGAAGCGAGGTCGTCGCGATGGTGGTAGCCGCACGTCGAACGGTGGTCGGAGTTGGCCGGGCGGAGCTCCGGCAAAGGTGGTTGTAGCCGGTGCTGCAGCTGCTATTGGCGATGAGCGTGCGTTGGCTGGAGGGCACGGGTGCGTGCTCTGTTGTTGGCGAAGTGCGGGTGCTGCTGGCGTGGGAGGAGGGCACTGCAGGCGCAGGAGGCGCTGCAGTTGGCGGGAGGCACTGCTGCGCGCTGGCCGGAGGCGTGGGAGTGCGCTCTGTTGTTCGCGAAGTGCGGGTGCTGCTGGCTGAAGGTGTTGGTGGAAGCGCTGCAGTGGGTGCGCAGGCGGGTGCACGCTCTGTTGGCGGTGAGGGCGGGTATTGCAGGCACGGAAGGAGGGCGTGCGTGGTTGTGCGGGTGTGGCTGTAGCTGGCATGGGTGCGCAGGCGGTTGCGTGCTCTGTTGGCGTGGGTGTGTAGGCGGTGAGAGCGGGAGGAAGTGGCGGGTTCTTGCGTGCGGCTGAAGGTGAAGTGGCGAACGGTGGTTGCTGCTGAGTGGGGGTGGTGGCTTTAGACGTGTGCATAGGCTGGAGGGTGTGGGAGGAGGCGCTGGAGGTGGAGTGGGTGGATGTGGTTGTGCGGGTGCGGCTGCAGGCGGTGAGAGCGGGTGGCTTCAGACGTCCGGGAAATTTCCCGGACGTCTTAACTAACTGTGAAGGTGATTGCAGAGTGGCTGCGGCGGTGGTTGTTGGTGACGACGGCGAGGGAGATGCACGCTAAGGTTCTCACGGTACTGCGGACGAGCTTCAGATGGCGGTGTGGCCTGTCACACCACACGCCCACGGTGGTGGAGACTCGCCGCCACGGTTGAGGTCGGCGGTGTGGAATGGAAGAGAGGAGATCTCTCTGCACAGTGGTGGGTCGGTGGTGGAGGCCTTCCTCGCTCAGCATCCTCTCTCCTCCTTTTGTAGTGGCCTGCACAAATTTGAAATCAGCTGCCCGACCAGATCCAACACATCCGCTCCTCCTTGAATGGGTTCTTCACTGTGGCAGCTGGTGGCGTTGGAGCGGCAACCAACCGTTCTTGCAAGAAGAGGAATGAAGAAAATAATGTAAAATATTATGGTTATTTATATACAAACCCTCAACTTTTATGTTAACCTAAATTAATGCATGCAATGTACCTAATTAGTTAACTAATGCAATTCTAAGTTAATTCTAAATGCATTTAAATATGAATAAGATGCATTAATTATGTAATTGAATTAGAAATATGAATTAATTTATTTACATCCTAATTTATACTAAATAAATGTTAGAATTAACCTAATGTCTAGGCAGTTAAATACTTAAATAGCCCACAACTATGGGCTAATTAGGGAGAAGGTTCTTCCTTCGGCTTTCGCCTCTGGTTCCTAGTGTACCCCCCAGCCGCGGTCGTTTGACGCTACTCCCCTAGCTAGACATCAGATTAATCAATATAAGTAGGTTAATCAAAGACAATCTCTGACTAGGCCCTGAAGAGCGAATCAGACCTTAAGGCCACCATCTACTAAATTTTATTAAGGCCTGGGATTGTGGTGCTTATGGAATGTGATGGGCCCTTAAAATAGGTTGTACCCTTAATGATTGATTGGGATTTGTGTAAGTGCATGCACAACCAGGGTTTTCAAGTAAGATTATTTGTGATGTGTGGATTTTAATGTTCAAATCTTGCTTAAGTAGCTTTTAGGGTTTCAAATTAGGTGGATTGCAATCAAGTCTCTAGGAAAACCAAGTTGTCAAACACGGGTGAAGATTGTTTTCCTTTAAAACTAGAAAGAAAGTGGAGTGCCTGGAATAGACCTAGATTGAAAACCCTAAGGAGGAGCTACTTGATAAGTTGATTTTAAGTAGAGTGGTGCGGCCTAAACAACTCAAACAATTAGCCACAAATGCACCACTAAGTTAGGCACTCAGAGATGGTTAGCCTAGAATGATTTCTACTCTTTTATGTGTTGCTTTGTATGTATCGGTTCCACAGATCAGAACCTGGTTGGGTAGAAACAAATCAATTTGATTAAGTGCCTTGAATGTGGGAGTATGTTGTGTGCTTGTTGAAAATTGCCCCACAAGATTATCTTTTTGTTGTTGTTTTTATATAAATGAGGGTGGAATGAATGTGAGTGAGAATCCAAACAACCAAACTATTCCTAGTATTTATGCAAACACCTAGGTTAGTTGTAATTTGGATTTAATGTGGCGAATGAAATCTATGGAGGGGGGAAGAATGGGGAGCACTTACAGTTGTCTTCAATTGCACTTTACTCCAGTCTACCGGTTGATGATTCCCTGATGGAGGTCTTTGCAAAACAATAGACACAAGAGAAAGCAAGTTAGAAAATAATAAAGTGCAAGAAATGCGAAAAGAAAATCGGAAATTGTTGCCTCCCCGACAACGGCATCAAAATGTTGGACGTGCGAGTTGCTACGCTAACGTGTTTGGTTTTCAAAACCTTGTTGTTGTAGCTTGAAAGCGAAGAACTCGTGTTCAACAAATAAAATTTATACTAAAATTGAAATTCCGGGTCGAACACAGGGGGGCTATGTCGATCTATATTCGGAATTATATTTTTTTTAGAATTTTTCTTGAAAAGCGAGACGATGTAATTACAATGAAGCTATAACAACAATCAGACTAAAAGGGAGAGAGAGAGAGATAGGGATAGAGAGAGAAAACATGCATTCAATAATTCGAAATGTTTATACAATAAAACCAAATAAGAATTACACTAGAAAGCAGGAAATCAGCTACACTAGAAAATAGGAAAATTCTACACTAGAAAGCTGTAAAGAAGAATGGGAGAGAGAAGTTATCCTCCTCGACGATCGCTTGGAGGATGAGCCGGACAGGATGATGCCTGGACGAAGGAGGACGGAGCAGAAGAACGGGAATGGGGCAGCACGTTGTCGTCGTCGCGGGATCCACTTCCGAATGGGGACGAAAATTTTGACTTTATCTCGCGAGGAGCATCCCGGGTGTGGGACAAGCTTCTCTTGAGCTTTGGAGAGGTAGAGAAGAGAAGGAAGGGATGAGAATTTCGTGTGGTATAGTTGCAAGGAGTGGGGGCAATTTGGTCATTACATCTTTAAAAAATTAATTCAGGACCTTTAGTGAAGGATAAAACCGTCGCTAAAAGTCTGAACGTGGGCGTAGTGGGCGGCGCGCGTGCACCCGCTTGCTTGCCCACGCGCGCAACGCTTGCGCACGTTCAGCCGTCCTCAACTATCTGATTGCGAGATCAAACGGCTTAAATCGTGCCTTCGCCTGCCGCACTGCACGCCGACCCGCGTGCGATGCCGTGTCCTCGCTGTGCTTGCAATAGCGCGTGGGCACTATCGGGCGCGCACTGCCGTTGGATCGCGATCTGACGCTCCACGCGCCCGCTCGCTCGCGCTTGATTTGAGGCTCGTGGGGGCTCGACCCTGCGACCTCTCCTTTGCCCGCTGCGTCGTCTCCGCTGCGCTACGTAGTCTAGAAGTTTGCACGGACGATTTAAGGCACTGCATCCACAGCCGTTGGATCTTGATCCAACGGTGGGGGAAGGGCATATGTGGGGGCTTCAGCGGATGAGTGTGGGCGATTGGGTGACCAAGATGGCACCATGTGGCGCCATCTTGGCCGTCCATCTTCTGGATGATGTAGATGGTGCCACGGGTGTCGGATTGACTCAATTTTTGTGTCGTTAGGCTGCAATCGTCGATCTGAATCCATCCGTGCGGTTGGATTTGTCATTTGAAGTGTGGATTTACACCATCTTAGCACTTGATCTTCTAGGGTTCCTAGTCACTATCTGATGCTACAGATGCCTGATTAGGGCGATCTTAGAGTCGTTGAATTCCAATCGTCGCCCTGATCACATCTGTACGGTTGGATCTTCAATCCGAGGCCCCGATAAAAGGTTTTCCTTATCCGAGCACATAAAAGGAGACAATTAACCTCCATTTTATTCAAACTACTCTAAATGCAAGATGATGCATGTTATGCAATATTTATAGCATGCAATGCAATCCTATGCTTAAGAACATGCATAAATAGACATCTTAAGTAGTGTAATCGTGTTTATATCACCTAGCACTTAATAAGGCAACTGGTGAAGAGGAAGCTCAAACCAGCGGGGACTCAGCTTGATCCAGCTCATCATAGTTGGACACCAGCTCACTTGGGTTAGGGTTAGCTCCATCAAGCTCCATTTAGCTCATCTTAGCTAAATGGTAGCTCAAGGTAGCTCACCTCAGATCAACTTAGCTCAAGTCAGCTCAGATCCAACTCAACTTAGTTGAGTCTAGCTCATCTCTACTCCCATCAGTTCACTGGGAGCTCTAACTAGCTCAACTAAGTTGATAGGAGTCCAGCTCAGCTCAGGACTAGCTACTTCTAAGCTCCACTTAACTCAAGTTAGCTGAAGATGATCTCAACAAGCTTATGCCAGCTCAAGTCAAGCTCTCAGAGAGTCCACCTAGTTAAGCTAGACCATGTAACCAAAGCTGGCTACTCTAGCTAGCTAGGTTGTCTCCGAGAAGATCATACCTAGCTTGCCTCAGCCCATCTTAGCAGAAACTAGCTTACTTTAGCTTCACTTAGCAACTAGCAAAGAATTAGCAAGCTAAGCCAGCTAAAGTAGTTCCTTGCTTTTCTCTTCAGCAGCCACCAGCTCCTATGCACCTCTAGATAGATCTCCTTTAGCTCCTCTTTTCAAAACCCTAGCTCCTTCTTCTCCCTACCCTACTCATCTACTAGCTAAACTTGCTTAGCTAGCTTAGCTTAACATCATACCTTCATAGCCACCCTACCTAACCCTAATTCCCACCTAACTAGCTCCACCAAATAAGCCCACCTAAGCTCCACCTAATCTACCTAGTCCTACTCCGACTTGGCGCCAACCCAAGACATCCCTTCACCCAACCACCACCTCCAAAAGACACCACAAAGCGGTGCCAAATCCACCTATAACTACCCCATAGTTGGTGCCACTTTTTCCCTCCAAAACCTCCTTCACCTCCACCAAACATATTCCCTTAAACTCATCTCCACCATCCACCTAGCCCCCCATCTAGAAACCGCCATGGTGGTGCCAAAACCAAGGCATCTCTTCGTGGTTGGTGCTACCTTAAGGTGCCCCTCCATGGCCATAACCACCACCAACACACCCCCTGACTTAGCAGCAACCATCTTCCGCCCTAGGATCCCCATAACTGCCACCTAAATGCATCCTAGCCATCCACCTAACCCATCCCTACCTACCCCCCTTAACTCCTCTATAAAAAGGGTCCTAACCACCACCAAAAACCTATCCTCCCTTAGTTTAATTTCTACCTATAATCCACCTCAACCCATGGCCAAGGAGAAGAGAAGAGAAGAGAAGAAGATTAAGGGGGCAACCTACTCGCCCCCTTGGTGACTTCTTCCTCTTCTCTCTTCTTCCTTATGCCACGCCAAGGGGAGGAGTAAGCTTCTATCGAGAAGGATGGCCAGGCATTGGAGGAGATTCTAGGGTGGACGTCCACCCTTGGAGGAGTGAGGGCACTCCCCATCTAGGGCTTGCCAAGAAGGACACATCTTGGAGGAGCAAATCAAGGAAAAGGAGAAGGAGAAGTCCTTTCAACTACAGAAGCAGCTGCAACTGGGGCAAGGACTGTTGGTACAAGGGCACCACGATCGTCAATTTTGATGATTACAAAACACTTGTGTTTTAACATTTGCATTGAGTTTAAGATTCCAGGATAATTGCAAATGGATATAAGTGTGAAGGACCTTAGAGCTTACATCCGTGGTGGATTGGAGGAGCTCGTTGGAGGAGGAGCTTTGCGAGGAACGAAAGCTTGAAGAAGGAAGGAGATGAAGAATAGGATAGATTTCCATTCTAGTTTGTTGTACTTTATTTTTGTTTCTTTTGTCGCTCATTATTTCTGTCTTAGAATATTTGTTAAAGAGCCTCAAAGTTACCTAATTGTAGTCCTAGGAACACCTGCATAACCCTAGGACACTTAGACAACTCTTAGAGAACTTAGAAAGCCAAGATAGGCTTCAAATAGCCTGATTAGACGTCCAATCTGAAAATCAGACGTCTGATCTTAGACTTTAAGACGTCTGAATGTTGTATCAGACATCCAAACTTTTAGCGCTGGTCTTAGAACCTTCTGTCTTCTATTTTCAAATGACCGACCCTTAGTCCAGACATCTTAGAAGATGTCTGATGACTTAGCCAGACATCCAATTAGTGGAACGTTGGCCTTCACAATATGATCGTTGAGATATGACCTTTAGTTTTCTATCAGATGTTAATAGAGGACCTTAGACATCTGATAAATAACCGTTAGCCCTCGATTGAGCCAAAATCACTTCTATTGAGGCTTATAGCCGTTTGTGCCTTGGAAAATCCATTCCCGTAGTTAATTATGTTTCCAAACGTCCAGACCTTGTGCCAGACATCTGATATGTTGTCTGACTGAATTACATGAGAACCCTATTTAAGTCCGAACCAAGTTAGGAAGGAAACCCACTTGGAATTAGACGTCTGATCTAGTTCCAGATGTCTTAAACATGACTTCCAGACGGCTGATATTTTTCCTAGGCATCTGATGACCCTGTCAGAATCATTAATGATTCTGATTGCGGCTTGATTTGCCTTGAGATGATCTCCAACTGCTACCTAAGGCTTCCAAAGCCTTCCTAGGCCTTCCTAAGCCATCTATAAATAGGAGAGGCCCCATGCCTTGTAAAGATACACCTTGCTAAATTACTTTCCACTATATTGTGTCCAATTGATCATTAGAAGAGTTGTTGCTCTCCAAGCCTTAGTTCTACATCTTGAGAGCTTTCTTCTCACAGTGCACCAGCTCTCCCATTGTTGTTTCGAGAGCACCGTCGTACATTGCATGGTTCATGCACCTGCATCGTCACACCGACACACTTCCACCTAAGGGAAGATCCATTACCTATAGTAGCTAGCTTCATTTATATACTTTGTGGCTCTATAGGCTTGTGTTGTAATTTTATTTGTTATTGGTTGGGTATTCATGTTGCGAATTCCTGTCTCTTTTGTGAGACAAAAACCTTCTTGCGAAGAGAAGGGGTTTGAGGTTATGCAACCCTGATGGTTCGGCCTGGATAGGTTGTTAATATGATGTTTTTATCGTTGAAATATGTATAGTGGTTAACCTAATTCAGACCTAACCATCTCTTTACAAAATTTTTAACCTGGCCTAATTGATTTTATCTTGTCACTTTTAGGCCCAGGGTCGAACTCAGGGAAGTGGGGTTAAAGTCGAGTTTCTACGTTTTCCTTAAAACGCGTCTCTTCCATTCGTTTATTGTGTTTTTGGTATTTTTCTTATTTAGGTTTTTTTCTGGTAATCCTTGTTCTTGAGGCACACCCTCAAAATTGTGTCCTTGGCTTTTAGCCAAAACAGAGTTCCAAAACGCGCCTTGCTACTCGCAAGACGGGGTACCTGCAAATCAAAGATTATCTTTTCACTTTTATACCTTTTTTTTTTATCTTTTTACTAAGAAGGAAGCTAACAGATAGAAAGTAAATATAGTAGCTATAGATATATATTTATATGTAGTATATATATAAAGGGGTGGGGGTGGAGGTGACGATGGAGTGTAGCACTATGTCGAGTCAGTTGACGTCTAGAGAGACGCAACCAACACGACTATGTGCCGCGTGGAGTGTGGATGGAGGATGGATGATGTATGGGACCACGCTTTTTTTTTGTACGCGTGTATCAGGGAATATCAGCAACTGGTGCAGATATCCCCGTGATACAGCGTATAGTAAATAACGTGAAAATATATGTACATATGTATGTATATGAGTAAATATATCTATATGTATATAAATGTATAAGTATATATGTATAGATATATATAGATATATATGTATTATATATATATATATATATATATATATATATATATATATATAGGTGTATATGTATATATATATATGTATGTATATATGTATATAGCTATGTATATATGTATATAAGTACATATATATAATACTATATAGATGTATATATATATATATGTATATAAGTATATATGTATCTAGATATATATATATATGTGTGTATATATATAAGTATATAGATATGTATATATATATATATGTATATGAGTATATATGTATATATATATAAGTATATGTATAAGTATATAGATATATATATATACGTGTATATATATATATATATATAGATATATTATATATATGTGTGTGTATACATAAATATATAGATATACTATGTATATAAGTATATATATATATATATATATATATATAAGTATATGTATAAGTATATAGATATATATAAGTAGATATATATATATATATATATATATATTATATATATATGTATATATATTATATATATATGTATGTATACATAACTATAGATATTACTATGTATATAAGTGTATATATATATATATATATATATGTATGTATATATTATATATAGATGTATATAAGTATATATATGTTACTATATATAACTATACGTATAGTGTAAGTGTGTGTATGGGTGTGTGTGTGTGTCGGTGAAGATGTGTGTGTGTTGGTGTAGCGTGTGTCTGTGAGTGAGTGAAAAAAGAGAATACGTGAGAGAGAGAGAGCGGGAGAGAGAGATCAGCAGAGAGAGAGAGAGCTGGAGAGAGATAGAGAGCGCCAGAGAGAGAAAGAGCGGGCGGGAGAGATCGCGAGCGCGGACGATGGCAGCGAGTTAAGACGTCTGCTCGCGGCGGCGGACGTCTGACGCCGCGTCGTCTGAAGGCGGAGGCGGACGTCTGAAGACGGCGGGTGCGGGCGCGCCTTCGCGCAGGGTTCTGCAGGCCTGCGCGAAGTCGACGAGCGGGCGATGGCGCGGAGGAGCGAGCGTGGAGGAGGTCTGCAGGTGGTCGCGGAGGGTCGCGGAGGGGGGCAGGGGTCGGCGTGAGGCCGTAGCCGGCCGCTGCAGTGCGCGCGGCGGAGGGCTACGGGTGCAACTGCAAGGTGGACAGAACGGAGACGGAGGCGGAGAACGGGCCTGCAGACGCGCGCAGAGGGTTGCTCGCCTGCGGGGAAGGTCGCGGAGGAGGCGGGGGGTGCTGCTGCTGCTGCTGTCGCCGCGGTTTAGCTGCTGCTGCTGCTGCTTCAAGCTTCGGAGCTTGAAGCGGCAGCAATGGCGTGGAGATGAAAACGAAGAGAAAAGAAAACACCACGCCCACCTGCTCGTTGAAGAGCTGGGCGGTGGTGTTCCCACTGTGGTGGTGAGCACCACAGTGGGTTCTCCTGCTCGTCGGGTGCCTCCTCGACGGAGGGCCGGCGTATGGGAGGGGAGAACGGGCGAGGAAGGTGGCTGCGGGTTTTTTTTCAGCAGCTGCAACCGCTCCTCGCGAGGATGAAGCTGCAGCTACTTATAGAGGAGGGGAGAGGGGCGTGTTGCTGCAGCAGGGAGAGGGCGTGCGAGTAGCAGCTGTAGGGAGCGGCGTTGGCAGGGAGACGTGACGGGAAGAGGTGCTGCGTGGCTGCTGCATGCAGCTGCGGGAAGAGTGCAGCCGCGGGAAGGACGCAGCCGCGGGAAGGAGAGAAAAGCCGTGGGAAGAAGAAAGAAAGATGAAAATAAAATATGGAGAGGGGACTTTTGCAAAGAGACACTTGAAGAAAAATGTAAAAATGCAAGCCATTTATTCCATTCTCTTCTCCTCTCAATTAAATGCATGCATGCAAGCGTTTTTACAAATGCAACTACAGGATTATAATATACATAGTTAATGCTAGAAAATAGCATAAGAAGGCGTTCTTATAGGCGTGTTTTGAGGTGCAAACAAACCCTCAGGTTCAAAGTAGCGTGGTTGTATTGAGGTTGAGTCACCCTTGTTTTAAGTGACTCGGATAGTAGATTTGATATACTTAGTCGATCGGGAAATCCTAACTCGAGAGGGTTAGGTGGTGGTTTTCACCTGGTTTGGGTTTCCACCTAAAAATCACTTCGACAAATTGATTGATTGCTTTTTGTGTGAGATTATCCATTTTTTGCTTCCACATTTTATTTTATATTCCGTAAATCTCATCCCCTCCCGTAGGAATCTACAATTGATATCAGAGCAGGTTTTCAGCTTTTAGGAGTAATATCTGCGGAAAGATCAATGGAGGGAAGCGTCACTGTTATCAGACTTGTCGAGGGGTAGTCCACTGCTCGTCCTCCCTACTTCGATGGGAGTAACTATGGGTATTGGAAGCTCAGGATGAAGATGTGGCTTTAAGCCAACAACTTTACAATCTGGGCCTGATGCGAGACCCCCTTTGACATCCCGGAGAGACCCATCGCAAGCTATTCATAGCAGCAGATTTGAGAGCTGTCTCTCAAAGTGAAGATGTTGAACGTGTTATATTGCGCACTCAGTCCGAAGGAGTTCAACAGAATCTCGCAGTGCGCCACCGCATATGAGATTTGGCACACAATTGAGGTAACTCATGAGGGTACCTCTAAGGTAAAAGCTTCTACAATCAATATTTTATCTCAAGAATTTAAATATTTTTCTATGAAATCTAACGAATCCTTGAGTGAGATGTATACTAGGTTCACTCTTATAGTGAACAATCTTAAGGGTTTAGGTAAGACCTTCATTAAGGGGCAGCTTCAAGGCAAGCTACTCCATTCCCTTGGACCAGAATGGGAACAGAAGCTCACTGCGATTGAGGAGGCAAACGAAGTGGAGGAGCTCAACATGGAGGATCTCCTAGGTAATCTAATAACCTACGAGACAAAGTTGAAGCAAAATAGAAGGATGCACCGAACTAAGATTGAGGAAGTCTCTTGCATTCAGAGCCGCTTCAGACACCGAGGTAAGTTTCGATGACGAGGACTTAAATTTTTTACTTAAAAAATTTTCCAAGTTTTGTAGGGATTCCAAGAAAGAGAAGGAAAAGAAAGAGCAAGGAAGCCTAAGATGTTGCTATCATTGCAACGAAAAGGGGCATCTTCGACCTAAGTGCCCTCTTCTCAAGAAGGAGAAGAAGGAGAAGGAGAAGAAATACAAGAAGAAGTTGTTCCAAGCCACTTGGGACAACTCGAGCTCGGAGGAAGAAGAGGAAGATCCCGAGAAGAAGAGTGAAACCACTTGTATGGGTTTCGTGGCAATCGTAAAAAGCGACAGCAAAAGTGACTCAAACAATGAGGTAAACTCAGATCTAGAAGATGCTTTTGATGAGCTATTTGAACTTAGTAAGTCACTTAAGATAGAAAACAAAGCTTTAAAAAGAACCTTAGCTTCCTTAAATCAGAAAATGAAAGATTAGAAAAATAACTTAAGGATCTAGAAACTAGTTATAGTCCTAAGGATGATAACTTGTTAGAAAATATAGACTTAATCAATGAAAAGAGTAAATTAATTAAGGAGAACACTAGTTTAAAAATTGAAATTTCTAGCTTAAAAACAAAAATGCATGCTATTGAAAATGAACTTGCATGCCTTAGGGAAGAATCTAATAACTTGGTAAATTAATTAGATATTTTTTATAGTCCTAAGGTTGAAAAAGGATCTCCTTCAAGGAGACCAACTAACAAAATCGAATCCAAGCTAAGTTGGATACCGAAAAGTCAACTAGACTCTTGTTTTGCAGGTTGCAAAGATTTCAACATCAAGGATTGGAATTACGAGATGAATAACAGTCAACTCAAATTGAAAGGACCAAGGAGTAGACTGAGGAAGGAGAAGAGAAGACCGATGAGACGATGAACAAATGTTTGAGCCATCTCGCGGTGACCACCTAATTGGAGACCGGTGTCGATGCCCGGACCTCCAAGCTACGGATGGGAACCCCATTCGATTTGGCATCACCTCCATTTGGGCCATTCTATTGGCCATGGCAAGTGATGTAATCCCTTTTTCCTTATCTCTTTATTAATAGCAAATAGATAGGGGGAGTTAAAATTGATGAAGCTATTTATCCATCATTAAGGGGAAGTTTTACAAATAACATGATATATTGCCTTTAGAAAAGGGGAGACAATAACATAGTTATCTTGTTTTATGGAAAAGATGAAATTAGAAGAGCATGTTTTAAGGGGGAGTTTAGGATAATTAAAAATTATGATACCTTTTTGATAATGGCAAAAGTGGGGAGGATTTTATGGATTATTATTTATGGTTTCGTCATCATCAAAAAGGGGGAGATTGTTGGTGTAAGGGCACCACGATCGTCAATTTTGAGGATAACAAAACACTTAACATTTGCATTTGAGTTTAAGATTTTAGGATAATTGTAAATGGATATAAGTGTGAAGGACCTCAGAACTCGCATCCATGGTGGATTGGACGAGCTCGTTGGAGGAGAAGGAGTTTCGCAAGGAGTGAAAGCTTGAAGAAGGAAGGAGATGAAGAATAAGATAGATTTCCATTCTTGTTTGTTGTACTTTATTTTTGTTTCTTTTGTCGCTCTTTATTTCTGTCTTAGAATATTTGTTAAAGAGCCTCAAAGTTACCTAATTGTAGTCCTAGGAACACCTGCACAACCCTAGGACACTTAGACAACTCTTAGAGAACTTAGAAAGCCAAGATATGCTTCAGACAGCCTGAGCAGACATCCAATTTGAAAATCAGACTTTTGATCTTGGACTTTAAGACATCTGAATGTTGTATTAGATGTCCAAACTTTTAAAGATGGTCTTAGAACCTTCTGTCTGCTATTTTTAGACGACCAACCCTTAGTCTGGACATCTTAGAAGATGTCTGATGACTTGGCCAGACGTCCAATTAGTGGAACGTTGGCCTTCACAATATGATTGTTGAGATATGACCTTTAGGCTTCTATCAGACGTCCATAGAGGACCTTGGACGTCTGATAAGTGACCGTTAGCCCTCGATTGAGCCAAAATCACTTTATTGAGGCTTATAGCCATTTGTGCCTTAGGAAATCCATTCTTGCAGTCAATTAGGTTTCCAGACATCCAGACCTTGTCTCGGACGTCCAATATGTTGTCTGACTGAATTACACAAGAACCCTGTTTATGTCTGAACCAAGTCAGGAAGGAAACCCACCTAGAATTAGACGCCTGATCTAGTTTGCAGACGTCTGATATTTTTCCCAGACATATGTTGACCTTGTCAAAATCATCAATGATTCTGATTGCAGCTTGATTTGCCTTGGGATCATCCCCAATAGCTACCTAAGACTTCCAAAGCCTTCCTAGGCCTTCCTAAGCCAGCTATAAATAGGAGAGGCCCCTTGCCTTGTAACGATACATCATGAGAAACTAATTTCCACTATATTGTGTCCAATTGATCATTAAAAGAGTTGTTGCTCTCCAAGCCTTAGTTCTACATCTTGAGAGCTTTCTTCTCGCAGCGCACCTGCTCTCCCGCCGTCATTTCGAGAGCGCCGTCGTGCATTGCGTGGTTTACGCACCCACATCGTCACGCCGACACACTTCCACCTAAGGGAAGATCCTTTACCTATAGTAGCTATCTTCATTTATATACTCTGTGGCTCTATAGGCTTGTGTTGTAATTTTATTTATTATTAGTTGGGTATTCGCGTTGCGAATTCCCGTCTCCTTCGTGAGACAAAAACCTTCTTGCGAAGAGAAGAGGTTTGAGGTTACGCTACCCTTAGGTTCATAGTAGCGTGGTTGTATTGAGGTTGAGTCACCCTTGTTTTAAGAGACTCGAATAGTAGATTTGATCAACTTAGTCGATCAGGAAATCCTAACTCGTGAGGGTTAGGTGGTGGTTTTCACCTGGTTTGGGTTTCCACCTAAGAATCACTTGTGCAAATTGTTTGATTGCTTTTTGTGTGAGATTATCCATTTCTTGCTTCTGTACTTTATTTTATATTATGCAAATCTCACCCCCTCCCGTTGGAATCTACAAGGACCTCATCCTCTTCATCAACATCATCAGGAGAAACTTTATTTTCAATTTGTGTATTTCTATTTTTTAGAGTAGAAGCATTCCTCTACTTATTTGCTTGTAAAACAACATTCCCCTCAATTAAAGTTTCCTTTTCTTTATTGCTTTTATCACCTGTTTACTTCTACCATAGTGCACTCACTCCCTCTCTCTAATTACCCTAGGTCTCCACCTACCTAGGGTGAGCTTAGAGAGAGGAATTGCTTATCACTTAGGTTTTAGCTTAGTGATTTTAGGTGTAATCTTTTTCGCTTCCAATTCGTTGTTGAAAACTCAAAAAAAAAATCTTATATTTAAAAACCCAAAAAGAAAGTTGATTTCCGGTGTTTTAAGCAAGAGATTCTATTTTGCAAAAGTTGCCTCCTTGGATGACCCTAGATACCACCACTATCTAGGTTATAAATTTAAAAACGAATTGATTTTTGCACGTTACAACGATTTATAAAACCCGCATATTATAAATCACGTAAAAAACTCGATCAAGCCATCTTAGGGCAACGAATCGACATGAAACCCATTGTGATTTATTACGCCAGTAAAACTCTTGACAACACACAACAGAATTATACCATCACTGAGAAAGAACTTCTTGCGATCATTTTTGCCCTTGAAAAATTTTGTTCATATCTGTTAGGATCACACATCACCATCTACATTGATAACTTGGCCTTGAAATATTTGCTTAATAAGAAAGATGCGAAACCCCGCTTAATTTGATGGATATTATTATTACAAGAATTTGATTTGGAGATCAAAGATAAAGTAGGTTCGCAAAATGTTGTGGCTGATCACCTGTCAAGACTTGACACTGGTGATGTATTTACCTGAACAACCATTTTTCCTGACGAAATGCTCCAAACACTGAAATCCCTTCCTTGGTATGCTGATTATGTGAATTATCTTACCACTAGATGATTCCCTTCTGACTGGACTACACACAAAAGGGATAAGTTCTTTGCCAATATCAAATATTACTTTTGGGAGGACCCCGATCTGTTCCGCATATGTGCCAACCAAGTCATTCGACGGTGCGTTCCCAATTCAGAAACACATGATATTCTGAACCACTGTCAGTCAATGGCTTGCGGCAAACATTTTTCCGGGAAGAAAATGGGGCCAAGGTGCATTGCCAGAGCATTGATTGCACCGCAAAAATACGCCTGCAATTGTGTCGTCTTGTGCTATTTCCTAGCATTACCAATGCATATTAGGGTTCCATAATCGCATTTGTAAAAATACATGCATGCATGCATTTAATTGAGAGAAGAGGAGAATAAATAAGTGGCCTTGCAATTAACATTTTTCCTCAAGTGCATCTCTGCTAATTCACCATCTTTTTATTTTTTATTTCACTCGATTTTTAAAATCTTTCCCGTGGCTGCATGCATCTTCTTCTCCTCACGCCATGCTTCCCTGCAGTAGCCCTCTCCCTGCCACTCCATGCGCAAGCCATGCACAGCCAGGGCATGGCTATGCATGGCTTTCTTCTTCTATAAAAAGACCATGACTTCTCCTTCATTTGTATCCTGGTCCACTTCAAAAAAACCCAATGCAGCTCACTTCCAGGCCACCATCCTCTCCTCCCTCTCCATCCACACGTCGGCCCTCCTCGGAGACACCCGGCGGATAGGAGCCCTCACTGTGGTGCACACCCACCGCAGTGAGACCACCACCGCCAAGCTCTTCAAAGAACCGGTGGGCGTGGTGGCTCTTTCCTCGTTTTTACGTTTCCAGCACATCCAGCCATTGGAGCAGTAGCTTCAAGCTTTGAAGCTCAAAGCTCCGCACGCAGCAGCAAGGGTAGCAACAGCACGCAGCAGCAGCAGCCGCCCCACTCCTTTCCGCGCAAGCCTGCAGGCCGCCCTCTCCCTCCGCGCATGCCTACAGGCACCATCGCCTCCCGCTCTTCGCCCTGTCGCACTCTCTCTTCCACCTGCAGCCAGCCACTGCGCATCACTGCAGCAGCTGGCCAAGCACCCTAGCAGCGCCCATGTCGCCCTCGCCCTCCCCCGCGCATGCCAACTCCCTCTCCACGCGCTCTGTTGTGAGCTTCTCCGCGCCTGTAACCGGCCAGCGCAGACCTTCTTCCTCGTGTGCCAGCCCACGTGCGCCAGCCACGAGCCGTCCGCACTCACAACACTTGCAGCAGGCGGTCGCGTGGCGCGGCCTTACACTGTAGCCATTGTTCACGCTAGTCTGCGTGACACTGTGGCTACAGTGGGGTGACTGGTGAGCTTCTCACTTAACTGGTCACCCGACGCACCGCAACTGGCCGTAGCCTGCACACGCATCTCCGCCCGCATCGCCCTCACCCGCCCGCGCATTTGCCAGCCTGCGTACGCCTGCCTCCGCCCGCTCTCTTCGCCCACACGCGCCTGCAGCACCCACTCCAGCTCTCACGCAGCACGGTGTGCTGCGTGTCTTCTCTCTGCGCCCATCGCCCTCCAGCACGTGTTTCTCTACGTGCATGCGCGCCTGTGCGCGAGCTTGAGCCTCCAGATGACGCTTGGTCCTTCAGACTCCTTAACCTCTAGCAGGAACCAAGCGCTCTCCCACTCTCTCTCTCTCTCTCACTCTCTCTCACAACACTCTCTCTTTACCAACGCTCACACACACCTACACTCACACTTTCATACACACACACCTATACACTATTATATACATATATATATACGTATACATATATATATATTGATATGTATACATATATTTATATACATATATTTATATATACTTATATTTATACATATAGTAGTACTTATATACTTATGTATTAGTATACATACATATATATATATATACATATATCTATATACGTATATATATATATATACATATATATTTACATATATACATATACTTACACACACACACACACACACACACACACACACACACACACATATATATATATACTTATACATATATCTATACATATATTAGTACTTATATAAATATGTATTAGTCTATATACATACACACACACACACACACACACATATATATATATATATACATCTATATACTTATATATATATACATATATATACACATATACTTCTACATACATATACTTATACATATATATATATATATATACATACATATATACATATATATCTATATAACTTTATATACATATATACATATATATGCATATCTAGATACATATACCTATATACATATATATATATATATGTACATCTATATAGTATTATATACATACATACATTTATATATATATACATCTATGCATATATCTATCTATACATATAGCTACATACATATATACATATATGTATACACATATATATATATATACATATATATACCTATATATAACCAAATATACATATAGAATATTTACATATATATATATTTTCACATTATTTACCATACGCTGTATCGCTGGAATATCTGCACCAGTTGCTGATATTCCCCGATACATGCGTACAAAAAGCGTGTTCGCATTCATCTTCCACCATCCATCCTACACCTTACACGCGGCACTTCATCTTGTTGGTTGCATCTTTCTAGACGACGACCGACTCGACACCGTACTACACTCCAACATTGCCTCCCTCCCCACCCCTTTATACATATATAGTATAGTCATATATATATATATACCATAGTTACTTTACTTCTATTTCTCTTGCATGCCCATAAAAAGATAGAAAAAAATATATAAAAGAGAAAAGATAATCCTTGACTTGCAGGTACTCCGTCTTGCGAATAGCAAGACCCATTTTGGAACCCTGTTTTGGCTCAAAGCCAAGAACTTAATTTTGAGGGTGTGCCTCAAGGACAAAGATTACCAGAAAAAAAATCTAAATAGAAAAACACTAAAAACACAATAAACGAACGAAAGAGACTGGTTGTAGGAAGGGCGTAGAAACTTGACTTGTAACCCCACTTCCCTGAGTTCGACCCTGGGCCTAAAAGTGACCAAGATAAAATCTAGTAGGCCAAGTTAAAAATTTTGTAAAGAGATGATTAGGTCCGATTTAGGTTAACCACTATACACACTTCAACGATAAAATCACCATATTAACAACCTATTCAGGTCCGACACCAAGCATCGACAACATGAACTCTAAAGATATGATGCCCCTCAACCCGATTTTGGAAGTTGAAATCTTTAGTGTATGGGGCATCGATTTTATGGGACTGTTTATCACTTCTTTTGGGTACCAGTACATTTTAGTCATTGTTGACTATGTTTCAAAATGGATTGAAGCGATACCCACATGCACTAATGACCATTGGGTCATTGTGGATTTCATCAAGAAAAACATTTTTTCACGTTAGTGTTCCTAAGGCCATTATTAGTGACGGAGGCTCACACTCCCAATTCCGTCAACTTCTTACTAAATATGGGGTGAATCATAAAATCTCTACACCATATCACCCTCAAACCAATGGACAAGTTGAAGTCTCCAACCGGGAGATCAAAAATATTTTGCAAAAGATGGTAAAGCCTGGCCAGAAAGACTGGTAACTCAAACTTGATGCATTATGGGCTTACCATACTGCTTTCAAAACCCGATTGGTATGTCTCCTTTTTGCTTAATTTCTGGCAAGGCATGCCACCTCCCAGTTGAACTCGAGCATAGGGCTTATTGGGCAATAAAAGAATTTAATTACAATTTGGACATGGCCGGTAAACACAAGAAATTACAATTAACTGAACTTGAAGAACTTCGCAACATGGCTTATGAAAACACCTGCATTTACAAATATCGAACCAAGAAATTTCATGATAAATTCATCATTCGGAAATCTTTTGAACCTAAAAAATGCGTGTGGGTTTTTGACGTGAGGTTACGTATATTTCCTGGTAAACTCAAATCTAAATGGACCGATCCTTACATTGTAATTCAAACCTATTCCCACAATGCCATTAAAATTTTAGATCCAAAAACCAACAACACTTCCAAAGTCAACAACCAACGAGTAATGCCCTATCTTGATAACACCTTTAATGCGAAGTTCAACTCTCAAGACCTCCACGACGTACCTAATAATTAGTGACTTCACGCTTGGCTGAATGGCGTAAAAGATAGCACTAGATGGGAGATAACTCATCATTTTTCCTACTTTTCATTTTTATTTTTCAGAGGTATTGACTATCCTGATTCCGATCGCCTTCACCAAGGTGATCTCTTTTCCCTTCCTATTGCATGCGAACATGCCATATCTTAAGCATGGGTGGGTGTTTTTAAATTTTGACTATAAAATCAGGATTTTCAAAACAAAGAAAAAAAAAATTCAAATTTGTTGTCTCATTTTCTGCATACATACTTAAAAAAGTAACAATGTTGAAAACTTTTTGAGGAAATTTTGAAATCGAGACCAAGGTTGATGATTCACTTTAAGGTACAATGGGATTTAATCTTGGACAAACTAGAGATAAGGATACGGATCTGATTATTAGAATTTCTAGGTCTATCTTTAGACTAGATCAAGTATCCTTCTTTAAATTTCACTTGAACTCATAATGGTTCAAGTGATTTGATCTCCTTTTGTGACTTGGAAATTACCTGGCTTAGTTTTCGATCAAAAAACTTGCATCTCTTGCAAAATACTTGTGTCAAATTTCACACAGAAGCCAACACCTAAAAAATAATTAGAAATTGGAAAAGCCACTTGTTTGGCCTTAGTGAAATCCAAAGTAGATCATTGGTTTGACTTCCCACTACTGAGAAGGAGGAAAATGTCTCCTTTGAGGATGTGATGTTAACATATTACCGCCTCGGTGCTACTCTATATCTATGTTCTATATCTTTAGATGGTGCATTAAGGTGCAATTTTCTAGCTCAAGTGTCTTGGACGAGGCTACCCATAGCGTCGGAGAAAGAACTTGAGTTTGCTTGAAGCACCCCTTTACACCGCATTGTGTTTTGGGGTTGTGAGATCTTGGGTGGTGTCTTGGACAGTACTATCTCGAAGTGCTAGCGCCAGAGCCCCCTCGAGGATTGGTAATGAGAATGATGATCCTGACACATCTGTTGTAGGAGCAAGCTAAGAATAAGCATGGGGGAGATAAAAAAAAGTTTTAAACAAAAACACGACCTTATAAATGTTGCCATTCACAAGCACAGACATAAGGTTTTAAAGGATTATGCAAGTTGCAACTCGGATTAAGAGTCGAAGAAATCCTAACTATAAAATAATTTCGGGACTTGTGAATTTTTGGAGAATACATTGATCCCGATTCATCTAATCATTGGATCTGAAAACGAATCCCGATGTTTATCTATAACAAATCTCGTACCTCTCATGTTTTAACCAGCCAAGGTCTTGTAATCTCCTCAAAAGTAAAAGGATTAGTTTTCCCCAAGAATCCATTTTGTAAAAATTAGTTTTGCTAAGAGACTAGCAAAAGATAAGCTTGGGGGTGTGATAAATGCCAGTTTATCATCATTCTTATGCCCTAAAATAAACCTAGCTCTTTGGATTTTAACTCCGCAAATAGGTTTCTGGGTTGCATTTAGGCATCACTTAGGTGAGGCATGCATTGCATAATTTTGTTGTTTTTGACATGTTTATTTGAGTGTTAGGGATGAATAGATATTTAGATCCCTAAAACCCTAGCATTTAAAAAGGCAACATGTGAAGAGGAAGCTCAATTCAGCTGAACCATAGCTAAATCCAGCACATCATAGCTGAATACTATCTCCCTTGGGTTAGGGTTAGCTCTCTTAAGCTCCCACTAGTAGAAAAAGCACTATTTGTGACAGAAATTTTCGACCGTTCACATAACGGTCGGCAATAATGTTATTCTCTACCATTTTAATAGGAATGGTTGCAAAAAATCCAGTCATTAACTTTGTCATCTGCAAAATAGTTGATGAGGTTGAGACCATTCTCGATCGTTATAAACGGTCGAGAATAAAAATTTACTCAACTGTTGTTATGTAAACGGTCAAGGATAAATTAAATTCTCGACCGTTAAAAGTATAACAATCGCAAAAAGTAATATCGTCGACCATTAAAAATATAATGGTTGCAAAAAGTCAGGCATAATTAAGGTGTCTGGTTGACACCATTGTCAACCGTTTATAACGGTCGAAAATATTAATATCATCGATGGTTCCCAAATGAACGGTAGAGGATATTCTCATCGAAAATCCTGGTGGTAAAAGATATTTTTCGAATGCATTCCTCAACAATTTAATCTATAATGGTCAAGAAAACACAGGGAAAAATCCCAGCGTGACCCCAACTCCTTCCTCTTCCTTTCTTCCCTTTCCTTTCTTTAGCATTGACCTCAGTGAAACCCACAGTGCCTCTAATGGATTTCCCTCTGCCTCTCCTCATGCAGCCCCTCCTCTTTATCGTCGTTGACCCCCACCTCAGGTATGACCCTCTCCTCCTCGTGCAGCCCCTCCTCACGAGCCCCTCCTTCGATCGCCTCCCTTGCCAGCGACCATCACCTCAACCACCAGCACCATGGCCAGCTGACCACCATCATCGAGGCCACCTGACCACCACCACAGCCTCGCCCCCTCCCCTCCTTGCGGCCCCTCCTCGCGAGCCCCTCCTCCTTCGCTCGCCTCTCCTGCCGACAACCATCACTTCGACCACCACTACCATGGCTGGCCGACCAACGTCACCGTGGCCACCCAACCACCACCACAACCTCTCCCCATCCCCTCCTCAACTCCCACCACCATGGCCACCACCATCAGCTTGCTAGCACCACCACAGCCTCTCCCCTTCCCCTCCTTACAGCCCCTCCCTGCCGCCACCACCCATCTCCTCCTCCCACTTCCTTCCTACCGCCAACACCACCTTAATCTCCTCCCTTCCCTCCCCCTAGCACCACCACCAACTCATACTCCTCCTCCCACCTCCTCCCTACCACCACCACCACAACCATCTCACTATATTTTTTTAAAATTAGTATGTCTTGATTGTATGTCTTAATTAGTATTCTTGTGCAATTGTGCCCACATGTATTTTTAGTTTGATTACATTATTTTGTGTGAGTGAATGTGTGTTAATGAATGTTTTCAAATTATATGTTTTAATTAGTTTGTTTTGAATATGTTAATGAATGTGAATGTGAGGACAAGGACGAGGAGTAGGGGTTATGGGTGGTGTTGGAGGAAGGGAGGGAAGATTGAGGAGGCGGATACTAAAGGTGGGCAATGGTGGTGAGGGGGGAGGTGGGAAGAGGCAGGCGGCATAAAGGAGGTAGGGGTTGCAAGGAGGAAGGAGGAGGTGGGAGGAGGATCTTGAGGAGGAGGAACTAGAGGAGAGAATTGAAGGAGGAGGGTCTAGAGGAGGGCCCGAGGGAGAGGGAGGAGGAGGAGAGAAATGAGTGAAAGGGAGTGGAAGGAGGTTTAATGTCATGGGTTACGTGATGGGTTTATTTATGGGTTAGAGTTTAGTGCTTAGGATTTATGGCCTTTGGTTTAGGGTTATGAAGTGAATGTTTAAAGTCTCGAGCTTTAATTTAAGGTTTACTTTTTTTAGGGTTTAAGATTTGTGTGTTAGGGTTATGTGTTTAGAAATTCAATTAACAAACTTAATGTTTAGGGTTTTATAAAGGAGGGAGAGATGAGAATAGAGAGGGAGTAAGAGGAATATGAAGAAGATTAGGGGTTTAGAAAGTGAGGAGGAGGAGGGTTCGGGTGGAGGCAGTTACTGCTAGAAAAGTATAATTTATAAATGAATGTTTGATATTTATGTTTGATTATGAAATTTTATTACAACTTTGGAGATACACACACTTGCACAAATTTAGATGCACTTGATGACAAACAATAGGAATTTTAACCCCTAGGTAATAGGTTGTGGGAGGGATATAATTGTGTCAAAATAGTAGTCTGTCGAGACTTATGATCATGTTGTATGGACAATGCAGAGTGTGTGTATACCTCACTTACATGCATGATGCATTGCCTTTATAACATGCCATAAGTGCCATCATCCTTTGTTCAGAGAAGTTCTAAACAAAGGGGGGTCCTTGAAGATATGATCACAACTTAGGGTTACTTCTTGCATGTAGCTAGTGTTTGAAGAAATTTCGGTCACATTTTCTCACTCTTCTTTGGTATACCAACTAATCTTAGCTCCGTTCCCGAAGCACCCTTTAGTGGGGGCAATTTGGGGTGTAGTTAAGGTTAGTCTCAGGGGGTATACTGGAGAAGTGCAGGGAAACACTGTCGAAATTTCCCTAAATACTGGTTGTATGGAAGAAGTAATGTTGTGATCAAATCTTTAAGGATGTGCTATCAAGCGAAAATCTTCTTAAAATGCACATTTCTTCCTTATTCGAGTCTAACTTATGAGTGATCTTAAAATACACATTTCTACCTTATTCGAGTCCAACTTATGAGTGGTTGTCTTTTACATTTAGGTTAATTATCATGGATAATTCATGGATTAGTATGATGAATTTGAATTACCACAAATACAAGAGTGGAGTGATTTTGTTTCTGGAGTGGGCATTTCATGATGATAGGAAGACATTTAGATGAGGTGAATTGCTTCAGCTGATTTTATGCCCATGTAGACACTGTTTGAATGGGTTTTTCTATGATCGAGACATAGTTTTGGAGCATGTGATATGTAATGGTTGGTGGAAATATTACACAAATTGGACAGCTCATGATGAGCAAATGAGAGAAGTTAGAAATGACAGAATTAAAGCCTTTGAAGGAAGTGATGATAATCAAGGAGATGAATTGGATGAAATGTTATGTGATATGAGAGCAGCAGACCATGAGGATGCATGATGATGAGACATTATGAGATTGTAATGAGTTGTACGATGCATTCAAGGGAGCAGAGGATCCTATTGCTCCTGGAATAACGTCAATATCGAAGTTGTCATTCCTTCTGAAATTGTTTGAGGTGAAAGTGATGAATAGAGCCGTAGTGAAATAATGTCTGAGGTTCTAGAATTCATTGGAGATCTACTGAATAATCCTGTTGGGTATCCTAAGTCATGGTATGATGTGAAGAAGCAGATACGTGGGCTCGAATTGAAATGTGAGAAGATTGATGCCTGTCGTAATAACTGTGTCTTGTACAAAAATGAGTACTCAGGGTTGACTAACTATCCTGAATGTGGTGAGGAGAGATATAAGGTGGGTAAGTCAACCAACACCGGCGGGAAGAAACAACTGTAGAAGGTTCTCCATTATTTTCCACTGATCCCTAGGCTACAACACCTATTCATTTCCAATAAAATAGCAAAACTAATGTTGTGGAATCAGGATAATAAATTGAAAGATGGACGCATCCGTCATCCAACAGATTCTGATGAGTGGAACAGATTTAACGAGAATCACACATTATTCGCAGAGGAGGCACAAAATGTGAGACTAGGTCTTGCAAGCGACGGATTCAACCCATTCAAGAGAATGTATCCATCATATTCCATATGGCTGGTGATCATGGTAACTTACAACTTACCCCCATGGCTATGCATGCGATTTGCATTCATGATATTGACACTCCTTATCTCAGGACCCAAGCAACTAAGAAATGTAATAAATGTTTATCTCCAGCCATTGATTGATGAACTGAAAGTCTTGTGGTACAGTGGTGTTCAAACATATGATGCACAGAAGAAATAATTCTTCCAGTTACACGCAGCATTACTGTGGACAATCAATGATTTTTCAGCATATGCAAATTTGTCAGGATGGAGTATGAAGGGAAAGTTCGCCTGTCCAATCTGTATGGATGATACTCATCACTTGAGATTGCCTGAAAGTAAGAAGTTCTGTTACTTAGGACATCGCAAGTTTTTGCCCATTGAACACATATGGCAAATGTCACAATTCAAGGTCAAATTTGATGGTAAAGCATGTCGGTATTCATCGAGGAATGCGAAGAATAAACTCAGTACATGCTCTATTAGGCTGTCGGGGATTAAAATCATGGAGACATTGCAACAGCTCAGAGAATATGTTTGGGTCGTCTTTTCTAGAATGTCTTGTTTTCCTTGCGACATTCAGGGTCTAGGAAGAAAAGCATATATTTTTTATGGAGCTTCTATATTGAAAGGATTTGACTGTACAACATAATTTAGATGTTATACATATCGAGAAGAATGTAATGGAAAACATTCTTGATGTATTAAACCTAACAGACAGCCTAAAGGATACAGTTAAAACAAAGAATGATATGAAAATTTTGGGTATTCGTCCTGAGTTACACATTGAAGGAGGGTTTCACTTTCCAGAAGCTATATACAGTTTTACCGGAGAGTAGAGGTGAAGGATTTTCTCATTCCTTAAAGACAATTGAGTTCTAGATGGGTATTCATTATAGCTTTTACGTTGCATTAATGAAGCACAAAAGAAGATTACTGCGCAAAAAAGTCATGATTCTCATGTGTACATGAAAATCTTATTCCCACTAGCAATACATGGAGTGATGCCTAATCCGGTAGTCAATTCTTTCACGGAGATAAGCAGATATTTTAAAGTCATCTGTTCAAAGACATTAGATCCTAAATTGCCAGACTATTGGGATAAATAAATTGTGATCACACTTTGTAAAATGGAGCGGACTTTCCTGCCTGCGTTATTTGACGTGATGGTTCATGTCACTCTTCATCTTTCGAACGAAGCTAGAATTGCTAAACCCATGCAGTACAAATGGATGTATCCAATTGAACATTATTTTAAGAAACTGAAAGATTATGTCTTGAATAAGTCTAAGCCAGAAGGGTCAATCGTTGAAGGCTATCTTGTAGAAGAATGTATTAACTTTTGTGCCATGTACATGAATGAAATAGACAATAGATTTAATCGTCTTGAATGGAACTATGAAGGATAATTTAATGGTAATGATGAAGATTGTCTGTCCATATTTAACATCAGAGGAAGGTTGATCCTCCAGACGGAGGTTAAGCCCATCTCGGAAATGGACCGATGATTGACACACTTGTACATTCTAAAGCAAATTCTAGAAGTGGATGAATTTTACAATAAATTCAAAGCATCCTCTGTGTCATCTACACACAACTTGCAATTCGTTATTGGTTCAAGGATCGTGTAAATAAATTGAAAGAAGATGGGGATCAACGGTGGGTACAAGATTTTAATGTAATTATTGATACACCTTTGACATACAGACGTTATGATTCAAGATACATAATTAACGATTTCATATTTAGAGTATGATCTATTGATGATGCGAAGGCCACGCAACAGGATGGAGTTGTCATCAGTTGTGACCTAAGCACTAGTTGTGATGGGTATTACGATCAAATTGAAGAGATTGTGGAAATGAGTTTTAGGTTTGACCGTAAGTTGGTTTTATTCAAGTGTGAATGTTTGATGCTTTTAAAGAAGGCATTGGATTCAAAATCGATAAGAAACACAGTTTCTTAAGCTTAAGTAAGAACCATTGCATCCACCAATCATCAGAACCATTCACACTAGCTTGTCAAGTAGCACAAGTATTCTATGTGCCTGATAATGGCATAAATCGGTGAATTATACCAGTTAGAGCTTAACCGTGTGAACAATATGATGCGAAAAAAGATCTACACCCAGATGTTGAATCTGAAGCATATCAACAAAACCCACAAAGTGAAGAACTTGCCCTTGATGCAACTGACATTGACATGTAAGGTAATTTGTCAAAAGTATTAATCCATAACCATAAATATAAATAATTTAAGAAATTCTTAGTTGTCTATTTTGTTTAAATTTCCTTTAAATTATTTTATCGTTTATCAAAACTTATGTTCATTTATATTTCAAAACTGAAATTAATTTTATTGCCTTCACATAAAGGTTCTTCGTATTCTCCTATTGTTTATGCATAGTTTGTGGATCATTTCGTCATCATGGTGAGTTTCTTACTACTTTTTTCTTTAACATGCTGTTATCATGTTAAATGTGGGGTGTACCCATTTAGGTTTATATTTTGTGTGGGGTGTGCCTACTTAGGTTTATTTTTTGTGTGGAATGATGCATTTATTTATTTTTTGTATATTAAATGTTTTCTGTTAAATGTGGAGAAGAATAAGGAGAAAGGGAAATGGAGGGGAGAATGGAGGAGAAGGATAAAGGAGAAGGGAGAAAGAGAAGGAGAGGAAAGAGGAAGGGAGAATAGAGGGGAAATGAAGGGGAGGGTAAGGGAAATGGAGGGATGGGAAGGGGAGAGGGGAAAAGAGAAAGAGAATGAGAAGAAAGAGGAAGGGAGAAGTGGAGGGAAAAGGAGGGGAGGATAATGGAAATGGAGGGATGGGAAGGAGAAGGGAGAAAGAGAAGGAGAAGGAGGAAGGGAGAAGTGGAGGGAAATGAAGGGGAAGATAAGGGAAATGGAGGGGAGGGGAAAGGAAATGGAGGGAAAGGGGAAGAGAAAAAGAGGAGAAGAAAGAAGGGAGAAGGGGAGGGAAATGGAGGGGAAGGGAAGGGGAAAGGGGAAGGGAGATATCATTTCATTTTGAGTTTCATTTATATATGCTTATTTCATTTTGATTTGTTTGTATGCTCATTTTATATAGGATTTTATACAGGAAATGCTGCTGAATTTTTTAAAAAAATATTTGATTATTTGTGATGTTTTTACGGAGGTTATTTGACTACGAGGAGGATGCAACCACCGATGAGGAGGAGGAGGATAATACTTCAGTTGATGAGGAGGACATTGGCTTGGATGATTAGCCAGAGCAGACGACTGACCGAGATCCTTCTCAGCCGGGATGTTCTGCACCACCACCACCCTTTTGCAGTTTAGGTATGAATTTAAGGTTTGGTAAATGTTACGATTTATTTATTTCTTTGTTATTTAATTTTATGTTATAATTCTATCTTATAAGTTCACGTAGGAGAAGAGGTCCCATGCAGAACAGGGACTTAGAGAGAATTCCACATGGGGTCCGCATTTTAGTGCAGATCACACCAGCGGGGGAAGCAGTAGACTATACTCCATTCGTTAACAGATTGGGTACGTTGACGAAGGCGATCATCCCACTATCCTACTTCGATAGGAGGAAGGTGCCAAATGACTTGAAAATGCAGCTCATTCGAGAGTTAGAGGTAATTGGTAAAAATTAATAACTTATGTACATTGCTTTATATAAGTTTAAATTATGTAACCATTTCTGTTTTGTTACTAATGTAAGACACCTTTAATTGGGGTGTTGATTCGAACATGGCCAAATGTGTCCTTAAACACGCAGCGAAGATTCATAAAGATTGGAGATTAGAGATGAAAAATAAGGTAAAAGATAAATTTTAACTGCATTTGTTTATTTTGTTTACCATAATTCAAATACTATTTCTAACATTATAATTATATTTTTTAGTTTTATAAGAATATGAATCATGATGAGGCATTGCATAATGCACCTCCTTTGATACAACTGCACAGTTGGAAGGAAGCGTGAGAGCATTGGCATGATCCAGTGATGCAGGTAAAAGTATTTCATATGTTATCATTTATTTAAGTAATTTTTAAGTTAATAAATTATACCTTTATTTCATGAGCAGACTAAGAAGAATAAGGAAAATAGGGCTAAGGCTCCACCAAAGACCCATGTCTTGGGTAGGAGGAGCATAGGTACAATGAAATCCATATATGTAAGTACCTTTAATTATTATTTTCTTTTAAACCTTACATAAATTTCTAATTTTGTTAAAATTAACTGTTTCAAATTATTGTAGTCCGCCAAGCATCAAGGTGCCCAGCTTGATTGAGTGGGAGTATATGAGGTCACTCATAGCAAGATGTGTGATGATGGAAATAGAGAGGCTTCACGACACATATCAACAGAGACACGTAAGTTAAAAAATACAATACTTTTATTTGATTTCGTAATTATATAATTAAATGAAATTACTTAATGTAATTCAATATCTTTTAGAATAATATGATCAACTTAATGCATCCCTGTGAAGATGCCAACTTTGCTACAGTTCAGCACCCACTGATAGTAGAGGAGGACTACAGGACCATCATGCCACCTGAGCATGGCGGGTACGTTAGTAGCGTAGGAAGGAGTGAGACCGTCTCAGGGTGGTATGGGAGAAGGGCAGCATCACCCTCTTCAGCTAAGGTGCATGAGATGAGGAAGGAGATTGCAGCATTACGCAGCAAAGACAAGGAGAATGCCCATCGGATCGATGAGCTGGCGACGCTAGTCAAGGACAAAGTGATGCAAACCAAGGAATCCAACAAGACCATTAAGGACCTGTTGGCATTACTTTAAGGGGAGGGTGTTGATCAGTCATCCCTTCATTAGAATAGAGATCGTCGTGATGACGACGATTTAGATGGTAGCGGTGCTGGAGGCATTTGTGCCACAGCATGATTGTATTTTTTATATACATTATCATTTGTAATGAATTCTATATACCTTATTTCATATACGAAATTTTTATTTTGATTTCGTGTGTTTTAATTAGATGCAAAAATATTTTAAGTTGTGTGATTAATTATATTTTTACTAGATTTGTAGTTTTTTACAGGTCTTCCACATAAATTAAATAATTTATTTTAAAAAAAAAAGCCTTTATTGACCATTTTTAACGGACGACAATATTAGCTTTGTCGACCATTACTTAAGAAACGTCAACAATATTAATATTCTCGACCGTTTGAAATTAGACGAGAATATTGGAATTTCCGACCATTATATACGAATGGTCGAGAATATTAATATTCTCAACCGTCCACAAATGGACGACAATACAAACATTCTTGACTGTTATTGATAAACGATCAAGGAAACTCTTTTCGTCGACCATTTATTTGTAACGGTCAAGAATTTATTTGTAACGGTCGAGAAAAAGCTTTCTCGACCGTCTAAAACAGATGAGAGAAATAACCAAATGTTGAGTGGTGGTCTGCCTTTTTCTCGATAGTATTGTCCAAAAATGATCGAGAAAATCCAATAGCAATAGTACATTCCTTGACCCTTTTTCTCAATGGTTATTTGAACATTTCCGACCGTTTTTAATGGTCGGAAATACCCAATATTCTTATCGTGTCCATTCAGCTCATTTTAGCTGGATGGTAGCTCAGGGTATTTCAACTTAGCTTAAATAGCTCAAGTTAGCTCAGATCCAGCTTAACTTAGTTGAGTCTTGCTCCTCTTAGCTCCAATCAGTTCACTATGAGCTCTAGCTAACTCAACTTAAGTTGACAAGAGTCCATCTTAGCTCAGGTCCAGCTACTTCCTACTCTACTCAACTCAAGTTAGTTGAAGATGACCTCAACTAGCTCAGGCTAGCTCAAGTCTAGCTCCTGAAGACTCCACTCAGCTCAACCTAGTTGAGCTAAGCTACTTCACCTAAGCTAGCTGCTTCAGCTAGCTAGGTTATCTCCAGGAAGATCAGACCCAGCTCACCTTAGCACAATTCAGTAGAAGCTAGCTCACTTTAGCTTGGCTTAGTAGCTAGCAAAGAAATAGCAAGCTAAGCCAGCTAAGGTAGCTCCTTGTTGTTCTCTTCAGTAGTCACCAACTCCAGTGCAGCTCCAGATAGCTCTCCCTTAGCTCTTCTTCCCAAAACCCTAGCTTCCCCCTACCTCCTCCTCTACTCACCTACTAACTAAGCTAACTTAGCTAAAGTATTCACTACATGGCCATCCACTACCTACCTAAACCCTAACCTAACTCCACCCTAACTCTACTCCAAGTCCACCACCTAAGCTACCTACTCCACCCATAGTTTGTGCCACCAACCTTGACACCTCTTCACACCACCACCTTCAAGAGCCACCAAAAAGTGGCACCAACTACACCCATAACCACCCACTAGTTGGTGCCAACTTTCCCTCCAAAAACCCCCCTTATCACCACCATACACCTAAGCCACCAAGCCATCCCAAAAATCCACCTAACCCCCTTCTAGAAGACCCTCCTTTTAGCGCCAACATTGGTGCCCCTTCACCCCACATCCATTACCTAAGCACCCCTGCTTTAGGGGCCAACTAGTACCCACTATAGGATCACACAACCACCTCCATACTTCATCTCCACCACCCATAAATCCCACACCAAGATTGTGTCCTTCTAGAACCCAATCTTGGCGCCAATTCTAACTTCATCTCCACCCTCCATCTACACCACAAAACCATCTCTACCCTACACTTCAACCCCTTCTAGATCCCATTACACTTGGCGCTAAAACAAGTTGTCGCCACTACATTGAATAGCCACCAAATACCCCCTCCACAACCCTTGATTTGGCGCCACCCATCCATGGCCTTTGATTATCTAACCACCACCAAAAACATATCCTAGCCCTCCATGCCATGCATGCCTACCTACCCCCTTAACCACTCCATAAAAGGCCATTAACTACCACCATTAAACACACCATGGGCTACATCATTCTAGTACATATTCCACCTTCATTCCACCATCCCAACGACCATGGAGAAGGGGAGAAGAAGGTTAAGTGGGTACTCTTGCCCTCTTGGTGCCTTCAACTCCTTCCCTTCTTCTACCTTATGTCCATGCCAAGTCAACGGGGTTAAGCCAGGCAAGAGGACGACTAAAGAGGAGAAGAACCAAAGGTGGTTCACGTCCACCCAAGGAGAAGCCAGGAAGTAGGTCATCTATGCTTGTAAGGAGGAGACATACCCACCTAGGGTTTGCCACAAGGAGGATGTCTAGGAAAGAGGGATTTCTTTTGGTTCTAGGGCAACTAGAACTGTAGTATGAATTTCGGGCAGCAGCATCTTCACCATCACTAAGCCTTCTTTTACTTTTGTTAATTATTTTATTGCATTGTAGTGTAAGCCTTTTGGGGATTACAAGTGAAAACCCCTCTCACTTGTGAGTTCTCCATCTTTTTGTAAAAAATTTCTTTTTATGAAAATCTTTCCTCTACAATTTTTTTAGTTAGCTTGTGATTTCTTTATTGTGACTTGTTTCTCCATTATTCCAAGACTCCCTTGCTTGGGTGAGTTGGAGAAACAAAGCACTTGTTGCTTTATTTCTCGTAATTAGAATTCCCTCTTTCCGTGCAATTGTTTTACCCTTATTCAAAAAACCCTAAAAAATATATATTTCAAAACACAAATAGATAGTTGACTTCCAAATTTCAAGCAAGTGATTTCAAATTTCATTCCTACCTCCATTGGGATGACTCGATTACTCATTGAGTACTCGGTCTTTACAAATTTAAAAGCGATCAAAATTGTGTTGCAAAAACTTAATTATCAAATTTTACGAATCACGCATTTTCACGATCACTTTTCAATTAGACTCAATTGGAATCCAATTGAATTTACCCACAACTTTTTTAGGATACTCCCACCCTAATTAGACTCACATACACCTAAATAGACTAGAGCCTAATTAATTATACTCAACCCACTGCCTACTAGGCTAGCTGATGTCAAAAAATGTGAAGTGATAAATCGTTCAATGTTGCGTGCAAATACGATGTCAATTTTAAAGAAGAAATGGAAAGGTGAGTCCAAATGTCAATCTCAGGGAGGCTTGAAATCGGATCAAGTAATCGCTTAGTTTCCATATGATATTCATTCAGTTTGCTTGCGTAAAGAAAGAGAGATAGAGATAGAGAGAGAGAGAGAGAGATTAGGGTTAGAAATTTGAAGTAGAATAACGACCTCTAACTATGCACGAACAGTAGACATGTCAAAGCATAATACAATGCTTTAAAAGACACAGTCTAACTAAGAATGAGCACAAGACAAAACTACTGTATTGAATAGGTGGAAATATTTTACAACTACAATGCTAGATGAAAGCTTCAAGAGACATAAGCATTAAACAAAAGAAAACTAGCAACTAAATGCGACAAATGGAGTGTCGAGGCAGCCACGGTGGTGGATGGGCTTCCACCGGTGGCTTGACCGCTCCATGGACTTGCTCTAAGCTCTAGAAGGTGGTGTGAACGAGTTTGCTAGATGATGTTGAGAGATGCCTCCAAATGGAGGTCCATGGGGCCTTTTATAAGCTTGTGCCAAATCATTTGGCAAGAAATCTGCACCCAAACACGCGCTATCCCTAGCCACCTCATGCATGCTACGCGCACACTCATGCACAACAATGCACATGTGTTGGCCTCCCCCTAATCCGTGTGCGTTCATTGTCAGCTATTCAATGAGAGATGAAGGGCCCAAATTTCTTCTTCTACATGCTCGAGATCATGCCTCTCCCACCCCGCGTGTATGATCACGTGTGGGATAGAGCGTAAGATCATGCGTGGTTGAATTGCTCTCATCTAGGGTGCCATGTAGCCACCTTCGTCGTTGTCTGATCATGATTGAGTGGCCCAATTTTTTCCCATGTGAGATTTGGTGGATTAAATCCGCTATCCGCGAGTCTAACGCATGCCTGCCATTCGTGCAGTGAGGTGTTGATCGCTGTTCCACGCCCACGAGAGTGTCGCATTTACTAATTAATGCTTACACGCACTCAACCGTCTATTGGCAATCATAAGTTCGAGATCAAGGCTGTCTTCTAAGTGACATGGCCACTCGATCGCCGTTGGATTCTCATCCAACAACCTAGATCTCGTAAGGAGCTCCTCCTTTAGTTCTCTAAGGCACGAGCGAGGGTTGTCCCCAACTGTTGGATCGTGATCCAACGGCTGGGATTATGCATTCTCGCGATGAAGAGAGGCTACGAGTGTAGCTGAAGGCATGACTGCTTGACATGTGGCAGATTTTGGGCCGTTGATCATTAGATCAATGGCCAGAACTTCTTTGCCTAATTGTGGGAGCTACAAAGGTCGGATTGAGGTGATTTTGAGTCCGTTGGTATGATTTGATTGCTAATCTAAGACATGTTTCAATATACACTTATACACATGGTCATTAAATATTAATTATAAGCAATCTAATTGTAGAAATTACACAATATGCATGTATTGTCGCAGACCCAGTATAACATGATATTCATGAACACATGCCCTCAAAATTGACTCTAATTGATGTAATTATCACTCTCATTTGTAGACTCATCATACTCCCATGCCCACCCCTTGCTAGTCTCTAGCAAGGTTAACCTAAATGCTATTTACAATTAGAATTATGAATCGATCACTAATGCACAAGTTACTTTTCAACAGAAGGAAACTTCTACAAAGAATCTAACCCACAGAGACTCAACATCGCCCAGGTGACTACCAAAAAGTAGACTGCCCAAGTCCTCGCCGTATTCTACATAAAAGCAAATTCTCTCTTTTTTTCTTTTTTTTTCCCCTTTTCTATTTTCTTTGAATTTTGAAGTTGAGAGTTTCGGGGTAACTTTTTACGGCTACCCAAGCCACCCAAAGACTCGGAAGTGCTAAGCATCTAGGCATGAAAATTGTGATAGACTCCCTCAATGGCAATTAAAATGGACTTTGGGTTTGTACACCCCTAGGTGACCTAAAAAGAAAATGCTGCCTAAAGGTGTATCTATCCAACCAGTAGCTTTCTCCCTACTTTTTTTTTGCGTGCGGGGTCAACTCAAGGGTGAACCCAATGTATATCTCCCCAGATTGTTCTACTTCCCCACTTCGTCCTTAAGTGTTTTGGAATTTTTGTGCATTTTATGAGCTGGGATCTAGACAAACCACTATTGGGGCATCTAACCCACGGTAATTTGCCAGCCATACTTGTGCGGTGAAGTGTGGCTTATTTCCTTTTTCTTTTTTTTTCTTTTTTTTTAAGTAGGTGGCTTTCTTGATCTAAGATTTACCTAAAGGAATTTGTCAAAGAGAATGGTCCTATGGTTGGGTTCTGGACAACCGACCAATTAGGGCATCTAACCCATGACAACTTGCTAGTCATACAAACCTAGAAGATTCATTAGCTATCCAATTTCCCTTAGAACCACCGAGGAGTGAGTTAGTGCGAAATGTGTGTAGATGCTTAGACTATAAGTCCCCCAACTCAGAGGGCAGGTTGATAAGTCGTATACTTATCACCGTACTTTATTAACCAAATTAGTGTGAATTAAGGTGGCAATGACTTGAGAACAAGTCCACATTTTAGTGGACACCTAAGCTGATTAAGCCCGAAGACCTTAAGAGTGTAAGTGTTCAGGTCCTTAACGTATCATTTCCTAAAGTTGACAAGCTCCTAATGCCTAAGTTTTCTTTTCCTAATTCCTTGATTTTTTTTTTGAATGAAAGAAATAAAAACTAATTCAAGTTGATAATTTTGTACTCAGAAAATAAGACTTACCACCCCCCCATGCCTATCTTGGATAATGTCCTCATTAGAAAATAAATATATACAAGGGAGTTAGGAAAGAAATCAGCTAAGTTCCAGCTGTGTATCTGGTCAGCTTGAATTCTCTAGGTTGCCTTCCAGGAACTACTGAGTTTATTGCCTCCAACTGGGCGAAGCTTCAATCTTAACCCTCAATGAGGGTTACAACTTCCTTCGGGGGGACCTGGGCAAGAAAATGTTTTAATAGTTGTCCGTTATCTATAAAGGTTTTCCCAATTTTGGGATCAACAATTTGTACCACCCTGTTTGAAAAAGGTTGTATCACCTGGTAAGGTCCTGTCCACTTAGATCTCAACTTACCGGGAAACAGCTTAAGCCGTGCACCAAATAGCCAGAGTTGTTGATTTAGTTCAAAGGCTTTTCTATTAATGTGTCAGTCGTGGATAGCTTTCATCTTCTTCTTATATATTCTACTATTCTCATAAGCGTTCCGACGTATTTCCTCAAGCTTAAAGAGCTGAAGCTTCCTTTAAGTATCAGCCATATGGGAATCCATATTGCATTGCTTGACAACCCAATATGCTCGGTGCTCCAGCTCGACCGGAAGGTGGCTACCTTTGCCAAAGACCAAGAGGTATGGTGACATGTCGATCGAGCCCTTATAAGTAGTCTTGTATGCCTATAAGGCGTCATCCAATTGAGTGGACCAATCCTTCCAATCAAGTCTCACAGTCTTTTGTAGGATATTCTTGATCTATCTATTCGAGACCTTAGTTTGCTTGTTCATTTGTGGGTGATACGGGTTGGCAATGAGGTGAGTGACCCTGTATTTCTTAAGTAACGCATGAAGCTAGGCATTGATGAAGTGACTCCCACCATTGCTGACCATGGCCTTAGGTATCTTGAATCGAGAAAAGATGTTCTTAATAAAGTCCATGACAGCCTTATGATCACATTTTCAGGTAAGCACAACTTTGATCCATTTCAAGACGTAGGCTACTGAGACTAGTATATATTCAAAGCCGTTGGATGGTGGGAAGGACCCATGAAATCAATGTCCCAAACATCGAATATTTTGATGATAAGAATGGGTTGTAGAGGCACCATATCTTTCTTGGTCATGGTCCCTAGGGTTTGGCATTTAGTGCTGGTTTTAGCAAAGTTGTGTGCATCCTTGAATAGCAATGGCTAGTAAAAATCGGACTGCAAAAATTTTGCAGCCATCTGCCTTCCAGAGAAGTGGCCACCACATGCTTGGTCATGACAGAAGGATAGCACACTTTGAACCTTCTCTTGAAGATAGATCTCCTAATGATTTGGTCAGTACAAAGTCTAAACAACAAGGGATCATCCTAGAAATAGTGCTTGGCTTCAGCTATGAACTTATCCTGTTGTTGTCTAGACTAACCATGCGGGATCTGCCCTACAACTAAGTTGTTAACAAGGTTAGCATACCAATGGAGATTTATTCCCTGCATAGCTAAAATATGCCCATCAGGAAATGTGTCAATCATAAATAGTGAGGGTCCAATATGCTTCGGGTGAAGTCGTGATAGGTGGTCAGCTACAACATTTTTGGATCTGGTCTTGTTGCATATTTCCAGGTCAAATTCTTGCAGGAGTAGGATCCATCTAATCAGCCTGGGTTTAGCATCCTTTTTGGTTAACAAGTGTCAGATAGTCGAGTGGTCAGTGTAAATTATCACGTGAGATCCTAAAAGGTATGATCTAAACTTTTCCAATCCGAAACTACGACGAGCAGCTCCTTTTCTGTTATAATGTAGTCTGTTTACCCTTGTCTAAGGTTTTGCTTGCATAGTAGATCACCACGGCCTTCTTTTCCTATCTTTGTCCTAAGACAGCTACAATAGAAAAATCTGATGCATCGCACATTATCTCAAAGGCTTGGGACTAGTTTGGCTCTTGTAGAAGAGGTGCAATCAACAATGTATCCCTTACAATGGTGTAGGCTTTGATGCAATCAAGTGTCATGTCAAAGTCCACATCGTTGGCTAGAAGGTCAGTCAAGGGTTTGGAAATCTTATAGAAGTCTTTTATGAACCATCTCTAAAAGCCAATGTGTCCTAGGAAAGATATGATTTGTTTGACTGAGTTAGGAGGTAGGAGTTTGGAAATTAGGTCAAGTTTCAATCGATAGACCTCTATGCCCCTATGCGAGATGATGTGACCGAGGACAATCCCTTCTTGAACCATAAATGACTCTTTTCCTAGCTTAAAACAAGGTTGACCTTGATAAATCGTTTCAAGATTTTCTCCAAGTTGCTAAGGCAATGGTTGAATGAGTCTCCAAAAATGGAGAAATCATCCATAAATACCAATAGGTATTCACTCACCATCTCTGAAAAGATGGTTAACATGCAACATTGAAAGGTAGTAGGTGTGTTGCATAACCTGAATGGAATACGGTGGAATGCAAACGTGCGATATAGGTAGGTGAATGTGGTCTTCTCTTGATCTTCAGGTGCAATAGCAACTTGGTTATATCCTAAATATCCATCCAAGAAGCAAAAATATTTCCACCCTGCCAATCATTCGAGAATCTACTCAATGAATGGCAAGGGAAATGATCCTTTTTAGTAGCTTCATTCAGCTTCCTACAGGCAATACACACCTACCACGTGGTGGTGGTATGGGTAGGGATGGATTCACCTTGGTCATTTGCGACAACGGTGAGCTTGACCTTCTTTGGTACCACTTGAGTAGGGCTCACGCAAGGGTTGTCGGGAATCGGATAGATGATTTCCGCAGCAAGTCATTTAATTATCTATTTTTTAATGACCTCTTGCATGTTCGGGTTCAGTTGCCTTTACCTCTAGCGAGAAGGTCGAGCCCCATCTTCCAAATAGATCTTGTGTGTACAGTAGCTAGGGTTAATTCCTCTTAGGTCAGAAATTATCCACTCATGTGCTACCTAATGTTCAGAAAGAGTTGCAGTCAACCTAAGCTCTTGGCCCCTGGTCAGGTGTGCATTGATAATCATAAGGAAGGTATGATCAGGTCCTAGGAAGACATACTTGAGGTTGTCGGGCAAAGGTTTGAGTTCAGTTGTAGGTGGAACAATGTTGGATGAGTAATGGAAGGGAGGGAGTTAAGTGACATCAATCTCCTCAAGTGGAGGTTGTTGATGATAATTAGCTCTGCATAGATTTGCAACCTCCAAGGATTGGGGTGGGTCAGGGTAGTCTAAAGCTAGTTGAGTCTGATGGTCCTCTAAGGAGGTTACAGTGAAACATTCTTCAACCAGAGTTTCCACGGGATCACACTTTTTGGCCCAATCGCAATCAAAAGATTTAGTTACCTTGAAGATATCCAATTGCATCTTTTTGTCTCCAAACGTAATTTCCATCGATCCCATGTTATAGTCAATGTTTGCTTTGGTCGTAGCCAAGAAGGGTCTACCTAGGAAAATGGGTGTATTTTGTAATTTTTTGGGGACTTCCATCTCAAGGACTAAGAAGTCAACTGGGAAGTAGAAGTCCTTAACCTAACTACCCCCTTTGGGGTTTTCACAGATTGGTCAGCCAATTGGATAGTCATACGTGTAGGCTTTAGTTCTCCAAATACCCCTAACTGGCCACTTTTAGTCAGGTTTGAAAGACAAATGCTTCTACATAACTATCTGAGGGTTATAACTCGGCATCATTCTATTTTGAGAAGAGAATAGGAAACTATGATTAATTTTGTAATTTTAAAGCATATCATGAACACAGAATGACCAAGGGGTTTGTCAGGGGTAAATTGAAGGTTAAATGAGCATTAAAGACAAAAAAGGGGGTCTGTGTAGACAGAAATAGGGTTTCAAGCATTTCGAGAACCAATACTGCACCTAAAATCCTAATTTCATACCCACTTAAATTACATAGGTTTTGATTAAGATAAAATTCATCTAAACCTCCTAAAATTCATATAAAAATATTCTTTGAGGTTTGATACCCTTGATTTGACCATTTAAACCTATTTTGACCTTAAATAAAGTCATAGACAGGTTTCCGCCCTAATTTTAGTTTCTGTGCAAATTTCCTAGTCAAACATAGTCAAAACTAAAATCTAACTTCACCATCAGATTCCTTGGGTCTAAATTAGATTTGTACCAAAATTTAGGCCCAATCAGAGTCCATCTTGACCTTGTTTACATTTTAGTCCATTTATCTCTATTCCTCTCAATTAAACCCCTAACTTTTGAAAGATTTGTGATAAGGTCCCTAACTTTGTCATCATTTTTATAAAAAGGTCCCTACTGCCATCAGTGTGAATGAAGCTCCTCCACTGAGATTCGAGCGAGGTTTTCTCACTCGATTCTTAATCAAATCCTCCCAAAATTGGAAGGGAGAATCTTTGGGAGTCCTCTATCATCTGAACCACATATTAGACCTTGATTTGCATCGAGAAGCCCATGCAAACGATTGCAATCCTAGGGAGCTTCTTGCCTGAGTTTTGGAGCTCGCCAAGCTTCATACTCCCCCTAAGGCCTTTAAAAGGATCCCTCACATGAATTGAGCTCCTTAGTAAAGTTTGGAGACAGAAAACCCTCTCTCTCCCTCATCTCCAGCCATCCGCACCTTCGTCTCCAGAGAGCCTCTCCATCCTCTTCATCGAGCTGGTCAATGATCAAATAGATCAGCTCAACCTTCTCCCTTCATCCTTGCGACCATCGCCAACCAAAGCACGGCTGCTCTCCACCTCTCCTTCCTTGTCGCCGTGTTGTCGTTGCCTTCACCTTCTTCGGCACTGACCCATCATAGTTGACTGCCCTCACTCACTCTTTCCCTCTCTAAATCTCCATTCATCTTCTTCTCACCCTCCTGATCCTCTCCAACCCCTTAGATCTTAGGTTTCACTGATACCATCGCCCTTACAACCTTCGTCTTCCCCACATCTGGTACAAGCTCCGGCAAGCTCCCACTGGCGCCACATAGCATCAAACTCCACGCCATCGGTCCTGAAACCTTCACCATCCCACGCCCACCAAAACCCCTCAATAAATTGAGGGGATTGCCCACTCGACACCTGCACCTAGCTCAACCTCCTCCACACCACTCCTCGACTCCGCCAGGGCACCACATGACCCCTCACGACACACAACCACCACGCACTCGCCGTCCTCTGACGATCCTCCTGAGCATACTGATTGGGGTGTTTAGCCCATGTTCTTGATTTCAGGTTGCCGCGGAGCTTCGTCGCCGCCACCACCTTCTCCAACTCCGTCCGATGTCTTCAAGCCAAGTTCTTCCTCGTGGATGTCCCTAGGTGCTGCAGGCCATCTCTAGGTCTCCTCCCAGTCCATCAATTGAAGTTGCAAGTGATGTCTTCGACCTTAGTTAGATGCTTCACTGCCTGCAACTGCCACACGAAGAAGATTTGGGACATTAGTCCCACATCATGGACTGAGGTGCCTTCAACTATGCATATAAGTAAAAAATCGCATACACTATTCACCTTTGTATCACTGGGGTCAGGTCCCTACCCTCACTCCCCTATGCATGTGCTTCATATGTGCCTGTTCACGCCCTCGCCCACACTCACGCCTTGCGGGTCTGGGCAGTGGATCCATTTACCCGCTACCCGGGTTTGGCTCGTTTTGAGCTTGGAAGGGAAGAAAGAGAATCTGAGAGGGAGGGGGCAAGTTTTTCTGCCTTGGGATTTGAGCCCTCTCCTTTCTCGACACTTAGCAAAACTCTGAAGAGGCCCTTGAGCCTTTATGGGATCTTTGTTGTGCTGTGCCTTAGCTCAAAAGCTCTTAAGAGAGCCTTGTGCTCTTCTACTGCTGTGTTCTTCTGAGGCTCTTGAAAGAGAGCCTTATGCCCTTCTGATAAGGCGTCTAAAGCCTTTGGTTGATGTCTGAGGCGTCGTGCTGGTTACTATTGCAATATTTAATAACTTGACTGACATGGATTATTGATTGTGGTTTACTAGTCAATTATTTGAAAATTTTTGAGCTTAGACTTAAAGGGTTAATTTGGTGATTCAAATCACCATTTTAACCCAATCCTTTTGCACTAATACTCTATTCTTCACTGAAATATCATTCTGAGTTTTTTTTTATTTCAATTGCATATATTTCTTGTTAACTTGTGATTTGTGAATTAAATTGCACAATTGCTCCCTGCGAACAATCTCGAACTCCACTTTCTGAATCTGAGTTTACAAATTTAAATGTTTTGAGTGATTTTGTCCTATACTACAACGTATATCTTAAACAACGACAATTTCGCACAAATATTGTAGCGCCATTTTTGGGGAGTAACGCGTAGTTTGATTTCACCGATTATAATTTTTGATTTGATTCGAACTTGTTCTATCTGATTTGTTGTGGTTGTGTGAGGTACTTATCGAGAAGATCAGCTGCACAGCAACCACTCCAGGGGTAGGTAATCTTGTTTCCTTCTTCTTAAGCCCCTATTTCTGGAAGGAATTAAAAAGAATAATCAATTAGGATCAACTCGCATTCTTTCTTAGAATTAATCACTTGAGTTTCCTGATTTGATTTACCTAGACATCCCCATCCAAATTTCTACGCCTGCTAGGGACTTAAGGTGCCTAGGGCTATTCACCTTCTTGATTGAGCCCCAGGTGCCCAATTTGGAAAGAATTGGACCTAGAAAAGAGCCAAATTAGGGTTTCTATTTTTTGGATTTAAGGAAAACACACTTGCCTGAATTAAAAGAAAGTTGATTTGCCGCATTGTGTGCCACCCAAGCCTTGATTGAATTGACCTAATTAAGAAGACCCTAAAAGAAGGTCCTAACATTCACTTGAATCCTTAAAACTTGGGACTTAACAATTTGCTTGCAAACCACTCAGGGTGATTTTGGGTTCATTACCCAACTCATCCTAAACTTTAGGGTAGGTTAGGTGAAGTTGACCCACCTTGTGGGTTAACCAACCTTCAAATTATGTCACAAACCACAAATCAATTCTAAAGTTCAAGTGAAATTCAAAGCACCATAATTCAGGACTAAAATTGGTAGACTTAAGGGGTCAAGTTGCTCATTCTGGTCTACTTGGATTCTCAGTGACAAGGAAGGTCGGGTTGGGGAAACCCTGTAACTTGTGGGGACACTCTACCATGTAGGGTCTTTGTGGGGCACTCCCTTCTCGGCTGCCTAAGAATTTCTCAGGTGAGTGATTTTCTGATCAAGAGGTATCATCTGCCTCGAACCTCCTTAGTCATCCAAAGATTTTTGGGTGCCTCGATTGGGTCCATTACACATTCTATTCCTCATCTGGCTCACTAGTGCATGTTCGGGAAAACATCTTTAAGGCCACCCTTAAGACCTCTATTAGCAGCTCATTCCCTTTGAGGCCAAGCCTCGACTCACTTGTTTGTGCTACCTTCCGATCAAATTGATATCTCTTCCAACTCTTCTGCTTCTAAGCCCAGATCTCCTTCGGCTACATCCATGGAGAATTAAGAAGAAGAACCCAATCTTCAGAATCAACTACAGTGCCTCAATGATCTATTTTAGGCATTCATGAACCCACCGCAACGTCCTCTGATGCGAGATCCTTACAATCCTACTGCGGTAGCAATCGAACCCAGGGTGCAAATCCTGGATGAAGGACCTAATACTGAACTCAAGCTCAATATGCTCCATGCTATCCCCAAATTCCATGGGCTGAACTCTATAGATCCTTTCTAGCGCATCAAGCAATTGAAACATCTGGCCTAGACCTTCGAGCCACTTATTCAGAATCGGGATATCTTACTCATGAAGATGTTCTCTTTCTCCCTCATGGATAAGGCTACCCACTGGTACCAAACTCTGACCCATTCAATCAACACTTGGGCTGAACTCCAATCTAAATTCTTGAGAAAATTTTTCCCGGTTGGTTGGACAAATGCTTTGAGGCACTAGATCATGCACTTCATGCAAAATATAGGAGAACCACTTCATGAGGTATGGGATCACTTTCTAGATCTCATGCAGAAATGTCCCCATCATGGAGTTCTTAACTGGGAACAGGTCCAATATTTTTACTAGGGACTCCGTGAGGATATCAGACTCTTTGCCAATGCAACCTATGGTGGAAACATCATGGGTCAACATGAAGATACCATTTGGGAGATTCTCGAGAATATGTGCAAGAACTCCATAAACACTGAATCTATGGGTAAGTTTGATCGAATGACTACCCGTGCATTGACAAACACGTGGGGGTCACACAAGACTCAAGGCCTGTTCGCATCTGCTGATCTGGAACTGATGGCCAGTTGCCTAGACAACATCTCTGGTATTGAGAAAAAGGTGGATCAATTGACTTGACATCTGCAGAGGGCCACCTTAGTACAACAGAGCACGTATGCGCAATCACCCTCTGGTAGGGAGGTTGTGTGTAACATTTATCACCACTCTTACCAGGGGATGGACTCATATCCACCCCCGTCTGATCTTGGTTTCAGAGGAAACTCTGGAAGTAACTTCTCTAGTTGGAGGAACTTTGAACCCTCGTACTCGGACTTCTCTGGAGTTCCTCAGACCTACGAGGATCTCTACGCCATCCAGAATGATCCATTCTCAAATACCTATAAACTTGGATGGCGTAATCATCCCAACTTTGCGTGGTCAGGGAATAATCAAAATCCAAGGCCTCAATTCCAGCCCTGACCACAAGTTCCACGCCCATATAGCCCGCTTAGCCCAGGCCCAATCCAAATTACCAATCTAGGCCATCAAGGGAAGATCAAATGACTCTAATTCTACAAACCTTGGCTAACATTCAAAATACTAATGCAGCTATGTAGAAACAGAACAAAGATGAGATCACAGAGGTTCGAATTAGATCGCGTAGGTGGCGAATTCTTGCTAGCTTGGTGCACTTCCATCTCAGCCCTTACCAAATTTGAATAACGTGCCTAGCCATAGGCACGTTATGAACCTGAATCAGGTCAAAGCACACTATGTTTATTAGGCCCCTTCTATTCCATCACCCGACGGGATGGAAGCTTCGACATCATACTCAGGATATCAGTAGCAACCACCATTTCTGCCAACTCCAAACTAAAACCAGGTGGGACTTAATTATGTTACCACCCATAGTGGCAAGTCGACTTAGGATCCACCTTGTCCGAGCCACTCTCAGCCTAGTAGTTCAGAGCCTAACCCTAGGTTGGTTATCCAGGACACCCTTATCCCAAATCCAGAACCTGAACCGATCTTAGAGGAACCTACAAAGGTTCCATTTCCTAAGGCCTTGACCAAAGGAAAGAGGAAACCCAAACCCATGGCACTTGAGGAAGATTTGGTCAAGTTCTTTGAGCAAGTCCAGATAAAAATCCCCTTGATGGATGCAATCCTCCACGTACCAGCTTACGCGAGATTTCTGAAGGATTTATGTACACCAAAGAATAAGCTGTGCAGCAAAGATGAGAGTTCAATCATATTGTCTGAGCAAGTCAGCTCGATCATCTTGATCAATCTCCTGCAAAAAGCAAAAGATCCTGGCACTCCTTTGATCTCCTGCAAGATCGATGATTTAGAATTCGATCGAGCATTATTGGATTAGGAGCCTCCATAAACTTGATACCAGCATCCTTACTAGACTATATCAAGGAAACTGAGTTCAAACTGACTGAGATGACTTTGTAATTAGTAGATCGATCAATCAAGTCACCTAGAGGAATTCTTGAAGATGTTCTGGTATGGATCCATGATTTCTATTTTCCGGTGGATTTCATCATGTTAGACATGGATACTCCTAAAAATCGAAAGAACACACCGATCATCTTAGGGAGACCATTCCAAGCCACAGCTAGGGTAAATATCAATTGCGAAGAGGGCCAGATCGAGTTGAAATTCGGGAACCATATACTAAAAATTGACATCTTTAAGGCCTAGAAAGGAATAAATTGTGGGGTAATCGTGGAAGTGTGTGACATCAGTTCTATGATTGAGGATCCACTTACAGAGGAAGACCTGATTATCTCTGATCCTTAACCTCGAGAAAATTCTGACCCACAAATAGAGAAGCCCAAAACTAATCTAGATTTACGTTTAGCTCTCACTTTATCTTCTAAGGCCCATCCCGAACCCCCACCCGCTGCTGATAACCTGATTATGGAGTTGAAACCTCTCCCAAATCATCTAAAATATGTGTTTGTGGGTTCCAATCAAACGTTTCCTGTGATCATCAATTCCCCACTCACATCTGATCAAGAGACAAAGCTGATTTCTGTTCTCCAGCAACATCGGAGAGGCATCAGATGGACTCTTGATGATCTGACTGGTATCGGTCCCTCGTATTGCACACATCGTATCTACACTAAAGAGGGTTCATGACCATCTCGAGAGATGAAGAGAAGACTCAATCCAAATCTACAGGAGGTCGTGAAGAAAGAGATCATCAAGTGGTTAGATGTTGGTATCATCTACCCGATCTCTGATAGCCACTGGGTGAGCCTAATCCAGGTTGTGACTAAAAAGGCAAGACTCACCATTATCATGACTGAATCTAGACAGACCATCCTGACCTGCATTGTGAATTCGTGGAGAGTCTGCATAGACTATCGTAAATTGAATGCCTCCACGAGGAAAGATCATTTCCCACTTTCGTTCATTAACCAGATTCTCAAGAAACTAGTGGGAAATTGATTTTTCTATTTCTTGGATGGTTACTCCGAATATAATCAGGTAGCTATTCATCCAGAGGATCAAGAAAAAACCACCTTTACCTACCTCTACGGTACGTACATGTTCCACAGGATGCCATTTGGGTTATGAAATGCACTTGCCACCTTTCAGTGGTGCATCTAGTCATATTCTTAGATATGGTAGGTAATTACCTTGAGGTCTTCATGGATGACTTCTCAATATTTGGTGAATCTTTTGATGAATGCCTCTTGCATTTGGTCCAGATCCTTGAAAGATGCATCAAAGTGAACCTAGTTCTTTCCTAGGAAAAGAGCCACTTCATAGTTCCTAAGGGCATTGTACTTGGACACCTCATTTCTAAGAGAGGTATCTAGGTTGACAGGGCTAAGGTGAATCTAATTTCCAAGCTACCAGTGCGTAACTCAATCAAAGACATTAGATCATTCCTGGGGCATGTTAGATTTTATCATCGATCAATACCTGATTTCTCTAAGATCGTGCGCCCCTTAACGAATCTCCTTCCAAAGGACACACCTTTTGAGATAATGAATGAGTGCATTCCTACGTAACCGAGTCACCCAAGCACCAATCCTATAATCTCCTGACTGGTCTCAACCCTTTGAGATCATGTGCGATGTGTTCGATTACGCAGTAGGAGAAGTGTTGGATTAGAAAAGTAATGGGAAACTGGTGGTCATATATGACGCTAGCAAGATATTGGATGAGGCTCAGCATAATTATATTATTATAGAAAAAGAGCTGTTGGTTGTAGTATTTGGCCTGGAGAAATTTAGGCCATACCTCTTAGGTTCCCATGTCATCATATACTCTGATCACACTGCAGTGAGGCACTTACTCACGAAGGACACAAAATCGAGATTAATCTGCTGGATCTTACTGTTGCAAGAATTTGATCTTGAAATTCGCAACAAGGCGGGAAAGTAGAACATGGTAGCTGACCATTTGTCTTGCCTTCCTTCTTCGATCATTGACTCGTCTAGACCTATTACTGATCACTTTCCGAATGAACATCTTTTGGCCATTAACGGACTTCCTTGGTTTGCCAACATCATGAATTACTTGGTTACAGGGAAAGTCCCACCAGATTGGGTGACTTCCAGGTGGGACAAGTTGTTTTCCGATGCTAAGTACTATGTCTGGGAAGATCCATATCTTTTCCATATCTGTAATGACCAAGTGATCCAGAGATGTGTTCCCGACAACGAGATCAACGACATCATCTCATTATGTCATGACCAAGCCTGCGGTGGCCATTTCTTAGGGCATAAAGCCGCAACGAAGATCCTCCAGTGTGGGTTCTTTTGGCTTACAATGTTTAAAGACACACAATCCTATTGTAGGGCATGTGCCCATTATCAAACCCTCGGCAACATGGGCCCGCACAACATGATGCCCTTAAATCTAATCATCGTGTGCAAAATCTTTAACATATGAGGAATTGATTTCTTAGGACCCTTTCGAGGATCTAACGGCTTCGAGTACATCTTACTTGCTGTCGATTACACCTCTAAATGGATCAAAGTCGTCTCCACTAGAACAAGTGACCATAAAGTTGTTCCTCGGTTCATTCAGGAGAACATCTTTTCCAGATTTAGGGTTCCAAAAGCCATCACCAACAATGGAGGATCTCATTTCGCAAATGTGCACTTTTAATCCCTGATAAAAAGTATGAGGTGTTGCATTGTATCTCGACTCCTTATCACCCCCAGACTAATGGATTGGCTGAATTATCAAATAGGAAGATCAAGAAGATCCTTCAGGTCACTGTTTGGCCTGACAGGGAGGATTGGTCTACCCACCTTCCGGAAGTGTTGTGGGCCTATAGGACCTCCATAAGACCCAGTTAGGAATGTCTTCTTTTAGACTCGTGTACAGAAAGGCATGCCACCTTCCTTTAGAAATGGAGCACAAAGCCTACTGGGCAGTATGAAAGTGCAATCTAGATCATATGAAGGCTGGAATCCACTGCCGGTTGCAAATGAGCGAGATCAATGAACTATGTAATGACGCGTATGAGAACTCGCGAATCTATAAAGAGTGGGTAAATCTTCAATGACAGGCACATTTCATGAAAATCCTTCCATCCTGGTCAGAAAGTATTACTCTTCGATGCCAAACTCAAGCTCTTCCCAGGAAAACTTAGATCAAAATGGATTGGACCATTCCTTATGAGATGAGTATTTAGAAATGGAGCAGTTGAAATCAATGAACTCATCCATGAATCATAACCTTATGTCATGAAAGGTCAAAGACTCAAACTATTCTTCAAGCATACCGACTCGAATTTGGCTGTAGTATCTTTTGACCTCCATTCTCCCTGAGCTTCATTGCACCTAGCTGATGGAGTTAAACTTAGAGCTTAATGGGAGGCAACCAGTCATCTTTGAAAAACCCAAAACCTTTCTTACATGTCTCTTTGCTGAAATCATATTACACTTTAGGATTCATCCATTAGAACAACTGACTCCACCTTTGATACTTGTATCAGAGCTAGAAATCGTCCGCAACAGTCATTCTGACCCATTCACCACCCACCTGTTCTAATAAATGATTTGAATTGAACTTGATCTTGACTAATTTACAATGAGGACATTGCAAATCTTAGCATGGGGGGGTATGAAATTGAAAATGCTGTGAAAATCAATTCATGGAAGGGTTTTCATAAAAAAAAAAGAGGAGAAAAGAGGAAAGGAGAGGTCAATTTGAATCGAGTTGAATGAAAAGAGAAGAAAAGAAAAAGAAAGAAAAAAAAGGAGTAATCAAAAAGAAAAAAATGAGTCCCTTAAAATTATGGAACTTACCGAACTTCTAGGTTGGATCGGATGATGAATTAAGACCTGGAAGACTAAAACTTAGGAGATTAGTAACGAGTACTGACCTTAGGCCTCTTGGACCTATTTTAGGGTTTAAACACTCACATATTTGTTAAGATCCAGATTAGTCCTCAAGAGGTTGAAGAAAGTGTGAGGCTAATGTAGTAGGTCTATGGCTTAAGGATTATCTGACACCATTGCCTACCCTTTGGTTTGTGGGACTTGGTAACCTAAGCACCCAAAAATCACACACTAAGTCTGGTTCAGTGAGCTTAATAAAGAAAATCATGCCAAAAGTGTTCTGTTCTGAAAAATCATCTCGAAGATCTAGCTTAGGAGCAGCTTGACAACACAAGTTGATTGGACGAGTTCCCAACACAGAGAGGTGAGAAATTCCACTCAAAGATGTGTAATAACATATCGTCTCCTCAGTGCTTGTCTCCTAGGATATCTAAATATCCTACTGGGGGCATGTAGGCACCTTGTGTTGGTTCAAGTGCCATGGGTAGGATTATCCCGAAATGTCAATTGCCATGGCCTGAATTTAGCTACAAAACAACATCGGTGGCACTATCCCGAAGTGTCGAAAGCCAGGGTTCTGTGGGTTGCCATGGGCGATGCTAGCCCAAAGCATCAATTGCTAGGGACCCTTCGAGGATTGATGGTAGGGACAAGGAATCCAATATAGACTATGTTTAGGGCCAATTCGAGGCTGGATTCAGGGAAAAATAAAAAGAAAAGAGAGGAAACTCTCTAAATGAAAAATCCTTCTCTATCTCTCTCCTACGAAAATGCACTGGCAAACTGAACCTAAACATGTTACATCTATGCACGGGTGCTTTAATCGCTGGGGTCAATGAACCTCTAAGCAGTTTTTGCGAGACTTAGAAAACTTTACGGCAAACTCAAGCTAAAGCTGGTCAGGTTTGGATCTTGGCTGGTACTTGAGTACCTCTAGGCCTATTGTTGGTATTTTGATTTTATTTGTAGAGATGCAACTTAATAATGCATCTTGACGGTTACATCTGACCTAGAGACCTGGTTTGATCCATAGGATTTTTGTTAAGGGACTAGCAAAAGGAAGGCATGGGGGTATCATGGGAACACCATCAGAGGCCCTAACTGGCCACTTTTAGTCAGGTTTGAAATATGAATGCTCCTACATAACCATCTGAGGGTTATAACTCCATATCATTTTGTTTTGAGAAGAGAATAGGAAACTAGGGTTAATTATGTAATTTTAACACATATCATGAACACAAAATAACCAAGGGGTTTGTCAGGGGTAAACTAAAGATCAAATCAGCATTAAAGACTAATAAGTGGGTCTGCATAGACAGAAACGGGGTTTCACGCATTTCGAGAACCAATATAGCACCCAAAACACTAATTTCAAACCCACTTAAATTATAGAGGTTCTAGTTAGGATAAAATTCATCTAAACCTTCTAAAATTCATCTAAAAATATTTCTTGAGGTTTGGTACCCTTGATTTGACTATTTGAACTTATTTTGACCTTAAATAGAGTCACAGACATACTTCTACACTAATTTGGATTTATACGCAAATTTCCCAATCAAACTTGGTCAAAACTGAAGTCTAACTGCACCATCAAATTCCTTGGATCCAAATTAGGTTCATACCAAAATTTAGGCCCAATCAGAGTCCATCTTGACCTAGTTTGCATTTTAGTCCATTTAAACTCTATTCCTCTCAATTAAGCCCCTAACTTTCAAAATATTTGTGATCAGGTCCCTAAATTTGTTGTATTTTTTTCAAAAACGTCTATGCCGCCATTTGTGTGAGCGAAGCTCCTCCACTGAGATTCAAGTGAGGTTTTCTCCCTTGATTCCCAATCAAATCCTCCCAAAATTGGAAGGGAGAATTTTTGAGAGACCCTCTCTCATCTGAACCACAGATTGGACCTTGATTTGCATTGAGAAGCCTATGCGAGAATTTGTAATCTCAGGGATCTTCTTCCCTGAGTTTTCAAGCTCGCCAAGCTTCATACCCTGTTTGGACTCCCCCCTAAGGCCTTTAAAAGGAGCCATTGCGATAATCTGAGCTCCTTAGCACAGTTTGGAGCTGGAAAACCCTTTCTCCCTCATCTCTGGCCATTCGCATCTTCATCTCCGAAGAGCCTCTACATCCTCTCCGTTAAGCTGGCCAACAATAAAATTGATCGGTTCAACCTTCTCCCCTCATCCTTGCGACCACTGCCAGCCAAAGCACGACTGCTCTCCACCTTTGCTTCCTCGCCGCTGTGTCGACGTTGCCTTCACCTTCTCCGGCACCGACCCATCATAGTCGCCTACCTTCACACACTCTCTCCCTCTCTAAATTTCCCTTCGTCTTCCTCTCACCCTCCTGATCCTCTCCAACCCCTTAGATCTAAGGTTTCACCCACACCATCGCCTGCACGACCTTCGTCTTCCCCATGTCTGGCACGAGCTCCGACGAGCTCGCATTGGCACCACACAGCATCAAACTCCACACCACTAGTGCCAAAATCTTCACTGTCCCACACCCACCAAAACCCCTCAAGAAATTGAGGGGATTGCCCACTCAACAGCTCCACCGAACTCACCCTTTTCCGCACCACCTCCTTGACTCCGCCAAGGCACCACAGGACCCCTCACTGCACACAACCACCACCAATGCACTTGTTGTCCTCCGGTGATAATCCTGAGCATACTGATTGGGGTGTTTATCCTGTGTTCTTGATTTCAAGTTGTCGTCGGAGCTCCATCGCTACCACCACCTTCTCCAACTCTATTCGACGTTTTCAAGCCAAGTTCTTCCTCGTGGATGCCCCTAGGTGCTGCAGGCCATCTCCAGGTCTCCTCCCAGTCCATCAATTGAAGCAGTAACGGATGTCTTCGGCCTCAATTAGATGCTTCACCGCCTGCAGCTGCCACATGAAGAAGACGTTGGTCATTAGTCCCACATTGTGGATTGAGGCACCTGCAGTTACGTGTATAAGAAAAAAATCGCATACGTTGTTCGCCTTCATATCACTGAGGTCAATTCCCTACCCTCATGCCCCTGTGCACGTGCTTCACATGCACCTGTTCACACCCTCGCCCATGCTCACACCTTGTGGGTCTGGGCGATGGATCCGTTTACTCACTACCTAGGTTTGGTTTTTCTGAGCTTGGAAGGGAAGAAAAAGAATCTGAGAGGGAGGGAGCGTGTTTTGCTGCCTTTGGATTTGAGTTCTCTCCTCTCTTGATGCTTAGCAAAACTCTGAAGAGGCCCTTGAGCCTCTGTGGGATCGCTGTTGTGTCTTGCCTTAGCTATGATGCTCTTAAGATAGCCTTGTGCTCTTCTGCTGTTGTGTTCTTCTGAGGCTCTTGAAAGATAGAGTCATGTGCTCTTCTGATAAGGCGTCTAAAGCCTTTGGTTGACAACAAGGCATCCTGTTGGTTACTATTGGAATATTTAATAACTTGACTGACATGGATTATTGATTGTGGTTTACTACTCAATTATTTGAATATTTGTGAGCTTAAACTTAAAGGGTTAATTTAGTGATTCAAATCACCATTTTAACCCAAGCTTTTTGCATTGATACTCTATTCTTCATTGAAATATCATTCTGAGTATTTTTATTTCAATTGCCTATATTTCTTGTTAAATTGTGATTAGTGAATTAAATTACGCAATTGCTCCCTACTAATGACCTCGGACTCCACTTTTTGAATCTGAGTTTACAAATTTAAATGTTTTGAGCAATTTTGTCCTATACTACAATGTATATCTTAAACAACGATGATTTCGCGCAAACGGGATCAAGTTTATCGAGGCACCTAAATCTAGGAGAGCTCTATCAACAGTCAAATCACCAATATTACAAGAGATCAAAGGCACTCTAGATTCAGTCCTTTTATGGAGGTAGGCTACTCAAAATTACCGAACTAGCCTGCTTAGATAACACTACCTTCGTGGGTGCTTGGGTTCTTGGCTTACGCTTAGGTGTGCAAACATCCTTCAAAAACTTCACATAAACTGGGATGTGTTTGATTACCTTGAGGAGGGGTATATTGATATATACTTGTTTGAATATCTCTAACAACTCTTCGTTCTCAGCCACATTTCTCTTCTTTTTGACCTTATCCAAGGCTTTAAGGTATAGGATTTGGGTTTGAACAGGGTCGGGTTCCTAATCCTTAGGTTCCTCTCGCTCATCCTCAGAATCATCAATTATCTCGGGCATTACAGTCACAGGAGGGGTTGGCCATTTGGGGTCTTAGGTTTAGGTGTCACTTCTCAAGGTAACCGCATTGGTTGAGGCATTGGAACTAGGGTTGGGTCCTTGTGAAGACGAAGGAGTAATAAACCCAAGGGGTGTTTGCGAGGCTTGTAAAATCACATGGGCTTGCCCCAGATTTGGTTGGAACACTTGAGAATTGTAGCTCTGTTCATTACATTCCTTAGGTTCGATTTTTGGTTCGATCAGGCAAAATTTAGGTGGTTGCTCCATCCAGGGTTGTAAGTGTTGGAAAAAGGATCAGGCTTAGAGTAATTCTGGATGGCATTGGCATCTTCAAAGGTAGAAGGTGCCAAAGGGGAGGGGAAAGAATAATCAAGGAATGAGGGAGTGAAGGTTCCTGCCTGGAACATGGTAAGGGGTTATTCCAGGTACACTTGGTTCATAGATTGAATGAGGTCAACATTGTGAGCTCCCTTTGCTAGGGAGAAAGTTTATAGTGGGGCTTGGGATTGATTCAAAAGCTCATCAATTTTTTTGTCCACCAACTCAACCTGATCCAGCTTCTTTGCTATGATGTCCCTGTTAACCGTCCCTGAATTAGTTTGTACTTCATAAACCCCACCACGGGGTTGACTAGACTTGTTGAATTGAGTCATGGAGGCATTATTAAGCAATTTCTCACTCATGGACTTAGAGAGTTTGAATGCGCTTTCCTTGTCCTTGTTCAAAAAATTGCCTCCACATGAGGCATCAATGAAATTCCTAAGGTTGTTGTCCAGACAATGGTAGAAGATCTGGGTCAATTGCCACCTCGGAACCTCGTGGTGTGGTCATTTCCTCAATAACTCATTAAATCGTTCCCACACCACATGGAATTGCTCTCCACTTTATAAGGTGAGTGTGGTAATGGCTCTTCTAAGGGCGTTGGTCTTTTCTATGGGGAGAAACTTCTTTAGGAATGCATGGCTCAATTCCTCCCAAGTGGAGATAGGTCTCCTTAAAATTCTAAGCCAATGAGAAGCTTTATCTTTTAGGGAGAGAGGGAACATCTTCATTAAGACAATATCAAGGCAAATGTTCCTAGGGTTTACAGTCCAAGCAATCCGGTCTAGATCCTCCACGTGTTGAAAAGGGTCCTCATTTGAGCTCCCATGAAAGTGGTTTTGAATTAAGTTAAGGACATTGGGTTTCAGCTCAAAATCATCTCCCTCCTTGGGGACCCTAAGATATGGCTCAACTTGGATGACAGACGGATCATACAAATCACGGAGAGGCCTTAGTTCACCCTTAAGGGGTTGTGGTGGGTTAGGTGGGGATTAACCTTAAGGGTTCTGCAATCGGTGTATGGCCTACATGATGATTAGGATCTGTTGTTACTGGAGTTAGTGGTTACTAGTAATCTGAGGCTGCATAATGGCCATAGCGTCAGGTTGGGGTTGGTCCCCCAAAAATTAGTTAGAATCAAGTGTTAAATGCTTCTAAATGATAGTTTGAGGATCACTATTCCGTATTGAACTGATTTGAGGAGAATATAAGAAAACATGGTTAATTATGCTATTTTACCATCCCATCATTAATGCAGATTAATCAAGGGGTTGATCAGGGGTTAATTAAAGGTCAAATGAACTTAAAATACCATGAAGTGGGCTCAAACTGACTAAATCAAGGTTTCATGCATTTCGATGATGAAAATAGTATTGAAAACCCTAATTATCAACCACACCTAAATTAAAAGGGTTATAACAGAGATAAATTCAATCTAAACCTCCTAAAAATCATTGAAAAATATTTTAAGAGGTTTGGTACCTTCACATTGACAATCTAAACCCATTTTGACCAAAAATAGAGATTTAGACAGGAATTTGATTTTTTTTGAGCTTCTATGCAATTTACCCTATCAAACGTGGTTAAAACCCAAATATAAGTTCACCACTAGATTCCTTGGGTCCAAATTAGGTTAACACCAAAATTTGGGCCTAATCAGAGTTCTTTTTGACCTTGTTTTTATTTCTGCCCTTAAAATCCTTGTTTCTCACATCTAACCCCTATATTTCAAGTTTCCTTACATCTGTGCCCCTAACTTCATCGTCTTCTTCACATACATACCCTTGCTGCTTGCAACTCCTAATCATATGGTCAAACCCAACAAAATCAACCTTTGACCATGGAGTTCTCCAATTCAAGCCTAAATCCCTCCAAATTTGGAGAGATTGCCAATTGGGAGATTCACTTGCGTTTAGACTTGATTCTTGCCCAAATTGAAGCTTGAGAAGCTCCACTGAGCTTTAGGATTCACGAATAGGAAACTCTCTAATTCCCAATTCCAACTCACAAATTCTTCCAATTTGAGCTCCCAATTAAGCTCTGTATAAGTTCTCCCATCTTCTTACATGAAAGCCAGCCAGGTTTCGGCCAAAATCCACTCTTCTCCAACTCCAGCCACCTTCGACCTCAACTCCAGCGACTCTACTTGATCTCCTTCCTCCAGCCATCCAACAACCAAATTGGATGGTCCATTACCTTTCTCTCTCTTTTCTGCGTCTCGCGTGCCAAAGCAGAGGCTTCCAACCACACTATCGTCACTATTCTTCTTCACCAAAGGACCTTGCCCCCTTCACGTCTGGCAAGCCACGCTGGCATGAATCCTTGCCTCTTTCATCCAATAGAGTAGTCTAACCTCCCCTCCTTATTCTTTAGCTTAGGAATAGTCCATTACAACCTAGTTTAGACCCCTGATCACTTCTCTTCCCCTTCATCTTCCTCACGGCCGACAATGCTCCGGTAAGCTTCGTCCGATCGCCATACACATCCAAACACAAAACCACTACCACCACTACCTTCCTCACATGCCACTGACCAAAAGCCCTAACGTAATTAGGACTTTTGGCCACTCAACACCACCCCCAACCATACCCATAAACCACCTGCAATCCCAACTCCATCCCACCTCCACGACACTCCAAACACCCTCACACCACCGCCATCACCTTCCTCGCCTAAGAGTGACTCTTCTAAGCTACCTAATTGGGGAAATTAGCTCACACTTGTGATTTTCAAGGCTTGCCAGAGATAGCTTCATCGTCGTTCATTGCCACCTCCCTCCACCATCGTATGCCATTCGCCGACCATGCCACCATGCCCATCAGCTACAAACCACTTCAAGCTTCTGTGACAGCCGATTAGAGAAAGAGCAGTAGCAACACATCCAATTGAGCTCGAAACCTTAACGCAACTACGCGAAGAGAAGGCTCCACCTTAGTCCCACATCATGGGCAGCTAAGGAAATTTTTTATACTTATTGATTAACATTCGAGGACTGATTACCTTCAAGACAAGGGGTCAGGTCCCTATTATCACGTGCACACCACATGCTCACCCACGCCTATGCTAGTGTGGGGCCCATGTTGAACCGACTTTGGTTTGGAATTGAATTGGGTCTAATTTAAGGAGAAAGAGAGGAGAATTTCTGAGAGAGAAGGGGGGATTTTGCTCTTTGGGGAATTGGATGTGCTACTTAAGCCATCTATAGGCCTCCACAGACGTCTGATTTGGCTCAATTTGAAGAGTCTGATTTGCGTGAATATTGGCTAAGTGTTTGAGAAGTTAAGAAGAGAAGAAGAGTTGGTTAAATGTTGAAAGAAGAGGGCTTGGGATGTCTGGTGCATTACTAGAGACATCTAATATTTGAGAATAGAGTTTGGAAGAGGAGAGGCTAAGTGTTATCCGATTAATTGGTGGTTTCAACCACCACTTTTTAGGCTTTTTGTTATCTTTTTGATTATTGAACTTAAGATACAATTTCGCTCTTGAATATATTTTTGATTGATTATTCATTACATATCATTCTTGTAATTTGTTTATATTATGCGCATCATTTATAATTGATTAGTGGATTGAAATTCAATTTTGTTTCTTATGAACAACCTCATAACTCATGGTTTTTTGAGCTTTATAAATTTAAATGATTCGATTTTCATTACTATACTACAATGCGTCTTCCTAAACTATAATAGAAATTACGCATCAACATTTTGGCACCGTTGTTGGGGAGCAACACGCAATTCACTAGTCATATCATTCTTGATTATTGAGTTGATTTCTAACTTGCTCTATCTGCTTTGTTTTTTTGTTGCGAGGTGAATCACGAGAAGATCTTCCACGCAATCAACCTCTCCAGGGGCAGGTACAATTTGTTTTCTTTCCTAGTCACCTCCTAATCTTGGGAAGATAAAAAGGAAACAAATCAATTAGGATCCACTTACCTTACTTTCCTAGTAATTATCATTTAAAGGCAAAGAGTTTCCTGATTTGCTAGATTGATTGAAACTAGATTGGAGTTGATGCGATTTGATTAGAGATTCCCCATCCTTATTTCCTGCACCTACTAGGGATTCACACTAAATTTCTCAACATCTTGGACTACTCACTTTCTTGTTTGAGTCTAAGGTGTCATATTTGGATTCAAATTGGACTTGGAAATAGAGCCAATTATTGTTACACATTAGGGTTTTGAAGTGTTAGTACACACTTGCCTGCAATAAAGGAAATCAATCTTCTCAATTTGTGTGCTACCCAAGCACATGTTTGAACTGATCTAATCAAGTGAACCCTAAAATCAAGGCTCTAAATTCACTTGAACCAAAAAATTTAGGACCTAATAACCCATTGATTGCACAGCAAAAATACACCAACAATTATGCCATCTTGTGCTATTTCCTAGTATTGCTATTGCATATTAGGTAGCCATGGTGCATTTGTAAAAATAAACGCATACATGCATTTAATTGAGAGGGGAGGAAAGTGAATAATTGGCCTTACAATTAATGTCTTCATCAAGGGTTGCATCGCAAATTCACCATCTTCAATTTTTTTATTTGGCTTTGAAATTCTTCTTCTCCGCACGGCTCAGGGCATGGCTTGCTCTTCATGCCATTCTCTACCACAGCTTGCTCTGCCAGCCACATGGTCGGTCATGTGCAGCCCAGGGCATGGCTGTGCATGCTTCTCCCTCCTTTAAAAAGGCCCAGCCACCTTCGTTGCAGGGAGCCTGGTCAAACATACAAATAGCATCTCCTTCCTCCAGGCCATCTCCTCCCCTCTCCCCTCCATACGCAGCCCCTCTTCCTACTAAAGAGACATGCTGCGGGCAGGAGCAGCTCACAGTGGTCGACAACCACCACTGTGAGTCCCACCACCGCCCAGCTCATCAAAGAGCTGGTGGGCGTGGTGGTTCACTTCGCTATTTAACCCACTCAAAGCTCTTCCGGCATTGCCACAGACTCGAGCTTTGAAGCTCAAGCACAGCAGCAGCACGGCACCGGCATCTCCTTTCGCACGTGCAAGCCCCTACGCGCACGCCAGCAGCTGGCGCAGCTCCTTCCACACGTGTAGGCCCGCTCCACCGCACCCGCGCACACAGAACCGACCGCAGCCGGTCGTCAGAGCCGAGCACGCACTGTAGCTACTGTTCATGCTAGAGAGCGCGACACTGTAGCTACAGTGCGGTGATAGGAAAGTTTCTCACTTATCCGGTCACCGCGCGCTCTCTCTCCACGCCGCAACCACCTCTAGCCCGCACCTACATCAGCACCCACACCCACGCCCGCTCCCGCATCCGTGTCTTCGCCCGCGTCACTCCAGCCTGCAGCGCGCTGCGCTACACTCTCCCCTCACACTCGCAGCCTCTAGCATGAGTGTGCATCTTTGCACGCCTGCGCTTGTGCGCACCTGCGCCTGCGCGTGGGCCATCAGACGACGGGCGTAGCCTCCAGACGGCTTAAATGCCCGTGCCCTCTTCCTCCAGCAGAGGCTCTCTCTCTCCCACAGACACACACCTCACTCACACACACACACCACACTTGTACACACTCACGTGTACACACACTCACTCACTTGTACACGACTATATACTTATATATATATATATATATATACATATATTTATATATATATATACATATATCTATACATATATTATTACCTATACAACTAAGTATAAGTATATGTACATATATATATACATATATATACACATATATTTATACATATATATATATATATACAAATATACATACATATATACATATATATCTATAGAAATAAATACATATATATCTATATCTATATAGTTATATATACATACCTATACATCTAATTATAAATATATATATATACATACATCTATCTATATATATATTTACATATCAATATATATATATATACATATATATATACATATAAATATATACTTACCTTCATATCACCTACCACACGTTATATAGCGGGAATATTTGCACCCGTTGCTGATATTCCTCGATACCCGCGTACAGAAAGCATCTCCGCACACACCTTCCACCCATCCATCCTACACTCCACGCGGCACTTCGTCCTGTTGGTTGCGTCTTCCTAGATGACGATCAACTCAACACCGTGCTACACGCCATTTCCACCTCCACCCCCACCCCTATATATATAATATATATATCTATATATGTATACTATATTTATCTTATTTCTATTTCTCTTTCCTTCTATTAAAAAGATAAAAAATATATATAAAAGTGAAAAGATAATCCTTGACTTGCAGGTACTCAGTCTTGCGAATGGCAAGACCAGTTTTGGAACCCTAATTTGGCTCAAAGCCAAGAACCTGATTTTGATGGTGTATCTCAAGGACAAAAATTATCAGAAAAAAATCTTAAATAGAAAAAATACCAAAAACATAATTAACGAACGGAAGAGATTAGTTGTAGGAAAGGCGTAGAAACTTATTCACCTCTAATCCCGTTTCCCTGAGTTCGACCCTGGGCCTAAAAGTGACCAAGATAAAATCAAGTAGGCCAGGTTAAAAATTTTCTAAAAAGATGGTTAGGCTCGATTTAGGTTAACCATTATACTCATTTCAACGATTAAATCACCATATTAACACAACCTATCCGGGTCTACACCATACTTTTTCTGGTGCCGTTGCCGAGGAAGTGAGCATTCAGGTAAGTTTCAACTCCATTCCTTTAATTTTTCTCTTCTCACACCCTTCTTTTCACGGGTGTTTCTGTTTATTGGTGTGCAGGTGAACCAGTTGCAAGGAGAAGGCAGGCAAACGAAGTCGGAGACGTAGGCAGATCTAAGGTGGGAACGAGAGTGTGAAGTTGTCGGCGCTACACTGGAGCTTCGCACACGTTGCTGAACAAGTAGGTCTCTCTTTCTTAGCAACTTAGGTCAACTTGTCACATTAATAAAAAAAAACTAAAAAACTAAAAAACACTTCTTGGGATCTCTTGGGGCAAGTGGATTAAAAATCACTTGTTTGATTGTTTGCCATCACTCCCACCGCCTTGAGATTTCCCGCCAAACTTCACATAGCGAAGATCCAAGAATCTTGATTCTTGAATCTTTCGTCGTGTGAAGTATTCTTTGAGGCAAAAATAAAAAGATTAATTGCCATCCCTCTTTGCCTCATTTATCTGCAATTCAGGATCGCATTTTTGGTGTGGAGACTTGGAATTGAGTTGATTCCAACTCCACCACGACCTTTCACGTGCCTAAGATTTGATCTCGAATACTTCAACCTCAACAATTTGATTTTCTTTATCTTGTGGTTGAGTCTTGTTTGTGGAAAATCATTTTGGTGATTAGGAGCACTTGAATTGAAGTGCTTTGGCTCCCTTTCACACTAATCTAAAATTGACTCGTGCATCCACACATAGAAATCTCCATCTAAGGAAGCCCATTGCATTTTAGCACGCATTAACCAACTGACATTAAAGAAGGGTTTGTTGGGCTTAGAAAAAAACTTGCATTCTCTCAAAACCTGGAGATTGGTTGAATTGGTAATTCAGCGAAATCCTAAAATCCATACCACTTAAGGCTGAAACTCTAAAAACCATTCACCAATTAAAACTTCAATTCGGGGAGATTTCCCCGTTGCATGCTTGGTTTACACACTTTATAAAATCAACCACTTGGGCATTACCCGTAAATAATGCCCTTCACATTCCAGAAGCACTTGATCCTAAGCCTCTAATTAAAACTGGTAGCAACTTGACCCTTATTAAGGATTGGAGGTCTAACTACCTGCGTGTAGAGCTTACGTGATGGTGAGGGTTCCCACGTGCTATCGGGTGTCTAAGACTGGGGCAAACTGCCTTTCAATCTGGCCTGGTGGTTCCGCGGTGCTGGCATTCGATTCCCTAGGTCGTGATAGTACGTAACTTAGATCTTTAGGTCTAAGGGCACACTATAGAGGTTAGGGATTTAATTATCTTGATTTGTCATCAAGTGTACCTTTGCAGCGTCATTTCTCTCATCTCCTGTTCCCTTCTTATCTCCCCAATTCTTCCTGCGGTAGTGCATGTTTGGGAGGAGGTCACAAAATCCTGAACTATTTGAATTGTCTGATAATTTTAGGAAAGAAGCCAAATCGTCCTCCTCCACAAACATGGCTGCACGCCCACCCCCAAATCCCGAGGGAGGAAACTGCCCTCAAAACCCACCAGGTGGTGGAGCCTTGGATCCTATAACCCGCCTCCAAGCCCAAATGGAAATGTATAATGAACAAATTGAAGCCATTAGGGAAACATTGGAAGAAATACAGAACCCTCCCGAACGGGAGGAGCCTAGGTCTCTTAGCTCCTATCAGAATCCCGCCGCTACAAAGACCATAGGACAAATTCGGGTCCCCATGGGTGGGGATGACTTAGAATTGAAACCTAATGTAATTGGCCTGATAAATTTTCACTTCCATGGTCTTGCAAGTGAAGATCCTTTTCTCCACTTGGAAGACCTAACCCGATTGGCTGAAATAGTTAAACCGAGAAATATCGGGTTACCAATAGTCCTCGTAAAAATGTTCCCATTTTCATTATGAGATAAAGCGTCGCAGTGGTTACGCACCCTTGGGAGAACCATCCACTCTTGGGAAGAGATGTGAACAGCGTTTCTCAAGAAGTTCTTCCCAATTGGGCGAACCAATGCACTTCCCCGTGCTATCACCTCCTTTACGCAACAAAACGGTGAACAGTTTCATGAGGCATGGGAGAGATATAATGACCTCCTCAGGAAGTGTCCGCACCACAGTCTGCCTAAGTGGCATATAGCCCTGATTTTCTACTATGGGCTAAATGAGACTTTGAAGCAAATTGCAGATGCTTCTTGTGGAGGGAATTTCATGAATAAAGGCGAGAATGGAGCATTCGAATTATTTGAAAATATGAGCGAAAACTCAATGAACAATGTCTCCATTGTCACCTTTAATTGTACCATCCTTCCCCATAATGTCCACGAAGTTGACACGGGGCCTTCCCATTCATCCACAGATTTCAGCCTTATCTCACAGAAATTGGATGAAGTCTCCGTCGTGCACAAGAAGCTGGACGAGCTTCTGGCCAATCCCGCCCGTTCTATGGCAAACACCCCCATCTCACCACTTCGTCACAATCCCAATTCTTCCAACACCAGGCTTATCCCTAGAAACCCCGTAAGACCTTCCTTACCGAGTGTCGCATCGAGCGATTCAGTAAGTCATGTGGATCTGGCTTCTGCAAGCAGTATTTTGACATGGAGGACCAAGCCTCCGTGTGCTCGGAAGCATAATTACATGCGGACGTGTCTTCTGGCATAGAAGATGCTTGTGCCCTAGGGAACAACCCGCTCTCTGCCCTTATAACCCAGGGTGGCGAAATCATCAGAACTTCGCATGGTCCAGCAACCCGCAGCCCCAAAACCCCATGGGTGGACCAATATGACCGTTCGCACCCATCATCCCAAGGGCCCAGTCTAATCCTATGGCGAATCTGCCATCGGGTCCTTATGTACAACAAACAGAACACACATCAAGTCCTCTTGATAAATTGATGCGAATGATGATGGAAATGTCAAAGCACCATGAAGAGAACATGACCTCTCTTCAGCACCAATTGGCACAGCAGAATGCTGAGATCAGTCAACTATGCATGGCGACTCGATCTCAGGGTACTCTTCCAGCCCAACCTGTTCCCAACCTGCGAAATTTCGTACCCCGTGGTCCTCAACCACAGGTATGACCTTCTCAGGGGTAGGTTCATCAGATTCTGCAGGCTCCGAGCATTCCACCGGGATTTCAGGCTAATCCCGCTGCAGCACCTCACTCTTATGTCCCTATTGCGAACCCTCCTCCACCTTATGATCCCACTGGACGTGCATCGTCCAATGCGATCACTACGAGGAGTGGTAAGCAGACCGTCGATCTGCCTCGACCTGATCCTGGCCCGTCTTCTTCATCTCCCTCTCACTCGGGATGTGCACCGCATTTGCGAGGGGACGATACACCCAAATTGGTGCCAGAATCAGTCCCATTCCCTGAGGCTCTACTGTGGGAGCCAAAAGGCAAGAAGAAGGATACGTAGGCCTTTGATAACCTGCGTAATTTATTCAGGGATGTTGAAATCAAGGTACCCCTGCTAGAGGCTATCGACCACATATCTACTGTTGCCTGATTTTTTAAAGGCTACACAACACCCAGGCGACAGTCAAAGAAAACTAAGAATCCGGTGGTTCTCTTGCCTCATGCGAGTTGTGCTATACTGTCAAATCTACCACCGAAGCAGAAAGATCCGGGCACACCGCTTATTTCCTATAGCATCCGAGGCTGCAATTTTAACCGTGCCCTGCTTGATCTAAGATCTTCCATCAATCTTATACCAACCATCATGCTCGAAAAATTTTCCTTAGGAAATCTGAAATCCACCCCTGTCACGTTACAGTTGGCAGATCGTTCTGTCAAAATTCCAAAGGGTGTGGTGGAAGACGTGGTGGTTAGGGTCAACAGTCTCTGTTTTCCTGTTGACTTTCTTGTTTTAGATATGGAAGTTCCTAACTCACTTTCTGATTGTCCGATCATCCTTGGTCAACCTTTCTTGGCCACAGCCTGTGCCCATATCGACTGCGAGTTGGGCTATATTGAGATTGCCATTGGATCTGAGAAGCTCAAGCTTAACATCTTCAAGGCAGCCAAGAACTTTGATTGCGATTGCATCAAGGATGACATGTCTAACGACGACATGGCCGTCAGCGCATGTATCGGACTAATTGGGACCTATTCTGACTGCTGCGGACTGCCTTTAAACACTGACGATTGCGTGACCGACACATATTGTGACATTCCCCCATCCCTCCCTATTCCCGTAGCTTCTCCTGACCAGACTTCTAACGAGGTTTTCTCTGCTTCCCATACCTCGTGGTGTGAGTCATATCCGGGCTACTCACCACTGGTCCACACTCTTGAAGACCGGATTGGCCTTTCTTTCCTACCAAATCAGGTGGAGTTGCAACTCCACACTAGGACCTTGAGCCCATATACTACTCACTGGGGCTATTCCTTTTTGGATCCATCTATCCAAGAAGCCCCTCCTCTTGGCCAATCTGAGGGCCAACTTCTTCCTCTTGACTTGTTTTCCGATCCTCCTGGGACACTCTTGTCCCAAGAAATGCCAGATCTTTCACCATCCACTCCCGAGGTGAAAGAGCTGCCTAGTACACTTAAGTATGTTTTCTTGGGACCAAATGAAATGCTCCCCGTAATCATTAGTTCAAAACTGACCAAAGAGCAAGAGTGCAAACTAACAAAGGTCCTTATGGAACACAAGGCAGCCATCGGATGGTCTTTATCAAACTTAACTAGCATTAGCCCCTCCTACTGCACTCACCGTATATATATGGAGGAGGCTCGACCTTCCCGCGAGATGCAGCAACGTCTCAACCCAAACATGAGGGAGGTCGTTAAAAAGGAAATTATTAAGTGGCTGGATGCGGGTATAATCTACCCAATCAGCGATAGCCCCTAGGTGAGTCTGATTCACGTCGTGCCCAAAAAGGCGGGACTCACCATCTATGTCAATGACAGGGGTGAATCCATCCCTACACACACTCCTACATCTTGGAGAGTGTGTGTAGATTATAGGAAACTCAATGCTGCAACTAAGAAAGATCACTTTCCGCTACCTTTCATTGACCAAATCCTGGAGCGGTTAGCGGGAAATAAATTTTTCTGTTTCCTGGATGGATTCTCAGGATATAACCAGGTGGCAATTGACCCCCGGGACCAAGAGAAAACCACTTTTACCTGCCCCTTCGGCACCTTTGCATTTAGAAGGATGCCGTTCGGACTTTGTAATGTGCCAGCAACTTTCCAGAGATGTATGCTGGCGATATTTCATGACATGGTGGGTGACTTTCTCAAGGTCTTCATGGATGACTTTTTGGTCTTTGGACCATCTTTCGATGACTGCCTTGCCAACCTGACGTATCCTTAGGAGATGTATTGATGTAAACCTCGTGCTTTCCTGGGAAACAAGTCATTTTATGGTACACGAGGGAATTGTTCTTGGACATATCATCTCCGATAGGGGTATCGAGGTTGACAGAGCTAAGCTTGATGTAATTGCTGATTTACCTATGCCTGGCTCTGTCAAACAAATCCGCTCCTTCCTGGGACATGTCAGTTTCTATAGGAGATTCATCAAAGATTTCTCCAAGATTTCTCGACCTTTAACTCACCTCCTATCGACCGACGTACTCTTTGATATGGGCCCCGACTGCATACGAGCATTCACGCAGCTGCGTGATGCTGTCACCAAGGCCCCTGTTCTCCAGCCACCTGATTGGTCCCTCAACTTTGAACTCATGTGTGACGCTTCCGACCTTTCAGTCGGAGCCATCTTGGGACAGAGATGCGAGAGACACCCCTTCATGGTGTACTACGCTAGTAAGACGTTGGATGAGGCCCAGCGTAAATATGCTACCACTTAGAAAGAACTACTGGCGGTCGTCTTTGGGCTGGAGAAATTCTGCTCTTACCTTCTAGGCTCACATGTTATTGTTTTCACTGATCACGCAGCCATTCGCCATCTCATGCATAAGAAGGATGCCAAGCCAAGACTGATTTGTTGGATCCTTCTACTCCAAGAATTTGACATTGAGATCCGCGATACGGCTGGAGCCCAGAATGTTGTGGCTGATCATCTTTCTAGACTGGACCCTGACCATATTGGACTTACTCTGCCGATTAATGAGATTTTTCCCGATGAGCACCTATTGGCAATTAATGTGGCAAGTGGACCTTGGTATGCCAACATTGCCAATTACCTTACTTCTGGATCCCTTCCACGTGGCTGGCCTAAAAACCAGCGCGAGCGTCTCATGGCAGAAGCAAAGCATTATTTCTGGGATAATCCACTTCTTTTTCGAATAGGTGCTGATCAAATCATCTGTCGCTGTATTCTTCACAGAGAATTCCCCAGTGTGCTATCCTTCTGCCACGATCAGGCCTGCGGAGGCCATTTCTCTGGGAGGAAAACTGTAGCAAAGGTGTTGCAGTGCGGTTTCTTTTGGCCCTCCCTTCACCAGGATGCACACAATTATGCCAAACATTGCACTAGGTGCCAGTCGTTAGGATCAATGTCACGTCGTGACATGATGCCTTTGCAACCCATCCTAGTTGCAGAAATCTTCGACATTTGGGGAATTGATTTCATGGGTCCTTTTCCTCCTTCCAACGGCTTCGAATTTATCATCATGGCTGTTGATTATGTTTCGAAATGGATCGAGGCTATTCCCACGCGCCGTGCTGACCATGTTATATCCACTCCATTTGTCAAAGACCACATTGTTGCGCGCTTTGGGATCCCTTGAACCATTATCTCGGATGGAGGAAGCCACTTTACCCATGCATTTTTTCAGGCACTTTTGAGGAAATACGGAGTCCACCATTGTATCGCATCCCCATATCATCCTCAAACGGACGGCCAGGCAGAGGTGTCGAATCGGCAAATCAAGCAAATTCTCCAGAAAACAGTTTGGCCTGACCGTAAGGATTGGTCCGACAAGCTAATTGACGCACTTTGGGCGTATCGGACCGCCTTCAAGGCTCCCCTTGGTATGTCTCCTTATAGAATCGTTTACGGGAAGCCTTGTCATTTGCCTGTGGAGTTGGAACATCGTGCTTATTGGGCGGTTCGCCAATGTAACCTCGACCCAGACCTGTGTGGTTGAGAAAGGAAACTCCAACTCCAGGAGTTGGAAGAGCTCCATCATGAAGCCTATGATTCTGCCTTAACTTTCAAGCAATGCACTAAGGCTTTTCACAACAGCCGTATTCAGCGAAAGAAATTTGAGCCATCTCAGCAAGTTTAGCTCTACAATGCCCGACTCAAATTCTTTCCTGGGAAATTGAAGTCCAAATCGACTGGTCCTTTCCTGGTCTCGAGACCATTTCCCAACGGGGCCGTTGAGATTGAAGATCCCAAATCTGGGCATAAATTTATGGTCAATGGGCAGCATTTGAAACCCTATCTTACTCATGAACTTGCCCCCGTTGGAGAAACTGTTGCATTGCTGGAGGTTAACTAATGTCGTGCCTCATTCTGAGTCCAGCTGGGGACGTTAAATTCAGCGCTTGTTGGGAGGCACCTCGACAACACTCCGCCACTGTCACGCTCACTTCACTTTTCACTTCACCACCCACCATCCACCCACCATACCACCCTGCTGTATACCCTGCACCTCAGCTCTCATTACCTGATCTTTGGTCCTTCCTCTACCCTACCCTGCATGCATATGAGGACATAGCATCATTTGGCATGGGGGGGTGGATAGGCATCCATAGGATCTAGGTATTTTATGGCATCATGCAGTTTCCATCTATCTATAAATATGTAAAAAAAAAAAGGGTGTTTAGTAATGATCTGAAGGCTGAAACAAAAAAATATAATAAGTGTTTATGGATATTCAACCACTGTTTTGAAGACTTTCCAGGCAACAGAAGCTTGATTCGCTCAAGCTCGACTTAATTCACTTGAGCATTGACAAGATAGATCGGAATCTCTCCTAACTAAGGACGTATTCTTGTACCTGAGACACCAGTACAGGATTCGTTGGTTTGCTTCTACTCGAGAGCCTAAGCAATCTTGGTTCACACTACATATATCAAGAAAGACCAGGTGAACATAAGATCCAACCCTAGTGTTCATTAGGGAAGGTGGAGTCCTTACCTGTGCGCACAGGTAGACTTTTTATCCCAGGCTTTAGTCTTGTGTTTAGGAGAGACTCTTTCCACCAGAAAGGAACTCTCCCACCAAAAAGAAAAGTATGCTCCTCCAAATAATGTTGTAAGAGATATACTGACACGTGTTTCAAAAAAAAAAAAAGGTTGCAAATAAGTCAGTATATTTCGCAAATGTATGTAAAGTCTTCTCCCTACAAAAAGTTCTTCAGGGCAAGTTACAAATACCCTATTTTCTTTGAACCGCAAATGTAATAAAATGGGAGTTGAGTTTTCCATCATCTTTTTAAGGGTCAATCTAAAGACACAAGCTGAAACTGGGACCAACCTGCACTTAAAAATTGGTGAAACCCTGGGCTTGAGTCTTAATGTCCATCTGGTCAGTCTTGATCCTTCACTATGCACAAGCCATAATATCTTGAGCTCTCGAGTACGGCAAAAACCTCCTGGGTCCTGGAAATCGTACTTAAGGTTTAAATATCAAGAGTCCAGGTTAGTTGAGAGATGGTCTATGTCACATGAGACTTAAAGTACTGGTAATCTTCTTTGCAATTGGTTTTCACAATATCCAACAAATAAACACACCTATGTCACCTCAGAAGAAAATCTTCAGCTTAAGATCATTTTTAAATACAATACAAAAATGTTTTGCTAGGGACTAGCAAAAGATAGGCATGGGGGTATGATTGCACAGCAAAAATACACCAACAATTGTAACATCTTGTGCTATTTCCTAGCATTGTTATTGCATATTAGGTAGCCATAGTGCATTTGTAAAAATAAACGCATACATGCATTTAATTGAGAGGGGAGGAAAGTGAATAATTGGCCTTGCAATTAACGTCTTCATCAAGGGTTGCATCGTAAATTCACCATCTTCAATTTTTTATTTGGCCTTGACATTCTTCTTCTCCGCGCAGCTCGGGGCATGGCTTGCTCTTCGCGCCATTCTCTACCACAGCTTGCTCTGCCAGCCGCATGGTCGGTCATGTGCAGCCCAGGGCATGGCTGTGCATGCTTCTCCCTCCTTTAAAAAGGCCCAGCCACCTTCTTTTCAGGGAGCCTGGTCCAACATACAGATAGCATCTCCTTCCTCCAGGCCATCTCCTCCCCTCTCCCCTCCATACGCAGCCCCTCTTCCTACTGAAGAGACACGATGCGGGCAGGAGCAGCTCACAGTGGTCGACAACCACCACTGTGAGTCCCACCACCGCCCAGCTTATCAAAGAGCTGGTGGGCGTGGTGGTTCACTTCGCTGTTTAACCCACTCAAAGCTCTTCCGCGATTGCCACAGACTCGAGCTTCGAAGCTCAAGCACAGCAGCAGCACGGCACCGGCATCTCCTTCCGCATGCGCAAGCCCCTGTGCGAACGCCAGCAACCGGCGCAGCTCCTTCCGCGCGCACAGGCCCGCTCCACAGTGCCCGCGCACGCAGAACCGGCCGCAGCCGGTCGTCCTAGCCGAGTGCGCACTGTAGCTACTGTTCACGCTAGAGAGCACGACACTATAGCTGCAATGCAGTGACCGGAAAGTTTCTCACTTATCCGGTCATCGCGCGCTCTCTCTCCGCGCCGCAACCGCCTCCAGCCCGCGCCCACGTCAGTGCCAGTGCCTACTCTAGAGCCTGTGCTCCCGTTTGCACCCACCCGCTCCCGCATCTGCATCTTCGCCCGCGTCACTCCAACCCGCAGCGCGCTGCGCTACACTCTCCCCTCACGCCTGCAGACTCTAGCACGCGTGCGCATCTTTGCGCGCCTGCGCTTGTGCGTGCCTGCGCCTGCGCGTGGGCCATCAGACGATGGGCATAGCCTCCAGACGGCTTAAACGCCCGCACCCTCTTCCTCCAGCAGACGCTCTCTCTCTCTCTCTCTCTCTCTCTCACAGACACACACCTCACTCACACACACACACCACACTTGTACAACTCACGTGTACACACACTCACTCACTTGTACACGACTATATACTTATATATATATATTTATATACGTATATATATATATACATATATCTATACATATATTATTACTTATACAACTAAGTATAAGTATATATACATATATATATATATATATACATATATATACACATATATTTATACATATATATATACATACAAATATACATACATATATACAGATATATCTATAGATATAAATACACATATATATATATATATATCTACATATATCTATATACATAGATACATATAAATATACATCTATGTACATATATTACTATATATATATATCTATAACTATATAGTTATATATACATACCTATACATCTAATTATAAATATATATATATATATACATACATCTATCTATATATATATTTACATATCTATATATATACATATATATATATAACTACATATACACCTATATAATTATAACCCTATCTATATATACATATAAATATATACTTACTTTCATATCACCTACCACACGTTATATCGCGGGAATTCTGCACCCGTTGCTGATATTCCCTGATACCCGTGTACAGAAAGTGTCTTCGCACACACCTTCCACCCATCCATCCTACACTCCACGCGGCACTTTGTCCTGTTGGTTGCGTCTTCCTAGATGACGATCAACTCAACACCGTGCTACACGCCATTTCCACCTCCACCCCCACCCCTATATATATATAATATATATATCTACATATATATATACTATATTTATCTTATTTCTATTTCTCTTTCCTATTATTAAAAAGATAAAAAAATATATAAAAGAGAAAAGATAATCCTTGACTTGTAGGTACTCGGTCTTGCAAATAGCAAGACCAGTTTTGGAACCCTAATTTGGCTCAAAGCCAAGAACCTGATTTTGAGGGTGTACCTCAAGGACAAAAATTATCCGAAAAAAATCTTAAGTAGAAAAAACAGCAAAAACATAATAAACGAATGGAAGAGATTCATTGTAGGAAAGGCGTAGAAACTTGTTCACCTTTAATCCCGCTTCCCTAAGTTCGACCCTGGGCCTAAAAGTGACCAAGATAAATCAAGTAGGCCAGGTTGAGAATTTTGTAAAAAGATGGTTAGACTTGATTTAGGTTAACCATTATACTCATTTCAACTATTAAATCACCATATTAACACAACCTATCCGGGTCTACACCACCCGTTAAGAACCAATTTAGGGTGATTTGGGTGCTCTGACCTAAATTTCATCCTCAACCTTAGGACGGGTCAGGTGAAGTTGGTTCACTTTGTGAATCAATCAACCACAAATTAGGTCACAATTTGAAATAACTTCTAAATCAATTGAAATTCAAGGCACAGGCTAAATTGGTAGACCTAGGTCTCAATTTGCACATTCCAGTCTACTTGGAATCACGGTGACAAGGAAGGTCAGGTGGGGGAAACCCTATAACCCGTGGGGACACTCTACGATGTAGGGGTTTTCCTGGGACTCTCCCTTCCTGGTTTCCCAAGTATTTCTTGGGTATGTGGATTTTTGATCAAGAGGTCCATTTGCCTCAAACAGCCTTAGTCATCCAAAATTTTTGGGTGCCTTGATTGGGTCCAATACACATTCAGTCCCTCATCTATTTTTTAGTGCACATACACAGGAAGAGGTCCCTAGGTCTGACCTAGAGGCCACCATTAGAGTTGATCTTGTGGGTGAAATCTAATATGATCTAATCAAATCAATATGGCCCTAAATTTGATTCTTCATCTTGATCCACCACCTAATTTCCAGATGCGACCTTACAACATAGGAAAGATGTTCACCAAACCTGAATCTCGTAAGAGCATAAAAGATAAAATGATCAAGGCTGCTCTTAGAAATAGTGAAGAATTTGACAGAACCTTAGATCCCTTTAGCAGAATTCAGGTTAGAGAAACAAAAATGACAAACCCCATTTCAGAACACATCCAAATGATTGCAACACAACTAGCATGTGGTTCGATCCTAGAGACCCTCTTACAAACATTTGATGCATTGAAGAGATTGCATTACACGGAGAGTTTACAATATGTGTCAAATTTGAAACTTTGGGAAAGGTACCAAGATGACTTTGGACGATGTCTCGATCTTAAGTCAGGTTCATAAGATGATTGTCGCAAATTCTCCGATGCTTTTGAATTATACTTTGATTTAGGAGAATCCTTATTTTTATATGATTATGAGCCAATTTATGACCTCAGTATCCAAGATCCATTCTCTGATTTTGATTCTGAGGCCAATAACTGGAATCTCGAAGTAGCCCTACCTCCTACTCTCTAACCAGAGCCATTCAGAAATCAATCTCAACCTTGACCCACCACCAGAATCAATTTCTATTCTAACTCACCTTTCGCTAATCCGATTGCACATGATTCACCACCACAATTTGATAGGGAATGGGATACCAATTAGACCGACAGTCATCTTTTGGCACCCTCTAATCCCATAAGTAGTGTTCCTACATTCTTCACAGCTCCATTATCTTTTGAGGACCCCTACTATAATCTGGCAGAGCCGATACAGCCAAACCCTCGATTCTCATTTCCACACCTATTTGAGCCACAAAGCATCTAGTGGGTTCCACACCAATTGATTCACATTCCTCAACCCACCAGACTAATTGGGTTTGACCTACATCACCAGCCAATTAATCTGAACAAGCACTTGGTTGGACCAACCAAGCTAATCACCAAGGTGCTTGTCCTACAAAATTCTTCCAATCTAACCACCCCTTCTCCTTAACCACCTTCTACTCGGTTGAAGGCATTGAATTTAGTGCTTAACGAGAGGCAACCCCTCATTCCAAAAACTCGAGACCCTTATGGTTCATCTTTAAGCTCCATTTCTATTACACTTTAGGGTTCAAACTTTAGAATTGCCGACATCACCTTTGATAATTGTATCAGAGCTTGAAATCGTTCTCAATAATCCCCAACCCGTTCACCCACCTAGTTTATAATGAAGACATTGCAAAACTTAGCCATGGGGGGGTATTAAAGTACAAAATAAATGGGAAATTCAATTCTTTGAGGGGTTCTCACAATATATATATATATATGATAGAGAAAGGGGAGGAAAATTTTGCAAGCTAAATGAAAAATCCTTTTTGAGGAGGAAAGAAGAGGAAATACAAAGAAAGAAAAGGAGCAAAATCAGAAAAAATTAATAGTCCTAGCAATTGATTATGGACCTACTTAAGTTCTAAACCAAATCAAAACAAGGATTAAGTCCTGAAACTCTAGAGACAAGGAGCTAAGTAAAGAGTACTGACATTAGGCCTCTTGGGCCAGTTCTAGGGCTTAAATACTCTCATATTTGTTAAGAACTTGAATATTCCTCGACGGGTTGAGGAAGTTGTGAGGCTGATGTAATAAGTCTAAAGCTTAGGGATTATTTGGCCTCGTTGCCTGCCCTTTGGTTTGCGAGACTTGCTAACCTAAGCACCCAAAAATCACACACCAATCTGGTTCAGTGCGTTTAATGAATAATAATGCCAAAATTGTTCTATTCTAAGAATGTTTTCCCGAAGATTGACTTAGGAGCGGCTCAAAGACACAAGTTGATTAGATGAGTTCCCAACGTGGAGAGGCAAAATGAAAAATACCCCCCTCAAAGATGCATTATAACATATGGTCTCCTCGGTGCTTGTCTCCTAGGATATCCACATATCCTACAGGGGGCACGTAAGCACCTTGTGCAGGTTCAGATGCCATGAGCGAGGTTATCCCAAAATGTCAATTGTCAAGGCCTAAATTTAGCTTTAGAATGCCATGGGCGGCATTATCATGAGTGTCAAAAACTAAGAGTTCAAGGGGTTGCCTTGGGCGGTGGTATCCTAAAGCATCGAATGCCAAGGACCCTTCAAGGATTGATGGTGGGGACAAGGAATCCGATACAGACCGTGTTTTGGGCCAATCCGATGTTGGATTTAGGGGAATGTAAAGAAAAAAAAGAGAAAAGCCTCAAAATAAACATCCATCTCTATCTCTCTTATCAAAAATGCACTAGCAAACTAAACCTAGACTTACTACTGACACTCATAGGTGCTTGATGGTAAAACCATTATGATCCATAACTAGATTTAATTATTAAGAATCAAGTGATAAATGCTCCTACATAATCGCTTGAAGACCGTAATTCCATGCAAATCCATTTTGAGAAGAAAACACTAAAATATGGTTAATTCTATAGTTTTAACATCATATCATGAATGCAGAGTAACCATGGGGTTTTTCAAGGGTTAATTGAAGGTCTAATGAGCATTAAAGTCCAATTAGTGGGTTTACATAGATAGAAATAGGGTTTCACGCATTTCGAGAATCAAATTAGAATATAAGACCCTAATTTCAGACCCACATGAATTGAAGAGGTTCTGATATATATAAAATTCATTTAAACCTCTTAAAATTCATAGAAAAATATGCTAAGAGGTTTGGTTCCCTTGGTTAGACCATCTAAACCCATTTTAACCTTGAATAGAGTCGTAGAAGAGATTTTGCCCTAATTTGGGTCTCCATGCAAATTTTCCACTCAAACATGGTCAAAACTCAAATCCGACTTTACCATTAGATTCCTTGCATCCAAATTAAGTTATTACAAAAATTTGAGATCAATCAAAGTCCATCTTGACCTAGTTTGCATTTCAGTCCATTAAGTCTCTATTTCTTTCAGACATGCCCTAAACTTTCGAAATCTTTGCAGAAAAGCAGCTAACATCCTTGTATTCTTCACAGAACGGTCCCTACCGCCATTGGAGGTCAAACCGACCTTCAACCAACCTTTGACCACATCAAAAAGGTGTCAGATCATCACCAATTCCTACCAAATTTGGTGGGATTGGTGTTTAGATAACGAGGATCAATTTTATCAAGATCATGGGCTCTGATTCACTGTAGAGAGACCGTACAAACCCCACAAAATTTATGGGTCCCTTGTGATCTAATCACCAAGAATTCAAAGCTCTTTCCTTATCTAGAGCTCGACTAGGAGCTCTATAAAAGATCCTGAGCATTTGGTTGTCATCTTTAGCTTGTTTGGCCTTGACTTCTTCAAATTCTTCCTTCGGCTGCCTCCGACCACAGCTCCAACGAGCTTCTCCAACCTCCTTCACCCTCTGTCACATACCATAGGTAGAGGGATGACAAACGCTAGTTTATCATCATTCTTATGCATTAAAACAAACCTAGCTCTTAGGATTTTACTCCGCAAACGGGTTTTTAGGCTGCATTTAGGCATTAACTAGGTTAGGGATGCATTGCATTTTCTTTTGTTATTTTAATGTGTTTTTGTGAATGTTAGGGATGAACAGATATACATATCCCTAAAACCCTAGCACTCAAGAAGGTAATGTTGGTGCTAGAGCACCAAGATCATTTGTTTCGATGATAACAAAACACGTGTTATTTAACATTTGCACTTGGAGTCTTAGATTTCAGGTCAATTGCAAATGTAGACATGTTTAGACGGAATTCGAGCTCGCATCCAGGACAGATTGGAGGAGCTTGATGGAGAACAGAAGAGATTCGCGAGGAGCGATATATTGAAGAAGGAAGGAGATGAAGAATAGGATAGATTTCCTTCTCTTGTACTCATTGTATTTTTCGTTTCTTTTGTTGCTCTTTATTTTTGTTACTTAGATTCATGTTAAAGAGCCTCAAAGTACCCTAACAGTAGTCCTAAGAACACCGACACAACCCTAGGATACTTAGGTTTTCTGTAGAGAACTTAGAAAACCAATATAGGGTTTAAACAGCATTTCCAGACGTCTAATTCCCAAATCAGACGTCAGATAAAGTGTTTTAAGACGTCTGACTGTTGATTCAGACGTCTGATAACATTTAGGCCGGACAAGTTAGTTCTGTCTGATGAAATCAAATGTCCAGACCTTAGACCAGACGTCTTAGGAGATGTCTGATGACTTTGCCAGACGTCAAATTAGTGGACCGTTAGCTGGCTTAACAAACACTCAAGGATATGACCGTTAGAGCCTTATCAGACGTCCTTAGACCTTTCCAGATGTCTGATAATTGATCGTTTTTCCTCGACTGACCCGAAAATCTCTTCTCAGAGATTCTCTAGCCATTGCAAATCCATTCCCACGTAAAAGTAGGTTTCCAGACGTCCAGACATAATGGCAGACGTCCTGTATGTCATTTGATGGACTTGCGCTAGAATCCTATTTAGATCTAATTCAAGTCAGGAAGAGACTCGCCCAAAATCAGACGTCTTAAAGCGATCTTCCAGACGTCTGATGGTAGAATTAGACGTCTGATAAGCCTGTCAAAACAATGATTGTTCCTGATTTCGGGCTGATTCACTTGGGCTTTGCACCCAACAGCTATGGAAGCTTTTCTAAGCCTTCCAAAGCCTTCCTAAGGCCTCTATAAATAGAGGGGAGCCTTTGACACACATATAGACACCAAAGAAACACAAGACACACCTTGCAATACACTTCCAAACCATTCTGTGTCTCTCTTGCTCTCCACGCTCTAATTCTTCATCTTGAGAGCATCAAGCTGTTGCGCACCCGCTCTCCCGTCGTTGCATCCGTGTCGTCGACGCACTCCTTTCAAAGGGAAGCATCCTAATTCTTATAGAAGCTTAGGTTAAAAATTACTTTGTTGGCTCTATAGGATTACTTGTTTATTTTATCTTTGTTATTTGGTTGGGTATTCGCTTTGCGAATTCCCGTCTCCTTCGCGAGACAAAATCCTTCTCGTGGAGAGAAGGGGTTGAGGTACGCTACCCTCGTCTAAGTAGCGTGGTTGTAATTGAGGTTGAATCACCCTCGGTTTACAGTGATTCGTTTAGTGGATTTTGATCAACTTGGTTGATCGGAAAATCCTAACTCGAGAGGGTTAGGTGGTGGTTTTCACCCGGTTTGGGTTTCCACCTAAAAATACTTGTGTACTTGTGTGATTGCTTATTTGTGAGATTATTTATATTTCAATTCTGCATTTTTTGTCGTCACACTGATTTCACCCCCTCCAAGTAGGGAATCTACATTTGGTATCAGAGCAGGTTCTTGCGAGATCGGAGTAACACCCGGCAAGAGATCAAATGGAGGGAAGCACATCAGCGATCAAAATATCCAAGGGGCAGTCCACCGTCCGACCACCCTACTTCGACGGGAACAACTACAGCTACTGGAAGCTAAGGATGAGGATGTGGCTTCAAGCCACGGACTTCGCTCTATGGGGACATTGCGAAGCCCCATACGAGATCCCGGAGCGACCCGACGCCGGATACTCACAGCAGCAGATTCAGGAACTCTCGCTCAACGCGAAAACAATGAACGCGTTGTATTGCGTGCTCAGCTCGGAGGAGTTCAATAGAATCTCACAATGCGCCACCGCATACGAGATTTGGCACACACTTGAGGTAACTCACGAAGGTACCTCTAAGGTAAAAACCTCTAAAATTAATTTACTTTCTCAAGAATTTGAATCTTTTTCTATGAAGCCTAACGAATCTTTGAGTGAGATGAACACTAGGTTCACTCTCATCGTAAATAATTTGAAAGCATTAGGGAAGACTTTCATCAAGGGGGAGCTTCAAGGGAAGCTTGTTCGTTCTCTCAGACCGGAGTGGGAACAGAAAGTCACCGCCATCGAGGAGGCGAACGAAGTAAAGGAGCTCAACATGGAAGATCTCCTAGGCAATCTAATGGCCTACGAGACAAAGTTGAAGCAGAAGAAGAAGGATACACCGGAGCCTAAACCGAAGAAGACTCTCGCCTTCAGAGCCGCGTCGGATAGCGAGGTAAGTTCCGACGACGAAGACTTTAGAATTTTACTTAAAAAATTTTCCAAGTTTTGTAGGGAATTAAAGAAAGAGAAGGAGAGCCCAAGACGTTGCTACCACTGCAACGAGAAAGGGCACCTATGACCAGAGTGCCCTCTTCTCAAAAAGGAGAAGAAGAAGGAAAAGGAGAAGAAATCTAAGAAGAAGGCGTTCCAAGCCACTTGGGACGATTCAAGCTCGGAGGAAGAAGAAGAAAAAGAAGAAACTGCTTGCTTTGGTTTCATGGCTAGAGGAAGCGACAACGAAAACAAAAGCGACTTAGACAACGAGGTAAGTTACGACTTACAAGAAGCTTTTAATGAACTTTTTGAAGTTAGTAAAGCACTTAAGATAGAAAATAAAAGCATTAAAAGGAATCTTAGTTTTCTTAGAAGTGAAAATGAAAGATTAGAAAATAAACTTAAGGATCTAGAAGCTAGTCCTAAAAATGATAGCCTATTATTAGAAAATCAAAACCTCATCAATGAAAATAATAAATTGATTGAGGAAAATGTTAGTCTAAAAATAGAAATTTCTGATTTAAAGGCTAAGATACATATTATAGAAAAAGAAATCGCATGTCTTAGGGAAAATTCTAACAAATTAATCAACAAAGTAGATAATTTTTATAGCCCTAAGGTTGAGAAAGGATCTCCGTCAAGGAGACCCGCTAATCGATCCGGATCCAAGCTCACTTGGATACCGAAGAAAAATTTGGAATCTTGTTTTGTAGGGTTCAGGGATAACTACAACACAAAGGACTAGACCTACAAGCTCAAAGCTGGTCAACTCAAGTTGGGAGAACCAAGGAGTAGACCAAGGAGGAGAACAAGAAGACCGACGAGACGGCGAACAAACGATGGACCCGCCGCACGTCGACCGCTAGACTGGAGACCGGCGCCAATGCTCGGGCCTCCAAGCTACGGATGGGAGCCCCATCCGATGTGGCATCCACCACCATTTGGGCCATTTTATTGGCCATGGTAGGTGAGGTAAAAATTCTTCACCCTATCTTTTTATCATTAGCATTTAGATAGGGGGAGTTAAAAATATTTTATGAGCTATTTGTCAATTTTTAAGGGGGAGATATAAGGTAGCTAAATTTCCTTTAGAAAGGGGGAGAAAAATAATAGCTATCTTGGTGTTATAAAAAAGGGGGGAAGACATCACCTTTGTTAAAAGAAATTTATAGAAGAGCATGTTTTAAGGGGGAGTTATAGGAAATCAATTAAATCTTTTTGATAATGTCAAAAAGGGGGAGGATTTTTTTTGCATTATTATTTAAGGTTTTGTCATCATCAAAAAGGGGGAGATTGTTGGTGCTAGAGCACCACGATCATTTATTTTGATGATAACAAAACACGTGTTATTTAACATTTTCACTTGGAGTCTTAGATTTCAGGTCAATTGCAAATGTAGACATGTTTAGACGGAATTCGAGCTCGCATCCAGGATGGATTGGAGGAGCTTGATGGAGAACATAAGAGATTCGCGAGGAGCGATATATTGAAGAAGGAAGGAGATGAAGAATAGGATAGATTTCCTTCTCTTGTACTCATTGTATTTTTCATTTCTTTTGTTGCTCTTTATTTTTGTTACTTAGATTCATGTTAAAGAGCCTCAAAGTACCCTAACAGTAGTCCTAGGAACACCGGCACAACCCTAGGATACTTAGGTTTTCTGTAGAGAACTTAGAAAATCAATATAGGGTTTAAACAACATTTCCAGACGTCTAATTCCCAAATCAGACGTCAGATAAAGTGTTTTAAGACGTCTGACTGTTGATTCAGACGTCTGATAACATTTAGGCTGGACAAGTTAGTTCTGTCTGATGAAATCAGACGTCCAGACCTTAGACCAGACGTCTTAGGAGACGTCTGATGACTTTGCCAGACGTCTAATTAGTGGACCATTAGCTAGCTTAACAAACACTCAAGGATATGACCGTTAGAGCCTTATCAGACGTCCTTAGGCCTTTCCAGACGTCTGATAATTGACCATTTTGCCTCGACTGGCCCGAAAATCTCTTCTCAGAGATTCTCTAGCCGTTGCAAATCCATTCCCACGTAAAAGTAGGTTTCCAGACGTCCAGACATAATGCCAGACGTCCTGTATGTCGTTTGATGGACTTGCGCTAGAATCCTATTTAGATCTAATTCAAGTCAGGAAGAGACTCGCCCAAAATCAGACGTCTTAAAGTGATCTTCCAGACGTCTGATGCTAGAATTAGATGTCTGATAAGCCTATCAGAACAATGATTGTTCCTGATTTCGGGCTGATTCACTTGGGCTTTGCACCCAACGGCTATGGAAGCTTTTCTAAGCCTTCCAAAGCCTTCCTAAGGCCTCTATAAATAGAGGGGAGCCTTTGACACACATATAGACACCAAAGAAACACAAGACACACCTTGCAATACACTCCCAAACCATTTTGTGTCTCTCTTGCTCTCCGCGCTCTAATTCTTCATCTTGAGAGCATCAAGCTGTTGCGCACTCGCTCTCCCGTCGTTGCATCCACGTCGTCGACGCACTCCTTTCAAAGGGAAGCATCTTAATTCCTATAGAAGCTTAGGTTAAAAATTACTTTGTTGGCTCTATAGGATTACTTGTTTATTTTATCTTTGTTATTTGGTTGGGTATTCACTTTGCGAATTCCTGTCTCCTTCGCGAGACAAAATCCTTCTCATGGAGAGAAGGGGTTGAGGTACGTTACCCTCGTCTAAGTAGCGTGGTTGTAATTGAGGTTGAATCACCCTCGGTTTACAGTGATTCGTTTAGTGGATTTTGATCAACTTGGTTGATTGGAAAATCCTAACTCGAGAGGGTTAGGTGGTGGTTTTCACCTGGTTTGGGTTTCCACCTAAAAATACTTGTGTATTTGTGTGATTGCTTATTTGTGAGATTATTTATATTTCAATTCCTCATTTTTTGTCATCACACTGATCTCACCCCCTCCAAGTAGGGAATCTATAGGTAAATGGTGAAGGAGGAGCTCAGATTAGCTGGAACTCAGCTTGATCCAGGTCACCACAGCTAGAACCTAGCTCACTTGAACTAGGGTTAGCTCATCCCAGCTCCGTTCAGCTAATCTCAGCTGAATGGCAGCTCAAGAGAGTTCATCTTAGCTGACCCTGGCTCAAGTTAGCTCAGATCCAACTCAACCTAGTTGAGTCTAGCTCATTTTAGCTCCCACTAGTCCACAGGGAGCTCTAGCTAGCTCAGCTAAGTTGACTGGAGTTCACCCCAGCTCAGATCCAGCTACATTCAGCTCCACTCAACTCCAACCAGCTGAAGAAGAACTCATCCCAACTCAGGAAGCTCAAGTCTAGCTCCCGGGGACCTAGCTTAGCTCAAGCTAATTGAGCTAAGCTACCTTAGCTGTCTCAACCAACTCAATCCTCCCCGGGAGCACCAGACCCAGCTCATCTCAGCTCCATTCAATAGAAGCTAGCTCACTTTAGCTTGGCTTAGTAGCTAGCAAAGAACTAGCAAGCTAAGCCAGCTAGAGTAGCCCCATGTTGACCTCTTTAGCAGTTGCCAGCTCCACTTCAGCTCTGGACTCTTTAGAACCAGCTCCTCCCTCCAAACCCTAGCTTGAACACCTCCTCCTCTACTCCACCATTAGCTAAGCTAGCTTATCTTAGCTTAGCTTAGCTATGCTCCAGCTTCCTTGGCTTGTACCACCCAAAAACCCTACCTAACAACTCCACCAACTAGCTCCACCTAAGCTCCACATAAGCTAACCCTACTTGGCACCAACAAAGCCTACCCACCACCTCCAAAAGACACCTAAAAGTGGCACCAAAACCACCCTAACTACCCCCTTGTTGGCACCACTTTTCCCTCCAAAAATCCCCTTCATCTCCACCACACATCTCCCCTTAAACCCATCTCCACCCTCCACATAATCCCACCTTCTAGAAGCCTCAAAATTGGCGCCAACCCATGGCACCTCTCCATGGTTGGTGCCACTTTTAGGTGCCTCTTGACCAACCCTAACTACCCCCCTTACACCCCTTAGGTGGTGCTAACCATCCTTAACCCTAGTATCATCTAGCCACCTCCATCCTCCCATCTTAGCCCTTCATTTCAAGAGGCACCTTAATCCCTCATCCTACCCTATAAAAAGACCACTACCGACCACCATTCAAACCATCCTTGGCTAGCAAATTCACTCTCATATTCTACCTAGAGCCCACGCCCAAGAGAGAAGAAGAAGAAGAAGAAGAAGAAGAAGATTAAGGGGATATTATGTCCCTTTGGTTCCTTCCCCTCTTCCTTTCTCTCTTGAGCCACGCCAGCCAAAGGAGAAGCCAGGCAAGGAAGATCTTTGGAGGAGATCTTGAAGGTGGTCCATGCCACCGTGGAGGAGCTTTTGAGGGTGGTGCATGCCCACCCCTTGGAGGAGAGCATTGAAGGCGGTAGCATCCACCTTGGAGGAGCTCTCAAGGAAGGAGAAGAAGGAGGCCCTCTTTTCAAGCCAAGGAGCAGCTAGGCTTGGAGCAAGAAGACTCCCTTCTTCACCAAATTTTGCAAGAGGATTTGTGTTTCTTTTATTGCTTTTAGATTTTTTTCATTTCTAGTAGAAGCATTCCTTTACTTGTCTTGGAAAACAACATAAATTCTAGTTAATCAAATTGCCTTCTTTTTACTTTCTATTGCAATTGTTGTTTTTGTTCTAGCACTTGTTTCACCTCTTCTTCCTAATTACTCTAGGTCTCCACTTGCCTAGAGTGAGCTTAGGAAGAGGATATATCTATCTCTTAAGTTTTAGTTAAGTAATTACAGGTGTTAGTACTTTCCGCCACAATTCGCATTTTTCCCTCGTCTTTTCAAAATAAAAAAAAACATATTTAAAATACCAAAAAGAAAGTTGAGATCTATTTTGTAAGAAAGAGAATTAATTTTACAAACATTTGGCCTCCTTGGATGACCCTAGATACTCCCCTATCTAGGATACAAATTTAAAAGCGTATGCGAATTCGCACGTTACGACATTAAAAACCCGCTTTTACAAATCACGTGACTTTTCGCATCAAGGGACTCTTCTCTTCTCCTTCATCCGCTCTTCGCAATACCAGTAGGAGCTCCCCAAACTCCTTCCCCTCCGTCTCCCTTACCGGAGGAATTCACCTTCTCTGTGACCAGCCAATCAAAACCGGCACAATTCCTTCCTCATTCATCCCTAACTTAGGTTCCTTACCTTCCTCTCCCTCTCCTAAATCTTTCTAACACAGTATCTCCCCAATTCAGCCGCTCAATCACTCTCTCCCATACCGTCTTCCCCAACTCCGGCGACACCTCTGGTGAAGCCATTATGCCAACTCTGACCACCAATCAACATGCCATTGCCACCACAACCTTCCTTACATTGCATAGAATAAAAGCCCCAAGAAAATTGGGGGTTTTGATCTCTATAAACCCTCATCGAACACCACACCTTCCGCTCGCGTTCTTCGACGTCGTTAGGCCACCACACACCTCAAACCTCACAAACACCACCATCACCTTTGACACCATTTGGAGAAGCTCAAGAGCATTTTAACTAGGGCTTTTGAGCCCATATTCATCGTTTCAAGTTTTGACATACGTTCGCCGCCGCCTTCATCTTCCTCGACGTCGACTGCCCTTTTTCGGCCACCAACTGACCTGCTACCACGACTTGGAGATATGGATGCATACGACGTAGTCACCTACAGTAGCAATTGAGCTTACACATTCACCTCTAGCCACAATTCGAAGCAACAGTAGCTACTAGCATATGTGAAGAAAAGGCACTGCTTTTAGCACCACATCGTATATGGGCAAAGGTCGGAGCACGTATAAGTTGATTTCGTGACATAGCCTCTTTGCCCAAGTAACATGGGGGTTGGGTCCCCTCTCACACATATGCACTCACTCACCTCTCACACCTGGTGATCTTGGACCCGATACTATTCATGACCCAATTACCCGACTAATGCTCTGATTCCCGATTACGAGAGAAGAGGGGAATTTGTGAGGAGGAAGGGGGAGGGTTTTGCTGTAGCTTTCATGACCTCGAGGTGCATGCTAAAGGCTAATACTTAGCCTCAGAGGGTGGAAGGTTTGGCCTTGTGCTATGCTTGAAAAGGCCTTGATAGCCTTGGCGCCTTTGTGCGCTTTACTGTGGTGTTATGCTCTAATAGTTAAGGCATCTGAAGCCTTACACCGACGTCTGAGGTGGTACTGTGGCATTATTCATTTGATACTATGAACTTAGCTGACATGGATTAATGGTTGAAACTACTGTTGGGTTATTTGAATGATTTGATACTTGGGATACATGCTTAATTAAGAGAATAATTGGTGATTTAAATCACCATTGTTTTGCTTCTCTCTTTCTTCTTATCTCATGCATCCTTGAGATACATTGATTTATATTTGAATATTATTTATGAGCAGATTATTCATTGAATATCTTTTATCTGGTGTTTGATTAATTGTACTCATTAATTCTGAATTGAGATTAGTGCATAAATTCCATCTTTGCTCCCTGCAAACAACCTCAGACTCCAAATTGATTTCAAGTTTATAAATTTAAGTGTTTTGTGCGATTTGTCGACTATACTACGACGCATATATCTCTAAACACTCGACAAAAGCACATAAACATTTTGGCACCGTTGTCGGGGAGCAACGCGCAATTCACCACTAGTCTTATCTTTCTTGGTTGATTTGAGCACCAACTTGTGTTAGGTGCTTTGCTTGTGATTTTATGAGGTACATCACGAAGAGATCTACCGCACAATCAGTCACTCCAGGGGCTGGTAAAATCTCTCTTCTTCCCTAATCAACCTCCTAATCTGGTAAAGAGAAAAAGGAAACAAACAATTAGGATCCACTTGCCTTACTTTTCTAGTGATTATCATTTAAAGGCAAAATTTCCTGATTTGAAAATTTGATTTGATATTTGATTGAAGTTGAGATGATTTTGATTAGAGATTCCCTATCCTGATTTCCTGTACCTACTAGGGATTTAGGCTTAAATTCTCAACAACTTGGACTACTCACATTCTTGTTTGAGTCTAAGGTGCCATATTTGAGATTTAATTGGACTTGGAAGTAGAGCCAATTAGGGTTTCCACTTTAGGGTTGAGAAGTGTTAGTACACACTTGCATGCATTCAAGGAAACTAATCTTCCCACATTTGTGTGCTACCCAAGCCCTTGTTTGAAAGATCTATTCAAGAAAATCATAAAAATCAGGCTCTAAATTCACTTGAACACTAAAATTTTTAACCTAATAGCCTGAGAGTCAATTCAAGGTGAATTTTTGGGACTTGATGCCAATTTCATCCACCATCTTTAGGGTAGGTCAAGTGAAGTTGGTCTATTTTGTGGACCAACCAACCTCCAAATTTGGTCACAAATTGAATCAACTTCTAGATCAAGTGAAATTCAAGGCACAAATTAGGACTAAAATTGGTAGGCTTAAGGTCTCAATCAGCACATTCTAGTCTACTTGGAACCGCAGTGACAAGGAAGGTCGGGTGGGGGAAACCCTGTAACCCATGGGGATTCTCTACCATGTAGGGATCTTTGCAGGGCTCTCCCTTCCTGGATGCCTAAGTAATTCTCAGGTGTGTAGATTTTCGATTCAGAGGTGTCATCTATCTCGAAATAGCCTTAGTCATCCAAAAATCTTTGGGTGCCTTGATTAGGTCCAATTCATATCCAATCCCTCATATATTTTTCAGAACACATACACATGAAAGGTCCCTAGGTTGTTGACCTAGAGGCCTCATTAGAGTTGATCTTCTTGGGGGTTTCTGATCTGATCCGATTTGATCGATTCAATTTGAACCTGAATTTGATTCTACATCTTGATCCACCACCTGATTTGAAAATGCAACCTGACAATTTAGGAAGAATATTCAGGAAACTTGAATCCTAAATGAGCATGAAAGAGAAGGTGATTGAGGATGCTCTTAGAAATCATGATGAGTATTACAAAACCTTTGATCCATCTAGGCACATTCAAGTTAATGTTTCAAAAACAATAACCCACATTATGAACTGTGTTGCAATGATATTGACACAAATGATACATGGTTCAACCCGGGATGATCTCTTATTAGAATATATTCAATTAAGGAAATTACATAGCAATGAATATCAACAATGTTGGTTAAATCCCCCACTTTTGAAAAAACACCAAGGCCTCATGGAGAAACATGGGAAATTGCTGAATATGATATATGAAGCCGTCAATAAAAAATACCCATACCAACACTCAAAAGTTGATGAGATATCTTGGAACAACATTGAGGATCAATATGATTTCCCAAGGCCCGGGCTAGAAAATTGAGGTTGTTGTGGACCCCCAACCCAAATGGAATTAGATTCAAACTTTGTGCAGATTGACATACTTGATCTTGATGTTGGTTGGGTGGATCCAATTGTAGGTGTTCTTGATTCTGAACCAACCTTAGAGAGTCATGAAGCTGGTGCATCATGCCTTGATTTCCTAAACACCTATGGTAAGCTAGAATCAGAACCTCTCAAGGATGTAATTCCCAAACCTTATCCTATTAAGGTAATCCTCGAGAGTGATTCTAACGTGCCAATAGAACCAAGTTCAGATTCTAGTGACCTAATTCTTGCCTTTAACCTGGAACCTAGATCTAAACCTATTTGGGATGATCAAGAGGCTCAATTTAATGAGAATTATATTTTAGATCTAGACTATAATTCTGGGCCTATATTTAATGATTACACCTCTCCAGACTCCTTAGAGATACAAATTGATTTTTCAGAAGTCACACCAATTTACAATACAGAAACAAAGGAGTTGGAAGAGTTTGGATTTGATTAGGTCTATCCTAAAAGCCAAGAACTCGAGCTGATGCCTAATAAGGATACCTCTTCGAGCTTGAAATTTAAGATTAGGTTAGATCCAAGTCAGGTTGTTGATTCTATGCATCATGATTTGTTCTGTGGTGGAAATCCCGATCTGGAATCAGGTTCAGAAACTGATTTTTGCAAATTCTCTGATGATTTCGAATCATACTCTGATTTCGAAGAACCTTTGTTTCCTGACAATTATGAGCCAATCTATGACCTCAGCTTCCATGACCCCTTCTTTGACTCTGATTCTGAGGTCCTTGATCTCGAGATCATTGATTCAAAATCATGTTCCATTGAGTTGGAATCATTCTGTTATGATCTACAAGAATTAGAAACAGTAAGTGTTGAGAGTGTCCATAATCCAGAGTTCGAATCTTTCACTAACTCAGAATTCCATGATCCTATAAACACTCTCCAAGCATTTACACTTGATTTGAATGAGCATCATGAAGACTCTCTAGATGAGCCTATCTTTGAATCATTTCTAGAAGAGCCCTCACCGCATCTAGACTTTGAAGAAGCCACATCTTCCATCATAGAGCCAGAGCCTTCCAAAATCCGATCCCAACCCCAACCTACCACCGTAATCAATTTCTACTCTGATTGACCTCTCTCTGATCCGGTTGCATATGATGCACCTCTAGTCGTGCATGTTTCATGTGTTAGAAATTGGGGTTACAAGTAACCCATCGTCGTAGTTGCAAAACACGCCGATCAGATAAAATTTATACCAAAACTCCAAAGAGGTTTACCTTACGTAAAAACCGCGCTTCGTTTCTTTTTGGTATTTTGGGGTTTTGTTATTTTTTTGTATTTTTGAAATAAAAGAAAACAAGCAAATGTATCACAAGATAGAAATGTGGAACAAATATGATATATATTACTTCCAATGTCAATTACAAGAAACTATGAAAGCATAGAAAGAGAGGGAGGTGAGAGGAAATCTCCCGAATCGGCTGTTCAGCGAGACGACGGCGCCTGGCGGAAGCTCGGACGAAGGAGGTGAGGAGTGGGACGACGGAGATGAGATGCTGGAGGACGTCAGGTTGAGGAAAGCTTCGGCATAGCTCTGGAATGGAGGTGAGAAGACGGAGTTGATCTGCTACCAGAATGGAGGTGGGAGGACAGCTCCAAGGCGACCTATGAAGGGAGATGGGAAGATGGAGGAGTATTTGGTGGGGCAGAGGTTCGCTACACTAATAGGCACCTTGGGAGCTTGAGAACAAGCTCTAATGGAGCATTAGTAGGCTTACTAGAGCTTAGGAGTAGGTGGGAGTAGAGTAGGTAGAGATGTCTTGAAAGGAAGGGGGTGTAGGTCCTTTTATAGTGGAGGAGAAGAGGCAAAAAATAGGTATAGGACCATTAGTGACATCCAGGCCGTCGCTGGAAACGTCGCTGTAGGCAGCTCATGCCCGTTGGCGCCCACAGTTGGCTTTGCTGGCATGCGATGAATTACTGATGGCTGTAAGCATCGCTATAAGTCCAACTCATGCATCGCTGTAGTCCACCTCACGCTGCACTGGTGCCGCGCTCCAGCCTTGCCGTGCGCGCGCACGCCCACGTGCTGGCGCTACACTGCGCGCATGCGCGCCTGCATACCCACGCATGCACCCATGCTACTACGCACGTGCGGCGCTGTGTGCGTGTGCTGGCGGCCTGGGCTACGCCACGTGGCACTGTCTGGGTCGTCCATCTTCTTCTTGTTGTAGGGGCTACTACAGAGGTCAGATTGAGTCGATTTTCGTGCCGTTAGGCTGAGATCGTCGACCCAAATCCATCTGCATTGTCAGATTTATCATTTGAAGCTCCGAATTATGTCTCCTAGTCCCTTGGCAGTTGATCTTCCTCGGATTGCATATGATGCTACAGGACTCCGATCGAGGCGATTTCAAAGGCGTTGGACTCCGATCGTTGTCTTGATCAGATTCGTATGATTGGATCGTCAATCCGAGGCTTCAAAATAAATATGCTTCTCGCCTAACCACAAAAAAAAGATAATTAACCTAAATTATATACAACCACTCTAAATGCAGAATGATGCATGCTATGCAATATTTATAACACAAAATGCAAATCTAAGCCGAGGAACATGCATGAATAGGAATTTTACCCTCAACAAATGTGTTTACATTATACCCCCATGCCTATCTTTTGCTAGTCCCTAGCAAAATTAAACTATATGCTTTTTATAAAAGTAAAATTAGGATTAGATCACTTAGGCCTAAGTCATTTATTAACAATAGAAAATTTCAACTAAGGTCCTAAACTATGAAAACTCAACAGTACCCGAGTGTCTTCCAGAATGCAGATCACCCAAGTTCTCACCTTATTTGAGAAGGGAAGATATATATATTTTATTTTTCTTCTTTTCTAATTTTTTTGTACTTTTGGAGTTTGAGAATTCCGGGATAACTTTTTATGGCTACCGGACCTGTCCAAGACTTGAAAAGGACTCTAAGTACTAAGCATCTTTGTGAAAAAGTGATAGACTCACAAAACGGCTGTTAAGACGGACTTCGGGTTTCTACGACCCTAGGTGACCGTGCCTAAAGGTTTATCTTTATGATCGGTAGCTTTCTCCCTACTTCTTTTATTTATGGGGTCAACACAAGGGCAAACCCAGTGTATATCTCCCCGGTTTATTCGACTTCCCCGCTTCTTCCCTAAGTGTTTTGGGAATTATTGTGCATTTTTTTTGTGAGCTGGGTTTTGGACAACCGACTGATGAGCTGTTACCACTGACAACTTACCAGCCATACTCATGCGGTGAAGTGTGGTTTTATTTATTTTTTTATTTTCTCCTATTTTTCTTTTCTTTTTAAGTGTTTTTCTCTATTTTTTTTTTTAAGTAGGTGGCTTCCCTGATCTAAGATTTACCTAAAGGCAGTCCAACAAAAATGGTCTTGTGGCTGGGCTCTAGACAACTGGCTGATGAGCTGTTACCACTGACAACTTGCTAGCCATACCACCCAAGTCGGTCCATTAGCTACCCAATTTCCGTAAAAACCATCGAAAAGTGAGTCAGTGCAAAAAGAAATATGTGCAGATGCTTAGGCTTAAAGTCCCCCCAAATCAGAGGGTGGGTTGATAAGTTGCTACTTATCATCCCAAATTATTTACCAAATTAAAATGAATTTTAATTGGCGAGGACTCGAGACTAAATCTACATTCGAGTGGACACCCAAGCTAATTAAGCTCGAAGACCTGAAGAGTCTAGGTGTTTTAGATCCTCTCATATCATTTCCTAAAGTTAATAACTTCCAAATGCCTAAGTTCTCTTAATTTCTTTTTTTATCTTTTTTCAAATTTTCATTTTTTTTAAATTTTATAAGAAACTAAAAGAAATTCTACGGAGTTAACATAATGATTTTAGGAATTGATTATCCACCCCCCCATGCCTAAATGATGTAATGTCCTCATTGTAAAAATAAAGACATGAAAAGGGTAGAGTAAACAGAACATCACCTGAGTGTCGTGAAAATCTGGTCAGCTCCGCAGAGAGAAGAGTGTATACACATGTGCTAAGTTTAATGCCTTTAGCTAGGCATAACATGCATACAAAGAAGAAATTGAGAATTCACAAGTGCGGGTCAGAATCAAAATAAAAATATTGATCCTAAAGCCTGCCAACAAAATATGTCCACAGACGAGGACTAGATTATGATGCAGACCCATGCCCCAGGGTCAAGTGGTTCTCAGATTCTAGATGAAAATCACCCAGAACTGAAGGTTGTTGTGTTTGCGAGGCTGGGCTTGTGGTTTAGTGGTGTGCAACCCAAGACCAAAGTGTCGGACAACGAGTAAAGATGGTTCAATAGGTGCGGTTGTTCACTTAACATCTAACTCAGAAAAATAATCAGTTATTTCGAGCTTGGGTTGCACGTGAAAGATATCGTAAGGGTCGTGGTAGAAAGTAGGAGGTTTTAGGTCAATAGGTACCCTTGGATCCAAAATCAAACTTCCCTCAGAATTAGCCTCCCAAATATTTGTTTCAACAATTCTATCCTCCAACATCAAGGGCTCAGGCTTCAGAACCTCTAGCATATTATTCACCCCATATGATTCTCCCAAGTCCAGAAATCGTGGCTAAATCAAGATTGACTTGGGCATAAAGATCTCAGAAGTCAGCTCTTCAGGGTGCAGATGAGGATTGGGGTCACTGATTAAATCATCAAGATTCGGATCCTCCAAGTTAACCCCAACTGAATCCAAATCTTTAATAATTGGGCTATCAACTGGTTTGTCAGATTCCTCAAGCCCATTTGTCTCACTAAAATCGTCTTCCTTAAGTTCAAGTGAGACTTCACCAAAAGATTCTTCACCCTCAGAGTCAAACAATCCATTATCCTCATTTATATATGTCTCAAAATCATATGTCATTTCATGGTCCGTGGAGACATATTTTTCCTTGCTCCCTGGCTCAATGATCTCGGGTGAATCAATCGGTTCATCGTCAAATGGTTGCTCTAGCCCATCCTGGTCATCCCTAGTCTCAGAAAATGTATCCCCCCCGATAGGCACCTGAGCGGGTTCAGACATTGGCTCTCTTGAAGGGGGTTCATCTTGAGAATCATCCCAAGATTTGACTAGTGCAACCACAAATTTCATCCTCAACCTCGACAATTTCCCAAGAAGAAACTCACACAAGTCCCTATCCCTAACACTTTGGAGCAAATCCAATAGAGAACTATTAAGTTCATCAATCATTTTGATCATAGGCTCTAGTGCTTCAGTGCATGGTGTTGGCTTAGCTTCTAAAGATTGTATAGTGTTCCTCAAATTAGCCAACACCCTATCCTGGATCTGGTTCACCTGAACCGACTGGTTCAGTTTAGGTTTGGGTGGGTTCAGGTTAAATCTAGGGGAGTCAAGATGTCGAGGTTCTCAGGTCCCTCCCTGAAAGCAGGTCGTTCTAGGTTGTTCAAAGGATGGTGGCGACCTATATTCAGTGGAATACTGGGGAGGGTAGGTGTTATAATCATGATATCCTTCCTGATTGTAAATTGGGTTGGTTTGGTCATCAAAGGATGGAGATCTATAATCATTGTAGCTCTGGGAAGGATAATAACCATAGTCTTGTTGTCCACGGTTAGGCCTTGGACACTGAGGTCCAGATTCATATCTCCAATCAAAGTCATCCCGACTAGTGGATGGATAATTACAAGTTAAGTTGGGATAGTAATCATCTTGGGGGTAAGTGGTGGTAGGAGGATAGGCTGTGAAATGTGTGTAGGATGTGGAAGGGTACATGGTGAAGTAAGGAGGGAAATTAGAAGTGAAAGGAGCCCTGCAATACAAAAATACAAGCCTGTCCTTAGGTTAGGTAGCCTAAAGGTCTACAGACTCTCAGAATCCATCCTAAGATTATAGACGATTTACTCTACTTATGTCTAGGAAATCCAACTAGTTAGAAAGAGGTACTGGGGAGAAGGTTCTTCCTTTGGCTTGCGCCTCCGATTCCTAGTGTACCCCCCAGCTGCAGTCGTTTGACGCTACTCCCCTAGCTAGACATCAGATTGACTGTTATAAGTAGGTTAATCGTGAACAATCTCAATCTGGATCCCAACGAGCGAACCGGTCCTTAGGGTCAATGTCTAATCAATTTTAGTTAGGCTTGGGACAATGATGCTTCAGGAATGTGATGGGCCATTTAGATGGGTTGTGTCCTTAATGATCAGTTAAAATGTGTGTGTGTGCACAACCAGGGTTCTCAGAAAAGGTTATTTGATAATGTGCCTTTTAGAGTTCAACCTTGTTTAGTAGCTTTTAGGGTTTAATTCTTAGGTTGGTTCAATCAAGGTTTAGTAGAACACTCCAAGTTTTGAAAGCACGGGTGATGATATGTTCCTTTCAAAATCAAAAATAATGTGGAGTGCCTGGTTCTGCCCTAAAAATCAACCCTAAGTGGCAAGCTACTTGATGGGTTGGTTTTAGATTGAGTGGTGCGGCCCAAACAACTCGATCAATTGGCCATTGCACCACTTAGTTAAGGAAAACAAGAATGCTTAACCTATTCAGATTTCTACTCACTTATGTGTATTTAGTTGAAGTGTACCGGGTCCACAGGTCAAATCCCGGTTAAGTGGTAGAATCAAAGTGATTGTGCACCTTAGGATAAGAAGTTGTGGGTGTTAAGTGTGTAGCTTTCAGAAAATATCACAATTAGATAACACTTTTTCTATTTTTTATTTTTATTTATGTGGATGGCGAGGTGAGTGGAGGTGGCAAACAAACAACCAAATCTATCCTAGGGTTCATAAAAAGCACCTAAGTTGATTTGGGTTTGAGTTATTCGGTTATGGAATGAAAACTAAGGTAGGGGTGGTGTGGGGGCACTTACAAAACACTCTACCCGCACTTTACTCCGGTCTACCGCACTTGGATCTCCATGCTAGGGTACTTGCAAGACAGTAGATCAAAGACAAGTAGGGTTAATGCTATGTAAATGCAAAGAAACACAATAAAAAATAAAGTAAATTCTGTTGCCTCCTCGACAACGATGCCAAAATGGTCGTGTGTGTTTTGCATGTTAGAAATTGGGGTTACAAGTAACCCATCATCATAGTTGCAAAACACGTCGATCAGATAAAATTTATACTGAAACTCCAAGGCAGTCCCGGGTCTAACACAGGGAGGCGATGTTTACTTTACATGAAAATCGTGCTTCGATTCGTTTCTTTTTGGTATTTTGGGGTTTTCTTATTTTTTTGTATTTTTGAAATAAAAGAAAACAAGCAAATGTATCACAAGATAGAAATGTGGAACAAATATGGTATATATTACTTCCAATGTCAATTACAAGAAACTATGAAAGCATAAAAAGAGAGGGAGGTGAGAGGAAATCTCCCGAATTGGCTGTTCAACGAGACGACGGCGCCTGGTGGAAGCTCTGACGAAGGTGAGGAGTGGGACGATGAAGGTAAGATGCTGGAGGACGTCAGGTTGAGGAAAGCTTAGACGTAGCTATGGAATGGAGGTGAGAAGATGGAGTTGATCAGCTACCAGAATGGAGGTGGGAGGACGGCTCCAAGGCGACCAATGAAGGGAGATGGGAAGATGGAGGAGTATTTGGTGGGGCAGAGGTTCGCTACACTAATAGGCACCTTGGGAGCTTGAGAACAAGCTCTAATGGAGCATTGGTAGGCTTGCTAGAGCTTGGGAGTAGGTGGGAGTAGAGTAGGTAGAGATGGATTGAAAGGGAGGGGGTGTAGGTCCTTTTATAGTGGAGAAGAGGCAAAAAATAGGTATGGGACCATTAGTGACATCCAGGCCGTCGCTATAGGTAGCTCATGCCCACTGGTGCCCATAGCTGGCTTTGCTGGCATGCAATGAATTACCGACAGCTGTAAGCGTCACTGTAAGTCTAGCTCATGCATCGCTGTAGTCCACCTCACGCTTCGCTGGCGTCACGCTCCTGCCTTGCCACACGTGCGCGCACGCCCACGCGCTGGTGCTGCGCTACGCCCCTACACACGCACCCACTCTGCTGCACGCGTGCAGTGCTGTGTGCGTGTTTGGCGGCCTAGCCTGCACCACATGGCACTATCGAGCTGTCCATCTTCTTCTTGTTGTAGGGGCTACTACAGAGGTCGGATTGAGTTGATTTTCATGCCGCTAGGCTGCAATCATCGACCCGAATCCATCCGCGTGGTCGAATTTATCATTTGAAGCTTCGAATTATGTCTCATAGTCCCTTGGCCATTGATCTTCCTCAGACTGCATATGATGCTACGGGACTCCGATCGAGGCGATTTCATAGGCGTTGGGCTTCGATCGTCGTCTTGATCAAATCCGTATGGTTGGACCATCAATCTGAGGCTCCGAAATAAATATCCTTCTCTCCTAACCACAAAAAAAAAGACACAATTAACCTAAATTATATACAACTATTTTAAATGCAGAATGATGCATGCTATGTAATATTTATAACATGAAATGCAAATCTAAGCCTAGGAACATGCATGAATAGGCATTTTACCCTCAACAAATGTGTTTACATCAACCTCCATCTGTTGATCGGGAATCAGACATTGATCAGCTTATTAATCACTTCTTATCCTTCTCTGATCTCAATAGTAGGATTCCTACATCCTCCACAAATCCATTTTCTTTTGAGGACCCCTACTCTGATCAGGTTGAGCCAATTCAGCCAAACCATAGATTCACATTTCCATATCTTTCTAAGCCTCAAAATATCTAGTGGGATCCACACCTATTGATTCGCATCCATCAACCCACGAGACTGATTGAGTTTGGTCTGCATCATCTACCTGTTGACCTAAACAAGCATCTGGTTGGACCAACCAGGCTACTTATCAAGGTGCTTGTTCTACAAAATTCCTTTGATTTGACCACCCCTTCTCCTTGGTCACTTTTTACTCAACTGAAGGCATTGAATTTAGTACTTAACGAGAGGCAACCCATCATTCCAAAAACTCGAGACCCTTCTGATCAACCTTTGAAGCTACACTCCTGCTGTACTTTTGAGTTCAACTTTAGAATAGCCGACTCCACCTTTGGTACTTGTATCAAAGCTTGAAATCATCCGCAATAGTCATCCCAACCCGTTCACTCACCCTTTGACCATGTTCTAATCTTTGAACTAAGCTGAATTTGTACCTTCCTAGTTTATAATGACATTGCAAAACATAGGCATGGGGGGTATTAAAGTGCAAAACAAATAGAAATTCAATTCTCTGAGGGGTTCTCATAAAAAATAAATATTCAAAAAAATAAAAAATAATAATAATTAAAAAATAAAAAAAGGAGAAAAGGGAGGAAATTTTGTGAAATGATTGAAAATCTTTCTTGAGGAGGAAAAGAGAAGGAAATTCAAAATGTCAAAAGGATAAAAATTAAGAAAAAAATTGATTGTCAGAGCAATTGATCATGGAATTTACTTAAGTTCTAGACTTAAGCAAAAGAAAGATTAAGTCCTAAAATGTTAGAGATAAGAAGATTAGTATGAGTGCTGATCTTAGGCCTCTTGGGCTTATTTTTAGGACTTAAACACTCATGTATTCGTTAAGATCTGAATTAGTCCTCAAGAGGTTGAGGAAAGTGCAAAGCTGATGTGGTAGGTCTAAAGCCTAGGGAATATTCGGCCCTATTGCCTGGCCTTTGGTTTGCGGGACTTAGTAACCTAAGCACCCAAAATCCACACACTAAGTCTGGTTCAGTGCGTTTAACGAAGAAATAATGCAAAAGTATTCTATTCTGAAAAGCTGTCCTGAAGATCTAGCTTAGGAATGACTCAAAAATACAAGTTGATTGGACGAGTTCTCGGTGCGAAAAGGTGGAAAATTCACCTCAAAGATGTGTAATAACATATTGTCTCCTCGGTGCTTGTCTCCTAGGATATCTAAATATCCTACTGGGGGCATGTAAGCACCTTGTGTTGGTTTAGTTGCCATGGGTGGGATTATCTCGAAATGTCAATTTCCAAGGCCTAAATTTAGCTATAGAATGTCATGGTGCCACTATCTCGAAGTGTTGAAAGCTAGGGTTCTATGGGTTGTCATGAATGGTGTTATCCTGAAACATCGAAAGCCAAGGACCCTTCGAGAATTAATAGTGGGAACGAGGAATCTGATACAGACAGTGTTTAAAGCCAATCTGAGGCTATATTTAGGTAAAAATAAAAAGAAAAGAGTGAAAACTCTCAAAATGAAAAATCCTTCTATCTCTCTCTTACTAAAAATGCACTGGCAAACTGAACCTACACTTACTACATTCTACACATGAGTGCTTTAATCGCTAGGTTCAATGAACCTCTAAGTAGTATTTGCGGGGCTTAGAAACCTTCACGGCAAACTCAAGCTGAAGCTAGTAAAGTCTGGATCTTGATTGCTACTTGAGTATCTCTAGGCCTATTATTGGCATTCTGATCTAATTTCTAGAGAGTGAAACCAATCAGGCATCTAAACATCAAAGCATGGTCTAGAGATCTAATTCTTTCCATAGGATTTTGCTAGGGACTAGCAAAAGTTAGGTATGAGGGTATGATGGTAACAACATCATGAACCATAACTAGCTTTAATTAGTCAGAATCAGGTGACAAATGCTTCTGCATAATCGCCTGAAGACCGTAATTCCATGCAAATCCATTCTGAGAAGAAAACACTAAAACATGGTTAATTCTACAATTTTAACATCATATCACGAATGCAGAGTAACCATGGGGTTTGTCAAGGGTTAATTGAAGGTCTAATGGGCATTAAAGTCCAATTAGTGGGTTTACATAGATAGAAACAGGGTTTCACACATTTCGAGAATCAAATCAGAACATAAAGCCCTAATTTCAGACCTGCTTGAATTGAAGAGGTTATGGTTTGGATAAAATTTATTTAAACCACCTAAAATTCATATAAAAATATTATAAGAGGTTTGGTACCCTTGGTTTAACCATCTAAACCCATTTTAACCTTGAATAGAGCATAGACGTGACTTTGCCCTAATTTGGGTCTCCGTGCAAATTTCCCAGTCAAACGTGGTCAAAACTTAAATCTGAATTTACCATTACATTCCTTAGGTTCAAATTAGGTTTGGACCAAAATTTGGGTCAAATCAGAGTCCATCTTGACCTAGTTTACATTTCAGTCCATTAAGTCTCTATTTCTTTCAAACAGGCCCCTAACTTTTGAAATCTTTGCAGAAAAGCTCCTAACTTCCTTGTCTTCTTCACAAAATGGTCCCTTCTGCCATCAGAGGTCAAACCGACCTTCAACCAACCTTTGACCACATCAAAAAGGCATCAGATCATCACCAATTCCCACCAAATTTGGTGGGATTAGTGTTTCGACGACGAGGATCAATTTTATGATCTTGGGCTTTAATTCATGGTAGAAAGACTGTATGAACCCCAGGAAATTTATGGGTCCCTTGTGACCTAATCTCTAAGCAATCAGAGCTCTTTCCTCATCTAGAGCTCAGCTAGGAGCTCTATAAAAGCTCCTGCGCATTTGGCCGTCAACTTTTGATCGATTTGACCTTAACTTCTTCAAATTCTTCTTCCTTCGGCCACCTCCAACCGTAGCTCCGACGAGCTTCTCCAACCTCCATCTTCACCCTTTTCCACATACCATAGGTAGAGGGACTCGGCTCTTCTCCTTCATCCTCTCCTAACAATACTAGCAGGAGCTCTCCAGACCCCTTCTTCCTCGGTGTCTCCCTTACCAAAGGATTCACCTTCTCCGCGACTGGCCAATCAGAGTCGACATAATTCCTTCCCCATTCATCCCTAACTTAGGTTCCTTTTCTTCCTCTCCCTCTTCTGAATCTTTCTAACACCTTATCTCCCCAATTCAGCTGCTCAATCACTCTCTCCCATACCGTCTTCCCCAATGTTGAAACGCTGGAGGACTACACTATCAGATTTGGTTTTGAAAACATGTCGTTGTTGTTTGAATAGCGAAGAACTCGGGTTCAACAAATAAAATTTATACCAAAAAGTCTATAAGAAGTTCTGGGTCGAACATAGGGAGGCGAACGTTTGATTAAAAATACGCGTTTGTTTTATTTGTCACAAAACAGAATAGCTGGTTGAAAACTAGCTATCTATTTATCAAATAATAAATAGAAGAGAGAGAGAGAGAATATTACAAATAAAAGCAAAAGGGATGTAGAATAAACATGGATTTCATTATCAAAAAATTGTTCATTACACTACTCATTATGACTAGAAAGCAGGAAATAATTACACTAGAAAGCAGTAAATCTACTCTAGAAAGCAGTAAAAAGAATGGAGAGAGATATCCTCCTCAACGATAGCTTGGAGGATGAGTCGGATGGGACGACGCCTGGAAGACGGGGAACAGAGCAGGAAGAAGAAGGACGAAGCGGAAAGAACAGGAACGAAGCAGCACGTCATCGTCATCGTGGGATCTGCTTCTCGAATGCAGAAAGAGGACAACCGCAGGATGCTCCACGAAGGGGGATGAAGGTGGAAAATTATAATTTCTACTCTAGAGGAGCATCCCAAGTTTGGGACAAGCTCTTAGAGCTTTGGAAGGGGTGAGAGAAGAGAAGAAGGGAAGAGAAATTCATATGGAGGGGGTCTCCTTTTGTAGTTGCAAGGAGTGGGGCATTTTGGTCATTTCAATTTGAAAAACATTAATTCAGGACCTTTAGTGACAGATAAATCCATCACTAAAGGCCTGAACGTGGCCTTCGTGGGTGGCGCTTGCACGCCCGCTCGCCTTCCACTCCTAAAATGCGCGTTTCACGTTCTTCAAATCACGATCGAACGGCTTAGATCTCTCCTCACTGTGCCTCAACTACTCGCGCCTTGCGCAAGCGATCTCGTGTCAAGCAGGGGCATCTGATAACACGTAGGCGCAATTGGCTGCGTAGCACCATTGGATCTCAATTGCACAGCTCCTCGCACCCGCGCGCCCGCTTGCGCCTGCTCCAAAATAAGGCTTGCGGGGGCTCGAACCCGTGCCTCTTCTTTGCGATAGAGCGCTCGACCAACGCACTGCTGGCACATTTGTGTCGAGCGCTCATTTCGTGCGTGTGCACCTCACAGCCGTTGGATGTGCATCCAACGGTGGAGAAGCGTCGCTCAGATGAAGAGGGAAGGCTACGGCGGGTGCATGCGGCTGGTTGGGCGGCTGAGATGGCACCACGTGGTGCCATCTTGGTCGTCCATCTTCTGAGTATTGTAGATGGTGCCACGGGTGTCGGATTGGATCGATTTTCATTCCATTAGGCTGTGATAGTCGATCTAAACCCATCCGTGCAGTCGGATTTGTCATCTGAGGTGTGGATTAACACCATCTTGGCCCTTGATCTTCTAGGGTTCCTTGATCTCCATCTGATGCCACGGATGTTCGATCAGGGCGATCTTGGAGTCGTTGAACTCCAATTGCTGCCCTGATCAAATCCGTACAGTTGGATCTTCGATCTGACGTCCCAATTAGCAAGTTGCCCTGTCCTTCGCCATAAAAGGAGGTAATTAACCTACATTTTATTTAGACTAATTTGAATGCAAGATGATGCATGTTATGCAATATTTATAGTATGTGATGCAATTCTATGCTTAAGAACATGCATAAATAGACAGCTTATGTAATATAAACTTGTTTACATCACACCCCTATGCCTATCTTTCGCTAGTCCCTAGCAAAAATTACATGCTATTTATAAAAGAATTAGGTTGGATTACTTGGGTATAAGTTATTTTCAACATTAAGAAAATTTTTACTTAGGATCTGAACTTTCAAAGACACAACAGCACCTGGGTATCTACCAAAATGAAGACCACCTCAAGCCTCGTCTTATTCAAAGAAAAATTTCTTTTTCTCTTTTTCTTCTTTTCTAATTTTTTTTGAATTTTGAGTTTAGGGTTAAAAAGTGGCTTTCTACGGCCATTCAACCCATCCAAGATTTGATGAGAATCCTAAGTTCTAAGCATCTTATTGTGAATGTGACAAACTCGTTGATCGGCAATTAAAATGGACTTCGGGTTTCTACGCCTTTAGGTGACCTTAAAAAGCGAGTTCTGCCTAAAGGTGTATCTTTACAACCAGTAGCTTTCTCCCTACTTTTATTTTTATGGGGTAAACACAAGTGTGAATCCAGTGTATATCTCCCCGGTTTATTCTATTCTTCTCTTCTTCCTAAGTGTTTTAGGAATTTTCAGTGTATTTCATGAGCTGAGTTCTGGACAACCGGTCGATGAGCTGTTACCACCGACAACTTGCCAGCCATACTCGTGCAGCGAAGTGTGGTTTATTTCTTCTTTTTTTTCTTTCTTTTCTCCTTTTTTTTTTCTTTTTGACTTTATTTTTTTTCTTTTTTTAAGTAGGTGGCTTCCCTGGTCTAAGATTTACCTAAAGGCAGTAAGAAGAGAATAGTCCAATGACTGGGCTCTGAACAACCTACCTATGGGCTGTTACCCACAATAACTTACCAGCCATATCACCCGAGAAGGTTCATTGGCTACCCAACAAGTAAACCTCCGATCAACAAGTCAATGAAAAGATAGTGTGTAGATGCTTTAGACTTAAAGTTCCCTCAAATCAGAGGGTGGGTTGATAAGTCGTGTACTTATCACCCAAACTTATTTAATCAAATTATAATAAAATTAAGATGGCGAGGACTCAAAAAATAAATATACATTTTAGTGGATACATAGGCTAATTAAGCCCAAAGACTTGAAGGGTCTTTGTGTTCAGATCTTAATATAATATTTCCTAAGATTGAAAAGTCCTAATGTCCAAGTATTCTTTCCTAATTTTTTTTATATAAATATAAATAAATAAAAGAAAATAAATGAATCTACGAAGCTGACGAAATAATTCAAAGATGAATATCCATCCCCCATGCCTATCTAATGCAATATCCTCATTGTATTAAAAAGACATAAAATAGAGTGGAATAGAGTAGAAAGCTCCTGAATTACGTGAATGATGGGTCCGCTCTGAGATAAACAAAAACTGTATACGTACTGAATTTAGTGCCTTCAGCTAGGCACACTATACAAAGAAGAGAAGTAAAGAATTCAGAAATGCAAGTCAGAATCAGAATAAAAAGATTCACTTTAGGACCTGCCGGCAGATGTCCACAGATGTGGACTAGATTGTGGTGCCGACCCATTCCCCATGATCGAGAATATCTAAGGTTCTGGATAAAAATTACCTAAAACCTAAAATCAGTATGTAAGCAGGGTCGAGCCTGCGATTTATGAGGATGCAACCCAAGACCAAAAAGTCAGGTTACAGAGAAATCAAGCTCCAAAGGATAATCAATAAATGTTTGCTTGGGTTGGACATCCTCAGAACAAATGTCGTAAGGGTCCTGGTTTGATGGTTTCAGATTAATTGGAACCTTTGGACTCGGTCTTCTACTTCCTCCGGAGTTTGCTTCCCAAATCAAAATTTCTCAGCTCCTTTCCTCCTTCAAAATGTCAAATTCCGAGATCTCCTGCATATTAATCATCCCATCTGAAATTTCCAAGTCTAAAAGATGTGGCTGAATCAGAATTAACTTGGGTCTAGTTATCTCAAAAATAGAATCATCAGTAAGCTCAATGGGGTGTAACTGACAATCAAGGCATTGGATTGAATCCTCCAGAAAATGCGATTCTGGATCCGTCATGTGAGCCCTAATAAGATCAGTTTCCTCAGTTATTGGGCTATCAAATGATTTAACTGATTCCGCAGGCCCAATTGTCTCACAAAAATCATGTTCTGTAAACTTACGTGAGATTTCGCAAATTGAATCTTCACCATCAGAATCAAAGAAATCAAAATCCGTATTATTGTACATCCCAAATTCATCCGTCACTTTCTGATCCATGGAGACATACGTTTCCTCGTACCCCAGCTCAGGGATCTCAAGTGAAGAAATTAGATTATCCTTAATTGGTTGTTCTAAATCAATCAAGTCAGCCTCGTAACACATGTCCCCCCAAACAAGTGCCTG